>OX384535.1:2649709-3973314 GCA_947538915.1 Tenthredo distinguenda
AACTTCGTTCGACAAGTTCCTGGTCCTGATTTCCAGGGAACGTGATATTCGGTTTGAGTTCATTTTATTCGTTAGTATCTGACAAGATCTAGATCCGCGTTACCACAACGCGGATATTTCCCCCGTAGGATCAACAGCTAGGTTCTTAAGGTCGTCCTTCGGGTCTCCACATGATTGCCCAGGAATTTCGATCCTTCTCTAATTGATAGTACGAAGGGTGATTCGATCCGAGGACAATTAGACACCCAAAACCGCGCGTAACAAGATCGCCTGTTTACCCAAATACGATATTTCGCTGCAGCTCGTCAGTCGGACACCAAAGTTTCGCCGAAAGTGAGATCTTTCGGTGAAATGTACTCGGTCCATGGCAAAACATACCGAGACACATACAGCATACTCGTATGTATCCACGTTATTCAGGAGAGTCGACGTAGTGGGGAGGATGTGGCCCACCCCGGCCTTGCCACTCGGCGATCTCGTTGTTACAGTTTCTTCTTACCTGGCACGCTTATAATATTACGTAATATATTTGGCGGGGATGAGGCAGCGCAGATTTTTTGGTATAAAAATCATCGCTCTAAGTATCCGAGTCATCACACCATCCTGTGTTCTCCAAAGGTAAACATGAAGGTAAGTGTACCAGCGCGGGAAAAGATTGACTCGACAGTTTTACTGCATCTTTATCCACACCTGAAACCTGGACTTAAACCATATTCTCCTCTACTTGCCAGGTCTTCATCATCCTCTCTTTCGCCGCCGTGGCTTTGGCCAGTCTTGAACCAGCCGGATACCGTCCCCCAGGATCTTCTCCTTCGGCAAGATACCTGCCCTCTAATCAGTACTCCTCTAATTCCATCTCAGCTCCGTCAAATCAGTACCTTCCTGCCAACCAGTACAGTGCATCATCCCTCGAAGTGCCATCTAACGAATACCTTCCGGCTAAGACTCCGTCCAATCAATATCTGCCTGCGAATCAGTATGCCTCATCATCTCTGGAAGCTCCATCTTCTCAGTACCTTCCCGCAAGCCGTGTACAGGCTGCTCCTCAATGGACGCTAGCCACCAGTGGCCAGTCTGGATCCTCTTCAGCGTCTCGTTACAATTCTCCATCGACCCAGTACCTCCCTGCTGCTCAGTACAGTGGAATTGGATCCCAGGTTGCCACTCCGTCCAACGTATACCTGCCAGGAAACAGCTTCGGTTCTTCGTCTTCTTCTGGTCACTACTCGGCTCCTAGCCACTCTTCTGCTTCTTCTTCGAGGTTCTCTGCTCCTAGCAGTCGCTACCTTCCGGCTAATGCTTACGCAGCGTCTAACAGCGGATACCAATATGCTGGCGCCGAAGAATCTGTGAGTAAAATTCAATTTTGTGATCGTGGATCAGAGTTTTGGAAAGAATTCTTGTGAAATGTGCTTTCTTTTCTTTCCCAGGCTCCTGCCAAGTACGAATTCGAGTACGAGGTCAAGGACGAACCATCTGGCAATGATTTTGGACACAAGGAAAGCCGCGATGGCGATAACGCCCAGGGTGTCTACACCGTCGTTCTTCCTGACGGAAGGAAACAGATCGTACACTACGAGGCTGACCAGGATGGATTCAAGCCTAGGATTTCTTACGAAGAACCGAAGCAGGGATACAACAGCGCTTACAACCGCCAGGGTGGACACGGTCAGGGCTACCCTCAGGGACCTTATTGAGAAGATTCGTTCTTTCTAAGACCTTGGAAATATGTGCCAGTAACGACGACGACGACCTAGCGTTCTAGATTACTTTGTATTCGTGCATATCGTGTAATTGTCTCCTAATTCGTAAATTATTTTTTTATAATAAAACGTGAATTGATTATGCCTTTTATATTAATTCCATAGTTTTTTCTTCATTTATTATACCGAGCCCAATCGTTATCGAACAGGTATTACCCACGAGAAAATCAATTGCACTTAATCAGAGAGAGTGCGTTTAACATCCGAGCCCAGCGAGTTCAGAATAGAAGAATATCCAAATGCCTCATCGCATATACCGAGAGACCACGCAATTTTTCAGCTTCGAATATTTGTTACGATGAAAAAGCTGGCGATATCGATTTTACAGAGTTTTTGTCGAAATCGCGCCCGAAAATGTTTCCAATTCAAACTCTGAGGGTAGTAGGTACTCGATTTTAGGGCTGCGGAAAGCGCTTTAAGCTTCTAGAGCTGAAAGCCAGGGCTGATGACTCGGTCGAAGCTGAGATGACGAATAATAAACAATGGAAGAGAAATAAGAAAGAAACAGCTACAGCTGGGCAGAATGGAAGCAGAATTTCTTGGGGAGCACTTATATGTGATTTACATTTTTTTTTATCGAAAGTTACAGAATTTCTGCAAAGTATTCCTTTCTGTTTCCAGCAGAGAATGAATCTGGAACGTTTTTATTTCAAAATTCTTTCACCCACTATAGATTGTTTAAAAAATTGATTAGGATTCTTTAAGGTTAAGTGTGAAGGTCTATTCGTACAGGTGGAAAAATGTGTAGACGTATTTTCTGCACAGGTATATTTCCGCCTCTAATCGCTTGCAACCTTGACAAGACTTAAACGGGCAAATATACATCCGCGGAGTTTACCGCAATTGCAAAATAGGACCGTGAATTGAATTAGAATGAAAGAAATATGGAGTATAGAGAGCTGAGAGTCGAGGTTCGTTCCAGGTTTACGCAATGAGGTGACTAGGCGAGATCATACGCGTTTGTCGAGTCATTTCAGTCGCTATAAAGTTGAAAATTTGAACAACTGAACCTCCTTTCCATTGTTAAGATGTTTTTTTATTTCATTTATTTTTTCTTCTCTTCTCCTTCTACACTTATGTAACTTGTGCTTAGTTGAAGTGAAGTAGAGATACCCGTCATAGTTTCTAAATACGCGGAGCAAACAATATGCCAATAGAACTGATGAGGGGCGTGGAGTAGATATCTGCATGAGTTTAAAAGCGCGTTCGATCACTTTGCCAAATCAGGAAGTGATTGATCGGCAGAATAGCCGAAGCGCTAGGTGCGCGTTTTGTCTCGTGGCTTCGAAAGTACTTAGGGATCCTTGGAGCGAAATTGAAGAATCAAGGATGCCGCGTTTTGCGGCGAGATGGGCTGGTCGGTCGGCCTTGCTCCCGATGTTACAGTTGCGTTATGAAACCGCTTATACAAACTACAACCTCCATCGCTCATCCGATGCGTTAATAAAGATGAATAATATTTCGATTCGTAACTTCGGTTTTGTAACTTATTTACACCGTACATATAACAGCCATTCATTATAGCTCTGGTACCTACTAAAGCGGGCTGAGAAAGTAGCTAAGCGTAGGTGGACTCCGGGCCTCAATTAAAACCAGTTAGAAAGAAGTATGAAATCAGGTGCAGATCTGATGGGATACGATCCGAGATCGTCTGCCAGAGAATCTCTCTGTCAATCGATACAGTACATCATCCTTTGGAACACCATTCAATGAGTATCTTCCGGCTGATAAGAAAAGCTCTCCTTCTACGCGTTATCTGCCATCAAATAACCACGAGACACCATCCACCAGGTACCTGCCAGCTAGCCAGAACCAGTATTCTGCTCCTGCTCGTGTCTCGGCACCCTCCAGCGCCTATCTTCCTGCCAACAACTACCAAGCTCAAGCACAAACTTCCGCATCCTCTTCGAGGTACTCCGGCGCCCCAGCCTCGTCCTACGGGATCCCATCATCCTCGCGGTACTCCGCTCCAGTCGCTGCTCCGGTGAATCGTTACCTGCCGGCGAACAACCGTCTCTCAAACGCCGGTAACTCCGGATATCGGTACAACGAGATGGAAGAATCCGTGAGTATGAATTTCACGAAAGGTTCGCACGTCAGGGACGAAAAATTAGCTCGACAATTTTTCTCGCCTGAGATCCGAATCGAACGAGGTCCTGCGGCGCGACAAATTTCTGTATATTTCCACGCTTTTCTGGGATTTCCAGAACGAGGTAAAGGGCGACTGTGACAACGATCTCGGGTACCAGGAGAACCCTCTTCTTCTTGGTCGGACGCGAAGAGATCTTCGAGTTCACTGGTGATCTGGATAGATAGAACAAGCCGAGGATATCCTACGGGAGGAGCGTGAGCAGGGATATTATGCCAAGGACCGTACTAACAGTAAAGCAAATTACTGGAGCGTCTCGGCTCGGTGTATTTTGTGTACTTTTCCTTCTCCTCCTCGATAGAAAATAAAAGAAATTTGTATTTAATACCGTTTTAGTACCCCGTTCCGGCCATTCACATTTCTTTTTATAAAATATGTAGTATGTCCTAAGGATGCCGTAAAAAAACATTGCCGAGAATAGAGGATCCCTGACAGCAAGGGAAACAGACCGTGTTCAATTTCCAACTGGGAAAATGAAAATGCGTCCCGCGTTCCCGCAGTTGGAGCTTCTGTTATTATATACGTCTGATTTAATTTTACGTCTCAGCTGACTTTATCCAGCAAATATACCTGCCCCACGATGTCTCTGTGGAATTTCCTTCTGTGTATTTTGTGGTTATTTCTATTCCCTGGCTTACACAACGGAATTTGTTTCGTACGACTACGCGACTCTTCGTAAATCTTAAGCGTTTTCACGCTGCGGATGATTTGAAAAACCAAAAATCAAACATATGTCGAGACTACAGCTGGACGTACACATATAGCTATGATATACATGTATATTGAATTAATGATCTCGTTATTTAGGAGCATAGAAGAGGTCAGTGTTAAAAATTCATCCTGGAAGCGTTTACGTTACGAATTCAGACGGGACTTCCCTTCGGAGAGATCGTGCTGGACCGCACCTTAATTTTGACATTACATTTTATAGTGGGTCCGCTGTCTCTGCGGCAGCTGCAACTCTGAATATTTTATTTTTATTTTAATGGAATCGCTTAACTCAAGGAATAACGAGGTACTAGACAAACACGAGAGCAATCTGCATTAATTACTTCTTTTTTTTCTTCTCCTTTCTATACATAGTACACCTGGATCTCGAGCATTGAATACCAACCGCGCATTAATAATCCACCAATTGTTTACAGCATCAAAAGGAAATGGTTATTTGTTTTAATTAAAAAGAAAGGGATGTACTCGAATTAATATTCTTTATTCAATAAAATGGCTTCGATATATTTCACGAATTTAATAGGGTCCTTGAGGGTATCCCTGCGAGTATCCACCACCAGCCTGGTTACCCTGTCGATTGTATCCCTGCTTAGGTTCCTCGTACGAGATCCTCGGCTTGTATCCCTCCTGGTCAGCAGTGTATTCGACGATCTGCTTGCGTCCGTCAGGAAGAAGGACGGTGTACATTCCCTGGGTGTTTTCACCATCGCGGTTCTCCTGGTGTCCGAAATCGTTGCCATAGTTGTCCTTCACCTCGTACTGGAATTCGTACTTCGCAGGCTCCTAGAAAAGCGTGGAAATATACAGAAATTTGTCGCGCCGCAGGACCTCGGTCGATTCGGATATCAGGCGAGAAAAATTGTCGAGCTAATTTTTCGTCCCTGACGTACGAATCTTTCATGAAATTCATACTCACGGATTCTTCCATCTCGTTGTACCGATATCCGGAGTTACCGGCGTTTGAGAGACGGTTGTTCGCCGGCAGGTAACGATTCACCGGAGCAGCGACTGGAGCGGAGTACCGCGAGGATGATGGGATCCCGTAGGACGAGGCTGGGGCACCGGAGTACCTCGAAGAGGATACGGAAGTTTGTGCTTGAGCTTGGTAGTTGTTGGCAGGAAGATAGGCGCTGGAGGGTGTCGAGACACGAGCAGGAGCAGAATACTGGTTCTGGCTAGCTGGCAGGTACCTGGTGGATGGTGTCTCGTAGTTATTTGATGGCAGGTAGCGCATAGAAGGAGCGCTGTTCTTATCAGCCGGAAGGTACTCGTTGGATGGTGTTCCGAAGGATGATGCACTGTACCGATTGGCAGGAAGATACTGATTTGACGGAGCTGCGATGGAGTTGGATGAGTACTGATTAGAGGGCAGGTATCTTGCCGAAGGAGATGATCCTGGGGGACGATATCCGGCCGGCTCTAGGCTGGCGAATGCCGTCGCAACGATAGACAAAACTACGATAACCTGGGGGAAAAATTATTCACCGATATTTACTTGTACTCTAAAAATTGAAAGTTTTAGTGCTTCTATGTAAATCCACAGAAAACAGTTTACTGAAAGTCACATCTTTTGGTAACAAATTCTTTGTGGAAACGTTCATGGATCCATAGATACGTTTTTGAGAAAGGACCATTAACCATGAACGGGTCTCTTCTAACAGAGTTTTGTTATCGAAGGATATGAGTTTTATATAAATATATGGTTTTAGGATAAGCTACGCGACGTTTGTTATGGTAGGTATATGATACAGAATCACTGAAGTTTTGAACGTCGAAGATGTGTATCGAAGCGGTATAACACAATAGAAACTCGCGATTCCAGATAATCTATACAACCCGTAGAGTATAATATTGGCAAGTCTGCTCCTCCTCACCTTCATGCTTCTTCGAGGGATGCACAATTTGATTTGATTTTCGAGAGCGATCTCGGATTCTTATACCATCCATCATGAGGGGGGGACCCCTCCAACAATTTTCGACGAAATCAATCTTTCCCGTGTTAGTAGTAAAGGGGGATCTGCAACGATGTGACGCAATCTGTAACATCGGGATCAGAGGCAAGGCCAGCTCACCAGCCCGCCAGCGTCAGCTTCAGCTTCAGCGTCGGCCAACTCAGGATGGGCGCGTGATTAGATCACCACATCTCTGCCACTAGCTCAAAGCTGTTTCTTCATTCCGTTTCACCGCCCGCGTTCCAGTTCACTTTCAAATTCGAAGCGTCAATGAATCTCCGTTGAATGATCCTTGACTCAAACCTTACCTCGCACCTGACACGTCGGCTTCGACGTATCGTAAATTTCTTCTAAATCATCCCACCGGAATGGCAGTCTCGTCCCCAAGTCTTCATCAGCCTATGAAACGATGAGAGAAAAAAAGAAAAAAAAAAAACACCCTTATACGTCAAACGCTATTTATTTGCGAAAGTGCTTTCGAAATATTACAGCCTTGGTTATTATTAAAGCAAAAAAATGATCTGCTCGATTTATATACGACGCCCCTTAGCCTGATCCTAGCATCTCAAACTTTCATCTTATCATTATTCAAAAAAAAAAGGAAAAAAAAAGGCAAAAGGATGATGAGTGAAAATAATCTCAGCTAAAGAGCTGGGGTTTCGTAGTATGGGTGGTTTAATACTCATTTACGACGTCTTGGCCCTTAATTCAGCTTTTAATAAGACAATAATAAAGCTTAATTGCTTGGGTCCTGGCCCTGTCGGTGTTTACCACCTGCGGAAAGAACACTTTGGTAAAAAGTTAACGCTCTCTTTGAGCGAAGCGTTGAAAAGTTAAGAGAGATATTGCGAGCGAGGGTGAATAAAGGGAGTTGGAAAGGTAAGACGGCGTTTAAGAAACTTCAAATGGAAACTTCGTTTCAACACAGAGAGTAGTCTCAATTGTTTCCATAATTTACTACGTGCAAATGATTATGAATGCCTCTCTGTCTCTCTCTCTCTCTCTCCCTCTCTCTGTACACAGCTGTTTTCGCAGCTAATAGACCTCCCTGCAGTATTTCCCGCATAACGTGACAAGGCCTCGCTATAATTGCTTTTCCTTATTGTTGTTAACCCTGGTCATGAAAGTATACGAATCCACTAACCAACCCCGCCTAGCGCTTGTTATTTATCAAATATGAAAGCAAACGTTAAACAGCAGCAGAGGCCATACGTGCCGTACGCCACATTCTACAAAAGGTAGACGTATACACATATGTATATCCAGGTGTATGAACGGTATTTAATTTTTTACAATTTATTTTGTTTCTTACGGTTCTTAAGTGCGCCGGCCCGCCACGGATTCTATTCTTCACACACGGCGTAATTCCTGCGTTAATTGAGTCGTACAAATTCGTTTATCATTCAGAAAAAGGGGAATTTCTTTTCTCACAAACATGTTTTTTTTTTTTTCCTTGTCACAAGGCACAAATTAAGCTCAAAAAATGAGATTTGACCAATTTCATAAATCTTATATTGTTTTATAACGAAAGTGAAATAATCCTACGTTTACACTCGGCTGGTTCCAGTCTTTAATTATAATTGATCGACTCCACGTGAGAGGGGAGTAATGGTCGTATCGTACGTAGTACTTTAATCGAAGAAATAGTACGTCGTTTGGTGTTGCACGTACTCGAAAGAAAGTCACGTAGAGGAATAACTTATACTACTACCTTACGCCAGAAACGGGGGTGGGAAACTGTAATATGCTTTTTCAGCTGGAGTCTCAATCTACCGTAAATCTATCCGACGATTATAGTCGTATTTGCCAAACTTTTTTTTTCCACTCACTCTTTTCGGCACTGTGTTGATTGTAACACAGGTATAATTTAGCGCAATTTCAACGCTCGTTATTAACGGAGAAAATAAAGTTAGAGAGTGTGAATTATAAGGCGAAAACAACAAATTCAATTAATTTCCATTACAACACGCAATTAGATCGGCCCGGGTGAGGCGAGAATTAAGAAAGTTCGCTTCCAACTTCCCAAAAAACGGATCCTCTCCGTCTTTTTTTTTTCGTCAAATAATTCAACAGATTATTTACCTTAATTGAAACCATTTTTCAATGTATCAATTTCACATGTATAAATATGTACAGATATGAACAGATGTAACCGTAAAAACTCTCGCTGAATCCGTACGTTTTATGCAGACCACGTGCAAGTGAAAGGAAACAGGTGTATGGCGGGGTACATTGGGATAAACGATACAGTAATACGTCGTGTACATTGAATTTCTTTTTATTAAAAAAAAAAAAAAAAACGCAAAGCGAACAAACATTTAAATTACGTTCATGTAACGGAGCTAATATACAGCACTGCAGGTTCACTCTATTCTTAATGGTTTAAATTTAATCACACATTATGGTAGATGTAATGAGCTATTTTGCAGAACGTCACGTTCATAATTATCACGGGGTCTTTGGTCTAGTATCCGTAGCCACCGTTTCCTCCACCGTTTCCGCCTCTTCCTCCTTCATCAACGTATGTCACCTTAGGCCGGAAGCCGTTCTCATCAGCCTCGTACTCGACAGTCTGTCTACGACCGTCTGGTAACAAGACGTAGTAAACACCACGAGCAACGTTACCCTCGCGGTTTTCTTTGTGTCCAAAATCGTTGCCAGACTCGACGTCGTTCACCGTATATTCAAACTCGTATCTGGCTGGTTCCTGAAAATGAAAGAAGACAAAAGGAACAAAAAAAAAAAAAAGAAAAATTGAGAAATAAAAAAAAAACGTCATTTTTTATCAACTTTCCATGGTTTTTTTTATCCTTCTCCTCTCTGATATATGTATACTTACGCCGTTCGATCCATCCTCGTATCCTTGCCCATCATAGGAATTTGAATTTGGGGGTAGGTACTGTGCGCTTCCGGGTCCGGCTGGTCCATTTGATCCGTTGAAATCTGACCCGCTTTGCGGTGGGGTGAACTGTTGATTTGGTGGTAGATATTGGTTTACCGGTGGTTCAGGCCTGGCCAAGACTGTTGCCAGGAGAGTGATTAGCCACGTTGTAATTACGGAACTCTGAAATGAGAATACGGATACGTGGAGGTTATTATACATATGCGATTCATTATGCCGATAGTGAATCGTACGTTTTCGGTATTACGAGTGATTAATCTCTCGCGATACTGAAACGCGGTTGAAAATGCTAACGAGCTTTCGTCCTGGAGGAGGTATTGATTCTTGAAAAACACATATATCACGAAACATATCACGTATGGACGTCTATAATTGAGCTTTGCCGAAAAATTAATTGGTGTTAATGGTGGGCAGACTACAATTAACTTTCTTAAGAAGAGATCCACGTGCGTTAATCGCGGATCAGAGGGCGGGATATTAGCACGTTGTGCAACAACCACGCGTGAGCGACTGACCATTTACGTAGATATTTCAAAGGCAACGGTCAGCCGGCTTCTTCAGCTCAAACTCATAACTATTACCGCTATATGACGACGAGAGAAAGGATTTATTATTGCGATCTTCGGGTGATACGAATCGCTCAAAGATGGATCTTAATGATTCGGATGTAGCCTGCAGTCATGCAGAGACACGTGTGCTACATGACCAACAAGTAGAAGAGCTCATGAAACGAGGGTGAACGGAGTCGAGGTGAAAAACGACGGTTTATACGTTCGGAAAGAAATTTTATTTTCATTTCAATGGATTCACTGATATTTGGTCAGGACTTGAGGGTAAAGGATCATCAGCGCGTGGATTCGAAAGGATGAATCAAAGGGATTGTGAAATAATTTCACGAGTGGTTAGGTGCTCGAATTCTGAAGTAGAGACCGAGTCGTCTGAGAAAGGATGAACGAGTTGCACTAATTGATCAGTTTACTCTTTTTAATTAAATTAGAATCGTTAGGCTTGGTTACGGCTAAGCGCACTCATTCTTCGTCAAAGTTACCGGAAAGCTCGGTGCGCATATTTAAAGGTTAATTGCATCTAGGTTCTCTCTAAGTCTTTACTTAATTTCCTACAAAAGAAGAGAAGATTATACGACGGCTGTATGGCGTACCTTCATGGTGATATCGGCGTGGATCCTCTCTTACACTTTGATGCTGACGTATGACTTCGAGCTTATCTTACAGTCCAGAGAAAATTTAATCTTGCTCTTCTGTTTCTATTATACTGTTGCTCACCTGGGGATGAGGCGTCGAGAAGTGCGAGGTGGCATCTGCCTCGGAGAGGTTTTATACCTTTGCTACCTCCAGGTACATCCTCCGTTCTCCGATATGTAACATCTCGAGCAAGGTCGTTGCGACAGCATTGCGTGAATCGACCCTCCAGGGTTGTCTCGTACTCCGTACATCCTTTTGTTCTCATCTCTCCGCAGCTTTTCCTACCGATTCAGAAAATAATCCACGCCTGAGGTACACCCGCGCGTATTACTCACTTTGGCTTTTTATTTGTACATTTTTATATATTACGTTCTTGAACGTTTCTATGGCAAAGAATTACGTATAATATCCGCGAGTATAAATACTCGCGTGCTCGTACGAAGACAGAATTTTCGAGTCAGGCACAGAGATGAAAATTGAGATGCAATACGCCCCGGGACAGATTGTGCTTCATCTCAACCAGGTGGGTATACGTTTTTCCGACAGGATCGTAAAGTTATCCCTGTCGTTCTATCACATTTTTATTTTTGCTTACCTTTGAGAAACGTGCCTCAGGTATAAGCCGAATTATACCCATAGGCAAGATCACGATGTACGATGTGTAGAGCTCATTCATGAACCTTTTTTACTCTTCATTTATTACTATCGCGAATATAATAAATTTCGTGATAATATTAAAGCGCGTATATATAAATCCCAGAGATTTTTTTGGGATTTTCTACCTCTTGGTATAATAGAACTGGAACATTGCGAGGAATAATCGTCGCTAGTTATACTTGTTGAGTTGTTGGGTGCTCGTTACCTGCTGCAACGAATCATATTATACCTATTGGAATTTCAGAGTATTACAATTACAACGGTGGAACATTTCGCCTCTCGACGGCACCAGACCTGCAGAATTGTAGCGAAAGCAATCGGGATTCGTAATAATACAGCAGCTACGTAAAGCAAGACCCCTGGGACGAGGTGGGACCAGCTCTGCCTTTACGACAGACCAGCGACCCGCTGGACCGCCTTGAGAATTCCACAGCATCCACTTTATTCCGAAAAAAGGAAGACGACAAATTTTCAAGAAAATTTTTATTTCGACTCCGGAGCGTGAACATAATTTTGCGGAAAGTTCAGCTTTCGTGTTATCCGATTCGTTGGACACGACTCGACTGTAAATTCTGAATTCGTGGACTTTGATCACGTAATCACGTACCGGATGTAAAGTTTTAATTGCTCTAGAAGCGTCCGCAAGGGAAGAGTGACGTAGATGCGTCAAATGCATCCGGGGTTCATCCGCTTCATCTCTTCCAGCGGTTCACCGAGACTTTTGAGCTTCCACGCAAGCTCTCCAGAGCTGTTATTCCTCGTACAGTTGACGTCTCGTCTCTGCGGAATCTCCGACAGTCTGGTGAAAGCTTTGCAGAGTAACTAATTCAAGTACAGTACAGAAACACAGTCAGCCGGAAAGCCGGAATTATTTACAGCGAATCTCAATTTCGCACGAGCTTGCAGCTGCATTATACTTTCGGTATATATACGCGGTGCAAGTGTTCCGATTTTATAGGAGGAATGAAGGGGAAGTTTTATTTTTCCATTATAACAGAGTGAAGAAATTCACCAGCCAATTTCGAAAGTCATTCGGCAAAATTATGTACGAGTTATTGCGGACAGAGCTTTGGGAATAAGTTATGCAAACTGTATGATCCGTATCGACAATGTATATCTGCATATCTACCGTGGATTTTCATATGGGATGCAGCTCAGCTCATGAATATATTATTTCCAACTATTACTCGACTCGACGTGGAGAGATGCAAATGAGAGTATGGCGAATATACCTAAATTTGGCAAATTTCAAGCGTCATTGTAATTACGCGGTGCTCTAGCTCCGGCTCTGTAACCCGCGTGCGTTTCGTATCGCATATCATACACGTACAGGCATTCCAAATTTCATTTACTCCGCGTTTCGCATCCGCATAGAATCTCTCTGAATTTCCCTCTCTCTCGGTGTCTATCTATCAACTTAACCGGATGGAAACGGAGTTGCTCGGAGGTTACAATGAAAATACGTTGACCCCTCGGCTGCTCTCACTTGCATACGGTGCTCTTGCAGTTACTGCACTGTGCAGGCGCGAAACTCAATTATTACGGGACTGTTTCATTTTTTGATACCCGCAGCATTGGTGCAGCAAAGCGTTATGTACCCAACGGCTTACTGAAATCCGTTACGTAATTTCATCTAGCGCCAACCGTTCTTTGAATTAACGTAAATCGAAGAAAGCAGGTTACCTCACTCGACCACAATCAACATTTAATCCCCCTCTGTCTAAACGCTACCAGTATTACAACACGAGTCAAATTAATGAAAGACAATCAAAGATCTAAAATTAAATTACAATTATTTTTTTTCCTCGTCTCCAACCGGTCGAGAAAGGCCTTCCTTTTATCCGTTTCAAGGTAATTCCATCGCCTATTATGGTTCCGAATTTTTGAGGAATATATCATCACTTGAATATGCACGATCAAAGTGAGGCTTCGGACCTTTTTTGATCAATAAATTCCCGCGTAATTTTCTGAGGCATATTCGTTCATCGACGTCGTCTGACCCTGTTCGACCAGACAGAAGATAAGTGGGTCGTATCAGAGGTCGAGTGGTTTACTCTAAATTCCGTAAAATGGAAGAATCGATGAGATTTCGTAGGCAGGCTCTAGTCGTAGACTCTTCACGCGACGTGACATAATGAGAAAGCAAAGAAACCATTGACTGATCATAAATTTATACGAATGTCCGTTCGTGTGTCAATTTATTTATTTAGTTATGTGTTACAGTTGAGAAAATAAGTGGCAGACGCGCGAGTGGCTAGAAGATCGCTTTTAATGGTAGTACAGAATCAGAATTCAGTCGAGTAAAGGATAATTCATCATGTTTATGGCATCAGGTGATACTTTTCTCTGCAGAGATCCTGGAGTCGTCGAATGCCATGATTTCTGCATGATGCATATGCGTTTTCCCACGCGTCAAGAAGCATGTCGTAGTATCTTGACTTTGAGAAATACTTGTGATACTTGTGGGTTTCGTTCGTGGGGAATATCCTTTCGAAAAGATCAATCTGGGTGATTTCGTCCTCGTATTTGACGAGGTTTCGTACATCGTCGGGTGTCAGGTCCTCCAAAATTTCCCGCAGGTATTCCCCCCGATTATTTTTATATGTGTAATCGAACTGCTTGCGGATCGCTTGATGCGTCAGGGTTTTATCGGAAGAACGAATGTCCTGAAATACGAAGTCCAGGTCATAACGCCTCGACAATTCACAGAGCACCTTGTTTGGTAGACCTGCAGTATTCACCTGGTAACCAGCAACGTTGAAAAGCGTTCTGACCAGAGGTCCTTTGATGGCTTTGTGGACTGCAGAGTCTGTCTGAAGAGAGGGAGTCGTGTTGACCTCCAGTAACCACGGCTTGTAATCTTCTTCGATCAGAATATCGAAGCCAAATAATTCGAAGCAGGAGTACCTTGACGTCAAAGTCGAAGGGCTGACCATTCCCTCAGCAGAAATCAGCGTCTTTATCACAATGTCCTTCATGGCGTCCCAGAGTTTCGGTATATCGACTGATTCTTTTTCCAAAAGACACCAGAGGCTTTTCAAAGACCATAGATGACCGGTCGCCGAATCTACGTTCGGACTAAGCTGATAGGATTTACTGTGTTTGTTAACGCTGGTGTTGGTGAGATGCATGAAACGATTTCTATGGTGTTTCACGTCAACGTTGTACTTGGTGGTTGCTATTCTAACCAGGCCATCGGAGTAGAGGTAAACTCGAAGAGGGTCGAAGCTAGTAACGAGTACGTAGAGTCTAAGATCGAACTTCGCACCATCTATGAGCTTTGGTCTGGCCAAGTACCGCTGCACAACGAGATATGAGTTCGTTGGTATTTCCCACCACTGATGAACTACGTGAACTCCGGCTCCACAGCCAGAATTCGGGGGTTTTATGATCCACTTTGTTTTTGTGTTATCGTTCCACACTGACATAAGCTTGCGTTTGTCCCGTGGCATGATGTAAGTGGGTGGTGTAAAGCCGAAGTGCTTTCGCCCGAACTTTTTCACCATCTCGTTTATGCTCGCCCAGAGTTGATCCTTGTGACCGAGTTTACTCGTGCCTGGAAAGTGGTTTACCTTCTGGTAGAATTTAAGGTACTTGTTCTTTTTGGGATAAACATGTTCCCAAGTTCCGCAGAACGACTTCCCGTCGTTTGGCTCGTTTTGAATGACGCGAAAGCCCGAAGCTTCGACGGTCCTTCGAACGATCTGCGGAGTCCAGCAGCTTAATTTCCACCTCATTTTATTAGCGACGATTTTAGGAAGCGGGTAACACGTGCAGTCCCACGAGTGAAAGAATACATAGGGAGGAACGTGCGCGAAAAGACTTCTTCTAAATGGAAAGTGGCCCCTTTTTCGAGCTAATATTTTTTTGTTATTTTCGCAAAGGGATTTCTCTGATTGCGAGGTTCCCTCGGCTAGAAGGGACCCCGTGACCTCGTTGTAGCTGAAAAACTCGTCGTCCTGATCACTGTCTTCCTCCGCGTAGCAACGACCGAGAATTAAGCTTTTGCTGGTGCCGGTCGAGGCGCAGATTAATCTCGAGTCACTCCGAGAATAGTTTCTTTCCTCAATTACCTCCACCGACTCACGATCAGTGATTCCTCTGATATTCCGTCCTTTTGTATTGCTCCACGGTTTTCTACGCCTTTTATAATTGGGGTTAGCTTTCGATTTCCGAGTGGTCAAGTCATTCGTCATTTTTCACTGTCCGTTTAAACTCGGCATGTATTCAAGCGACATTATTGCATCCTTCGGGCACGAGTTAACGGTAAATTTTGGCTAAATATTTCCGAAACGGTTTACGTCATTGGCGAATTTTTTTTACTGACATTTCATCGCTTCATCGAACGTAGTATCCATCGATTGCTCGATCCCGCTATACACGCATATACCTCGGAAGATAAAATATGCATATACAACCATATATTCCAAAATTTGACCGAGTTTGCTTCTTTATTAATACGTAGTATGTAATCATGTTAGAAAATTAATGCCTACATCCATGTGTAATACGTGTTTGATGTAAATCATAGCGATCGGTACCCGCAGCATGACGCGAGCTAATGGAATCTCTCGCGAAAGCGGAGGCGTAGGTATTACACACGGGTACGAAGACGCGTTTCATTTTCGTTGCGCAAAAGACCTTGCCCGAGTAAATAGATCGTTGCGTGTAATATAGGTAGGTACGTACATATGTACACATGAATGCGTATTCGTATAGACACGGTCATGTGTAGGCTAATTGGATGAAAAATGGTGCGCAGCGTCTACTCGCCTCGTCTTGGCTCCAAACTTCGCAATTCGCGCCTTACTAGCTGAGGCCAAAACTTTGTCCTTTCATTATCGTCTGGCGTTATTCGAGTCTTGAGAAAATTTCCGGAAGAGAATAAAAATCTGAAATCCTTGCAGATTGAAAATCTTCTATAAATTTGAGGAAAAAAATTATTCTTGTCACTCTCCGATCGATGATAACGAAAAACTATTCGTTTCCTGTTTCTTCTTTCTTCTTCTTCTTCTTCTTCTTATTTCTATTTTATTTTTTTCTCGTCACCTCTTCACCCAGGGCAGTGAAATGCCTGTGCTAATTTATAAGAACCAGATTCCAACGCACTGTGGAATATAATCGTTTATGAATTGGATGTAGAGAGAAGAGTGTGCCGGGCAATCAGGTAGTGTAGCCAAGTCATTTGTTACATCAGAAAGTGTCGTAACTTGACGTTATAGCTTAGTGCACGGTCGATCTTCTCTTCAGAAGATCCACGAAGCCTCGAGCTATTCAAGCTAACAGCAAGAAGTAAGTAAGTACCGCAATAAAGATCTGAAAAAAAGTAGACTAGAGTCAATACATAAATTTGTTAACTTGATTACGATGTAGTTACTTCTTTTCTTTTTTAGCCGATAAATAATTCCCATTCGTCACTTCTTACCATTAAGCTTCTTGGAAAATTTATCGAAAATATATTGAAGACGGTCAACTCTAGCTTTTTGTTGATAAGTTGTCGAGATAGGGCCTTCGCCTGAAATATTGATAGGATAACGATTAGTTAGGTAATAATTCATCGAAACGGTCTAACGAGTTTCTGTATCCGTTGGAACGCCACGTTCGTATAGAATCATTGACTAAATCCGTTCGATATGAATTACGAACCTTTTTGTAATTCGACGTGGCTGTATCGCGTCGGAACGGTATTTGCGATTGTAAAATTTACAGTTAATTCGTAAAAAAAATTTCATCGGGTGACATGGACTCCCCCAGCTTTGGAGTGACGCTGTCATCCGTGCATCGGTGCATCGAAATTCACGGTTCAGCCCAGTCAGTCGTTAGCCCGTAAATTTTACCAATTGGTTTAAATAATTCGAAACGAAATTCTATGTCGCGAATCAGACCGACTAAATGCCATAGGATAATTATATTAATCCTTTTTCATTTAATTGTTCGAATAAATTTTCTACCCCAACGAATTTATTCGCTCTGTGATTGCCATTATTTTGATCCATTGGTTTTTACTCGAAAGAAAAATTATTTAAACACATGTCGTTACCTCCTCGTTCAGACCGTCCGATCCTCGCGCTAAAGACGATTCGAAGAAAAATCCTCCGGCGAGTTTTGCCTGGGAAATATTATGGAAATAAAAATCAGGATACCGGGGATAGAAATTCCTTCACGAATCTAAAGGATCATCATTTTTTTTTTTCTTCAGATATTATGAAATTTTATCGGGGCATTTAGGTGGACTGACCTCTTTAGTAGCGGCGCGGCATGAACTGGAGACATAAAAATATTTCCCGAGATGAAAGGAGATCCATATCAGATAAAGAGTCAGGTCCAAAGTCTGGCGGTCATTTTCAAGAAGGTTTACAGCCTTGCAGACGTAGTTTAATACCGAGATCAGAGTTACGAAGAAGATCAGAAAGAGCCGTAATCCATAGGCCTCGTTTATGGCAGATGCAGCATCGTGAAGTTGGAGATGAATGCGCCTCGCCAGACGTAGCTTCGCGGCTGTAAAACAGAAAAACAGAATCCAAAAACGGGTCAAAAATTCAATTCAGAAAAAAAAGTCAATAAAAAACTTCACCGTTATTAATGTCCGTCGATCGCACGAGAATAACGCTGATTTTTCTCGACCCCAGAAGATCCCCGATCACTCGGTTAATCAGTTCGAAACGTACTAGGATCTTTCTAACGAGTATATCAAACGCGCACAGTGTTATGACCTGGACAGAGACGGCCGAAAAATTGAGGAACAACGAAATATCGAAGATGTATCCAGCGTCTACCGTAACGGTCGAGAAATAAGTAAAGCAATTTATGAAAACGGTCATGAAGATGTACGCGAATAGTCGGACGACTTCTTTTCTCATCTGAATCTCGTGGTCGATGGGGGTATTCAGATACACCAGAACGTGGTCGATGTCATCGAGCTTTTTATACGCTTTCATGTCCTCGGAGCTTCTCATAACGCTGGTTAAGATTATGGCCGGTACAACGACGAGGTTGAAGTAACCCTGGAGCTTTTGGTTTTGGAAATAGTAAATCACATCTTGCAGAGACTCGTAATGACGCCAGATCGGTTCTCGGATCAAGAAAAACGTAGCGCAGTATGAAACCGCGAAAAAAATTGACCACAGGTAGCTCGTCCATCGCCAATTACGTGGCCCGCCGACTCCAAGGCCTGAAAAGTTCGAAAATCATTGAATTCGGAAAGTGGACGATCCTCGCAGATCTCAGGTTCGACCTGATCGCTACTCACCGTATAGCCTAGTCAGAAGAAATAGGAGCCAGCTTTCTTCGAGGACGTTACGTGGACTAGATAAACTCATAGAGTTGCCTTTCGCTCCGTATTTAAGCCAGTAGAAATTTGAGCAAAAACTGAAGCGAAAAAATATCCCTGCGATTGTCACCCCGCCTTACAGAACAATGGTGAAAATTTCTGACGTGCTGGTATTATGCGATAGTTTAGCCTGGCATGTCAGCTTCGTGCATTAGTAATCAGTCCTTGGTGCATAAAATATGATTTTTTTTTTCATCTATTTGCCTTTTTATCCAGCTTTATAAAATCACTACAGAAGCGTTTGAAAAATCGATAAAAGTCATTTATTGTCAGGTTGAATATTTTTATACCATTTATCACGTACAGGTTTTGCCTGAAGCTTGAACTATCTTTCTGCTCTTATGCCGGAACTGTTTCGCGTAGAGTTTAACCAACGTACGTGTAAATTGTCTCTTTGTTATAAATTCACCTGTGAATTATGATAAACGAAATAATTTTACTCCGCATTTGTAAAACCACCGATTACGAACGAGCGGGTACGAACAGTTGATCGAATTTCACCGTGGACACAAATTTTTCTCAATTGATTTCGATTAAAAAGAAATTAATGCAAATTCAAACAACTCTCCTCGGTGTCGCGGAATGAATGAATGAATGAATCAATGAATGGATGAATAAATGAATGAATCGGTGAATGAATGAATGAATTCCGTGCATTTTTAGCCCACGATTCTATCAGCGATTAGCCCCAAGCCATGTATCTGGTGATTGGAAAATCGCCATCAATTTATTCGCTGAGCCCACAGGCTCAAAATGAGTGACAACATATATTATATACATGTATGTATATATTATTCCTCTCTTTTCGCCCATGTGCATTTATGATTACACATAGTGTTGATTTATAATTATTATCTATTACCTGAGCACACAGGGACACAGATCAGAGTTGTGGAAATGATAACATTATTGTGTGTACCGTGTATATCGCTTATTGTCCTTTATGGGTAATTCCATTACTTCATTAAGCTTGAAATGATTTAGACAGGTGTATAATAGGGGCGTTATACATATTCCCGGTCCGCCGGACATATTATAGTTGTTTGCTGTTATCTAGGATGTAGGTAATGCCGAGTGGGGTAGAACCGTGTGAAACACACAGAGCCAAACGTCAAATTTCTGTGATAGATTCAGACAATGCTCTGCGAACGCCAGACGCTATTAATCATCACTTGTTCGAGGCTGAAATCGCGAGTGAACTTTGGACGATAGAAATTCGGTTCGGATCATTCAAAAGCTCGCCAAATCGTGGTGAAAAAAAGCTCCTGAGTAATCTCGACGAACTTTCGCAAAGTTAAATAACGTCCGTTATGCGACAAACACGTCCTTCACACTTCTAGACTTTCGCAGAGGATCTTTCCTGGCCGCCTACACCGGCAGAGAATGAAGGCAGATAGCTTATCTTTTACCTCTTTAGTCGGACCATTCATCTATTCATTCATCCAGGTGTGTAGGCGAGCGTAAACTAGTGAAACCAGGCTTTGTGCTCGGAAGCATGACGCAACGTCATCCCTACAGGTCCATCAATCAATCTGGGATAACTCGTTGATCACAAGGTTGTATCCCGGCCGTAACCCGGCCGTTTGAAATTCGTATCAAACAGAATTTCCGCCTCTATTTTTTCCTATCGCATTATTTTTCCGCGTGTTATAAATTTCGGAATGGTCGCGGATTAGGGAGAAACGAGGGTTTTGTATTTCCTCCCGTGCGGAATTTTTTTTTTTTTTTCTTTTCTGCAGGAATAAAGTAAATTAGAGGACGAAAATCCACCCCAAATTATTATCTTTTTTTGAACACTTGATATTGGGCAATGAAAGGTGAATCCAATTTGAATTCACGTCGTTGACTATACCGATAAAAAGCGTTGATCGTTAACGGGGCGCCCAGACAGGGGCACCCCTTTTCTTAACGAGACCATTAAACGATGAACAGCAACCTTTGGCATTCAGACTTGAAACTTGAGACGTGACTGCGGAGGGGCCTAAAGATGTTTAGAATAAAAATTCCGGTGGTTCAAAGGTTCCTTTTATCTCGTTGGTCCATCTCCTTGAAATTTAAAATCCCCGATGATTTCTCATGTTGCTTATTTTGACCGAAAATTAATTTCCTGTTCGTGAGAAATTAGGTGGCGTGCATCCGTTGCTTCGTCCGCATGTTCCTCTTGTTTAACGAAAGAAAATAAATCTGAAATCACGTCGCTCCGATAAAATTTATTTATAAGTATAAAACTTCATTCTCGCGAGAATATTTCCGCGGGTATAACGATAGACGCACGCGATTCTGCTCCGCGGAATTATTTCGCGAATATTTGAGAGAGAGGGAGAGATCGGCTCTAAGCCAGCTGAGGATAATTTAGAGTGCCTTTATTGAAATTCAGAAAATTGCAAATTACTTCCTCCCTTCACTTTCAATGTAGTATACCGGGTGCGGATACACGCGAATGGTTTATAGACAGCACAACCAAAACCACGCCAAATATCTCCTCTGCGCTATTTCGACCGCGGCAAATGAGAGAAAAAAAAAAAACAAAACACGTAAAAATACTATTTTTCGCTGGTTTTTATCAAGCTAGGTATCACGACGTGGTATAGAAGCTAATCGATGCTAAACGCGCGAAGCATACTATCGCGGAGGTCCTGGTACCCTGTTCCTTCTCACGGATGAAATCGATGTGACGAAGTCTGACAGCCATGGCCGAGGTATGTATATATATCTATGTATATGTATATATTATATATAAAGGTATATATATATATGCATAGGATATTGCGGGGTTGGTTGGTGGAGATAAATACAGCGAGGGATGAATTTTTCTTATAATTAGTGTAGACTATGGTTCTAAATGTGCAGAGGGGGGTAAGAAAAGATCTCGGAGGTAATAAGATGGACGTGAGACAGTGGTGCGTTGAGATAGAAAGCTTTGTCAAATGGCATTCACCTTTTGTTATCGCAATCCCATTATATCCGCAGTGGAATATAATGCGAAATTCGTATTCATAATGGGACACGGAATATTAATTTAAGGGGCCATCGCCACGGTATTCATAAAATAACAGATGGCGTATCGATCGAAATGTAAATTTGGATATTACCGTTTTCACCGTTTGTCGTCTTGGAGCCTCGCGTATCTCCTTATGCCCCGGAAAAGCCTTTTCGAAAACCAATTACGAGCCCAAACGTTTTTTCTGTCAATTTTTTTTCTTCTTTTTTTCACCTTCTTACCTTTTTTCCACTCATCATTTTTATCTCCACTTCTTCCAACCTTCGAGAAGGTAGGAAAGAGAAGAAGATAAAAAAAAAAAGAAAAAGTACCTAACTATACACATAAAACCGTATTCCATCGTATTATTCAAACTCTCAAGCCATTTGATCGCCCCTTAAAATATAGTCGTTATACTTTTACGTCAGTTTTATCATAAAAATAAGTAGGTATATATTTATACGAGTTTTACTGTATGGAGGTTTTTGGGACATAATTTTCTACTCTTCATACTCCCTCATTGCGTATAACTTATATATATTTAAACAATATAACATTTTCAACAATTGATCGTACGTATCTATACATATTTAATATATATAGCGTATATATTATATTTATTTATAATAATAAATAAAAACGGGAATAATAATAGACGGGAATAATAACGATGATCACGACAAGGAAGCAGCGTCTTGATATTAGGGTAATTACTCCGCGAGTTTGACGACCTGGATAAATATAGCTAAGATGTCACCGTGCGAAATGTAATTTGTCATTTAAGCGATGATAATATCGTACATTGCTTCCCTGGGTGAGACTGCACCCCTTATTATAACATAATACGTATAACAGTTGACGGATAATTATCCGTAATTAGAAATACAGGAAACTACGTGGCATAAAATTTAATTGGAAGGTTAAATGAGCGCCGAGGCTTCTACTCTCTTCTAAAATAACGCTCATATAAAATATATAGACGTACACTTTGAATTAATTTCGGTATAAATTTCACTGTCATCCTCTTTTAAAGGCTATGAATCACGTAGATATCGGCCAAGAAATTAAGGGTGATAAATTCGCTCGTTTATAGATATCGGCCTCGAGTAACTACACAATTATACTATATATCCGTGATTATTTTGCGGTTCGATCACTGAACGCATTGAATTAATTACCCTCAGTATCTGTACCCCTCGCCACTTCCGCCTTGACCGCCCGGAGCGGCTGGGAAAGACGCTGTTCCTTCGTAACGAACCATCGGGCGATATCCTCCACCGTCAGCGACGTAGTCCACTATCTGTGTCCTTCCGTCAGGAAGCAAGACGTGGTAGCTTCCCGTGGCTTCGTCGTCCTTTCGCATTTCCCGGTGACCGAAGTCTAGGCCTGCTCCCGCGTCCTGGACTTCGTAGGAGAA
The DNA here is from genome assembly GCA_947538915.1 of Tenthredo distinguenda. NCBI lineage: Eukaryota > Metazoa > Arthropoda > Insecta > Hymenoptera > Tenthredinidae > Tenthredo > Tenthredo distinguenda. The sequence continues at coordinate 2,672,791 of OX384535.1, forward strand.
TTCGTAGTTCGCTGGATCCTGCGGAAAATCAAATTGTTCGCGAATATGGTTCGAAAATACGTTTCGCGGGGAAAATCTAACGCAATTATTTCGGTTTAATTAGGGAAAAATATCTTTTCGTATACACACGCCGGCCCATTCATCCGGATGTCCTCCTGCGGTAGGTCTTGCCGGTGAATTCCCAGTCGGTGGAAGGTACGCGGCTCCTTGGGGATCGCCTGTAACCGCCTGGAGGAACGCTACCGCCAGAATGGCCTGAAAAGTCAATAGGGTATTTTCAATATTGTAAGTGAAACGTCCTGCTGGATAAAATCTTTCGGCGATCAGGGGTAGTTTTGAGGCGGGTCAGACCGGGCGAGGTGTAAAAAAATTATTAGGTGAATTTCTCCGGGGGTCTACCGCACAAGTGGTTTTTCTGTCCGCCCGATTACTTTCATAAAACGACTTTCTTCCCTGTTATACCTCGCCGGAACCCCTGCTGGTATACATATAAGAGTTAATCGCGTTGAACCAGTTTCAAATTCCAGGAGAAAATTGAAAAACCTTAACGACACCAGGCAGTTATACGCGACGGTATGTGGCGAGAGAATTTTTCAAATTTTACCCATATGCTAAACTTTTCTTCTCAACGTCGAAAGACTAGATTTTCATACTATTGAATATCCTCGGCTAGTTTTAATCCCAGAATTTGATAGATTGACATTTTTTTCCGATTTACCGGCGACTATTGAAAAGGACGAACGGCGCTAGGTCGAGGTTTAATTATTCACGTAGTGTCTCGGGAATTTCTGAGTTGTGAGAATGAAAATAGTCCGTAGGTACGAGTCTGGCTGTGCATTGACAATGAGCCTTCCTCTACCCTCGGCTTCTAAGATTCTCTCGAGTATGTAGATGAATCAGATCCACTGGTTAAGTATTTGCAAATTATTTGAGCTGTCGCCAAGCCAAGCGTGTCGCTGAATAAAATATAAGGATCTCAGAGTCGGGGACAGGGAATTGAACAGAACACACCTCTCCACCTTCGCTTCGCTTTTCCTCCAGACAGGACTGCCGGTAGTTAAGCGTTTAGACAAACACTTGTTTCAGATTTTCCCTTTTTCCGTAATGGTAATAAAATTCTCGACGCAGGAAACAGCTCGGTAAATAAAAAATAAAAATAAAAATGAAAATAAAGAGGAGAAGAAGAAAAAAGAAAAATAGAGAAAAAAAAAGATGAGGATAATTCATTTTCACCAACCTTTTTAAACATGACTGAGTTTTATCTTCCTCAGCGAGTCCTTTTTCGAGGGATTTTAGCTTCTAGCCGGTGGTTGACGCCGAGATTGAAACTAAGATGAGCTAACAAAACGTCGTCACCTTTTATACTCAGCGGGTAGTAAGCGTAGTGCAATGAAACAGAGCCGGGAACACAGTAATTTGTAAAATACGGTATGCATCACGGTAATTATATTTAATAATAAAACCGCAGATCTCTGACGGCAAGCGGAGTCCGCCATAAGACACGGAGAGCCGCTTATACCTCTTGCCGTTCAAAACGGTTTTTCACAGTATCAAACGTCGCTTATCAATAGTTGAAAAGTCCTGAATAATTATTTTCGAACAATCTAAGATCAAAGAACTAACGATAATGACTCGCAGTCTCCCTGGTTCAAGAACTTCTTCCCATTTCTCTCTACTCTCTCTCTCTCTTTCTTCCTCTTTCTCTCTTTCTCTCTGATCTCCTAGTAATGTAAGTTAGATGAGGCGACGAGTTTGTCTCGCGGATTGCACGTGAGATTATTACGCAAGCAGGTATACATCCAGGTAGGTACTAAAGACTGTGCAAAAATGTACTACCTACCCGATGCAATCGATTACGTGCATCGGAGCAGAGCGCATCTCTCAGTGTTCATTTTACTCTTACTTTTCAATGCGGCTTATCCACGCCGGTTTACTTATGTCAGCTACTAGCGAATTCCCGTTACAGTTTTACCCGCGATATAGTTAAAGCCTCTCTTTTCTCTCATGGTTTTAAATAGACAGACGAGTAGAGCGACCGCTAAGCGTTGCAGGGAGAATCCCTCGTCTCATCCGAACTAAACTTCTGCAGGGATATAAGGATTTTTCAAAAATAATCTTACACTGTACCGATATTAATTCTCCACGGGAAACATCTTGGGAGAAAATTTTCTGCCGGCTAAACGGTTACGCAAATTTTCTTACCGCATCTTATTATATACTTGTTATATTATGGTATGTATACGATAAATATTACATGACAACGACCGTTTTCCCCGACTCCCTGCTCCAGAACTTTCATCTTTATATCTCTCATTCGATCCGCAGTTTATTCATTGAAAAGGATAAAATTTCTCGATTTTTAATACGAAACAGTTCGTATCTATGTATGTAATATATATGTTTATTGTGGTACAATAAAGATTACAGCGATTACAGGTATAGCGAATATACATAGAGATATGTACGCGTGTATATGCGTGTGCGTGTGTTACAGGTAAACTAGGTGCGCGGTGAGATATCTCATTTTGAAAAAACGAGACCAAGGCAGAGAGGCAGTTCGAGTGCGAATGACAGTTTTTGACGACTACTTCCACGGGATATGGATAAACTACCGACACCGTGTTAGACGCCAGTTATCGTGGTAGGAAACGAGTGCAGATGCATAGTATGGTATAAGTATATCGAACTAAAAAGTTTGAAAAATTGAGAAAAAAAATAAATAAATATAGTGAAGAGTCTTTTCCCTGTATAAGGAGGAGATCTGTGCTGATAAATTGGCAGGAATCCTCGTTATAGGCACTTGCGAAATAAGGAACGAGGAAAAATCCTGATGAAATAACTAATTATAGATTTTTCTTATGTAAAACTATTTCTTATATTATGTGATTACGTATATCTGAGTGTATGTAATGTATATATTATATATACTATGTATAAATGTTTTACGAAAGTATTTTTCCGAATGAATAATAATAAGTTCATCTCGTGTCTATAGGTATAAGTCGATTATTTCCTCCGCAACATTATCCATACATAATACATATACAAGGGATTTATTTAACTATGATATTAGTATTGATAACCGGAATTCGCAGACGCGTCACCACCGCTTCCTGATGGATAGCCACCGCCGTTTCCACCTCCGTTTCCGCCCCGATTACCACTGCCGTTACTTCCGCCTGGACCACCGGAAGAATAGCCACCGTTCCCGTTTCCACCCCCATTACCTTGTCCTCCAAATCCTCCGTTTCCTCCGGACGAGTAGCCTCCTAAGAATCGGTTCAGGTATTTTCAGGAAATTATTCACCCTTTCGAAATGACGGAATTTCATAGTTTGCAGGTTTCTTGGCAAAACTCACCGTTTCCTCCGTTGCCACCGCCGTTCCCGCCGCCACTCGGACCTCCGGAAGAATATCCTCCGTTGCCTCCGTTGCCTCCGTTGCCTCTATTCCCTCCATTGCCCCCATTGCCTCCGCCAAATCCACCTCCGTTACCACCGTTGCTAGGACCTCCTGAAGAGTAGCCTCCGTTTCCATTTCCGTTTCCAAATCCGCTACCACCGCCGAATCCATTGCCGTTTCCTCCTGGTCCTCCCGAAGAGTAGCCACCGTTTCCACCTCCGTTGCCTCCCGGACCACCTGAAGAATATCCGCCATTTCCACCTCCGTTGCCTCCGTTGCCTCCGTTTCCTCCTGGACCACCAGAGCCGTACCCTTCGCCGTTAGCTTCACCCTCGTATCTGATTTGAGGCTTGAAGCCATCTTGATCGGCTTCGTATTCGACGATTTGTTTTCTTCCATCAGGTAAAAGGACGTTGAATTCACCTTGAGCTCTGTCTCCGTCTCGGGTTTCGGTGTGTCCGAACTCACTGCCGGATTCTTCGTCTTTTACTTCATAGGAGAACTCGTACTTCGCTGGTTCCTAGAAGATCAGGATTTCGCGGTAGTCGTGAGTGATCGATGAACGACACTTGCACTTTGTTCAAAATTGAGTTGGGTTTCAAAAAAATAAATTTGGACGAACCAGTTCAATCATTCTCGTTCGTTTTTGCAAATCCAGAATACGTCTCCGTCAGGAAAATTCAATTATATACCGAAACGTTCATCAGAATAAATAATTGACTAAAAGACTCTACTTACGTTTCCACCATCGTCTTCGCCGCCACCCCCATAGCCGCTACCACCGCTACCACCGTTGCCAAAACCGCCGCCGTTTCCTCCAGGGCCACCGGAAGCATAGCCATCATTTCCTCCCCCACCTCCGTTACCTCCTCCAAATCCACCGCCGTTTCCACCTGCACCAGGAGGTCCGTAGCTACTGGATGGTCTGCCACCTCCATTCCCACCATTTCCATTTCCGTTACCGTTTCCACCAAATCCTCCGCCATTACCTCCTGCACCAGGTGCACCATAGCTGCTGGATGGTCTACCTCCTCCGTTTCCTCCATTTCCACCGTTTCCACCCCCGCCTCCCCCGAATCCACCGCCGTTACCACCTGCGCCAGGAGCTCCGTAACTGCTGGATGGTCTGCCACCTCCGTTTCCACCATTGCCGTTGCTTCCACCGCCGTTGTTTCCTCCACCAGGTGCCCCATAGCTACTGGATGGTCTGCCACCCCCGTTTCCACCATTTCCATTTCCATTTCCACCAAATCCACCACCGTTGCCTCCAGCGCCAGGCGCTCCATAGCTACTGGATGGTCTGCCACCTCCGTTTCCACCATTTCCATTTCCGCCAAATCCACCACCGTTGCCTCCAGCGCCAGGTGCTCCATAACTACTGGATGGTCTGCCACCCCCGTTTCCTCCATTTCCGCCATTTCCATTTCCTCCGAATCCACCGCCGTTTCCTCCAGCTCCAGGTGCTCCGTAGCTGCTCGATGGTCTGGAGCCTCCGTTTCCACCCCCGTTGCCATTTCCTCCAGCACCAGGTGCCCCGTAGCTACTGGATGGCCTGCCACCGTTTCCCCCATTACCACCATTTCCGCCGTTACCACCGTTCCCATTTCCATTTCCACTTCCTCCGAATCCACCACCGTTGCCATTTCCTCCAGAACCAGGAGCCCCGTAGCTGCTGGATGGTCTTCCAGCTCCACCATTGCCGAAACCACCGCTACCACCGTTACCAGAACTACTACCCCCGCCCCCAAAACCTGGTGGACCGTACTCGGTTGATAGAGAGCCTCCGCCACCGCCCTGGCCGCCAGAGCCACCCCCGAAACTTGACGAACCTCCGTTACCGTTTCCCCCAGGACTGCCTCGTCCTGGTGGGAGATACGAGTTCACAGGAGGCTCTGGCCTGGCTAGAGCTATCGCCAAGACGGCCGTTGCTAAAACGAACTGGAAATCGAGGAATGAAATTAGGCTCGCTCTTCATCACGAAAAAAGTAAGAATTTGCAGCGAAGAACGGATGGAGAAGGAGATGAAAAATAAAAACGTGTTGCAAATTGCTTTTTCGATAGTATCTTTAAGGCTGTGAGCTACGCCGAAGCGTTTTTCGAAGAGAGATACGTCGGCGAAAAGTATCGAAAGTCAAATTGATAGAGGCACGAAAAAATCGATGGTTAATAGTCTATTTGAACGAATGCTTACCTTGAACATTGTGACGGATTGGTTGAATATCGGAGATCGTATATTGGCTCTGGTACCCTGTTTTCCAAGGATGAGCCAGCACCACTGAGTGGTGTGGAGTGAATGATAAACCCTTGGACAAAATCGGCTTTATATACCCCGAAGCTCATCCGTGATCCGAGATCATGGATTTCGTGCAACAAGGCACAGATTTACACCGTTTATACTACGGCATTGGTGATGTATCGGTGGAAGTGGTATTGGTACAGGTAATAGTAATAGTAATGGTACTCAGGGTGGCGGGGATAAAGACAACCGCTCAAAGACATCGAAGACGTCGTCACCTACGGATCGTCCCATTTTACTGCTAACCCCTCTCGTTACGAGATCCGTTTCCTATACATCCCAACCAACTCTACAGGGTGATCGATGATTTTTTTTCCAAAGGAATCAAAATCTCCTTATTCGAGCAGCATCAAAAATGATGATCTAAAAAAATTTCTGTTGTACAACGAGACGTCGTCTTAGGTGTAAAAAAGGACGAACGAACATCGTGGCGACGTATGACGAAGTTATAAAATCTCTTCTTTTGCTTGAATGGAAAGTCTCGCTTTTTTCTGGTTCTGTGCGCATATGAGACGTTGAGCTCATCTTCATTTCGAAATTTAGAGTCTTCGTTAAAAAAAGAAGAGAAAAAAAAAAAGTTTTTTGATTGATACTCCCTCAGGGTTTACACGTATGAATACACACACGTGTAGAATTAAGTTCGAGCCTGCAGATGAGAGGATGAAAGTAGCCTAAGGGAAACAGTGGGTAAGACGTGGTGAGTGCATAAGCAGTCGCATCTCGGCATCTGGGTATCTATCTGAGCAGATTCACCGGGTTATAAAAGGGGAATGCATGTCTGTGAGAAGTACCTACATTCCTCTGCTCAACAGATATTCTCTGTATAATTATGTAACGATATTGTAAGGCCGCTTTGATTTATAAGATTTCGCTTATACGATGGTCTAGTTAACCGTTTCATCCTATACCTATTCCCCGCTGCAGTCGATGGACTTAATGACTCAATTCTAATGTTGCAAGTAACGAGCTGGATGGAGATTAACCGAATTAAAATAACCGCGATGGCAAAAATCGATCCCTAATTCTCTTCTCGAGGTAATCTTACAAATATGGTATCGGAATGATTAGGTTAAACGAAAATAAAAGAAAGGCACAAACTTTCCCACGTCATTTTACCCTCGGCTTGTCAATATTTCGGTTATTGGTTCATACATGTAGGTCAATGAAACTAAAGATATTTCACAAAGTTTGGCAAGTTTCTTTGATTATTAGCGACTTTGTCAGGCACCGTTGGTATTTCGGTATTTGGGGTGAACATAACTTGGGTCGAATACCTCATTGACGTTTCGATGATATAATTGGATCAAAGTTTCATATATCTTCTAATTGGGACCAGAAGGAAGACAGGCGAACCGTGTAAGACGGTTTTTTGCCGAAAGTAAAGAACACCGTGTAGCTGGTATGACGCAAATAACAAACCGCCTAGACGTTACTAGTATAAATTACGTATTACCCCGATGCCTTCTGCACGGCAGACGTATGTGTAGCGCCCGATCCGAAAGCAATACATGTCATTAAGCGATGCGGCTCGGATTGCATCTTCGCGAACTTTACCGCCAATTAAATACAAGACGTATTATGGCAAAACGGGAATATTCTTTTTTCGAAAAATAATTAAAATTCAGATCGTTATCTTCCAATTATTCTCAGGTCAATTAATTATCCCACTCGATGATACTTGTCTCGATATTATACCTACGTACCTACACACATTGAACAATGTTCGTGTTTTACTTACAATTAGCTAGACGCGTTTAGCTCGGATATCGCGCAACTCGAAGAAGAGAACTGCAAATTGTTTCGCAACTGAATGACGCCTACGACGTCACAATACGGAGTACATACTCCTTTCCATATTGTCGCCAGCTGCATCCTGGTCTATATTATCACCGATTTCGCAAAGGAGATCATCTCGTTCGGTAATCATTATTCCATACGTAAAAAGAGAAGAAGAATATATAGAAATACAGAGGTTGTCTTACGAAATGATACAGTTTCATAGATATACGGTAAATTTTGAACGGGGTTCGTTATCTCAAAGTCGAAAGGATAGTAAAAGAGACTATGCCAGAGTTTTAACGAGGTGAGAAATAAGAGACCATAAGAAAGATGTAGAACGGAGGAGTTGTTAGTTTCCGCCCGCGCCTCTGGAAGATGCAACAACTTTGCCGGAAGTGAGACGCGTCCGCCACTACGACGACACGGAGAAAATTGGATCAGAAAAGCAATCTTTATATACATGGGTAAAGGAATTATAATACCTGCTCGGCGAGGGAGGGAAAGAGATAGATGTTCCCAGACGTCGTTTGTTCCGTAAGATTAACGTAGATTGGAAAAATAAAAGTTTCAATCCTTCCATGCGCGTAGAATAGACGGAAGATTAATCCGACTGTTCAGCTCTGCACCCATTTCATACTATTCTCTTATTCTCGCAAGGTCAGGAGCGATTTTAAACCGCTAATCGCGCACTACTCTCTTTGGAAACAAACGTAAAGAATAATGGATGTACTCAGATATGATCTAAATACTTGTGGCTTGTTTTAAAATTGCTTGAAAATAATTACAAGTGCTTCCAATTTCGTCTTACGTTGAACCTGCATTCGTACGCACAACTGTTACACGAGGGGCATACGAATACCCGTATCGTCCTTATTTCCTAATTTCTCATTCTCAAATCGATAGGAAAACGTACATCGCCCTTGAAATAATGTACCATTGTTCATATCTCCCTTCGACCGCTCTCGCTTTCTCTCTCACGAAACATTTTTTTACTTTCCTTTTTTTCCCCTCGTTTCTGTATATAAATTTTCAGTAAGTATTAAAGTACCGCTATCTACCCGAGCAACGACACATAGCCCCTGTCGTAAATAAGTGGCTTGAATTTTTCCCCCAATATTTCACGTATTGGTTATTTTACGAACGCGTCCTACAACCTGTACGTATAAGTTAGGGCACAGTATACGCGTATACCTTTCTACCAACGTATCGATACTGTATACCCTTCTATGTACGGAACTTTTTACCTCCCATACTGCAAACACGATTTAACCGTCGCTTTTGTCAAGATATTTGCGTATGGCTCCGCCGACACGCTCGCGCTGCGATATCGTATCATCTTTTATCCTGCCCCCAGCTGATATACATAAGTGACTCTTATCTATCTACCTAGTTTACGGTATGACACAATACCGACATTCTTACATCATCTTATATAGACATGAAAGTATAACGACGTACCGCAGTAACGCGAGTTTTACTCCGTGTGTCGAAATACCTGGTCATTTCCAAACGGTTTTTTGATATAATGAAGTCAGAAATTTATCCAGGTTCAAAAAATTTCCCCAGTTTTTAATCAGGGTAGAAAAACAGCGGAGAATATACCCGGAGAAGTACGACGTATCACGGCTGTTACACGCCTGTCCTCGTAAGAGGAGAGATACGTGTATACCCGCATACGTGGATCGGCGATGTATTCCATCTATCAAGAACTTGAATAGTTAGCCAATCGTATGTGTAAAACGCGATCCACGATCCAATTTAGAACATATCCACCTTGGGTATAACGTATGGATCTCATTCTCATCTCGGAGATTCTCACTCGCGATTGCGGCACATCTTTTCACTTTACGGGACTGAATAAATACGGTGAATCTCTGGCACCCAGTCGCATTCGGAAAGTTGCCACCGATGCTGCCGGTGCATCTGGAGATACGGTGGACGGAAAATTCGCAGGAAAAATAACAGCTTCATCACATATGTAGATCCGTTTCTTTTTTTCCAATTATCACGATTCGATCTCGTACAAGGACCATGTATATTTACAATAGATATACATATGTAAATCTATATTACACAGTTACACGTAGAGTTTCCCCCGTGGTTCTTTCGCGTGTGATTGCAGCATCTCTTCACACGATATAGCAGATACATGGTAGACAGAGGGAGTACCTACTTAGTTCTATACCCATCGGCAAGTTGCATAGCTGCGCTTGACTGGTATAATAATACATCGTTGAGAAGGTACTCCAACAATGGAACATTTGAGGCCCCTTGATCACGATCTCGAATATGAAGTTTGGTCTGAAGCGGAGGAATTTCCACCGCGGAACGGGTTAATTCTAGAGCCATTCGTTTCCGTAGTTTACAAATTTTCGGAAATCAGTTATTCCCGATATTCAATATCCACGGAAGATACTCACGTACATTCGGTGAATAACAGAATTCAGATTTTCATTGTTACGTGAGTCGATATCATCGCTCTGCGGATGCATGCAGCATCTGAAATAGAACTTCTCCTCGGTATCTCGGCCTCGTCTATTTTCATCCTGTTTGAATTTTATGGAACGTCTTTTTCATCCCGATTCTTACCGGGATTGAGACTTTCATAGATTTGAAACACATCCGTGAGATCTAGGTTTATCGCGGATGATCAATTCTAAACGTATCGCAGTCTTCGTACTTAAATTCCCTTCGGTGCTTTCTTATTTTTTAAATGAAAGGAAAACAAGAAACGAAAATAAAATTCAAAATTCACCTCGGGTTTCGAACGTCTTCATTTACATAGGCTATCAGTAGTTTCAAACTTTCAGTATTTACGTATAAATATATTTTTCTATGCGGAGTGACGCGGCGTAGCGAGTAAAACTTTTCCCTAGAAAAACGGGAAGTTGAAGGTTCCTCTTCGCGCACGTCCTGCTCGGATATTGGCTGTACCTCTTCTCCTTCTTTCCTCTAGGTGCAAAAGGAACGACCACCACGCTGTCTTCATATATAAGTGAAATATCTCAACGTGTAAAACAGTTTCTTCCTTTTCCTCTATTTTCATCTTTCCGTTTCGTTATCCTTTTCAAATCCGGATACTCTACACAAGAATATATATCCAGGGCTTGAAATATCCTGGATATCATCTACCTACTCCTTCCTGCAAACACGTACGTCGTTTCCATTCTTCAGGCTCCAGCTGCAGTGGACCAAAATTTCTACGACTATAACAGGAAAAGGAAACGTCTGTCGATATAATAATCGAAGCTATCGACTGCGCAAATTTTTATTCATTTAAGAAGATCCTGTTTCCCATATCGAAGACTCGAGTCGATCATAGCAGTGGAAGACTAAGAATTCTGCCTTTCGCTACCGTTACAGTATTTCTTTCGCAAAGTCCGCTTTACAAATGAAGTGCAAATCCTCTCCCGAGTTCTCGCAGCTGAACTATCAGTCTGTACCTTCTGCCCATGGAATTGAATAGGGAATTCTCACAGAGTTTGAGCTTTTATTCGAACTGGAATAGAGTAAGAAAGCCAATCATCGATATAGCGGCTGACGCCTTTCAGCGGAAAGTAGCTGCAGTAGGTATCAATGATGCAGAAACAAAACAAGCAGAGAGATAGAACCTTCTTCTTATTTCTGTATCGGTGAGTTCCTCGACTTCTTAAATTCGTACGAATTTCCTGGACTGCATTTTCTTCCAATTTCCTTTCGAGGGCTGAAAAAAAAGATCCTTTGAGATCGGATTGAACGTGAGATGAAGAAGACGGGGATAGAAGATGTGAGTAAGTGCGATTCGATGTGATCGAATTTACCAGAGACTCACCAGCCGAGTTTCTGGGCACCGATCCTCTCCCAAATTAGCGAATGACACGCGGACCATTCGCTCGAATTTTTTTCTCCGTCTCTTCCCTCTTTTACTCCTTCTGTTTCTTTCGCCGGTACGGGGGAGCCAGCTGCTGCCCACCTCTGGCTTCAGGTGAGCCGAGAAAGCAGGAAGATGAAAGAAACTCGAGCCATGTAAATCGTTAATGGTTGTCGTGACTGCCAGCTCCGAGTGGTTCGCCTGATTTATTTCGAGTCACGTGACGACTGATGTTTTAACATTTCGTGAGCCAGGTAAGTATATACATATACGAAAGCACCGGGGGGCTACAGTCAATAAAGAAGAGATCGGTTTGGATTCAAAAGTGGAATAATTTTTTACTCGGAAGTTCAGCCGTCGAGTAAATAAAAGAGAAGTTTCGATCCCGCACGTTCCTATACGTATAGGAATGCGCGATTCCGACAAGGGGTGAAACTGAATCGTAGTAACGGTTTGACGGGTCGTAGAGATTAATTTGGTAAAGGAATAGGAAAGTTTAAGAAAGTTTAACGCGAATGGTTTATTACTCGATCGGATTTACGGCTGAGAAAAGGATCGGTGAACGCTACAGCGATCGAGAGATCTGTTTTAGCGACTGTAGCTATTAAAATAACAGTTTCTCAGCCGGTTGAACGATGAAGGAAGTAATTTCGATCCCGAAGACACGAAAATCCTATAAAATGTAAAATAAAGTAAAACTGCAGACAACAATCAGGTTCTCTCTGCACCGATGCACTTCCGCGCAATAAGCTATTTCAGTTTCTGTCCTGGATATACCTACTCGGTACTCGGCCAGTTTTAGATTGCTAAAACTCCGTCGATATGTCTCAATAAACGCGACGCGGTGGAATATTTGGCGAGGCTGATGGACCGAGAGAAATTATGGAAGATCCTCCTCCTCTTCCTCGTCCTCGTCCTCGTTCTCGTTCTCGTCGTCGTATAGTCGTCTGGAGGTAGGATATAACTAGTGATGAACGGTTATGGGTAATCATGTAATTGATCCTGCGCGTAAGGGAGAAATTTTTTGGCGAGAGAGAAAAATTTGGTGTTTTATTTTTATGGGATTTTCCAACCGGGCGTAGAATGTAAATCATCGGATAAAATATGAGCCAATTTTTACAAAGTGTTTAACTCTGTCTCTCCCCGGTTTTCTCTTATACCAGAGCTGGTACAACCGAAACCGTAAATCAACCTGAAGATAAAAAATTAAACCACGTACCTACCTGTGACGCACAGTTTACCAACGAGACTTGTATGTAAATTCCACTCACGCATGTTCCACCTACTTTGAAAATCAATTATTCATCTTTAGACGATCAAATAAATTCTCTTTCACTCACTCGCTCACTCGCGGTGACTTAATTTAGTCCGTCATTCCATTCGCCGTAAGAAAAAAGCTGGAGCAAAACGAGCCCCGAATTTTTTCTAACGTTTAACAACGCGGTAATCTCGTAAGAATTACGCGTATAGCTGAAAACCGTGTTATTTTTCTATTGTACTCAAGTGACCCGGAGGGCAGAGCTTTTCTTTGCGTCATCTATCACTCGGGGTGTGACTCGGGCCCTTGGGAGTAGCAGGGAAAGGAGCTGCGGCTCTGAGCTGGTACCAAAAAATGAAGAAGAAGGAGTAGAACCACCGGAAGGGGAAGAGGAACAGGAAGAGGAAGGAGAAGATGAAAGATGCGGAAGGAAGAGGGTGGAGGATCAAGCCCGGGGTGAGGCCTGGATGATTTCAATAACCAAGCGGCGTTATCTGTCCATGGATAGAAGCTAGCACGTCGGCGTCCAGAGACCGACGGAGAAGTGTCACCTTCCTTCAACCTAAATAGAAACGGGTGTAGGCATCCATCACCCCGATTTTCATCGCGAATTTTCTCGCCACTACCACACATAGGTCAAATGAATACGGTTCTCCATTCATCTTGTCCGACCTTATACCGATTATTCGTTTTCTTTTTTCATTTCCATTTTTTTTGTTTTTTTCTTTCTTCTCTTTCTTCCTCTGCTACATTTTTCCGATAGATAAGAAAAATTGCGAACATAAAGGAAGTAGCTTCGTTGCTCGGGGATCGAGGGACATGATCCATACTAGGTATACGATGATTTTCCATTACTCTGACAAAGACATTTGCGTTTAACGAAAAGTCGTTCGAATATCCCCGGTTGAAAAGCACTGCTTTATCCAAGTCGTCCGTGAAACTGCCTCTTTGCGGTCTCCCGCGAATCGTCCCTTTCAATCGGGACCATTTCCGCGAACGACCTTGTCTTACCTTGGCTTGATTTCCCTTCAAAGTCGATATTTCTTTATTCCCAATCCACGTATCGATACACCTGAGAAAACGACGCCTCTATACAGGCTCAGGAAAAGCCCCGAGGTTCTATCGAACGAAATCTAAGATGGAATTGACTTATTCCTCTTTTAAAAACACCCCAAGAGACTTTTCCAAATTCAAACTAATCGAGATAATAGCAAAGGAAATGTAACACCCAAACGAAGAAAAGAAATCACAGAAATGTTTCGAAATAGAACCGGTATGAAAATACTTCAGCACTGCATTCATCCCGTCGAGTATATGACGCGTGTAGTTACGGATATAACTTCGTTGCGGTTGTGTGTGGTTTAAAGAGGGAGAATATGGAACGTGAACTCATGGTGAACAGAAGACACATTCAACCATACCGGGGAGATGTGGGGCAAGACCTAGTGCTCAGAGATGTGCGGGGATCACCTCATTACCTGACTGACTCCCACGCCCTTACGCAACCTGCAGAGACAACGGTTCTCAAACTGGGCCAATTTCACTCACTGTTTAAAGTTATATGTACAGCTCAATTACGTAACAAGTGAAACAGTAGTTAACATCGGATATTCAATTAGCGAAGTATGTTTTCAACGCCAAACAATCCGCGCCCGAGTCCGTGTAACGCGAGATATTACGATCGCTGATGCTTCGAGTTGAAATATCGCTTTGATTCTCACAGAGATATATGCACTTTCGAAATATCTTCTGTCGAGATGAATCGAGGGGATCTCTATTCACTGATCCGCATCTGAGTTTAACAGGGATACAGCCATTTCTTTTATTCCTTTCCTCGCGGAACACGGAGTCCAAGAGATTCGACCACCGGACTTAGAATGCACGAAATGGACCATCGCAATTCGATCTACGGCATTGTTCGCACCGTTGCGAAACCCGACATGATCCCAAATGCAATCGCAATGCTTCGGATTGCGAGTGGCCCATACCGATACCTGAACGAAAGTTTGATCAGAAATTTCCAAGGGGCAGGATCAACCGTCTAATCACTTTCTCGATCGAGCTCTTTGTCGAGTTGTCCCGGAAACTCTGTGACTCCTCGGAAACTCGTGTAGCGAGAGATGTATCATAATCCCGGTGAAATTTCTGAACGAGAGAGGAATTGCACAGAGGTAAAGTGCCCATCCTTGGATGGTTGGTTTCAGGTGTTTTATAGCCAATCGATATTAAAGCTCGCGAGTTTAGTTCCAGGGTGGCAAAGCAGCACACAGTTTTGTCGACATCTGCAATATTATTCCATACGATTCGTTGATAGAAATGTAATCTTGAGAGGCGGACAGGCTTACCATCAGGAGTTCATAAAACTTTACAGAAACTCTCCGGTGCAGGACTAAGCTGCTAACTTTTGAGTCGAGCTTGAGAAGGATCAAACTTTAAGTTTGCGGAATAAAAGTCCGAGAGCTGCAGAAAATTATCTTTACAAAATTACTTCGACAAGTTTAACGATAAAAATAACGCAATGAGTCTCACGGATTCTCAACAAACTGTACCACAGTCCACGAGCAATTTCAAGCTCTGTGTCATCCTGAAACGGAGCGATGCTATTCTCCGCGGTCTCAAGATGTGGAAGCTATCGCTACCGTCGAAACGTGGACTAATCTGAACTCTGAGCCCCTCTCAAGCTTAAAGCTCTTTTCTACGGGAAACCTGGCCTTCCTTAACCGAAGGTAGAAGATAGAAGGTGGAAGGTAAATAGCCACCCGACGTATCGCTGGTTATCAGACACTTTCAACGCGGGCCTAAACCGCTTTAAAAAGCTTCAAAGACTCATTGAAAGCTTATCAAAGAAGAGATTATCGATTTTCTCTACACTTACCTACCGCAGTTTTACTTCTTCTTTTACTTTTTTCACTTTTACTCGAACTTCCTATTTTCGTTACCGTCTATGTATAAAAAGCGGTTGGGTCAGTGGATTTCTCCGCGTTATAAAAGCACCGGTAAATGAAACTTCTGGAACAGGCTGCAACCTCGCGATTATTGTTTCAAAGAACGTGTGAAACGCTTATAGTCGGGTCATGGGGTAACGTTAATATAAGAAGAAAATTGGATCGTGCTTTCTACTCCGGGTGTTTTATACTACCTATTAATTTCCACTTGAAAATAAGAGGGACGCCGCACAACTGGATACGAGAAGGAAAAAGGAGGACTAATCGAATCGAGGAGATACAACTTTCCGTCAAACTAACGGCGGTCTTGATACCAATTAATTACTAGTCGTATAGCAAGTTAACGAATGTGAAGGGACGACCCGGAGCGTAGGAATTACATGGCTCAGAAATGCCCGCAATGCCCACATCACTTGACCTTTTACAATTCCCTACGCATCCGAGGCATAAATATATTCATGGAAAATGTCGAAACTGCGAGTGCGCGTGGCTCGCGTTTAGACAACCATAAAAAGGCATTGATCTGATACAGACTCTGTACACGTGTAATTTATGCCGAGAAACGTTGTGCCTCGGGTAGTTATATCGGGATAACTCGCTCCGAGATTCAGAGATTTTTATAACGAGTACCGAAAAGTTACTCCTGGTACCTGTATGACTTTTTTATAACACGTCCTTCGCGGCCACTCACGAGGGAAGGAATTTTCTCCTTTTCCCTCAAGGTTCGAGTGCCTATACTTCGCGGTGTAAGGGTGTTGATATATTTAATAAAAATTTCAACCCCACAGACAGTAGGTGCTACCTACTCATGGCCCTGGAGCGACAAGTTGAAAAAGTCGTAAAACATGCCGGTACAACGAGTAAAATCATGATGCTAAACTTTTCATTAGAATGGAGGAAAGCAACGGGGCGGTGAGCCACGTTATATACGTATTTGCCCCCAGGGCACAGACAACAGGAGCTTGCGGAAGGTGCCATTTGTCACTCGGTAAATAATTAAAAGGAGCAACGTTTCAACCGCGGAAACATAGCTCTTGCCTTTGGGCGTGATCGTATTTTTCCGTCTCAATCCTTCTTTTTATTCTCGTTTCTACCCCTTTTCCTATCGCTTGTATCTTGCTGCGGTTAAACGTAACACCGCGCGAAAAAATTGTGTTGCAAAGAATTTCACCCCGCGTGTATATGTTTCGCCGAAGATGAATCCAAGGTGACGGAATCGGGAGATAGAAGAAAGAAAAAATGCTCCTTTCGAGTAAGAAGTACTCCAAATCCCTCGAATGTTCACCCGACTGAATTAAAGCGACGTGATATCGCGGTTAGTAATCGGGCTGTAGTATCTATGTGAGAATTTCCAGCCTAGGCATTTAACCCGCGTGTTTTGCTTCGTTGGCATTTGCGGCTAACAATGGGGATAAGAAAGACCGAGATATAAGAGTCTGTGCGGGGCTATTCACTTGGATAGTGTACGAGTATGGAGACAGGTAGGAGTACACGTACACGTATATTTAGACACGTATCGCGTGCGGTGAGCGAAAAATCCGTGACATTAGCCGCTGATTGTACATTTACATACACAAAGTATATATAATTCATCCGATGTAGAATGTGTATGGTGTTCGGTTCATGGTGTAATTTGAAAAGGTACTATAGGTACTTACTACATCGTATCTGGTAAGCGTGAGTGAAGGTCGTCGATCTCTACGTCCGGAACGTGAGATTGAAGGAGATTGTAACAGGAGCTTTCAAGGTTCGGTCAAAAAACCAAGTTCGAATGTCGTCTAAAATAAAAAATTATCCAAATTTCTGATACATTTTGAACGATCGAGTTCAATTGTATTTTGTTCAATGAATCAGATCTTTCGCACATACCTATAATATACAGCTGTACGTGAAATCAGCTCGGTTCTATCCAACCCGTAGCTGAAATTCAGTAGCAAATTTTTTCTCCAATTAACGAAAAAAAAAAAAAAAATCCTCTACGAAGTCAATTTGTTCGTTCTTTGGCCAGTTTCATCGAGATTGGTTGATCGAACACGAGAATCAGATGTCGAGGAGTGCAGGGAGTTCGGTAATTCTGAGTGAATTTGATTAGAAAATAATGAAACGCGAATGGGGTTGCGTATCGAGTACTATGGGGGATATATTCCGGGGTTGATCGATTGAAAATGAATCAAATTCCGTTTGATTAATGGCTAGTAATTCGCCGAGTGTTGAGTCGACTGTCGTTAGTCAAATAGCTGCACTATGAAGTGCGGGCTGTTGCCAGTCTCGCTACTGCTAGCCAAGAAGTTGATAATTCTGTTTGGCTCCGAGGGTGTGTAGAAGCTGCGCATTACGCCCTGGTTCAAATAGCGTGTTTCCGGCCCCACGTCCGTCCCGACTTCCGGGGCGTAAGAGGAACGCCCGCGGCGCGGCTCAACGGCTCCGGTTTTAGCTTCGCGGGGCTCGTCGTCCTGCCAATCAATTTCGAAGCTAGTAATTCGAAGATATCTTCGAAAAACGTTGATCCCTAAAATAAATCGGATAATATATTCTTCGATTAATTTTTGACGCCCGCGGAAGAAAAGGCGAGGATCGGATTTCGAGGGAGGACTTAATCCAGTCGGGGCTAATCCAGGTTTTAATTAAAGATCGAGATTTCTTTTTTCTTTCTCTCTTTTTTTGTACAAATCGTCGGTTCGGACAAATTTCTCATTAAAACGGAACGGTTTTATCTTTTTCTACGTTTGTTTTCTCGTTTTCCTGATAAAAGTTTAAAGGCGGAAACTGTTTCCTGACTCCTAATTGTTTGTCAAAGATGTGAAATCGATAAAAGAGACAAATCGAATTGAAAAAAAGAAAGAAACGCGGGCTAAAATTCCCGCAGGTTTTAGTCCCCCGTGAAGAAATAACAGAGCATTAGTATAGTTCGGCTTTAATACGAAGTGGGACTTTCCTCTGATCCCTAAACAATCAACTGGGAAAGTTGAAAAGGCGTCGCCGTCGTGCCGATGGAAAGAGCAAGGCCTCACACTTCGCCTTCGGGGGTGAGGAGTCGACAACCACCTACGGTGCTCAAAAAGATGAGAAAAATTCCGAGGGAAAATATCTCGGTATATCTATAATAGTTGAGAGGATAATATCGAGCTTTAGGGTAAATGAGAGGATCCGAGTTGCGAATGCAAAGCTTGATTCCTCGGTACACCTAAAATACATGGAAAAATAAAGTGGACGTTAATTCAAGTTCCGAGGACGTTATTCACCGGTGGAAAAACCATTCTAGGTCACGTTCTTTAAAAATTCAGATAGAATCGGACCTCGTAGAGTAAAAAGGAGCCTTGAAGTGCCCATCAAGTGTCAAATAACTAGAAAGATATTTGAAATAGAAAATTCCCGCGGGAATTGAAACTGCTGTATATGTACACACATACATGGCTGCTCAAAGTTTCAGGGGTATTTTGATTTCGAATTCACGATACATGTATTATTCCGAAATACATACCTAAGTGCGGAGAAAGTAATGGGATATTCGTGTATCAACCAGACCTGCACGATATAAAACTGGTAGCAAAAAGCCCAGCATGTACGCAATCAACTTGAAGCTCCATTTATCAAAGGGTCATTATAACGCCGTTGACAAACGACCTTACGCTCTTATCGCGAGGACTTAATTACACTAAACTGATCCCGTATACACTTTCATCGCCTTGTAGTGGTATGAAAAATGCTAAAAAACGTCTTCGATAAGTTTTGCTCGTCATTTTTTGGAACCGGATACTTCGATAGCGCCAAATTTCGTCTATCGAGTAATAGAGAGACACGTGAATTCGTGTTTTTTCGAAGCAACGATACACACCGATGTGTGTCAGGGTGTTATCCGTTGCGCAAAACGTAATGAGCAATTAAAATTTCCCTTTCTCTTCCCTTCTGAGACGGTAGCTCTGAATCTCTCCGTCTTAAAGTTAGAGTCCCTCTTTCTCACTCTCATTCTCTGTATCTCGTTCCGTCTCTCGCGGCGTGTGGGAGGACTTTAACGAATAAATATATACCCAGGCAAACTACAAGTGTCATAATTATTAATTAGCGTTGTCGTTTGTTGTAATCCTCATACCACTCCGAGCTTATTTTGAGAAACTGAGACGCAACCGGCGCGGCCCGAGTATACCGGCTATAACCACTGCCTCTCGACAACCTTACTAGCTAAGATCCCGCAAGGATATGGCTAGGGGCATAAAGCACCCGGCTAGGGATCCCTTTGGGGTAAGATTATTCCTCCCTATTGTTTAACACGCCTCTACCTCGCAGTACGTATACCTACCAAGACGCTGTTCCTTGAAGAGATGCCTCATGCCCCTTAACAGAAACAACACGTACATAATTACTATGCTATTATACATAGCTATCCGTCTACATATGTATATATACGTAAATATTTATATATCGAGGTAAAGCTCTCGATAATTGTGAAAAAAAAACAAAAATATGTGTATGTATATAAGAATGAAATAAAGATTATTAGAGATATCCGATTGCGGATAGAGTTCATTCCCACATGTGGATTGAAATGTGAATCAAACGAGCTGAGAACCGCTTTAATGAAGGCGATCTTTGATTTGATCTTCCCACAGAGCAGTGAAAGTAAGTTCTGCTGGTTGTTTTGTTCCTACTGATACGTCGACGACGAGGAGTAGGTTGGATTCCTTCCAGTATGCAGAATCCCCGGTAGTCGGTACCGTGTGATTATTCGCAATTGTAGATAGTTCGAAGTTTCATTTTTATGGCATTGATATCAGAAATAGAATCCATACTCATATCGTAATATCGTAGGTATAGGAGTCGATTTCTGGCTTATAGAACCCCAGCGCCGTTGGGGTGTATATCCTAGTTATAGCTGGTATCTACTTTCATGCTTGATGACATAAATATACGGACAATCGGGAAAGTTTTCTTCGTCGATTTTACTCCGAATAAGGTCATGGAGAATGAATTATTTAAATTCAATGTCTGGGGCTATGAATACACCGCGATATATGCACCATATATGAAATTATCATACACCGTACGTGACATATGTGTATGTACGTACCCATACGTTCGCCAGACTCTACTGCCTCACGGTGCTACCTGTATATCGCGGCGATTGATTATCGAGCTGTATGAAAAATAAAAAAGAAAGGAAAAAGGAGGAAAAAATCAACCAACAACAGTCGCATGGTGAAAAGATATTTTCTTTGAGCTAATGTAATTGTTTTTCTTTTTGTCACTGAAAAATTGTCGAAATTCGAGCGAATTCAATCACCCAGTTATTCGTTTCCTCCGGTAAATTATATCCGAAAATAAACACGAGAAACGAATTCTCGTTTTTTTTATTCCTCGTTCATTTCTGATAAAATGAAAACTCGAAACCCCAACGCGTATAGAGAGAAGGGGATGGCGCCAAGGGTGATACCATCAATAATTCTTATTTTCGAAACGTTCGGAATGTAGAAAAATCCGATTGCAAGAATCATGGTGTCCTCGAGGTACCTATTTGAAGTCTGACTCCAAACAGACTTCCGGCTTTAGTAGGTACATAGCGAAATTCGTGTGTTCGTTCACGAGGTCGGTAGTGTGCTGGTAGGTACCGTGGCCATATTTAACCGAAGCAAACAGCTCGACTTGTGTAGAGATTTCGATTTCGAGGAAGCATTTCACGATGAGGTGGGTACATAGCAGATATATGCCGCCAGTTTGTTTACCAACAAGTATATATTAACGATTATAGCTTTCCGTACTCAAAGACGCGATTAGTCGAGCTGCCTGCGAATTTAAGAGTAGAAATCAAAAACCAGATGTAATTTAGACGCTCGTTACTTCCGGCTATGAAAGTCCCTCTCATCGGGTTACGTTACCACGTATTATGACAAAGTTAATTAAAAATGAACCATTCTGTAACTATCTTCCGCCTTTTGCTTCCGTTTCCTACCAAAAAAAAATATTTTAATCATTTTACTTAGATTGCAAAATCGGCAAATATCATTTATAGGTAATAATCTCTTGCAGGATAAACCGCGCTGGTTCCCTTCAGTAATTACCTACGATACGACACGTAACGATGAAATTTGAATAACGAAGAAAAAATTTAATGTAATGCTATTCAAATGTTAATGAAATTAATTTTCACCTTAGAATTAGCTCGTCGTTGTTAAGACTCCGTGTAGAATTGATGTGGTGTTATGTAATTTTAGAAAATATTTTATTCACCGATGATGCAGTGTCTATGTGCAATAGGTATAAAATTTTGAACCATATATAGCATAAGAATAATAAAAATTCATTATGGTCCGATGGTTTTAGATTTATTTACGATTATTCGAGGTCGTTAAAAGCGACCAAGTTCCTAGGATCTTCTTCTTCCTAGTAGCCGTTGAAGGTACTGGAACTAGGCCTCGGGGTGTCGTACCTTGGGGTTCCTTCGTAGCTGACCTGAGCGTTGAAACCGTGTTTCCAGTCGGCTGTGTATTGTACTATTTGTAGACGTCCATCGGGTAACTGCACGCGATATTCTCCACGGACGACATCGCCGTCGCTGACCGCGTTGTGGGAGTAGTCATTCCCGAAGGAGTCATCCTTTACGGCGTAGTTAAAGTCAAAGGGCATCCCTGGTTCGTGATGATGATGATCACCATGGTCGTGGTGTTCGTGCTGCGATTGACAAGAAAATTAGACACTCTTATCCCTTCCTTTGATTCCAAATTAATAAAAGGGTTACAAGAAATTGAATCATTTTTTGAACAAAGTCAAATGCAGAAATGGACGTAATTATCGGATCTTTTAGCTCGATGCTCGGTTCTTAATCTTACGTAATTAATGGTTCTAATTAAGCCCGGATGGCCTGAGGGTATTGAGTAATAGGAGAGAATGAAGTATCAACTCACGTTCGGAGTTAAGGTATTTCCGTTATTTCCTGACGGTTGTCCGTTGTAGTCAGGGAATCCTGGAGTCGGTCTGACCGAAGGTCCTGGGAACGGGGTGGGCCTAGGGCCGGTTGGAAAGCTCGGAATATTGGGCCTCGTAGGAATCGGAGGGAAACTAGTCGTGGGCCTGGTCGGTGTTACCGGAAACGATGGAGTCGGTCTTGTGACTGCCGGAAACCCGAGAGTTGGTCTATCGTAGCTGTATCCTTTGGTAGGATCGGGTGGAAGGTATCTGTTGCTGCCTGGTGGGAGATCGCCGATTACGGCCGTAGCTGCCAGCAGAAGCAAGATGACCTCAAAACAAAAAAAGAAAAAAATTAAAAAAGAGAGAAAGAATGACCGACATGTCAAAAATGCTCGAAGAATTGTTCCTCGGTCCTTGGAATTACCTCGAAGTCTAACTTTTCATTTCTCACCTTGGCTAATTCGCGTGTAATTTTTTATTCTTCTGGATATATGAGGAAGGTTTAATTCCGAAAGTTAATGGTCAGATTATGGCTGAGTTATAGTGCAGCGAGCAATTGTTTAGGATTTGCCAATCGTTAAAGGTGAAAGATAAAGAAAAAGGAGAAATGTCGTAGGACAGGTCGCTCGGTAAGAGTATATTACGTGCTTTTCTAGCAATAAAATTTTTTGTTACGACTGTGTAAACCTCATTAAGAACTGGGTCGTGAGTCAATACACCATAAAATGAGTATATAGTTCGTGTGGTTAACGTGCTGCACGGACAGATAGGCAGACATCTGTAATATAGTATTTCTTATTGTATAGTGATATTTGATAAAGTCAGTAGCGGTTTCCCTCGAATATAAACCTATAGACAGATTAATTCTGTCACGAAATATGACCGATTTATTTATTTATCCTTCGGCTATACCTAATGCCCGAATAAATTGCCCCCTCTTTATCCCGCGGCGAAAAAAATCGAATAAAGTAAACTCAAACGACTTCTTTTTTTCTTACAGGTAAACCTCGGCGTCTAATTAATACATGAATATCGATTCACCCTCGAGAAGAAGTAGAAGAAGAAGAAGAAAGAAGGCTTTCTTTTACGTACACTTGATTTTTTATTTAAGTTTTTTTTTTTTCCTTTTTTTTTTGATCCAATTAAAAACGTGACAAGAAAAAAAGTCAGGGAATTTCTCGTTTCTGGATATCAACACTGTCGTTAAAGAAATTTGCGATGAAAATTTAAAACGGAAAACCAGGTCATATCGGGGTAAATAAATTGGTTCGAATTCGTAAAAGCGTCAGCTCAATCAATTAAGGACGCTTAATTCCCGCGTAACTTTGAATAGATCGTCAGTGGATTCTAACAAGAGGTATGGTATGATTCAAGGGTTTCCTCGAGTGTTAAGGCCCGGGAGATTATCAAGCTCGTCTACCTATACGTGTACGAACTTCTAGAATTTCCAAAGATCTTAATTACTCGCCGAGTAGGTATACCAAGTGCCTCGATACGAAGAAGAGTCAATATAAATGAATCGAACATCACGTGCAAAGAGTTCCTATTCACCAATCATAGAAAATCATATCTCATCACTAATTTATCGTCAATTCAAAAACTAATAAATAATAACATTATATACTATGTATGATAGTCATTAACTAATATCTTCGCAGGTTAATGGGCGTATCGATGCCCCGATCGTATAGCAATTATTCATTATACCGGAGAGAGAGAAAGAGAGAGAGGGAGAGAGAGATTATTATCATTATTATTTCGCTAATAACGATGCATAAATCATCATTTTAGACAATCGTATCTTGATATTATTATAATTTATGTACTTGGCCTGTTTTAACTCGATTACGAAACTTTTGCCAATTACCTGCTTTTTTTTTTTTTCATTTTACATTTCAAAAGACAGATTTTTACAATTAGAAAAATTGGCGGATTGGATGTAGGGAAAAAATTGAGAAAGGTGAGACTGGAGGTAATTACGTCGTATTTCCTTAACCTTGCGAAACCGGAGGCTTTGTCTTGAGACAGGTTCGTCTCGAGTTAGACAACTTAAAGTCAGGCTAATGTCAGGTTTCCAGGATATACTGGCGAAGCTTAGTGTTTATAGTTGCAAAGTCTATCTAGAAGCTTACGTTAGTACAGGTATATAAATTCTAATCTAATTGGGTTTATATATATATACATATATATGTATATGGTTGCGTATACAAGGGCTAATTGTCCAAAGGAGTGAATTTCCTACAATGAGAAAATACACAAACGCGTAATCACGAGCTGCCAATTTATTCACATCCATATTTCCCTCTTTTCATGCGAGGGAACCGAGTCCTTGCCTCGCCTTGCCTTGAGAATATCAAACGACTACAAAGGACCAAGGAAGGCTTGAGAAGAGAATCTCTCCTCGGTCTGCCTACGCGGTTCATGACTTGAAAGACGTGTCTACACAATTGAATGTAACGATGCTATCTCATCACTAAATCAGATCGACCCTTTTAGTCGGTTTTTGAAGTCAATCCTCGTGACTTACATACCTGGATATTGATCATCGACATCATCATCTCGTCCTCTAACTGTTCGAAGTTTAATCAAAGCTCACAAAGGTTAATTAAACCGAAACAATGTAACGAGCACGATTATATCACTGTTGAAGGATAATATAGGATGACAGTTACGGGCGCACCAGAAATGAAAAACCAAAAATATGATTAGAAAACAAAATGATAAAAAACTAATTATTCACTGACTCGTTCACCTGCTGAGTTAGTGACTGTTCACCACGACTCACCGTCGTTGTTTATATAGCCTGGGTCTAACAAGATGATCCTTTGCTTTGCCTAAGGAAGAGCTGCTTCGGTGATGCAGGGACGGTGGGGGAGTAGAGCCTAAGAGGGAATAGGATCCTCCCTTGCCTCGTGATATCCCCAACTCCATGGACCGCCGAACGTTCATAATTTCACGCGGGGAGCGGGGTACCCTCAAGGTCCTAAAAGACGCCACTCTCGGAGTTTCTTCCTTGCGAGATCTAAGACCTTCCTGGAGAAATTACCAAGCTGTAACGAAATATCGACGAAGATACCGAATCTTACATTTTTTTTCATATTTTTTCATAATTTTTATTTTTCATTTTTTGGAGAGAAGCGAGGACCTTTATATCCAGTCTCTTTGAGAGTTAGATATCCATACGTATATGTACGGGGGACCTTATCCGTTTATCTAGCAGGTATCCAATCGTCCGGAAAAATACAAAGGTAAGAAATAAAGGAAAACGTAAACCAAGGAAAAGCTCTAAGCTCCTACCAGTTGCAATAACGGAAGCTCGTCCGGCGTGACATTAGCTATTGATCGGTAGAGCGAACGTCTGCACGTATCTACTCTTCTTTCTGCAATTGTTCTTAGCCAGCTAAAGCAATATCAGGAAATTCCACTCGTGAAAAGCTCGCGCGTTCTTTACTGTTATAGAGGATATACCAACCCTTAGAGGTACTAGGATTTTTACAGAATAATATTTGCTTTATAATGTTCTCCTTTATCCTTCTTATACTTCTCTTTCTCCTTCTCTTCCTCATTCTTATTTTTACACTCAAGAAATATTCATGTAAATATGCCTGCAAGAGAACCTCCGTAGTTTTATCAAAACTTGAATAGCGTCTTCGGCGTCGGTTCATTGGGCATCCGTCGTCCCGCAGATTCCTGTAAACGAGTGAATAATTTAGCGCTACTTTGCGGCTGAAAATTTTATGGAAAATTGTGAAATGAGAACTCGGTCAGTTCTGTCGTTTCGGTTATTTTAGGTACGGTTTATTATTGATTTTATAAACTTTTTGAGAGGTCAGATTATCGTGGAATACAGGTAGAGTTCCATTTTTTTTGCGACAGCGATTTTCCCGGCTTACAGTCTGCGAGGACATCTAGTACTCCGAAAAGCCTAATTGCACTAGTTTCGCGACTGGACTTCTTTCCGAGTTATAAGCTGGGAAAATTATTTGATGGAGATTATTTTTCTGGTATAAATTTTGTTTAAACTGCAGGTTGAATTTTCCTTTATGAAAACGTTACAACCGCCGACCCCCTGAATAAATTATTAAACTACGAAGGACGAAGAAATGAATGGCAAGATATGAGAGAAACGGCAGATAATTAAAAACTTAAGTAACAAAAATGCCCATTTTATGCTTTCCTTGATTGCTACTATATAAATGCACATTGCAGTACTCGCGTAGTCGGTACTTAGCCACCGCGTAATAAACGTTTGTCCTTCTAACTAAAACCGGCACGAAATGTCGCCGAAAAGAATTTTCTCTGACGAAATATATGAATATGTATTTTATTAAACGTCGTTTATATTGTTTTTTTCCCCTTCTTACTTCATCCTAAATTTTATTCCAGCTATCATCCATCGATAATTAAGGGGTTACGCTAGATTGGCGAAACTTTTGCAAAGGTTCTCGCGCCCCGCGCGCGTGTGACGAAAATTAAATGACACGACACGGTTCGAAAAATTAGGAAAGTTTAATTATCGATGGAGTATAAAGAGTTGCAGTTCGAAACGTGGGAAAAACTTACGCATCGTGAATTATTGCGAAATTATAGCTTATACTATATTTACGACTCCGGCCGGACTACGGAGTCTCCGAAACGGCGTCCCGACGCCAAGACAATGGGCCTAGGATGATTTAAATTACCATTATGCAACGCGGTAAGAGATCGGTTGAATAATTGCAATACGGCGTTGGTCTGTGGATAAAATATCGACATTTCGTTCGAAAATTGACCTCAAACTTTGATCGTTGAAGCTTCGAACGCACGGATCGAGATTGCCAAAAATTTTGATTTTCTTTTCTTTTTTTTCCGGTTATTTTCTTGCCTATATACGAATTTAGTAGCTATTTGCAATTTCATGCTTCGTACTGACATTAAGTCATCGTCGAACGCCTCTGAAACAAATTAATCTCGACCCCTCTACTGCATGCCGCGAGCCGATCTAATCGTGAGTAGAGGCATAGCGACCTTTCTACGAATCTCCTATGAACACCCATCCATCCATCCATCCCTCGCTCGCCGATTCGGTCTTGACATTTCCTGGTCAATATTAAAATACATCTGATAAACAACGTCGAGTCGTGCGAATGATATTGCGTGGGCCACGTATCATTCTCTCTTCCTGGATCCTCCTGTAAATTTTTTCGAATCAGGTCTCCGTCCTTTTTACTCAATTCCTTTCATTTCGGGTTTTTGATATCGAGGAGCTAATTTCGATTCCGGAATTTGCTGGAATCGCGTAGAAATTCAAGCTCGGAATACGATCTAAGAATTTCTGAACTCCTGGAGCCGCTGACCTATGTAACCGAATGGAACCTCGTGGAGCCTAGTGGAACGCTGGACGCTCCCGCGATCCAAGAATTCAATGGAAGGTTACGGGTACTGGGTCGCGCCATATACGTTAAGTTATATACCCAGACTTGAGTAAGACGTCTCATACACATACGCAAGATCGTCGTAGCCGAGACGATATGCGGGAGGAATTTCCTCGGGGTAAATAAAATCGATGCCGAATTCGATTACCGGTGATAAATTCTTTCGGTAATCATCTATTTACCGATTCAGACATTGAGTGAATTAATTAATTATCGAATGATCTCATTAGGTTCGTCTGTACGATAGGCAGTCGTTGCAAAGTTTAATGACGAACGCCCGAAGCATCGAATTAATTAAGTGGAAGACGTTTTGTCAGAATATGTTATGAGATCACTATCGAACTATCGATTAATCGGGCCCGATTTTGGGTCAAAGCTGTTCTCTAATTAGCAATTATTATCGCGTGGCCAGAGCCTTCGATGGAATTAGAAAGAAGAATCTCACTCCCGATCTCTCGGTTCGATTAAATGAACGAATTACGTCAAGATTGGTCAATTTCTCAATTGAAAGAAAAAAACTTCGATACTCCCAGCCGATCGTTGACCGCACGTTGTTATAACGTCGATATGGATGTGTTAACTTTTTTTTTGGTTTCTAGACGCAATAGTGGATCGCGTGTCAAGCCGAAGTATTTTTCAATTACCGAATCGCGTTGTGTAGAAACTATGCCTTACGTTGCTAATTACTACAAGCATATACAAATTTCGCGGTCTATTATTAATTTCTTACCTTACTTCTTTATAGCCTTTGTCATTAATTGAACAATCTTCAACAGTCATTCAATAATCGAACCAACAATATTTAACTCACTTTTCAATTTTTCCCCATTTTTCATTCGAGTTTGAGAAACCGAATCAATCCCATCGATCAAGTTGCTCAATCGTTTCATCACTCGTTTCATACTAACGCGTGTACAAACTATTGTTCGTATATCCATACGTGTTTGAATATAATAATACAATCGAATATATATATATATATATATATATATATATATATATATATATATATATATATACATGCATAGATCGAAGCGATATCATCACCTGAACAATAAGAATGTGCGTAGGTGTCAAGCCCACCACCTTAGGTATAACATAGGAGTTTATTCTTATCTGATTGAATTCGCGCTAAAAGTTTAATCGATCATACAAGAGAGTTTGAGAGACATGAAATATCGAGAATAGACAAGAGCCAGTAGGTATAATAACCGGTGGAGGTGACATTTGTAATAAATAATTGCCGAGGGTAAATTTATCCCAACATTTATCAACGGTGCACTTGCTTATATTTTATTTATACATACATGTATACATTTCTTGATCGAATCTTTTAATCTTGTTACACTGTAGATCGTAGGGCAAGTAACACGTAGCTCGTAGCACGACTCGAATGTAAAGTTCGAGTCGTGGCAATCGCGTGCTGTGAAGAAGTAAACGGTAAAAGTTTAACCGATGTACCATAGCTCAGAGACTGCAGTGCCGTAGCCAGGGGTAGCTGACCAAGAAGATAGAAACGCGGAGGAAACGTTTTTCGGAGAAGCTCGATACGAAGAAAAGATTTTCTCCCTGCGCCGAAGAAGAGAATTCGACCGTCTGAATTTTTTCGTGACCCTAGTTCTGACCAAATTTGAGAACATCGGTTCCCAGGATTTCGGAAATTGCGAAAAATCAACGATTTTCGGGATTCTACGGCCGAGTTGTTAATCGAAAGTTGATCGAATCGAATGCGACAATTACTCGTAGATCTGTGTTCTAGATACGGTGCTGTTAAAGAGTTGTACAAGTGCAGCATCACCGCAACGTCTGTTATAGTCTTCGTGGCTTCCGATGAAGACCTTCGATTAATGTTACTACTTATTGATATATGTCAATCAGCTATAGGTTGAGAGTTAATGTTTACATCGTGTAGCTGTCAACTTGTTTGAGGAATATAAAATGCGGGTGAATAAAAAATAGAGAAATAAATCGATGCGAAAAAATCGTTAAGACAGGATTTACAAATACGTATACCTACCGCGTATCCTTCGAGTCGTTCTATTAGATGAGCGGTTTAAACGAACACACCAAGAATTATATTTACCTAGTTGGTCTGCTTGCTCAATATGGTCAGGCAATAAAGTTCAATTAATTCTTGGTAAGTATAGACTCCTATAGAAATATGTTTGACCAAAGACCCAGAAATACGTAATAACCCCCTGGACTCGCCTCTGGCTCATTACGCGTACGTAAAAAGAGAACGTAGGTATAACGCGTTAATAGCAAATATGACAAGCTGTGAATTTATAGCCAAAAATGTGTTCCTCTTTGATTCAGCCACGAATGAAAGAAAAAAAAAAAAAAAGTCAGCTAATTTCTGGCGATTCTCTCCGTCGATCCCGATTCGCAATTTCTCCGCACGGAATCATGTCTCGATGATATAAGACCTCGCGAAAGAGAACGTTGACGTATGATTAATTTTGTTTAAAGTTCGTGGCTCACCTCGAAGGAGGTAATTCGATTTTTGAGTTATATTTGAAGGCCTCATATACGCCAGGCTCTGAAAGCACCTATTTGTAATAATAATTAATGAGGATCGGAGATTCTTTATTATCTATTCTCGATTCGACGTTAGAAAAATAAAGCGATTGCTCCAGGCTGTTCCAGTTCCCATTCTTTCCTTGTAATAAAGTCCGTGTTTCTACCACTGGGCTCCAGAGCTGTTCTATGCTCGACAATGCAAGAGGTGTAGATTAGCGGTGAATCAGTGACGCGAGTAAATTTCGCAAGATGTATCATCCTCCGTAAAATAATAACCGATACAATCGCCTCACGGTTCGTTTGGTTACCTAAATCGTTTCGCAAGGTTCCTACCTCGTCTTCCTCTTCTTCCACTTTTTCTTGTTTTCTTCGCTTCTTTTCTTTGTTCGACGATTTAATCGGTCCGCGAACCGATTTCCCAACCACCAGGCAGGGCATCTCTCCCTGAGAACACTCTGATATTTCTGTGTACAATTTTTTTTTTTTTCTATTTCCATCCACGTGTAACCTACACGAGATAATTATTCGATCCAAGATTATTCTGAAACGGCTTTTCTCACCGATTTCAATAAGAAGTCCAATTCGTTATCGAATTGATAGTCAAATCTGACGAGTTGAACTAGTCGGAAAATTTCCTTTCCATTTCCATCATTTTTTTTTTACCTTTCTTCTTTTCTCTCTTTCGAGTAAAGTGTATAGAAGACCAAAGTTGAAGAATAGGGTTCTTCTCTCCGGACGTGTGTATAGATACACCTACAGACCTCGGTATATATCTGTACAGTGTACGGGGAAACAATGTTGACAAAATCGTGAAACTTTTATGTCAGGGTAAAATAATTTTAGCCCAGGAAAGTAACTACAAATGGAAAAGTTTCAAAAGTTTCGACAAACTTGGCTACTACACAGTAGGAGCAAAGGAGTAGCTTTCGAAGGAGGAGGAGCTCGAGGAACTGGATGAGCTGGGTGAGGACGAGGACGAGGATGAGGAAAGACCGGGGTATAGCGATCTTTCGTCCAAACCCTTAGCTCTTACGTAGACCAAGAAATAACAGTATACCTATATATCTATGGACACAGGAAGTGGGCAGATATTCCCACTACAGGGAAATAAAAAGTTGGTTCTGTACCGTTCTTTGAATATTCTACGAACTTCGTGCATATATCGAACAAAGTAATTCACGGTCGCGATAAATCGGCCTCATTGTCAATTACGTGATACCAAAAAAATCCGCAAAGATGTATTTTGGCGATGCGTGACAGATTTCGTCGACCAATCGACCGCCGATGATTTGGCGAGTTTTGAGGTATGAAAAAAGAAGAGAAGTGGGTAATTTTGAGGAGAATAAAGGACGAATAGAGATAGGAAAGGAGGAAATTTCTTACTGGGAAATCTTTAACAGAGCTTCGACCGTTTCGCCTCGAAGGTGCCAAGAACAGAGGTGTTCGCTAACTTTGCTACTTCGAGTAATGGCGCCGAGACGAAAGTTAGCCCATGTTACGCTGGGGTTTCAACCCGCTGTGTACCTCGTATAGAATATACCTATACAGCCGGAGCAGAGGCCACTCTGCCCGCACTAATTTCTGTGTTGAGATGAACTGCGAGATGCTGTTGTTGCCTCGTAGAATAGGTTGATATAACAGCGCGATTTAGCTAGAGAAACACAAATGGCAACGACAACGGAAAACAGTCAGGAAGTCACGTTTTGGTGTTTTTCTTTTTCTTTTGCTTTCATTCAAAGTTTGAAGTTTTTATTTGATTTTTGTTTCTTTTTTCTATTCATTCGCAATCGAATTTTTGGGAAACGAAACGCGAGATTTATAACGCAATATTAACTATTAGTAATACTACGGCGTTGAGGTCAGTTACGCTGACCGCAAAGCGTGTAAATATATTCAAAGATTTATGATTATAGATTTCCTTAGACAATACAAGTCGCTCGTCCGCTGTCCATCTCGATGATGTATTACACAGTGCCCAGGCTATTTTCTATCCAGTTAATTAATTCGAACGATTATCCACCTTTCATCAATGGGATCTCAATACTTTCGCCCCGAGGCCTGACTACGAGATATAGCGTAATAATTAAGAGAGGCCGAGTCCAGCTTGGCCGGTTGTCTCCGGTAAGATCTTACGAAGAACTCGGTACGTTTGCAGAAGTTACCTTGGATCAGTGAATTGAATCCCGATTGTTGATCTGTGATCCTTACGGCAGATAACCCCAGCCGTCATTAACTCCGTTTCATTCTGAATCAATGCGATTGTACTTCATTTAAGAATTGCTCATTCGAGATATCTCAATTAGAAAATGACGTATCGAGGACTCGAGATTCCCTCGGGGTCCAGAGAAGCCACGACCGATGGACCTCGCTCTAAAAAAATAACTTTATACTTTTCGACAGAATCTTATCGAGCACATCGAACCCGAAGATATCCCGCCGAGTATGAGCCAGGGTCGCCCCCCTGTATCATATTAAAACTTTTCACCCCCTGGGCGCGACGTCAACTTATTTCTTTCTATAGGTTTATGAATTATTTGAAGGGGTTGAAAAGGGGTGGAAATGAAGTAGAAAGTCTCTTCGATTCACCCCTCGATTTTTTCTTTTAGTATGAAAAGAAATTGTAAATATCTGACGTTGGTGGAAACGAATTGACGATTGACTGGAGGGATCGGTTTATGTTATGAGACGATGATGTAGTAGGTGTGCCTCTTTAATGCCACGGTGTTCTCCTGCCTACCTTCGCGGGCAGATAAATTTGCGAAATTGTAGATCGGATTTCAAAGCTTTGTTTGATGCGGGATAAATTATTGCGAACGACCGAAGAGCGCGCCCCGCCTACACGGTATGTAAAAAATTAAAGAACCCCCTAGCTTCGGGGCTCGAAATTCGTTCTCTTTCCTCTTCTTCTTAAGACCGGGAAGAACCGGCCTCGGATTTTCCAAGCCGGAAACGAGGAAAAATTCAGGAAGCCAGGAAGATACGTAAGCCTCCCTCGAATAAGACGATCTTCTTCGGTGCAGAGTTCGTGAGATATTACACCCACTCCGTTCCTTCGAAGCCTCGGAAAATATTTTATTACCGATTTCGAATTTTCCTCGTTTTCAATTTTACTCAAATTTACCGCATCCCGATGGCATCTGCTGCCTTATACCTAATGGAGGCAGAGTCCGGGAGACGGCTAATCGCAAACTTGCCAGTCGACGCCCAAGTGGCATTGTTCACCGCTAGTGGTAAGTATAAGCGTCTAGAAGTTAAAGGTGCAAAAGGTGCGCCTCTCGGATCAAACGATGAGAAGAATGTCTTCTGTGGGTGGTCTTAGGCCGCGGCATTGTAGACACGGTGATAACTATGACTGACAATGAGTAAAAACAGTAATTACCCAAGGTTCAAGGTCTCTACCTTCGACGAATCGAACCGCCAAAATGATCTGCAAATTTTTCAATCATTTTAATTTTTGGTTCTGAAATCGAAATTGTAAGGACCCCGTTTCCGGTCTGGAGGGAATTCTACGCGCGGATCATCAGAGATGTTGATTCTGAACGCAATAGATACACGTACCAGTTTTTTTCCTCTCATTTCTCCTTTTTTTTTTCTTAATTAATGCGTAATCAGGGAGCATCGGTTTGTGAGAACAGAGACAGCTGGTACACGGATAGATGGATAATAGTTAGAGGTCTAGTCGGGAGGAAGAACTTTGAAGAAATATAAAGATAATAATAATAAGTGTGGGAGAGAGATGTCAGCCATAACCAGGTCGAGGACATTGCACAGGCATATCCACACCCTGCGACTTACCTTACATAGGTTATTTATTTATGGAAATTTATGTATGGAGATTTTAACGCGGGGATGTGGTGATCGCTCGTTTTGTGTGTTAATTTTTAACCACTACGTGCGATCTCGGTGCTCGTTGTAATATCAATAATTGTTATTGGCCATTTTCTTTCGGTTTTGTTGCAGGACTATATCTTTCGATTCATTTAATGACACGTGAATAAGTTTCACGCGATATTTGGTCGTTCTACTTCGGCCACCTAATCGAAAAAAAAAAAAACTGATTTTCTAAAGTCACGCAACACGCGAAACTAAATCTTTGGATAATACTTCGGTTTGAATAATCGTCGTATTATAAACGATAAAATAAAGCTAAAGACCAGCGAGTTTGATTTCGTAATATGTACTACGTAGGTATGCATATTATACATATATGTACGAGATTCCTATATTTGCGAAAGCCTCTAGGATATGCGACTCGCACTTCCGGTATTAAATAACCTGATAAAACGAACTTATACACGTTACGAAATAAGAATCAAGTTTATTAAATTTTAATAACACCTCTCGTTATATTCCCAAATGAAATTATTACTTTCTCACGTAGTAATTTTAATACAATAATTAATTTTTGAGAAAGTTTTCATCTTTCGTACTGTATAGTCATTTTCTCTCTCTATACCGTTAGAACTTATTATTGCATAAAATTATAACAAAAGGAAAGGAATACTTCTGAATTTATTACTCAACTTCATGAACCAGTTTTTTTATTTTCTTTTCCTTTTTCTGTATATCTCATTATTCTTTCGAATCTACTTCTTTATTTTTACATTTATTTATTCTTTGTTCACTTCCCCGTCAACAAAGGAGTGGTAGATATTTGGCGCTATGGTGTGAACAGTTTAAATTTCAGCAATCACTTGCACGCTTCTCGATTCAGATCGTTCTCTGACACTGAAAGGATACCATTTCCCCGGCTTGAGAATTATATATATATATATATATTTATATTTATATATATATTATTCTCAGAGTTTATTCCCGAGCTTAAAGGGTCTATCAAAAAGCTATCAAAACTCGCGGTCTCTTTTCGACGATGATAAATCAACTTTATTTATTGCTCAATACCCCCTCGTGTTGTAAAAAGCAAATGAGAAAAAAAAGAAGAAAAATCGGTCACAGTGCCGTTCGAAAATTCGGGCCTCACTCCAGGTAAAAATTGAAACGTTAATAATTAATCAGTGTGTGAATAGTGACGATTGATTAATTCCGAAAACAACGTAAAAGTGTATTATCTGAAAAAGTGTGTGAAGTGACTCAAAATTATGTTTTTAATCGTTCAACGATTAATATTTGTATATAATAATTATCGTTAATTACCCATCTTCGCAGGACTCGATATAATTGTTCGATAGTCTGCAGTATAGGTACGGAGACGTTGATTACGCAAATAATGTCGATAAAATGAATAATAAAAAGTAAAAAATCGAGGTCACATGTGTATATACGAAGATGGAAAAAAGGAGTAGGTATATATAGATTGCAAAATTTAAGAGTAAGTCGTTAATTTACGGAATATACAGCCATTTGCTTTTATATAGTACGATAAGATGATGCTCCGCATAAGATCATAAATATATTGTTATATCCTCAGTTCAACGCGGTGCAGGGAAAACGTAGAGGGAAGAGATAAAAACGGAGAAAAAAAAAACGAAAAAAGAAAAGAAGAAAAAAAAATTCGAATAAAACGAAGAAGAAAAAAAAGAAGAAAAAAAATTGGTTGAAGAGAGAATGAGACCGGGGTTTCTCTCACGCATCGTATATTGTATCATATACCTATATGTATGTATGTGGGGCTAGGAGATCAGAAATGTCGCATAAAATCGTATACGGTAAAGGTGAAGCGTACTACGGTTCATTTAATGTGCAGCACGCGTGGAGACGATCCTGCAGGTCACCCCGTTTATACCCTTAACCACGTAAAAGGGGGTAGGAGGGGCAACGTTTTTATAATATCTAATACGTGAGCTCAGGACAAAGTAGCTACATTTTCACGGTTCTTTTTTTTTTCTTCCTTTCTCTGTCTTTTTTTTTTCTGTTTTTCGTCCCCCTATCTACGTGGCTTAACTTTATATCCCGGATCTCGAATTCGTACATAGCATATACCAGATATATATGTATATAATGTACACGCGTACAGGATATAACCCGTTGAACTTGGCGAGGGTCAAAAACGAAATTGCCGTTTGTAATTTTTGTTGGTGTTTTTTTTTCATTGTATTTTTTTCAGTTTAAATTAATTTTTTCATTTTCTGTTATTACGAAACGAGACGCACAGGAATGTCATGACTTCTTCATTTTGCCACGAGTATTACGCTTTGGTGGCAATTACATGTGTGAGAATGTATGTATGTACAATCACGTATGCAACGTACTTGCAAACCGAATGTATTTGCGATTAATAGCTGAGATTCCTTTTAATATCTATTTAATGCACGGTTACCAGCTGTTAACGACTATACATATATAATTCGCGAGAACGAATGCTGTTCGATCGAACTATATGCCACCATGAGCTAGGGATCGGTATAACCTTTGAGGTAATCTGAACAGCCAAAGAACCAATTGATAACACAACTAGGTACGAGGGAAAAAGGCGATGGAAAGGTCAGACTCCCGTTGCTCGAATCGAACTTTCAGGGAAAGTTGGATTCGTGGGGTTCACAAATTTTTTTTGACAATCACTCACGGATCGGAGTCTCCAAATTGTAAGATTTTCTCCAATATTTCATAGAATATATTTATCTTTATTTATTTTGGTAAAATATTAGCCAATCTACGACCTTAATCAATTATTGCCTTGATTTTCTATGGGTGAAATTTATTATGACTTAATTGCACCTCGAGTTGGTTGTTAAAAGTCCTTGAATTACAAGATGCCGATTATTCCTCGTCTAACATACGCGTACGGACATCTAAAATATATCATATTATACCTTCGTCTATCTCAAGTCATACTTAATTTCTTCTCAAAGGTTACGAGGACGTATTCAGGCACGTGTATATAGGACTAATACATTCTGTACCTCAGTTAGTTATTATTTCGTTCTCATTCGCTGATACCTAAAATACGCAACTCCTCGATTCGTTCTTTAGAAAAAATTTCATCGAAATAAAATATCACAATTCAATTAACCATCTCTCCTTCACATCCGACTCGAATATGGTTCGCTAATTTCTTTCAAATTCGTCAGAAAAAAAACGGCGATTTTTTTTTGTTCTCCTTAATTTTTTCTATAAATTAGGTAAACCGAAGATGTGTTATTTCCTTTTTTCACTTCTTTTCGCGTGGGAGAGAATTATCTTGGCTAGCCAGTTTCCTCGTGGGTCGTTAGGTTATTCTCACGCCGTTGTTCATGACTTATGTATAAACCTCGCGCGGTTTTGCCTTTTATTTCTCTTTCTTTCTAGAGAGATACGTATTTGCCTTTTTTTTTTTTCATTTTTTTCCATTTTTTTCCTCGTTTTTTCGTTCACTTTATTTTCTTTTTTCTTTTTTTTTTGTTCTGGTTGCCATTTTTGTTTTTAAAAATTTAGTCTCTTTGTTTCCCCCCTCGCCAGAAACTTGAGTCACGATTCCGTCACACGCAATTCTTTATAAGCTATGTGTTATATTATGTACTACCTACCTGCCTTACTACCTATCTTACCCGGGTTTTTTCAATTACCCGCGCGCAATACACCAGCGCGTAACCATTTGTTGTATGGTTACAATTGCGAAAGTCACGATCTTGCATGGTATAGTTTCTGTTGGCGGTAGTCCGGTATATACCTAACAACGTGAATTTAAATTTGACATTTGGCTGAAATAATTCTAGCCCAAGTTTAAATTTAAGGGAATTTCAAACTCTGTTTAAGACGTGTAGTCCAAGATCATCTGTTAACCGCTGTGCAACCAGCATCTCAAATCTGACCCACACATGGCGTAATAAAGGGGTCAAAAGTCAATGACTATACATGATAGGATTAACTAACAAGTAAATTGACCGGTTCGAAATTATTGCGAAATATATACATTTTTTTTAATTTTTTTCATTTTACAAGATATTGTAAAACTTTTGGCAACGTATCGATTCAGGCCACGTTGTTTCGTTTCATTTTTTTTTTATTTTTCATCCAATTTTCAATATTCAACCGAGAACAAAATAATAATCAACAAAGGTTATTAATTGAGTCGTAACCCTCGAGAACAATAAGTTGTAAGTACGTGTATAATTTCACGTCTGATAATATTGTGGGCTTAATCGTCGTTGAAACACATTACAGCAACACGGTGAGCAATCTTGGTCAGAGATTAATGATAGGGTGAAATTTAGTACTTGAAAAACGTAATATAGTAATTACTAACACGTACTACGTATGCCTTTAGATAACTAAGACTTATAATTTAAGTAATTATATATAGCTAATGTATCGTATGGTAAATAGGTAAGGTAACTATCTGACCAGTCGATCGACCTGTCTTGTATTACGAATTTAAACCGCGAAAGGTGATACGTTCGTCTTTACGCAACGGTGTATTTCACACAGTGCAACAGCATACTGGGGGGGTATTACGTTTAAAATAACGAAACAGCGACGTATGCTGAGGAGGAATTACCCAGATCCGTCAAAAAACCGATTAAGTCGGGGAAATAAATAAAACTAAACAAATTATGGCATCCTTTAATTTAATGCTTCGATACGTTTCGCCTAAACCCGAGGAAAGTACTATAACCTACGTTATAACGGGTTTTCAGCATACGTACGCATGTTTAACCGGTTGAAAACAGGAAGCAGGAGTATTACCAGTCCTAATCCTGGAGTAGAGGTACGCGAGAGTGGGTATAAATCCGAAGGGTGGTATATCGCGCGATACCAGCGAGTAGATACTTCGATATTCGAAATCTGCGTAGATTTTAAACGGTCCAGTAACCCGAACATCATTGCAGAATTGACGGGAAGCTACTGCAGAGAGTTTAGTTCGAATCGATTAAATTATTGCGATATCTCTACGTATACGTATACACGCGTAATATGTATTTCGAGGGAATTTTAGGGGTTCGCAAGACGAGAAACAACCCCTACGAAATTATATCCCAGGCCATGATTCTAGGGGTAGCTAAGCCCCTCACCCTGTCAAATATAGTTTCATACCATACCGCGTTACTTCCACAGATATTACGACTCGAAATTGACGCACGGAGGCAGCGCGGGCATAGTCGTAATCGTCTGACCAGTATCGGGGCTAACTACTTGCTCGTGACCGCGCGCATCAGGCGCTGTGTGCTTTTCAAAATTCAATATCTCAGCAGCGGTTCATTTGCGGACGAATATTTACGAGCAAAAATATTAACGAAGCTTTGAACTTTTCGAAAAAAAAATTTGTATTTGTTTTTGATAAATTCCCAGCTACTGAACGTAGCTTTTCTTCTTTCTCCGCAGAGAAAAGGATCTGATCTGCGGCAAGAACTAATCCGTGGCTCTCTCTTTCGATTTTTAACACCACATGCGATATAGCTGAGTTTATTTCTGCCCAGACATTAGGTTATTAATTATTATATACGAAGAATTTCTTGCCATATATCTCCGAACGTAGAACGGCGAGCGATCGATGCTAAGCTTGCATGTGATAAATTACAGCAAGAAAGCTTAGCTCGGTCCTGAGGGAGTCTGGCTTGATCAAAAAGCTGGGTTGTACCCATACATGCCGCGTTTTATTAGTTGAAAATTCAAAGAGACACTCTTAGGCAGCTTTTATCATATTCATAGAATTGGCTTCCCGAAGGGTAAAATCTCTTCATCTTTCCTTCACGCCAATTCGATTAATCAATAAAAGTCAATGAGTAGAACGGATCTGGGTCGAGCCTGGGGCATAAAGCGTATGTGTATGATTGACTTGATGGGAATTGCCTGACGAATGACACCTGGTTAATTATGCGTACTGATTTTAGCTTTAATCGAATTCAATCAATCGATAGACGACGTAGGTGTACCGTATACTTGATTGAATGGCAGAGAACAGTTCCGTAAAAAGCTTTGGCTCTGAATTATGTGCAAAGGATATATCGAATGAGAAAAAGCGAAACAAGTCCGATTTAAAAATACTGGGAATATTTTATCGATAATAAAATTATGAACTTTCGGTTAATCTGAACTGAATATCAAATGTGATATAAAATGAAGTCCCTCATATTGCGAATGAATGAAATTTCGTTCCCAGGGAATCTTTGTACACTGTGGGAAAAAATCCATCAGGTTGAATGGAAGAAAAAAAATGTTAAAAAAAAAGAATAGAAAATTTTATAATCGTATAATTAGAGAAATGCGCAGGTTAACGAATCGAGGTAAACGACCCTACGGAATATCGAACGCGCTGCAGCAGAGACTGTGAAAAGCTTATAGTATTTGCATGGAACAGTAATGAAGCAGTGAGAATAGACAGACCCGCACGGTGTTCGCTCGGTCACCGCAACATTGTTCGTTCGTGTCATTGTCTTCGAGTTGAAATTTCGATCAATGAATCCCATTTCGGGGTTAAAGTTCGTCCCTATTATACCCTTGTTTGAACATGGTTACCAGAGTCTAGACATTCGAGCTATTTGGGAAATTTTTTCTGCTCTTTCTGTTTTTTCTGTTCTGCTTTTCTGGCCTAGTACACCCCGCGGACTAAAAAGCTCCGGAGCTTCATAAAGTTCAGAGAAATGTTTATAGCAACGATTTTTCATATCTCTGCGCATATTTGAACAAGATAAAAGGTTGCAAAAAAAAAAGAAGAAAATTTCTCACCGCTGCAACATTCACCGTTGGCATTTTGTTACAATAAAAAATGGGCACCTGTAGCGATAGAAAATACTGGATATACTTTCATGTTTAATGTTGGGGCTATTCAAAGTTCTGAATGAAAACCGTTCAGCATTCAGTGCTTCAACTTTCCAACGTTTCACTACAACTTGCTTTATAAATTTTTGTATTGAATTCGTACCTACTCGCTATTTTTTTTTTTCGCGTTATTTGGATTGAACATTACATACATGTGTACTACGATCGTTGTCTGTATAATATTTGTAAAAAATTTCATACCATATGTGATAAAATTTGACGATAAATATTTAATAAACTGATTGAGGACGCGTTATTTTAATTGTTTATTAACCTTATTCATATTCTCATACTAATTGGTCATTGTATCACCATTTTGCACGTATAGTTATTCAATTTCTTTATATTGCATCATTGTCATATAATGGTCATATACACCTATTCGATTTATGTTGGTCGTATTATACGATATATTCTCAGATACAATTAGCCAATCTACTCAAAATTTATGTACACATTATTCAATTAAGTACAATTACAGAAGTTTGATTGAAAAATTAAATTGCAGCTATATATAATGACTATAATGATAAAAAATTTCGCAACGTCATTCAGACAGACACAATATATATATATATATAATTTATTAATGCCAAATGTTATTATAAACGAAATAATATATTGGGCAAGAACTGAAATCTCTCGTGGTACCAAAATCGAGAATACCCCATATATGTACTCGTATTTTTTTCTAGCGAGATTATGACCAGCGTCCAAAAAGGTATATAGAATTCCGCATTAGCTGGAAGGCAAAACGAGTCTCGAGGCCAGATGTAGTTCAGATCTGATGTTAGTTTATTATATGACTCGGTTATAAAATTTCTTGAATAATTTGTCAAATTTGACTTAACTTTTTGGGTTTTTTTTTTTTAGCCGAATCAAGGCCATTATAATTTTAATCCGAATTTGAATTTGAATCCGGAACGTCGTCGAGCTCACGTCAGAGTGCGAATATGAATCGGGTGGAGAAGATGTGTGCGGAGGTGGTGTAAGTGCAGCGGTATAAGGTCCATGACACGTTACATAATTCTTGACGAAATATCAAGCGCACGGGGGGTCAAAGGTCACGGTTGACATTTCATCGCTGTAAGTAATGACGTTTCTGCCCTACATAGAGAAAGTTACGCTCGCTTATCTCCGTTGTGAA
This sequence comes from Tenthredo distinguenda, assembly GCA_947538915.1. Taxonomy (NCBI): domain Eukaryota; kingdom Metazoa; phylum Arthropoda; class Insecta; order Hymenoptera; family Tenthredinidae; genus Tenthredo; species Tenthredo distinguenda. The sequence continues at coordinate 2,714,996 of OX384535.1, forward strand.
GTTGTCGGCTTTTCGCGGGCTATACCGCGCGCATACCGCGTACACGCGAAATTCCCAAATGGGATATATTTACATGCGTACACCATATACACACATACGCGTTCCGATTTTCGCGCGAGACGAGAAATAAGGAAACTTGTCTCAGGGCGAAAATAAGAGGGAAAAAAGTTTCGCCGTTTTCGCGAAAGTACCCGCGTATATCCACATCAAACCAAATATAGATTTCCCTTTCCCTTTTTTTTTTTTTTTTAAACCATTCCTTATGAAGAAATTCGTACACTATTTTATCGCAGAGATATCGAGAAACGAAAGTAGAAACGAAATTTTAGTGTGAGAATTTGTTTCTCTATCTCGGGTTGTGTGTACTTTGATTCGACGTATAATAATGGGTATAATTTAGTTAATTAGATTCTATGCTATTCGATTTCGGGTTTGATTTGATCTTCGCTCGATCCAGATGTCAATGTTGGTAATTTTGTTTAGCGTAACACGCCATGGGCATAAATATTACCCGGTTATATTGCAGTAGCAGCTTATAGTGGGATCGGTAGCCGAAGCCAAAGCGTCATTAGACGGTAAGCATCCTCATAAATTGAAAGTTTAAGAGGCCTCGTGAAAAGCATCCTACCGCAGAGACGGCGGTTCGGGACAGCCGAATGGCTTTCATTTCGAATTAACCGAATTAAGCTCAATTATTATAATTTACGTAAATATGGGCCATTACCATTACCATTAAGCCACGGGTATCCAACTACCCGGGTCTCGCCAACGCAGATTCCTGAATGTCATCCCACTCTGTACCAGCTCAACCCCTGTTCTCAATATTTACACAAAAAATGAAATAAAAAGAAAAAAAAAAATAGAAAAAGAAAAAAACAAACACCGCGTTCGTGCCCAAAAATTGTTCCATGCATTTAATTCTCTCTAATTATAATTCGCGACTATTATCATCGCCGTAGAGATAGGAGGATGCGAGTACACGGGAGATTTAGGAAGAAGTAAAGTCCCGACGTAGATCTCGACAGTTGCAACGCTTGCACCGGCTCGTTGGGTACAGGATACAATTACTCAGCTCTCCTTATGACGTAGGTAAAGCTGTTGACGTAAATACGCCAGCTACATTTCTCGTAATTTCAAAAGGATCCCGGCTCTTCCGGCTTTCCTAGACACACAGTAACTCGAATAGCTCGGTTCGTTTAGCTGTATGAAATTCCTTGCAACAGACGTAATCCACCGAGGAATTAGTTACCTCTGAAATTTCTCGACGTTTATTAGCTTTTTTTCTAATTAATTGACCGAATCCTCCCATCGAACCGGGGAAATCGATTATTTGAAGGACGAGCTGAGGATAGAAGTATATTTCTGGATCGGATCATTTTTCGGAATCGTAATTCAACAGGTTATTCGCATCGAGTTTCTATCCCGAGATAAATAATTATCATTAAATCCCAAAATCCTTTCGAATAATTCATCGTATTTTATAATTATTTGTAGCGATCGTAATTATTACCGCATGTATGTGTGCCAATAATTATATGTGATAGTCGTTAGCAGAAGTATTTAAACGCGTTTGGGAAATCGCGTTTAAAACCGCGGGGGTATAATAATTCACGCCGATTCAGACAATAGCCCGACCGTCCTAGAATTTTTGTTCACCGAGTAATAATGACTCATAGAGACATTAAAAATAGTTTATATTGCAAAATAGAAGCATTAAAATAGAAATATATTCTCCTATCTTCCCCATGGCCCTCATATTTTTTACTACCTTTTTAGCCGAGGATTTCAGGGTCCGAGACGAACCGACGTATCCAAGGATCGGGGTCCGTATTAGGTTCTCTCCGATTTCAATAATTGCTACCAATTATTTTCACGGACGGAAATTTCATTTAGCTAGATTTAGCTTAATTCCGAAAAAGTTAATTACGGCTGAGATACATTATATATATATATACACATATATATGTGATCGCGGAAAGAGGTTCCAAGCAATTAGTCTCTCGCCTTTCGCGACCTTTTCTCGCCGTGCCGAATCTGCGGCGACGATATTGGTCTTTCGCTTTCAGCAAGTTACAGCTTTGATACCTCAGCCCCGTATCTTAGTATGTAGATATCATTGCGTCGGTGTAATATCGGTAACTCGGGTAGCACGGGCGAAAGTCGAAACATGATTACGAACCGTATGACCTCAGAGACTGACCAAACTTTCAAATCCCTTTGGAGAACCCGTGGCCGAGCAGAGACTGCATATGTGACCCTTCCCGTATTTTGACCCCGATGATCCGGTGATCTCTCTCCGAGAATTATAATAGAAAATTGTTACCTGTCCACGTCATGGCATTGAAAGTAAATTCGACAAGGTTGCGATGTGGGAATATGTATTTGGGTCAAAGTTTACCGGAATTCTTAGTCAGGTTTTATTAATCGGTACGCGATCTGTACTAACGAGTATTAAGAAAAGAGTTTAGTTCGTTTATTCGCGGCGTGGTTTATGACGAATAAAAAATATGGAACATAATACATTCGTGGAATAAAGATAGAGAGAGACACAGATCCCTGAACGGAGATTATATTTCTTTGAAGATACGTCTATCACCGATTTACATGCCGTGTCTTGGTAACAATTGATATTTAATATTCAGGGACGTGGCACTAGCGGCTATTGCCAAATACGTACCCTACCATGCGTTAACATTCGTACATACGTATTATCGAGTCTGAATCTTGACGGTATGACTCTGTTTCGTAACGATTTGACAATTCGTCGCCTCTGCTGACAATGAACGACGCACCGACTCCGTCTCATATTCCTGTTCTTCATTTTATAACTATCTCGGTAAATACGTCCTGTCTATTTTTATTCCTACGATTTTAAAGCGGATTAGAAAATGCCTCGTTTCAGGTGAGTGGGATCGCTCCGAAGCGGACTGAGGATACTCGTTTTAAACTATTGCTCTCAATTCTTGAGACTATTTTACAGGAAGCCAATCTCAGCCAAGGGCAGGACAGGAATAGGTACTTTTTGCTGCTCAACTATTCAAGGAAACTGTAATTATCGTTGAAATCTAATATACCATATCCGAGAGCGATATTAAACACCATATCGTATTGTGTGTCTGCACAAAAGCTTCGCGTCTCACTCATGATTAAGGTGATATTCACTCTCATTGCCGAGTAAAATCCAACGAGAAATTATTCGCGATTTGTTAATGACGAAATGAACTATTTGAACATTTTAAACAAGAATCGCTGGTGAAATAAAGGATTTGGGATGAAATGATCGATTCCTCGGGTGAAAATCGTCTTGTAACTATTTTCTTTATTGCTTTCTTCGCGCAGCAAAAAGTCAAAAAAAGTTGTTCCATTTTTTTTCTGTTTTTTATTCTTTTAACGGGGGATAAAAGTTTCCAAGGAATGAAGCCCGGCACGGAATTAATCGCTTCTTGGATACGCAAAGCTCGGAGCTCAAAGCCAGAGGGCTTGGAACCTTTAATTATGAAATCTGAAGTCGAGACTTTGAAGCTGTAACCCACGCGAGAGTAGCATCGCTTGGGGTTAAATTAAAAATAATATAGCATCCTGAAAATTACCTGGCTGGGTGCCGTACTTCAATTATATACCCACCCGGGTGAATCAGTGAAGGCTAGAATTTTATTTTTCTTCATCTTCTTCCTCCTCTATAACCGCGAAGGTATATAATACGCGTTGCCGCTGTTTCTGCTTGTAAAACAATTTCATTAAAAACAAAGAAGAAAAAAAAAAGCTTCAATAGACCGGATCCCCGATTAAAAACAATTTCATTATCAAACGGGGATTTTCCTTACGCACTACGTACGAAATTTGACTTCGTAGTCTAATCGTACCAGAGACACCCGAAGAGCTTTAAAAATTCATCGCATAATCCTTGAGGGTAACGATTCTCGCCAAGTTTTCACATCGAATAACCAAAGCACAAAAAAAGAGGGAGACTTCCTACCCAACCTCACCTGATGCGCCGGAACTTGGAATATTAATTTATTAAAGAATTCCGAACCACGTTGATAAAAAATTGATAGGAATTAGAAAAAAATGAACAAATCTCTGGAAACTATAAAATCGGGGGAAAAATTGAATTCAAACGCGGAATTAGGTCGTCGAAATCAGCTGTCCGACTTCTATGATATCTTTCGGTTATTTCTGAGCCTTTCTAGCGATTACAGTCATTCATAATTCGATCCTATCGAGTAGGCAATACGAGTGGCACTCGTGTAGAGATCGTTGGGTTTGACAGGCGCAATTCAGCGTGAGAAAGTACGTAGATGTGCGGATTAGGTGTATTCGATGTCGAATATATAGTGTAACCAGGCAAAACGCGAGACAGGGGAAAATGTATGTAATAGGGTGGCGGAGTTATTGAAGGTGACGGTGACTTTTATTTGCCGTAAGAAAATTGTGACACGTCTTTCCTTCACCGATATACAATAAGTTCCGGTGGTATTGATTCGCCCGTTCTTTCCTCCTTACCTTCGCTCCTCTATTTTTCCTCCTTTCCTTATTTCGTTCATTCCCTTGCTCCGTAGGTTCGTGAGGTAAATAACAAAGGCAAGGGGTAGCACGCGACATGACATGACAGGTACGACGACGCGACGTTACAGAAGCAGTAGTTACCTACTTCGAACCTGAAATATACTCGCTAAAATCTCGGTAATGTGTCCTTATATAATAAATCATTAGGGACAGAAACAATTATTACTATCACGATCCCGACTATGCGAGTATACATCATCCCAATCGATTTATCCTCGTAACGGTATCAATTTGTCTAAATTCTAGCGATATCGATCGATTCTATTCAAATCCGCGATTACAGTCGAGATACGAAGGCACAGTTTTCGCAAATTGACACAAACGCGAATATTCCTCTTTTATGATTTATGAAATTCGGGCACAGTCGAAATTAATTGGATTTGGTTAGTAGTTCGCCTTCCCTTTTTGTTTTTCTTCAACGTTTTGCTGTCCAATCACCGGAACAAACACGTGAGAAAATTTTTGTGGATGTTTGCCAAACGTTTTTAGTACAAACGTCGATATACATATACATATATAGGTATAATGAATACGTGTAGTGATAACGATTATATGTATATGACGGGGAAATCGAACGGCTCTATATGCGTGTAGAGCAGTGTAAGGTCTTCTGTGTAAGGAAGTTATGTCAGGACTTGAGAGTTTCGCCGGAAGTCGATAGGGAGGAGAATATTTGCGTGCTAGTACGTAATTAGAGTTTGGTTAGTTTTCAATAATTGCTCGTCGACTAAAGCAGCCTATTCATACCCAATTTACCTGTCAGCAAACAGCCAGACGGCAACCAATTAACCTGGCAAAGAGCTAACCCAACATCCATCGGGCACCGACGCATCGATCGATTTAACGAATTTTTTCTCTTTTTTTTACCCTCGCAAATCGATAAATTACCGATTCTATCTTTAGTGCGGAACTAAGCCCTCTCAAAGCTTTCGTGATTCGTCAATTTTTCAATATCCCAAAGTCATAGTTCTTGAAAAATTTTGTCTCGGGGTAAAATCGCGTAAAATTTTTGGGAATAATTTCGTGTTTAATTAAGCACCGTGTATTATTCGATGTAAAGATACGTACGTAGGTCTGCGGATGTTGAACATGGAATAATAAGCTTTGTTTGCGAATAATAAGGACTCTGTAACCGTAAAGTGGACAACTTTGAGCGCAAAACTACATACATCTAAAAGCCTGGTTGAGGTTCACGCCTCGGCTGTGTTCCAACCAGACGCTATGAGGTCCTATGGAAAGGGAACGAACCCCTATCCACCTACCCTTAAGTTATGCACGTTAATTTTCCAACTAGGAAACTGCCGTTCGGGTACGGCGAAGAGTTGCGACCATTTACCAGCCATGCCTCGCGCCAAGTCCAAGTCTGGAAAACCAGCCAGCTCATGCAGAGTTTATGCGGATTTGCATTCTCGGCTTCTCGTTTACAATATATATATATACACACCTATATACACAGTTATTACTAAACTAATTAGTACCGACGTCACATCGTGGTTTGGTATATCAAAAACAGGAAAATTTCAAACAAACTTGAGCAGGAAAATCCGTCGATATTTTTTAGAACATATTATCGCAACGCGATTGAATGTGAATGAATAGATAAACAAATAAATTTATCAAATGTGTAAAAATCTGCAGTCCGACGTACGCATAGTGCCTTCGTCGACACACAATACCTTACGTGTGCTAACGGCATACATAACTTTGTTTACAGATACAAATCGCAAGGGTCTGCTCTTAATGTTTCTGGCTTCACCTCGCGGCCCTAGAATGGCTGTAGGTCGATATATACGAGGATTTGATCGAGTGACTCGGGTCTAGACGATGTAGTAAATATCCCCGATCGATATCGACGGGTTGGTGAATTTTTTCTTGCCCGCAAAAGCTCAGAGGATTTTAATTATTCGATCGATTCGCAAAATATGGAATTTTTGTTTTTTTTTCGAACGTGAACCAAAGTCTTGTTCAAATTGTTTTAGGTTTTTTTAATTACAGAGTTTCGGTTGAAAATTAGAGGCTTTTAATTAACTTTATATGACGTAAAATTATAAAACTCACGATGTTTGCTTACCTGGAAGTTGAAACTGTGTGTAGATCAAAGATGAAGATAATTTTATGAATTAACGCGTGACCAGGGACCATTTTTGCTCAACTCAGACTACTTATAGTTAATTAACACATTAACAAGGGATTTATACGAGTCTCGCCCGTAAAAATTCGTTCACGTTCTACCCTCTACTATATTTTATTTTAAATCTCGACCCACCGCGTAGATCCAGATCCATATCCAGAGATCCAGATCCGGAAAATTGTATAATTTAAATATAAACGTACCACGCAATATTTTCAACACGATTTTAATGCCCGACGTTAACGCGTACATACGTCATAGAAAGAACAACCGATTCGGAGTAAAAGGCAGAAAAAGGGAGCGAACACTTCGCCGCTAATTTATACAAACTGAATCGAGTTTCTCTGATTCCACCCCAACCCCCCTAAAATGAAAAAAAAAGAAGAGAAAAATTCCGCTCCAAAAATGGCTTAAAAATATTGCACAACGATATGCGTGTTATTTATACTTAGTTGAGTTTGTCCCTTTTGTTTAAACTCTAAGCGGCTTACCTCCTTTTAAATGGCCCCCTAGGTAGCGCCCAGCCTGCGAGGTCCGAGAGAATAAATTGTTACTCTTTGAGTTCGGAGCAATTTCTTCATCCGTTTACAGCCGGGTGAAACAAATAGGTACGATTATAGATCGTAATTAATTCAAGTATTACTTGCTGCTCCGGATACTCGTCTGACAATAGTAAAATCGGGGTGTAGAGGTCTCAGCGGAATAATACCACCCCCGACGATCTAATGTCATTGACAAATTCGCACGGAGCCGTGCAACTTCCTCGGGGCTGTTTTGTCCTGTGGGTCAAAGGCAGGGCATTAAATATCTTCGTGGATCTAACTATGTATTCGTACTTTAATTATACCTACACAGAAACGCACACCCCCTTATCGCATATTAGAGGAGACTGATGCTTATAGCATTTGTCGCCTAAGGGCAACGACGCTGAATCACCCGGTGCTATAAGAACAGTGTCAACTACTCACACTATTACCCTCGCTATTAGTTATCCCTATAGCTTCCACTATAGGAGTTAGCGTAAACCCGTTGAAATCATTAACGTTAAACTCTGGTGCAACTGCGAATAGCACAAGTCGGAACAGCTGCCGCCACATACACCTGTATACCTGTACTACGCGTCGAAGTTAGAATCCTGAAGGATAGTTATAATTCTGATCCCAGATGCCAGTTGAAGTTTAAAGAACATGTTTTTTTTTTTTCATTTTTGAAGACTTTGAATCTGATTTTTATTTTATTTTTTTATCAACTTTGAGGTAAAACGACGTTTCTTTCTTCTTACAATTAGTTAAATCCGATTGAGACGACGCTGCTGAGCTAGGCTGTAATTAAAGGTTGAATTAGTTGGAGTAAGTAATAATTATAATTCCTGGGATATAATAATACAGTCGAATATCAACCGATAATAATTACGTTCAGAGCTGAGGTAGATATGTATCTGATTCCTGGGTAGGAAGGTAGGTAGGTAGGTAGGTAGGTAGGTACGCCCAAACTTTAACCTTTAGCCTCAATCTATTCGAAACTCTGGAGAGGTAATTCGGTAATGGACAAAACCATTTCGTCCCCGTAACGCTTGTCAGACTGATACGAAACCTCGGTTCTATATACGTACCGCATTCACATCTGTATGCGAATTATGTGTGGGTGTTATACACGCGGACAAACAATATCGATGTATATACCTATACCTATCCACATACATCCGAGTCCCTTACTATATCACGTACACATAAATTCATGGGAAACTCGACGGAATAACAGAGGCGTGCGAGCAGGACAAGAAGCTCTTGGCTTATCGCACGTTTCTGACAAATTAGGAACATTTGATACACCGTGTCGTTACGTGTCGCCGATGGTGGATTTCTCTCTCTCTCTCTCTCGTTCTCTTTCTCTCTCTCTATACACGTGAAAATACGATCGCATATTTACACGAATTAATAGCGAAGAGAGTATGAATTTTTTCGAATTTTTCTCATCGTATAATACGAAAGGTGAAAGAGCTGCCGTAGTGAGTCGTTCTATTCATCCCGCAGGATCTAAGTACCTATAAGAAGTAATAAATGGGGTGAAGCAAAAACTGCATCTACAGGTCGCGAGGGAAAGCCTTGACTTGATTATTCCCGTGATTCCCGGGTGCTTTATCGGCTACAGTTCTGTATTGCTGTAGATTCAGGCTCGTTATTTATTCCCTGGGGAATCTACCCCGGTACCACTCCGCAGCTCCATTTGTTACTTCGCTTCGAAGTTTTTCTTCTCAACCTTATTCGCAGTAAATTTAGAGAAAATCTCTAGAGTACCGGAGAGAATGATTACAGATTTATATTACACAGCCATACGTCGATAGAAGTATTTCACATACCCAGATTTCTATCCCGTCTTTGTTCCTTCCGATCCTAGTTTCTTCGCTGTTATTTTATTGAATTCATTCACCCGAAATTTAATTTCAAACTTTCTTCATACGATATCGAAGATAATTCACGATCAGAAAAACTTTCGAAAGATTCGGTCGATTTGAAATCATAGATTTTTACCTATAAATGATAAATTAGATAGCTTCTCAAACGAAGACTCTCTCGCCTCGCGATACAGTCGCGCAAACTCTTAATGAGCGTGTATTACTAATTAATTGCTCGCGTTCCAAGTGGGCCTCGGTATAGTTCAAACTCTCGATTCTCGATTCTCGCTGGTTGATGTTTTCGGACATAAATTGGAATTAGTCTTCCTCTTTGGGCGACAGGCCCTCCGGCCTTAGGCCTTAATTTAAGGTATGTACATTTAAAACGCCAAAAAGTATTTCATTAGCAGATATAAGCTTGCCAAAGCTCCCTCTTTCAACCCTTATCGCATGACCCTAATCCCACGCGATAATGTGGGTAGATAGGCACATCTACACGTTTACATATATGTATATACCTGGAGTAGATTTCTACGTATAGAAAAGATGTATAGATAGGTAGTATAGGCTTGTGTATCTACCTATACATATACAGAGATGGGTAAAGCAGCCTGCCTTTAACCCTTCGCTTTCACCAGCAGTAAAACTCTTTGGAAGTCAATTTACCCGCGTATACGAGAATGAAATGGGTATTTCCTCGTTTAAATTCTAATCGATCTATGGCTTGTATCTTCACGTATGCAATTCTCCTCTCTGTTTTATACAGCCTTTATACGCAGCGTTATTCGCGATTTAATAAAACTGCTAAGATATTCTTTTCGTATGAATAAACTTTGAAGTTTTCGTTTCATATTTGTTCACCGAACATCGATCATGCGAAAAATATGATCTAGAGGCTTCGAACGATCTAATACCGAGGATGATCCCAAGGTATGTAAGTTTTTAACGAGCTCGTACCTCCCCGAGATGAAGTATTAATTATTATGATCGACTGACCATTTTATCACGATTCGTTAATGAGAGAGATTGATAGATCGCGAATGGCTAATGAGAGTCATGAATAATGAAATAACGACGTCATCGCACCTAACGATTATACTTGTGTTGAAAAAAAATATTATCCAGAATTTTTACCCCGCGTGCTTTTGTTAACTGGTAAATTGAGTTCGAGAGTCTCATTATAAAGTTTTAATTCCATTGGGTACATCGTATATCGATAACGATTAGCTCCGTTTCTCGTATTCTTGAGATGACTTGTTGTCGTAACTAGTTGGGAATCCTTTGTGCAACGCGAATTTAACTGTGAAAGCGAGTGCAATCGAGGTTGAGAATATTTGCGTTGCGAATTCTTCGAATCTCTGCGGTTTGTCGTCGAATGGAAAAATCTTCAATTTTTGACGATATCTTTTTTGAAATTGGGTCCGATCTTCATTTACCTTTTCCTCGACTCGTTTGTCTATTTTTTTATTCATTTTTTGTTCTTCTTTTAGATTCTTCATTTTTGCCCAGTCTCTGTCAATTTTCGTTTTTATTATTTGAAACAAGTAAGCAGGCTTCAAGTACGCGTATATCTATCTACCAAGGAAATGAAAGCGCGCGGCAATTTCCGGCTGAAAGAAAACACCGCGATATGAAAACAATTGCTTGTTCACGGATGCTCTGCGGGTGCCGGAAGTACAGTAAAGGGCGGAGGACGACGAGAAGTGGAAGTGGAAGTGGAAGTGGAAGTCGAAGTCGAACTCGAAGCTAAGGGTAGACCGGAGACAAAGCTCAAAGAAAACCGAGTCCTGAAAAGAAGTTCTGAATTTTTAAACATTTTTCTCTTTCTCTAGGTAATAACTATTTCAACTTTGCCTTGGAACAACGAACAGTTTGTTTAAGAGGGTTGAAGAACTTTGGCAACGATTCCCTCGGCGTAGTTTCGTCAAATTCATTTATTATGATAAAAGCATTCGGGTATAAATAATCGTTTACGAAATTCACGTACAATATATATTACGTGTTCATACATTATAATCGTTTTATACTTTTACAATATTCGTATTAAAATTAGATACATATATATGTGCGCGAGTAAAACGCACGAACGTCAATTAGTTTATCACGTAGTATTTGTTAGAATAATGAAATTGAAGATGAAGTTAATTTTTGCAAACGGCAGATTTCACGTGTAACTACGAATACATGTGTGAGCTATCTGTTAACAACTGGCCAAACCATATATCGTGTAAATCTACTGCGATTAAATTAAGAAGAAAAAAAAAGTTAAACATATATGGATTATGCACAAAAGAGAATGGAAAACGGATACGTATACGAGAGTATAGATATAGGGAAATATTGTCGAGCTAAGAAATTGCGAAGGTGTAAAATAGTTTAGAGTTTCGTAATGTATTACAGACGGTAATTATTTGCCATAATCAACACCTGGTGGCAAATATTGGTTGCTGTTACTGCCGAATCCACTTCCGCTTCCGTTTCCGCTACCACTTCCACTTCCATTTCCACCTGTGACCGTAAACGAAATATTTTACAACTGGTATAAAATACAGGCGTAATTACTGGCTGCGCTTTCGTATACACAAATAGGTGGGTAGACTAAATTGGAACGTAATTTTGCCACGTCCAGGTATGCGCACGTACGTGACACAGACACCGACCACCTCCGAGGTGAGTATATTAAAAATTGGCGATAATTTACGTTCATAGGTTTTAGAAACCAAAAACAGAGAAAAATTTTCAAAATTACATGTACATTTTTAATTCAACGATAAAATAAACGAAGAAACTTTAACGTTACCTCCGCGATATCCTCCCCCATTGCCACCAAATCCTCCTTGGTAATTTCCACCGCCTTGATTATATCCTCCGTTTCCACCACCTTGAGGAAACTGAGCCTGACCCTCGTACTGAACATCCGCGTTATATCCGGTTGAATCATCGGCTGTGTATCTCACGATTTGAGTCCTGGAATCTGGTAGCAGGACTCTGTACTCACCGCGGACGGTATTTCCGTCGCTGCTTTCCTGCTGACCGTAATCATTGCCACTCGGCGGATCCCGGACTTCGTATTGGAAGCTGTAGGGTCTCGGCTGGAAATGCAAAGAAAAAAGAAAAAAGAAAAAAAAATTATTAATTAATTGCCAATTCTCGTGTCGGATTCCTTGTCTTTGTTCTTTTTTACCCTTCGCGAAAATCCTTGGCCTTTGATTACCCGATTCCTTCATTATTTTTTTGATTTTTTTTTTTCATGCAATTTCTTTAGATTTACACGGCGAACGAGTACCCCGACGTTACGTAATTAAATTCTAGCCAACCCCGACGACCTGCATCGCGGGTAAGGAAAGTTTTAAAAATGGTAATTTCGAATTTGCATATACTCTGCAACCAATCTCACCGCTTATGGATATAAGCCTTTACTACCCTTTTGTCGATACTCGACCGAGCACTCGACACGGGGTGAATAAAAGGGTTGAAAAATTATTCGCGAATCGTATACACACATATATACATATATTCGCTCGTTACTCATCGAATTAAACAGCTCTTTAATCCACGGCCTAGTCGCACAGGCATTAGAATTAGGGAAAATATTCCTCCAAGTTTGTTTCTCGTCAGATTTACCCTGCCATTATCGTCGTTGTAATTGTAGCCGCCGTTTCCAGCTCCTCCTTGATATCCACCGGCGTTATTACCGCCCTGGAAACCTCCGTTTCCTCCAAATCCTGGTGTACCATAATTCTGTGATGGTCTTCCGCCAAATCCTCCACCACCGCTACCTGGTCCCCCAAATCCTCCGGTGAAACCGCCTCCGTTTATTCCTTGGCCTCCAAATCCACCCCCGAATCCAGGTGCTCCGTAGGCAGGTGAGGGTCTCCCATTTCCACTTCCACCGCCACTTCCACTTCCTCCAAAACCGTTACCACCGAATCCTCCCGGTCTGTTGTACTGATATCCACTGCCGCTATTTCCACCTCCCGGTAAAAGGCCGCCGAATACGGAGCCTCCTAGACACCCCAGGGCGAAGAGCAACCCCGTGTTCTATAACGGATGGAAAATTTTTTCAATGGAGTTAGTTCACCGTTCCACATCCATTTACTGAGAGGGATCTACAGGTGGTATAAGTCATGCTGTAGAAACGGAAAAAAGAGACAATTTCTCGCGTTGTCATGTAACGCGGAATTGTTTCGGGTCCACAATACGTATTCGCACTTCGCTGCTGCACTCGGAGTGCATTATTCTCCGGAGATAACGACGATGACGTTGCATCGCATCTTGACGTACCCGTGGAGGTACGTGGCGTTCGTAATACCGAGAGATGTTAATTAACGTTTTGAACTCTTTGATAACAGGGAATACGATCGCGGTTCGGAAATATCTATCGAATTATCGGACTCTAACGATCGGAGAGAATCTATGATCGTTAGGAGGATATCAGAGACGGTGGTAATTTTACTACGTACCTGGATAAGTCGGTTCATATTGCTTTGTGAACGAAGAGTCCAACTGAACTGGGAAGATGATCCAACGCCCGGCTTATATACCTGTCCGATTCTTTGTTACACTTTAACCATGATGCGCGCGGAGGGATCAGCCGGTCATACGGTACGTACCTACACCAGCTCTTGCATCTTCTTCCCTTCACTGTATCTTTATACCAGGTGAAAATAAGCTACGCGCAACTGCGATAAATTTGCCCGCTTATCTCACTGCGATTTAATACATTTTTTTCGCATTTACTTATCGAGCCAGTTTCAACCGTAAATGAAAACGATCCCACGAGTCACGTGGAGAAATCAGGTCCTCGATGGGTCATCGAACGTGTCTTAGTTAGTCGAATATTAAGCCGAGATTACAAATCAATTTTCATACTACGCGTTACACTTAGGATTCCGAACTTTCACGTTATACTACCAGGATGACTTATAAACTCAGATTTAACGGCGGGTAGAACTTGGTCCAGGAACCTGCGGATGGGCTTCCGCGTCAATTACGTTACGGATAGAAGCCCTTTCGATTAATTTAGTCAAAGAGTTATGAACTGCTCGACTCCCTCTCATAGATATCATCGATTTTCTTCGAACAAAGGGGAAGTACGAATGAGTGGGAAAAACGATTTTCCTCGACCGATTCGGGCTCGGATTTTTCTCCGGACTCGAATTTCGATTCGCGGATAAGATCCTGCGTGCAGATTATACCGTCCGACACGTTTCTTCGTTTAATTCTAGTCTGCACGTAGGAGTAACTGCAGTTATACGACTTTCCCTGGTGCAGTTTGTAGAGCGATATTTAAATCGTATGAAGTAAGGCTACGTGATTTAAAATCCTTTCCTTGAAGCGGATGATTCGTTGCACATTTTGGATCACGTTTTGCAAAAAAAAAGGAAAACTGCATCGAATTATGGTCATATGCATAAGTTTGTGGTTGCAACGTAGCGTGGTTCAAAGAGCCAAATATAGCGAAATACTTTTTGATGATGGAGTAGAGCTGGTGAACGTGGTAAAATATGGAGCGAAAAAGAGCGTACGCATAAAAATGAATAAATAACAAAGGATTTCGAGCTGCGGGGAGGCGAAATGCCAACGACCTTGTTATTATTTGTGCCTCCAATTACGCAGCCCCGTTTTGCAGAGCATGAATTGCGTAATTGTCAGTAATTTTACACCTGGGATCATTGGAGGTAAACTAGGCGTACCAATCGAGTTTTTCGCGGGCGGTTTTCGCTCGCTGAAAGAGATTATCTTGACCTTTGTGAGACTGGACTTGAATTAATTGGAGAATATTTAACCACTGAGTCATTTAGTAATTACTAAAACGTTTCGTGCTTTCAGAAAGTATTCAAAAATGTTTAATCAATCGGAATAAGTTCGAAAATATTAAATAAGACTCCCACTTATATTTACGGGGTTCTCCTGCTCCCTCTCCTTCTCTCTCTCTCTCTTTCTCTCTTTCTATACAGCCACAACTTTATGGTCAAACCACGAGTTGCTAACTAAGCTTAATTAAGCTCTTTGAATTTCATGACGTTATAAAAATAAAACTTGTCAGGCTTGTTAAATTCGTTTTATTTTATACCTTAGTCAGGTGAATTTCCCCTGTTATTTATATATTCATCCATTACCACGGAAAATATCTTCTACCGGATAACTCGCTACGAATTGTTGGGAACTTTGCTCCGCTTCTTTTTCGAAATGTATAATTCAAGCGAACTGATAATTTCGTTTGAAATTATACGCCCCGTGACGATACTCTACCGACACAGAGTATAGGCGTTCTAATTTTACGTATATAATAAAGAATCTTCATCGGGGTGTGTTTTTGTACTTTAATTGTTTGTCACCGAGAATTTGCCCGGGGCGAATTGTGCGTAAAGTCATTTCGCTTCGTTCCGTTTAGTTTAGTTTGGTTTCGTTTGGTTCTCTCGGTTTTATGTTTTATCGGATAACTTTCTTAATTACATTGAAAATGAAATGTTAAAAGTTAACGCTTCACCGAGACAGTGACAAAGCACAATTCCCCCTTCCCCCTATCACTTTGACTCCTTTACTCCTTTTACCCTATTTTTTATCCCCTTCCGTAGTCGCCGTACTGAATGAAACTTTTGTTGCCAGTTACACACCCCACAGTTTCTCTCCTCATACGCGTCGCTTTACCTACACATTATATCTGCATATCACATCGTTTTGAATCCGTAGAATTACTAACTCTGCTTCAGGCACGTCTATTTATCTCATCGCAGAATCTCCGAGCCCACACCGTAATCTACCGCAAGCTGAATAGTCATTCATACACATATTTCTAAGACCCATCATTTCACGATTTAAAATTGCATACCTGGAGGATAGAGAAGGAGTTTCAACACCAGAAAATTCTCCAATTATTTCCAATAAATCAAAATCAATCCCCAGGATTTTGGGAAGGATTCATTATCCGAGTCAATAAGACCTTCGACAAGGCCCTCTGCTCGATACACACAACGATAATTTAATGCCAGAGGCAATTGGCTCGAATTGTTTCACCCACATTAAGATCGAGAAGATCGTTTAGGGAGGAGTATAATGTGCGTCAATTTGTTTCTGCAACGTGGGTTATTCGAGATACTCTACCTGTAATAGAAGTATGCCCTCGGGAAAGGTACGTAAGGTTTCTCAACAATAGAATATAACGCAAAGTTGACGTCATTCTAACGAGTTCATTTCAATGAAAGTCTATCTCTTGCGTGAAGAGATGCCTAAGGATATCATGAACATGTGTTACATAGGTATATACGCACCGAGATACCTGTAAACGTAAACCTGAATTACATTTTGGCACAGTTCACTGGGCTTTTCAATAAATCGAAGAAATCGAGAGCATTGCGAGAGTTTCATTCGATATCCAGTTTTTAATTACAATGATACAATCATTCTGGATTTCTGTTTATAGCCTATTTCGTTTCTGTATGAGATTCGATACGTCGATGAGATCAGATTAGAATATCGTTTGAAATTATTGTTTGATTATTAGAACCCTGAGAAACTCTGGGTTAATTCTCGTATACACGAAACACGGTTCGTCTTCTAGCCCGAAAGTATAGAATAAAAGAATTTTTGCCCAGGTGTGTTTAATTCTACGTACATCTCTATCCATTTTAACGTGAGAATTAACAGTCTGTGCAACAGGGACCAGAGTTCGTATAATTGTTTAGTTTCTCCTACGATTAGATGTACGCTGCAGCTGCTTCTCGTATTTAAATACTTAAAACTGATCTCACGAAGACGAAATTTAGGAAAGTTACAGCGTGGACGTGTATCTTGGATCTTGATCGAGAGAGAAAAAAAACAAAAATAAAAATAAGTGAGGAAACATGCTCCTCGACCATTGCGGTGAGATGGATTCGTACGAATTAACAGATATTCGTGCATAGCTCTCGGCAATTAGCCCGGTACCTACTCTGTTACTAATTAGTTGCAGGGGTATACCTTAATTGTAATTAGCTCCGCATAACTTATTGCGGTCTAAGCGTAAGAGGCATTGTAAGGCGTGTTCACCGTCGCAAAAGCTTTGGAGACGGAAAGTAAATTGTACACCTCGTTACCTCCGGGTAAACCTCCGAGTCTGAGAGAATCCAAGGCTCGTGGTGCAGGTCGTTGGGGAGTCGATGGAAGGTCCGGTAAAAGGATCAGGGCAAATTTACGTCATCCCCTAACAAGGAGAGGGAAAAAAAAGAGGAGATTCCCTCCCCGGTTGTATATTTTGTATTCGTTTATTTTCACCTCGATTTTCGAATTAACTCACGATTTGGGAAAGCTCCTTTTTATTCGCGATGGAAAAAGAGGTGGAAAAATTCTAATCGATTTACATTAACGAGTTCGACTGTCGGCTGCGAGGACGAGACGTTTTTCATTTAATGAAACGAATATCGACGTTCTGCGGGTAACAACTAAAAAAAAGAAAAAGAAAAAAAATGATCCTTGGAAGAGATCTACCATTAAAATGTCGAGCTCGATGATTAACAGTTTACGCAACGTTTTCTCTGCTCTGGATAGTCGGTTTGAATTCTCAAGATTAGATCCGCGTCATCCCATCCCGATCTTAATCCACAAGGACGAACGGAAAGGAAAAGGTCTGAGATTTAACCGCGATGCTGGGTGTATACTTACGCCTCTCTAAATTTATCTCAAATATCCGTTCCCCTTAGTTTTTCCTGGAAAATAATTATCGCGGATGAGAGAATAGATCGATTTCTTTAGTTTTTTTCTTATCTCATTGCGGCGTAAAGATTTGCAGTCGCTAGTTAAAATACCGATGTAAATTGGAATGAACGTATAATTAACTGATTATTACGACCGCTAATAAAAATTATTATGATATTTAAAATACGGGCATGATAATGGTCAGAATACACAACCTTAACTCGAAATAATACTTCACGCTCTAGTTGCCGAGAGATGATCATCGCATCCTTGCCGTATGCCTCGTAATAATGATTATGCAACGAGCACCGATTCAACAATAATAATGATTACGATAATATATCGGATTGACCCACGATACTCTTTAGGGTCTTATATATATATACTTCGCTGCATTTATAACGTTGCGAAAATCATTCTCGATCGAGAGAGAAAGAAGGAGATAGTGGATAGAATCTTGCGTTACTGTGTGCGGTAATAACGGAAGTCTCCGTAAGATACTCTGGGCGATCAATTGTTAAACGATTTTTCCATTTTCAATAAGAAAAAAAGAGAAAAGAAGAAGAAACGAAAGAAAATAAGAAAAATGGAAACTCTTCATTCTTCCCGAAACAATAAGATGGAAAATATATTGGAAACAATAGAGTCTGCCTTTTCCATATAATACGTAATCAATGTTGAAAAAAAAAGAACATACGTGTGTGTAACTAATACCTGCACCCACACCTCACAGCTCAAGGTGTATCTCTCTACCCGAAGAGATGCTTCGCTTCGCAATTTGCTTACGCTGCACGGACTTGGTGAGCTGCTCAGGTCATCTGGCCGATCTGTTTCCCTTTTACTATACACACTCATCTCAAATCGTTGGTATAGGTACGCAAATGGCCTTACAGCTGTCTCGAGAATATTTACCCTACTTTTCCTTTCGTTTGACGGTTTACGACTCGGCTCTATTTTATCACTCAACAATAAGTGTCATTTCGCTATGCCCCGGCCGTTGCACCGTAACGCATCTCTAATCGTATTTCTTAATTTTTTGTTTTTTCGAGGTTTTCATTTCCTTTTCGCGATCTAATTCGAGCATCGTTTTTCCCACGGTATGCACGCAGACGTAATAATTAGCCAGCTCATCGAGCGTGTGGTTATTCGAATTTCACTTGTTTGTAAGTTTAATGAAATTTTGGAATTCGATCAAACATATGAATACCGGGATTCGTTCGGTCGAAGCTATGCACGCAATTAGTAATCAGCCGTGTGCAGTTTCCTACCTCGATTTCACACACCTGGGAACACATACGTATGCATACACACACGCCGTGGCTATCTATACCCTCCTGCTCGTCTTTCGGACGAAAATTAGTGCCAAGAATTTCCTCGACTGTTCGTACCGATCTCGCCTCGCTTCGATCACCTCGACGAATTGATATCGGACATCGGAGGTCTCAGTCGTTAATTGATTCCTTTAGCGTGGATCTCTATGTTAGGTGGAAACGGGCGAATGATCTTTCGATCACTATCAAAGGATATAGAGTTTGCGTTCGAATCCATGTGGAAAATTGTTGCGTGGGCGAGAGGGGGATTAATTTCGTCGATATCAAACCACCCTCCGGTAACAACGGACGGGGATCATCCTCTAATTACGCGAAAACGTTAATCCTCGATTTTGTAGTCGGCACAGTGTGGCTATAGAAAGTGATCGATGTATAAAATCGTGGATAGAAATACCATATGGGTGTAATTATTTCACTATGAAGTGATGCTGATTGCGGAGCTTTCAGTACTCGCAATCGGTAACGTATATTACTCAAAATGATGATTAATGAGAGGGATACGCTTCGACGAGAATTTGAGAAACGAAGAATCATCGTTCTTCTTATACCGTCGTTACAAAGTGGAAGAATTTATGACTCAGGATATCAGATACGTGAGGGTTACAAATTATTTTTCCAATTCTGGCCAACAGCTGTATCCGCTTTTCATGCCTGAATTTATTCCGCCCATTTTCCTCCGGGAAACTCTGCTGCAGTTATACAGAGGTATCCAGGATTTTACTCCCAGGAAAGAAACACCGCCCAACATGGGGTGGTTCGGTTTAAACTGTAAGAATTCCAGATGCTGGATTCAGACGAGGACTAAGTGAAATTCAATGACAACTCGATCAGCAACAGATGTAACCACAGCCCTTAGGTCACGGTTTACGAAAGAGATTCGCTCCATCCGCACAGCTGCATCTTGCAGATCGAATTTATCTACAAATTGATAGAAAAATACGGTGTTGAAAATTTATAAAAATTAAAGAACCGACGCGGTTTCTATTCCGTTCGTTCAAATTTTCAACCCATTTTATAACTCGACTAAATTTCATAGGCGAATTAACGACCTGGATCTAACAGGTGATAACGCAGCCGTTTACATTGTTTTAGAAATTTTGTTATAACTGTTAATAACACGGTGCAGCAACTCGGTACTAGTGCTTGCAAGTCACGTTTTACATACAATTAGTCTTAACTATGTTAAAAGATAGTTATGTATATATAGTACAGATGTATATATATATATATCGTACACCATTGCGTAATTTACATACCAAGCATTAATCTCTTAACTTTCTCTAGATTTTTTCATGTCTCTAATCGATTCATATTCGAAATTTGCATAACTAAGCGATAGCGAGAGGCTTAATATTTCCTGAACCACCGATCTAAGACCCATATATTTTTTTTCTTTCAGTTTAAAAAACCGAAACCCCTTTTTTCGTCACGCTTTTCAAAATTTCGCTCATTTATTTCATGCATGCTTCATATATCGTATGATATATATATATATATATATATATATACATGGGTATACCAGGGTATACGCTAGAGGAGATTATTTCATTCATTAACAAATTATTCGTGCGAGCTACGTGCCGGAATTACTATTCCACTTTAATTATCCCAAGCGTTACCTTTGACGGTTGCAGGAAATGATATGATCTCTAATTGAAATTGCGATAGGAACGTCTACGTGACAATGAAGAACTAGGTAGGGCTTTTCTTCGCTGTTGATGCGCTAACGTTCGTTCCATTGCAACACACAACTCTAGACAATTTATATTTCCTCAACACTGTCAGAATTCTCAACGTAGCTATAAGATGCATTTTCCTCTACACTGGATATACTTTCTTATCTGCACCCCGACTTTCCCAAAAAACAAAAAAAAAAAATTAAAAAAGATAAATTCTATTTTTCTTTCCCTTTTTATTCCGAGTTCTTTCTCGTTCGCCTGGCTCTCCAATCTCGGTCGTAAAAAAACTGAACTTATTTATCTAACTGAGATTCGGACCGCAACAGGGAAAGAACTCTTTACCGAATGCACTAACAAGTTGTAAACAGAACTTTCCAGAACGTAAACCCTCCGGTTAGACTTGTGAGTTGTAAATTTATTTTCTCTGACTTTAACTCTATCCCTTCTATCCTCTAGTCTTACTTCCATTATACGTACACACCGATCCTCGATTTTATGGAATTCTCACTGTCTCTAATCCCCCGTATAATTTCATCGGAAAAACTGTTGGGAAATATATACCCACGTAGCGTACTTGTATCTCTATGATACGAAGGCTGATCCAGGATGCCTGTAACTAAGGAAGAAAAGAGTTCGAGTCACGATCTGATCCTTCAGGGATTTGAAATCGATGTGAAAAATGACCGAGTGAAAGAAAAACTCGGGGTATACATTCGCACGAATTTCATCGCGGATTCGCGACGAAAAATCTTTCGTTAGGGTACTAAACTGTTCTGAAATAAATGCGCCCGTGAGACAGCTGGATTCTTACCGTCTCATCTTTGTCTCGAACGTAATAACTAAACAAAGGTAATTTGTTGACCGCGTCGTTTTATTCTTTCTCTACGCTCTGTCTCTATTTCTCCCTCTTTCTCTCTCTGCAATTTATTATGCGAAGATCTTGTAACTTCGCAGGTACGTACGTATCTACCCGTACTCCCACACGCTGAATGCAGTCGACGAAATATACTTACTTTCCCTGGTTACATAGCTTCTGACATGGGGCTGAAAAAAAAGTATCGTACTTACTGCAGACTCACTTCGTAACGTTTGCACATATGTATGTTATATCTATCCGCCTACGTACCTACGTATACGAATGAAGAAAATCTACATACGTGTATTGCACGATCATTTTGCGTCTTACAAGACTCGCGTGGGAATATATCGCTCGCACTTCTGATTAATACCTCAAGATGATTAATTAGCCGTACGCGAAGAGTCAGTCTAGTTCGACGGTACTGATTCGCGTAGAGGAAATAACGGTATCGTACGTAAATCGGCACGAGAAATGGATTTTTCAGATTTTTATTACAAAAAGTATAGAAAAATTGTTATACACATACAAATTACATTATAACCCTACGTTTAAATTAATTCGTTCAATTATTCATAAACAATAATGATCGATTTGTGGTTAGCGAAAAGCTGGCGTTCCGTAGGATGAAATTGGCGCTTTGGATCCGAAAGAATTTCCCGAATATCCAGCATAGTTGTTATAACCTCCGTCCAATGAATTCGAATCGTAGTTATTGTTGCTGTTATAATTATTACCAGCGTCGTAATTGTTATTATTATTGCTGTTAAATCCGGAATTATAATTCCCGTTATTCCCATGGTAATTGTTGTTGTATCCTCCGTTGTTTCCTGAAATTATTTTTAACAATTAGCGAAGAAAGTTCCTTAAAAAGAAAACCTAATTAACTACCAAAACAAAATTAACCGAATAATTTTTGCGATTTTCTGCTACTTACCGCCACTATTATAACCGCTGTCGAGGCTATTCACGTTCAGAGCATTGTATCCACCTCCTCCGTTGTTGTATCCATTATTGTTGTTAATATTGCCATTATTGTTGTTATTGTTGTTGTTATATTGATCGGGATAGGACGCTGTCCCCTCGTATCTGACGTCGGCGTGAAATCCTGTTCTCCAATCCGCGGTGTAAGTCACGATTTGCGTACGTCCGTCCGGAAGCTGTACTCTGTATTCCCCACGAACGGTATCACCATCGCTGGTCTCGCGACGTCCAAAGTCGTTCCCGGACGCTGCGTCTTTCACCGCGTATCCAAATTCGTAAGATTTCGGCTGAAAGGTGTAAGAGAAAAGAGAACCGGTGAGAAATGGGGCGAATAAAATGGTTCACACTTCGTTCGGAGATCGGAGAAGATCGCAGCGAAGAAAGCCTCTAGCAATGCTACGCACGTATACTAGATGCGAAAGAGTTACAGATGCGAAACTAGGTGGGATCTCGTAATAGAGCTGGGAGCGAGCTGCATTTCGCAATCTCGTCCTCCACCTTTGTGTTACGCCCGATGTCACTCGCCTATTACGTATCCACTTTGATATTTGTCGCGGGTACCGTCATTAGCGAAGATTCTTTTTATTCCATGTCACCTCCTTCACCGTCTATTCAACGTTTAGGAAGGAGCTAGGCTTTATTTCATACGTAATCCCGAACCCACGTTGCATAAGTAAACGGAATGAATAATAAATCGTTTAATAAAATGAAGATTAAACCGTGCGGAGGGATTTTTTGGGTTGAATCGTATAACAATCCGTGATTTTAGAGCGGTGGAATCTCCCGATCTAATAAGGCAGTTCTTCCCCGAGAGGAACGATCTTCGAAGGAGTAATTCATCGCTTCCGGGCGAGTCGTAAAATGTTTTTATCTCACGGTGTCGGGCTATAGGGTTAAAGCTTACAACACCGTGACACGGGGGCAAAAGCTGAGAGAATCAGACGTGCGACAAAACATTTATCGCCTCTATTGCGCTGAAATCGTTACGGGAAATCTAAATGTTCACTATTATGCAAGAATTTCTCTACGCCATTAGAATTCTGTGCAACTTGTGCTGCAGCACGATATGCGGGCTAAAACTACCCCTGCGATTATATCAGTTCCCGCTACAAAAGCCACCCGTAACGCGCTTTGTTTCAGACGTTAATGCACTGCGATAAAAGGCAATTCCATCTCGTTCGCGGAATCTCAGTTTCTTCCAATCGGTCCAATCTACACACCTGACTGTCGATGTAATCTTGATGGGCATCGTGTCCGCTGGTCAATGGTGCGCCATAGCTGTTCGTCACGGTTCCCTGAGGCCCGGAATTTCCTCCGTTATTAACATCTCCGTGATTCCCATTACCCCCAAAATTTCCTGGCACACCGTACTGGCTGCTCAAAGGTGGCTCGCAAAATACGAGACCAGCTCCGATAGCGAGGGCTGAGATTACCTGGGAATGACAAAGCGGATGATTAATTATTACCAAATATCTCAAAATCGTCGGATTCGTTTCTCGGCTTGATTTCTCGACGGGATAGACCCGGTGTAGCGAGGTATACGATTTTGTAATCCACGGCTGCGGTTGGGTCTGCCGTTTCGTAAGAATCGGGTATTATTAGAAGGGATAAATTTCGGTCGCGAATGTTCGGTCGGAATATGAATCGGGTGGAGATAGTCGATACGCGAAGAGGCGAAGAATTTGTCCGGCAGGTATGATACGGTAATGGCGATCGACGCGTTATCGTTATTATTATTCCCGTCGTGATTGATACAGTATTAGTTGAAATTGACACGGTGAGAGAATGTCCGTTATATGATAGTACAATATACGCTATGTTGACGTATTATTAACGAAACTGACTCTCCTCAGCCTTCGGATTAATGTCAGCTGTCAACTGTGACTAAAACAACGCTACGGGGTCCTCGCTAATTCGCTAATATATAACATCCGTCCATTATACACATATGCGACCGCACGGTGGAGTAAAACCGGCGAGCCTTTAATATTCGAAAATTATACTAGAGTCAGAAAAACCCCTGTGTGTGACAGAATGATAATTATTCGAGTCGATGATTGTCGCGATAGACAGGCCTTACAGCCTGTCATATGATTCTGGATGAAATATTTCCGGATATATCTATCTCTAATAAAATTTATTGTATTATCTAACCGGAGGTATAGGCCTGGACACGATTTCCATCCGCATATGTGGATATGATCGTGATCGAAGTATGAGAAGCTGGCGGTGTGTGCAGGTGGTTATATCAGCTGCATAATCCCTACAACGGGTACCACGTGTATCCCTAATTACCTATTACAAAGTCCATAATAATCTGAGGGATTTCACAGCTACATTGTGCCTCGCCGTACAATTGACTCGGTCTATCTATACTATATGGGGATCTATAGAAGGGTCCAGGAGGGAAGGGAAGGGAAGGAAAGGGAAGAGAAGAGAAGCTTGGCTTCCACCTCGTAACTCCTGCTAAACCTCAATAGAATCCTATATGTATACCCGAACGGTCATCAATCTCAAATCTGTAATGCTCATACCCCTCCTATCGTACGGATTCCCGAATATAGCGTTACGAATCGATTCGATCAACCCTTGATTAGTTACACGGGAAACACACCGTCTCAGGGACTGGAAGAATTTTTCCAAAATTTTAGGGCGACGTTATAATTGGAAAACTGTAGGATCTATCGAATTGGAATTTATAGCGCGGTTTCGTGACACCCTTGTCTTCGGATTGAACCACCCTCAGTTTTCTGCCGGGGAAATATACAGAGAAAACAGATTTATGAACTGAATATGATAATGCGATGATTTCGAGTCGATTCAAAGACAAAAGTGTTACAAATCGTTTCGGGATTATCCTGTCGACTAAACTTTTTGCAAACATGGGTTCGACCCTGAATATAGACAAACTATTTCTGATATAAAGAAAATTTCAGAGCAATTATGTATTCGGTGAGTTTGAACGACAACTAGATCACTGAAATTCGTTTCATCCCCTGAAACCCCGAGACAGAAAATCCACGTCTTTCTTCAACACTCACTCGAGGACCGAGTCTCATTTTCTAAAAAATTGTAAATGTGAATTGTTTCAATCGAGTAAAAATGGTCGTTTGGAATAGAATCGATACACCGTGATGTACGCTTTATACAATAAATATACGATTCACTTGAGTCACTTTATCATCACCCTCGTCGACGCGTGTAATATGTGTGTAAATTTACCTGTAGCACAGTTAATTCCATGATAAATAAATTTGACAAATAGGTATGCGATAATCGTCGTTTTCTTGGACACGATGCAAAAGCTCGAGTGTGCCTGGTAAAAAACTTTCCCAACTATATATACTCTCAGGCTGGGGTTACTTGAACGATACCTCCCTACGCTGTTCCTCGTCCTCGTACCAGGCTTGGCTACTCGTTTAGCCAGCTTACCTTAGATTGGGCCAAAGAGTCGGGGAGATGGGAGAATCGGAAAGAAGTAGGAGAATAATAAGTCAGGTGGAGGGTTCTAGTTCGCACGGAGAGCGTCGCGCGGAAAACTCTATCTTTATTTCCTATTGTTCTCCAACGATTTTGGAGGAAACGAACAGACGCTCTGCAGCTCTTCTTGGTGTATAACTTTATGTGTATAAATCACACGTATCTCTGTGTGAATAACAGAGAAAGCTGAGCCACTACGGGGCTGGCTAGAGGCTCACCGTTGCTTATGTTTATTGTTACATCATTTTTCAACCAGCTAGATCGCGTATACCTATTCTTATACAAATATATATATATATATATATGTGTATATATTTAAATTTGTATATATATATGTATACATACACCCGCGACGAAGAGATGCGTGGGATAATATGATCGCGTCGCGAATAACTGTTTTAAAAGATGCGTGCGAGCTAATTTCTTGGCTATAATTACCAATTAATTAACGCACGCTCGGCGGTTACTATATTGCGAAATTTAGACATATAGTGTCATGTCGTGCGAGGCGTGTCTCGCTCGCTTTCGAACACGAGTATAATAAGAAATTCAATAAATTTTTTACCCGAAGTGTCAAGGTTTATTAATACAACTCGATTCGGACGCCTCTGGGATCGCGTGATCAAATATTTGCGGTTATTGGAGTCTTTGCGCGGTCCTTCAAACCGCAATAACTATACACATATGTGTATTGTATATACTATAGTATATATATTTATATGTATCCATAGAGGCACACGAGTCGGAGGTTAATTAGAGTCTCATGGTTGTCGGTAATTAATAAAAATTACGGTTAAATACGGAACTAAAAATTGTTCGGCGATGTGAGAAATGGGCGAGAGTTTAATTCGCGTTGCTAAATCCAGACCGTAAACTGGGCTAATCGTGCGCAGCGGTCAACCTCTGTGAACATCCTTTTCGAATCGTGGTGAGCCAAGGTAAATCTAACTGGCGAACCGCGCGGGCAAATATTTGGCAGAGAACCGAAAACCTTATAACATAATAAGTCTTTGGCTCTCGTATACTCGTTATGGTTTATTCCGTGCGTACGTTTGAGTATCTACACGCTTTCACCAAATTCAAAAAGGAATTATTCCGAACGCCTTTGTTCGAGCCAGATTATCATCTCGCGGCACGAGCCTCGGCTCGCCACATTATTATGTACACCAGTGAAATTCTAACTAAGATGTTACGTGTAATCATTTACGTTATTCGCTTCTTCATCAAGTAACAAGAATTTGCATTTTCCCACTGGGATATTGTGTCTGGATAAAATAAGAGCTAAAAATCAAACGAACAAACAAACTATTGCTTTAGATTTATTTCTTTCTTATGCTAATCTTTGAACTATTTAAATCCTCACCAGATTTTAGTCTTTCAACGTTCGCCTAATTAACTAGACTTTCAAAACTCGACATTAATACCACAATTATTTTCATTTAACCAATTTAGATGAGATTTGTCAAATTACAAAATTTCGCATGGTATGCGTATATATTTCATCAGCATTTCAATTCGCAGATCATTCGGCAACTTCTCCGGACACACCGACATCCTCCTTTCCTTCTGTTTTTCGGATACCGTACCATTTTTTATTTTCCCACAGGACGAATGATTTTCTTAATCACACGATGAAAATTAGAGAATTAAACCGTCTTTCGGTGTATTCGCGAAAGAGGATTTATCCATCAAAAACGGTCGCGTGACGTTGTTTGGACAGGGCGAAAGTTTCGGTGTATATTCATCGAATCTGAGTAAATCGTATGTGTTATATTAATTATAGATACGATAGAAATCCAGCGGCTATCGGCGTATAAAACGTGCTCTTCGATCAGAAGCTCGCATTAACTAGAATCACGGGCTCACTGTATCTATCCCAGGACTAACACAGCACGTAGAATATGAAAAGAAGAAGAACTCAAAGCGATAAAAAAATCGCTAATTGACCAAAACTGAATTCTGCCGTCAAACCAAAGCCCAAAAATTTGATTTCGCGGCTCAAATTCGTATCTCGGAGATCACAATGTCATTTACGCGAATAGATACACGTATTATATATGCTATATCATTGGATTAATTCCATTGTGCACGTACTTTGTCCGCAGTATGAGCATCTGCGATTTGATCGAGCAACGAGAACGGTAGCAGCATTCAGCCACGCTAATAACTAGATTCTATAGTGAACAGCGTGCAGTGGGGTCGGCGGAGCTGGAACAGTGGGAAATTTTGCCTGGTCAACCACAATGACCGAATGGTATTGCACCGATTGTTGACCGAACTGTGTACACTGTACATGCATTGTTCGCCACTAATCTGTTGGACATGTCTGTTATGTTAGTATCGTGGCTTCTCTCTGAACCGACACTTTGATATACGAGGCGTTAATTAACGCTGGTATTTCAGGAATTACTAAAGATCTCGTCTTCCTTCTTGCCGGTCACGTTCAACAACCGAAGGATCGAGGATCGTCCTTTAATTAGCGTTGGTAATGAAAAGGAAAATAAAATCGATTATCAATTTCACATTTAAGATTCGAAAGAAAAAAAATCGTATTTCACAATGTATCTGAACGGGGTACAATTCGTATATAGTCGTTAATCAATTTCGACGAAGAGCTTTTGTCCAAAGTGATAAGGACGAGACACGTATTATCGGGTGCGAGAGAGAGAGGGGAAAATGAATTGGGCTTATAGTGATTAATTTTCGTGCCCCTAAAAAGGTGGGAATAAAAT
The DNA here is from genome assembly GCA_947538915.1 of Tenthredo distinguenda. Lineage (NCBI taxonomy): Eukaryota > Metazoa > Arthropoda > Insecta > Hymenoptera > Tenthredinidae > Tenthredo > Tenthredo distinguenda. The sequence continues at coordinate 2,743,826 of OX384535.1, forward strand.
ATGATGATTTATCGGCAGACGTGAATGATATATTCTCCATAAGGGTAGGTAACGCGATCGGTAGAATATTTATAAGCGATATTAATATCGTAAATTTAACTTCCTTCCGCGTTAGATCCGTATTACGGATGTTGGATTCGTGGATCTGCCACACGATCATCTTGGGAAAGCGAGGAGGTATGAACGCAGACGCAATTCATCCCGAGATAAGTCCCTAAAAATGTGTTATCTAGGTATAATCTACTTTCTCGTAATTATTATTGCGCCACTATTATAATATAATGTAATAGGTCTGTGTTCAACCTGATCCACACGGTGTATCCGTATGTATGTGTATGTATGTACGTACGGGCGTGTATGTAACTAACTATTACGCGGGAGAGCAGGTAATTAACCGACTTTTGTACACGTAATAAATTAAGCCGTTCAAGTTAAGCCGGAACCATCTCCTTTACACCTCGAAAAGTTCATTGCTTCTATACCCACCCGCGCACTATAGGGGTGAAACCACGAGATAGAAAATTATGCTAACTCTTCAGCGCTGATTGTGGTTTCGTAAAACTTCACATTCGATTATTTAGATCATCCTGCGATCGGTGGAAAAAATAAAATAAAAAATCAAAGACCCATTTTTATCGGTTCTCTTCTCTTCACCTGATCCTCCGGCGTTCGTACCTCTACCTATCTCGCAGGAAATTTAATCCTTCTCGAAGCTGAAATCCGGGGTCTTCGAAACGCCGGAAGCAGTGACATTTCTGATTTCGAATCCCTTGCGTGAGGCTAATCCATTATCAATTCAAACCTACGAGGATACGAAAGCCAAGATCCGTTTCCATTACTTATATACGAACCAGAGGGTTGAAAAAAAGAATTCTATTACTTTCCTCGTGCGTTCAGCTGTTGTATAATCTTCGAGTTTTGGCCTCCGATTTGATTTCTCGAAATCTGGGCTTCGGAAAAATCTTCGTGCTACCTAAATCGACTTCTCTTATTTGAATAACACAATTTTGAACCACCCGAAAGAAACCCACAAATAAAATGCAAAAAACGTTTCAAAGGGGAAAATTTTCGGCTCCGAAAATTTTTCATTTCACGTTTCTCTCGTTTGACGTGCTGTTTCGCTAGCCAAGGATAAATGTGGCTGGTATATTCCACGATGAAGGATGTACGGTGATTACTGATAGCAGAAATTTATCGATTGCGTGGTAGGGAGCTGTGAGACACGAGCTGTCTAATTTTTGGTAGCTGATTCGTAGAGGGTTGTGGCAGTAATTTGGATTACCGTAGAAACCCATACGTTTCGGAGCAAACTTCAACCGAACATGAAACAGCCAACAGCCAACAAGCAACTATCAATTAATTAGGGGAAGGACGTTTGAGTACAACGTGAATACAGTCAGCAGCCAATTAGGGGACACGATGTTGAATTATTACCCCCTTATCCCCGAGCCTGAGAAAATTGTTACGTAAAAGTTTCACGAGGCTCGGAGAAGACGAAAAGGGAATCGGACAATCTTTTCCTCCCGGTTAAAAGTTTACCGAAAACAATATATATATATAAATCTATGTACAAAGTGAAGTTTTTAATCAATTGTCTTTCAGTCCTCGTATATATTTTCGACTCCTTTTCCTCGGAAAGTGTCATTCCCTCGAGTTCCTCCTTAGAGAAGTTATTCAATTTCGAAAATTCTTTGACCATCGTTCCACGTCAGTCTGTATCGGATTTTTCGCGATAAAAGAATTCTCGCAATCAACCGCGTTAACAATTCTACTTGGTATTATTTATCGTAGAATGTTCTATCCCCGGGTTCGATAACGTAGCTCCGAGTCTTTCAAAGAGATTGAATCGATACTGGTTGAATTTCCGTGAAACGGTGTAGCCACCCATTTGTTATTGCGTGCTCTGAGTTGAATTATTAAAGTCACCGCGAAGTGGTTTCGGTTTCTCTACTCGTACAAAACTGCAGATAAGTTACAAAAATACTATAAAAATAGAATTTTACAATTTTCATCGCACTACCTACACGACAGAGCCACGTATAATACTGCAATGAACAATAAACAGGGGTTGAAACTTTTTCTCACGAATCTCGAACGACAATTTTATCTCGATTTCCTCGAGGGGTTGATTTCTCTTATAATACCGAAGTAAGAATTCCGCGATTAATTTCTACACGGTGGTAAAAAATAAGGAAACCAAAAAAGAAGAAAAAAATCAGTCAGCGGTCAGAGAAACAGACGAGGAAACGTTCCTATATAGGTCTGATACGTACTACGTATGTGGTATGAAAAATTCAGGGGGATCCAATCTTGATGAATTATTTCTCGCGTTGTTTGAGGGAAGAGAAGAGGTTCCCCTCGGACGTCCGATCCATTGGTCAATCCAGGGTAGGTATTCTTCTCCCGAAAATAGCAAAGGCTAGGTATATACCTCGCGTAGGTATTTATTATTGGCACGATGTCCACGACGAGGCTATATAGAGACGTTCCCCGGTATCCAGCGATGTGATTTTCGACGTTTCGAAAGATTCGGTAGTATTTCGGTGGATGTAATACATTTGATGGAATCGATCCGGGGTCGTAGGGGCCGGAGCGATTCGATGCGATGTATGTACCTACGTGACCTAAGCTGAGACCTTAATTAGGATGAAATGACTCGGGTGAATTTGACGAGCAGGAAACACTGCGAGTACGCATTTTTTTTCTTTCTTTTTTTTTCACTTTTTTTTTACCTTTATCTCTGTCTCTCTTTTTCTCTCTCTCTTTCTCTCTCTCTACCCGAGCAATACCCATATTCGGATAATTGATCCCTTGGGTGATAAAATTTTACCCGCGTTCGCCGTTTCAAACACGGGGCGCCTACCCATGTTATGAGAATTTTTCTTCTTTTTTTTTCCCTTCTTTTTTCATTCCATTTTATTCGATATCGTTGACGTCCTGTTCTAATAAAGGTGCGTTTAATATCTTCTTTTTTCTTTTTTCGTTCGTTTTCTCTTTGTTCATTTGAACCCCGAATTTAAGTGACTCGCCATAGAACGCAAATGCGATGTATGACACAGCCAATTACCTGTATTGTCAAAATCGTCAATGAATAGGACCGAGTCTTCATATTTATCGATAACACGTGGTTTATTAAATCCCTTAAAAGTAAACTAACAAATTTTTATCAATACCTAATAATTTCGACTTTCGAATACGATTCGATATCTGTTGTATAAATAAAGTTGTAAGTATAATAATAATAGGTATAAAGGTACAGTAGCATTTTTATATAAATAAATTTATCCATACACGCTAAGCTCGAGGATTTTCTTTCGTGGTAGAAGCACCTAGTCCCCGTGCAGTCGAAGAAAACGAAAGATCTTGAAAAGGCTGAGACCCAGAAAGGCCGAGGAGAATTCATTCTCGTACCTACGTAATGGTTATGGGGTGGATGGTAGGTGGTGGGTATGGGTAGGGTATAGTATAGCTCGTAAGATCAGCCTCACGAATTATATGCCGTGCAATTAAAACTTTTGAATGCCAGTCCACAGTTTACAAATTGAATAACTTCGAGCCAGCTTAGACAAACTGGGAAACCTACTTAACTAATAATAATTAACGAACAAAGTTGAGCTTTAATTAATATACTGGGAGTAATTGTTGCACTTCGTTGCATTGTTACTTGGTATATCCGTTTTGTAAACCGAACGATATAGCCCTGTAAATATACGCCAATTACCATATCACAAGGTAATTGGCTCATTATCCCATATTTCCACGCGTCGAAGATTAATAATTCACTTAGAAACATACTTCGCCGCTTCAATTTTCCATTCGCGAATTACCTTACAAACTTTTTCATCCATAATGGAAACTCATCAATATCCATTCTGGAACTTTAACTTTGAATAATACTTTATACGCAACACCTGCAGTGCTTCTATATATATAATATATATATACTTATTCTAATTACTCGTAATTATAAGGCTATGAAATTTCCCCGATATTCACATCGACGGAATATTTCATAAATTGCATCTATCCCTCTGACAGCCTGGCTCAAATATTTGAACCGAAATTTTCAACTTAAAGTCAAACTCCTCACTTTCTCCTTTTGCAGTGGTCAAAACTCTGACGTCGATCTCTCTTCGATTACCGATTCAAGTTATGTGATTATCACTAATTAGGTTAATTAATGAGAAATCGACGTCTTAGATCGAATGATTCGATTGGTAAGACACCTTGGCGTGGTATCCCCCTTCGTCTACGTGATATTTGACATTCTGCAGTCTTCCGTCAGGCAAGAGAACGTGATATCGTCCCTGGGTTACGATACCGTCGCGAGTTTCTTGGTGTCCAAAGTTGTTCCCGGTGTCATAGTCCTTTACGTGATATCCGAAGCTGTATTTAGCCGCGTAGGCGTCCTGGAAAAATAAGTTATAGAATGAAGTTTCATATTTGCGAACAATTATCGTAGCCGGTGTTCGAAGCGCAGTTCCGGCTTCCTCGAATGTATAAACAGCGAGTAGTCAAACAGCAAAGGGAAACCACATTAGTTTCACATTACAGAGGTACTGGAACCATTAGATATCGTCAAAGGTGAAAGCGACCGTAACCTTGCGACTAGTTCGAATGCTAATATCCATACAAGTGCGTCTATACCCGAGCTCGAGCGCTCTTCGAAAGTCCTGAAGACTTACGTTAGACCACGCTTCTAGCTTCTCGGAATACGTTTTTGAAACTCCTGTCAAACTTTGACAGAACTACCGGAGCTTAGATGACCGCTGTATGGATGCAGTTGAATCCTAACTTGAGTTTCTGGCTAGTTTCTCGTTAGCCAAAGTCGCTATCGAATGGAATGAATCATAACGGAAGCTGGTGCTGATTGACTTGTTAAAACTTATCGCTAGTTCAATGACTGACGTGAGACATTGGCGAATTAGTATATCCACCGTCTTATAATCATTTCATCAATATCCTATAATCATCGAGTTGTTTTTTGTCGAATGAACGAAAGGAATCTCGGTTAGGAGAAAATAATGCGGCTGTCAACCCTCGTCGGAGTAATGGCTAGGAAATTTACTCACGCCATGGTCTTCTCCTTCTTCGTTGTGGTGGTGAGAATATCGACCTTCATTTTCCCCGTGTGTTGTCTCCAGGACTTCCACTCCCCCGAGTACAGGGTGCAGTTCTTTTTCCTCGAGTTCTTGTCCGCGTTGTGTTCCTTCTGGCTCTTCAACGATCGGTATGGTCTTGAAGGGGTTTTCCCGGTGGCCGATATTAGCTGGAAAAGAATACTGCGGCGTTCTCTGATCGAAAGGCACCTCGACTTCTTCCCTCAGCTCCTCACTGTCCTGAGAAAATCTAAAGGGACCGTCAGCCAGTCCAGAATTAATATCTATCGACGGAATCGGCGTTACAAAAGACTGACTCAGTGCCACAGAGTCGTGAATACCACCCTGCCGCGATATTCCCCCCGAAGGAATAGCGGGGAGAATTTTAGCCTTAGCTTTTTCCGGGACATCCTTTCTCAGGATCAAATTAAATCCTTGAAGTTGCTGAACGGGGTTTTGGCCCAAAAGGGCGGAAAGAGCTTCGACGGTTTTTTGCTCAGTTCTCAACGGCATGAACGGAGTCGGGACTATCTTGGTATCGTAGATGATCCTAGGTGGCACGTAAGCTACCTGTTTCGGAGCTATTGGCTTGAAGTTTTGCGTTGATGGTGGAACTTTGTCAAAAACTCCTTTCAAAGCGTGGAGTTGGGCAGGACCAAATTGGTACAAGGCACGCGATAAGTCGATGTTTAAAGCCTGTGCCGGTGGCTGACGGTTACTGTAAGCCATTGCAGCGTTTATTTGGACAGGAGTTAGTCCAGAAAATCGTAGCTGGTTTTCAAGTGAAGAAGATGAACCGTCGGTAGTAAATTGTCTACGATTTTGCCCGGGGTTTACCGCCTCGATACTCGACGGAATTTTTGTCATTGATCTCCGCCCGCCATATCCTGGAAGTTTTAGGTGAGTTCCTTCGCCAGGACTTCTCTTATTCTGCACCAAATGCTGGGTTCTGGTTGGCCGCATGTTGGTGGATTGCTGATGCCACGTGGTAACGTCACCCAGGCTTTTTCGTTGACGATTTTCGGGCGAAAAATCGCCGCTACCGATCATCGAAGATCTTGCTTCTTCTTCCGGTACTGGGACCAGCGTTTTTCCAGATAATAAATTTCCTGCGGTTTCCTTGCCGGAATTATTCGACGCGTTTGGAGCCTGGGATTTTTCCTCAGCTTTGAGATTACCGATTCTTGATTCCGGTTCAGATTTTTTATCAGTTATCGAAGCTTTGGGACTGTCTACGTCGGCGCGATACGTTGACAAATGATTTTCGAATTCCTGCTTACTTTCGTTTACTTTCTTGTCGAATTCTGCCTCAGCGTAGACGCTAGAGAATCTCTGTCCATCGTTTTCCCCACGGGAGGAAGCAGGGAACTCGGAGAACGTCGCCTCGTCGTTTCTTGATTTGGATTTATCGAGGAATTGATCCGCGATGGAAGAACCTTTCGGCAAACCGTCCCTGCGAATGTTCTCATTCTCGCGTCCGGCGTCCAGTCGAAATTTTAACAGTTGATGATCTCCCTTTTCCCTCGGGGATAAAATACGGGGTGAAAATTCCTCGTCAAATCTTCCCCCGGGGATTTTCGAGGACAAAATTCTTCCCGAATTTATTCTTATCATTTTTATCTCCGGATTTACATTACGCTGAAACTCTTCTTCATGCCGTTCTGCGTAATCGAGAAGCTCCCTCGAACGGCTACCAGGTTCGTTAGTGACTCCCTGATTAGAAGCAGACTTCGCGCTTTGGCCGGCCTGATGGTTGTCTGGAGAGTCCTGAATTGTGGGCAAACCGCCAACGCAGTCTTCGCTGGTGAATACTGCCAGGAAACACACCATTACCTGCAACAACAATCATTATCCTTAATTGATTGGGCATAGGCAACCAACCGCTCAATGCCAGTACTCCAATTGCACTGTGGCCATAGTGCGGGAATGATGTTCACTAAAGTCAATTAAATCGTTAGAATATTTCAGTGATTCGAGTACGCACTCGTCGACACTCGTGTTTCATTCGTTCGTCGATAGTTCAAGGATTTATACGTAAAAAGCCTCGGCGTATTCGCATTTCACATTTCTTTTCAATTTTTCATCAAAATTTGACGGGGGGAAAAAATTCGTTGCGAATGAAAAACTGATCTTCGAACTTTCTTGATATTTTTGAGTATACGAGTAATTATTTTGAAGTAATTTACAGCAATGGTGATTAGATGGGTCTGGGAATGGGGCTGGTATAAGTATGGAAGTTGATAAGCTCAATCAGTTAGAATCACGACGAGTCGAGTCTCGTTCTTGAGGGTGATTCGTTATCCTCGAGGTTATTTTTCCCGATTTTCTATCTCAATTATAAGACAGGCTTTATATCTCCGCGATACCTACTTCAGGGACGTTTTGTCGGTTTCCGTGGGTTTCGGGGGGTTCGGTGAGTCGAGGAGATGATTAAATGACTCGGATCAAGCTTAGAGCTGCGAAGGGTTATTAAAGATTAATTGAAACAGCACACCGGGTCACGGGGCGAACGGAGAGAGTAGGTATAAGGGTTAAGCCAAGGGAAAGAAGAAATAGGAAGAGTGTGATTAAACGCGCTAATAACTTCTTAAAGAATAACGACGCTCTTATAGGTGGGTATAGGTACGTGTAGATGGTAGACACATCAGTCCACCGAAATGTTATAGAATTTTTCAACCCGACGAAAGTCGAGTATATAACGGTGGTGAGAAGTGATGAATTTCTCCGTTAAAAATCGGGGGTGCCACGCGATATCAAAGAGTCTAATTATTCACTCGGTATCTCGAGTCAACCACCGGTTTACCGTTTCAGGGGAGAGAAACACGACTACCGAGGGGATAGAATCTCTTGGAAGACAGACGGCGGGGGAAAGAGATAGATAAATAACGGGTGAATGAGTAAAATGAAAGAGAAAGTTTAGAGAGGTGAAGGAATATTGCAAAAACGAACGGTGTATACGCGAACTTCATTATAATTTATAACTAATTATATTCTGTACACCATCTCTGTTAAATAATTTAATTACTTCGGTAGCTCGCACCGTGATAAGCTATTGTTTTACAAGTTATTAGAGTACAATACCCTTTAATTATCGTTTCAGCGTGCAGTACCATACCGATATATAGATACAACTCTTTTGTTCGCCAGAAACTTCTATCCGACATTCGTATCGTTTTCCATGAGAAGTTATACACTGCGGAGAAGAAAACTTTTATACGATATCGGACTCTCAGGTAAAACATTGCACAGCTCCTCCTGACCACGCGCGGTAATCTTTTTCATCGTTGATTGAAGTTTGAACCGATATTCGCCTCTATCGACCCGTCCATCCGTCAACCTGCATCGAAGACCCAATTTTCGCACCTATATTGATGAAAGTTTGGGGGAAAAAATGTACAAAAAATGGAGAGAGAGGGAGAGAGAGAAATGGGAATGACAGTTTTGAAGAACATCGGTCAATCGGAAGCTGAGCCACTTTACATAATGGGGCGATCAAACTTTTCGGTGCATCTCGTCGAGTTGGAAAATATTTGGAAGAAAAATTGTTCCCTGTCGAAGAGACGAGGGTTCTGTACACCTACGCGTTTCCGGAAACTTTCTGACCACGTATTCGACGAGAAAAACGATTTTAGAATCGAGCTTTAGTCGCGTTACACGGAGAAAAGGGAATTCATCGAATCCGTCGACTAACGACGTATTCTACCCCTAAATAATGGGAGGAATGATTACCTATCGATTTGGCTCTTCGATTATTCCGTCTGTGGGAAATAGACGCAACGATATACGACAGCGTCGCGTCGTCCTTAGTCAAAATTCTGTTTGCAATGACCGTATAGGGTTTCAAAAATTAAAGGGGTGCGAAAATTCGGCGATGTTTGCCTAGCGGTCGGTAGGACCGATCGACGTTTATTCCGGAGTAAATTTCCCCGGGCTTTTCACACTTAACTATTTACTGCTTCTGCTATTTTCCATTCCTTTCCGCAACCTACTTCTGATAACTTGTATCTCGCGCCTCGCGTCTTTCTTGCCTCGGTCCTTTATTTTCAGTCCAGTTCCTCGCTCGCGAGTAGAACTCCCAGGAGAAGAAAGAGAGATATTCGCTATTCGCACCTAGACTCGAGGAGAGAAAATAGCGAGACTTTTGCGCTCTAGCTGGTCTCGCTACTTTTTATTTTATTCTTTGAATTGTTGCACCCCCAGCGCATTTGTTAAGAATAAATCTGAGCCCGGCACGGTCTTGCATTTATACAAAAGCTTACATAGTTTCGTCACTCTGAATACTGGCGGGAAAATTTTCGTTTAACTTAGGGGTCGAAACCGCCGGGGTAGCGGTGGCTGAAACAACGGTCCAATTTACGCTGGGGTGCAGGAGAGAACTGCTACGTGAAAACCACGACTTTAGCCATGACAACGGGGTCAGCATATTCATTCCGAAACCCTGTCGAGTCTAGGTTACGTCCTAGGAAATCGTACCTAGGTTCAAGGAATTTAATTATTTCTACAGTCAGATACCCGGCCCGTAGCCTCCGCAAGCTAGACCGGAGAATGTAAATTCACTAGTTCGCGAATAAATTGCCATTTTAATTCTCCAAATTATCGTTTGAATAGATTTCAGGCTAATACATATATACATAAATATCTTGGGCCGTATACCTTATCTTCCCTTCTCTCATAATAAATTTATTACTCTCCTTGAACTATTTCTTTAATTACACATCAAATGAGAATTTCAAAATTAGGTTTCGAGTGCCTTATCATAAAATTTTATCGTCCATTTACCGTTGCGACTGCCTCTGAACAAAGCTCTTTTTTTCATGTTCCAGGTGATAAACACGCGTTCGATACTCGCCTTAAAATTTCGTTTGATTGTACGTTATGCAATATTTTTAAAGATTGTTAAAAGGCACAATAGCTACTCGAGTAATCAAACGAAATTTTATCGACGTCCCAATTTTTGGGGACATGAACGAGTGTCGTAATCCCGATGCTTCGGAATTGCGAAATTCATAGATTTCACAGTATTTTAGCTCTCGATCGATCGATCACAGAAATCAGATATTTTCAGTTCCTCAAAATTCCATATCTCACCTTAAAAATCAGCATCCCGATGCCGGTAATTCCAATGGTGAAAAATCCTCGGATTGGCACAACGGAGAAAAGTGAATACGATAGTTGTTTAAAAAAAAAAAATGTAAATCGAATGAAAAGTTTGAGACGACACGGAAAGTGCAGTCCACTTCTGAATACTACGGTTCTTCGCGGTGAAACGACTCGTTAGATCCGTTTCTCTCGTTGAACGAGTGTTTTTGATCGAACTGAAGAGGAAACTGTCGGTGTTCGCGAAGAGATTCTCCTCAGGCAGCATCCCATCTGTTTTTACTTTCATCCCGTCCCGAGCACGAGGCTTTCGATTTGCCAATTCAAACAATGCCAATCTTTCTACTGGCTGAGAATCTCCCGCTTTCACGTCACGTGATACCAAAAAATAACCGGCATTGGTGGCAACGGTGAAAGAAGATGGTATAAGGTCACGGCGAGAGAGATTTCTCTTTCCTCGCAACGAATTCAAAAGGTTGAAGACCTTCGAGGAAGCACCACCGCGTCCATTACCACCACCAGCAACGAGTCTTCGTTAATATTTATGACCGTGTTACTTACGCTATTTGCAATTGTAATAACCGGTAATGGATGCGAGTATGCTTATAAGGCTGCTGACTTTGGAGATACCAGCGTCGTTCCGTTTCTTGGCTTCACAGCCCTTAAAATACTCCTTCCTTAATTCTACGCTATAGATTTCTGGCTATTGTTCAGTTTAATAATTATTCAATCTTACCTCACTTTCCGAATAAATAATCAATCGTCTGTCGCTATCACATCGGAACTATGATACACGTACTGAAATTATCAATTTAGTAATACGGAGCTAACGACAAGCTCGAATCGATCCATCCGAGGGAGCTTCTTTCGATGAAGTTATTATTACATCCCGATTCTAAACGGGGCACGTATATTTATTTATTTATTCATTTATTTATTTATTATTAATTTATTTCGTCGTTAAAGATATTTCAAAGTGTACTTAGCTGGGATCCGAGTACTTCGGGTTGCTGATTTAATCAACGCTCGTTCGACGCGGATTTTGTAGAATCCTGTTGACGTATTTTAGGGGTGAAAATTTCATGAAAGTAAAAAGGAACGGATTAAGAACCCTGCGATCCCATCGCAATTTCGAACAAGGCTCGAGAGAAGAATTGGAGAAATTCAAGTGTTAATAATTAGGTGTAATTAGATTGAAATTAAATTTCAATTTCAGCTGATTTATTATCGAAGCAATCGAGCGTTTGAAATCTATTAATTACTCCTTTCGTGTTCTACTTCGCCAGTCCGTGCTTTTTTCTCTTCTCTTCTCTCCTTTTCATCCCTACCTCTCTCTTTCCCCGCAATCGAGTATTAACGTCAAATTATATTGAAGGTAAAATTTCATTTTTACATGTAAAATTTATAAGTTCTAATTAATTAAAATTCTTCGGCAGTTTGAACATTTCCTTGAGGCTATTTTTTATTTTATTTTTTTTACTTTTTTTTCCACCCCTTTACCACGTTAATAACAGTCGATTAAATCCAATCCTGAAACTAGAATTTTTATTGTTTAAGTAGCTTGAAGCAATTACCTGCACTGAAATTTAACTAGTAATTTACCCCTAATTAACACCACTCTCCGGCACCATACTCCTTGCTAAAATACAATCTACGCCGAGGTAATAATTTACTGATTTCGTGTAAAAATTATAATCGAACAAAAAAAAAAATGTTACGTCGAAAATTTTTGAAAATGATGAGAGAATAGAAAAGGAACTGTAGGATTAAATATAAATTTCCAGGGAGGGTATCGGATCAGGAAGTGTCGGGGATCCTTTCACTGGTCAGAGATGCTCGGATTGTTATCGCAATTATTTCATCCAGCGTTATAAAGAATTCCGTGGATATCTTTCGGTCCTGAGAATCGGAGAAGTATTATAGTCTATTGTTAATGGAGGACAAAAGCCCATTATCGGGAACCAATATATAATCGAGAAGTAATATTTTTGAAAGTGGGGTTTTTCGCTTGTTGCGTAAATACGTTATTACGTACCTACCCCTATTCTCTGTCCTTCTTTTTCGGGCAATTGCAAACTCAAATATAAGAGAAGGTCCAATATCCTTATCCTCGTTCTCTTTCTGGCACGCTATTTCCCTCTCTTTTACTCGCCATACTTGATATACATTATATCCGTTTTATTCAATTGCTCATATTCTATGGCTCGGTTTTATACGCTACACTAATGTATTCCGCAATATGGTTGGTCACCGTCATGAATATCTTATCCATTCTCATCTGTTTTATTTATTTTTACACTTTTTCCCATTTTCTTCCTCTTTTTTTTTTTTCTTTCTGTTTTTTTCTCCTCTTTTCTTTTTTCGTCCTGTGAAACATTATACCTACATATAGGTATAGGGTTCAGCCATGGGTGGTATGAAGGGGTAGGTACTCCGGCTTGCTTTTAGGGTTTTAGATCAAAGATTCTAACGAACGTCATTTCTCCACGTCCCCATTTCTCCTTCCTTCGTTTATCTGTATATCGATGTCACCATCGCGAAATAACGTACACCCCCACACACAGCATGCAGAAAGTGCGTGTCGACTGTAAAAGCGTCGCGACGCCGTGGGAGGTGACTTGACAAAGTGAAAGAGAGAAAGGAAAAAGTAGAGCAAAAAAAAAAAAACAAAGACAAGAAGAAATTAAAACGAGAAAATTCTTCACAAATATAGATTTCAGGAAAATAAAATTGAATCAAAGTATTGTAAAATATGTTGGACAGGGTGGGGAAAAAATTCCGATGATTCCACTTTTATTTTCTTTCGAATGAAAATGAAATTTTGATAATGTGGGCCGTCCAGCTCTGGTATCCGGATGCTGGAGCGCGTCGAGTCCGGCTAGGTGTTGGAAACGGTGCATAAACTAAATCTCTCTAAAATTTGCAAACCGATTCGCGAAAGGTAGGGCGACACGTGAGATTCGAGATTTAAAGTCTGAGATACGGATATTACACTATAAGTCTCATTTTAATAGCATATTGGAGAGAGTAGTCGCCTATGCCTCTAGCATCTGCGAATGAAACTGTACAACATGTGTGCTTCGCGTGAACGAACCATCGGGAGATATTTTTGAGCTGTTGAGATAATTAAAAGATTGAAATAAATTGAAGACGAGAAATCACGGAATTGAAAGCGAAAGTTTCAGTTTGAAAAATTGTTGAGATAGTAGGAAAACATTTGTAGTTCGTTTGATTCGAGAATCGCTTTTCCCTTCCCCTATTTCTCGTTCAGAATTTAATGTACTTACATCCGCAGGTTGAAATGATCGCAAATATATATCCTCGGAGCAAACTGGGTACTTGGTGCTTCACAGCTCTATAGAAGCGGTATAAATTTCATTGGACTTTGATTGCAGTCTCTTTGCTCCGCAGCTCATCTTTCAGTTGGTTCTTTTTGGTCTGGGGTAGGGCAGGGTAGGAGGACGAGAAGGTAGCTGGAGCGTGGCTCTTCATAAAGAGGGTAAGACTGCTCCAGAGACGGTTGGATAGTGGAAATGTTAAATTCGATAAGAATTGCTAATGCTCCGGAATCAGTAAGTCAGCCAAAGAACGAACGAACGAACGAACGAACGAAAGGAATAAAGACGGAAAAAAGTGAAAAGGAAAGAATAAAAATCCGTTTCTTAATACCAGAGTCTCTCCCGGACTTTACGGCTAACAATATTAAAAATATTTTTCTCAGCTGTATCAGCAATATCTTACCATAATTATTATACATTCAATTGTAAACGCGAATATCGATTATTCAGCTCGACTGTTATAACGAATAGATCTATCTGGCGATTGTTAGTCAAAATAGTTCCCTCGGTATCCCTGGTAGAGCCGCAATAACATAATAATCATTAGCGATCGCCGTGTCGTACGAGAGAAGAAATATTTATTGAAATAATAAAAATTAGACCCCGCTTCGATGAGCCATTTTAAATGGTACACGAATAAAATTGGATCTCGTTACTACCCTTAACGAATGCCTGTTTGATTTTATTTAATTGATCCTTACGCGGCGATTGGTTGATCGTCCGTAAAGGTACTCGCGAAATTTTCTATCATAAAGTCTTTTGATTTAAATCATTGAGTGGAAAACGAAAGAAGAAAATAATTAATGTCCGGTTCGATCTCGGCCCAATTACGTACATCGTGCGAAAAATTATCTTTCAGAAATACAAAAATCGCAAGAGGTATTGAAATTTTTCAACAAACTATTTTATCGGTCGCCTCGTAGATTCTCCGGATACAATTACTATAACACGGGTCGCTACAATCTGCAGTGATGAAAATTGATGGATACACCCGGCCTCTTTTTCCCTTTTTCTCGTTTTCTCTTTCTCCTCGTCTCTCGCTCTCTTTGGCTCTTTTGACAGTTCACGGGATGCAAATTTGAAGCGCTTCACTGAGCGCTTGGTCTAGAGCTGCTTTTAAAAAATGCAGACGCACGAAATTCGATTAACGGGTAGGCAAAGTGACGCTCGTCAATATTCACATTGGTGATGGATTATTTTATTAACGCATCTTCTCGCGATTTCGGCTTAATGTATTCCGAGGGATGAAAAAAAGCACCGGGTACGGGGCATTACATGGGGGAAATGGAAGAAGCAATATTAAAAAATGATTCCAGCCCCTTTTTTTACCCGCTTTTGAATTTCGAATAATATTTGACTGGCTAATGAAATTGAAATAACCGTCGAAAATATATAAAAAAAAACTTCACTCGATCGAGTATTTGATGTACTCGTATAGCAGGTGGGTAGGTATCCCTTGATCGAGAGGTACCCGCGTATTATATAGCCTGCGGAGTTTACAAGTGCCGTTATAATATGGCATGGTTGATTCGAGGACAGGTTTTAACCATTAATGAAGTTTCGAGCTTAATCGTGAAGTATTATTCGGCACTTGAGATTCTCTCGAGTACCTGAATACATTATACTTTTATCCTTTTGAAATGTAGCACGAGTGTAGCACAGAAGGACTTAATACACAACGTGTGTAGAATCTACATCCCGTAACGCTAAACGGCTTACACGGAAATTGATTAACGTTGGTGAAATTTGGAACACGGATAGAAGATTGCACCTGCGAGGATAAAATTAGTCATGGAAAAAAAGTCCATTTATCACTCGGAATAAGTGAATCGTTAAAACGAAATTAACGAATGATATCTCATACGGTAATTAGAAATTTCATTTAAGCCTCTAAACGAGTGGTCCTCGTCGTTATTCACGTTGTTCTAATTTCACGAGATTCTGAAAAGTGCGGTCAACGATTCCCGAATTGATTCGCTTCGATTTCGCAAGTTTTTTAGTACATTGGTCCAGCAGTGGGCGACGTGGAATTAAATCACCCGTAAGAATATATATATATATATATATATATATATATATATATATATATTCGTGAGGGACACAGTTGGGTTTGACCAAAGAGTTATTAACGATTGTTTGGTAGCGCTGTGAGAGAAAAATTTCCTATAATCTACGACGAAGATTAATCCCTGCATCATAATTCATACCCCCTAACTGTAACAAATATATAATTTAAAACTACCCCGCAAAAACTTTTCTATTTTCCAACGAAATATTTCTAGGATAAAGAACCCAACGAAAATCGGTGAATACTTTTTTCAAATTTATTTCGAAAAGTTTGTAACTAAATTATCGCTGAAATATCATCGGGAGAAACGTGCGGCACGCTTTGCGTACCGGTACCTACCGTGCTGTTCACTTTTACGAAAGCTATCCTGCGCTAGAAAGCCTTCTGTCATTTTATCTTTAAACACATTTACCTTGACTTTGATGTATGAACATCCTCTCTCTCTCCGGTGCCTGCGTATCTTTTGACTCTGGGTACTTATTCCTGATCATACCGTACCTTCCTCCTCCAACTCCTCGCGTATAATTTCAAGTTCATTGCCACCACGCATTGACCGTTACTAAAAGTAAAATCTTACCGCGAATTCCCGTATCTTTATGTACGCATATCTTCGCGTGTGCATATGTATGAGATGAATATGTACGCGTATGTATTTCTTGTCGATATACAGAATTATATGTCATTACGTGGAATGAAAACAAGTTTCGACTCTCGAATCTCTCATCTCGCACCTCGGACCTGACATAAAGTTCTCTTCCCTCTTTAACCGACTTTCTTTGCCATGTTTGGCCGAAATTATACCTACATACGTTCGGAGGCCAAAAATTTCACTTATCGTTCGCCGCGGCGCGGGCGCGAACGCTGGACCACTCGACGTTCCCCGAGATCTCGTGAGATCTTTATACCTGACCGTACGCGGTAGGGTCGAGCCCGAAATCTTTTGTCGTAAAGTCATGAGCCGGAAAATTACTAGGCGAGTCACGTAGCGACGCCACGAAGGACGCCGATGCTGAAGGATAAAAATAAAAAGCCCGGGATACAGGAAGGAAGGAAGGAAGGAAGGAAGGAAGGAAGTAAGGATACGAAAAGTCTATACGCTCGGTAGTATCGATAGATTTTTTTCATTTTTAATCCATGAGCTCGAAATGAAAAGAAGAAAAAAATTATCGCAAGTGAAACGCGGCAGACGCCGAAATATGTGTAAATTTTAGTTTCCTAACTAATTAAGTAATTAAGTAATTATATTATATTATACAGAATCGTAACGTGATGCAACAAATCGCTTAGAGTATTCTAGGAGCTTTCACTCGCTAAGTTAAATAGGGATACTAAAAAGCGGACTAGATTTTAATTCCAGACGCGTGTGGCTCGGATATACATTTTATATCCCATCGAGGGGATCGCTAAGAGGTCTGTTTTTCCTCTCGCTATACGAGAGAGCACAGAGTGTGAAATTCCCGGTTTTCCTTAAATAAAAGTGTCGAAAAAATCCTCGGTAACGTCCCAGTTTCCGTTCTTAATTTCGCGAGGACAGGTACAGGTATAGGCATGAGCGTACGCGATCTCTGTTCAGCTTCGTACTTTCGGACCGAAAATTATCTGGGATTGCTTTCTCTTCCCGAATAAGCGAAGCAACAATGAATGAGGAACCTGTTCTCCTCGCAGTTGCAATTCGGTAAGAAAACAGGAAAAAAAAGTAACCACACCAGAAATAATTCACTCTGCTGAGAAGTTACTCCGAAATACGCGAGCAGACGGTACATCTGGCCACGATAATTAATAACTCAGGCTGCACACGGTCTGAAAGTGAACGAAAGGCAGACTTTCAATTTTTCCGTTCACCGATTGGTGGGCCATCGATGAATCGGTGATTTATCCCATTGCACAGCATAGACATTTATTTTTTCGTTGATGATTGCGTTTCTAAAATATCTGGGTCCATAGCTTGTCGAATAATTGTATTTCTCTTTCTCTCTTCGACTCGGGCCTCGATTCCTCATCACGCTGTACACTCATCCAATATTCGTTAGTCTCTAGGCTATCAAGGAAGCGTTATAACTCTTTCGCTTAATTATTTTGCCTTTACTACCGAAACTGCAGACTCTTGATATACGACATCAATAAAATTTTTACTCACTGCCTCGACGACGTGCCTCTGGTTATTATATCCGATAAACTAGACTCTGAATCGGGTGCAAAAATCTCACTGCGAAATAATAATTACATGTAGAAGTATAGCTTTTACCAATTTCTGTGAAAATAATTCCGACCTCGGACACGAGTATACGTCAGATTGCTAATATACGTGCAGAAATGTCTGCTAAGAAATCGGCGAAGCATTTTCTCCTCCAATCTGAATTTGCTTGGATCTAAAAAAATATCATCGAGTTTTGCCAGAAGTACGTGATTCTTATTTCATCCTTAGAAATTTTAATCCGTTTGAGGAAAAACCGTGACGAATTTCCTCGAGTTCGTGAGGCGTTCTGTCAAATTGACATTGAAACGTTGAGGGTCTACCGCATGGAGGGTCTTTCAGTTTTCACTCGAGTTTATCGCTCACGCGCGAATGATAACTGATGGGGTTCGAATATTGATTGAAGAAAGAGTGACTCTAAAGTCTCGAGTCTTTCGCAGAGATTCTCCTCGGTAGGAGGTACTATGTATAAGCTATATATCAGTTATGGGATGGAAGGAAGGAAGGAAGGAAGGAAGAACTGAAGGCAAGCTGCGAGCATGGGCGAAGCTCAGGTTTGCCACGAAATTTTCTAGCTTACCTCAACCACCCTTGACACTCATAACCTTCTAGCAGACCCCCTGTCCTAGGTGTGGTGCATTAATTATATCGGATCAAGGGGTGGTTTCATGGCTTCGCTTGGCTTGGCTTGGCTTGGCTTGATTCTACAGGCTCTGGTGAAGCTGCGGTGAATATTAAAAGAGAGAAGTAAATTCAAAGGAAATTTACAGAGTCTTGATGGGGCGTCTTTTGCCCAGTAGCAACCCCCGCCTTTTTAACCAGTCCTGGATTTGACGTCGACGATGGTATTCATCAAACGACGAACCAACAAAAGGCTCTTCTTTGTCATTCACTTTTACATGACTGTGGCTTCGGGGAAATTAAAAACGAGATCTTCTGATCGTACCATAATTTCATTGCGAGCTTCAGCGATCAGGGAACAGAGAGTTTGCCGATTTTTAAAGTCCTGTGAAGAGCTTCGGCACGGGCACACAGTATCGTAGCTTGATGTCCCTGTTTCAATAATAAATTCCAGTAAAGATCGGACGGCTCTGAACCCAACGCAAATACATTTACAGAATCGATATATAATTCAATGAGAGAGCAATTCGTACGTGGCGTCAATCTATGAAGCAGAGCTTAAATTTTGGAGGGTCTTGCGGCTTCAAGACGTCCTTGTGAAATGGGGCTTTGCTAGCGGAGGCTCTTCCGGCGACCAAGACCGACCGAATTGCATAATTTAAGCAACGCGTTGTCCCAAGACGAGTCTGCTTCCCATCGAGCTACACACTCCGGGTTAAGGTATACCCTCGGCCGTCCGCACGAATGACCGAAATGTTCGACGTGGGGAATCTCCCTCTGTAGCCAGGACGGTCTTGATCGAGCCTACGTGGCTATTAGCCTCTCTCTGGCTTTCCTGGATACTTTTACAAAACTTACCCCTTCTATACGTAATTTATTAAGGTAATCAAAGGTGGGTCCTGGACGCTGTGTCCAGGGGACGGGATACAACGCTGCTCTCTCCTGGATTACTGGCGCAAGGGATGTACCGAAGGAAAACGAAGGAGATAAAAATTGATAAAGAAAAACTTGGGGATCAATATTTGAAACGATTTTCTTTAAAAAGTTTCAAAGTTTTTTGAAAGAGGGACACTCTCCTGCGTTAAAAGTTTATACTGTTCGCACTTTGCGGGGTAGGTATAAGGGTTTGCCTATAAGAGGGTTGATTTTTATTTTATAAACATATTTTTCGTTCATGGTTTCCTTTTTTCTTTTTTCTTTTTTATCGTGACCCACCCTGAGCCTCAATTTGTTATTAATAATTCCAGTGGACGAAAATTCGAGCCTATGCTGTACGTAGCATGCCTCAGGAGAATTGACGAGCTCACTTGCCGAAACTTTTCTTAATACCCATTTTCAGGGAAATTTCCGGATCCCGGATAAGTTGAATTTACATCGTGCCCTTTTCGCGCTTCGTGTCCTCGTCAAAGTGCAAAGTTTAAAGTGCCCCTTGCTCTAAACGGTCGACGATTTCATTTACAGACTTTTGGGACTCGATTCCTTTCCCACCTCGTCCTCCCATTCACCGAATTACCTGAGTCAACTTACGTCGCCAATCTCGCCTTTAACTTACCCTAAACTAATCCAAAGATTGACCCAGAGGAAACCCCGCCGTTTATATCTACAAGATCAGAGAGCAAGAGAAGAAAAAGAAAAAAAAAAAAAACAGGAACATAAAATGAAACTTTTTTACTGTTAATTTTGTTTTCTCTCGTTTCTGATCCTCTCGTACAAAACGCTGCTAAAAATATATGAGATTCGTAATAAGTATATGAAGCATAAAAGAGCGAGGGAAGGATAGAAAGAGAAGAAGACATCAGATATGAGATAAGGCCGAGATATGAACCATGGAAAAGTGTGATGGGAGGCGGAAGATTTAAGGTTAAAAAGATGGCCAGAACTTCCGTTGGTGCAGGAAAGCAAAGAGGCAGGAATCCCGGTTTCAGGAAGGGTAAACTGCGAGTAAAACCACTGCCCAGAGAGCCTGCAGAATCGAACGGACAAGCCTGAACAATGGGGTCCGTTTTTACAGCAACCCATAAAAGTTACGTTCTTTTTTTAAGCTCGGTTCATTACAGAAGGGCTTTGTCGTCTCCCGATGATCCCGCCTCCAAAAACTCGTTCTCTAGCTGCCACCTTACATCACACGTAAAAAAAAAAAAAAAAAAAAGAAAAAAGGGAGAGAAACCGGAGAATTTTTCGCGAGGATTTCATAGGTTTAAAAATTACCCCAAAAATGGTTTCCATTTTTTGGGTGAAAAAGTGGAAAATAAATAGCAGGAGATTATTTTTGTATTTTCATACCTCGGAAAACAGGATTTTTATCCTTGTTTACTCGTGTATCGGTGTCTACCTATAGATTGGTATATTTACAAGGGTGGTGTACCTACCCTCCTACGTACAATCGTACAGTTGATCGCTCCCCTGTACCACTCTACGGAAAATAAGCCACCGGCCAATATCCTCGCTCGTTTCCTAAACGAATCATTCGTGTCGCCAAATCGGTTTACGCTAGCGCCTTTGCTGGCATTTGGGGTTCCCCGTTCTTCTTTCTTCGTCTTTCGTCTTTCGCCTTTCGTGTTTCGTCTTGTACCCTTCATGCTTGCCCAGATCCGAGAGTTTCTCTCAAACTCACGATCAGTCGATCCTTCGGCTGAAGCAGGTCCTCCAGGACCCTCGGCCGCCTAGGATCCGAGATGCTGTACCGGAAGTGGCGGTATCCGCGTAAGTCACGGGAAATTTGTTTCGACGATTTTCAACCTCGTTGCAATTTCCGTACGACGAAAACGGATTCAACGAAACTTGCGAATTTCGAACTCGAGGGACCCGAGTGCTCCGAGGATCGAGAAAGTCCGAAAACTCACTCGCAGCAAAAAATTTATCAAAATCTACGTTCCTTAAGAATCTAAAAAAAACCGCACGCTTTTTCACACGTCGAGGTTTTAGCCACAATGCCAAAATCCCGCGACGCCTCCCGTCGTTCTGTCGCTCTGAATAAGACCGAAAGTCATTTGAAATTGCGGTCCAACGAAAGCTTTCTCGCGCTTCTCTTAACCGAGATTTAGGATTTTATTTTTCGAACAAATTTCACTGTTTCTGGTTTCTTTCATTCTCACATTATTTTCCAGGTCCTTTCAGCTCCTTCCTGAACTCTTGGCCGGATTTATTTCCGCTTCTCTAAGACTCCAGCTATATTCTTAGCTGTTTTACAGTCGCATATAGGTCGAACGACTGCAGCCTGCCATTTCTAACTTGCGTAATCGAATTTGGGAACGTTAATCTCGGAGTAGCTACCATGGGGACGTTTTCCAGACTAATTCAGTTCTTTAATTTAATTGGGTCCATAATTATCCCATTCGCAGCCAGATCTCAGTCTGAAAGTCGAGAATTGAGTATTTTAACGACACGGGGAGGAAATCGGCGAATCAAACCATCAACTACGGGGCTTTCGAAAGGCTAGCGAACAAGGTGTCGCTTAATGGGTAGACTAATAAATAATGAAATTTTTAAAAGCAAGGGGGGTTTCGAGCTGCAGTTATATCGCGGGGATATTTATCCCCGAAAGATCCTAGAGTCGGAGTAGTCGGTTACTATTACCTCGAGAGTCGAGGTTTGTTTGTGCGACTTGAAAATTCATGAGAAAACTGTCAGACTGAATAATGCAATATCTCTTCTCTGTTGCCGGTTCTCTCTCACATTTCTCTCTATCTTTTTCCCCGCCTTTTTCTTACGCCAAGTTATAATAGAGAGACATTCGCGATTCTAGCCTCTTCTCTGAGTAGAGTTGAAGGGTTAATTACACTTCACGCAATAGCACTCCGCGACTGAGATATCTGCGTCTAAAAACCCAACTCGCGATACTTGGATATCGTTTTCCCAATAGAAAAATACAATTTTTCAACCTGTTTCGCACGTCCTTTAAAAGTCGTGCAGAATTTTTCGCGCACAATGTTCAACCGGAATAAAAATAGTTAATTATGTTAAAAGTTTTAGGGATTTATTCCTAACGTCAATTAGTGTCGGATCCTGCATACATCCCGACTAAAATCCACCTGTAGCGTCACAGCTGAGAGGACCTACTTACAGTTTGTAGCGTCGAGTTAATTATTAAGCTGTAATCCCCGGATTAGCTGGCTCTCGGAGTGACTCTGTTAGTAAACTTCGTTTTCTTTTTTTCTCTCAGCTTCTAGCAACGCTGCGTACGCTGGTAGAAGGTAGGCAGTCTGAAATTTTTTATCTTGAAAAAATTTCGCAAATTAAAATCCCGTGAGTAATTATGAACAATTTTTTATTCCTCCTTTTTAGAAGGGCTTTAATAGCTCAGGGAGAGACAATCGAACGTTTTTGCGTGTGGAAGTTGTCAGGGTGGCGGGAAGTCGTCCATTTGTTTTTGGGGACGACAGCTGTAGTCTGTCACGTTTACGATTAATAAAATGGATGTTTGTGGGAGTCGCAGCAATCGCGTGTCTCGACTTATTCCCGGTGACGAATTAAACGTCTAGTACATCGCGAACCTCGAAGCTCGATTTTCGTTGTTCGAATAAATTCGCTGCCTCGTATCGCAGCGCCAGCGTGTATCGTCGTATTACGCAGGACTGTGTCTATAATTAATTTTTTCATTAAACGAAGGATATAGGCGAATAAAATTGTTGTTTTAATATTAAATTCCCTGTGGGTACGTCGGCCCTCTCTAATATATACGTCCCTTCTTCATTTTTGAAAACGAACACGGGATATATGGAAAAATTTTACTCTTCATTTCCGACCAATTTTTTACGCGGTATCTCCACCCTCCCTTCTACTGTATCACCATTTTATGAATCATCCCTTATTGCAGTGTGTATATACGATAGTACATTATGTCTGAAACATATCCTGGTTTAATAAACACGCCATAAAAGGTTTTATTAAACGTAAAATGTGGCCTTTTACCCGAGGGCTACTGCTATACACACATATCGAGAATCGAAATATCGTTTATACGCAGGAATCCGTCTGTATATACTACGAGCCAGAGGAAGATAATTATAAATTTTTTTCCACGTTATTTTTCCAAGCAGTTGAAATTGCGTATAAATATTTCCCCGCGATTAGGGATTTAAAACGAAGAGCGTTCCATCTCTTCTAGAATGATATTGTACGAGGGTGAATCTACGTATGCGGTGACACGTATAAAGTGAGACTTTATGGCGTTAATATTCGTCGCCTTGCGGCGAAATGAAACTCGTTTAGAACCACGTACCGACATTTCTATCACTTCGTTCAGCAATTTTCTGCCGTACATAGACACTTTGGGAAACTAACGTTTCCATTGCCTGTTCGCATATCCCATAGATCTGAGATTTTTACAAGCCTTATTCGCTCTCATGTTTAGCAGAATATGGGAAAAAGTACGAAACGTACTGTGGCGTAGGAGGGAAAAGAAACGGAGAAGGGAAAACGGAAAAGTAAGACTTTGTGTGCCTGGAAAAATCAGCGAAAGTATTTACACCGATGCTCAAATATAGATCGCGAGGGTACGGTGCGAACGCGCGTCCAATTTGTCCCTTTCCATAAAATATATCGGAATATATGTCGGACGGATACAAATCTTGGTCCGGGTTCGCTCGTCGGGGTTTGGGATACGAGATACATAAAAATGTTGAACCTGGCCAGAGTCGACAGGCCAGTTTTATGTCGTTCCTATCCTTTACATCCGCTAAATTGACGATTTTGTTTTTTATACTTTCGTTCGTTTTTCCCTTTTCCTTGGAGCTCTCGCTCGCATTCCGGATTCACCGAATCGATATGCCTGCACGCGTCCCCCACTGCGTGGGCGTAGTATTTCATTATAACACCACTTTCTAAGTTTTGGGAAAACTTCTTAACTTCGTTGTTCAAATATTCATAAGATCGTCACACGGTGAAGTGTGAATTACTCTGTTCCACTTCAATATTTCAAATTTTCCTTTCAACTCCCACGTCCTCCGCCGCCAACGGCAGGGCCAAGTTTCCGTCGCGTACTCAAATTTAATAGCATAAGCTTTATAATAATCTCGAAGCACTCAAAGGACCCGCGAAAGTGCAAACGAGGTATTAAACATAACACCGTACCATATATCAAAGATGGAATTACACGGGGAGGATAAAAAGAAAATTCAACTACGAATTGCCACTTTTAAGTTTTGATCATTGGCCAAAATCTCGCCCCAAATTTTACCTCCCAAACTCGATTTACCCTTCGGGACTTTCCACGCATATATTTACAGCGTGGTAGCTGCTGGTGAGTAAGTATATAGTAGTTTGTTCGAGGATCCTTTGCCCAGAAACAGGGAACCAGATACCAACCAAGGATACGAAAAGTCGGTTTTGAAAGGGAAGGACGGAGGCTGGCCGCTTCTGAAACTACGTCACATCCCTCAGCTACAAAGTTCAGGACTTGGACTCCTAGCTCTTGTCTTGAGTAGCTGTCGTTTACCTCATTACCTCGTACACCGGTGAAACTAACCCTTGTTACGCACAGGGTAGTTAGGTATACGTGTCGGCCCTCTGTTGTCCTTCAGACACCATATCCACCCATCTACCAAGAGTAAGGTTTAATATTCCGGGCAAGATCTCGGTAACTACGTCATAGGCACCCGGGTCCGCGTATAGACCCTTAATTCTACAGTCTAGACCCTGGTCCTGGCAGCATCCCCAGTTTTTGCGGATTGTTTTTTTAGGACGATTGGTTGTCGAATCGATTTTCAGTTTGTTTATTTATTCAACCTGTACACTCCGGTATAACTCGAGTGGAAAAGTTAATCTATTAGATAACGGCACCAACTAGGAGGCAACTGCTTCCAGATCCTGAACGACTGAGATAGAGAGAAAGCGAGAGGGAAAGCTCGGACCAGGTTCTCCGATAGTCGCGCAAACAACCAGCAGGCCACCACCACCTTACTTCAACACAATCCTCACTCAATTAGCACCGGTCTCTAGAAATCTAGTTAAACTCAAGCTAATTGATTTATGTCTGTGCTGAATTAATTATAGAGACAGTGGTAAGTACTCGGCTATATACGTACTCGAAGCCGGGTCCCTGATGCCTGTCATTTTCTCCCTTAGCTGTCAGCTCCGAACACGTACGTATTAGGCCCTCGAAACTACGACGGGGTATGTATCGTAGTTTTGGGATCAGTATCGCAGCCGAGTCTTCTTCTTTCCTTAAGTTATATGAAAAGTTCCGAAGTGATGAAAGAATCTTAATAAAGAAGTGGTGGAAGCTGTGCAGAGGGTATATACCTGCCGGGGAGAGTAGGGTGGTAAACGAGAAAAATATAAAGCGTAGTTATTTGCTCCGCGGGTCTGCAGTAGCTTTATAATAAACAGTCCATGGCGAAGACGTTGGCGAAGGCTCGCATCCATCACGAGACGGTGGATCTCCGCTAGCTCGGTTCTGTTTACACGCAGCTTAACTTTGTAAGATGGAAATATGGGTCGCTGCCTCCTACCGCTTCACGTCACTCCGCGAGGATTGAGAGCTTTCCGGATGATACAAAGGTCTTTCCGAGCCTACTCTAGTTTCCGTTTATTTCTCCCCTGTACAAACACGTATACCTACTCCCGAATATGACGCTTAGTTTTCTCCGATCTTTACATACGAATGACCGAAGAATCGCTCATAGTTTACTGAAGTATTTGAAAATCTAAGTATAGCCATGAGTGCGCGTAGGGGAAGAAACGTAATGAGACATTTGGAGGTAAAATGAGGAAAGGAATTGAATTCGTTCGATATGTTATACCATATTGTATCTATCGAATATGTATAAAGATTATCCTAGATATGCGTAAAGTTTACGATTGAAGAACAGGCGAGTGTCCGTACTCCGTTATTCCTGACCGTATAGTAATGGCAGTGGTATCGACACACGCCAGTCCATGCATGGCACCGAGTGGAATAGGGTATCGTAAAAGATGGAATGGAATGGAATGGAATGGAACGGAATGAAATGGAATGAAATGTAATGGAAAAGGACAGAAGGATGTGGAGAGGGTAAAGAGAGAAAAAATAAGAGCTTCGATATATGGCATGCGAGCAAACTTCCTATAAGCTGAGAGATATATTGCTGCCTCTACCTTGTACCTGTCTTCTCTGTTCTTTTATAGACCATTCGTTTTGCTAGCTATCCTTCGACCTCGTGTCTACGGGTCGAAGTCGTTCGTGACATTTTCTCCTCTTCGCTCCCTTCACACCCTCGCTATATATCGAAGCCGCAAGACTGCGTCAAGATCGATCAGCTTTTTGTCTCATTTTCTTTTTCTTTTTTTTTTTTCATAAATTCAGAGGGGAAAGTTGACACGAAGAAGGGTTACTTTCAACCGGAAACATTCCTTTTCTTATTTTCGTAAAAAAAACTAACTCCATATTGTACAAAAATATGATCATTCGACACGGTGCAGTCGATGGAAATCTTGATTCTGATTCGCACCATCCGAGCCACATGGCTCGACTTTGTCTAACATTAATTAATACAACCTTACGGCTAAGGGAAAACTTATGATACATATATACGAAATCGTGATAATTTGACGTACGTGCTAGTGTGAATGTGGGATAATAACTTAATGGCTCTTGCCGTGTGCGTGTGTGATTGTGTATCTCGACCTTAATTAGCTCTCTACTTTAGACGCCGTCTCCTCGTCGTACTGAACCGAGGGAATCATGGGGGGTTTGAACCCGTACTCGACTCGGGACTGTCTGAAATTTCCGGCACTCGATTGCGGTTTAGTTTCCGGTTCCCTTGCCCTCCTCAAGGTAGTTGTCGAGGTAGGAGATCTCGTCGCGGCTGTTGAAGATTGCGGCGATCTGCCCTGTACCGCATGTTGCTTTTGAAGAGAATGTTGATGGTGCCTTAACGCCAATGATCTTTGGGGTGGTACCGGACCGATGTACTCTTCGATCCTCGGTTTATCCTTGCCAGATGTCCTGAGGCTGTACCTCCTCGGAGAATAATGCTGATAACCGATATGAGAGTTCAATTTTCCCGAATGCTTGAACTGTATCTGTTGACTTCCAGCGGCAATTTGATCGTTGGAATTCCCACTCTCTGCAAAATTAATCGCTGGCTTGTCGTAGTTGTAGCCTGAGTTTTCTTGGTAACGGAATTCCTGGTGTCTGGTAACGATCGGGAGTCCGTAGAACGGGGTACGAGCCTTTCCATGATTACTGTACAAGTTGTGAGAGTGCGGTCTCATGATTTGTTGATAACTAACACCGTAATGAATACCGTAAGGGATATTCCGGACCACTTCAACAGCGTATGGAACTCGAATCTGCACTGGTTTCTCGACGATTCTCTCGACGATTTTCTCCACCGGATATGGCTGGGGGACGTGGATAGGTACCGGCTTGTCAATGTACTTTGTCACCTCGACGGGATAGGGTACTTTTTTTTCTACGATTTTCTCAACTTCGACCGGATACGGTTGAGGGACCGGGACCTTCTTCTCGATTATCTTTTCCACCGGTACGTGTATGTGGACAGGTTTTTCAACGATCGTTTCGACAGGGAATGGTTTTTCGACTGGATATGGCTGCGGTACTCTGATGTGTACGGGATACGGCTGCAGGATCGGCACGTGCTTCTCGACTACCCTGTCGACAGGATAAGGAACCTTTTTCTCAATAATTTTCTCAACTGGATAGGGCTGCGGAACGTGGACCGTTTTTTCTATAACTTTCTCGACCGGATATGGCTGAGGAACCGGAATGTGTTTCTCGACGATTCTGCCCAAGGAGGATTCATTCGATGATTCGACGCGGTAGTTCTCTCCACCATTCGTTGCCTCGATCGGATAATGCTCGGCGACTGATACCGTGAGATGCTTTTGAAAAACTGGATTCTCTATTATCTGAGTCGAGGCAGTCTGGATCCCTGGAAGGACTAATTCTTTGGAAGCTTCTAGGGTGTACGGTAGACCAACGACCACTTGTTGCTGCCCACGATTGCTTTCGTACGAATGAGAATGAGAATGAGAATGAGACTGAGACTGGTCTCGTTGATTCAGCTGATAAGCTCCGTTGGCTATGTTGGATCCGAATATCACCGCGTGCGGATTGGGTTGTAGATCGATTTCGTGTCCTCCTATGCCGTTCTCTCGGTGTTGATCAATCTGGTAATTTTGTCGTCCACCGAAATCGTGGTTAACTCTGAAACCGAGTAGAACTGCACCGTTGCTTGTCGAGGATTGTTGCGACAGAGAATTGGACGGAGTAAAATCGTACGCTTGATGTAGGTTGGCCTGATTCTCGGCGACTAAGACTTGTTGCGCTTGATTCTCAGCTCCTAAAGAGAATTGGTCTTTCTGACCGAGTTGATAGCCCTGCTCACCTGGCACGTGATTAATTTCAAAGGAAACCTCACCCCCGGATTGAACCTGCCCTCGATAAGCTTGTTGCGTATTCTCGGTGCTCTGCAGCTCGATGTATTGCTGCTGTCCCTGAGACTGATCGATCTCTGAAGATTCAACCTGGGCAGGTACTTGGGCTGGATAATGTATTTCCTGCACGGGTTCGTTGTGATATATTTCGATCGACTTCTGAATCTCAATTTCCGAATCATGAGCCGATTTTGAAGGCTTTACAAAGCTGTTTGCCCCTTGATTACGCTGTTGCTTTTGCTGATATTCATCGAGCTGTCTTTGAAGCTCGTACTGTAGCTGCTGCTGCAACAATTTTTGTGCTTTTTGGTTTTCTATCACCTCTTGCGTCTTCTGTGCCTCGTATTGCTGCACTTGCAATTCTTCTTTGTCTAGAATTTGTTGGACCTTCAATTTCTCCTGCCGGTGTTGCTCCAGATCTACGTCTTGATTCTGAGCCACTTGCGATTCATGGATTTGTTCGATAACTCCCTCCTGTGCCTCTTGGTGCTCCAGTTGTTCATTCTGCTGAGATTCCTCGACTTGTTGAAGTTCCACTTCTTGTTGAAGAGCCGCATCATCGCCGAGCTGCTGGTAATCATATTTTTGTCGTTCTTGTACTTGTTCTCCTCCCTTTTCTTGGAACTTCTGCTGCTGCTGAAGCCCTTCGAGGTGAAGCTGCTGTTTCAGCTGAAGTTGTTCTATCTCGTATTGATTCTGTTGCAGCTTCAGTTCCTGCTGGAATTGCTGGACCTGCTGAAGCTGTATTTCTTCCTGAAGCTGCTTCACCCTCTTGTGCTGTTCCTCCTGATGTATTCGGTTCTCGGTTTCTCGCTGCTCTTCGAGTATCCGACGAATTCTTTCCTCCAACTGGAGTCTATTATGCTCATGAGATTCAGATTGTCCAATCGTCGACGCAGAACTCACAGACACGTCCTCTTTCACCAGGGTAGAAGAATCCGATGCTCCTTGACTTATCAGATGAGTTTCTCCAGCGTTTACTAAAGCCACACCAGCCTGTATCGGGTTCAGAACAACAGCCGAAGTCGTGATTTGACTTTGGCTTTCATATTTAGGCGTCGCGACGATCGTTTCTGTTGAAATAATCGGCTGAGCTGTGGTAGAGAAGACTGGAGCCGGTGTGTTGGGTGCAACAAGATCGTCGATGTATTTTGGAGTCGTGCTGAACTCCGGTTGACCAAGTCCAGAAGCGAATTCAGCAACAACGATCGGCTTCGCGAAAGAGGATGACACGGACGAAGACGACGAAACGGAGGAAGAAGTAGCTGAAAATGCGTTCAGGGTCGAGGTTTGCACCTCGTTTTCATTGTGCAGGGTATTCCCCGTACCGTAAGCCGAAAGTCCAGGAGTTTCGAGTTTCTCTTCGTGTCTATTAGGTCTCTCGTTAACGAGAGATAGTCCGTAGTTGACCAGGCGAGGATCTCCAGGACCAAATTCACTGAATTCTTGAGATGGCTTGGCGCCGAGTGAGAAATACTCGTATTTCTCTTGCTTCTCACTGGCCAAATCGTTGCTCGTAAATTCTCTGGTCACAGTAGCCGGTGCCAGGGTTGTAGAAGCGAA
This sequence comes from Tenthredo distinguenda, assembly GCA_947538915.1. Classification (NCBI taxonomy): domain Eukaryota; kingdom Metazoa; phylum Arthropoda; class Insecta; order Hymenoptera; family Tenthredinidae; genus Tenthredo; species Tenthredo distinguenda. Next base: position 2,774,186 of record OX384535.1, read on the forward strand.
GGTAACCGAGCTCAGACCATCGCTGGAATAATTTGGACTCGCCGTGGTAGAGGTTGACAAAAATTTCTCCCGATATTGGAACCTGTTGTGAAGTCTCTGGGCCTTTTTGCTTTTTCCTGCGGACGTCAGATACGCAGTATTCGCATTAGACCCCGAGTGCACCGTGTAAGTAACGTCTCCGTTTTGTTTGGTCAGTGAATTCGATTCAGGGCTTGCGGTTGTAGTCGAAAACGTGAAATCCTTAATCCCAGATTCTCCCACGGATGCTGTGTGCACTTTTTGCCCAAAATTTCCCGCCGCACTTTGCAAGTACAATTGCTCATCGATTAACGCGGCATTTTGGTAATCGTTTTTCGCGTAAATGTCTCTGACCTCTTGAAGGGGCGCGTAAGCAAAAGGTGTCGACGGTGTGCTAGCTGTATAAGCGATTTCCTCCGACGTTGTCGAGTAGCTTGAAGAGGGAATTAATATAGTCGAGGGCCCTCCCGATTCTTTTGGGAAATTCTCTTCTTCGCTTTTCGAATATTTCCTCGAGTCCTGCACCGCTACGTCGACGTTCGAGCTGTCCTGGCCGTCACTACCAATCGTTGAGTAGGTCGGTGTCACCACCGAAGAATCGTTATCTCTGACGGTATAAGGCTGAATTATTTGTACCGGTTTACGTTTATTGGATTCAGCGGAAAGTTTGACTTTCGGTCCCTGAAAATAAGAAAGAAAATGAAAATGAAAAGATAGAACGAAACCAACGTAATTGGACCAAAAATGTATCACAATACTCCAAAAATCTGTCGCCTCTGCGATTAGTAGCGATCATTTAATGCAACGAATCGATTCGTTATAAGGAATAAATTGAAGTTGTACTAACAACGTCACCACCGGTGCGAAGCGCCTTGACAGCATGTTCTCCTAGGGCAAAATGCGTCGTTGTAGAGCTGTGCTTGTCAGTCGAGCCGTACTTGACTACTGGATGGTATCCCCAGTCATCGACATAGTACTTGACATCGGTAGCTGCTTGGCCCGTGTTAACGTAGTAGTTTCCGCTAGCGAATTCTCCGGCTCTAGTTTCCGCTTTGCCTTGTCCTTTGCCGGTACCATCTCCGATTTCGTACTTGTACTCGTAAGCCGGAGGGTCCTGGAACCAGTTTAAATTAACTATTACCGAAGATACTTATGGCTCGTTGACTTCGCCTCATAAGTCTCTATCGACTTTTAGAGGGAATTCCAATGGCTTTAGAGCCAGGATGATATAAAATCGAAAATTATTCGAAATAGAAAATTAAATTTAGCCACCCTACGAAAGACAAAAATGGATTTTTGATGCCTTTGAACAGTGCGTGTCTCCCCGAAGGGCCAAGGATGTTCGTGAGCAGACTGTCGGGCGGGCTGATCACTCGTCCGAAGGGACAGTGCCAAGTCACGTCTCGATATCTCACCGGACGTGTAAACGCATAAATACATTTTCTCTAAACCGTTTCATCACTTGCTTTCCGAACTAGATAAGAAAAATATTTAATTCTCACATTTCTGAAATCTTTCAGGTCATTTTAAAGCGCGAGTAGAGCAGCGGCTCGAATTATCGACATCTTTACGATTCTTGTTACTAATTATCGAATACGCGTTTATAATTGGCAAATAAAAAAGTGAGTTCTTTTTTCACGTCTTCATTTTCAACATTTCCCAGGGAAACGCCTAGTGTCATCAGCCAGCTCGTTGAACTGGTGATTAAAAACAAGATTCCGACTCTTGAGGGAGCTTCCGTACCGGGTGGAGTGCGACGTCGCATCCGGCATGGAAACTTTGGAAACTTTTCGAACTATTATAATCCTTGAACAACCTTGTTTGCTCTTAATGGCTCCTGGCTATTCGCGTATAACTATAATATAATAAGACAGAGAGAGGAAGAGAAGCCTGGGTCTTTTGTTTCTTCAAGCGCAGACCTTGTAAAAGTTACCTTATATAAATTTATCGGTACATTTCTTTTTTCCTTGTTTTTTTATTTTTCTTTTTTTACTTTTTTCTTCTTTCTCGTTTTCTCTCTCTTCTTTTACCCGAATGAAAGCCGTGGCGCAAATGGTATACAGAAGATATCCAAGATCTCCGCTTTGACAAGTGAACTACTTTCGCGCTAGGATGTATCCTATATGCACTAGTCCGGTGTACAGCTATGAATCGGATATCTTGTTTACTCGCGACTAGCCGCTGGTGCACCTCATAGATTCTGTAAAATGGTGATCGCCAGGCGAAAGGTCTGCAGAATGGACTATAAAGAGAAATGAAAATAGATCAACGACTCCATCGAACAATAATCTAACGATTCTACTACAAAAACAACTGGATAAATAAAAAATTTCAATCCTCTCTGTACATACACTGCATTTCCGATCAGACTGCATAATTCAAACTATTCATAGATAGCCAGGATCTGACAATGCTTTCAGTAATGCATCTTGTCGATGTGTTCCTCGTTCACAGATCACTTCGTATCTCCATCATTTTACGATGCATGTAAATTCCGTCGCATGTTTCTCCCGATCAGAGTGTAAAGGTTTTATTTTTTCACGGCCTAGATACGCACGCTACTAATTACCAGTTGACAAATTCTAACGAATCACCACTGCAGAATCCGGGCTGTGCACCAAACGATCGAGAATTCGTTACCGAGGATGAAACCAGCGTAAAGCGATAAAGTTAATTAAATTTTATCGAGTAGATTCGTTAGTCGAAAATATAAAATCAATGAATCAGCCCCGATTTTGATACTCGTCAATTTTTCACACCAATTATCTCCGGCAAACTTCACGTCACCGTTTCGTCGATACTCATTTACCTCCGCTGACTTACGTACGTAGATACTAATCGCGGTTTCGAAATTTCGGACGAGTACGATCTCTTCGGTAAAACCATTCAAAAATCCTCTGCCGAAGAGATCATGGGATATGCTTGAGGGGCCAACTATTATTTTCACGGTATACCTATGTCAGGCATCTTGACAAGACAGGGTCAGGGTTCAACCAGCGTTTCAGCAATTACAGCCCGCTCTTCACCTGCTGCATCGAAGCGGTTAACCTCACAGCTTCAGGCTTAGAAATCTGTAACCTAGATCTACTTGGAAGACGAGAGTCAAGTCCGTGAGTCCGCCCGCCTGAATGGCACGCCGTTCGATTCGACGGTCTTTAAAGAGTCTTATGCTCGATATCAGTGGCGGGAAAAATAGCTGCGGTAATTGAAGGCAGACTAAGGACACCGGATGGAACCGAGGATAGTTTGCAGGACGAATTTCACGCGAATAATCGATCGCGATAAATGTTCTAGAGCATTGCAGAGCCACACCCGGAACAGAAATTTCACTCGATCGACCGCTCAGGGCGCGGCTTCGATCGCTTTTAGCTTCGGGCGAGAAGAACCTGTCTCGTCGATTCCCTCCAAGGGAAAGTCTCGGTTGTGATGCTGAAAGAGCTACGAGATACAATCCGTCGGAATGTCAAGGCCACAAAAGTTTGACCGAGGCCTTTGAGACATTGCCTTTAAAATTCATCTGTTCTAAGATTCACTAGCAGAGATTATTTTCCTACTCAAAATCTAATCCATTCTAACGCGCCTCGAACCTTTCTCCCAAAATACGATGCGACGACGATTCTATTTTCCTTATTTCACATCAATTTCAGGACCCTTCGCCCACTTGGTACCGATAGAAATGTCCGGGGACTCGATAAAACACTCGATAATTTATAGTTCCGTGGCTACCAGCTCCGTCATTTCTTCATGCCTCGGTAAAAGTTCGGTACGTGAGCACGAGCGGACTAATTCGATACACGCGATTAGGTGTGTTTATTTTTATCGAATTAACGCGAATCGTAGTCTTGTTTTTTTCAATCAGGTATAACAAAAATTCATTCGAAGTCTGGGCCACGGCTCGAATACATATTTCTCGTCGGACTTTCATCCGGCGATTTTAATTCGAGTTTAGAAACTTCAATAACACTGAACCCGAGCGATAGAAAATAGAAAGTATTTCGATCTCTTAACAATTTTTCTTTCGATATATCCTCTTACCTTGTCGTTGTCCGGCTTTTTCACGTATCCTGGTGGCGGTGTGGCCAAGGAGGTCGCGCCCAACGCGACGAGGACAATCTGAGGGCGGAAATAACAGGGTGAGAAAAAAATTTGTCAATTTTATTATTCGGGGAGGAAATACATTAAAACAATTTTTATTATCTAGATTATCGCCGTTATCATCCACCGAATTAATAGACTCGGCAATTTGTTCGCCGCTCTTTCTTTTCCTCGTGCCTCTGCCATCGCGAAGGAGTCCAATGTACCTAATTTAACGGTTTATGTATTTTAATCCAGCTTTGCGATGAGTAAGGAGTTTGTGGCTCGCAGCTAGCTATAACCCACGTGTATAAACAACTTGTATCTTCATCCGACCATTACTGTGGCTAAGCCAGGAGTAACTTGAACTTACTTTCGCGCACGCACCCTTAGCCTCGCGTTCTCACACCCTGAGATAACCACCGCCGCACGTTTTCAACAATTTTACCTTACGCCACCGCAAGGAAGCTGAACCTAATTCGCGGCGAAGTTTGAACGTAACTCTTTATAATACCGAGGGAATACGTCGAGGCGAACCTAGACCTACTTAAACCTACGAAACCCTGCGCGGGGCAAGGGAGAAGAAAAAGTAGCTTGAATATGAAATTTTTGACACTTCCAGGCGCCGAATTTCGCCATTGAGTGAGTATAACTCTGGAAGCTATTCTTCGCCGGAATATTCGAGCCATGAAACTCCCCGTGTACCTAATAAAAAAAGAAATTGTTCACCGCTGATGATGATTAATGAATTGGTTCCCAATCTACGAAAGGGGATCTGGAGGTGTTAAGTGCGACGAAGCGATCAGTCAGGGACTAAAGCATCCTTCACAATAATTAACTATTTATATACAACGATTTTACGTTTCGGGTTCAAAATTTCGGTCACGATTTTTTGGGAGTCTTATTCTTCCGGGTAAAACCGCAGACGAAGTCCGGTATGTGTGTGTGGGTGAATAATATAATCTCACGGATGTAATTTAATGTTAAAACTCTTTTTACATCGGGCTGCTAAAGATGCAAATGACGCCGTCGTATTTCATGTTATACATGATCGATCGGGTTATTTTTCTTCCCTCGTTGTGGACGAGGCCTACGGAATTTAATGGCGTCACGCAACCTGTCACCTGTCGAGTTCAACTACCGCGACATATAATATAAAGACGACTTTTGTTAGCGCGCTCATAACGCGGGGGCGACTATTTTCCCTCTTGCAAACCGCGATAAGCCTCGACTTCTAGACGCACGTGAAACCGAACAATAATAATCCGAGGCTAGGGGATGCCGCGGGGTTGAAAACCTCGCTTCTAAATCCTTACCAAAACCGAAAATCTACGGAACGGGTGAACTTAAGATTCAAGACGTCCCGCGGATCTCCTGACGTATATAGGTATACACATCGCGATATAACATCAAGTTACGAACGCCCGCTCGCCTCCAGTCTTTGAAAGATAATTAATTCCATGCTAATCTTTAAGCTCATCCTACGATGACCGTAGCCGGCACTTTGAACTTGGCGCGGTTTGATTGAAGTCTGAAAACCACAGGGTAGGCTTCCTCCCTGTTGCCCTTTAGCCCCTGGGGTTTCTTACTCGGAACCCAACCGCGTCTTACGTTAGATCCTCGTTTTGCTCTTAGCTTCCTATCCAGAACGGAATGCTACACGTATTATGTATATAACTGATTGTCAGTTATACTCACCGACGTTCAGAGTCCTCCTCTACCTATAACGGACGCTTCTGCCAAAGCGAGGACTCGAGGAGCTAGGCTCTCTGTGTTACGGAAATTGGGATTTGCTGGGTATTTTGGGTTCACCGCGATTTGCATAGCTCCTCTATACACTATATTCTATCCCCTACACCAATCCACCCTCTGATAACCCCCGAGCAATAATCCCATTGTGGCAGCGTTCTGTCTGCTCGAATTTTAGCCGCTGTTAAATATTATAGTTGCTTCGGCTTTATCTAGTTGAGAAATTTATCAAAGAATCTCCGTCCGTACCATCGGGGTAGAAAAATGTTTATCTAGGTTGAATAATGGGCCGAAAACATACGCGGGGGTGATTTGTTCTCCTATCTCGCGTCGTCGAATAAAATGAAATGAAATAAAAATGAAATGAAATATAAATATAAATATTCTTACGACCCTTGTAGAAACGTACAACGGGGTAGAGAAATAAGTATTCATCTCCAAAGCCTTGGCAATAAATAGAAGCGCAGTGAACGGCGATAACAAGCGAGAAGCCTTCTTACTCCCGCTTAGAATCAGCAGTCTGCGGAATGGCGCCAAGATATTTCTACCAGTGTCTGATATAGGTATACCTATAACACCACGAACAAAAACAACAACAATAGAACAGCAATAATAATCGCGACGACAGCGGCAAGAATCGTAATGACGAAGATAGGATTAATGGTCGGAATGTGAATCAGCAATTTTGGAATTGCTGAACGAATGAGTCGCGTGTCTCGGAGGCAAAACGGAAACGAAGAAAGTTGAATGTTCGTCAACTTATGTATGGGTTTTTATTCAGAAGCTAGTTACGTGTGCATATTACGCATACACATATATATATATGTGTATAAATATATACGAACACACACACACACACACGCACGCGTTAGATACGTACGTGATATAATGTACCCCGAGGAATGCAAGGGGAAGTGTTGCCCTGGCATTTCATTCTAAGAATGACAAATTGCTTTTGGTGATCACTGTTTGACGTGACGTGTTTATTAAGCCCGTGATATTTACGCTTATCCACCGAGATTCTAGGCCATCGATCTGTTTTCAATTTTTACCTATATACACGCAGACCCGAATACACCGTTATCGTTGAAAAGAAGGGCGCCACTTCGAAATGTGAATCTTCTTCCCTTAAGTTCGAGGGTGAACTATGACTGGATATTTCATCGCCGATACTAATCGCTGGAAAATTACCACCGAGCAAGAAAACCGGAAGAAGAGGATAATTCAATTTCGAAAACGCCACTCCTTATTTTTAGCTCCTTTATCTTGGCACGCCGAGTACCGGATGGCTCCTACGAAAAAGAGTTGATGAGACAATGCGGTGTTCGTGGTACAGTGCAAAAACAGTACCGTTTACACTTCGCTCCATATATATATATATGTATATATATACGTGGAGAGAAGCGAAGAAAAAGACAGTATAACATTATATTCTCGAGTCCCACACTTGGCAAGGACCGAGAACTGAGCTGAGGCGGTTCTTAATTAGAATGCGAGCTCTGAAAAACAAGAGTGGTTGGGCGTAGAGAAAGTAACTTAACGACCCCGAAGTGGGTACCGGATGACTCAGTTATTGGACTCTCGAAGTTGGTCCAGCCCGATGCGATCTACCCATGCCACTAATTAAGTAGCTCGAGTCTAAGTCGACTTTGGTACTTTTTCGCTTTATGACATACTTAGCAGAGAATTGCATGGGATGAACCCAGCATCTGGAGCTCTTACTTTTCCTATGCTTTTATATTTCGTCAGGGTGAATTCTCGTCGCGGGATTTTACTTCGGGGATGAAAACGGTCGATTTTTGATATCAGCGAATGTTAAATATGTCTCGCTTTGATCATAAATGCAACAATTGTTATCCTGGGGTAGAAGGGACGTTATTATTGCCGACAGGTATATGATTACAGTCAGAAGGATATAGGATCTGCCTCGGGGTCGTGAATTGCCCTTAGAAATTTCTGATTAGTTGTATTTCTGGTGCTTCCGCCTACCGGTATCACGCCTCAATTTCTACCCTGAGGCGAAAAGGTGAAAAAGAATAATATAAGAAAGAAAGAAAGAAAGAAGAATACAAAGGACGGAAAGACCGGAGAGAGACGATGGAAAAAAAGGGAAAAAAATAAGAAATACGAACTCCGGACTACGGGAGAAAAGTTTCACTTGTTAGCCAATAATGATCTTCGGTACGAAACACGAAAACTACATTTTATTGGTCAACAATAATATAAAAGAAGATATACTCGGGAGATGCAGAGACATTATTATTCAAGAACTTCACACACGTGCAGTCGCCCAATCATAAAATATATTCAAAATAATATAAAGAATCTAGCAAAAGGTAACTTTCTAAAGAGAAACATATATATATGTAGAAAAATTGATGCGAGACGTTGTCTAGGTTTAGGGTCACGATATTCGGAAATTGGATATATGTATGTACGTATGGAGCACGTTTTCCCTAATTTACTTCATGTCTTTTAGATCGGAAATGCGAAACGTGGGCGGGCAGGCAGTCACTCGGTTCGAACGGTTAAATACTTCAACATTACACGGACATTAATTGTTTATCGATGTTCCTGACACACTGTGAAAGTGACACGTGGGCTGATACGAGATTTATTCACGTTCATTACGAGTATGATACGTATGCGGTATACATCAGCCGCAACATCGACATCAAAGCCTGTGTACGAGCAGTGAGCGTGAGGCAGAACATGTTTAACATAAATTAACAGATAGATGTAAGCGTATCTGTATCAAATTGTTTCCCGTTTGTTCATTTTTAATAAATCGAAATCACGATTCGATGTCCTTTCCTTTTTTCTTTCTTTTATCTTCTTCTTTTTTTCTTTTGACGCTTTCGTGACTTTCAATATGTAAATTTATTCACCGTGTCATCATTTTTTACTTTTCTTTTTATTCCGCGAATACCGATTCCTGCCCCTGGAAAAGGGGTCGAAGAATAAGAATGGAGTTAGATAAGGGTGAGAAAATTTCTACACCGTAAACCGCGACTTATGGTGTGACGCTCGGTATAATATCTCGTCATTTCACGAGTAGGTATCTTATCTGTATGTTTACCCAAAGATTTTAAAGTATCGGTAAGAACTTTCTCACTAGCTCGTATCCCAAAATTGTTTAAACGCGACTGCTCCTTTCTTACCACTTTGCATATACATATATTTAGTTCAGGTCTTCCTTTCCCTAAATTTGGAAATAATTCATTTTCCACTACGACCACTTTCGTTTCGCAGAATTTAAATTTTGATACGTTATTATTAATAAATAGATAACATATATATATACAGGCATGTATAAACCTTCACAGAAATTATACCGACTGCTACGATCTACGATATTAAAATTCATCAAAGAGTTAAAACGCATCTCAGTTAATGGTCTTCTCTCACGTATCCCCAGGCGAATTACAACACCGATCAGAAATCGTTGGTTCAGAGGATTCTAATTAACATAATTCGACGAACACCTATGCCATTGAACTCTGGCATACGACCCTGAAAAGTGGGTCAATAGTTTTTAGCACTATCGCGAAACAATTAAAAGAGAACTAATTGGATCAACTAGCGATTCTACGACAGTAGCATCGAAATTAGTTTTTTCTTCTTCTTTTTCAATTAGAAAGGGATAATCTCTGGGTATCTTTCTACGATTGAAATTTCTTCCTTTTTCCAATTTGCAAAATTTCAGCAGACTTCCAGTCTTGGAAAAAAACGATCGTCTAGTTTCGCGAGAGATTTCTTTTATTCCGATTCTTTTAGCTTCTTCCTAAGGCAAAATTTTTGATTTCTATTTTGTTTTTTGGGAACGAAAGTTTCGAATTCGGTCGGAATATCTTATAGCCGAAGATCGAGCTGCCGAGAATTCATCTGACCCTTATATTTCTTTTTCATCTGATTTTTCCCCTCGTTATATTTCGATTAGCCGAAGAAGCGGAAGAGGATTAGTAATTCGCGTTTAAACGATCGCAATAAGAAAAGTAAGGATGATCGTAGGAGAAGAGCGAGAAGGTCGGGTAGGTATATACACACTCCCATGTAATAAATTCAAAAAAATGGACTTTGTACCGCGTAATATATTCCCAGCTGAAACAGATGCTCCTCGGTGGCGCGGTGGGTATAAGGAGCTCGCGAGGTTCGAGAATCTGGATCGTGAAATATCTCATCGCGTTAAGGGGCCAGAGAGGCAGGAAACCGCGGAAGAGGAAAAGAAAAAGTATATAACCAAATGCAAAACAGTGCATAAAACTAAACGATTTGACTTACCGAATAAAACAGCATATCTCCAACCGTTAACACATGAATGGTTTTTACTCCGAAGAATAACGCTCAGCTCGTGACTAAGATCCAAAGATTTTCTTTCCACTTGTTCCACTCTTTTCCTTTTCTTTTTTTTTTTCCCGTGTCTCGATATTATGTATATATTTTTTTGTTTATTTATCTACTTTTTTTCTTCTTCTCGAAATTCTTCTTTTTTTTCTTTCGTTCTCAGAGCCGATCTCTGTCCTACGCACTCCGGGTTTAACCAGCACACTGCTACGCCCTGAGACGATCCACTTGACTTAACTGAAAGCTCCAGTTATCCCCACACACGTTGTAGGAGAAGAGAGCAAAGGCACCCCCCCAGCATCCAGAACGGCTCTCGTATATCTGATCTTCTGTACGAACACCGGAAAGACGGAGTCTTGTGGCCGCATCGGGTCGGCGTAACATACATACGTGTAAATCTTTTTTTTTCTACTTAACTCGCGAGATGGGAAAGAAAGAGAAAGACGGCCCATGGCCCAGGGAATGGAGACGGTCGTAAAGTGAGAGCCTTTCTTTCCAACGAGGTAGGGTCAAGCCGATGACCAATCGCCTATCGTATATTCTCGCCAAATACCAAATGCCACGGTGACACATCTCATGAAATGGAATTTTTTTCTACTCGACTCGCGACACAGCCGAAGACGAAAGTGGCTAGGATGTTGATTTCCTTCATTTTTTATTTTATTTTACTCTTCACCATTTTTTTTATGAAAGTCCAGAATTTCAATTTTCCCCTCAACGCGTAGATATTATTATGATTTCGTCAATCAATCGAATGGTCGAAGGTAATCGGTTATTTTCGAAACGGTAAACCTTGACCGAGGCGAAGACTTTCGTCGAGAGTGTCGAATAATGCAGATTTCCAATGATCGAATCTGTTCATCGAGTCGTACACGAGATCGCGACGTCGAAGATTTCGCCAGAAGTTAGCGCTCAGCTTTCGAAGAGCTAAAATCAGGGTCGCGACCATGTCTTAGACTTTAAAAGCTATAGGGAGTGAGAGAGACGGGGAAAGGACCTTTGATTGCACTCTCGCTAACCTAGAATCTCGTCGAGTATCTGTTGCTCGAATTATTGGTAAAAGTTTGCCAAGATATCACGTTTCCTCAGCTGTCCTTGGTCCTACTCTCGTGCTCTTTGCTAACACGTGGTATCGTAGGTCAGTGTCATTCCTTGACGGCTGTCTCAGGCTTCGCGGTGTCTCCGTAGCGAATCAATCATGATTCCTGCCAATCATAAATTACAATTTATCATCCCTCAGGAGTAGAATGAAAAAATTAGACTTTTGATAATTTTTGTTTCCCAGTTTTAAGTCCTCGAAAAAAATTTCCGAGTGCCTGGAGCTTCGTCTTTCTCAAAAAGTGTCGAGGAGCGAGGTGTGCTCTGAGGGTTGTAGACACTTTCGTTTCCCCCAGAGTACTCTAGCTCGTAGAAATCGTTTCAAAGGGAAATAAATTGGAAGTAACGACAATAGAAGAGACTCTAGACGTCTTTTGTAAATTGGTACGAGGATGGCATTAAAATTTAATTAACCGTAGACGAGATGGGCCCCGCCGCGAAGTGTCATCAGGGAACTCGATACACGAGCCAAAGGTGTCGAGTCGCAAATTTTAACGCTGAAAATTCGCCTCGGTGTTATTCCAGCGAATTTTTGAACGCCACATGATTTTTTGAAAGGAATTTCAGGAGAATTTCACCCTCTCAAAAATTATTCCCGTCGTTCCTATCGCCAATAGAAAAAAGAAAAAAATTTCACCGCATCGTTTCGAGCCAAATTAATCGACAGCATTTCGCAGTCCACCGGGAACACGCGTGATAGTAACAACAGATTTGATCTACGATTTGAGAAACGTATAGGTACCGGCTAGGCGTAGATAAGATCATCTACACGCCCTTTCGAACTGAAATGAGCACTGCTCTAGGCAACTCAGAGGCGTTAAATCAAATCGGAAATGTAGGGATGAGATAGTTACTGATATATATTAAAGCTACACTTCACATACGCGTGTACCTCGTCGAAATACGTAAGTCTCTTGAACCGCGAGTATGTAATAGCTAATAACTAACGGCAATGTAAGTAATAACCAAAGACTGTAAGGTGTCTACATACACGTGTGGGATACGTATATCCATAGGCATACGTATATCTAGCCGTAGCTAACTGATAGGTACGATTAGCATATAATTTCAGGGAGTCTGACGTTCTCTTAAACCCCCCGCACCGTCACATCTTCTCTGCTAATTGCAAATTGCTGTTACGTTATGCCTAGGAGGGCTGCAGAAACTGAGGCAAACGCGTTACACCCGGCCTTTTCACTCTGCAAGAGCATAATTGCACCGAATTCCGCGGTTGTTATACTTTGCTGATAATCTCCTATACGTATATTTAAATTAGACTGCAAAATTTGAAATAAAAACTTGTCTCTTTTGTTTTTTCTCGCTAATTACAATTTTGGTCCAGATTTTTAACACGTCGTATCCCACAAGTGTCGTACACATACGGTTAATTTTTTATTATACGTATCATCGTCAACTTGAATTAGTTTATAATTTTTTTCATTATTAGCTCACCATGTGGAATATTTATGAAAATTTCAACCTTATCGGAAAGCCTCAGGGAAATCTAGAGGGACGATAATCAAAGTGATTTGATGCTACTAACCTGCAGTTTTAACTCGATAATGAATACAAAATTTAAAAAAAAAAATTGAAAATGATCGAGGATGTATCCAAGGATATATTTCCATATTTTTGAACGAGAATTATTACAGAGGATGATTGCACATTGTGGCAAGGTATAAAACCATTTATACGAGCGAGCCAGGTTGTAAGAAAAGCGTGGAAACTAATGTCAGGGAGTGAAGTTCGCAGAGAGACGTTAATTAACTGGGGAAACTTAGAGGGAGTAGGGAACTGAGCTTGGTTTTTATTCCGATGCGTTTTTCCCTAGAATTTTCGTTCCGGATGGGTTGGGCTCGGTATATCGGATGGGAAATGAACCTGGAGTTAGCAGCTAGCCAGGGTTCCAATTTGTGCAAAGCGTTGCCTGGCGACGTGGATTAAAGCGAAGATGAGAACGAAAGTGCGACGTGCGAAATGAACTGTCTAAAAAAGTAAAAAATTGCATTTCTACTCGCAGAATTAGCCTGGAACAATTATCTTTATTTGAGCTCACCTCTCCGCCCCAGCGGCACTTCATACTTCACACTCGTGTCAAAAATTAATCTCTCTCTCTCTCTATTTCTAATTTTTTTAAACAACTTTATTTTTCATTTATTCATCGTCATCCTTCGTCATATTTCATAGGTGAGAATTTATTTAAAAAAAAAAAGAGCGAAGAAAGAAGAAGAAGAAGCAAAAAAGATGAAAAATGGAATGAAAAATTAGGATCAAATTCGGTATAATAGCTCAGCACGTGAGCTGCGAGAATTTTTACCCCGTAAAACGGGGGTTGGAGAATCATTGGTTTTAAGCTTGTCGAGGGAATATATCGGTCGAAGGTAAAAGTGATCCAGAAAGGAATGGAGATCAAACGAAAACGAGCACGTTGCGCAAGTAGGTTGTATGCGGTGTGAACATAACGATACGTATGTGTTCGTGTGCCAGGGGGAAGGAGGTCTCGAGGCAATCGCGTTTTATTGGCTACACACGGTACGATAACAGCACAAATTTATATCAGACGAGTTCTTCATTCATAGGAATATAGAAATGTGTATTAAATATTAAAATTTGAAAATTTCTACGAGACAGGAATTTGGTGTATCTTCAAGTCTGTTGAAAGAAGTGTCGGTCATGCACGCTCCTCATCCACGAGATTCAATCAATTTCACTCTCAAATATTTCTCCCGAAAGTCTAGATACGTGTTACGTAGGTAAAACTGAACGTACTTGTACATCGTCGATCAATACGTCTGAAAGTGTAATTAATAATCTAGATTACGAATCTGTCGATTAATAAGACACTCCGAAGTGACACGAATCATTTATAAACTTATCGAACAACGGCTGTAATGATCATCGTCCGAGTTCACCCTCGTTTTTTATTCCGAAGAACATACGCCGTGTTCAAATTTCACTCTCGTCTTATACGTAATTTACATCACCCTCGAAAATCTAAGTTCTAAATTCCTGAGATCAACTGGTGCATTAATAACTCACTTCGAATCCTAAGAACACCAGTAATGGATCCGGAAACATTTCAACTCCTACTCACGTGTCAGCTGGTTAATTATGCCCACGTAATCACTCGGGATTAAACAACTCACGTCTCGCTAGATCTAATCGTAAAAGCTCCGTACTTTTCGAGGAACGAAAACTATCTCCGAGCTTCGAACCACTCCTTCGAAATGATCCGACTATCGCGTGCATACGTGTATGTACGTATACCCTGGGGTCAGAGCAAATAGGGTAATACCTCTACGGAGAATCATTTTCGGAGTACACATACAGACGGTGAAAGTGTAAGATCAGAAGCAGTTCGGAATTTGGCCCGAGGATAGTTTCGGAGGGTCCATTGAGCCTGTGTAGTTTCAAAATGTTGCTAGATCGTGGGAACAGACGTGCTTCACAGTTAATCTGTTATTTTAGTTTTCTAATCGAAAAACAATCTCTTTTTTTTCATGGGGTAATACGTACCCTCGTCGTATAGATCGTCCAGCAGACTCATAATTTTTTTGATCATTATCAATCGTGTGGGAAGTTCACAAATCACTGGACTAATACATCGCGTTCGGTTAGTGTATGATCAGAAAGTGATGCTGATTTATGTTATCGCCTTGACCCCGATTCGAAACGGTCATAAAAACACGATTTTTGGCATCGATCTTCTCGAATAACACTTTTTCTCTCGTCTCTCTTTATACTGGCATACCATACAGGTGACATCAGGAAAGATCGGTTATTGATCGAGAATTTGTTTTCGTTGTTATTTTGAGAAAAGAAATCTCCCCGAAGCAGGTTTCACACTTCCCTTCTCTCCCTTCCCTCCGAACCCTTTCCAATTTAACTTTTCAACCCCGTACGGTTCTCACCTCTTACGAATTTACAGACTTGTCAATTGTCGGAGTAAACAACACAACGAAGCTAAATCCAAACAGCTTCGTAACCGCATTCAACGATCGAACCAGGTGTCAATCGATGGGAATGGCAGCGAAAGATTCCGGGAAAATTCTTATCGATGAATTATGGATTGTCTAGACATTCTCATCCCCATTTCTAAAATGCAGCGACAGGTAGTCAACATATATAATAAAATAGAACCTGATCCATAAAAAGAATGCTTACCGGTTCAGGACTTTACTTCTGAATTCCCTTTACTCCGAATGAAGGAAAGTAGAAGAAAAAAAAAAGAATTCTTCGCTTGTATGTAAAATTTATTTTTGCGAAAACTGAGCAACGTAGAGTCTGGCCTGTACATATATTAGCGCAATCAATCCTGGCGTCGCAGGCGTCGCGACGGGTTCCATGCGGTTTGCATGCAAATCGCAACTCGTCTTGGTCTAATCCTAGGCCAGATCTTGCGGGGGTCTAAGGAATACGTGATAATAATATTATATTAGCGAAGGTATGGTTCTTGCGCGAAGCAATGGGCACGAGCTGTCGACCAAACTACGTCTTGCCCAAAAGCTCGGTGAACATATTTGATGTAGGAGCTGGTATAAGGAGCCGAGTCCTCGAGAATAGAGACTCGCTCGTTTCCGAGGAGCAGAATTACACTCGCCGTATTAAGACGAGGGCGGACAATCTCATTTTCAGAAGGAAATTAAAACAGTAAACTCTAGCTGCAGATGTTACAGCTGTTTTATCATCGAGCAAAAGTAGGAGCGAGGAGTTCTGAATAGAAGAAATCTGAAAGTGAAAAGATTAATGGAAATTTCTCTCGTTCCTGGGACACTGAATAAAAATAAACTTACGAATCAATATATTACATATTGAAAAGATATTTTAAGTCGTTAGAATTTTTTGATTCTTTTTATTCGAAATAAAATTCTGTCACACGAGGAACATATTTCGAGCGTCTCAATCGTTAGCTACGCTCATCATTTCCGCTTTGAAAAAGTATCTCCTTTCGGATTTTCCCGTACCTCGTGTATACGTATATCACAGAGCAGTTGATAAAGAAAAGGACTTTCGAGACCCTGGAAGGAGTCTCTTTCTTATTCTTTATCCTTACCTCGTATAACGACGTGTCCTTTGACACGTGACAGGTAACTCGTGACACGTGAGACGCCAGTTTCTCTCCCACGCATATTCAAGCTACTCAAAAGATCTCAAAGGATCAAAGCACTGCCAAACACAAAAGAAGAGGGGAAAAAAAGAATCTGTAGAAATTTTATCGCAACCCCTTAATATACGTACCTAGAATACGTATATTTTCAATCCTCCATTTTTTCGACTCATATTTTTTTTTGCAAAAATTTTTCAGAGATGCAATTTTTGCACCGCAACGTTTAGCATAGAGAATTTCAATCCATTAAAAATCGAAGGCATACGGTTTTCCTGCACGCGAAATCGTTTTAGCGAGTTAAACATTCCGCGATACGTTGCGCGCGAGTATCGATTACTGCCTTGCAATCTGGTTTAATGATGCCTCTCTGTGGATATTGTTCAACGAATTGCCTGATCAACAATCATTGTTCCCGCATGAATGGATCATACCGCACGGAGTATGAATGCCTTTTTCACGTCAGAGATCTGTAGGCGCGGGCCTACGATTGGTATTAAAGTGCTTTCAGATTATCGACGAAATTCATATTTCATAATCCGTCTGTCGCGAAATTTTTCATACATCCCAGTAGATATTTCAAGGAGTACGAAACGCGGAGCTGGAATAGAATAGGACAGGAATTCTTCGGAGCCGTGTATCCAGAATTTTCCGGAATGATATTCTACGTCGAGTTTCTCGATAAGGAGAGTCGTATTCCCTGTCGTATTAGCCAGACCCGAAACGCGATATCCACCCTCTTAGTATTTGGCGACGCGAAAAGCCGCAGAAGCTCTGAGTGATAGTAAAGCGCGAAAAGTTTGCCACTTCGGTTTCATTATTGGCTCATGAACCTACCTGGCTATTATATTTGAGGAGGTAAATTCTAACGAGCTAAACCAACAGCCCGGTAATACTCCTACGTTGGACGAAAGGAAAAAGTGAAATAAATGGAAAGAAATCGCCGTTAAAGACCACAATGCGAACGGTTAGCTTTGATTAATCGATTCTCGGTGTTGTTATTAGCTCAATTCACTCCGACCATTTTGTTTGCTCTACTTTTGACTGTCGGAAGAAGATATACACCCGGGGCGAAGCCTTTGGCCAAACGTTTCACCACTCGTTTCGGCTTCCTTCGTAGCCTAGCGAAACCAGAGCAACGGGTATATTACACACCTTCTAGGTGTGTAACAAATTTCACTTTTCAGTCAGCCGAATCGCTCGGAGATTTTTTTCTCTCTATTTTCTTCTTGCTTTTTCTACACACCGCGGGACCGGATTATCTGTTTCACTTTTCGTATCATCGCCGACACTTTATCCCGGAAGTAAAAGCAGACGGTATGTGTGCGTGCGTGTGCGAAGTGTCTAGCCAATTAATTACAGTGCGAATCTAAGAGTACGCGAATTTCAGGACGTGAATTTCAGCCACTAATTTCAACCCATCGATACCAAAGCTGTTCATACTTTCATAGGTTTGCGAATTAATTATCAGCTCTTTATAGTGGAGAACCACCGACGCCGGCGACGTCTTCGGTGGAGAATCTACGAACCGTGTTTTCCTTCAATCATCAGCTTTTGCTCACCTTCGATCATATTGATCTAGTTATCAATTGAGACGATCCCTGGATGCGGGGGATAATTGTTCCTGTTGCTTTTTCATCAATATACTAATTCTCCGGTATTCGGTAAATCAGGGGATGATTTCGGAATTGCTGGAAGAGAATGGAGATGCGAACGAGGGAATCAATTTCACGAAATTTTCTTGTCATTATTACCTACGGGATTTGAAATGCGGTGAAATACGATTTTTCTACTGATATACGTATATTTCACCCTCAAGATTCATCCTTTTCTTAACTTTGATAAGTTGCCTTCTTTCGCCCCTTCGCTTCGTCCGCTCACCTTCCTGCGTACCTACCTACCTACCTACCCACCTACCTACTTCCAAAGTCGTGGAACGATGAGGAAGTTGTGTCTGCCTTACTTCGCTAGCTGAAAACTTTTCTTTTATCTACTTCGCCAAATAATAATTCAACCCGAGTAAGAGCCCCGAATCCGTCATAAAGAGCCTAGGACTTGAGCGATTTATTCTTACGATTCAAAATCTTTTTACCCTCCTGTGAAAATCCACTTCTCGAATAACAAAAGAGAAGAAAAAAAAAGGAGAGGAAGAAGAAGAAGAAGAAGAAGAAGAATGAAGAAACGAAATATAAATTAATACATACATGTATATACACCATTTTTTCCTCACAGGAATTAATTGATAACAATTTTCATCCCCCTTTCAAGAACGGGTTGAGAAATTGTCTCGTTTCACCGGCTCGTCATCGTTAGTCAAAAAGACAAGTGTCCAGGCCCCGCTTTATGCTACATGTAACCACGTGCTACACCTATTCGTTACCGTGGCTCTCGAAAGCTGACGAAGACTTGGCGAACTAGAGAACCAGCTTGCGCGAGTTTGAAAAGCGCAAAAGTCCTCGTAGTCGAGAGGAAACGGCCGTTCATTACGAAGCGAGAAAATCTATTCCGCAGGTAGCGCACGTTTGACTTTTGACCGTCGTTAATTCTCTGTTCAAATTTTCAATACGATAATGCAATCGTGATAAATTTCGTCGTTCGAGTGTTAAATGAACTGAATTTAACACGTTGCGTTACACTTTGGTATCCGGAAACGTCTCGCACAATTGGCCCAACCCCCTGATATCACGAGCTCCCTGTCATCCAGGGAATTCGCGAATTCCCAAGGGATGTCCATCTCGAATTCCTCCCGGAGGTTGACGAGCTACCGAGCTACCGAGCTACCAAGGTATGTGTCGACTCCTGTAATACTCGACTGCGATATTGGTCCCGGGGTCAACTTCCCGGCAAATATTGAGGATAATTCTGCTCCCCGAATCTTGATAACGATAATAAATTTTTTTTTTTCTCTCTTCATTTCATTTTTGATTAAATTCTAAAAGTCAACGATGCCCGCGAGTGGATTAAAGATCCGGAGATAGATGAACCTGTGCATTTCGCAATTTTGCCTTTCCTTTTTTTTAATTCCATGTTCTTGGACGTGGGTAGATTTCTCGGCAAGTTCTTTTATTCTTTTCGCAAGGTAGGTAGGTAGGTATAGCGTAGCATAATGGCGGATAACTTGGGGCAGCAATTTTCTTGGAACTCGGTGATAAACGATTCCCTGCTATCCACAGAGTCGTGATAAAAAGCACCGAGTAAACTGGGAAATAAAACAGTTATTATTTCGGACCAGTGCTTTTGATATGCGCTGTGGATTTCTCTTCCACATTTTGCTAAAGTCGGATATTCGCCGAGCTGAAGAAAACGGAAGACGAAACGCGGAACGCGAAACGCCCGAGTCGAACTTGTTTATTAGTCTCATACCCGGCGTCGTGCTATCGTTAAAATCAGAACTGCTTTTATAGGAAATTCCAACATAGAAAATTGGTGTTTGCCATCCTTACGGTATACCTATTCTTCTCCGATACGCGTTAAAAAATTTCCAAGGGAACCGAATCGAACATAAAACAGCTCTCTCGTCTGTTATAACTTCGTCAAAAATTGGCCAATCAAATATACCATACAGCCTTATACCATTTGGCTTCATAATAAATTTGTCGCCTATTTATTTTGAGAAACGGCCGATGAATCAGTCCGATTCATCATTTTTTCATGACTCGTCATCCTCTGCTTTTCCCTAACTTTCTACCTCGGTTTTACCAGCAAGACTGATATCCCACAATTTCCTAATCATAAATCAGACTCATCACTTATTCGAGTGCCTTATAATTTGGGTAAACTGTTCGCCGAGGAAAATCGGGAGCAAAAAACTTGGCTAAAAGATTGTCAATAATTTACTCATACTGTAATTCTACCTAACGATATCACGTCGTGAGTTTATATAACAGACGGCAGCTGACATCAAAGTTTTATTGAATTTTTCATTTTTTTTTTTTTTTTTCGAGGCTTTGATCGGTGATCATTTATTTATTTCCTTTCTTCTTTTCTGTTTTCTCTCCGATCAATTTCTACATGTATAGATGTGTTTTTGGAAATTTTGGTATCGCTCGTTGTTAACTCGGGAATTAACGCGGTGAAACTGTACCCTCGACTATAAACAGCTTAGGAAAATTGCCAATATGAAAGCCGCCGTTTTCTTCGGCACGCTTTTGCTCGGGCAGCTCATTAATTCGAAGTAGTCGACTTGGAAAACAAAGGGCTGCCTTCACAATGGAGCAGCTATTAGGAAGATATCGACTTACTCTTATCCGAACTGAGGCAAGGCATGTAGGATAAAAGCCAGTGTCTTACCTCGACGAGAGAGGCTCGTCTATTCGATCCACGAATAATTTGATCGATAATTCTAACCACCGTTTAATTATTAATCAAAAACAATTTCAATTTTTTAATCGAATTCCGAGTATGACAAAAAATAATGTAGAACGGGGAGACAGCGAGGATATAGAGATGACGGATGGGGTGCTTCTCGTCGTGGAACCACTCTAAGATCCCGAAAATTTCTCCACCGCAAAACGTTGCATGTAGGATTCGCATAAAGCTCTGACAATGGGCATAGAAGCCAGGGCTGCGGCGAAACGGAGTTCTAAATTCTGCGTAGAGATTAAGTAACCCTTTGTCAAAGTCTCGTACCTCTGACTAAACGTTACAAACTGTTGTTGTACAGCCGGATTTCTGTAGCGCAAATTACAGCGTGAAGTAATATCGATTCTCGTTTTTGCACGGCGTTTGAAATATTTTGCAAAATAGCAAACTTCTGATAAGTGCAATGAGACGACTGCGGGCTGTAGATTTAGTGAAACTAGGAAACGAGAGGCCTGGCTGTGATAAGACTCCTAACGATTGTTTTATCGGATCGTTGATGCCATATAATGATTTTTTTTTTTTCTCTTTCGCGGAATAGGTACCACGCCTAGCTGCTTTTTTCAGCATCGTTATGTAAGTACAGAAGGAAAGAAATCCGTGTTTTATTTAGTTTCGTTCGTTCCTCACGTCTTCTTTTTTTGGTCTGAGAGTTATTTCTAGGGAATATGGTGCAGGATCCTGCAGAAAGCGTTGAGGTTGACAGATTTGGCTAATTTGCATTTTTCTTTGTGCGAAATGTAGGTAGGCAGGTATACTATTTCAAGTACTGGGTGTGAAAAACTGAACGAAAGACCGGCTTTCCATTGGGGTCACATCGTTTGCTCAACGAACAAAGCGTCGTTATTTG
This sequence comes from Tenthredo distinguenda, assembly GCA_947538915.1. Classification (NCBI taxonomy): domain Eukaryota; kingdom Metazoa; phylum Arthropoda; class Insecta; order Hymenoptera; family Tenthredinidae; genus Tenthredo; species Tenthredo distinguenda. The sequence goes on from OX384535.1 coordinate 2,795,782, forward strand.
TTTATTTATTTACTTCATTCTCTCTCTTTCCTGTTCTCACTTCTAGCTCATTTTATTTTGAGCAAGAAACGTCGTTAAAAATTCTACAAAAAAAATCACGCGCAATTCCTATAGCGAAGAAAAATTCCACGCATCGTTCCACCAGCTCGGATCCGATCGGAGCAAAAATGCATACCCGTAGGAAAAATTCTAAAGCCCAGGAGAAAATTCGCGCGATGGACAAAGCCCTGGATCCGATGGCAGACCTTGCGACAGCCTCTATTCACTTATAACGATCAATTATCCAGGATCTTCTTGTCCTCCGTATCGCGAACTATTCCATGAATATTTCAAACCAGGTTCGTACGGGTATTTCATTGAAATCGAACTCATCTTTGCGGGCATTGTCAAGAATACGGAATAACTTATACCTCGACGGTCGTATCACAGATTATAAAACGACACATTACGAGCTGATATACCAACACTCGATCACATTATTCGCCGATTTAGAAAGGCAGACGTCTTCTCTTCGCCTTGTAATACAGTCTTTATCATATGATCGGTTTCTTTTCACAATTTTCTATTAATTAATCGAATTCAAATGTGCTATTATCATCTTCTTTCTATATATATAATCTATCGATTAGATTCGAACCTGAATTTTCATTTTTTTCGTCTTTATAAAAGTATACGTGGTACCTACCTGAATCTGGAAATAGTTTTCGTCTTTCAGATTCTATCCATATCGTCCTTCGTAATTATGATACACATATATTTGGATTTATTCACGTACAGATTCATGAGCATGTGTCTGTATTATTTTTTCTTTTTTGTTCCCTTCCGTCAGAATGCCGATAAAAGTAAAGTTTTGTGGAAAAACGAGGGAGGGCGAGCTACAGCTGTGTGTAGAAATGGTACAGCGACTCGCAATTGACCTTCCGAATGAATAATTACATCTGCGATAACCGTTTGAATAAACGTCCCGCAATTAACTGTGCAATTGTTTCGTAAAATTGACAAATTGTTGCTTCCCGTGGTAATATTTGCAGTTCTTGCGTTATTAGGTTCCATTACCTCTATTTACGCGATACGGGATACGATACGGAGCTCGCTACGCGCTAGGATCTGAGTTATTGACGCCGTGGAAAGAGACAATGGTCGCGGAGTATACTGTACGGGATCCCTTGGTGCAGGATCCTTTTTTCAAGTGAATAAGTTACGCTACGCTGCCGCTGACAACCGGAAGAGAAATAGACTTTTATTACCTGCGTTAAATTCCATACTTTACAACAATTTAGGCCTTCGTTTAGTTTCTATTCTCTTTTTCCCTATCTCTCGCTCCCAGTCCCCTGCGTACGTGTTGTGTTAAAATAGTACCTACCCGGGTATCATTCAATCAATTTTTAACCGGCTAGAAAGAATTCGGTTCAAATAATGATTAAATTAGGTTTAAAAATGATGGATAACATTTTATAGGAAAATTTCTTTCATTTATTATATAATCATATTTTTACAGGATATAGTGTCGACCTCCCTGCACCACATGTTTCTTCAATTTATATATATATTTATAATTATTGTAATTAATCATCGACATAAACACAACGAAGAATATGACAATATAATATAATATATATATTTATATACATATGAATGTATATATATATAAATATATATATGTATAAAATGTATATACGTGATATTATATATGTGTGTAGGAGAGACAACTAATAACGCAGGGTAATATTTTGAATATAAAATATATATTAATTTTTAAAGACCAAGTTATATCGTTTTCTCATTATTTTCATCATTACATTTATATCTATATATTTACCTACCGAAGACTTATTCATTTAACAATTGTTATTTACTCTGGAAATATAGAAAAATGAATAAAATTTCTATTTACTCCCCTTTATCGTGTAATATATGAATATATTATTTCATTAATTTTACCTATCAAACATAATATTATATTATAAGGTGTTTCTTCTTTTTTTTTTTTTCATTTCTTTCATTTTTTAATTCAGTACTCGACTGAATATATGAAATTTTTAGATTCACTTACGACACGTTAAGCCGCTTATATTTCCTCGTGCTTATAATTATTATTATAATATTTCTTGTTCAATCAGATTTCCTGAAACCTTCTCGTGACAGGCAGTAGATGTCAATTTTCATTTTCTCGTGATCCAGTGAACATTGCGTTATTTTATTTAAAACGCTCGCTAGGCGGCCACCACGATGATATAAAAATGAAAAAATTATACGCGAATAGAAAAATTGAAAAGTTTAAAAAAAGATCAAGCCAATTATTTACAGCAAATACTAATATCCATTCATACAACGACTTGATTTCCATTTTTTATTCATTTCTTCTTTATAATTTTTCATTTTCATCTGAAACATTTATATATATCTTATAACGACAGGGATGTCAATTTATTATATGCTACATATATGTATGAGAAATTATAAAATCGTACGTGTAGAAAAATTGTAGTACAGAGAAAGAATCAAAAATCAAATCAAAAATGTCTCAATAAACGAATGAATAAATTAACAAACTCACAATCTGCAGGTCGTTTTTTTTTCTTTCCTTCTGAATTTATAAACGAGCCCAGCAGATGAAAAATTGATTTTTAAGAATGTCATCTTAATTACAGAAATAAATATCGTACCCTGTATTCGATACATATATATACCTTGATTAAATTTATAAACCCTTAAATGTTATTTTAATAATTCGTTATTTTCATCATTGTCCAAGCAAGCCAATTATCAATATATATATATATATATATATATATATAATATAATATCATATTTTATACCATTTTATAATCTTCCAAGCACTTTAGTTTTATTTTTACATATATATTGGCGTAATATATTATATCGTAAAGCCATACCAGTTAAATTTATTTCAATTATTACCAGACACAGAATTATCGCTATCATTATCATTATTATTATTATTATTTATCATTTTTATGTCATTTTAGAAATATATGGCCTCGCTTCAAATCCACGTGTAACACATACAAGCACATATTAGGTTTTTATACATATAAATACATAAATTTTCAGAATTTTCAACTCTGGCTCTCGTGACTATATAAGTTGACAATTTTGGTCGGCGATTCAACAATAGATATATTATTTAATTACATGGGGATATTGTATACCTGTTATAAATCTGGGTTCAGCTGATCTACGATCCTCTGTATAATAGATTTATATGATGCGAGAAAATTGTAAATTTCTCGCATTTCCTTTCGAACGAAGGAAATCGTCTCGAGACAAATTTTCCGGTGGCTAAATTTGGAGAACTAAGATCAGCTTTTGATGAATATGTAACTTTCGCTTTCGCGTTTCATATTCAATATTGTCGTATTCGGGGTTAACTGCTTCGGCTAAACCGTACAGCGATTTATTCATTACTGTCACTAAAGCGGGAAAATTGACGGTGAAAAATTTTTCAATCATCCGAAAGTCGTGTCACGGTTGTTGAAAAAAAATTGCGAAAATTTTTTCAAATCGCAATATCGGTGCCAATTAATTTCGCGCGGTTTATTACTTTCCCGATATTTAGGCCATTCGAAGAGCTGCGAATGCATCGATAAGCTCGATATAATTTTCTTCCCTTTCATTTTTGGTTGTTTCTCGGTAGAATCAAATTCTCGCCGATTCAAACGCGGGTTTAGAGCAAAATATAAATACGTACAAGCTATAGGAACAAATTCTTATCAATTTCTAATCCTAGCGGACCTCTGAATTGTTATAAATATTTTTCTAAACGGCGGTAAACCCACGTACCTTTTCCTCGTCCGTGAAGCAGAAGGAAACTTCCGCCGTTGCGTTGGCTCAAATCCAACAAAGTTTGCTTCACCGAGCCGCACGACTGATCGGTAACAGCTGTACAAAATTTTTCCTTTTTTTTTAAGCATACATCGATCTCGCTGATTGAAAACAAGCTCGAATTTAGGCGTAGGGTAGGTAGGTATGCTCGCCGCCCGAGGCTGGGAGAGACCGTGGTTTTTTAATCAAAAAATATGTGATTATACCTTTTCCGATAATGCGGAAGATTAAAAATATTCATTAAACGAAAGTATTTTGCGTAATTTCCATTATAATCACGTACATCCTGATCGAAATTGGCAGACCTCGCATCGCCGCGTACCTATAATATCGAACGGCATTTCTACGCCTTTCTAGACACCATAAATAACGTCGTTTAATTAATTTTCGCTACAGGCGAAGAGGACCACGAGGATGCTTGCCATCGTAGACAGTCGGGGCAGGCGACTGGAACCTGGAACATAAAAAGGGGGAAAATTGGATTTGATCTTCTTCGAATAATGAGATTTTCGAAAATTCATTTTATCTCGCCTGTATAATTGAAAAACGAATCGATTCGTCGAATGTGGGGATCGTTGGGCGGGAAAAGCAATAAATTTCGTTTCGTTTTTCCTCTTCGCGAATTCGTTTGACAACTTTTTACAAAATTGATGATCCCATATTGCATTTTTTTCGAGCGGGGGCATTTCGGATGATAAAAATCGCCCCCTGATATAGAGAAACGTTTCGTAGTTCTTTTTTCTTCTCAGACTTTTTGCCGATATCTTTTATCTCTCGAACCCCCTCTGCAGCCTCTTCTTGAACCCCTCAACCCTCTCGGGGCTGTGCGCGAAGCCGAGAGTAAACAGGGACTCGCGCGAAATCGCCGTCCACCCATGAACGAGATATGATAACAACCCCTCTTCTCCGCACCCCTTGCCGCTCCCATTATTGCTGATAACGCCGAGACACAGGGCGAGGCAGAGGGATGAGGTTAAAGGTTCGTTTGACCGACTTTGTTCTTTGAGCTTCGCGAGAGAGCTTCCTGCAAGCTTTCTTAAGTGCTGGTAAAGTTGGATCAAGGCTTAAAAATAATGAAGCTTCGAGTGCCACTAAACAAAATTAAAAAGAAAAATGGTACATAAGCAAGGGTAGGTATTCCTCCGTAAACGATTTCGATCTGTTTATAAATTTACCCCGTTTTAAGGGAAATTCCGTTTTCTTTTTAAGGTTGGAAAAGGTTTCGATGGATTTTCAAATTTCAGGTTTCGAAGGATCTTTTTCGTAGGAAATTTCGTCGAGCATTTTTTTCCCGGGAATGAAGAAATTTGGAATTCTAATTGATTCAGTGGATTTCGAAAAGAATTTTTGGTAGCTTAATGGCGAGAATTGATATGTAAATTTGAAAGTAGATTAATAAACGTCAACGTGTGGCCTTTATTCGTTGAAATAAGAAGTAGACAAATTTCCTCGAGTTGAAACTCGGTTCTTTTCACTGAATTTACAAATCGACTATAATAAATCGAGGCGCGACGGTTCTCGGGGCAGAAGCTAGCTGGCGTCGAATAAAACGGATCTCCGTTTCGCTTATTTAGTTCCGGACGGATGAGGGCTGGTGGTTATCGAATCCTCTAAATCTTTCTCGAAAGCTTTTCGACGATCCGGGACTAAAATCCTTCCATTAATCCGCAAGTATACGTATCTTCGTTCGAATATCGCACCCCCACGTATACACACACACACATCTATACATCCAGATATATACAGGTATACATTGTATCGGTAATTTGGTAGAAAATAACCAGAGATGTAATCAGGAACGAGAATCCGTCGACCAGACCTACCCCAGGTGGAGCGGATAAATCGGAGGTACTCTACGAAAATCGTACCGGGAAAAAAAAAGGCTAGAATAAGGAGTAAAAGCGAAAACCGGGAAAATCCCTTCTCTAATTCCTAAAGCACGGCAACTCAACCAGCGTCATTTTCCCCGCTCGTACAGCTAGCTTTATTTTATCCTATTTACTCCCTCGATTTTTTCTTCCTCTTTTTCTCTCCTCCTTTTCCTTTCCATTTTTTTTTCTTCCCCTCTTTTCCATTTTCTCCACTTCCTTTCTGCCCTGCCACTTCGTATAGGTATAATAACTTTCCGTCGTTGGTGGCGACGTCGCTCTCCTATAGCCCCAGCCACTGTATACCCATAGGGAGGAATCACACGGCTCCTGGAAGCCGGGAATGGCTGTTAAGGTGGCTATTAAGTCATTTCCGGCTTTCGGACGCAACCTATAGCTTCCTTCCGTGTTACAATTTTTTACCGTGTCACCGAACACCCCGACGCGACCCGGCGAAGTGTCAATTTCTAAAAAACTGACACAAATTTCAACTTTTCGTTCATCATTTTTTAATAAAAGAATCGGCCCTTTTTTCCATTGAACCAAAAAATTTGTCATTTCATTTTTTATAGTCTGGTTCGGCAATATCGGAGCAATAACGATTGACCCAGTATTTTCGACGCAGTGCAGTAGCAGCTGCCAAGTTTATTCTCGAAATCGTTTTTATGGCTTTTAGTCACTTTTTGCTCTTCCTTCTTTTTTTTTTCCGTTTTGTTGGTTTTTATTTATTTTTTTTTCAATTTTTCTATTTCCTTCTTCCCTCCATTCTTCCCTCTTCTATAAAGTATTTTGACTTATGGTGTTAGTAGGCAAGCGTCGAAGATTAGCAGTCGAGGGGTAGTAGCTGTAGGTACTCGGAGAGCGGTCCATCAGGAAGATTACAAACGAGCAAATTTTAATCCCGACCAACCCCCGCCTAACTTCTAGCGGCGTAACTCCGATTTCCCTGTTACTTTTGGGGTGATATTTGCGTAAGTCATCGTTCCCGTTTAATCCCTTATGAATAATGGAATGATCGAATCAGCCTCGCTCCATTATTTATTTCTCCGCTTTTGTGTTTTATTTATTTATACGCCCGTACCCTCGCCGAGATATAAAAACGAACAAAGGAGACGGAGGAAAATGATGAAAAAAAAAAGGAGTATGAAAAACCAAAAGAGAAAAGAAAGAAGGAAAAAAAAAATCAAAGTCCGTAAAAAAATTAACAAATACTAGAAGCCCGACGAAACAGCGAAATATATTGCGAATATATATACGAAACAACAGCTGTGCGAATTCCCAAAAAATGAAACCGCGAGGTTATAGCCGATTTTTTTTTTCATTAATAATTTATTCAATAACACAGCGGAGGCATCCCTCGCTTCACTTGGCCCTGAGGGGTTCACCCGACGGCCGGGTGGTGGGAAAAAGATGAGAAAAAAAATGTAAAAAAAGAAAGAAAAAATTGAAAATTCTAAATTTTATCCAAATATATATATCAGGAGCGAGCGGACAGTAACATGCCCACAGCGACCCGACGTCATGCTAATCTAGATATGAAATTTCAAAAGTATTATAATTAAAAACCATGCCTTCCCGCGCGCAGTACGTTATCATATATACCTACCTACTCGCGTGATATTAAAAAATGAGAATTCGCTTCTTCTCTTCGTAAAAATTTTTTTTTTTTTTTTTTTAAAGCTGAACTTTCCGATCCTTGATAGTTTATGTGGGACGAAAATCGCCTCGAACTATTGGTTCGACCGATTTCTATTTATCGCTCATCTGAAAGGATTAAAAATCGAATCGACACTTTTACCTCACGAGTTCTTCGGATTTCGATTAAAACCTACCCTCCCGATTCACCGCTAATAAATTACACCTATTACTCAACGGCTCATTAATCGATGATCGGCCCGAACCCGAATACCCGATTAGCGAAAAAAATATACACACGCATTTTTATTCACCCCCTTTTTTTTAGCCACTTTTCATAAGCGCTTGTAATCGAATATCGGACTCCGTACGATCGGGTTGAATCGCATGAGTTTTTCTCGAGGGCCGAAGTAATTAGGTATCAATCTTCTTTATTTTTCTCTGATAGATCGACGTTTTCCAAATAACCCGTGGAGGGTGGGGTGGGGGTGGTCGGTTGGGTCAAGAAATACCGCGTGCTGTTTTAGGTAATGTAGATCCTTGCGGGCTCGGGCGTTCTCGATTTCCCTTGGGATCCCATTTCGTCATTGGCCAGGACGTCATTGACGTTTATCCTCCGGTCAGGGAGGAAAGGGGGTTGGAAAGAACGAGGAGGCTAGATTGCAGGGGCAAAAAGGCTAAACAACCAAATGGCCAACCTTAATTTAGTTGGACGTTAGTCAGACCACGTCGAGGGAGGGAAAGACGGAGAGCCACAGAGACAGGCAGCGCCGTCGATGCGACGTTGACCGTTGGCCAGATCGACGGATTAAATTCAGCCCGAAACCCGGGGTTAAATTCTAAACAATTTCTCATCCGGAATCGAAACGACAAAATTTACCCCTTCTGATCCTTTGCACCGAAATTTTTCCGATCGCAATATTTCGTCGGATTTTTTTCCGGTCGCTATTTTACTCCCGATCAAAAATCAACCACCCCTTGCCGCCAGTTTTGTGTACCACTTAAGTTTTCGGGGGTTTCCGAATCGCGATTGACGATCTCGCAAGCCGGCGCCCTATCTGAACGTAGGAGAAACTTGTAATGGGAGAAAGTTTGACAGTTCTAAGCCCTCAGCAGACTGGGATCACAGATCGGGTAGAGGGCAGACGTGTTCGATTTCATTTGGGTTAAAGATCAGCTTGTGTATATCTAGATGCAGGGCAGGGGTAGCCGGACACGCGAAACTGTCCGAAAGAAAATGCCAGATTAGTTATTCGAGGCGAAACGATCTTCTGCTCGACGGATCGGAACTTCCGACATCGATCTTGCAAGACTCGCGGAATCGCTGGACTATGACACGTTAACTAAGCGATAATTTTTATTGAATTTATTTATTTTCTAATTTTGGTTAATCGATGCAATTATACAGATTCTCCAGATGTTTCTAATTATTGCTTAATTGGCCTGACGCGGTAATTAATTGCCTCGAATCCCCCTTCCGATGTTCGTTTACCGGAATCCGGGGCGGCTTTTGGAGCAATCGTTAACTTTGAGAGTCGTCCTTAACTTTGTCGAGGAATCGGCGCGATTTAAATTGATATAAACAAATGTTTCAGTTTCGGAATTAAAGGATTTCAATTCTAAAGGTTCCGGCTCGGTACCGCGAGCGTAAAATCTGAGCGAATGATAAACTCTGGAAATTATTGCGACCCATAGTTATTTTTTTTTGTTTCTTTTTTGGGTTTTTTTCCCTCTAATTACTTTTCCGTTTTTTTTCTTTTTCGTTTTCTGCAATCAGTCTGATGTATTAAATAATGATTCAAAAATTAATGAATACATCCAGCTACGTCGGGCATACCGGAGGATGGAAGGCGAGATTGGAATGATAAAATAATAATTATAAATCGATCATGCCCGCGCGGATATAAAATTGCTACAGATTTTTCTACCAGCTGGACCAATTCCAATTCCGAGGACAATAATTTTACCTCGACACATATACATATATGTATATATACAGCGGTATAGGTATAAAGTTCCGATCTGGATATGGGGACGAGGGTAGCAAAAAGCTCGGCCGGTGTTCCCCATTTTATTGGGTGGTACAGGATTCGACGATGGAATATCTGCATTTATTTATATTTTTATATATATATATATATATTTCTATTTCTATTTTTATTTTATTTTTTTTACTTTTTCACCATTTTTACGATCTGGATATACCTTCGCCGCCTCCGCACCAACGGCACGGCAGTTTTGCGGTAACGGGAATTTTTTTATATTATATTATTTTATTTTCATTTTATTCATTTATTTTTTTGTTATTTTTACTTCTTTTCGCTTCTATATTCTTTTAACGGCTATCGATTTTTCTTTTCACCCTAGGTCTATAAACCGAGCCGTAGTTTTACTATCGGGGTCATATTTAGATAATACCCCACTCTATTCGCGCTACCGATTTTCAACAATAGGGAAAACGACCTAAGGTGCCGCGGTTGTATAATACCAGAATTTTCATATAAGAATAAAATTTCGTTGAAAAAACAACATTTTCGTTTTTTTTTTCTGATTTTTTTCTCTCCCTCTCTCTCTCTTTTATTCTCTTCGCGAAAACTATGTATTTACTCTAGCGAGAAAATCCCACATGGCTGAACTTTATCTAACAGCTATATATACATATATCTACACATATAGATGTAGCTTTTCTTCACGGTTGTGAAAACGGTGATAAAAAAACGACTCGCGAGGGGTGAAATTTTCACTTCTTCTTCTCCTTGTTATCTTTTTTTTTTTTCTTTTTGTTTTCTTTTTTTCATAGAATTTTTGGTCTCATAGCAAATGAAATTTGATGGCAATGTGGCGAAAAAGCTCGCTCACGCCAAAAGCTCACGTAAAAAGATCTTCCGGGTGTTTCCCCGCGGCAAGTTTATCCTCCTGCTATATTCATTTTGATATTCGTCGGGCACACAATTCAAGGGCGTATAACTTTACGCATATTATGTAAAACAAATTGGTACATTCCCGCATGGCAATACGTCTGACGCTCTTTTCACTGTTTGCCTTCTTTATATTATAGACGTGCCACCAAATATTACGGAATTCACGCTCTGCCATATCTGTATACGTTACATGTAATACCCTATACCTACTTGCATAATACGTATAATTTTTTCTTCGTTTTTTATTCACGCCTTGGAAAATATCGCACGACTTTCTACAGCTTATTTATTAGTTGCGATAACATGGAATGAGCTTCGTTCATCGTCCTATATATATATACATTTATTTCTTTTCTTGCTTTCGGTTTTTTAGGTACAAATTCCTCCTTATCGTGTTTACACATTGATTTATCCAGTTCATATATTATTCAAGTGGCCTTCATCTCGTTCTGAGATCTTCCCGCCTGCAGATAGATACATATACAATATACATATACAGGCCGCGAAAATATTTGGTACAACACCGTGCGGAAAATTGTGAAATTCTTTCCCCCGCCTGTGAGATATTGAGAATAAACAAATTTCAAGTCCCTCCCCGATCAAACCTCTTTCAGAAAAAGGGAAACGATTTTTCGAGGAACAGATCTTCCCGCTTGCACAATAAATTTCGGGATCATTGGACGTATTTTTGTTTAGATTTTTTCTATTTTATTTTCCGTCTATTTAATTCATTTTATTTTTATTTCAGTTTTCTTTTTTATTTCCGCAAAGAAAGAGGAAGAGAAAAAAAGGTGAGGGATGGGGATGGGAGGGTCGCGTGCGTTCCGCGCTGCCTGTGAATTTGTCACTCTGTTAGTTTGTGGGTTATTGATTTAACTATAAAAAGCTGGATAGTCGAGTGCCCTAAGAAGTATACTGGGCGTATAGAATTTCTATGAAAGTAGAAGAAAAAAAGGCAGAAAGGAAAATAAAAATGGAAAAGGAAGAGGAGAAGGAAAAGGAATAGTACAGCGTGTATATTGGGGTTGGAATATCCTACGAATTAGATGATATTTGGCTACGTTATCCCAAGGCGCCTCTCGCCTCAGTTCCCAACCACCCCAGCTGGAGCGGGATAAAATATACGAAGCGCTACTTTAGTAGGCACCATCTTTACACAACCACGAGGGACCCGAAAACGCTGCCTTTGCCACCCTCGCGTTAGCCATACCTCCATATACATACATCTGGCGACAAAGTGCTACCAAATGATTCCAGTTTTTTCGTCTCTTCGTTTTTATATTTTTTTAGTATTACTATTTCCTATAATTCGTCTACAAGTTTTTTTCTACCCTTAAACCAGACGCGCGATGAGAGATTCGCGGTTAATCCACCCCGCTCGAGACTCGGCTGGTTAATTTTAATAACAGGCCAAGTACATACAACGAAAAGACGGAATTCATCCAAAAGTTTCGCGCACCCTTTTGCAGGAGGCTCGCGCCAGAAACGCAAACGATTGTTTAGAAAATTAAACGCGAGCGGGTGGTTTTTCGGCGTAGATTTTCCAGCCGCGTTTTCTCTCCCCAGGAGTCTGGGGTGAGAAAATTCCATCCCCGAGAGAACGAGAGAAGAGAGAGGGCTGCGGTCGTTGGACATATTTTCATTTCTTTACCCCTCTAGTTTTGGACGAGGGTTATAAAGGCGGAGGGTAAAGGGTGGCGGGCGAAGGGCGAAGGGCAACGGGACACAAGACACGTCAGCTTCTAGTTTAAGTTTCTCGGTAATAAACTGTCGAATATTCGAGGTGCGTGTTGCTCTCCCTTATTGCGTAGCTTTATTGGTTAAGTTTCGTCGTTTGGCGAAACAGGCGCCCTCTCTCGTTGTCGTGTAGCTACCCTCGTCTCCTTGGTCCTTACTGCCTGGCCACCTACCTACCTACCCCACTGGCGTTCTTCCTCCACTACGATCAATGGCGCCGCCGGTTTGAACACTCAATTAACTTGATTTGACGTAAATTTCGACGCTTTTACCTCCGTCTGGGTAACACGACCGGCTAAATTGCTTCTAAACGTAATCATTGCGAGCGGTTTCACCGTATGATCGACGCTGCAATACGTTACACCCTCTTGAACCAATTTTTAGAATTTCGGAGTCTCCCCTTTTTTTTCTATCTCGCAAATTTCCCGATGCCGAAAATTCCCTCGGTCGAATGACCGGGGATTATTTTTCTCATCGCGAATTAAACCATCCCAGAAGAGCTTAGCTCTAATCCTTTTTCACTCTTTTACTTTTTCTTTGAAAAAAATGAAAAAATAAAATAACGCAGGTACTGGCACGTAGTTGGCTTTAGACCCGAGATATCTTCCTCTAGTTTTCCCGAGGTAATATCAGATCTGAGTAACTTTTATACTCGGAAACTTTAGACGTTGTCTTATTTGGAAAAACTCTTTCCATATCTATCCATCTATCTTTCTATCTACCTCAAAACCGGCTCTTAGTACATGGGTATACGTATACTTTACTTCAAATGTACGTATCCTATCATATATAATTACTACTTTTATCTGAACTCATTCATTCCCCATCCATTCTGGACTTCATTAATAATGAATACGCAGGTATGCCACTCGCCGTCAGAAAATACACGCCGACCACAATAATCTGCATCTATAACCCCGAACTACCCGGTCATTTGTTACACCCCGATACTCGAAAACAACAATTTATTGAAAGGGCTTAGCTCTAGCTGTAAAATCATAGCTCAATTTCCACGTCGTATATCTGTCCATACTATACCCCGTTGAAATTTATTTCCTGTTGAAAAAAAATGAGATAACAATATTTTCCCTTATCTATTAGCGTCGCAGTGTAGCTTATTATAAACGTGGAACGGGGCCAGGGGGTGGGAATGGGAACGGGAATGGGAATGGGGATGCAGTGATTCTATGCACTGTAACGTTGGCTCTTGCGAAACTGAGACACGATATTAATTCTCGGGGGATGGATCTAATTAATTAAAAATAACAAATGAGAATTTCACGTCGCAGTAACAGCGGTAGGACCGTAGTCGTAGATGGAAATTATGTTTTCCTTTGTACTCGCGACCGCCAGCTCGTTGGAAGACTGGAAAATTAAGCATATAACTATCTGCTTGGTAAAGCTCCGCGGAAAAGCAGGAAAGGTCTCGGTGCTTGGCCGAGGAGAAGGCAGTCGAGAGCACTTACACCTGAGGGGCAAAACTGGAAGGAAACAACGCGCTGCGTAGGTATGAGGGGTAGGTATACGTGCATACGTATGTGCATACATAGATATACCCACTTTGACGTTATCAAATTTTACTACGTGCTCTCTCTCTCGTCTCTGTGCGCATAAACCACGGGGGTAGTTTTCGTTCATATCGCATTTTCCCTTTATCTCGTGACCCGGAATTTGGATTGATATTGTAAAGTGCGGGAGAAATGATCCGGTCGATTGAATGATGTCACAATTATTTTTATTATGTAATTTTGGGAACCGAGGCACGTCGAACGGTCCGATAGATGAATAAAGTTACGTCGAGATACCCCGAAATGTAGAAAGAAGAAGGAGGAGGAAAAAAATTGGGGGTAGTTTATGTGCCAGAGCTTCTCTGGGTTCATCAGCTAATGGTCATTAAGAGAGCCATTTGCGAGATACTGCCACTTTTGTTTCAGCCCACAGAATTCGGTATCCCAGCTGCCCTCGAGGAACTCCGAGAAACCGGGAATTTCTTAACGTCTGTTCAGACTCACGGTCTTAAGATTATGCGAAAATGGTCTGCGCACGAAATCCTATTATCTTTGAAAAAATTAAGAAAAATTAAATAAAGAATCTTTGTTTTGTCGGGCAAATGTATACGGAGATAATAACCCCGGGGTAGAATAAGAAGGGGCTCTTGAAATTCGAGTTCCGAGGAACCCAGGAACCGGACGTGGAACGAAAAAGACTGAAGGATACTCGGCGGGGACTTAGCTTTGGCAGAATCCGTAATAGTCAAGATTCTGAAAGCAACAAAACGCTGCCTTTGGGCCTTTGCCTTCAAAAGACGGCTGCTTGACCCTCCGCAGTTTTTCATGCAGCTACGCAAAACCCACCCACTTCTATCCAAGCCTTTCCTTTAACTACAACTCTCGGTATATGGATAGGCAGAGGGCATTCTTCCCTCACTAGCAAAGCACAACCGACTCAAAGTCTTCGCTTTGAATTCTTCATATTCAACCACCCGTACTGCCTCTATTCAGAATTCAATTAAAGAATTTATATCCACTATACACGATGGGAAATACATTGATTAAAATTCGATCAATTTCCCTGTGACAGGTGTTTAAAAATATTCGAGAGAAATACGCGGAAAATGTGCTTTGGTGTATAAATTTGATTGCTATACCTCCCAATTGTATCGAAACGAATAAAAAAAAAAAGAAGAAACACAAAAAATGTATCAGAATAATAATAAGGATTTTGAGAATAAAAATAAGTTAAAATCCACTTGCAAATTCTGTCGTCGCATATATTTCTCGAGGTCTGGAATGTTTTTTGGAGTTCCTGCTTTAGATAATTCATATAACCTACCCTTTGAATAATTAATTCGGTTGAAAATTCGTAACGCGATCGCATAAATGAGAGAAGAAGAGAGAGAAAGAAAAAGAGAGAAAGACAGATAGAAAGAGGGCATAGTTTTAATTTCTTCTTCAATTACATCGGAGAGAAATTTTCCCCTCTTCGCAGAAGCGGAGGTAAAAATTCAGGTGCGTATCGGGGTAGTGTAGTGCCCCGGGCTTTTCCTTTCAGTAGTACTCGAAAGTAATTGTCGGTGTATTATTATGCGAGTATAGTCGAGTACATAATTAGGTATATTTCTTGTTCGCAGAGACCGCAACGTACTGAAAACTGCCGTTGGCATTAGCCGAGCAAATTTTAAATTGGTTCGTTATATTTTTTTAATTAGGTCGCTTTGAGAGACGCTCTATGGTTCAGCGGGCTCGCAAACCTCTCTTCTAAATTTTTCGTTATTTTTTATGTTTTTTTTTTTCAATTTCTTTTGTCAATTTTTTTTTTTTTTTCATTCTCTTCCAGGTCCTTTTTCTTCCCGGTGCCCTTCACCTTTGCCATTTTATTTATTCAGCTATTTTTATTCTCCGTTTACTCTCTCCTCTTCTTTTCTCCACTTTCATTTTCTTTTCTTCGTTCTCTTTTTTTTGCTTTTTTTGCTTTTTTTATTCTTCTTCATTCCGAGACGAGACAATTTTTTTTTTTTTCCCCTCTTTTCACCCCGAGTTACTCGTCGGCTGCTATACGACGTACACAAGTGGGTACTACTGCGACGAGAACAAGGAAAAAAGAAGAAAAAAATAATAAATAATGTAAAACAAACCGAAAGGACGTAATACAACGCGGTCAACGATGGATGTAATAATAACGAGAGACTCGCGTTCTCGTTTGCGAGGATCTCGAGGACTACTCCCGCGCTTTGAACAACGACAGAAAAAAAACGAACAAAAAACAAAAAAAAATTTAAAAAATGTCGTTCAGACCAGCCGCCCTGGTGCAGAAGCTAATTAAATTAAAGTTAACAAAGTTTTTCGATCGCGTGTTTCCCCAGCCTCCTCCATGCTATATACACCGCGACTCGCCATCGGACCCTATTTTCCCCGTGTTTGAAAGAGAGACCCGAGAGTAGAAGAGACCGAATCGTTGTCGAAGGGGATGATTTCTCCCTACCACACCCCTACCTGATTCCTGATTCCCAGCCGTGAGCCAGAGGTCAAAGGACGAGTATATCCGTCCACATACACTCGAAACGAATAAATAATTCGCTCAAAGCGGGTCTCGCCAATCCCTCGCAATATTTGCGAAAATAAAAAATAAGATCGAACGAACGGAAGTGGGAAAAAATTTTTTTTTTTTTTTTTGGCAATTTTTTTACAATTTATATCTTCGATTTGGGATAAAGTGAAAGAAGTATTTATTTATATTCCTATCATTATTATTTATTTTTATTTCTTTTCTTTTTTTACCTCAAATAACGCCGTACAACGCCTCTAGCACGCATGTGAATATTTGAAGTTAAAAAAAGAATGAAAAAAATTTAAAAAACAAAAAAAACATGTAAGCCTTTACCCATGTTTTCCGTATTTCACTCGACCGACTTTTCCGAGTCAGGTGAGTAACTTTTATATACGTCTACGTCAGGTAACGCATACGCACACATCTGGGCCTCGCCATACCGAACTCTGGCTCTTTGATTCGTTTAATTAATATTTACTCTGCCTCCTCCTGTATTTACGTATTGTGCCTCGGGGCGAATTTTGTAGTAGAAACTCGCCTGCTTCTCCTCTCGATGTTATAACCCGGCTGTACAGGCTCGGGCGAGTGTGTATATTCATCCCCCGGGATTTTTGATTTTTTCCAAAAATCAACAACGCGTGTACGACGGGGCTGTACGAAGTTAAAAAATGATGGAAAAAAAAAGAAAAACAAAAAATGAAGAACTTGCTGCTCCACTGTTAACATTGTTATCAGGTTTCGGACCTTTTTTTCAAAATTTTCATTCTCGTTCGGCTCTCAAATTTCGCCGATTACACCATCCCTTAATTCTAGCGAAGTTCTGAATCCGTGGATACACCCACACATAAGAAACGAAACTTCGTCCGTCAGACGGAATGCAGGATACTTGCAGCTGGAGCTTTTTTTTTTTTTTATTTCCCCTTTCTCCTTTTCTTTTTTTTTTATTCGTCTCTTTTTCTATCTGGAAAAGAGAGAAGCAGACGGAATGGACAGGGAAAGACCGGAGTATCGACGTTCCGTCAAATGGCTACTTTGAAATGTTTTTTTTTCCCGAGCCACCGAGCCACTGAAAACTTTCTTCGCTATTATACCAAAGGTGTTTCGTTAGACTTTAGAGTCTCTATTAAGGTGAAGAGCGGCGAGGGACTATGGCACTTGGAATTATCATCTGCTAATAGGTCTCAGAGGTTCGCAACTTCGCCTGTGAACACATATAAAAGTCGAAAGCACGCTAGGGAAACATAGACTCTCGAGTCGGATCGCTACTCCGGAATTTTTAATCTTTCCACGTTCGAAATTAAATGTTAGCCATTCAAAGCTGTCGAGATTCGCGAATATTGCAAATTAATATTATCCGGAGACAAAATCGTATCCAAATTGATTGGGGGATGATTATCCACGTTAGAACGTGAAATCGATGATTGGGAATCAAAACGAGTTGAAATTTCCATAAGTTTCCATACGGCTATGGTCAACAATTTCACAAAAGTGACGTTTGGGGTAATTTTCGAACAATTTAGTTGTCTTTACGATAATTGAACCGTTTTAGAAAAATACCCATCCGTTTTCATCGACCGTTTTCACGAACGTGAACGTCCTATACCCCCCAATAACCAGGGTTACGAGAATTCTGAAATATTCATACGAAGGGGTAGGTAGGTACCTACTGGTATAATAATTGCTCAAAGTCGCCAATAATTTAAACAAAAAAATCAGAGATTTATTTACAGCCAGGAAAGTCAGACCTCAACATGTAATTATATGTTCCGTCAACCAGACAATGGATTTACCTAATGCACAGATATACGTGTAAAGGTGATCGATAAACGCTTTTATTCCACAGTTTTACTGTCTCACGATCCTATTCTCGGCCACGTAACGTTACCTACCCTAAATTTTAGTTGTTCTACACTTATCTAGGTGTATAAAAAAGCTAAGCTCCGATCACCCCTCAGACAATTGCTCACTTAACTGTAAAACGCTTTATCGAACTTGCGAGCTTTATTTTTATCTCTTGTTAATCGTTTGCCATTTCGAGAGACGAGGCATGTTGTCCCCTACCCTACCCAATGCCCGTTTCGTTTTATAGAAGATCTGTGACCGCGGGCAGTAAATTAGTTCACCTGCATCGAGCTTGCCTTCTCCCGGATACGAAAGTGCAGCAAATTTTGATTCGAAAAAAAGGTGAAAGAATAAAAAAGAGAGAGGAAAAAAATTCCAGGTGCTCGATGAAGTTAAGCGGTTTGTTTAGCGGGTACATCTGCAGCCGCAGCTTGAACGAGGAGTTAAAATTGAGGCAATTGAATTAGTAGTTGCAGTCGGTAGATGGTCGGACGGCCGGTGCCGTTTAAAGGCGATAAAAATTTTCTCGAGAGATCCCTTTTCTCTTATCTGGTATAATAAAGAGATTTTCGTCATCGATTTACCTCGCATAACACTTGAAATTCGAAACCTGATCTGGTTCATAAAACTATATCATTTCTCTCCCCTATCGTTTGGGTAGTCAGCTACAGCTAACTCTATCCCGTATATAAACAGCAACAATCCAGAGTCCCTCTTTTCCCGTTTTTTCTTTTCTTTTTTTTTTTTTTTTCTCTTTCCTCTTCCCCCCGGAAAAGACGAAGTGGCAATACGTGGGTTAAATTTGTGCCAAATAAACTGTCGCCCTATTCGACACTCAATATAAACTCCGAAACCGAGGCCCGATCGTCATGGAAGGATCACAAGCTCGAAGGTTTAAGAGGGATGAAAAAGGAGGCAGGAGTCTGCTGCAGAAAAGAGCTGGCGAGAAATAGGGTGCGAAAAGCGGAAGAGATATTGGCGGTTCCAGTCGCCAATTGTGAGTGCTAGCCTTCGTCGTCGGTACCGGCACAGCAGGGGTGTTCTGAGCTGCTCGTTCGCGTTCACCGTCAAACGAGAGAATAAAAAAAATAAAATGAAAAAGGGAAAAAGGAGGAAAGAAATAGGAGAGAGAAAGGAAAAGAAAAGAACAGAGAGAGAGAGAGAGAAAAAGAGAAAAAGAGAAAAAAAAAATATCTGTCACTCACGAAACTTAATGGAGCGTAACGTAAAATAGCGAATGGAATGGAGTAGAGAGACCCGGTCGTGACTCTCGGTGGTAAAGTTAAAGAGGGTGGAAGTGTGAGGTGGATGAAAATCGAGGGGTGACGGTGAAAATGTGACAATGTATAGCAAATGTATGGATATAGGTATACATATATACATATATGTTTAAACGGGGGATATGGCCTGAAATATATATTTGAGAAAAAAAAAGGGGGCAGCAAAAACCGTAGCACCCATTCGAGATTCAAAAACGTGTGTACAGAGAATAAAAGCAAAGTTTATTCGCCCGAGGGGTTGAATCGGCGAGAGAAACCAATATTTTCAAGCCTTTGTATTTAACTCTTGGAAAAAGTGGCTATTTTTTTATTTATTTTTATTATTATTATTTTGTATTTTGTTCTACGTGTTTTTTTTTCGCTCTTTTTTACTTTTTTCCTCTTTTTTTTTTTTTTTTTTTTATTTGTTCTCTGCCTCTCTCTGACCCCTTGTGTTATATTGCCTAACAGTATGCGGAGTAAACAAGTCTGACGGGTTGTCAAGCGCTGGTAAATTGGTGTGTAACGTATGAAAATCTGGGATTTCCGAAAATTCAACGGGTAAAAGAAGAAGCGAAGAGGGAAAGAGGGAAAGAGAGGAAAGAAAAAACAAAAAAAAAAAAATGAAAAAAAATTCGTTCATCAAACCGGTTGAATAAACAGGGGAAAAACATTTTTTATTTATCCAGGGCTGCTTACTTTTCTCCGAATTTGAAAATTTCAACCCCATGATGTGATGTTGAACGGTAATTTTTTCGTCCTTTTTATTTTTCTTTTGTTTTTCGTTTTTCGAAATTCAAACATTGAAAAAAATCATATATGCCAGATAAAATTTCGACGAAGGTCCGATATATATTTTCTGTTCTTAATTTCATCAATTATATCTCCCGATTCACGATTTCATCAAACGCTGACCTATGGCTGGTGCCATCATCCCCCGCTAAAGCTAATTTCTTCGAATCGAGTCGCCCGTGTGAAACGGAAATTGGTAGAACCGTTGATTTCCTGTACCTACGCGAAGCGCGTTCGACAATAGTTCATTAGAACGACGCGTACGTATGTACATATGCATATGTATACGTACGCCGGTGAAGTGGAGGTGTTTGTTTTATTTTCAACCCTCAAATTAAACGACCCGTATTTAAACCGGTCTTTCCTGAAAATTTCATTGGTTCTGTTTCGCAACGCGATTATTTTGAACCTGAGCATTTTCGGACGTTTTCATTCATTTTCATAAATATTTTATACTCCGAATGAAAAACCTTCTGAATTTTCGTTAAATTTTATTATAAAAATTCAACTCACCGCTGTACACGTATTCTCTAATGGCAGTGTAGTTGGCCTCTTGAATATAAAGCTCGCACTTTAACGTAACGGGAAGTTGAAGTGTCTTGGTATCCATGTCCGCGGTTACCTCGACGTTAAACCGTCCGTCCGAACGTATCTTGTAATCTTGTCGTTGGTTGGTGATTACTTCCCTAAAACAAACAGAGCGAGTAGTCCTAAGCCGAACGTTTGTCGTCCGGCTTCCTTCTCGGTTTCATTGTTCATAAGCTCCTTCTTGAATACAGCTTCCTTGAGAATAAAGATTTCATTGAAGAGAGACTAAGGCGGTAGCTCGGTATAAGTTTCCCATTTTATTTCAAAAGAAGGGCTTCTTTCATGTTGTGTATTCATCCGATTACGTATTACCACCTACCAACCCGGGCCTGGGTGTAGATGACAAGTCATTTCGCGCAGAAGTCTGTGCGAAACCTTTAAATATACGTAATAATCGCGAAAAGGAAAGGCTTGTATGGCTCTAGTCGATACGACGTCGCCGCGAATTCTGTACGGAATCAGCTTTCACGTTTACTTTCGCGTTCCTCACCTGCCGAATTTACCCTCTATAGACGTGTGTGCGTACGTGCACCCCTCCGTATCTGCTCTATGTTGATTATTTTCCCCCGTGAACCGCGGCAGGGTAGGTAAAATCATTCTAGCTCGTAGAATAGAAGCCGTAAAGCCTTTATCCGTAATCGAAATTCATCCTACCAGAATTACCAAACCAATTACGAACCAACGGGTTTATAATCGGGATTTGATTACCGTTAGTCGCGGGTTCGTATAGATGTATACATCCCGACTTCCATTATCTCGGTAAAACTAATTAAACGATACCAACAATTATTATACGTATGATTTTATCGCGGTCCAAGTTTCTACCGATAATTGAAAGCTACTTATTATATCATCAAACCTACTATCGCGAAAAGTTTCAGGACTGAATTACATCCCTTATCTTTACCGTCGAGATCATTTATCTCGGAGTTTCACTCCGTCGAATAATAACTCTCGAACGAGACTTTTGTTTCCATTTTTTTAGCCTCGAATCGAGCTCGGAAGACTCGATTTGCCGTTTTATTGTCACCTCAAAATGCCGTTCGGATAATCACCTGTCTTTT
Source organism: Tenthredo distinguenda (assembly GCA_947538915.1). Taxonomy (NCBI): domain Eukaryota; kingdom Metazoa; phylum Arthropoda; class Insecta; order Hymenoptera; family Tenthredinidae; genus Tenthredo; species Tenthredo distinguenda. The sequence goes on from OX384535.1 coordinate 2,817,381, forward strand.
TGAAGGGTCATTTTTGGCTGGGGGTAGATTCCCTCGGCTAGACATGTCACTCGTAATTCACGATGCAAATCGTCGTTACGATTGTGAAGGTGTTGTATCCTGAAGTGATGTTCCGGTGCTGAAAAAATGAAGAAAAATGTGGAATAAAATGATCTACGAATTCTCCTTCTGTGAAATAAAATTTGCAAAATAAAAATCCAGGACCTTTTCTCCGTGTTTTTCCCGGGAAAGAACCACCCCTAAATACCCGTGGCATTAAACCGGCACGGTTGTTGATCCCGAACCCTTCTAAATCCGCAGAGTACCTATTCCTGCGGTTTTCGCGCTCGATTTGCGACTCTGACATCGGTGACAGCATACCGCAGCGGCTAAAGTGACGAGATTTAAATTAAGGGTGGCAAATACTTCGACCTGACGTACGTAACAGGCTATCGTTTGATACGGAGTCATTCGATTTTCTCACTAACTGACAATCACTAGCCTGTCGAGGTCCGATTTCACCCACCCTTTTCCATCAACGGGATAAAAATTCGAGGGATTAAATTTTTGAATGAAAATTTATACCCGTTACAAATTTATTTATCGATGTTCAAATCGACGACATTGATCAGCGAAAAATAGACTAAACTGGGTCAAGTTTATACACATGTTTGCGAGTAGGTAAATAATCGATCGCGTGTTTCGAATAATTTGCCAAGGTCATGTGTCGAGGTTCGCACTTGTGTAAATTGACCCCAAAAAATAGCAGTACTCATCCGTGGGTATAAATACCGAACCCACAGCCAACGTTCATTACAGAAGTACTTCTTCCAAAGTATACTACATCTTCATCATGAAACAATTCGTTTGTCTGATCATCGCCGCATTGGTGTTCGTGCAATTTGCCACAACTACCCCCACCTCGAAGATCAATTATTCTGAAAACGAAAGTGAGTACACAAGATCGATATTCCTCCGACAAATATTTCTCGCCAGATATTTTTGTGGATCAATTTTCCCGGCATTTCGAATCGATGAAGCTGTTCACTTGTATCCCTTCCTACTTTTTTGCTTTTTCCTTTATTTTCTCAACTTGTGTCCGTTATAAAAAATTTCGTTGATACTATTTCCGACATTTATTCTATTTCAGATGGTTTGAGAGTGGATGCGGTCCAGGTGGAAGATACTAAAGGCAAACTCAACGACTCATCTTTAACATGGGAAGACGTTAAGGTTACTTTCCTCACCTTATTCCTAGGTCGTATTCCGAATGTAACTCATAGTGAAACTCACAGTGGAACTCACCCCGCATCTCAATCAGATTGAAGATTATGAATACGACATTTATATTATCCGTAATTTATTATTATACTATTTATTTCTGCCTCACAAGCAGACGTGTGCCGTGTGATCTATCTACATATATATATACACTATTTATTCATTAGTTCTATGATATTGTAATTCAGAAATGTTCCAAATAAAATCCATGCACTATGCTTCAAACTCTACATACATGCACGAGTCGCAATTTTATTATTACAATAACGATCTTATCCAGCCCTGATCCTAAGCCCGGTCTGAACGACCTAAGAAATAATTACGCTCCTTAAATTTCATGGGGCAAACTGACTTTCGAAAAGTTCTCTTTTTCCAATGGATAAAACACGCTCAATTGAGCCCTGAGATCATTCGCTTGATCTAATGGCTACTATTCGGCGATTCGCGAAGAGAAATGGCGAATCTTTTATCCTTCGAATCGTCAACCCCTTCCTCGAATCTTATTTTTATATAATAATATTTTTTAAAAATGAGAAAAAATTGGAATACAACTCACAGTAGACGAGCATCTTGCCTCCAGCCTCCACCTCGTCGTCGTGTGTGAATACGACGCATCTATATTCGCCGGAGAATTCTGGTCCAGGTCTAATCAATTTAACAGCTCTGTACATGGTGTCAGGGTTGTCGCTAGCCCTGTACGAGGCATCGACGTATTTTCGAAACTCGTCGGAAGCCTGGGGTGGTTTTCCATGGATCCACTGATACAGCAACTCCTGTCCGATGTACCATTTTATTGCCAAACCGGTGTTGGACGAAAGTCCCATGTCGTAGTCACAGTCCAGGACGATCGGCTCGTCTGTTCCGTCTCTGACCACCTCTGGTATGCTAACTACCTTGATGTTGAGACCCCGTATCTCTGGAATCATCAAGAAAATTACCCGTCGTAAGAACTTACCAAGTTTTTGTATTTTAAGCCGACTGAATAGACGCGGCTGATATCCCATTCGCCGAGACCCCGCGAGCAAACTTCGATGTTGTTTTCTGCTCGGTTAATCTTATCGGGAAGCTAATATTGTTATAAAAACTTCCTCCGCAAATTAGCTTTCCCTCGTTTTCACACGGGTATAGAGCTGCAGGTATGATATTCGCGAATATATGCAACTCCGACGTTATACTCCTGGAAATCCACTCTACCTACTCAATGAATTATTTACATGGGAATTACGAGTCTTATACCACGGCATGCACCACTCCGGAGTGCTTTATCGATTCACTGCAGAAATGTTCGTTGTTTCTTAACGTACGGAAAATAAATAATAGCAGAAACTTGCCCGAAGATTTCCGCCTTCTGTATCGGATTGGGATTTTTCAAACTTTGCTATAATTCTTTTCGGAGCGAATATCCAACTTTGTTATGCGATAAATATCGAAACGCTGCTCACCTACCCCTGCCTCTAAAATAAACGTTAGTTTTTGATGCATGAGAGCTTTATATCACAGGTTTGTAGATGGGAAGAAATGCGGAGGAGTATGGAGCGCGGAAATCCAGGTTCCACCATCTGGAGAACGTGCAAAATGCACGTGTAACCGTAGGTAACGTAAGTGTAACTGGATATTCCATGTGACAAGTGCTTTTCCATTTTATCGCAAGCACCGACCATTTTCATGCGCTTCGCAGCTCTTTACGATTCCATACTCGAGAATTTCACCCCGTTTCGTCACTTTGAATGACCCGGCAGAAATCTGCATCCCCTATTTATCTCTTTTTCCGGTTATGCCGTAAAGTTTTAGAGGAATTCCGCTTTCCTTAAGTTTTATGGAACTTCTCGCTGTCCCAGCGATCCAAGTTTAAGGGATGCTCTGAATACCGGGAGATCGGAAATGTTGGAAATGAAAAAATAGACCGTGGTAAACGCTCGCCCCGTTCCACTTCCCGTACGGAGAACAATTCGAAAATAATTATATTTAACCCAATTTTTATCCTTTTTCGAAAGCTTCAGCTTTTTGCAATCTGCTTCCCTCCAGCGAACCTGCGGTTCTAGCCTAGAACGAGCAGAGGCAAGCGTCGAGATAAAAAGTAGAGAAATAAAAAATTACTGTCGCTGCACGGAGCTCGAGAGATTAATCAGTGCTGCGGAGTGAGCCGATTGGATGGAAAAAAGTAAAGGGTGAAAAAGTTTTTTTCAACGCGGGTACGGTTTGTTCTAAACCCGTCCCTATAACATTTGTACAAAGGCCGTAGTACGAGCGAAGGAACAACGACTGGGAATCCAAGATGTACAGCCTAGTCGTCAATCAGAATAAAGGATTTATAGATTTATAGCTTCAGCCTTTGAGACAGCTATTTCGTATCCATTTCAGTATCTGGCACCAATCGATGCCTTTTATCCACCTAATGGAGATTTGTAGACAGCTGACGTCGTCCGTCTACAAACGAGGAAATAAAGCCAACTCTACTCGTAGAGCATGAGGATTTTGTTCTTCCCTCCTCACGTGCGGAGAGTGGAAGAAGTCTATAGAACAAAGAAGACTAGAATAGGAACCGCGCGAATTCGCGACGAAAATGATCACCTTCTTTACTCCAAACCCGAAAATTTTGAATTCCTGATTTTTCTCCTCGATGAAAATGAACTTTTGCCTCGCGCCCCGTACCACAGCCCAGAGTTCAGAGTCCTGAAAGGAAGCCAGGTCGGACGGATTACCAAGTCGGACTCGTCGCGATACTCCGGAGATTAACCGAGCCGGAGACCAGGTTTTTCTAGTTTCTTGTTTTTCATCCCTTTCACGGGTTGGTGGATGGTCGACGGAAGTTGCTCACGTTGGCCAGGAAGCCGTAATGCCCAGGGCATACGTCGCCGAGTAAATCGTGTAAATTAGTCGACTTGACCCTTGGCTGGAACCCTAGGTGCTTCTTTAGACACCTTCAGGTCGAAGTCATCCTTCGATCGATCTATCAACCTACGGTAGAGTGTTTTCTGAGGGTAATCGGGGCCGGAGGTCAGATCTTCGAAGCCCTTTCACTCCGAGCAAGAAACCTCCCTGCAGGTTTTACCTGCTATATAGGTTAATTCAGCCGCATGCGGCTTAATGAAGTGAGAACAATTATTCGAGAATTTATGCTCGGTCGTTTCAGAGAGACATTTTCCACCCATATTACGGTCCCATCTCTTTTATTCTCCCTGTCTTTGTCACGCCTCTTTCATTTCCTCCGCTCTTTGTGTATTCTGGTTAATTAATATAACACGTAGCTGGAATTTAAACTTATACTATTATTTTTTCAGAGCCTTAATTGATGCACCGTACAAAGGAAATAGTTATTTGATTTAACGGAAAGGAAAATTCATTCCAATTAACAACTCATCGCAAATAAGTTATTCAGTACGAGCGCCGATGTGGAAACGAATGATTTTCCTTCAGAGGTAGAGGTGGGTGCGAAAGTCCGTTCTTCGAGGTCCTGAAAGGGTCGAATATCAGGAGTGGATCCCGTGCATCGCACTTTCGCATGTATGTGACAGAAATCCACTTTCACTTCGGCGGGAACAGTAAAAAAGAGTGCTTTATCCCCGTGCGCCGGTGGGTGGGTACCTAACGACCAAGAGCTTTTGGTATTTGGTAAATCCATCCATACATGGTATAAGTACTCCACGGTGAGCCTGTGTCACGTCGCTTACGTGTTCGTCTTTAATCATATATATATGAAGGTGTACAGCATTTTCGCGATCATACAGACCAGGGAAAAGCACCCTCTTTTTTCTCTCCTCGCACACACGTATGCAGATCGTCACTCGGAGCTAAGTGCGCGTTCCATGACGGCAGCTTGAGCTGGCTTTGGCGAGCTTTGTATTACAGTACGATTGTAAAGCAAGAATACCGCCATTCTTTCTTTAGCTGGCACAGCAGTCTCTGTGCTTATGGCTCATGTACTGTACAGTACTTTGCCGTACGGGTGCGGTACGGCGCTTTGGACCACTTCGAAGGGTGGTAGCCAGCCTAGGTAGGCACGCTGTCTAACGCACCTCCAGACTTCTTCAATTCCTTTGATGTCTCGTTCGACACTCTGTCGCCCCCGTAGGGGTGGATATAATTTTTAGGGTGCTGAACCGAGAGGGGCGATTTTCTGCGCCCAATTTACGCCTATTTCGTAAGCTAATTCCTCCCACCCCGAATGCGATTTTTTATTTTTTTTCGCGGTTCAAATGATCGAGACAATTTTCAGACCGAGTTAAACTTCTTTATTGACCTCAACAAAGTCCTGCAATAAATGTTTTCGAAGTAATATAGTGTGTATCTGGGTACAGGATACGGCGGTGCAGGACTACATTTCGTTTACGACTATCGTAAAAATCCGTTGACTCGGTCACTGTACCTACGAGCCGGTGCTACGTGAAATAGAAGTTCGGGAAGATTTGGCGACGAAAAGTTCAGCTTGAGTAAAAATTCAACCTTTTATGTCTACGGAGGAGAGATTTATCTCCGTAAATTTCTGTTTAGAAAAGTTTCACCGGATATTGCAGGGCGCACGGTAAACACAGTTGAATCGAGGATGAGACGAGGAATAGATGAAATTTGGATAATGGGTAGAATTTGTTGTTCATGAGTGTATCGCGTAAGTATAACGAGCTTTTTATAATCTAAATCAACTGCTTCATCCCGATTCCTGTTTTTCCCATCCGAATGGTATTTCAATCCCCCGCGTAGTATTTCCTTGCATTACGAATGCTAATCGATTCCGACGACTTGATCCGATTACCATGGGTTCGAGGTCTAAATAGCCTCGTCGACGGAACGTTTCTACTTGTTTTACTCGTCTGAGTACACGCGCGTATACATCACTCTCGCGAAATGCGGACAGATAATTAAAGCTTATTTTCCATTATGGTTGAAGTAAGAAATTACAGAGACGACTAATTACAATTTGTTCCGTTATTATAATTGACTGTTAAAACTGAGTGCTTTCAGTCGAGCTTTTATTTCCATTTAACTCATGACTAGGTACCCACCTATACGTAAATGCAAGTTTCTCCGGTCTCGGTGGCTGCGGTCTGAGACGAGGAGGAGGTCCTTTAATTTACTTCTCTATTCTAAGACACGCGCACAAACTGAACGCGAAGTTAGAAGCAGCTAGTCGCCAACAATCGTACGAACCTCATGCATATTCAAGACTGAGTTAATCATTTAACATTCCCAGCGTCTTCCCCGTATTTCCTGTATTTCTCACATTTCCGCGTATTCTCCGAAGCCCTCCTCGCCCCGTGGGAAATTTTACTTCACGGGGATGACATCCTCCGAGGATGTTTGACAGTCTGGCGAATAAGACTTCAGCCCCCGAACTTCAACTTATATCACAGGCGTATCGCGAAGTAATATACTTTCGGGTGAACTTGAATCATCGGCGGATCTCCAAACCGTGTCGTTTTATGGTAGTAGAATGATAAAATCTGGCCAGATTCGTTTACAGCGAAATAAAAATTGCATTCGCCTCTCGCTGACCGAGGTCGTCCAAGTTTTCTCAAAGTATACGTCTGTAATAACTTAATTTAGTATCGATTTCAGAAACGTGGTGTCGTGCAACTAGGTTCTGCACTAGAATCTGAAGTCTAGCTAGAGCTAGACGAAGCCCATCTACACGCGACTTTACGGTGCAAAGTCTAGGCGATACCTACGTAGTTGACTTTAGTAGTTACTTTGGTAGAGAGAATGAGAGAGCGAGAGGAATAAAGAGAGGAAGAGAGACTGCGGCCGCATACTCGACATACAGCCTCACTTGGTATATAATATAGGTATCTACTACATACCAGTCTGTAAATTATACCCATATACACCGACTGAGCTTTGCAAATTAGCATAAATTCATTCGAGAAGGTGTGTATATTGTATATAGATATACGCGCAAAGTGCAGTTTGAAATTTGCGGGAGGGGCTCGCCAATGCCATTACCTATACTCGTACTTTTTCGCGAGAATATAATTCCACCATGTCGAGGTTGAACCTTTTTTTCACTGCATATTTTATGGGGGAAAAAAGAGCTGCTAAATCGTCTGAATTTCAAGTAGAAATAGAAGAGAATAAAATCGCGTAGAGTAGGTGAGGAATTTTTTAAAACAGATATATATGGGGTACCGTTCGTTTATAGTATTGTAATCGAGGCGCACCTTACTTGAGTTCTGTGTTCCCCGTAAGTCCGCAGGTACGTATTACCCCGGATCAAAGGCATAAACGGAAGCTGGGTTTTTGGGACGTATAGGACGGTGTAAGTAAACGCGTATATGGGCGACATGGGATAACCGCTGCTCGTAAGCCCGACTTAATATTTCAGTGCGTAAAACAGGCTGAATATGCAAACCCGGTGTCCCCTGTATTTGCATTTTTTTTTCTGCTTTTTTCCCCCTCTTTTTCAACCCCTAAACCCAACGCGCACGGGCGCTCCGGCCGGATAGGTCTACCTGTGTCTGGCTACCTACCTACCTACCTCCCTGCCTACCTACGTATAACCTTTGCAGTCCTATTAATCCAAAATTTATGCATAATTTTAGCTGTAATTAACTCCGAGCACGTACGAATTCCATGATACAAGGGGAATTTCTTATTTGCATAATACTTTGCAACTTATACCTATGTATATGTAATAAAGATATAGATATATGTATATATGTGTGTATGTGGATTTATGCTACGCTCGTACAGCTAGGCTACGTAATTTTCGTTATATCGCGAGTTCGCACGCTTAAAAAAATCACGTAAAATCGTGCTTTTCATTTATCATACCGATTCGTTTTTCGGGACACCGATATAGCGGAGTTTGAATAAATTAATCACGAATTAATTAGTCCGATAAATCCGACTAACGACGAGGTGTAAGGGATCAATGAAAGAGATATTACAGGTCGAAGCTGACCTATATAGGAATCGGGGTTATATCGGACTGTGGCAAAATTACTTATGAAAAGAAAATATACTTTATATGTATGTATATATCAGTCATTTTATTTTCACTTCATAATTATATGAGAAGCTTTTCTATATACCTACTGGCGAACTCATCAACAGTTATAATCAACCAACTATATTTCTACGCTCATAATCATCCTTTAGATATTCGTGGTATACGTAAATTCGAACGTACTAATTAGAAGGTGAAATTTTTACCTCCGATATACATAGAAGCTCGTAGCGAGTAATCTAGATCGAAGTTTATTTCATATACATATAGAAACATGTATGCATACGTTGAACACGGGCAGCGGACTACAACGCGATGATAAATTGACGAGAATTAACTGCGGCATAATAGAACGAGTAGAATTTTTCAGTAATTGTTGGTATGAATTTCTGGTAATTTTACCGTTAAGAATACTCGCGTTTACCATTTCACAACGTATGTACAGGCATATATGTACGTATACGTATATATTATACGTAAAAGGGATACGACTTTATGGTCTCGTTTATCCATTCACAAAGCGGCCTAATAATACGAGGTAAAATTTAACTCGAGGAAGTAATTTACAGTCTTTTGTGTCAGCGTTTTCTATCCACCCTTTGACTAGCGGAATTACGCTTGCAACTTTTACGTCGTGGCTAAAATATAACGGTGCGTAGAATTGATGCAAATTTTTGAAATTAACCAACTCAAATTTTTGACCACCTACGTATAATAGTATCGTACGATTTTACAATTCGGTATAAACGCTAATTCGCAACGTGCGAATAAAAGCACTGCTTCAACGATAATAAAAATCGGAAAAATTTCACAATTAGAGTGCTTTCATACAATTCACGTACGCACGCGCACACACGCGTAAAATATGTATATATATATATATATATATACATACGAGAGTTAAAAAATTTACGACCACCAATTTTCGACCGTTCAAAATAGCCAGTTAAAATATTAGCTACCCCACGGTACCTATGTTATACCTACCTGGTGAAATCAAGTTTATACACCCACCAGCCCACCATGTGTGGAGTAAAAAAAATAAAGAGAGGGTAGCGGAAAGGCAAAAAAAAAAAAAACGAAACAAAAATGGAAAGTAAAAAAAGTTTGTCGATTATTATTCCCCAAGAATGTGTTGGTATTTCGTTCCGTTTCGTTTCGTTTCGTTTCGTTTCGTTTCGTTTCATTTCATTTCATTTCGTTTCATTTCATTTCATTTCATTTCATTTCATTTTATTTCATTTTATTTCGTTTCGTTTCGCTTAGTTTCGCGGGTGCGGGGGTGATCGATCAGTCAAACCGACACTTACAAGCGTAAACTGACTCGCCGAGTTGAGCGGCCGAACGATCCACGATTGTGTGAGCGTGTATCGCGTTACTGTGACACCGCGGCTGGTTCTCGCGCGTATCTCGTACCGCATGGGTGTCGACTACACCGAAGGGTGTAGGTATAGAGGTATAGATACAGGTATACCACTACATATATACATGCATACTATACCGTTATACGGAAATGCGGGTAAAAATGAAAAGCGGTCGCGATATTTATGCCCCGCCATCAGTCGTTGCGCGGAAAAAGCGATAAACTTAACGCGCGGGTCGGCTGCAATCTGTATCCGCGAACCCCGATGACGTATGGGAGAGAAATTCGACTTTTGCAATGGTCTGAGTCTTTTTTTATTTTTTATTTATTTTTTTTTCGGTCGTTTTATTTTCCGAAATTTTTTTGTTCGCACGTTTTTGTCTTTCTTTTTTATTACATTCGACACGTGTTACGTCGAGGCTCACCCCTTAGGGGCGTGTGGGGTTATATACGCGAGGATATAGCGAGGGTTGAATATATAAACACATTTTCGATGTAAAATTAGCTGAAAAATCGAGCTTACCACTCAATCGACTTCCGAACTTTACTGATCGTTACCTAGCACGCGCAAGTGTTTACCACGATTTTAACTAATTTTAACGCCCCATTAACCCCCGGCGAAATATCGAACTCCGAAATCGGTTTGAAATAAATTTTCCTCTTCTTGATCGAATACCGATAGTCATTTCGAGTATAAAAAGTGTGAATGAGGGGTACTTGACACGAATTTATAGCAGCCAATGGAGAATACTTTCCAAACAACGTTCACATAGTAGTAAAATCGAAAATCGATTAGAATTTCACAAAAAAAAGACACAAATTATCGTTTTTAGAAATTTTCTAGATATTTACTGAAAACCGATCAATACAATATTGTCTCTTTTATTTTTCTTGATAATTTCGATGCCCTGAATTGACCCTTTAATGGGAAATATTCGTGACACGTAGATATGTGGAAAATAACACCGGAATGTATTCAGGCATTATAATTTCTTTAATGACGTATTATTCCCAGGCGTGAATTAAGCGTTTATCTGTAATAGCTTTCGCGGCTAATAGTCTCCAGCAGTGAAAAATTTCGTATTTAGTATCCTTCCATTGCGTACGCGTGTGTGCATGTACTACCTACGCGGCTCGCAGCATTTAACCATTACGCCAATACACCCACGCTGTGCTTCTACACCAATTCCAACCTTTTATCGTACGATTGGGAATTTAAATTAAACTGTATCCAATTACTTCACTGTCATGTTTATTAGTTTCTACTATCGCGTATTTCGATCCCTCTGCGCCTCCGCCTGAATATGTATATACGTGTAGTATATTTATACAATTGCGAAAAATCTAAACGCTCTGCTGTGCCGTTATCATATTAATTCGGGCACACCAAGTTTTCATTACAAAATCACTAATCCCTTTCATTATGTGTATATATTATGTAAAGTCGTATGTACATAAACCCCAGGCTTATCGATCAATAGGAAATTAGTATTATAACCGTTTAACAGCAAAAATCTAAGATTACCTTTGATTGCCGTACAATTTAATTCCACCTCCGCAAAACTGTACTATGTTTGATCGATATTCACCTCATCGTTAATTAGACAGTCGTTTCAGGATGGAAATTCATTCCCTCAATCCTACCAACTATCGTATACCAGAAGATTATAAACCTCGCTGGAAAACTAAACAGAGAAACAAAAAAAAAATTATTTTTCCATTTTATTATACATATATATACAATATGTCTAGATACTTGGAAGAAATTGGTTTCTTCGATATAGAGGCCATATTGCGATCGTAACTTCCTTATAGAAGGTTTTTTTTCTTCTTTCTCTCGTTTTTCTATTCTTTTTCCCCCTTTTTTTTTTATACATATATATAAAGCAATTTTACCGCAACGGTTAACTTAGGCAAATGTATATTTTATTGTGGGCATGATCGGTGCCCCTGGGGTTGTCATAGGGATATAGTCCATGCAGAAATAGCCTGTGGGGGCATTCCTTGGGGAACAGCTGTTCCGAGCTTGTTCGGCAGATATAACTTCCGGTAGGAACGAACTTTAAGAGACAATCTTTATGGTCCGGGTCGAACTCGCCTTCATATAACGCAACTTTTCTACTGGAACCACCAGGGCCGTACGATTCGCGGGGGACCACTTTAACCACTTCAACCACTTTAAGCGTGCCGATAACTGCGCTTCCAACTTTCACGATAAAAATACATTCAATCCACCCACCGTCACACTCCGTTCGGTGGTTTTCCTTACACCGATCTTTGTGCATAAATTTACCTCCAGGAGCCAAGGGATATGGATACCGAGGAGTTAGATGAGCGGTGAGAAAAGGAGGAAACGCTGCGGGCAAAGTTTCCAGAGATTCGCACGTACAGAGCTTGGTGGAAAATATTGAGAATTATTTAGACGATATCTTTGACGGTTAAAGTTGCAGCGAAATTGCATTCGGTTTTTTATAATTGACATTGTTCTTGGCTGCGTTTTGTGAAAAATTCAAAGTTACGAACTGTGAAAATACACTGTTCACTGCTTCAGAACTTGACTCGACTCCAAGAGGGGCTTCAGGCTGTATTATAATGGAAAGAAAGTTGAATTGAAACTGAATGACTTTAAGGGTTGAATTCTTGAACCAGTTTAGAAACGAATTCACTGCAAACTCTCTGCAGTCTACGAAATCTTTGGGATCGCGTTATATCCACCCCGAAATGAAGATATCGAAGTAATTTCGGGGAAAAAAAGATTTCATTCTCCGACCCCCTCTCTCGCCCCCGAAAAGATCTTCGCGCGCGTGGCACGTCTTCGGTGATTCGAAGCTGAAGGGAAAGAGAGAAGCTCGTTTTAATTCGATTTTATTTATCACATGTGTATTCTCTGGAAACGTTGCTATCTCCACTCATCTCATGTCAGTGATGTATCGATCTGTATGTAAATGTAAACGTATGAAAAAGTAGCATGAGACAGATAGGCATCTGACTATATACTGGAATATATATACACACACAATGTAAATCCGTATGACTATGTATATAATTTATAAAACGGGGTAGCAGAATGGGGTGAGTCAGGGAAGGTGCGAGGATCGATCTTGTCTCGTTCGGATAGAAATATATATTCGCAATACGTCGACTATTACGAGAGCCAATAATAAATGATGTATGGGATAAGGGTTGGTGTCTTTTTCTTTTTTCCTTTATTTTTTTCTCTCTCGTTTTCTCCGTCTTCTTCTTTATTATATTCGGTATGTGGTGGTTAATGTCGTAACGCGTGCAGGGAACCACTTTTCTGAAGTGTAAATAAATAGCTGGGTATTTCATAAGCTCGTTTACTAAATCAAGTCTAGGTTCGGGTAGATAAAATCTTTCGAATGACTATTATTATCGCGTTATACGAGCCACTAGCTCCTCTATATGTATACACGTATATACATATACATATAGTGCAAGCGGCGGGGAATCAGGCGATTGTGAATTTACTGACCAATAAAAACAGCAGTAAGCTGCGACACGAAAAGCAATCTGTTTACCAGAACGAGATAGCCTAGCAGCTCTAGCTGGTGCTGCTCATGGGGTGAAAAGGAGTCAAGTTTTCCGCATGGCAATTCATCAAAACTGACTTTCAAACTTCACGACTTGAAATATTAAAGGAAGAAAAAATAAAAAGAGAGAAAAAGAACAAAATAAAACAAAATAAAAAAAAAATAGAAAGGAGAGAGAAAATGAAATGGCAGATCAAAGAAATTTTCATCAAATTTCTCATCCTTATTTTTTATTTACTCGTAAAACTCAATTTAGTACGTCTTTTTTACTCTTCTATTTTTTTTCTTATTATTATTTGCCAGGTTCAGCTCAAAAAGCACAATACTCGATGTCGGGATGTTGGAAAGTCGTGAAACTCACCTTCGAAAAAGCTTCCGACAAAAAAGAATGCCAACATTTGCCAGTGATCCATCTTCCCGAGTCTTCGGAGTCCCTCGACTCACGCGTCGTGTCTGTCGAAAATTATCGTTCAATTTCAACTTTTCACTTTAGAGTCACGTGTCATTTCTATCCGGGGTAGTTCGAAGTCGAAATATCGGGTGGGTTCGATATTTTCAATTTTTTCTCTGTACGGAAAAAAATGTATTTCTCATCACACAAGTACGAAGACGAGGGACGAGTTTCGATAACGAGTTCAATTTTCGTTCACGATGTAAAATAACTCGAGACGATTACTTCACAGGATCACAATTCGATATCCGGGTATTTTATCACCGTCGAACACCTCTCATACCTTTTTCATAAAAATCTTTAAACGAATTCAATCTGTTGTCACCAAAAGGACTCTCGGAAAAGAATCCTCCTGATTGGGTCCAGAATCGAATGATTGAGGACTCACGTGGCATCGGCTGCTCATCAATCACGCACGATTGATTCGGTGCCCACCAATTGAACCCGCACAAAATCAAACAGCTTTAATCAAAGTTTAAAGTTGTCGAGGATATATCGGGGGTCGGACATTATTCAATAATTTTTTTACCCATCATCGTTTAATTCCACATGAAACTTTTCATTTCATTTCGTTTCAATGAAGTTTTTTTCTTTCTAGATGAAATTAGAACACAAATGAAATTAGCACCAAATATTTATTTTATATTTTTTAAACAATCTTTGCTCATGATTATCACCAGATATTTTACACCTTGTTATTTATACAATAAAAAAATTTCGAATCAATTCGATCCTTTTACAATCGACGAATTAGTTATTCAAGAACGGGGTTGGTAATTGAAATTCTTCCCCTTTTTTCATCTACGGAGCTATTGCCTTCACGAAAAAAAAAAATGATCGCGATAAGAACCCAACTACTTCCGTACGAAGTTAAACAGTTTGCGAGAAAAAAAAATTACACCTTATAACGATCTACTTCACATAGCCTCCCGTGACCTAAGGGGGTGAAGTCATTGGATGATTACCGCTTAAAACTTGGTCACACAGTTCCACCCGCACCTTGCGAGGAAAGTTGGTCTTTGATGTCCTATTTTATAATTTTTTTTTCGTTCTTTTTCGCTTTTGGATTTATTTTTTTCAACTTTCCTCGTACGGGTCTTTAAGCTCAAGGGTTTGAGCAAAGTGAGCACGTAGGTTCAGAGAACGCGGTACGGCGAACGACTGTCCGACTACCCCCAACACATCAACGCAGTGGAGGACCTCTGTTTCCAGAGTTTGCGCGGCATTCCCGAGTTTGCGCGTCGACGATGGGATAGCTGCTGCAGGAACCAGGCGAACCGATCGAGAATTTCGCACGATCAAGACAGCCGAGTCCTTGTGCAAAGACATCGTTGCGCCTATCTGACCGCAGCTTTTGAGATTTTTTTGCAATAAGTACCGAGAAATCGAAATCGCGAATCGTTCGTCTATTTCTTTCAGAGGGTTGAAATTCAGGGGTTGAAACGTGTGTGTAAAGTTTCGTTTCGTATTTCTCTATTCGAATCACTTCCTTTAGGATTCCTTTACAGATTCGCTAACGTGATTGCTTATTTTTTTTTTTACGCGACGTCTAATTGCAGAATAAATTATACGTTCATAAATTGTTTGTCGTATTCGCTAAGACCGTTGAAAATTTTTCAGGGAATATCCACGTCGTGCAAACAGCACTCAATTCCCCGTTCTCTCGCGGTACGACAAACACTCTCGACCTTATTTACAATTCGTAGCAAATTTGCCGGCAGCTGTCTCGATATGATAGGTATATACCTACCGACTCTATCTTTTTCTTCGTCGTTTTTCTTTTTTTCATTCCTTTTTTTCTTCTTTCTTATTTATTTTTTATTTTCTTCTATTTGCATAAAAACGACTCGAGTCTCCGACGGTGCAAATAGAAGCAAGTCGCGTAGCCACATAATCCTTGTCTGGAGAAGACCACCCCTCGCTTCTTAAGCACGTCGGCAACGAAAACAGTTTTTTCTTCATTTTCCCTTTTCCTTTTTTTTACGGTTCTTTCTTCAATGAATAAACATGTCCAGAGAGTAAAGAAACGATAGGTAAATCGATCTGTTTCTTTAATTAATTTTTTCCACCCTTTGCGGCTGCACTACACGCGTTAGGGGCATATCGTTCTGGGACCTTCGACTCCGCTGTATAGTAATTATTCTACAAGGCTTAATATACTCCCAATTGCAATTAGCAGACAGGCCAAAGTAATTTGCTGTGCATCAGAGCTTGCAGTTGACGGATCAAGTAGTTTGAGAGGTTTAGAGTAGATCCCCGTTATAGATCCGGTACCTTCCGCAGAATGGTTATATATATAGATATATACCCCGCCGAATTTCTGAGGTAAACTAACTGTACTTGATTAGAACTGCTGAGGGTAGTCCGTCAGCTGCTGCAGTAACGTTGGGAACCGAAGAAACTTGGGAACCCCACTTTACCAAGGGATGCAAGAAATCGTTGAAAAAAAAATCGATTTATCAAAATCTAGACAATTACTAGACCAAAATATGTAGGAGGAAAAAAAGTTGACTGGTTTCACCTGCATCCAGCTTTTCTTCGTCTCATCCGGCTTGTATCGTGCCGTAGAGTTGAATGAATACCAGAATGGCGAAAATCAGTTAGGCGATGAGGTTTCGTCGTAAATCGGTAGTGTTTGTGAACATGGGGTACATATCCGGTAATTACATTCGGCAATGAGCAGTCGTTTCATTTCTAGGTCGCTTGACACAGGTGCGATCGCCATTCATAAGCTATATTCGTATTGATACATTTATGAACTTGACCCAGTTTCGTCTACATTTATTCAGCGCGAGCGTGGAATCTCGTTATAAATTAAGAACAATAAACGCAAAAGTAATATTAAACTAATTTGCAAGATCTTTAAATATATTCTGATAATATTTCTCGGTTCCATTCAATTATTCCGATACAGTGCTAAAATATGGAACCGTAAAAAACTGTCTGCACTGAAGAATATAGTCCGAAAAGCACTTTCAGTTACAGAACTCCACTTTTTCCTCGCCAAACGCTAAAAGAACCCTTAAAGATGAGGATAATGCCTGGACGCATCGGCAGAAACGAGCCACGGCTGCGCGGCCTGCGTTCGGCCGACCAGTACGTACGTTTACTACTGTATTGGTGCACCAGTCTATACGTTTACTACTAGATATTCGTGCACTGCGACACGTTTTCTGCTCTCCTGTCGTCGATCTTGCAAATTTGTAAAAAAGAAAGAAATTGAAATGAAAAATATTGTTATATTTTAATTATTCTCCCCAGTCCGATTAAAAAATTTATTTAAAGAAACAGGCGAGGCTATCTATCCAGTTCTGCCATATTTGTGTAAAGCTATGCTGAAAGAAAACTAGGGCAACCGCTTTGTGGATGAATAAATGAATAAGAATAAATTATACTTACCTACGTTTGATCCTATGGTAGGATGATGAATAAGTACGCAAAGTGTTAGAGACAGGAGGAGGATTCAGGATCAAAGACTTTAGATAGACAATTATCTCTTCTGTGTTTTCATAAATGTTTATTAATTTTCATTTTTATGTTTTTTTTTTCTTTTCTTTTGGTTTTTTATTCTTCTCCATTTTTTTGTTTTGTTGCAATTAGTATTTCAGTTCTTCGATAAAAGCAATGGCTACAATTTTGTAACATTCGCACATTCAACACGTCAGACATAATCAATTAATTAGCCCGAGGTAGAAACATACGTAGCTGTTAATTAGTGACGGGTATCATTATCGTTTGCTAATCACAAAATTATACCTGGTATCATAATTGATATGAATTTTCGAAAATGTGATAAAATTTTGAAATAAATAATTAGTTTCAATTTTTTTTTCTGTCGCCTCTTCTTGTTTCTTCTCTTATATATCGTATATATTATTATCAGGCGAATAAAATTTATTTCACAATAATTAATTCAATTTTGATAATCACTAACTAATTTCCCGCATGTTTCCTAAAAATATATTATTATTTACTCCGGTTAGTCGGAGTCTGTACAATTGGTGAAATGACTATACAATATAATAGCTGGATACTCATATATACTATATTATATCTCATTCATTCCTAATTAGTTGCAAATTATTATCTAACAGTTAACACAATATGCACACTCACGCATCACCCATGTCCTATAATATAATCAAAACTTAATATTCTCTGTTTAAAACAATACGAGATTTATGAAACAAATTTTTCATACGGAGGTTTACACATGGAATTTAATAAGGAATTTAAACGAAATCAAAAATTCATTTTCAATTTTTTCTATCAACACACCTTATTCACTTTTTCCAAAAAATTTTCATTATCGGTTGCGATTGCAATAGTGAAATGATATTCTCAAATCAACAAATCTCGTACATTTAGGCAACAACAATTATAGAAGTGATAATATAACGTATATATATATATATACGTATATATATACATATGTAAACAGCTAACAATATTCACGGAATAATTGAAATAATCAATATTCATAATTTTCAGATTATAAATCGTCTGATATTTGAATAATAACGTGAAATAGTGGTTAATAATAATTGGTGATTATATATATATATATATATATATGACAATTAGATGCTGATACTTGAAGATAATCAACAATATGGACAATAATTCCGAGTATATTTTACAGCGATTAATTATCTCTCGTCTTATTTAGGGGTATAAATTTATTCTCCCCTGTCGCGAAATCGCATCATACATTTTCAAAAATTGTCCTCGATAAATGCTGTACTTTGAAGCTCTTCCAATTATTTCTTTTATTTATTTTTTTGGATTTTATTTTTCAGTGGAAAGTGCTTTAGTATCGACGATGAATTTTTAATCATAGATTTTAACACTCTAACGAACGAGCCCATTCACATGTCCAATATTGTTACCTCTCCAAAATTGAAGATAAAAATAAACGAAAAAAGTCAAAAGAGAGAACGAAATGTTGATGGATAGCCGCGGGTAGTTTTTAAAATGAAACATAAATCAGTTCATCTCGTATGTCGTCTACGATGTGTATGTTCGTTATTCGATCGGACATAAAAATGGGACTTATTCATCGTTTCGAAACGCAAATCCAATTAATTATAGTTAATTATGGAGAAAAAGAAACTTAAAAAAAATTATTTCTTACATATATATATATATATATTATATAGTATGTATTGTATATATGTATGTGTATGATCGTATAATTACAGGTGATTTTTTCGTTTGTAAAATCTACAATATATACGGATATAAATATAGCTAGACAATATACAAGAGTAAAGAATAAATTTATATATTTTCAAATATCTTGTGTCACGTAGTTATTAATTGATTACCGTTTTTATAATATATATTATATTTTATAATATATAATATATAATATATAATTATGTGTAACAGCTGACCGTATTTTTTCTTTATTTTTTCTTTATTTTCGTTTAATTCGTCGTTCCGAAACATTGAACTTGACGATTGGATTTTTATTTATTTATTCATTTATGTATACATATAAATATAACGTGTGGTTTTATTTTATTATATTATATAGTTCTTTTATTTTTTATTTATTTTTTATATATTTTTTTATTAATTATAATAAGTCCTAAAACATCTTTAATCAAACATTTGGTAAGGTTGACATGATTAGCTATTAGACTAGGTAAATTCTTACTATTTCATCCAGAATAAACATCGATAATAATTATACAATGTATTTAGCTACTGAATAATCTATTGGTCTCTCCTTCACTAAGAGAGCAATTTTCATTTTTTATATTTTTTGCATTAGAGCTATGTTCAGATTTGAATAATGAGAAAAATAATCATACCGTATGTTATACTCTTACAGTATAGACAGTACGGAAAATCTATCAATTCACTCTCATTATATTATATAGTTTCAAAGTATATAAGTTTATGAATCGTTAAATAAATCCTTAATTTTTCTTTATCTTTCAAATTTTTTCCATTTTATTTTTTTATTTATTACCCTATGTGAATTTAATATACATAGCGATTGAATTGACTGGCCTGTAGAATGAATTGAACGCGATGACATCTTGAAAACATCGATGTGCCATATAATATACAATAATAATAATAGTAATAATAATAATAATAATAATAATAATAATAATAATAATAATATTGATTGGGAATTAGAAATTGCAAGTGCGGATGATTAGGAGTATCTTAAAAATATTGAAACACAACAATATCTATATATACCTATATGTGTAGTATATGTATATATGGTATATGATAAAAAGTAACGCACGCGTTCGTATATATATATATCTTTGGCAAAATTATCTTATCTTACCCTGTTTCGCAACTTCTCTATATATTATTACCTCACGACATTCTATATCATGTATTTATAAATTTGCCATTTGATGTTTGAAATTTTTATTTTTTATTTTTATATCCTCACATACCTTAGGGCGGAAAAAAATTCTTTGGCCTTGCTATTCAGCCTAATAACGTATATATATATATATATATATATGTGTGTGTATATATGTGTGTGTGTGTGTGTGTGTGTATACATATATATATACATCGATGATAAACCATGAAATTTTTTTTCTTCTTTTTTTCTCTTTTCTCGTATATTACACAATTAATTTATGTTTTTACATATAATATAATTTCGTCTCTCTTTATACCAGATCCAGTACGAGCATTTACCTCGATAAGATGAAAATTGAATTGTATTAATAATTTTTCGTATTGTCGTGCCACATTTTTTCCGAATATGACGACCTTCTCGCTCTATTTATATATATATATATTTATTTTGAAAACGTCACCATGTCTTACGTTCATTCATAAATATATCTATCATAATTCAAGGTATAATAGGTATAATTTTATTTATATATATATATATATAGTATATCGATATATTGTTTCACCTGTGCACATTAATGACTCGTCGTTTTTTCTTTTTATTGGTATATTTAAGTATCCATATATATATACCTATGTATGTATATAATAAAAATGTTTTACGCTATTTATATTTTATCATACTTTATACTTCATATATATTTATATATGTACACATGTGTTCTCTGTGAAATGTCCCACGCGATTATTTATTATTTATTTGTTCTGTGTTCAACGTGTATCAGAAATTGATAAGTGAAAGATATATTATATTATATGTGATTCGAGTTTTTTTTTTTTTCTTCTTCTTCTTTTTCTGATCATTCTTTTTTTTTACATTACATCGAGAAGTGCGTAATAATGTTATATATGTATGTATATTATTATTATTATTATTATTTTTTGTTAGCCTAAACAATTTGAAAATATTTTTTTTCCATCAATCATTCACTTATATACTTCATAACGCGCAATTTCGACTTTTAAACTATCTAGATTTCGTAAAGTTGACGATACTTGAGAAAATATTACGTTTATATATAAAACAGCGGATATATATACATATATATACATACATATACACATATGCGGGTACTTATATACATATGTTTATGTATATATATACGTCTATGACGATTTCAATATACATATATATCTATATATATTATATGAATTCCTATTAATGTTTATGATTGACAATACGAATCGACACGATTATTATCGCAAAGTCGACGGTTTTGAATCGTGTCTCTGACGGAAAATTCATCCAATTAGTATATTCGTGATCTGAAATCAAAAGAATAGAGCACATCTTATAATTCACTGTGAACGAAGAAAAAAATAAAATAAAAATACAGGAATGAAAGTAAAATCAACGAAACTTTAAAATTTATAAAAAACAGAATCAACAAAAAAAAAAGAAAATTCTAAAAATAAAAATGAAAATTCGTCAACGTAATTTCAACTTTGATAAACCGAGAAAAGTTCAAGCTCACCCCCTAGGCATGATGGTTCAAAAATGAGATGCACTCCCAGCCATGATGCTGCAGACAAACAGCAAGATCAGCCCATTGGAAATCGAACTCGCTCTGCTACCTGGAACAGAAAAATAAAAGGAAACTTTGTTCAATACTATACGTGCGATCGGTGATTACATTCATCGAAATAAAATCACCCATATATATGTAAATAAAAATATATATTTGGTCAGAGCTGGATTAAAGCTTGTAAAAATTCGTGGTAATGGTTTCCACCCCAGGATTTATAGATCCATTTGTCGAACGAGAGAATATTTTGAACTGTACGTACTTCGGAAATTCGGGAGAAATTTTTACGTTTCGTAAATTTTATTTTTAATACGTGTAAATCCTATATGGTAGATACACTGTACGTATACGTACCTATCGATGAAAAATATGTGAAGATGTATGTATGTATATAGAGCGGAGATAATATTCGGTATAGAAAAGAGAATAGGAAGGGGTGAATTTCCCGATGTTCCATAGCCGCGGAGGCTGGGTGGGATAAAATTTTACGATCGCGTATGAACTTGAATTTACGATAGTGGCGGACAGCAGAACTATCTGGAAGCTGGAATAATGGAGCCAAATAGCGGGGCGTGAAGAGAGAGAGAGTGAGAGAAAGAAAGAGAGAAAGAAGGTATGAAAGAGGGTAAAGAGTGAAGAGGGAATATAGGGAACATAGGGAACATAGGGAAGAGATGAAAGAGAAGAGCCAAGAGAAGAAGAACGGTTACTACTACGCTTCATTGTCGCGACTTTATGGAGGCCAGCGTGTCTCCGAACCCGAAGACCCTCAAAGAATTTCTATTTCACGTTCCCAGCGTTCTCCGCTACAATTCTTTCCTCCTCTTTTTTATTTATCCGGGGCAAAAACACGCTTGACCATTTCTGACCTGCCAACGATCACCGCAGTCAAATTTCTCTCCAGTCTCTCATCGTATCGTTCGATTAGAGAAAAAACAGAGAAGTTGAGTAGTTAACCAGAATCACTATAAAAGCAATCATCGTAATCATCATCAAAGTCTGAAACGATGAGAAATTCAATCAGCTCTAGGTACACAATATGTATATACGCATTATTCCCTCATACGTGTAGCTTTTAGCATTACTGCACAAGATCTGGTAGCTCAAGCTTACGTCTTAGGGATGTGCAGTGCAACGCCAAAAGTTATCAGAGTACGTTGCATTCGGCAACCCGCAGCCCTTAGGAAATTTGGTTTGATACAGACTTCAGTCTGGCGTGTGTGTGTTGAGCAGAAATCTTCGCGTCTGGATGCTTAACATAGGTAAGTTTGTTACGTATGTACCAGTACTTGAGAACTATGAAGCCTTGGGTGGTGGTGCTGAACTGAAGTTAAACAGTTAGACACACTGCAGCAATGTAACCAGAGAGAAGCTGCGAGTATCGATCGTGTAACTATTTCCATTAACGTTAATCCGAGAATAAAAACCCCTGATTGTTCTAGAAAACATATACATATAGATATTTATAAATTTTCATCGGAATAATTTCACCGCGAAACATAACGAAATTTTCGTGTAGATATTCACGGTTTCCTCCTACTGGCTTTGACCGTACGAAATTGACATTCAACAGGCGTTATAACACGTATTTTGAGTAGGATTAAACGTGAGCTGCATCCGAACCCTGTGTAAGATGATATAACTAGCGTTATCGTAGTAACGGGTTGACGAAGCTCGTTTGTACGTACGTTTGTTCGGTGCACGCACGGCGTGGCATAGCTGTAGAATAGAATATAGGTGTATAGGTATACCGTTGGTTAGTTCAATTCGAGGTTCAAAAGACCGCCCTTCGAATTCCATCCATATTTCAAAGCAACGTTGGGAAATAGCGGACTCAGCAGTCACCTGTTTTGCATATTTTCTCGCCCTTTGCAGAAGCATTGATACCCTTTGATGTCCTTTGACGAATGTATTTCGACGAAGGGTAACCGCCCAGGGAAAATTAAATGATAATTTACTTCAAATTCACCCTACTGCGTGATATTCCATGTATAAATTGACACGCTACGACGAACTCAATTAATATCCAAGTCATTTCAATGACCGGCCTTAATTGCCTCGGTGGATTAATCAGATACCCCAATTTTTTGTTCATCTTATTTTTATCCTTTTTTCTTTCACATTTAAGGAAAGGGAAATCATTTGACGATGATGTTCGCACGATTCTCTCGATTTATAGCAAAACGTGAAGAATTTTTGGGCCACCGGGGTGATAATTATTATCGAGCTAACGTAGCATTTTTTAAAATATACACTAATTCTTTCGGAGCGATTACTTAACTAAATTAAATATTTATCTTCGCTCCTGGGCCTCGTGCAATCATAATAAATTAAACGTAACTCGGTTTGCCTATAATTTCACCGCACCCTTTATAAGACTCGGTTCATTTGCCACCCTAAATTCACACCTTAATTACACAGCATTTCGCTATTCGACAAAGTAAAGAGTCATTTTCATACCTTACGTTGCAAAGATTATAATATACCTTTCCTATCTCAAGAACAAATTATCCAACTTCCATGATTCTCGAAACGCTCCATTACCTCTATCTTTATCTCGTGTATTTCACCCTCGATTCGATAAACGAACAAACGTAACCCTGAATAATGTCACGCATGTATCTATCGCATTCATAAGCTGTGGTCGAAAGGAAAGGGGCGAGTGAAAAAAAGCGAATGATCTACATGGAAATAAATTTATCGCACGAATCGACTTTCAAAGGAAATTTGACGAGGTAACAACCGGATTCACCGAATGGTGAACGATGATGGACCAATTCCTGAATACCATTTTCGGGCAAATGTTTCCGTTAAATATATGCGTACAGTCTTCTCTTTCCTGAATTATACAGTGTTCATAATTTGTTGAAATTATGATTTTCATTCGTGATTTTTTTTTTTTTTTTTTAAGAAAGATCGTAGCGGTTGGATTAAATTTTCTTATTCGTATAGCTGAGTCCTGTACAGCTTAACGAACTGCGCAGGGACAATAAACATCTCCGTTGCAGTATAAGGAACTGCAGGATGATAACGACCGACTATGTACCACCTACTACCTAATAAAAAACTTTTCCAGTCGTATAGCTGGTAGCAGAAATGTTGGAAAAGTTTTATATACCAGCTGTTGGCAAAGCTAGGGAAAAGTATAATTCAACTGTAAGATAAATCGTGGAGTGAAAAATCTTGGCCCTCATTAAACGTATTACGTATATATGTATACGTGTACGTAATGTTTCAAGGTATACGTTTGTTCTTGAGCAAAGAAACCTTTTCCTTCACTCAAGTTCACCCATTCAGTAATGGAGGTCTGGAAAATTAAGAGAAAGCTAACAACGTAAGTTGATAACCTTTTCTGCTCGGGTAAAAAGGAATTCCGGAATTCTATTCCCCGTCGAAGCTGCGCGCTCTTATTCGCGGCTACGTGTCTAATCGTTAGGCTTCGACGGACCCCTGGCTCCTGCAGAGTTTCAATTGAATTAGTACCTATAGGGATGAAGACAGGGAGTGACGGCGTGGGTTTAGCAACGTTAAAGATTATTGGCTGGTAGGGTGGCCGAAGTAAGGGCGAAGGAAACCTTGATCAGCAAAACTGAACAACCGAGTGGTACGAGGCGAGGAACGTAACGTAACGTGAGGTAAGGTAAGGGAAGGGAAGGAAAGGGATGGAAAGGCGGCTCCGAGGCACCTTTTTCCTCCTCTTTGTAAATAGCTTCATAGTTTTGCCAAGTTTTATAATCTTGTGTAGTTTTCTGGAAGCTGGTAACTCGGGCGAAATACCAACACCAAGGTGGATGAAATCCCGCGGTTGGCCACGGCTATGGCTATGGCTATGGCTACGGCTCTTTCGGTCGAAGGAAAATCCGAGGCGGAAGATCGGGGAGTAGCACGGAGCTCCGAGGAAAACCCAGGGTAATATCGTTAAACCCTCGAAACCAGAAACTTTTATCGCAGCCCTGGCACGGCGTAGGTAAAAAAGGTTTACCGAGTTTCTTCGCCATTCTACTTCCACGATTTAGATGAATCTCGTGTTGCGATATGGAAAACTATCCGAACCCATATATATACGAATATAAATATATAAATATACTATTATAAACCGCGCTCCCATTCGTTCATCCATGTAACTATTATTCCTGGTATATACTATCGGGAAAGGGATACGTTACATTTTTATTGGGTCAACCGCGGAAGATATTGGATATACGTACTCAGATTTTTCACCGATACTCCGATAAAAGCTTCACATTTTTATTATCAATTTTCGAGGACGTCTCTGCAAGTGCATGATACAAAGGACGTATCATACCTCGTACAAAAGCTCAGCAGGGAGGAAGAAACTTCCGTATGAATTTACGAAAACTGAATTTTTTTATTTGCATCACCGTTTTTCTCTCCCCCGAATTAAACATCCTCCGAGAAATTTGTCGTTAATTTCGGTATTTTCTGATTCTCGCGACCAGGAATCTCGCCACGTCGAATCAGCTAGGGCGAGTGGAATAGGTATCGGATTTATGGAGCCAAAAAACGATGGTGAAATAAAACGGACACGTGGCATACGTGGGCGGGAGCTCTTCATTCGTCAATATCCCTTTTTCCCTGTATATGAAAGATTCCTTCAGATCTTTCGGCTCGAAATATTCGTGCTTTTTGATTCCTTTCAAAATGATATTGACATTAAAATATGACGATTGATGAGGTGGGCGAAACCTTTCGAATCACGATAATTTTGTTTTTTGATTGTTTAAATTGAAATCCTATACGTATGTGGTAGTCGTATATCGATATGGACCGAAATATATTCATGTAACAAGTTTCGACTGTGTTCAAAGCCAGTTTTGTTGTTCCCTTTCCAGTCTTTGCAAGGTTGACTACCTATTGTTGGGTCAGAATGCCCCATGCCTGGATTTGACGTGCGGTTTGAAGGCGGGAAATAACGTGGAAAAAAAGAAAATGAAAAAAAATATAATTACATTTATTACAAAGCGTGAACTTTATTTTTTTTCTCGTCGAAATCCACGTTTCATGCAAATATTCACCTTCACTCTCTTCTGAGAACCCGATTATACATTTTTCTTGTTTCAATTCAGAGATTGATAGAATATCAAATTCATACTGGATAACATTACTTCAGGCTTGTGAGTCGAGTGTATCCACAAAGTATTACCTTTTTCTCCCTCTTTCAATGGAATCAACTTTCTTCGGCGATTCCTTTTTAATTCTCTCCGCTATCTTCTATTCTCTTGTGATTTTTATTATTTTTCTTCTTCTTCTTTTTTCGTCTCCTTCTCTCCTCGAGAAAGAAAAGTTTGAAATTTAATTAGAAAACCGGTGTTTCAACGAGCCCGACGATGTGCGGAACGTCGGAAACGGCGACACCTGTGAAGCTTCTCGTTCCCTTCCATACCACTGTCTCTATAAAGTCAATATGGCACCGGATTCGGGTGGCTTGATTCCTTTTGTCCTACACCTCGTCTATTGCCAATAGCCAAGACCTCGGCATCCCCCAGCGTCACTTGGTGGCGACATTTTCAAGTAAAGGGTAAACAACCAATATCTTTTGCTTCCGGTCGACCCCATCTGGGTTATATATACACCGAAGGTAATTTGCCGGGTTTGAGGCAACCTTCATCTATACAGCTACCACGGAGAAAACTCTCACTCCTGTTACTCTCCCTCAATTTCTCTCAGTCTTGGTAAACAGGAAGGCTTCGCCGTATGATTTGATTTCTCTTTCCTGTTTGGCCTTCTTTGAGGAAACAAGATCCGCAAAGGAAACGCTTAACAGTTACGCGCAGGTGATGGGTACAAGACAACTTCAAATTTCCGAAAAAATAATTTCGTAATCAAAAAATGGAAAAACAAAAACCGAAAAGGTTTCGTTCGTTACAATCTCGAGATAAGCTTTCCCACGCGTACCAAGCTCTGAAAGAATCACCGCGATCGTGCCCGAACAAGAGTTTTGCAGCTCGGATATTTGCATGAATTAGCAATCGCAGCATAAAGGCTGTTCGGCTGATGGGAAAACTCCTATGCCCATGCCCCGTTACGTCAGGGTCCATTAAAACTTTTTCATAATCACCCCGGAAACAATAATACCAAAGGTAAATTAGTCGGTAACCATTCGACCAGATTTTATTGATCAAGAAACACCGTTTTCGCATTTCTGTATGACCGCAGGAAAACGGCATTAGGTTGGTATATTAAAAAGTGTCACTAGATCCTGTTTCCTCTTCTTCTTTTTCAACCCTCCACGTTCGCGTTAATATTATATCACTATGAGAGATAGGTAGGTATCAAGCCCGGGGATTAAATTGACTGGAAGTAGGATGTGCCATCTCAATGCCACCGCGTTACGTGTCTCATTTTTCGGAAGTCTGCAGACCCTGAGGCCTTCATTTTTAGCGTTACTCCAACACTTTCGAGACTTCGGATGGAGGGTTGCTGATTTTAAAGAGGAAGGATTACTGTTTCATCACCAATTTTCATTCCGCCAAGGGCCTGCCGGGAAAAGAGCAAAAAAAAAAAAACAGAAAAAGAGCTTTACGAGAGAAACGAGTGTAAGTTTTCCACGAAGGCAAAAAGGACCTAGAAATTGTAAATTATTGTCTGATACCGTAGACGTAGATGCTGTTCTCGTTGAGTAATCGATATTCTTTTGTATTTCTATATAAAACTGTACGAAATCGTTCGATGAAAAGTATGTTGGAGGCTAGAGCCCCACTCTGAGAGTTATGGATTGCTAGAAAGATCGTAGATGGTATCCATCGAAGGTTCGAAAGCTCGGGGCTAATCTTCCAACATTCAATGCACAAAGCCGTCAGGCGAGGAATTCTTCGTTGGTGAAAACGGGGTTAAGCCTACGAAGTGGTCTGGGAAGAGGGTTAAAGAAGACAGTCTGAGGGGTGCAGGTAGAGAGAGAAAGAACGAGAGAGAGAAAGAGGGAGTAGTGGTTGTGGATCGAAGGGGTAGGGGTACGGGGTGCCCTTCAACTGTTTTGTCGAAGTTTGTTGCAGCCTGGTTTTTGCTCGACAAAGCCTTGTCGACTCTCTCTCACCCTTGCGAACGGCTAATGGCGAGTAAGCGGGATCCACAATGCCCGTCTTGTGCCACCTTAACACAACCGCGAACCGTGATCCCGGGCTGGGTACATATAGTGATCTCTCTTTTCCTTTCAAAGCGTTGGGACGCCTCGCTCACCTTCCATCCCCCTGTTTCTCTCCCTTTTCTTCCACTTCTTCTTTTTCATATTTTCCGAGCCACCCCCATTGTTAAGCGGTTATACAGTAGAGGAACTTCTTCACCAAGGTGGAGAAAATTCGTTCGGAAGCTTGCGATGCTATGAGATAGGTGTACGTGGCTACACTACACACATACTCTTCGAAACCTCGAAAGAGATAACACCAAGTATCGACTCATACCTCCTCTTGTTTTCTCTACTCTCTTCATCCCTCTTCGGGGAGGGGGTAGGTACACAAAGGAAATGGATAAATCGAGAGGGAAGGTAAGCGAGAAAGAAAGAAAGAAAGAAAGAAATAAAGGAAGGAAGGAAGGAAGGAAGGAAGGAAGGATGTTTATAAATTGCCTCAATATTGAGAGGCGTTCATCCGTAGGCTTCGCGTTCGAAGGAAGAGAACGTTTCTAATAAAACTTGCAGCATACGACTTGAAAAATATTTCTGTTGTCTGTCGAACCAATCGTCCCTGAAGCGCGTGTCATTTGTCTGCCTTTGTGTATCCGTGGAACATTTGTTCGTTCAATCGTTCGTTCTTTGCTCACTTGTACGTTACGATTCGAAAACGCTTTCCGCTCTCTTTCCCTACTATCAGGAATGCATTGATGCCCTTTTCTCGGCTCTTCTCATCTCATCTCCTCTCATCTCATCTCTTCTCATTTCTTCTTATCCCGAACCATTTCATTCGATACATACATATACATATATATCTATTTCTATCGACCTCGCAACACGCATCGGAGTTTTCCCCAATCGATAATCGTACCCCCCCAGTCATCCTGGACCAGAGCCAGAGATCGGGGGTAGTTAAGCGTCGCTTTACCTCACCGAGGGTCTCTACCAGTACTCTGGTTCAAGGGTTTTCGTGCCCAGGATGGGTCAACCGGACGCGCCCGCGCCCGTGCCGCACCCTGAGACCGAGTAGTTCCATATCGCCGAGTCAGTCGAGTCAACGGGGGTGAAAAGCCTGGGCTGCCTGGGGTAGAAACGAGGTACCCAAGGGTTATGTGCTGCAGGATGTGTTCCGGAATGATATGTAGCGCTGGGTATACAGCCAAAATTAGGATACGAATCTGAGCCGAAAAGGTAATTACGGCAAGGGGTTTGCGAAGGGTGGGTTTTCTCTTTTTTTGGTTCCCATTTTTTTTCCGCTCTTGTTTAGGAAAGTTTTTGCTGTTATTTTTGTTTTTGTTTTTTCTCCGTTTTTTTAATTTAATTAGTTTTGTTTATTTTGTCAGATTATATTCAGCACTTTTTTTTAAGTTTTGTTAATTAACTCTAATCTCGGTCTACGGCATATTATATTATACAAAACTTGATAGAGTTAATATTTGCTTATTATATAAGCTTCTTTTGCCGAGCTTTGAGTATATACGTATAAATCGGATGAACTTAGGTTTGAAATAAAAAAAAATAAAAAATGGAAATGGAAATGGAAATGGAAAGGGTGAGTAAAAGTATCTGGTCGAGAAATTGCACCAGTGCTTTAGCCCATATATACCTACGTTCGTAATTAGCTGGAGGTTCGTAATTGAATAAATATATGGGAATGGTGGAATAGGAAACGTGGAAGAAATAAAATTAAATAAACTAATTGTGAGTGTTGAAAAAAAAATATTTTTTTCAAAGGTAACTGGAGTATCGCTTCGTTTCTAGCTTTGCTAGTTGGCCAGGCTAGGCTTGTGTACGAACACTTGAGAAACTGCAGGTGGTAATGGACGCGAAAGATCAGAGCCGATGGATGAAAAAACAAAAAAGCTAAAGAAACAAAAATTCAAATTTATTTACCCAGTAGAGTTTTAGCCAATTGAAAAACCACCGACGTTCACGTAAACTCGTATCTATATATACACCCACCTACGTTTTCATCAAAGCGACCCCGAGCCAAAGAAGTAAAAGCAGATTGCGGTACGTCGAAGAGTCGACGTCGAATATGCGAATATGTCACAGAATTTACAATTACGCAGGTGAATATATGTGAGAAAGTATTTCATGTAATTTTTGATTTCGGGTAAATTTATGGTCGGAGAATAAAAGTCCGAAATGAATGGATAAGAAACCCGGGTAACGTTTTACATACATGCGGCCAGCCCACATGCTGATATTCAATAACAATCTCCTTTTTGTTTGTTTTTTTTTTTCTGAGTTTTTTGAGAGTTTTTTTGAGAGTCAGCGATTTTTGGAAGACGGTTCGAATACGTGGCAGGCGAGTACAATCTGGCTTTCATGTAATTTCGAGTGCCTGAGAGTCACGGTCGAGTCTGCAAGTTGGAATTGTAACCCGGGAACGGACGTTAGGATATCATCTTTCCCGGCATATCCCGTAGGTCTGTCGGTTTCCTGTTCTTCGTTTTCCGTTGTTGTTTTTTTCATTTTTTCTTTTCATTCTCCCCGAGATTTTCACCACTCTCCGAAATATCCCTTTTAATTAATCTCATTTACGCCAGAGCCAGAGAATGAGAGACGGGGAATGGGGGGCTGGTGGGATACAGAGGGATGAGATTTTAACGAACCTCAATAAATCATTTCCAGCCACTGAAAGTCCCTGTCGGTCTGCCGCGACGTCACACCACCTGGCCATTAATTGTCGTTAAATTTTTCAAGTACGAAGGAAATTGCACCGACGGCAGGGGAAGGCAGCCATTGATATTTCGAATTTGTTGGTTATCGAGTCCGCGTGGCTCAACTGCACCGTGCTAAATTACTTTTTTAATCCATTTTCGATTCCTAATTTAATTACCGTCCTATTTTTTTTATTCTTTTTTTGTTTGATTGAATGAAATTTCGTTTATTCGTCTAGTTTTCATTTCCGTATACGATTGTCGATTATCATTATTACGTATGTATGTTTCTTCACTTTTTTTTCCATAATTTTCTTTCATTTGCACATATTACTTCGTCGACTCAATTTGCATGCGGTAAATGCATGACGCAGCAAGTACAAAGCCAGAAGCTGTAGAAACGTGGTTGGTAGAAACATTAAACTGAAAACGGTACCACCGAGCGCGTAAATTGCTAATATAATATTCTGGTCAGGGGAAGTCTCCAAAAACGCAAGCTTTCCATGGAGCTTGGATATAGCTTTGCTTTGCGGTCACGTTACACCTATCCTATCAAGAATCTCAGCACACCGAATCCCAGCGCAAAGTGTTAATTCAGAAAAACTGACCGCAGCCTCGATACATTATTTTCTACAAATAAATACATCGATATTAACAAAATTTATCGGAGTATCTAACTCTTTTTCCAATATCTAAAGAAAGGAAAGAAAACGTTTATTATTTTTTCATTACTCGACAACAACTCGAGCTTCTATTTGCTGGAGATAATAATTGAACAACTTATTAAATAGCTTGCATATGCATATAGAAATGACGTAAATTGTCAGGTACACTTCGGTGCCAAGTCATCGAAGAGATAAGGCGATAGGTTGGCGAGTATAAAAGTACAGAACTTCGTGGTCAAGTTCATTGTACAATTATTCTTCGCAAGGTGATTACTGCAGCTAAATTCAAAATGGGTCGAAAAGTCGTCTGCCTCGTTCTCTGTTTGTTGGTATTATTCCAATTCTGCGTTACGATCAACGCGCAAGAGCAGACACCAGATAGCACCAAAGGTAAATAATTAGTTTCGGATCGGTCAGTAATTCGGTACCACGATTACCTCTTCTCTAAATTTTTCCATTTCAGCTCCAGAGAAGAAAAGGGGTACGGTCGGATCGCTATTAATTTCGATTGCAGATTTGTTGGACGGGCTCACAAGTGGCCTACTCTAACATGCTGACATGGGATACAATCATGTGATAACCACTTGATCACCTATCAACCCAGTATTACGGCCAAAACCAATAATTGTCTTGGATAAAGTTTATTCCCCCTATTATGTTCAAAAAGCTTCGTACGATTTGAGGCAGGTATTGCGATAGAAAAAATTTATGAAATACTGCTCCATTCATTTTGCAATAAATTGATCAACCGATGAAACGTCTTTTGACTCTACCCGTTCATGACGTCCGAAATGTGCATTTGTTAATTATTTCCAACGCTACCATATGAATTATCTGGTCAAACTCGATATTGGCTAATTGCGGACATTTCTATACGTCGAGTACTCGACACTCGTTAAAAAGAAAATACACTAAAATGGTGTAATTAATTCTGACAGCGTATATCGTATGACTAATTTCCAAGGGCATCCAATTTCGCACTCGTGTTAAGCTAACGAAAAGATAAGGCCATCGCTTCGTTGCCAGGAATACTAAAAGTCCGGACATACGCGATGGTCGGCGAGTAAATTTTTCCAAAGTTCCTATTTCATGCCTTTTCCGGCGTCATTTCCTCCGCGATTAGGAAAAATTATCCGATGATGGATGACTGACAGTATTATTATATTACGACAAGGAACCTTCGAACTCATTTGATCCATCTAATCCAGCGATACGCGAAGCTCTGGTTCGACTCTCTCCCCTTTTTCTCAAAGTTCATCCGCAGCCTTTTTCAAGATCCTGCACCTCCGAACGCGACGAAGTGGATGATTTTTCAGGCTATGAGACCATTAAACACAGGATTATATAGACGACAGGAATGCTAAGCCGGATTTGTGGATTAGAGAGAAAAAATCGCTAGATTTATCAATAGAGAATCTGCCATATCCGGTCTAGGGACTATGAGAGATACTCGGTTATTTTTTCGAAATTTAATGTCACAGAGAACTCCATAGTTCCGATCCTCGGATTGTTTATTCAAAATTAGAATAGGCCTCGATGAATCGCTCGGTGTGATCGAATGGGGCCAATCAGTTTCCCCGGCTTAAGTGCCTGTGTGTGAGTCTGGGATTCTCTGAAGAAAAGTTAGAGAGAATTCCGGGGTTATTCGCGGCTTGCAAACACGATTAAATTAGAGCAGACGGTGTTAGGGCAAAAGGAGGCGATCCGCTACCACATACACCGGTAAAACTGGATTATACGTACATGTGTGAAAAGGAATTCCCATTAGTACGCACGGGCTGCTTCTATTTGCACGTAGACACTATTATATCCGTTTAATTACATCCTTATTTACCAGTCGACTAGTTTTTCCTCTTCGTCGGATAAGAATTGCTTCTAAAAAACAGCGGACAATTTTAGTCTCGCGTTCATTCATTCGGTTTTTTTCTTCCATCATTTTTTCCCCGCAATTTTTGATCCAGAAAAGTATTCCGCGAGCTGCGACTGCGGCTACTGTCGCATCGAGTGAAAGACATGTAGTTAATGAAATTTCGAGGAACTGATGGCCAGTTTAATTCCGGATGGAAGGAGACGTTGGTATTTAAGTGAAGAACTAGAGAAATAAGCGAGATGGCCAGAGGACAGCTGGGTGATATTTCATTACAGTGAAAAAAAAGCCCTGGCCACTATGTCCGTCAGAACTGGAGCCACTCCGTAGCTCCGTAGCAGGGCCCTGTTCTGATGTGACCCACGGGGATCCCCCACTATAATTGAAACGTCTAGTAATTGTGAAAAATAAAGAAGTATCCCTGTCTACTCGAGAGAAGAATACCTACGCGGTAAAGTATACGAGCGGAAAAATCCTCCAGACCATACCTTTCCTCTGCAGTTCCCCCTCGAAACCCAGCTCTGACAATGAGTAAGAAAGCATTTTTTTTTCAGTATGAAACCCTCGCCTCAAACTAATTGCTTTTTCGTTTATCGCAATTATTTTTATTTACATTCTCTTATTATACTCGAATGGAATATGTAATTAACGACATGGAAATTGGCCGTAAGAATTACCCAAGAAATTTTATTCAAACTTAGCTTAGATCCTCATTCAAAGAGAATTTATACACCCGATCAAGCGAGATGAGGAATCCATGATTCGTGAAATTTTTAGTTCGGGTCGAATCATTTTTAGATTCGATTCATAAAATTTTAGTTCCACGATTGAGTCCAGTTTTTTTTTCTTTCTTTCTTTTTTTTTTCTATTATCTGC
Organism: Tenthredo distinguenda; assembly: GCA_947538915.1. Taxonomy (NCBI): domain Eukaryota; kingdom Metazoa; phylum Arthropoda; class Insecta; order Hymenoptera; family Tenthredinidae; genus Tenthredo; species Tenthredo distinguenda. The sequence continues at coordinate 2,852,074 of OX384535.1, forward strand.
GGCGTTTTGCAACGAAACGGAAGCCCCGATGACGTTACTGGATTTTATATAGCTAGGTGCGCGAAGCTCATACATTCGACAGAAGCAATATTCATGAAACGGAAAATTCAATTTGAAAGAAGCAATAAAAATTCAATTACCATACTTTTGTTCCTCACTTTCATCCCTTTGTACACATCTACCCTTTCTTGGAAATCTACTTCGTTGTGCTACCGCAGCGGGAAGCTCCTTCCGAGGATACCACCCCTAACTATACTTCGTACCTTAATTAATTATCCCTCGATACGCGATACTGACTCTAACATACTTTATCGAATCAAGCATATCCAGATTCAATTAAAGTTCTCTTTCGGCCGGACAGTGTTCTGAAAATGAGTAGAATAATCGTCTGCGACAATCAACCCCTTCGATTCGGATGATAATTGAACAGAAAAATAAAAAATAAGAAAACGGAGAAGAAGAAAGTGGCTGGAGAGTTGTCGGTCTGTAATTGAGTCAGGTAGTAATTCACGAGCTCAGGCTTTTCCGCAAGCTTCGTTCCAGCTCGAGTATATTTTACCGTCGAAAATCTCGCAACGAGCTTCTGCGTAACCGGCATACGCGAAAGTACCGAAACTCTCGTCTGTATCGCTCGGAGCGTTCTATACCGCGAGCGAAGAACATCTAACCGAGGCTCACGAGGTGTAGACACATGGAACGAAAGAGATTTGAGGGAAATAATGAAATATATTCGTTTCCGTTTCACATTACGAATAAATTTCCCTAGAAAAAATATTCCCGTTCATTTTATTTTCAAGATCCGAATCTCATTCCGCGGTATATGAAATTTCTAAACCTGAATTTATACGCCTGTACAGAATTAGCATGAGATTATTTATACATCGGAAATATGATACAATAAGTAATATTAGGGGCTGTAAATTTCGGGATAAACTTTGACGCGTAAGACTTTAACGGTGGTTTGAAGCCATCGCTAGCTGAGCTGAGCTTATATAGCTAAACGTGGGGTGCTAGGGGCTGCATTATTTATCACCACTGATTTATAAGCCCCGTGTAGCCAGCTAACAACGCCTTCTCCACCTTCTCTCTGCCTTTCCTACCGCTCGACGACGACGCCAACCTCGAAAGCTCCAGGCTTCCCTAACGGCGAGGGCGAAGTGATACAACCGCAGAATTCCGCTGTTATATGCTCTATAATATTTTGGTCAAGAAAATGATGAAAATTTTCTGGATTTCATCATTCTCGGTGTAGAATATGCGATGAAAAAGGCAGAGAGTGGTTCTCGTATTTTCCGATTATGTTTAAATCAACATTCTAATCGCATAAAGGATAATATTTATTTCCTTCCTTTCTCTTTATTATTCTTCTTCTTCTTATTTCGAATCTGTATATTCGCTCGTACTATAATCATGATTATATCTTATTCCAGTCTTGAATTGCTGATAGAAATTTCCACTCGAGTTACCGGCGAAACGAGATCGACTTCCAAGTAATTCACATTGCGATAGTAGAATATTGGTCTTACTTCGAATCCTCGGGACCAACGAACCGTACATAAAAATAAAGTAGGTAGGTAGGTAGGTATATATCCGTAAGATCTGCTTGTGCAGCTACTCAGAAGTCGGAGTTCGTACACGCCGGCTGTATATCGAGTGCATAAAAAAGTGCGTGCGAATGCCAGCTAGGGGTTTCGCCAAACTATATCAATAATTTAGACACGTCAAGCTTAGAGAGTGAGCTTTTCCGAGTGAGTGCTAGATGCCAGAGGCTGGAAGCTGGAGGCTGGAAGCTGGAGCTGGAGGAGCTGGAAGTTAATATAACGATTTAATAAGCGACAAATTGAGCGAGGCTGTTCATATAGTGTGCAGCGACGTAGTAGAGGCGAGTTAGAGTCGGGCAGCTGGATAAAATAAAGTGAAATGCAATAATGAAAGCCGTGTGTATCGGGTAGAATTCAATTTTACCGTCGTGCCAGTTTCGCTCGGCGACTCCTGTTTTTATTTTAATTATTTTACTTCATTTTTTTTCCTTCATTCCTTTCAAACGAGTATATGAGCTTTTCGAAAATATCATCTCCGTTTTTTTCTACATTTATTTTGTATATTCGTGATGACATTTCTCTCTTTTTCCATTTTCTCTCTCTTCACTTTTCACAATCCGCTCATCATCTATCGGATATTCGTTCACTTCGTTGAGCCGTGACGCAGATAAAAATTTAATGGGGAAAATTCAATTATACAATTATTTATAGAATATGATCAAAATCCCTCTGAAATTTCGCTAGATTTTTTTTTTCTTTTTCTCTCTTTCTATACATTTTTTATGAGATTTTGGGAATGGAATGCAAGATTAAATTTCGCGAACAAAATTGTTGGCTGATAAGTATTGCGGAAAAATATAAGTTCTTCGGGGATGGGGTTCATTGTGAGGGAATATTCCTCGTTCACTTGACTAATCTTAATGGAAAAGAAAATTCTTCACTCTCCTGATACGAGTCGAATTGACGGGGCGTAAAATATCAACGCATATTAGAGTATCGCTCGGGTCTGCGAGGTGGGGAATTTGAATAACGGAATCGAAAAGGTGTCTCATACATCAAAGTTCAACGCGCAACGAGGAAAAGGTAATAACTAAACCAGAAATTCGTCACTCGTCACTCTTTAATCATTTTTCTCCTACCTTATATGGAAATTATTGTACTCTACATATACGTATACATATGTACATACATACATACACACATGTATACACGTTTCAACTGATCTGAGCGCGGAGCGAATACTTCGCAGAAAGCACTGAAGTAACGCATGCTTTCAGCGCAAGGCGTAAGATCAAAGTGGGAAAAATCACCCTGCTTACTTCTTCACTCATGTATACGAATTACAAGTTGATACGAAAAAAAGATATGAAAAAAGATTTGAAAAAAGAAAAAAGAAAAAAAAAACTAAACTTTTATCACACGGAGCAACACCTTTAATATTTTAACTGTAAAGGCTGATGCCAATTAAAACTTTGAATAAAATATACCAGCTCCGTTCTCAGGGAGGTAAAAAATAAAAAATATCCTTTTTGATAAGAAAGCGAGAGAGAGTAAGAAAGAAAAAGAAGAAAGAAAGAAAGTACTTTGAGCATCTTATTTCATATACAAGAGTGCCGTATATTTTATTTTTTTTCTATCCAAATTGAGTGAAATCTCTTTTTTCGCCTTTACCTAAATTATATCGTCAAAGGAAGAAAAATTCTCTTTTCTTCTCACGAATAATTTCCTTTTCAAATCGGTTTCAGTATTCATTAATAAATTATACCAATTAGTAACCTATATCCTATTAGCTAATTTTTTTAGGGCCTGTAAAAGGTGAGGGTGGAAAAATAGCGCGAGGGCAAAACTAGCCGGGAAAGACTGCAGCCCCGTCGTACCTTGAAAATATCTCGCGAAGTAGGAGGAGGAGTCATTTCACGGTCCATTACTCGAGTTAGATCAATGTTTAACTGTGCAGAGGGGTATAAGGTATATAACGCGGTTAAGATTGCGAAAGTTGGGTGGGCGGCTACCTTCCATGCGTTTATACCCTCACGACTGCCTCCCAAATGTATCGCAATTAAACCGCGATAATATCGCGAAACTCTAAATTTCAAAAAAACATTTCGTCTCCAAGTACGGGATAACCATTCCTCCGGTGTTATAACAGCCGTTAAAATCCTCTAATGGATTTTTAAATACTCAACTCCATTCCTGCAGCTCAGATGATAACGAGCTTTCGCCGGAATTTTTATGGATAATACACCGAGAGTTTAACAGGATTATGTAATTTCGAATTTTGAATAAACCACCCCCGAGTCGTTGAGGAATTCTCCCGTAATTAACAATTTCCCTTATTTCGACGCATAAAATTCACTCCTTTCCATTTTTTTCTATGAATTTTAAACAGCGGACAGCGCGAGGGGTTGAATAATTATCGAAAGAAATTAACACCTCGCGAAACGATGACCGCGCCCAAAAAAACGCGGATCTAAACAGGGTTGGTTTTCCCCACATGCACGCGCTTCTGTTTGTTTATTCTTGTTTATCTAAGCTAGGCGAGTTAGCGTGTGCACCCGCTTAACGTCAGCCACGCGACCGGTCATTCACGTTCAACAAACATTTACACTGGGTATTAATTCCTGTTTGGGATAGTAATTAGATGTTGATGAGACAACCTGGGGCCCCGGCGAATATTTTTACCCCTGTACCGAACGACGGGTGTAACAGGGGTGACCATACCACTCAACATGATGGATGCGAGGTTAGCCTGAGTCCGGCACTATAATCCCAGAAGAGACAGACCCTTATAGAGAACTGGAGGGAGAGGAGGAGACCCTAGTCATACAAAGCCATACCAGTATGTGCACGCAGTACGGAAACCGAGATATCGAACACGCGACGTCTCTTAGTCGTCCCGTGTACCAGCTACCAGCCGAAGAAGTCGAGGATATCGTAAAAAGCTCTGCACCTATAGTTGAATTTATTCATTTTATAACCGAGCTTTCGTATTATATTCAAATTGTACTAGAAATTTAATTCTTTCGTTTACCCGGATGCAAAGAGGGGTTTTATCCCGAGGAAATAAGGACGGTTTACAACTCTGTCGAGTAGCTGGTTACTGCTCGGTATTCATGAAAGCTCTGACAACTATCTACCTACGTTATTTCAACGATACTCTCCGCAATGGTCATCCAGCGAACGACAACTCCGTTTCATGCGGTTATATATAGAACGTGGTGTCCATGTAGATTCTAGTCCTGCTGGGGGGTAAAGATAATTGAGCTTTTTCAATTACCTCGAAATCCTGTACCGGAAGCAACGGCCACGTCGAGAATCGCGAAAGATTTGATCTGCATTGCAAAATCTAACGGTGGCGGAGAGGCAGACTCCGATTCGTAAACCAGGACGATCACATCCTAGCGGGGAAAATCTTCCTTGCTATTCATCCGCGACAGCGGAGCTGGGAGAGGCTTATGCGGATTTAAAGAACCCGTGTAAAACACGGATTCAATTTCGAACCGGGAAAGAGTAATTGACAGATTTTAAAACAGGAATCGAACCCGAAAAAACCTGTTCGAAAAATCTCACGGGCTTTTAAAGAGCTTTCTCGTCATTATCTTTTTCCTTTTCTTCTCTCGTATCGACTTATTCGGTCACCGAATACCTGTATACCCACGATAGAATCTTAGTCGGAATCTAGTTTCGCGGTTTATTTTATTTCGTGAGAAATGTCCGAGCTCTTTTTCTGGGGGTTGAGCAAAAAACATTTTTATCGCATTCGTCACGTCAGGACGTAGAACCTGTAAGCACGAGCATTTAATTTTCCCTCGTTTGAAGCGATAACGTTGCCGTCCGAATGTGGCTTTACACATACATACATACATCCATATATAAATGTATCAACACCCACACGCTTCCCTTTCGTCCTCTCGAGCTCCTAGCTGCAGGCTCTCCCAGGCGAACTTCCGGTCCACGTATATATATATATATATATATTTCATACTATACGTGTGTGTCTTGCGAGTGCTGACTTCGAGTCGCCCAAACGCCTCGTCGCTTCTTTCGCATCTATCACGCCCTTCGCCAGACTCCTAATTTATTTTCTCTCACCGTTCGGTCACGTTTTCAATTTCACCCTGCGCCCCTGCCCCCGTCTTTGCTTGTTTTGTCCACCACCCTAAACCCCAACCCCAAGTGACGTTACCACTCTCTAGGTAGTCCTTCTTTTTCCACCTGCTGCTGACCCATTCCTACAATCAGTTCCCCACAGCAGAATCTTTCAATCTTGTCTCTCTCGCCAGACTCGAAAGTAATTTTGACGCTATTTTTTTAGAATAGTAGACCACGAGAGCGCAGGATTTTCTGCAAGGAAATCATTCTAGGAATGTCCCCCTTACTGAGAATTTATGAATTTTTGTTCAATAAGAATCGAAAAAAGCTTCGACGAAAAACCGAAAATATCATATTCGACAAATTCTATAGACCCGGAACATGGAATTATGGGAATAGAAAGCTCTGGAAGAAATTTAGGACCGTGTAGACCGACGATGAAAGGTCCGGTACCAAAAGTCCGAGAGATTGATTAAACATTCCAGAAGTTATGAATTTTGCAACGTTTCAAATTTCTGCCATTTCAAAACAGCTGGTTAACGCAAAGGGTCGAAACTCTTTTCTAGATGACTTTTTGAACTGGAATTTCATCTAAATTGGTCGCAGAATATTTCGTGCGAAATCCAACAATAAATAAATCTGGGAATAATTAATCTGCACAGCTCCGACCGGGTTTCTCGTGGGAATTTTTTTTTTTGCTAGCTTGCATAGAAGACAAAGTTAAAGTACGTATATGTATATGCCCGGCATTCCTTCCACTGCAGAGTTCTCGATCCAATGTCACCTCTCATCGTCTACTTTACACTCCTCTTATACACTCCCTTGGGATCCTTTCTCCCCTTTCCATACTATTTCCTCTTTCCTTTTTTCTTCCTTTCCTTTTTTTTTTATCTCTGCTCGGGGTAGTACTCTCTCTTCATCTTCCCCTGTGCACCTAGCAGCGCCCTTCTTCGAGTTCTGCGTGTGCTTTAGCCGACTTTATGCAAATGATCCTCTAGGAGAGCTTTCCGGCACCAACCTTCTCTCCTCTTCTTTTCCTCCCAACACCCTTTCCTGAGTGTTCTTCCATCTTTCTTATTTTCATTGTCTTTTTTTCGTTCCTACTTTACTGTTGCTTTTTCACGCAAATGGTCTCGGCAACGACCCAGCTCGTCTTACCGAATCAACCTCAATAGTACCGCCTGCCTGAAGTCTCTACTGTTATTCCAACAAAACCAATCCTCCCCTCCGAACTATTCTTGGCGATTTTATATTTTACATTTTTTTCCAATAAATAAACTCATCCCCTACACCTATCAGCGGATGAGATTAAAAAAACTCGTTCGGTTTAAACGTTTCAATTATTTTCCGTAAGCCTGATCTTCCCAGCTATAGATCATCCCCTTTACTTACGTATGACTGAGTCATCCCTCTAGCAAATCATCGAATCACGGGGTTAGTTGCTCAAATTATAAGCTGGATCACCACGGCTTACTAGAAGCTTACTTCCAGCTTACAACAGATCGATCGAATGATGATGGTTCACCTATTCGTATTGACTGGCTGGAGAAGTTCACGGTTTTTATTTGATTATGATATTCCCTCATTATTCCCACGAATAATATTTTTTTCTACCCGAATTGCCCACCGCTGCCACCACCATCGCCAAGAGAATAAGTATCTGGGGGTTTTGGTACTTTTGTTTCGCGGGCAGAAAGTTTATTCACACGAGTGTTTGAGGCAAAACTGTGTATATCTAATTTACCTTGCCAGCCTCGGAATTCCAGGCCTGAGAGCCACTCAGCCATCGCTGTAAATGTTTCACGAGAATTTCATCTTACCACTGTTTACACTGTTTTAATTCAGGCCACCACTCCCCGCCGACTTTCGCAAACCGCAGAGGGAGTGAGGGAGAGTCTTTAGAAACTTTCTACCCTCGGTTACGAACTTATTGCGCTTTCTTTCACTCCATTCTAATTCTCCCCATGCAAATCTCATCCGTGTATCGATCGCGATCAATTTTGAATCGACTGTAACGCATGTGATTGTCAGTCGGACAAAAAACGAGAGAAAAAAGAAAGAATAAGGAAAAGAAAAAAAAAAACTAGCTCGTCTAGGGGATCGAAAGAATTACCCGAACGAAGTGTCTTAATTTATTTTACTCGCGGATAAGGGGGTTGACAAAGCGCCCGAGAGAACCGGGTGCAAAGAAGTGAAATGAAAAAATGAAAAATAGTAACAATTATGGGGGAGAAAGGGTTGGCTAAAACGTAGCGAGGTTTGCTCTTACTCTTCGCTACAAGAAGACTAGGAATCTGCCCTAGAGAAATACGAGCTTGCAATTTACTCGACTGGCTACCACGCCGGAGTTGAGTCTGGGAATAGAGACAGAGAAAGATATCCACGCTCTGCTTTATGCGTTTTAAATAGTTCCCCCCGTCCCGAATTCTTTCAGGATTTATTAACCTTTCTCTTGGTTTAATTACTTCTCTCCTCTTCTCTCCTCTCCTCTCCTCTCCTCTTCTCTGGCACTCGCAACCCCCTGGCACCTTTCCGCCCGCTCCAGTCCGGGTCGACTTCCTCGGCTCCAGATATCTCGCGTGCGAATTACACTTTGTTTGTTTCGGAAACGCGACTAACAAACGGAAGCTAGAACGAGAGGGAAACACCAAGAAAAGAGAAAGTACAACGAGGGTGCTGGAAGGGCGGTAATAAACTTCCCGGAAGAGTTATCCCTACGAATTTTCCAAGGATTTATACCTCCTTTATCCATCTCTCACATATACATATATATATACAAGGAAAATCATCGATTATTCCACAATCTCTTATCCAATTTTTTTCCGCTGATCGAATCAACGATAATTACCCTATGTACCAGATTTTGTCAACAATATGTTAGCCCAGCTGCAACCCCTTGTCCTTGTTCAGGATATAAGTTCCCTCCGCACAGTGTGCTAGTTATCGATACTCTAACGGGAATTAGTTTGTTCTGTTAAAGGTTTGGCAGAGGTGGGTGGGTGCAAGTAGGGTCGAAGTGTATAACGTTTGAATAAATTGGTAAAGCCGGTCGGCGACTGGTCCTACTTAATCTAAATTTGACGACTATGCAAAACTGGGGGAGCACCTGCGGTCAGCATAATCGGTATTAGGCCCGATATCGAAACTGCTTGCGTCGAGGTTATACCTACCCTCCAGCTTCGGTCTAGGTGGGATACAACACTTGGCTTATACGTACCGCGTCTATATACCTTCCTGGATGTACGTGTACATGCTACAAATACGTAAATACATACCTACACCGACAAACGGCAGCTAGCTTGATATAATAAATTTTCAAATTAACCAGGGTCCGCCTTTTGCTCTCCTCTCCTTCAACCTCTCTTCTCTTTCTGCTCAGTATCGCGTAAAGAAGAAGAAGAAGAGAAAAAAGGAAAAATATACAAAATACGTGACTCCCTTAGAGGAATTCTGCACCGTCTGTGACTCGAGTGAAAAAAACATATTTTTCAAGCCATGTATATAATACGTATATAGATTTACGAAATAAAGTCTGACGGATACCGCGGCTGCTTCCTTCGGCCAATTAATATGTAAGGATATTATTTTCAATGAAGACAAATTTTTGTTTAAATTTTGAAATATGGTTTTCTTTCTGGCCATTTGTTCCCTTCTTTTTTTTTCTTTCTTTCTTTATTTTTCTCTCTCTCTTTTTCTGATGTAGGCATCGCGAAGCGGAAGAAAGCTCGATGCTCAGGGCTGTCGGTTTATTTCTGGAATAAGGATGAATTGTTGAGCCCTGCAGAGTCGTGGAGAGAGTTTGCGACTTGGTTCTATACTCTTCAGACAGCATTAGCGTCCCATGTTAGGCTAATAAATAGCTAAAGTTGGGCACGCGGGTAATACGTCTCTGTATTACGTCGCTATAAACCAAACTCGAAGACTGCGGTGCGGGCTTTTCCTTTTCCGTCACCTATAAAAGCTCCTATTTACACCATAGGACCCTCGAGCTCGCCCACACACCTTATAATTCAATTCGGGAGTCAGAAGTAATCGTGGGGATCTCAAGGAATTTCGTAATCTGTTTTTTCCTCCTTCTTCCTTCTTCTTTCCTCATTTCCTTGCCTCAGAAGCATCTGATTAAGTAATACCTACATTTCTTTTCCTTTCCCTTATACTCAGATTTCCACACACGGAATTTTTTTTTTTTCCTTCTTTCATTTATTTTCTCTCCCTTTCATGTGTATATCGCTCTCTCGACGAGATGATTATGTCGAAAGCCGCGAGAGTCTCGTCGTCGTTAGGCTCGAAGAGAAAAAAGAAAAGAAAAAGAAAAAAATGAGAAAGAAAAAATGAAAAAGAAAAGGAAAAAGTTGAAGAAACTAGTAGATGGAGATAAAGAGAAGTAGAAGAAGAAGAAGAGAGAGAGGAAGAGGAAGAGGAGGAGGATGATGACGTAGAAAAAGAAAAAGGGAAAAGTTGTCTCGTAAAAAGGTGCAGGAAAGAAATGAAAAGTGAGGGAATTGTGCCCAAAACGCCAGTAAGCTCGGAGGCGTCCCTTATTCCGCTCTGGTTTAATTTAACTCGACGAGGCAATAAACCGGGGCTGCGTTTGTTTTATTGTAGGCCGAAGTTCGCCCGTCTAGGAGGTTCCTCGCTTCGACTCACTTTAATCACAATAAAGATAAAATTAACGCTTTCATCCATTCCTACAATTTTAGTAATATTTTAACGCCGAGCTATAACGAGCTCCTCTCGAATTGCAGTCGTTTCGGTTCTCCGGCTCCTCGCCCTTATCTGTCTTCATCCCCTGTACCTGATCTCGTCCTCCCATCTTCTAACGAGTTTTCTTTACCTCCCTCCTTCGTTTACCTTCAAACTTCAACCCCTAATTCAATCAATTTTTCCCGCGCTACTATATGCTATACAAAGAATGACTTTGCTGCACCGTGAAACCAAAAACCAGCCACGCGGATAACAGGGAGACAGGGAGAGCGAGGGAGAGAGGAGAAATAAAAACAAGCAACAAACTTGAAAGTGTTGTAGAATGGAAAGTTTTCTCGTTAATATAGAATTTTCTTATCTCTCAAGTCTGAACCCTCTGGTGTCTGGAGTATACATTTTTAAATTCCCGACATTTGTTTACCAGATAGACTCCCGTCGTTACTTCACCCTGATAACCTATTCCCCATCGCTTATCGAGCTCTCAACAAGTTCGGAACTTCTTAAGCTCTCGAAAACACCTGATAGAGATATATCCGCGCGTACAGCACGTGTATAGGCGGAGTATGAAACGAAGCGAGATTCTGCAGAGCCTAGAGTCGACGCGGTGGTTTTGGCGGTGATGTTCGCGGTTTCGAGGTTTCAGCGGCTGGTTAGAAGATGGTTTGGGAACTCAATCCATCCTGCTCGATCCCTCAGCCGAGGAAGCGCCACCCGGTTTTCCCACTTGTCAGAAATTGAATAACTCTCGAAGCTATGGATATAGGTACGCGATGTCGAACTCTCGAACTAGTCAAATAGATCCCTGATCAATCAGAGCCCGAGTTCCAAGAGTCGAGGATCGGGGATCGTCAGGTTAGGGAAGATCGGTGGAAGGGGTCGGAAAGCTCCAGACATTAAGGACGGAAACTTTGCTCCAAGATCCACACATACGTATCTATATCTACTGGTCGGTATTAAAGCTTAGTTCACATACAACAAAAAGCTCTGCTTTAACTTGGATCCGGTATAGCGTATACTTACTATTAGCCAGGTTATAGGGACTACGGTGTCAGCTTCCATAAAGCTTTAGAGCTCATCGCATAATAGGTTTAGTGGTCGGAGATAGGGGAAAACCCCCGCCCAGGGTAGCGACGAGTCCGGAGTAACCGGGACTCTGCAGAGCTCTGAGGAACAGTACGGTTCCTCTGCTCGCAGGATTATACGATCCCCTAACTCCGCCCTTCATGGTCTACGATCCCGTCACTCCGTTTCTCCAGACACCGCAGGACAACGCGGGGAATTCCCGTCTTGGGCACAGTTACCAGGCGAGTCTAGTGATCGTTAGCTCAAGGTGTTTTTTATCCCTCGTATGGAAACTATTCAACGATTTCCTCGGGGTTTTCTCCACTCCTGGTATATCGGTTTCGCGTTTGCGGGCCACCTCCCTTTCGTCCTTTTCTCCAACGGCGTAGATTCGGAGGAAAGGGTTGACGCCTGAAGTGGCTGTGGAGAATACGGGGTCAGAAAGGGCAGAAGGGGGTTCGAAATAGCGAAAGAGAAAAGAGAAAAGAGAAAAGGGAAAAGGGAAAAGGGAAAATGGAAAATGCCTTTTCCTTACGGAATGGTTGTAGCTGAGGATGACAAGCCAGAAAATTTGGCTCCTCTTTAAAGATTAAACTTTCTGAAGAAAAGCCTGTAGCTTGACGCGGAATGACAGGGGAACACATCCGCCAAGTTGACGTAGAGTTTTGTCACTCCTGCGTAGCTCGGAATCTGAGGGCTTACTACCTCCGATCCTTGACGCCGCAATCTTCTTCTTGCTCTCGCTTCGTAGTCCTTTCCAAACGTTGCCTTGGCGTTATTAAAACATAATGGAGAGCTGATGTCTACAAAGAGTTTGAGGCTGAGGTGACGTAAACGACGCAGGGGAAAACGAACGGCTTTCAAATTAAGGACCACCCTCTCGCTTTCTCTCTCTACAGTCCGCGGAATGCCATAGTGGTTTTTCCTTCTTCGACGCGATAATGGGGTGCGACAATGATTGAAGATTTTTCCCTTTCTCTTTATTTTTCCCCACATTTTTCACATACTTTTGATTATTATTTTCGTTTTTTATTCTCACTCGCTCTAAGCTGAGCCTCCTAAGTACTTTGTTTTTCTATACTACAAACAACCCCTTTCGCCCAACCTTCGGAGCCCGGTGCTTGTTCCTGGTGGTAGATGGTGTTTAAAGTAAATGCATCTCGCTGGAAAATATAACCTTTGATGTTTTCAAGGTTGAGACAATCCACCCCAACCCTTATCCCACTTGTGCGTCTTGATGGGAGAACTTTTTTTCCATACCGTACCGCGGACAACAAAACTCTATTGATACCGAAGTGGGGTCTAACGACAATCATTACCGGTACCATGTTACGATCTCTTTGTGACTTCACTTTCTTCACCCTTGTATCGTATACTCGCGATCCTAAGAGTCATGAATTTCTAGTGGTCAGAATATCCGACGTTAATAAAAGAGGAAACAAACAAGCTCGCCGGATGATCAAGACGTAATAATGCCTTTAATACCTCGACGACGTTTCGCCTCATCGTAGTAGCTGGTAATACTCTTTCTCCGATCATAGGAGATAAACGCGTATAGGTGTGGAGCTAGAACCAGCAGCCACAAACGAATAAAGGACCCGGAACTGCGGATAGCTTATCGCAGCCCACCTTTCTGCTTGCCAGCTAGACCAGCTCTGTTCAGACCTTTGGCATTGACGTAGGATCAATACAGCTGATAGGATGGGATTGGATCAAAACCGTATCTGAAAGGCCGGATCTAGTAGATCTCTTCAGCTGGTCTTAGGATATAATTTTTTTCAATTCGAATTTCGCGATCCTGAAGTATAATGGGAACGATCGAACCGTACGTCTGAGGGTAATTTTGTTCGATCCCGAAGAAGAGTTGATATCTAAACACCCGACTTTGCGATCAGGTTTCAATAAGTGCATCGATTCGTGGGAGCGCGCCGCCGCGCTGGGGCTCTCTATACGCGTCTAGTAAAATTCTGAAGGAAAAACGTGAAAATTCGAAGTATATTTGCTGAAGGAGCAGCTGGCTGGGAGCACCTAATAACCAGTCATAACGAACGACAGCTGGTGCTTGTACTTAGACCCCCCCACGTACGGGAAAGAGTGAGTAAGAGATGGACGATGGAGAGGAAGTGGAAGTGGAAGTGGGAGCGAGATGGTCATAGCCGAGCGAGCTTTTCCAGCAAAGACGAAAAATATCTAGAGTAGAAATAGAGTAGAGAGGGAGCAAGTAGAGAATAGCACGTCTACAAGGTGATGGAAGGATGAGAATTCTCATTCGGTAAACGCGAAGTATATCGCTTTCAGCCTTGAGCCGTGCCGCGGCATAAATGTTCAATCAGCAAATTGAATGTTTGATACGGAAAAGCTGCGCCGTTTGCGAGCTCGAATTTACAGACGCGCTTTGGTCGGTCCAAACTTGATACGAAATGTTAACTAGGTAATTAACTGTACCTTTAACTCTGTCTAGCCGAAACGTACTGCAGCTAGACCAGCCGAAGCTTTGCTGCTTAACTTTGTCTGATCTTTCATCAGTAAAATCAAAGTAAAATCTCGGAATAAACGTGATCAGATTCTTTTGCACGGACAGACCTTTGCCATTTTTTCTATATCCAACTAACGCTAGATGTAAAGTAGAAAACTGACTGCAGATTTGAAGTAGTAAATAGGAATTACATTTCAGCAGGTTTTTTTGAGCCACGGGGGAAAGCTTTGGGTATAAGGTATGTGGAGGAAAAATGGTATGATGAGAAGAAAAAAAAAAAATATGGCCACATACGCTTTTCCGTTAGCCATTCGATTCTAAGGGATGAAGTTTTCTTTTTCTCTTTTTTTTTTCTCTTCTCGTTGAGGGGAGGTAAAGGGGGAGGAAGCAGGAAGTTTTCCCCGGTTTGAAAGAAACCGCTCGTCCCATCTTTTCCCCATCTTGCGGAAGTCGCGAACCGCACGGGCTCGTATAATTTCTGGTCAAAGCGTCACATTATTCAAACGTTCCTATTCATATTATCGGTTGAAAAGTTTCAACGCTTCAGGGTCGAACCCTCGACGAGAAAAAGTTATCCGATCATTTCGAAACAAAGCGCCCAGGGATTCGAAACTCTTCCAAAGAAGAATAAACCTTGATCGTTCTCGAATATATCCCTCTCTTCCCAGCTACCATCCCCCTCAAACCAGATGTATACATACATAACTTTGGGTATGTATGTTCAGGATGTCAATCTCGTTTTGGGTACCGAAAAGGTCAACTCAATCGAAATTCCTCCACCCACGAGTTCATCCTATCTTCGTAGCGATGAAATTTACGAAAAACTACCCTTAAATAAAATCATGCCGCGTCTTTTGAAAATATTTCTAAAATCGATACAAATCCGGGATCATCGGAGCCTGAAGTACGGGGGTGAAAAATTTCTCTCTTTCACTCTCTTCGGCACCCTCTCTCCGGTGCTAGCTCCACTTCACTTCGCTTTTTCTCCTTCTCTTTATTTCGCATCCCTCATCCGTTCTCCGAGCGCGGAAATATCGCGGGGGTGTTCTCGCGACGATGGAGGGTTGGCTGCGATTGGTAAGAGGAAAGCTAAAAACGGTCCAGCTTCGTGGCGAAGTAGGGCGAGGGGAATCGATCACTCCGATGAAGCTATTAGATATTATAATAAGGGCGTCTCGACGCCGGGCGTCGATGTAAAAATGTATAGATATAGGGGGTTGGCTAAGAGGCCATTTTTTTTCTTCTACTTCTTCCTCTTCTTATTTTTCTTCTTCTTCTTCTTCTTCTTCTTCTTTTTTTCTTTTCTCATTCGTTCCGCTTATGCCAAGAATAGAAATTGCCTTCATCCTGCCTCGTAATGTGAGTACCTCTTTATTACCTGAACTATGAGGATTGAAAATTTCATCCCTCTCTCTCCTTCTTCCTCCCGGTACTATAATGTCACGTAAAGTCGCGTGTTCGATGACATAACAGCTTCACGTGTGGCAAAGTACATGCATAATGAAATAGCAGCCGGATAGTATTAGGTTCCGTATCCGAACTAAGACTCTGAGATTAAGTCCATCATTATACCATCTCGTCCGAAGGCTCTCTCTTTACCTTGGGAAATGAAATATTCACTATTTTCCGCAATCTTTTAGCCGAATCGAAAGTTTGTAACAAGACTCGGGCACCTCTCGAGGGGCATTTAATTTTTTAAGAAGCCTGCTGCAGCGGAAATGGAACTTTCTTTATTATTTTTTAATCCCAGGGGCTCCTCTAATTAGGCGGGTACCCCGTCACTCACCTTTCTTACAATAATGAGAAAGCTTTTTAATTTCACATGTAGAGGCAATTCGAGGTCGATGTTTGTTCCTCTCTGAATTCTATTCACGGGTAGCGGGAACGAATTGTGTCGGACTGAATAATGCCGGTGAATATAAACAATACAACCAACGTCGAGAGACAAAACTGAGCAGAGCTCTGAGAGATCCATTTGTAGTTAGGTATAAGACGAAGTTGTGGCTTTAGGTTATTTAAATACGTACCTTGCACAGCCTCTCGACCTCGGCACCCGTTATCTCCGCCGACTCCATTCAAAGCGAGGTGGTTCCTCGGTCTCTTGTTGCCTTATTTTTATTTGTTCCGCCTTGGCTAGGCCGAGAGACCAGCGTGATTATTTTCTTATTAGTACTCGAGACTCTGTCGGTGATTCTGTTTACCCCGAGTTATTAGGACCTACGGTTTCTAAAAGCTCCAAAAGCGAGCTTCGAGCCTTGTGACTTCGGCGGCGACTGAAGACTCGGTCTTTAACGTCATGGCTTTGAATCCCACTCTCCTTTCCTCGAGCTAAATTAACGCCGCCTTATACTTCAAACGAAAGTGGTACGATTTTACGCGCCTTGGTTACTTTGCTTTGATAATTTGAAGTAAAATTTGGAAATTAGCCCTCGTCAAGCGGTCCCTCGTACACCTGCCTATACAGAGACAATAACTTCCATTTCAATTCGCGTCGAGTTTCGGATCTTTTTATTTTTTTTTCTACTTTCGGTAGGGTAGGCAGATTTTTCATGGCGATATGAGGAGCCCGTAGAGGTGGTTGAACACCCGGCTTAAGTCAGGGGTAGGAGTCAGTATCAAAAATAACTTTCCGACATTTTTATTTGAATTTATAATTCTTTTCAAAAGTTCTGACGCAGGTCCCCCAACAATAAGTCCGCAGGATACCGAAGGACGAAGCGATAACGCAAACCTGTCCGTGGTTGTTATTTTTGTTGAACGTGTCGCGAAGAGAGATCGGCGTGGGGCTTTCGGATGCGGGGTAGAAAGATCGAGGAAGATGCTGCGGAGAAAAGTCGCCCGGGATAGAGGGAGAGAAAAAGAGAAATCCAAGGATGAAAAGGTGCTTGCGGAGGCTTACATTCAAACGACTTCATAACTGCCTTTCTACCCTTGCTGCTGGTCTCAACTCTGGCTGTGCCTCCACCCTATACCGTGGCGAAACAAGGACTACTCCTCTCCGGTGATGTGATAAATTTACAACCCTTACTCCCCCACGCAACCCGCGCCAACCCTCTTCTTTACGATTCTTCCGGCTACGTCCACGGATGCCGAACATTGTACGAGGAAGTTGTATCGCCGAGGGTGAGGGAAGAAAATATTCAACAAATTTAGATCATGGGACTTAGAGGGATATTCCTCGGTGATATATTTCCCAAAATATATATTTTTTCTACGGTATCCAACTTCTGTCGCCAAATATTATCCAATCAATATCGTGGTCGCTGGAGATATCCTGTTTCGAATATTTCCGTGAAATTCTCATTTCTTTATAAGATTTCCCAAATTCTGTTCACAATCCGATGGAATGTTACATATAGGTATAAGATTCCATGGACCGTGGAGATAGACTCTCCACCGAGTAGCCGAAAGAGGTAAATAATTCCAAAGGTAAGTAAAGAAGTATGCGGAGAAAAGTGGTGAAAATTCTAACGTAATAAGAAAGGAAAATAATAAAACTTGATGCGCATAAACACAACACTCGGAAAGCTGAGTAGAAAACTGGGTTAGTACAATAACATGATACGTTCTATATTACTACGGTATAAACCGTATATAGTGCAGCTTGAAGTAAAGTGGCGATAGCGTGCGGTGCAGTGCGGTGCTCGCTTGCTTGCTGCTTAAGAGATGGTTGCAGGATTACGTGGATAGAGTAAAAGGAACTTGTCGGTGGTGCGAGGAAGGTTCACGACGGGGGTGTCGATCCTGGAGCGCAAAGTTTACAGGATTTAACTATATCTCGGGTTTATCCGAGGCCGAAACTTGATCGCGAAACAAATTGAACAAACCGTATCAATATACTATGTATGATTCAAAGTAGGGTGAAAAAAAAGAGTCGCTCGCTACCCTCCTGAATTTTTTTTTTTGTTCTTTCAGAAACCGATAAACGAAACAATTTTTATAAAAAATAGAATTTTACCGAAAGTTAAAGATAGTGACATAGCTTCCGTTTTCAAACGAGCTTTGAAAGTGGTTGTAAAATCGATTGCCATGTATAGAAAGACAGATCGCGTTTTAGCGAAAGCTCTGAAAGGCTTTTTATTATCTTTAAGTAGCGTGTCAGAGTGCGGAGGATCTGGTTCAGAGTTTCTTAAATTATGACTGATACGATGGTTCGGTACTGGGCTCGAACAAGTCCAACGTCACTGCGAGAAGTAATTCCTGTGGAAAGTGAACAGAAAAATGAAAGAAAAAAACAAAAAAAAAAATTAAGAATGACGAAACAAACGAGAAATCGATATTAAAAAATGAAAAACAAGGATCGACGATAACTACCCCTGTACATCTTCCTTCATTTTATTTTCATAAATCATTTATTTCGTTTATAGGACAGCTGGGATCAGTGCGCAGTTAATTGGAGGTGGTGTTAGTCTCTATGGTGGTGAAAATATGGGGTAGCAGGGTATCTGTCTTACCACCACCATTGTCAGTGTCTCGTTGTGAGTTGTCAAGCGCCTGGATGTCCATTTTTCGCTGCAACGTTGTCGAAGTAGTAGTAGTGGTAGATGGTCCTGCGCAACAAACACCAAACGCATTCCGCGTCTATCAAGTATGCACAAAACTTCTAAAAGCGCTGTTAAGCTATTAAAGGATCACGCTTCGGGTCAATTCAATTAGTAGTTAGCCGCATTGCCCTCCTTTTTCTATTTCCTTCTCTTTTTCGTTTTTTTTCTTTTTTTTTTTTGCCATCGTTATAATTAGGCAAGAAAATTGAAACAAAAGCTTCTGCAAGCACACATATTGTAACAACAAGACGTCTGCAATAATCACGGACGTTTAAATCAAGCCGATTGGTTACTTCTTCGAGAAAAATTATGCCGGGGGAAAAATCGAGCTTGGAAATGTTTTTTGCAAACTAGCGTGTATGCGGTATGGATGTATGAAACTTCGGTCCATGACGCGAGACGCGAAATCGTATGCAAGAGACAGACTCCGGATTACCGTATATACGGCCAAGATTGACTCGGCGGAAAATAAAACTACTTAAAATACGCTCCACGTTTCATCTTTATGAACCATGATGCCCTACCTGACTGCCTTCAGCAACGGTCGACTACCTAGTTAAGATTAATCGAGTTATAAATTGAAACCGGTGAGGTTTACGCCTCTGAGAAAAGTTCAAAGGTCTCTCTTTAGTCAGCGGGTATAATCGCTCCTATAGCCGTTTATAATATAATATAATATAACACAATATAATGTAATGTAATATAATATATAATATAATGTATACATACGCCTTATTTTTTTATCATCTCGTATACCCAAGACATTTCTCCTTTATTGCACCATCAACTTTCGAATTGAATAGTTTCGGAACTTTTCTTGTTCCTCGCTTCGCCTCGGCTCGGTGCGAGAGCTGAGAGCGAATGATGTGAGGTCAGCGAAGCGAACTGGTGGCGATATATATTTTCATTCGTATGTATAGAGAGGCAGGAATCTCAAAGGGTTGCAATGTTGCAACGAGAAATAAGATTTGAAAGAAAAATTTGAAAGAAAAAATGAAATTATTATCCGCAAAAGGCGGAAATTTTTTTATGTAAAAAACTGTTTTTTCAATGGTTTCAATTTGCTAGAGGTTTTCACCGCGCTTTACTCCACTGAAACGATTAGCTAACGAGACCATTACAGACGTCAGTTTTACACTAGCGTTTGTACCACGTCGTTTAATTCAACGTCCAATTACCAGAGAGTGGAGCTACGCGAATGGATCAACTAACAAAGCGCCAGGCTAGAGGAACGCGCTGTGACAAGAGTTGCCTTTGCGCCTTTGACATGAACAGAAAACATGACAATTTCGACAAAACCTATTCTCAATTCTTCCGGAGAGAATTCACAGCTAATTTTCACTCAATTATTTACCTCGGTCGGATAAATTTCGTATCCAAACTAATACATATACATATACATATGTATATAGAAAATATCTAACGTAGATGTATATATATACATAACTTTCTCAAATTCATGTATACGGCAATATAACTCTCTCCTATAACCACTCGTGAATTCCAACTGCGTGATGGAATCAAACGTTAATAGATTCAATTTGGTCGAAATACCCAGAGGAATATTGGAACTACCTAGTTCCTGGAAATGATAAGCAAATATACTCTATCCACGTATATATACGTACACATATATCTGTAACCTGAATCTCATCCTCCCTCCGATGGCAACACGACTCTGTACGTTCGCGCTTTGAGGATTATAGCTCCTCTCGCAATATGTGGTTCGCATCGGTTTCCGCACGCGTTTATGAAATTGACTGAACCCAATGTCATCTCTGCTTGGCAAATGGGTCAAGTAAAACGCTACTTAATTACCTCGTTCGACGAGTGAACAGTCGGCAATGGTTCATAGGGAGCTAGCTACCCACTTGACTTTGAACGGTTCATTTTAACCTCGGTCAAGGTATCGTGGTACGTTTCAGTTAACTTTTCAGATCCTTTTCTCACGATAAAAACTAATTTACCTAATGCATAGAAATTTACAGCTATAATACGACTCGCCCGACTTCAGTCGCGCACGGTGTGTTATTATTCACTATAGTTTTCCATATATGCGTATGGAAGTAAAAAAAAAGAGAAGAAATGGATTTGAACAAAAACACCAAAAAAAAACCACATTTTTCAAATTTCATTTTCCGAAATAAATTGGCGACATTTTTTTGGAAAAAAAAACGTTTCAGTCTTACTTACCAGGGTAGTACATGTAGTCTGTCGAAGCGGTGTAGTTCGCCGCTGGTATCCCGAGGACACATATCACATTGGACGGGTCTTGGACGTCTTCATCCCTCAATTCGACTCGCGTTGTTATATTGTATCGTTTGTCCGTACCCTGTGTAACAACGGGCTTTTGTTCGACGGGTATGTTACTGAAACAAAGATATTTAACTAGAAGAATTTGAATGGGAACGAAAAGGAAAAAGAAAGGAGAAAAATAAAGAATTATCCCTTTGTAAAATTTAGCTGCAGGGGTAAAAGTTGATCAAAACCTGAACCGTCCCTCATTCGGAAGGTGGAAAAAACAAAAGGAATAAATAAATAAATAAACGAATACGCAGCTTTTGATTACCGCCCTGCAGTTCTGGAACAACACTTGCCCCCGTTACATTATTGACACGTAGAACGGGGTACGCACGCCATGTGACGTGTGCCATGGCTCTCAGTGGCCGGGGTCGTACCAGCCCTTAGTTGGAGCGCGGGGTTTGGGTCAGATATCGCGATATACTGGTCAACGGTTTCGTTTCATCGCGTAGTCTTCGATGCGGGGTCGTTGATACGAGTGGTAAAAACACAAAGCCATCGACACGAAGGGATTAGGGGTAGTGTAGAAAGTGATCGGAATTAGATTACGAGTTGTAATTGGTCGGTACAATTAGACAGTGTGCGGGGAGTACTATTTCCCTAAAATATTGCGAATTTAACTCCTCGGGGTATAAATATTAACAACGATTTTCCACACGCTATGGTACACAGGGGGTAATTCCTTTACCATGTTGAACACCACCTGCTGGACAACTTTGTAAAACGCCAACGTCTTCATTAACCGCACGTTTTTAAAGGGCGAGTTGTGGTACCCGAACCACTGAAACGCCCCCTGCTATCCACTGATCTGAACCAACGATTTCTACCCCGATTGCCACTTAAACTATTTCTAAATATCCGATATTACATATGCTCTACGGAGTTTTATACCGTTGATGTATCTGAGCCTAAATAAAAGTGACTGACTTTAATTCCGTATATTTTTTACGTTCGAAGATAAGGGCGGGCGTGGGAGAAGGGTGAAAAAAATGTTCTCGTAAATAATCGTAGGTGGATAATTCACCCTCGTTTAGCGTTTAATCTGCGTGGTGTTGGCACCCGGATGGTAAAGAGTGCGGTTGGGGTGATAGGAAAAAGAATATATACTCACTCGACGGAGACGTCGAGGGTGGGCCTGGGGTAGAGACCCTCGGCGACGCACGTCAGTTCCACGCCATCCGCACCGTTCACAGAGACTTTTTTGAGGATTAGTCGCGGATTCGCCGTTGCTGAAACAAAAATATCACCTTCGTTATAAGCTCGCTATGCATAGAGCCTAGATACGCAGTCCCCGGTTTGATCATCCCTTAAAATCTTTGCCTCAGTTTTTAGAACCGTGGCTCGACTCGAGAGTCGGAAGAAAAGAGGGAAAAATGAATAAATAAATAAGAATAAAAATGCCCGCCACAAGTGATTATAAAAGTTTGAATATTTCAGGCAACTGCAGAAGCTTAATCCATAAAACTTGACAAGAAATAACCTGCTTGCACTCCTCGTACTCTTATATATCCTGAACCGTGAAATATTTAAGGTTCGTCGAGTAGGAGAGAGAGAGAGAAAGAAAGAGAGAGAGGGTTGTTTGAAAAATTTTCTTTAAAAGTTTAATGGTGAAAGTGAGCGAAACATATTGGTTAGAAAGAAGAAAAAGAAGTGAGAGAAGTAAAAGCTGATTGAATTCGAACACTCGATTATCTACTTTTGAAGATTACGCGCGTTGTTCCATGTAGGGGTAGGAAATATTGGGGAGAATAATCGGTTACTATGATACTTTCGCAAGTTTTCTGTGGTCTTCAGGAGTTTTTATTCCTGTAACGAATATCAGTTAGGCTTGGTCTGCTACGCCACAGAGTTGAGTTGAATTGAATTGAATTGAATTGAATTGAATTGAATTGAATTGAATTGAATTTTCTCGGAGCATTTATACCGCTGCAAGAAACTCTGAGGTAGAAATAAAGGAGTAAATAAATAATCGCAATACCTACTACTACGGAGACGAGGAACTCTCCGCAGGTTGATATTTACACCGAAATATCTGCTCGCTTGTTATTTCCACCTCTGTAGAGCCTTTCCTGCCTCCTGCCTACTTCCTCTACACAGCATAGGGTTGATTCATTTTTAACTACCTCATCCCCTATTCTATTGATTCTACTTCTATAAAGTAACGTCTGGTCTCTAAACCTGGATATACATCTCGTATTCTCGAACGAAAGGGGATATAGTGTAGTAAAAGAAAAAGAAAAAGAAAAAGGAAAAAGGAAAAAAAAAAGGAAAAAGGAAACTAGCTACGAGAAACGAGCGAAGTGTCTTATGGTATAAAGTCTGGATGGGTGACACTATCCGTCGTAGTTGCAATAAAAACGGTAAAGAAATAAAAATAAATAAAATAAAAATAAAAAGTAAGACAGCGGACGGGATAGTAATGGATAGATAGACGGTCGTATTTTCAACTCAACGCCAATTTTTCTTTCCCTTCTCCTTTTCCCTTATCTAAGTTTTTCTCTAAGCTTCTTATTATCTTCTAATATCGATCGAGGTGGGGTTGAAAATTCGTAGAACGGAGGGTACGCTGGGCGCCTTTTGGAACAGCTTCGAACCACCCCTTGGGCTTCGCCCTGCAGCTGCTCACCTAGTTTCATTATGACATCTAAATCATCCGTGATGGATCTGGCGATCCTGCAGGGGAAACTGTAACTTTCCGTTTTCCAAAATTTCTGGGCCAAGTTTTGGGCTGATACCCTACTTGGAAATTTATGGTGTTAATTAAGCGAACGTGCGTAGAACGCCGGGGTAATCTAACACCGGCACAGTGATGAAGTTCACTCTATATTTAATTTGAAGTGTGTTTATATAGCCACCGATTTACGAGCCGCTAGTAGCGCCTCTACTATCGTTCAATAAATAATTTACCTACCCTTCGTTTCCCTTACTTAATGTAGATCTTTCGCGTGTAGCCGAAGTTCAGACGATTTTAAGACTGTTTGGTAATATGATCGTAAATTTCTCTTGATAAATAGTATAAAATACACCCGGGAGTTTGGCTCGGTTTGATGAATACAGATATATACGTGTAGACGGTATAATGCGATGCGGTAAAATCTACGGATCAGGGAAATGCTACGGGGCTGTAAAGTCGTCAAATTATTGACGGAGTTCGTATAAAGGGAAGGCTGAATGTCCCATTGAATAGGTAAGCGAGTGAATAAATGAAGCGACTTATACCCTGAGAAATGGTTCATTCAAGTACCTAACACCTATACCTACCTAACTATCATGAGAGAGTCTGTGACCCTGCGGAGAAATGGAACAATCCGCTTTTAGAAAATTAATTTTCAAGCGAGAGAAGAGCCGCTCTGGCCTCCGAACCGACACAAATGTTCTTGCAAAGACCTTCAAGATCTAAAGAGGCTGTTAATTAACTCCAAAGTCAACGGGGCCGGGTCCTATTAGGGTGAAACGACGCCCTCCTGTCATCAGAACGAGGAAATTTGTGTTCTTTGGTGCTCCGTCGACGGCACATCATCCTCTTTGGCATCGTTCATTGACCAGCGAACCGGAGGCTCTCGAGGAAGAGCATAAGGAAGAATAAAGAAGGAAGGGAGGAAGGAAGGAAGGAAGCGAAAGGAAAGAGGGATGGAGAGGGACCGGGGAGAGATCAAGGAAGAAGAAAGAAGGAAGAAGGAGCGGTGAATTTTGCAAAGAATTTCGTCCCGAGGACGAGGACCCTACCGGGTCCAAACGGATGGTGGACGACCGTCATTTGTCACGGGGGGGTCAGGATGCAAATTGTATGGGCATTGCGTTTGTCGGCGAGCAGTGGTGCGTGGAAAACTCCTTCCTCCATCTCCTATGGGCTATGCTCGCTTATATTATTCTCCTACCCCGCGCATATCGAACGAGAAGGGAAATTCACCGAGTCGAGATTATAATTCGCGAACGAATTTCTGAAAACTGAACTCATTCGATCGTTTTTCAGCCCTGCAACCCTTGCGCCGTTAAAAGCTCCCCAAAAATTCGAACATAAATCGAAAACGAATATATATATACATACATATAATTTCGGAGGTTGTCCGATTGACGTTTGTACGCTTTGAGCCATCTTCTCTTCCACATTTATTTACTATGAGGGGTAATACCTACGCGGTACCTACCCTTTGCTACCGTCCATTAACTTTGGTCGTGGATGGAAGCGTGTACGAATACATCTATGGGTCGGAGCCTTTTCGGACACGAGACAACGGAGGGAGTTGAGCTTAACACAGAGTAAATTTCCCCGCAATATATATTGGCGGGTAGTAAAACGTGGAGCCTTCTAAAGGGGTTGCCAGAACGTTCGTTTAGCCTTCTCGCTCGTTTGTTACTCACCAGCCCAAGCTTTTACCGGAATGGATTTTAGCCGGCCAGTAAAGCAAAGCTATTTAACCAATGATCAAACATTTTCACTACCCTTATATTCCTAGACCTCGTCATTTCTAACCCATATAAAGAAAAAAAAAAAGAGAAAAAAAAAGAAAAAAATACATACATATACTTTCACGTCAAAGTGAAAGCTTTCAAAAGGTCTACACATAAATCTTTTCGTAATATACATGTACGTGCGTATAGCATACTCACAGTAAACTATCATCTCTTTCGTCTGAGAGTCTTCGGCAGCGTCGGTCGAAACTGTGCAAGTGTATTGTCCGGTTAGGTCAAGGCCTGGCTTGATGAGCTTCATTGCACGGTACATCGTTCTAGGATCGTCACTCGCCTTATGGCTGAGATCGATGTACTTATCGACAGGAGCCGAAGCCTGGGGTTCTCCAAAATTGTAGAGCCATTGATATACCATCGTGTTCTCGTTGTGCCACCATTTCACGTATAGACCAGCTTCCGGTGTCTTTTCGAGGTCGTAATCACAGTCGAGTATGATGGACGGTTCACCGCTACGGACCAACGCGGGAACGACTTGTGTTTTTATGAAAATTTGCTCAGCATCTGTAATTCAGAAATAAGCAAAAACTGTTCAAAGAAATTTGGCTCCAACAACACCTGCCTGTATTTAATTGATACTCGTTTCCCTGGCTGTTAGAAATTTCAATGAAATTACGTTTTGTTTAATTAAATCGAAGCGAAAAGTTTGATGTATCGACTGATAAGAGCCTCGTTTCCCGCTCTAGACGCTCTTCAGCTGATGTCTTCCGAAATTGCAATTCTATATCTACCAGGGGTTCGCAGATTTCATTTTCAAAGGGAAATAGAAAAAAGCGTCATGGTTGAGCTTTTCGCAGCCTCTGGGTTACAACTCGTTAATTACACTAATTTTCAAAGTGCTTTTCTCCTCACCCCGCTCGTTTAACATAAAGCTTGAAAAAAGAAAGGAAAGAAAAAAAAATTTGTCCCCACGCCTAGCCGCGGTCGGTCATTTTCTTCACCCTTAAGTATGCGGAGCGTTTAAACGATCGACTGACTACAAAAATAAAGGAGCTAGGGGGTGCTTTAGGGAAAAGTGAAAATCTCTTTCAGTCACGCCAGCGAACCCGGGGGTAAATTAGAGTGGGAATTTGACCGTCGAAAAGTTGGAAGTGATTTGAAAAAAAGATAAAGTTATCCGCTACGATCGACGATCCAAGAATCCTTCTCGGGAATTTTACCCCAATTCTAGTTTCCCCTGAAAAATTGATTATGTCAATTTATTCTTTCGGAGAAACAGATGTCCCTTCACTCTCCCGTGGAGCCTTTTCTCATTCTCTAGATTTCTCGCGGTGCCCTTTTCTTCTTTCACAAACATACACGCTGACAAGCTTACGTACACAGATGTGCACATGGAGAGAGAGAAAGAGGGAAAGATATATACGAGATGTCGAGACCCGCTCGTGCGGAAGTGAAACGCAGTCGGGTGCGAAATATTCGCGAGCCAAAGTCCTCGCTCCGTCTCGTCCGTACTCCACTCTATTCCTATCTTAGCGTATATTTCTTAGAGAACAAGCCGAAGAAGGCTCGGGTCTTAGGCTGAAGAGATCTCCCCGCGAGGCAACGCGTTGTTTGCAGGCTAGTGTTTTCACTCCTTGTAAAAATGGCTACCGGCATGTTTACACGAGGGATCTTTGGAACGAATGAGGTTGACAAAATCGCGATGAATTTCCCAACGGGTTTTCCAAAACAAGACAATCCCATGGAATAGAATAACAGACACCGATATCCCGCACCAGACTCGATACACAAAAAACAAAGCGGTATAATAACAAAACAATCGGAAATACTGATTTTTCGAAAAACTTTCGATCTCTCGAACCTCACCTCACAATATCTGCAAATATTATCACGATAGACCGAAACATTCTCCTTGAAAGTGGAACAGAATCGCGAATCGAGTACGAAGACTGTTACAGTGACAGCGAAGAATCATCCCCTACGTTCGTTTCTTCAACGATCTACTCCCTTCCCTTGATTTTCATCGATCATTTGATACCATAATTCCGAATGAGCTCGATTCTCTTTTTCTTCTCACTCATCGCGTCTCGCAATTCGTTCAGGTACCGCTTCAGGATTTGAAATTTCTTTATAGAAATATCGTGCAGTAAAAAAGTGTGTGTGTCCATATGTACGATAACATGAATCTCTCACACCTAAAGCCCTTCAGAAATTTTGAGAGTTTCGTTAAACTTGAAATATCCACTTTGGTCTACCCAACGCTATACGCCCCGACCGACCAAATTCCATCAAACCTTTGCTCATTGAAACGGAAAATTTAACTTCCGAACAATTCAAAATCGCAGACCCCTGCTTCGCGGCCTGGTACAGGGGATGGAGACGGAGATGGAGAGACTAAGGCGAAGCAGGGAGGTAGGCTAATATCGTGAATGCGAGGAGCACATATATCTATATATACACGTTATAGATGCGGATAAATGGGCTGAGGGACCGAAGGATAGAACCAAAGAGGAAAGGGTAGGAGGGAAAGAGGGGATGTGCAGTAACCGCATCAAAATATCGCCATAAATCTATTAAACTTCGGTCCGACGATCCTGGATTATTTCGGATGAATGAATCCTGCTCTCCACCCAGTGACCGAGACCGCTTGCTCAATCCGGATCACCGTCACTATATGCGCGAGTTGCATCCCGCCAATAAAATCGTATTAGATGTACAACGATCGCTCGATTGATCCGTCGAAATAATTGTTCGATTTATTGCCGATCAAAAGAATTGAAAAATTTGAAGAAAGGGGAGAACAAAAGTTTCTTCCCGTTGGAGAAAATGGTTCAGCCGGTTCTTGGGGTTGCTTTACTCCACTGGGTGCATCGGCGGTTCGTTAATCGTATAATTGCATAATCTAGGGGTAATTGCTTACTCGGCTTGGGCACTAATCCATCCCTAATCTGAGTTTAATTATCTACGTCTAAATTTTTTTCAGCCTTTTTTTTTCCTCTCTCTCGCCCTTTTCCTGCACACCGATTTACCCTGAACGCCTCCCACGAAACTATGGCGAATGTTTCGAGCCGTGGCGTTCACGAGGTGTTGGCATTGATTAAGTTGGTCGCATGCAAATTGTCCCCCTGCCTTTACCCCGGCTCGCTCCCAGCTACTTCCAAGTTTCAAACGCTACTCCAGCTAGTCGCGCTAGTCGCGCTAGTCGCTAGACGCCAGATAACCCGCGACCCCACCTACTGTAATTATACGCGATTTATCATAATTGAGAACGGTATCGAAGCCGCCATCTAACGGGGGTGCTATTAGGCGGTCAGGGCCGGAGAACGGGCGCAATAGGGGTTCGGGACGCAGAGGAACGTTAAAACCTGCAGCACGAGCGCGTAAAAGTCGTTAAGGATAGTAAACCGCAAAAAGAGAGCTAATCGTCGGTTCGTAATCACTGCAGTGCTGGTCGGAAATGCGACACTAGAAAAGAAATTATATTTTATCCGTACCGAGGATTCACTCCGTTTACCTAATTTTATTCAACACCCCACGCAGATACCGGTTGCCTAACGATTTCCGTGTATCCGTAAGTGGCTCCACAAAATTCTCGAACCATGAGGTTCTCGATTAGACTGATCTATGGCGTTCCACATTCAACGTGGATTGGTTAAACACCTGAAATATTTAAGAAATGGTGAATAAAATGAAACAATGAAAATTCAGCAAGGATCAAAGATGAGGGACGAATAGATTTGCAGATAAGACGGACGTTCAGGAGTGAGAAAAAGAAGATCGAGAACTTGAGACGGGAGTAATGAGAAGGGGCGAAAGTTCGGCCTTAGAAAGTTAATGAGATTGAAAATGATTTGAATGCAATAAAAGGAGATAGGATACAGAGTTAGAAATATTAAACGACGAGAAGAAACGGGAGGGGGTGGAAAATAACGAAAGGGAGA
Organism: Tenthredo distinguenda; assembly: GCA_947538915.1. Classification (NCBI taxonomy): domain Eukaryota; kingdom Metazoa; phylum Arthropoda; class Insecta; order Hymenoptera; family Tenthredinidae; genus Tenthredo; species Tenthredo distinguenda. Next base: position 2,881,145 of record OX384535.1, read on the forward strand.
TAAAAGGGGACCAAAGGCAAAGAATTTTGAACGACTCTCCCGAGCGGAGTGACTGATAATTGACTGGATTTCCAGTACAATAAAGCTTTTGGGTACGTCAATATTCATTTGCGAACGCGTGTTTAACTGACAATTGCAATTTTTCGCTCCCGTAGCTCCCAGACTTCGGCGAGTTTATGAAAAAAATCTGACGGTTGATGGCGGCGGGGATGTTTTTGGGTGAGCTCATAAAAAGAGTCTCCGAGATTGCGGAGGGAATTCGGTGTAAAAAAAAAAGCGAGAAAAAAAAAGTTTCTTAATTTTCTTCTTCTTCTTCGTTTTTTTTTTTTCTTTCTTTCTTCGTTCTTTCTTATATCTTTTTTGTTTCGTTTATTTTTCTTCTTCTTCTTCTTTTTTTTTTCACATACAAGTTTATAAGAAGACGTTGCTGACTAGACTTTTTCCCAAGGGTTTTACAATTAGTATAGTTACTCGATAAAGTATATATATGTATATAATCGATAAAGTTCGCTGTTGTATACCTCGACACGAACTGCTAGCCCGCTTGCTCGCTTACTTGCTTGCTTACTTTCTGAGTAAGAAGAATTTATATAAACGTATTTGCATACGCAATTTTCACGCTTAACCTCCTGGAAAGAGAATTGAAATCTGTATAATACGCGGGCGAATATGCATGGATTTTTTTTTCTCTCTCTTTTTTTCTACCCTTTTACTAGTCGGATAATAAATTGGCGGAGTCGATTTTCCATACCACGTACCGTACCTACCATACCCAACCCCGTAACTTCAGCTGCGGTACCAATCTTCGCCTCCTGGACCAAACCCGGTATAATCGTTCACCCAGATCCATCAACTGGTTCTGATTTTTCGTCGATGGTATTTTTCACCCCCAGCTTCTCTCGAATCATCGTTTTTGAGTCGGTTCATATTCAGCCAAGTTTTTTCCCCCCACGTTTTCAAATCGTTATAACTGTAGCTGAACAGCTGCGGGTAGGTAGTACGTATTTTTGAAATCGCTGATTTTCATCCTACCCAAAATCAAGGCAATACCACCAATCCCTCAGACTATCCCTAGCTGTAGTACCATCTCCACCCGAGCGACTGGTCGACGACAAGATAACGAGGTTCGGGGCGGTGAGGGAATGAATTATTAATAAGGTAATTACAGGGGTAACTTCTTAATGAATAATAATCAATCATAGAACAGCTTGCAGCTCACTAGGATAGTCGCTGATTTTCCTGATATATATATATATATATATATATATTATATACACCTACATATATATGTACAGAGAACTGCAGGGGGTATGATTTACGGGATGATAGTTGCAGCTGCGTGCGATTTTCTGTAGTAAAATTTGAAGCGAATTACTTCGACCGGTCGTCCTTTTTTCTGGATTTCTGGTTTTTCTTCGAAAGCTTTCGACGTCGATCCGAAGGATGATAGAAGAAGAAGATTCGGTTTTTTTTTGAACCGAAAGAAAATTAAGGTGAAAGGATGGAACATGTCCGCAGGCAGTCGGCAGAAGCGGTAGCGATTGATTTCGGATATGCAAAGTTTCCAATATTTGCGGACCGGTCCGCTGGCAGAACCGTGTTTGTACACTGCCGAGATCCCTCGCGCTCTCTCCCTTGCAGCACTCTTTTAATACTATTTACTCTTTCATCGTTCGCTCCTTTTTCGAGATTTGATTCTGTCTTGTCCCTCCTCCTCCCCGTCTCTCGTTCCCTGTCTCATTTTACTCAACGAAACTGCGTTATACTACCGAAATTCCTTTCGCCGGGAAACACGATTCTAACGATTTTATACCCCGCTAAGGATACTGTTTCCTCGGTTCTTTTCTCCTATACGCTTTGGAAAATTTCGGATACCAAACCGCGAAACTTTGGCAAAACTTTTTAACGCTTTTACACAAACGGGAATGGATTTACTTCGTTGAATCAGAGAGAGGAGTAGAGTCGTTCAAAATTCATTTTCGTCGCTCTGGCTTTGAGTGGGACAAAGAATTGCTAAATAATCGTAGTACCTATAGGTACAGCCGGTGGCTACTTGGAACGAACTTGATCGATGGAATGATAAATGCGGTATTAAAACTAGATCGCAAACAAGTGATGTCTGTCACCCAAATATCACCGCGTTGTCAAAGGGCGGTTAAAGATTCTTATAGCGATAAAGTTGAAAAAGAAAAGAGAGCAAAAAAAAAAAAGAGATGTAAAAAAACCGCGAGACGAGACGCGGGCAAACCGAGCGACAAGGGTCGATTAATGCTGAAGGTGCCTTTGCCTTCTATTGTAAAGAAAAGTCTCGATGAGTCATGACCCAGACTTCATGTCTGGGTAGAATATATTCCAAATATACGTATAAATAAAAAATTGAAAAATTTAGGTACCCGACAATATTTATTATAACATACGATCCTTTGTAATGATGGATATACACACTTGAGCTCCTAAGTCACTCCTGGGTTCCATGAGTGGAATTTAAACCGCTTCTCCCCGTACGTATAGAATAGTCAGAAATAGAGAGAGGCTCGTGGTGCTATTTTGAATCGTGAAAAATGGTGCTCGTCACGTTACTCGAGGGCAGGCACGCATGATCCTTTTTTGCTCCATTTTTTCTTCTTCTCCATTTTCCTTTTTTTTCGTTTTTTCTTTTTTTTTCTTCTTTTTTCTGTGGGTATCTAATTTTAACTCGGTCGTATGCGATGAGGATAGGGCGAATCTTATGCACGTGGCGTTCGATTTCCCTTTGAATTATTCAGGTCAGGTAAAATATAAAGTTTTGAGGAGAATTGGTGTACCGGTTTAGCGTAAGGTCGATGTTGAACCACCGCATCACCGCGTGTTGCAAAGATCTCTAACGTGGCGAATCTACCGGCTATATAATACCTTAAATTCAAAAGCCACGTGGAATTCGATGCCGGAATTCAAACCCCTGACGAAGACAGAGGTAAGGGGTAGCTATGAATTCATAGAGATGGAAGGAAGGAAGTCTTGGAGTGTCTCCTATTCGAGTCCGCATTTAGGAACCTCGCGTATCTTAACTTAACTCCGTCGCAAACTAATTGGAAACAAAGTTAGGGCAGGCGAGAGCTTCGCATAGTTGGATGAAACCACGTCCTAGAGATCAAACCGCCTTCCTGCCAGATATACCTTTACCTATCCTATCGCGCCATAGAACTTTCATGCTCACGTTCACGTTCACGTTACGGCTGCACCAAGCCCGCGCGACCATCCTCAGTGGACTCTCTTGCCACGGAAATTAGTTTCAAAGAATTAAAAATCAATCTCTGCTGTATAAAGTCACGATCCTAATCCCAAGCTGCAGCACACTGACTTTCATATTAATTTTACTCAACCAATTTGACGGGAAATTAAATTTTGTCAATGTATTAGTCAATCGTCTACCTACATCCTTTCGGTCCACAAAGCGCCTCGGGCTGAATAATTTCTGATTTTCATTTTTACCTTCGGTGAAACGCTTCGGGGATATGAAATTCCGCGACGTTAAAATCCTCCGGAGAGTTTGCATCGAAGTAAAGAAGAGGAGCGAGCTACGATGCTGTGTGGTTATCTTCTCAAAACAGAAAAATAGTCGGAGTCCTCTTCTCCATCGAGACTCTTACAAGAGAGAAACTAAATTTCATCCCCGTAGTATAGTTTACTGATAAAAGTGGCGGAAGGACCTCTGGCATAGAATGATATTGATTTTTCTCAGGCTGCAATATGTGAAGGGAAAAGTAACCCCTCGAAAAATCTTGACTCGTCGACGAGAAATCGTGTATTCTTCCCACGGGACAGGGGAAACGTACTGGGATTATCTTATAGAGTCATCACGATCCACATATCCTGTCCGCGTAAGAGTTATGCATCATAATGCCACACGATACATTCCCGGATCAATACACAAGAACTACGGCCTTTCGAAGGCGTATGACCATTGGTCTACTTTTGATACGAATATGGTACAAGTTCACATTTCTATGAATGAAAAAATTGAAACAAAATTTTCTCCTCCTCATTTCACGGCTTTTGTCACGGACTGATCGATGCTCTTTCGAGAGGATCGTAGCAGCAGCGGATCGACGAGATGGGTAGATTTATTAGAAGTAGATATATGGCCAGTGGAAATATGGTCATTGAGATGCTTAGGTTTTGTTCCATTGTCTGGTATTGTTCGTTGTTGAAGTTATTATCAGGAATTTCTTTTCATTTCCATTTTTGTTACGTTTTTTCTTTTCCCTTGTCTTTTCTTCTTTTTTATTTTCATCAGCGTAGTAAACTGATATCGATTTCCATTCTGACCACATCAAAATGAATTCTATCACATTATGAAATCACATTTCTACGCGTGAATGAATCTAATGAAAATTCGATGGGGAATAATAATTAAAAATTGTATTCAACAACTCGACTGGCCGCTCTGGGACGCGAGCAAATGGAATACCCAAGTTCCTCTCTTACTGATTGCAATTTTTCTTCATCGACGTATCCAAGTCGCGCATACCGGGAATACCAATCATCATTGTATTGCCGTATCGATAATGAAGAATAACGGAGGATTAAAGCTCCCAGTAAATAATAAATAATACGAAAGAATAAAAAATGAACAAGCCGGATGAATTTCATCATACATTTTCACCTCAATTCTCATGGGTTCTCATAAATATATACTATAAAGGTAAAACCGGATTTCATTTCAACTGGGAAATTCTACCTTTACGTTAATATCAAGTTCCTTAGCTTAGCTTCGCCTACGCACAAGCTTTACGTCAGGCGAACAATATAAAATAGGAGAGAAACCGAATAGCAGCTACTTGTATTTATACTATACGTAACGTGAACCCCTAAAGGAGAGGAACCCTTCCACGTATCGCGTATACGCGAATAGTCAAAAGTCTAAACGAAAACTGATTTAGCCAGCGTGTGAGGTTTTCAAATTTATAAAGATACGGGTTCGAAGTAAGCCTCGAATTTTCTTTTTTTCTCTAATAATAAAAACACTGTGTGTAAAATATTGAATAAAAAGTCAAGAAGCTTCCTGGGAACAATTTTTTTTTTTCCTTATCCTTTGAAGAAGACGAGTGTGAACAACTGTGTATATATGTATGTGGGGATGGGGGCGGAGGACGCAGGACACCCGGAGGGACTGGGATTTTTCCCATATTACGAAAATAAATTATATTTGAAATAGAATAACGGCGGCCTCGGCCCTGTGGGGGCTCGGCGGTGCATAAATTCAATATTTCTTGACAAACCCCTCGGCTACACCCCACTTTTCGTTCACCTCGACTTTCGACAGTTGCCATATTCGATGCCACGCTTCACTCGTTCTTCGAATTTTAATCTCGCCATTTCTTATTCCGATTTAAAATCGACGAGACGTCCGATTATTTCGTTTCATACGAAGTACGATCGGATTCCATATAACTCATATCCACCTATGAATCGTTGACAAATTTTCAAGGAAATCAATCGAAGCCCCTTGGATTCCGTATAAAACGCGACATCGAGTAACTCCGGTTGTCAAAGTCCAGGCGCGGCCACGGTCTGACTACGTAAGTCCGTAACCACTGATGGCACAGCGGCTGTACCAAAGAAGCTTCGGGTATAATGAATATGAATGAGAAACGCGTAGGTGTATAATCAGAATGTTAATTAATACAAATGATATGAATTTACCATGAGATATTTTTTTGCCCGGATAAATTGACTCGGGGTAAGTTACATTAGCGAGAGAGTCTCGGAGTACGCAGGTGGATATATTCAGTGACACCCTACAGATATTAGCGTTAGGTGGGATAAATTTAACTGCGACTCAATTACCGCACGAACTAAGGTATCTTGGTGAACTTCTAGGCGTGGCTTCTGCACCCCGATCATGAAGATACACTGCTAAAACGTAATCAAACGTATACCTCGCATGCCGGTTTCCACACAGCGAAAACGGACCGAGTACGTATCTACTTTACCTTTACAACCCTCGACGAACAGCCCCTGGTTATACCTTACCAAGATAACTGCCCACCAACCCCCAACGCTCTCTATTTACGCCGTTCACTAGCACATACGGCGTGTCGGGGAAGAGTAACGCACGACACACATGCCATTTGAGTTGTAGCTCTACGCGTCGAGTCGAGAACCACAACGGGGTGCAGACCGCTGGCCCATGAGACCTGGCAAGGCTCAGGGCTGGCCGATCGTGGCAGCTTTTTTTTTTCATTTTCTTTTTTATTCCTAGTCAAGTCTTTATGGGGATAGAACGCTTCAAATTTTAGGAAGAACGAACGGGAATCGATGTATCGGACCATGGTCCCTTGATTATAAGATGGATTTTTAGATAGAATCGATTTTTTAACGATTGGGTGATCCGGGCAACAGAAACTGTTATTCTGGTTGGTTCGACTCGGAAAAAGTGACTGAAATTCTGTAGTAGATAACCGAAGTAGAGATTTGAATCCAGGAAACTAATATGCCATGGAAATCAAGTTCTATGATTTTATTTCTGAAAAATCATATCTTTCTGCTCTTTTCAGACTCTTCCTTCACCCCGTCGGTTGTTACGGCTCTGTTTAAACGCACACCCCAGTTCCCGGAGCTGTTTGCACGTGGTTGGCCAGCGAGCTACGAGAGAGGCTCATAAACCGGGCTCCAACCTCTTCCAGGGTTGGATATATGACGTCCACGAGGCCCAGCAGCTAGGATTAGCCGTATAGGTATATAGAGGTGGAGGATGACTTCCTGGTGGATAAGAATATCCCGAGGGTTTTCACCGATCGTGTAGGATACTTGAGAAAAGGTTTATCCCCATCCCATCATCCCGATATAATATGACATATGATTCGTTTTCGGAATTCTTACAAATCGACACATTGACGTCACTGGTCGAATCCTGCAGATTCTCTCTCTCTCTTTTTCTCTCTTTCTCTCTCTCTCTGTGTTGGAAATGGACTAAAATTTATCACCGATTTTTGACACATGACACATCGTATCGTTTGAAAAAGAAAACCGTATATCTATGCTCCTAGGCATCTCTCCTACCGCTGGCCTGGCTGTACGGGACGTAATAATTGACAATTAATTTCAGTGTCCTCGTGTATCAAGCCCGGTAACAACGTTGCGTGAATTTATAATAAACCTACCTCGTTACAACATGCCCTTAACGAGCTGGCTAGAAACTAGCCGTTATAAAACAGAAAATAAAAAATAAAATACCTCAGCTATATGCGGTACACCTGTATACGTATACGTAGTCATGTATGTATGACAATATATATACGTACGGTTGAAGATGACAGAAATCGAAAATCGAATGGTTTTTTTTTTGTTTCTTTTTTTCTTTATTTCTTCTATTTTTGCACTCTTTTTATATTTCTTGACGGAGAATTTCAACGCGTTTCCGTACGCGCGGTCCCTGTTTAACACGCCTCACCACGAAAAGACTCCCACCGTCTTGATATATCTCTGCACGTAATCTTCGATCTGCGATTCAACGCACGAATGCAGAGGCGGGAGCTGACGAGTACCACCACCACCACCGACCAGAGAATTCGTCGATTTAAAATTCGATTCCAGTTCTCTAGGATACCCCTCGACGTACGAAACTCCGATGCATGTATACATATATATATGTGTATATATATATACATTTATATATATATATATATTATATATATGTATATATTTACTCCGTATGCGCGTATTGACAACGGGTTTCCGTATACACACGATAGAATATGCACGATTATATCACATTCTAGATACGTACACACGTATCGAACGAGCTACGGTGACCGTCACGTCACGTGCACCAACCAGGACGTTCCTAATTATACTTATTTCCGGTTTGGAAATAATCTGTCCTCGTAGTAGGTATAGAACAACCCGTACAGGCGATGTGCGACCTTATTTATTTATTTTTGTTGTTTTTTCACGCAAAATTTAACCCAAACCGTGGAAAATTCTTTCGGCGAGTAATTTTGGTCGGTAGGACACCGGTTCTCACCCATCGGTGGGTTCTCTCTACTCGTGCCAAGTCCCACTTCGGTAAAATGACTTTATGTGTAGCTGGTGTGTAAATTTAATCAGCTGACATATGGAGTCTGTAAGGGATGGTCAGTGGCGCGTATCGGAGCGCGCGACCCGAACGACCGTCCTGGGACCGGCGTGGTCGCGTGGTCGTTTCCGTTTTCCCTTTCGCCTTTTTCGGGGAGGAACAAATGGTCGCGAGGAAAGCGCTCGTTTCTCTTTCGGATAGATTTTCACGGGCGTAGGTTGTAACCCTTTCTTTTTATATCCCTTTACTATATCTACGTACACATCCCACCTATACCATGGAAATACGACGAATACATCTCGCGCTTGGATACGTGACGAGATTTTTTACGCATATGAATTACTTTTCGTAGGAAACAATTCATTTTCTGAATTACAAAGCTCTTCATACCTCCGGAGTAGACCGGAAATTACATCTGTCGAAACCGAATATACGGCGCGAGGTACTTGCTGCAGATGATTATTAACCCCTTGATTGAAAAAGTCTTCGGGCACCGTGATTAGCCCGCGAGCAAATATACGTCCTGATGATCAATTCGAGCACTCGATGTATACATACACATGGGACCGACGTATGCAATTACTGCGTCGGAATACGCGAAAGCATACGCATATTCGTACATACGGTTTAATTTCGAGTTTGCTTTGAGCTCTCGAATCTATTAGAGAGATTAGCCGGACATACAAGTAATCAAAATGTTCCACGTGCGACAGGAGAGGGAAGTTACATGCGCGAATCAGAATTTCATTTTTATACCTAAGATACAGGGTATCTGTAGTACGAATGGAAAATGAAAATTTGCCTGTATTTCGTAGCCCTTGTCAAGGGGGAAATGAAAGAGCTGATGTGATTCTTCTCCGATATTTCTATAGGGCTATACGAGTAAAAAATTGGAAATGAGGGGTCGGAGTTTGGGCTCGCGAGATAGGAGAGCATATTTCATCGTCAGGGTGTATGACCCGAGGTTATAAAAATGATCGGGTTCTTTGTCACAGTGTAAATGGCAGTAATACGAGGTTTTTTGTTATAGGTATAAGTAACCTGCAGCCAACGCGAGGCCTTCCTTCCCTCGGTGCTGTTATTGGCGTTGAACATTTCAACGGACTTCTTTATCGCGTCGTATTACAGTACTACTGCTACCTCAAACTAAAGATACGACTAAAACCTATTTCTCACCCTTCTACGTTCGCGGAATACTATTTTATGCCTTCGTGCACTTTCACTCAAAGTTTATCACCACCTTCCCTATTCTTACTACTCGACTGGTTGGCTATGCACAGAAACCAACACCCTTTTCCAACGGTGTTTTCCACCTGGAAACACTAGTTCAGAAATTACTGGGTACACCAACGATTTCTGAAATGTCACGCTCAATTTGTATAATAAAATGGGACTGGAAACACAGGGAGTTGAACAACGTATTGCGTGCCGGAAATGCAACAGTCACGATCATTCAAATTCACGATTATCGTAAAATGAAAGAAAAAAAATTCTTTTTTTTTTCCTTTTTTTTTCTTTCTGCGAAGGTAAATTTTTGAAGAGGGCTAAGTATTCGGGGGTGGGTTTCGCGGGATCGGAAAATGTAAAAATACCAACGAGTAAAAATCTTATTTGAAGCAAAACGAAGATACTTGAATATAAATATGAAATGTCTTTTCGAAAATCGTGTAGTAATCGATGGGGCAGATTCCCTTCAATCGAGGTCCAACTCCTGGCTTTTCCTTTCGTCTTGTTCTCTCGCTAGGTCGAATCGATTTGTCCGACGATCTTAATCGGATTTCGTAAACGGAGATGCGTATCGTCTCAGTGACAAATACCGTAATGGTCGGGCGTCGTCCAGCTCTTCTTCGCGATTTATTATTCCGTTTCTTATATTCTGATCGTTTTTATATCTCGTATTATAAACAGTCTATTATTAATTATTACAAGAAACGATAATATTCATAACAATTATTTTCACCCCGTTTATAAAACCCTAAATATATAATTTCCCTCGAAAATTCGCTCCAAAAAAATTCCAAATCGCATCAATTCCTGTCTTCCTCACCTTCGCCGTAGCTACACCGAGGTGTAATTAATTTATTCCGTACTGTACAGCGTTCGGTTATACTGCATGTGATTCTCGTCGGTTTTGCAGACGGGGTGACAACGTGAATTAGGGGTGAGGGGTGGTTAGAGTAACGGAAGTAGGTCGCAAAGAGGCAAGGCGCCAAGGGCGTGTGTTACCTTCGGGCAAGTGCCCATCACGCGTAAATTTATCACGCAAATTTGAAAAGCTCTGGACGGGGGTTAAGGGGGGCTAAAGGTGAGGGAAGGAGGATAGACGCTCGGCGCCCGCGTCGCGCTGTAACTTCTCGTAACGACCGAGATTAAACCGGCGAGCGAGCCACGACCCTATCTCGCCTATCTAAGCTTGCCCGTCGACAAAAAAGATTTAATAACCGAGTGTCATTCTTCCAGGGTGAAAAGGGCGAGGAAAACTGGCGCGAGCACCCTTCCCAAACCACCTAGCATCTCTTCTTCTTGCTCTTCCTCTTATTCTTATATCCTTTTTTTCTCCTTTCTTTTTCTTGCTCTTCTTCTTCTTATTCGAGCTTTTCTCAACCAGCCAATGAAATTATTGACCTTTTTTACGACCCTTCGAAGTAGATCTTCCGGACCGGGACATACAGTTTTCTCATAATATCGTAGTTTCGGATGAATGGATGGTGTTTGTTGTTGTGAAGTAAAAAATGAAAATGAAAAGAAAAATTAGGGAAATGAGGAAACGAATTAGGTGTCACGTGAAATAAAAACGGGTGAAGGTATCTAGGTGAAACATTAACTTGGTGTGAAAGCCGCCTAAAGTTTGAAACGATCTTTCAACGCGGCAAAAAGTTTTGGTGGTGGTCCGCGCGTTTAATTAATTAAGAAACCTTATATATCACTTTCGCACCGGGATTTGTCCCGGCGATGAAAAAAGATGAGCCGAGCTAGGTATTTACCCAGAACCGCACGAGACCCTGGAATTTCTACCTTTAGCCAAAAAAAGAAAGAAAGAAAAAATGAAAAAGAATGAAACGAAAAAAAATTTATATATAGTTATATCCGAGTCAGAGAAATAAGATACGGGAGAAAAGCCACAAACAATAAGCCCCAGAGGAAGTTTTGATAACTATATATATATATATAAGTATTATCATTTCTATATTCAGCAATTCTCTTCAATCTTCAGGTATATATATATAGAAACGAGAAATAAAAAAGCTCGACGATTATCAGCGATGGAAAAAGTTTTCGTATTTTCATTTTTTAAACATCATTCCGGGAGGGGGTTTCGAATTTCGCTCAAATTAGCACCGCGACGGTCAGGCGCTAGTTTGGAGTTTGAAACTTATGAAAATGGAAAAAAACATAAACATTTCGGGCGACTAAGAGCTGCCCGATCGGATAATCTCTATTTTTACTCATCCAGCGAGGCATAAGCAGTCGAGAAATAATTTCAAGGCTATTTCACGCGGATAGCCGTGCCGTAAAAATGCTCAAAAATTTCCGTGAGGAAATATCATCCCCGAAAACGGTCTGATCCCGAATATACCCGTAATGTAGGATAGGTATCAATTAATAAAGCTCACCTCGTGAGACGGAGGCGCGTCGTTTCATCATCGACGACAAGAAATACCTGTGCTTATACAGTTCGGGGGTGAAACGTTTTCATAAGCGGGTAAAGCATTAATTTTCAAGAACCCCGAAAAATTTATGAGAAGTTCGTATTTTTTTTTCTTTTTTCTTTTTTTCATTTTTTCAAGGGTGGTTCGGAAGGGAACGGTGGCACGATGGCATGCGGAACGTTGATCCCAAGCTCGAATGTGTAAGTGCAGCGTTTGTGAAGTAAAGGACGAAAAGTAAAGGGGCAGGGGCAAAGGGAGGGAGGGAAGTGGACAAAAAGGACAAAATGAGCAAAAAGGACCCTTCGAATCGGAAAGTCCGCAAAAACTGAGAACGTATCTTTTGTGCGAACCTGAGCCCGTCGAGGATCCGTTTTTATTGAAACTGAAATAGACTTCGCACGCTTCTCTGTGCCCAGCAGAGCTTAAGGTCGAGTTTACTCGTCCCGAGCCGTGTCGAGTTCAGTCGAATCTCGACCGAATTCACTCAGGGTCGCGTGCTTTCCATATATAACAAGCCTTGATATATAGACAGGAAGCTAAGTACGATTCATTCCTCGCCCCCGTCTAACTCCTACTCGTATTCTTACTCCTACTACAACTCACGGGTATAATACTTGTTAATAGTAATAGCCGAGCTCTTTGAATCAGTTCTCTTCAATAATAGGCATAACCCTGCGAAATCCCTAATAATTCACTAGAGTCCATTGTAGTTTCGATTTACAGCCTTACTACGTGTATAATTCATCGTACCGATCGTTACACGTATTTTAAAGATGCGGGAAGGCGGGTAGCGAAATTCGTCCGCGGATTTTGTTCCAAGAAGAAAAAAGGGCGAATGGAGTAAAAATCAAATTCACTAACCGCAATTTTCCTCTACATGTGTTTTATCGGGGTTCGTTCAGCGGCGATGTAAAATGTGAAACAGCCAATAGTGTGATATGCGTCGTGAATAGATTCACTGGGACATTTTCCTACTCTCGCTCTCTCTATACGGTATTGACGTAGAGGGAAACGTTGGCAACAGGGTGTAGAGAGGGTAAAAAGAGGGAATATATACCTACACGTGTGTAAAGATAGTATGGAAACTCGTGTCCGCCAAGTTAAGAGGATCCCACGGATCGGAGTGAATCGGTAGGACTTTCCCATATCCCTTGGAGAATTCAAAGGTTCTCGAGGACCGGTGGGTATAGGGGTTCATGCCGCGGCGCAGGGGACACCTTACTTTATTTTTTTTCATTTTTTTTTACTTTTTCCTCATCCTTTTTTTTCTTTTTTCAAGGGTTTCGCCGTGTTGTCGGCATCTGCGACGTGTGGGATGGAACGTCGGAGTAGAAGCTAGGGTTGCGGATACTAGAAAGCGAATTCGAGGGTGAAGCTGGTACTTTATGAACCATTGGCCGTTGCTTATTTGAGCACGAGCTAAGGCAGCGCCTTGATCTTCGATTATTGGCAGCCATCTATGGACCGAATGCTCTCGGTATCGTGTAGGATTTTCTTATCGAAAGAAATTCGGACGAAATGACACGAGATATTATTCGTTTCCATGGGCTGACGTCCCGACGAAACCAATTTCCAGCCGGGACTCGATACCTACCTAGTTTTATTCGGAAAATCTCCTCTCGCTGTCGCGTATTCTCAATCTATGTATCACACGTCGAAGAAGAGAGCGAAAGCTCATCGTTCCGCATTACAGAAATTGATTCCTCCGATTTAATGCCGATTCGATCGACGTTGTCAAAGGTCTGATTCGACTGTAGGAATCGGTATGTACGCCGGTGCAAGCTGGTGCTAAGTGCTGCGGTTTTCCCTCAGCTTCAAAGGCGATAAATTTCCGCTACAGAATACGTCTGAGCAATTAAGCACGCCGTGACGTATCCCTCAGTAAGGATTTCCCCGCGTTCTAACAAAGTCCTGCGGAAACACGGTAAATTTATATATATAAAGGTGGATATCGCACTCTCTCGCTCAAAGATAGGCGGGAGCTTTCAACCCCGACTCGTGTCAATTGAATTCTGACAGAAATTATAAGGGACGGTAAACTATTCAAATACGTTATGAATCGAAAGAAAATTCTCCAGAAAAGCGAGCGCGTATTGAAAAAGATCCAAACACGTATCAAGCACGTGTGTATACATTCTAGGTCGCGATAGCGTAGGAGCTTGCGATGCCTTACATAAGAGATTGGACGTGTAGAACCAGGTTTGCATTGATGTCGAATACCGGTGGCCACGGCGGTGACGTCGGGTGAGAAACTTGCAGAACCCGTGTTAATTTATATTAATGACAGCACACAGAAGTGCCTCGTGTCTCTTGGCTCGTGCCATAGGCTCCTAGCTCCTCGAAGCACGCCCTGGCGGAATGAGGAGAGGAATAAAGATGGATAGAGAAAGAGCTTGCAGAGTAGTCTATGAACGAGAAGGGGACAGGTTCGCTCGCGAATAGAGGCTGCTAGTTAGCGAAGTCCTCTGTTTGCTACAAATTATTCATACGCAGTTTGCCCCTGCCAAGATGGAGCACAACAAATACCTTTACACCCCACGGTGGGTATACATTGGCACGAGGCTCTCCGATCTTGGCCAGGAGAGTCACAGCTGAGTTCTGATTTCGTAAGGGTTGGAGTCGTTGAATTCCGCCCCCCGAAAAAAAAAAAAAAAAGAAGAAAAAAACACTTGTAGATCGCCCCGCGTGGATTTCGATTCTATATTTTTTTTACGTTCGTATTTTTATTTTCTTTCTTTCATTTTTTCACATCCGTAGGATCATGAGGGTCATATTTGAAGAGAGATTAACGCGGGTGAAAGCGTTTTTTATTACTCTTTTTTTTTGTATTTTTTCAATTTTTTTTTTCTCTTTTTTCGGATTTTTTATTACGAAGAAAATTGGCGAGAGGGTGAACGGGTTGTATAAATGAAAAATATCAACCAGCAGTGCGTGTATTGTTTGTTTTACAGCCCCATATCGTGTCCTTCTCTCGATTTTTTTTTTTTTTTGCCTTTTTTTTTGTTCTTTTTTTCTTGTTATTCATTTTCGGGGATCGTTGAGAGTAAAAGAGTAAAAAAAAATACATATATATGGAGCAGGATCACGTCAACGAAGAGGGAAGGAATAAAATGAAACAGGCTGAAAATGTAAAGCAACACCCTTAACCACCGAACCAGTTCTCCTTCGCGTTTTGTTACACAAAACCGAAAAGGTGTATCGCCGACGGTTCGCAAACCCGTACCCGTACCCACCTACCCACCTACCTACCTACCTACCCTGTAGAACGCGAATTTTCCCCCGGCGTATAATTGAATGAAAAAGAGATTAGCGTCCTCGTTTAGCGCGCATTGTTCTTAACGCAATGCCTCACCTCCTTCCTCCTTTATTCCATCGTCCCCCTTCGTACAACCGTGTATCTCGTTCGAGATAAATCACCAAAAATAATTTCACCAGAATTACAAAAGAGCCGCGAAGGGTGTCCCCAGGGTTTTCATTTTATTATACACCGTTTTGCACCTTCGACGAAACGTTGCCCTCTACACTATACACGTATACTATATTCGGTTCAAAAGCCTCGGAGTATATCGTCCATATTACACATATCACAAGGTGTACACCCACGTGGACAGTAAAAAGCAATTTTTCATACTTTTGACTCGTCAACGTTGCGAAGGGATCACCAACCGTTGTATGTACGTTGTATGTACCCGGGTGGAATATGGATGGCATATTTTAACAGTAAACATCAAGTCTCTCCACGGTGACGCCTACGAGAACCTGCCATTGTCAGGATCAAAGGGCAAAACCGCTACATCCACGATCCGGCATGTTATCACGGTGCCAACAGATGGAACATGTACCGAAAACTGTTTACCCCGTTTGCCTACGAAGATCTAATACCAAAGGATCAAATTCATACCCAAAAAAAATTCCAACGATTCGAACACCCCAAATACAGTATACCCATATCCTGTAACTTTCATCAAATAATTATAACTCTGTTTGGATTAATTCACGCGATAGTGACTCTTCATCAAGTTTATTTGGTCAGCGAATTGAATTGGGCTAAACCCATGCATGGATTACATATATCTATATATATGTATATGTGTGTATTTAGGTGTTGTGTGCGTACGTGTGTGTATTTGGGTATGGTTTAACGATATAGGCTTGAGGTTTAATGGGGTAGTTCACGCGAACCTTCGTTCGGTCAGTAACACTGTAAGCTCACTTTGCGCAGAGAAACGAGTCTAGGGTCATTAAGTTACAGGTTGAGTTCAACAAAGGGGTTCACGTGACCACTTGTCACGTCTTATTAAACGCGACGGTATATGATTTCAGAGTCGATAATGTTGGAGACTCTCCGCGGTTTATCGTAACTCTTACACGATATTATCAACCCCCGATCGTCTCGAAGTGAAAAATAAAAAGTGAGCTCTTCTCCCATCGTTCCGCAGAGATATATGTCGGGAGAAAAAAAAAGTGATCCCTATTTTTTTTATCTTCTTCTCAGCTGAGAGAAGCAGCCAGGTATTTCCAGGATCGAAATAATAATTGCGTTTAACTAACAAGACGCGTAATTACGGTCCGCTTGAGTAAACTTTATTGTTATAGGTATAGGTATGTTTTCTTTTATTCTTCAATTTCATACCTAATATTTAAACAAACCGCGTGTGCAAATATTGAACGGTAAATTTGAAGGAGAACGGTTTTCGGGAGGGAGGAAAAAAAAAGGAGAAAATAAAATCATAACTTTCGTTTTTTTTTTCTCTTTTTTCTTCTTTTTTTTCCTTCTTCCCCTATTTCCCCGAAGCTTCCCTTTTTTTTTTTTTTTTTGCTTTTTGCTTTATTTGACGTTTAGAATAGCGCCTTGAGAACGGTAATGGAAAACTCCGCGGTTTAGAGACGGCGTGTTGCACGGTCGGTGGCTGTGAAAGGGAAAATGGAACGGGGCTGATGTTGGTGTCATTATGTGTTATTAAAATTTTCACCGTCAAATTTCGAGCTGTAATAATGGGGCGCTAATCGAATTGTCGATTACACTGGCGTCGCTGGACCGCGGCAGGGTAGGTAGGCACGGGTACGGCAACGGTATGGCGGGGTGGGACCTCGGCGACGGGATGGGAAACACCCGGATAAAACGCACGAGGGAGAATAAGCATTTCAGAATCGAGGGGTTAGGTCTAATATTGTTAAACGCGGGGGATGTCATAATTGAAGGGTTATATAGTAGAAGCGTTTGATACGGCCGGTGTTCCTCGAACCAACCCCTTATACCCCTTATACACCATTCTCCATGTACACCCCTAGCTCTTCTCCTCAACATTACTTTGACAAGTGGTAGCTGAGCAGCAAGTGTTAATTGCGTTAGACAGAAATTAAACTTGACAATAGCCAAGAGACATCTACGCTTCTAATATAGCCGACTGATTTATGAACACCAATCATCATTTCCTCATGTCTTATAACTAATTGTCTACATCTCGGAGGCCTCGATTATGATTTGCAATTATATCTCAGTATTCGAATTCGAAAAATAGGAATAGCAAATAAATTGAACGGTCAAAAAGCTTCCTGAAAATCCTCCCATAAAAAGAAATTGACTTTTTTAATAAGGAGAACGTATAATGATCGAAATGACGGTTTTTCGCTTAAAATCACATCGTGGTGGTATAGTTTTTTGTATAAACTGTGTTAAGATACTGATTGGAGGATGAGGGAGAGAGAGATAGTGGAGAGAGGTCGGGAATGAGTTTAGAGGAGTCACCAATCTTGTTATCTTTCGAAACGTTAATAAGATCCGAACTTAACCGCGTGCAAATCGCCGTTGAACAGCGATAAACCGATAAAAAGTTTGCCAGTAACCAAGTCGAGAACGACCAAGTAACAGGGGAGTAATTTTTACACCCTGGCCTCGGCCTGGCTTGGCCTGGCCTGGTCTTCCAGCTCCGACATCCCCATCCCAAACAATTTCCACCTCTCGTTCGACCCAGAGCTCTGGAGTTGCTCGCCTCTGCTTCTGCTTCTGATTCCGAGTCTGATTCTGCTTCTGCTTCCACACCTCCCTACTACATTTATACCTCAACTCCAGGGGTGCCGATAGGTTGGGGTGAAGGGCAAAGGCCAAAAGGCGAAGGACGAAGGACGAAGATTTCAGACAGCGTTGTGGCGGCTATGATTAAAATTATTTAATTACTTTTCTCATCGAGTCGTGCTCCTTATCCCACAGCTGCCACCACCGATCCTTTCTGATATTCTTGTTAAACAAGGAAGATACATCGAATAAGATGGAGACCCGTTTTCCTATTCACGTATTTTGTATATCCTCGTTCTTTGTTTGGTTTATTCTTCTTGAACATACGCCAGTGCAATTCTTTGATTGCAAAATCGAGAGGTGGTGGTAGTGGGTACGTGGGTCTCTGGGACGAGGCGGCGAATGCCAACTCGACGCTCTGGAATGTAATCACATCGAGGTGCCGGGACCAGGAACGAATCGACGACGGCGACAAGAGCACAGAGGGAAAATCGAGAGCTGGTGATCGAGTTGAAGCTCCGGGTATATCGTGACATCGAGTTCATTCCCTCAGTCAATTACATACACCGTTTTGTACCTTTTAGAATTTTTCTGCACTTCGTCAAATCTCTGTCATATAATTTCTATCACATTTTCACTCATGAATTCCGACGTATTCGAAGTATGCGTTTCCAGTTTTTCTGCTACGTCAAATCTGCGCACCTACAGACACGGAAAATCGCGACTAACTGTCGCAAATTCGAATCTAAACACGGCAGAAAATGTGATGAGAGAAAACAAAGCCGTGCCTTTTCCCCGAGAAAACAAGTCTCTCTTTCGGGACAAACCTGGTCCAATTTCTCTTTCACGCTCTCCACGGATACTCGCATGCTTGTGTATTTCGATATAGACTCTTTCCTCACGTGTGGGTATCTAATATACAGTTGTCTATTGACCCGGTCAGCTTTGGTGTCACTATAGCCACTCTCTACCCGATAAGATGGAATTAGAACAGCGGACTAGACTGCAGCACGGATTTCGGCGAAGGGAGGTCAGGGGATAATCCCTTTTTTATTTTGGGCATTGACCAGATATTCACATTAGGTGTATAAGGTTTAAATAATTTTGTAAAAAAATGTCGATAAGTCGATGAGTCTCGATAATGTCAAAAGATCGTCTACCTTTTTTTGTGAAATTTTTTGAACTTTTTATTCATATCTTTTCCGCCATCCCTCGGTTGTTTGGGGTGATTGAATGAGGCAAGAGAGATAGGGTACTCATCGGAATGAATTTAGCCCCAAGATTTAATATTATCTTGACCGTACAAGTGACGTGAGATGAAATTTTGTTAAACGACTGTGAAAGCGAGCCAATTATATTTATAATACGGGGAGTAGGGTACGATTCTTTGGAAACTCGTTCAATCTTTGAATCACTTAGCGAGTCCCGAGCGACTTTAATCGGACAGGTAATTAGGGGATTTTATTTTTTAAAGGGAAGGCGAGGAATTAATCCCAATTTAATCTCCCTTGAAAGAAAAAAAAGTGAAGAGAATATCAGGAAAGAAAAGAAACGAAATGAAAAAAAGACTCGATCGCCCGAACCTCGGTTTAGTTTTTCGCTTATTTTACCTCGCTTTGGATCAACACCCACTCGCTACCGAACCCACCAAGTGATTGCATAATATTGAACAGCAGAGATATCGAATTCGAGTACAATGCCGATCCAATATCGTATCACCTTAGAGAAACGCCACATTCTAGATTCGATAACCGTCGAGGGATATTTCCAAAGAATTGACACGACATTCCCCTAAATTTCGGATCAAGAAAACGGAAAAGCAAATAAGAAATAACGAATCTTAAATGAAAAAAAGGGGTCAGATTTTATATCACATCGTTCCATTTTATCTCATTTCAAAACACCGGCTGCTGCTGCTTACGATCTTTCCGAAAGCTACACATAAACGACCCAATTTCCACCACAGAAATACTCAATTTTCCCTCGCCTTTGAAGAACCGCTCATTATACTCACTATCAACCGAAAGGGAACCCTAATCGAAACGATTAAACCCTCTCACACCGTGCCTACATTTTTACTTCATTCGCAGAGGAGCTGACCGATTTTTATCTACTGAGGAAAAGCCAAAGGAGAGTTTGAAGAATTTTTTAATCGTGGTATCCATCGGCCAGAAGGACATTTTCGTATTTCCACACCTTTGCCAAACTGAACCTCGAGATATCATGCCTTTTTCATGAAAGAGCCGAGGGTTCGGAAAAGGGGTATAATACCGGCCTTAGCTGGGTGCTTGTTTTACATAAGCGGAGCTTCAAGCCGCCGAGAATACGTGGCGAGGGTAAAGGAGAGAAAAAGAGGCGTGATGAGTGAGGTGTGCCACCCACGGCTTCGGGGTAACTGAACCACCCTACGATTCTTGGTCTGGGCCCTTGGCGATAGACAAGAAAGAGCGATTGAAGAGGAAGTGAAGAGAAGAGAAGAGAAGAGAAGAGAAGAGAAGCGAAGCGAAGAAGACTAGGGTCTTGGGGGGCCCCTATAAGCGGCTTAGGAGTTGTATGTCTTTGAGCAACACTCGAGCTCCTATCATGCGGCCGAGGTCTAGTTGATTGGAATACCATAACGTGCAACGACACATTACACGCTCGATAAAATTCCCGAGCATCCGATATCCGACACTCTTGCAAATGAGTTTCGAGACTACGATAGCCAGTGTACCGAAGGCGACCTTCCTTCCGACACCTTTGTTAATGATGCATCGAATTACGTGCCCGGATGTCACATACCTACTAGATACGTTAGCACCAAATCAATCAAATTCTAATTCGTAAATAGGCATTCGACGATATTCTTACCATTACCTTCTATAGGTACGACGAGATCGATATCTCGAGAATGAGATAATCGTAGCGCCAAGTAGTCCCGAAGAATAGATGATTGGAACCCTTAATTTGGGAACCAATAGGTGACTCGTGAATTGTGTCACGGGATTTCATTAGATTTCTAGGATATTGCAGGCCGAACAGAAGTTTAAGGAAATTTCATCGATTTTACAAGGATTTGAACAGGAATCTTATGGGATTTGTCTAAGGTTCGATGGATCTCTTCGCGGGATGAATTTGAGAGATCTCAGGGATCCGAGGAAACACGTGTTAAATCCCTCATGAAACCCATCTGAAACCTCTGAAATCTCATAGAAATCCATGGAATCATTGAAATTCTTGACATCTCCCCCTCTTTCAATATTCCCCACGCAAGTCACCCTTGATACAGATATTTCAGACGCATTCCCAGTCATTGGGTATGAACACTCGAATTCCTTTTAACGAGGTTCCCCATTTCTTTTGGTAAAAAAATGTCGCCGAATGTCTGTGGTTTCCGTAGGGCTGCTCTAGGACCTTAGAAGTGTTGAAACAGCTATCGCGTTACGGAAGCAACTAAAGTTTATACTTTAAAGTCACGTATGGCGACGTCTATATCGAATCGGGGATCGAATCAGGCGGCAGTCGTCACTTGCGTGGATTCTAATCCAGTAAAGTTGAATTCAGAGAGAATCTGATTTACCCTGTCGCGTCCTTAGCGACTCTCGGGGTTCGGCGAAGCAAGGGATGCAGAGGTGAGTGAGCCGGAGGGAACGGTAGCAGGAAAATCGAGTTACTCTCTACCTATCCGGCAACAAGGACACCAAGACTGAGTGTAGAAAAGCGAGTAAATGTTATTCGAAAATAAGGAGCTCGTTGAGTCTACACTCTGCAAGTTTTGCGAATTAAGTGCACAGAGATGGTTGGGGGCAGGGGGTGGTTTGGCCGGGAATCGGATAACACGAATCAAACTCAGCGCAAAAGGCACTTGCTACTTGCCCGCCGCTAGCAAATTATGGAACTAATTAAAACTTGATTATTGCCGCTTAAGAAACGTTCCTCGTCGACGCCGTACCTAACCGTGTAGTCATAGCCGTGGTGGTACCCCCCAAAGTATAACCGTTCCACCAGAGAGATGGCTCCAGGGTTCAACTCCCTCGGATCTAGAGGTGTCTACCCACACTCGTAAGTACCGTGCTAATGATAGTTGTTATTTCATGAACTTTTGGTGTACTTTGGTTAATCTACGACTAATTACGCGAGGCACTCCCTTCGCCCGAATAAATCTCCAATTAACAATCTCAATATCTATTTCATGCCTCATTCACCGCATTCGGATTTTAGGAAGCTCAGAAATTCTTACTGACAACGGGGAGGAGGACTCGTTGTTAGAATCGATCGGCTGATCTTTGTGGAATGAAATTTGACAAATTTCCCACCGAACGCTCGCGTCAAGTCTAACTCGATTTTGAGGGCATCAACGATACGACGTCACTGTTTAATCTTAATTGGGATCAAAATTCAGCAGATCATAGTACAGCGGCGGTAGATTAAACGTCATCTCGTCTGGAAGGTGTCCCAATTATCGCGGCAATGGACGTCGCGTGTTCAATTACATGTCCAGCTCATGTCCGACACGGGGGCAGTTGGATCTCCACGGGGACTTGTACTGTGCTCACTGGTGCTGTGCCCGGTCTATGGTTCGAACCTGAGATAGAAGGGGCTTGGTGAGACTGAGCGGATTCTACAACCGGATAATTGGCTGGACACTCCCAGTAGTACGAGTGTCCGATGTCTCGGCAGGATAGCGGGCAGCCTCTGCTCCTGGACAGCTGGTTTCACCTCCCTGTCTATCGCAGGTGAAGGTGAAAATCGCCAGCTGGCGTTAGAGCAACGGTCAATAAAGGTGCTCGTCGTATACCATAAACGTGGGTAATATGAACGGTTTTTGCCTTTCTTTGGGGACGGCGAGGAACCGTGAAGCGCGTTATTTGTTACGGAGAAAAGTTGACTCCTGCAGTGGAAAAGGGATATCTAATAAACTAGGGAATGTAGATTTATCGTTTGTGGAAGAAGAACTCAATACGTGCGGAGGGTGGCGTGGATATTAAACTTTCGAGCTCCCTTCGGAAAAGCCACGCATCGCGCTTTCCCCGCGTGTTAAAATTGACAATTGACGGAGTGACGTGCGTTTTAGGGGTGGGATGGAAATAACTACCTCCGAGTAAGAATAACGGATGTTCAAGTCGAGTATAAGCGACGTGTGTCAAGTGGCGGACGTACGGACGAGCTATTAGAGGATTTAAATTCAGCAACGAGTGAGAGAGCCGGTATAAGGGGGAGGAAATGGATCAACCCCTTTGTCGAGAAATCCGCACAAATTACGGAGATTAGATGCGAACCGGATAGCAATTTTTTCATCCGGTTTACCCCGGTCACTATCCCGTCTGGCTCGGAAGAGGAATCGAACTCCAATACCTAAAGAATACCTCTTCGACTCACCCTCGGTATCCCGCGCGGTGATCCAAGGCAAATAATAAAAAAACTGATGTAAAAAAATGCTTCCCATTAAGCGGATTCCTCCGGCAGCCTCGCTCGTATAGTGATTTATCGAACCTCACGTGCGCCTATATCGCTCGTCGATTTCATGAAATTGGTTCCAATGCCGAACGGACTTTCCAATTCTTTATCTAATTATATATACCAAGTTATTCAGTGGTTCGCTTTTTCGTGCGAATCGCCATTTCATACCGTGGGATCGATCGGGGGATGTTTTTTGTTTCTTTCGAGAATTATCTTCTTTGGAAATGAACGGGGAGAAAGAATCGAAGAAAAAGACTGCAGCTTTTTCGTTCCTTCGGGTTTGGGAGCTGGAGAAAATCGGCGGTTGATACTTGATCGATTTGTTTGATGAGGCTTTATCCGTCTTATAAGGATGAAGAAGAATTGGTGAAATATATTTGAAGGTGAATACGGAAGGAGTCCGCCTCTTCCGTAATTTGTAATAAAATATTCCATCGTTCACGAAACGTTATATCCTCGGATCGTATCTCCTCGTGCAGATATCTGAGAAAATGACTGAGGGCTGCTATAACTGAGATAAACATTCCATTATAATGATTGGACCCAGTGAACCTTCTTCCTGCCAATTTTCGATCTTCAATCTCTTATCGAACTCTTGCGATTTATTTGCTACCCACTGCGATCATCCTGGCGAACAACGAGCGACTATGTCGATGGAGATTGAGACCGCCCTGGTCGGGCTGTCGGTATTATGAAAAATCATCCCTATCTGTAATGAGGGTGCTAAAAATAGCGCCCCCTTTTCTCTTCCGTTATTCAACCTCCTGGCTGCTACGAGGATCTATATTTCCTGCCGCCGGGAGTAATTCGTGTACAAATCTTTGAATTTTACCAACCATGCAGTTTACTTCGACGCGGAATTAATATGAGAAGATCTATAAGAAATTTATAGACGAGTTCGTTAATTGAGAAAATAGGCGAGGTGGAACTCGCGGTACGTTCCCGCAGGACAACTTAACGCCAAGAAACCTGGGGCCTGAAATATACCATCCGGAATAGAAGTGGTGAGGCAGAATTACAGCCAACAACTGAACAGACGTTTCCCAGCTACCTATACCAACTTTACTACTAAATATCTTAGCCGGTTCTACACGCGCGGCGAATATTGCTTCAAGAAATTAGGAACTTCCCTTATTCCGGGTTGCTTCCGCGTTCAAACAACCCAATACTCTTCGGTAGGTATATATCAATGCATAAGACATTAGTAGCACGTGTTGATTGGATGTTCCGAAAAATCGGCGATTCTTATATCTTGATAAGGGCTGAAAACTCTTTCCTTAGAAACTCGTGGCGAAGTCGAGGGCAGGGATGAACCCTTTCAAAAAAACTCGCGAACTTTAAACAGAGCGAAAACTCGAACCGATTTCTTCGCTTCGGGCTTCGATAGGTTGAGCCAATTCAATGGGACGTTGTCTTTCATGGGTATTTCATTTCTGTGCCAGCAGCTGCGTGGGTTGAGAATTCGAAAAGTAACATGTGTTCCAAGCGGAATTAGGAAAGAAGCCATGCATGGGGTATCTGTCGCATTAAAAAATTTCAGCTGACCACCACGCGCCAAATCGCCGCCAGCTGACATGGGGAAACTGTCTAAGGGGATTTCTGAGAGGGTCGCATGTAGCTGGCTTGACTGAGAAACGGTCTTGTAGAGCGGAAACGGAAATTCCAAAGAAATGTTGAGGATTGATACCGACGCGTGTAATTTCCGACTGTTTGATATGCAGTCGATAGATTTTTTTTAATTACTCCAAAACGAACGCGGATATTTTCACGCAAATTTACTCACCATCGCGGTTTGTTGAATCATGAAATTACATGATCGGAAAAGCGTCGGGCCATCGGATCATCGGTGTTAAAATTACACGGGGGAATTAGCTCTCCCACATTTGATACACCGATTTTTGGTAATACTTGTGATGTCGCAAAATTTATCGAACGAATTTTTGGCTTACGTTTAATCGAGGAAATAGAAAAAAAAATTAAGAGATTATCGTGAAGGACCGGGATCAATCCCGTGACCGATTCAGGGAAGGAGGCTGGTAACTAGGCAAGGGATGGAAAGCGGAGTCGGTAGGTAATCGTGGATAATAATTAATGGCGCGGGCAACCCTCTCAATTACGTAAGTGATTCCTCCGAGGACTTTGGCTGCCGCGCGACTTTCGCCGCTACGAACTGTTGCCTAATTTACCCTCCCGGTTTTCCCCGCGTTATGGCCTCTACGGCGGTCGTTTTAACCCCTGCGATTTCACGTGGAAGTCGCCTCTCTAGAGGCCGGTACTCGAACGACCTCGTCTGTCAGAACTGTACGAAAACAACAACCCTCTACGTCATCCCCTTCTTCTCGGCCCCTTGTCTGTCGAAATTCGCCAAAAACTCGCTTGTCGGTTTAGCTGGAGAAAAGAAATACCCACCAAACGATTTAGGGGCTGGTCATTTTTCCAACCAGATGTCTGCGAGGCTCGAAATAATTTCTTATTAATTCGTTCACGGGGGTAAATTGCGGAGTTAAATCCGCGTCCCCGATATAGAAATTTACAACTATTCGGATAGGAGATTTAAAATGGATGCTCGACGTCGCCGAATTCATCGGAGTTCAATCTCTCCGTAGACAGTAACGAAGATTTAAGCGTTGGCCACTAGAATAATGGCTGAAAAATCAATTACCCGAAGAGGCTGCAATCTAGCAGGCAGTAAGGCAGGCAGGCGGGCAGGCAAGGAGAGTTCCTTGCCAATAGTCGCTATATACTTTCAATCTCACCAATTTATCGTGATTGAATGAATCGGCTGATGAGGAAGTTCTCAAAAAATCTCGCGATCGCTAACGACGGAGGAAAAAAAAATGGGAGGAAAATTCCTGATTCTCTTTGCCGATATTCAATTCTTGCACACCTATACCTAGTCTGAATGGGATATTGAATGTGGTTTATCAGGATCTCGAGTATACCGGAGAATAGAAAGGAGTCCAAAAAGATGGCAGCGTCTGCGGAATTTTTATTTCTCTGTTTTCCCCACAATTTTTCCCGTCAATTCCTTCGCCAGGAAAATAAAAAGGGTCGAGTCCTGATGAGCCGATATGAACAAAACAAAGTGACTATACGATCATCTAATGAGGGTATACCTTCCCGGGTCTGGCTTCTATTTTCCTCGTTACTTACATGTATAGTTTCCAGCTCTACCGTATCCCGGAAAGAATATCGCACGTTCCCGTAGCATCCGGGCGATTATCGGATGCACCTGAGCGTGAAGGCACGGGCCAACAAGAAGAGAAAATGAGAAAAATAGTAAAAAAGAGAAAGTCTATAGCGGCCAGTATCAAAAAGGCTTACTTCCACACACAAGGCATACCCGATGGCAGACGTCTACTTCGAGGTGAACGCTCTAGTTCGAGGAACGAATGATAAACCCGCACTGACGCGTGCAGGACACTGGCAGATGGGGGCGATCGGCCAACCATGGTACCGGTTCCGTTCCTAATGATAATGGTCAGTCTACCGTAAGGTAGGCTTTACTATCGGCCGATTTTCCCTTTCGTTTTTTAATACTTTACTTATTTTCTACAATTTTCTGTTCGATCAATTGCCACGTTTTAGTCTATCCACAGATATCGTTGCGTGCACGGTTATTCAGAGTCGATTTCGATTCTGATTTCTGTTCCAAATTCACGATTTTTGTAAACGATTTTCTGATCTACGCGATACTTGTATCATTCTGAACAGTTTCACCTGGCCGGAGAGTTATTTGTCGAATTATTCCGTGCCCTGAACCAGTCCTTCGGTATAATATACACAGTCGCGAAATTTGAGGACTAAAACGGTAAAACGAAATCGCTTTAACGGGGTAAATTGCGCGTGATATTCCCATCTCTGGTAGCTATTTACCAGCCACTGCTACCACGTATATATATATAAGCGTAAAGCTATGTATGTGTGTACGTGGTACACGTGGGGTAGGGTAATATGGTAAAACGTTCGCGGAGTTCTCTGCAGGCTTTGGCTTCGGCCCTGGTTCTGGTTCTGGCTATGGGAATATAACCAAAAATCGTTCTGCCATAACTAAATCATAGAGCGCGAACAAAACATGGATTAAACACACATCGAGTGTTTCTACACTCTGATTCACGTTAACTCCGTGCACATTTATACAATAAAACGCTGCCCTCGTACCGTAGTTAATCCCCGGCTAATTTCTAGTCTACGAGCTTCGCTGGACAATAATTATTTACAATATAATATGTATAACAATATTTTGAAGGATAATAATAATAATAATGATAACAATAATAATCATAATCATAGGTCGAGACCATAATATCGTTGGAATTACCTAAACCTAAAATTCGCGACACCGTGCTAGGTGCAATTATCTTCAAATAGCTCCTAGCGATGTGCTGGAGAACCGGGCTTCGCAAGTAGCGGAAAGGACATTTGAAAAGTTCCCTTTTTTTTCTCTCTCTCTCTCTCTCTCTCTTTCACTTTTTGCTTTTTTTTTCGTTTTCATTCAAACAGAATTATTTAGCTGATGACCCTGCACGGTCGACAGAATGGTCGACGAGAGTAGCCGTATTTTTTCGATTTCCATTTGAAGTTTTATTTTCGTTTTATTTTTACATTTCACATCCCCCGAATTTAACCTTCCGTATCCCATAGCCCGTCCAATCGATCTCTCCAAGTTCATAATTCCGTCCGTTTGGTTAATAATCATCAATGGCTACTAAACTCGTTCTTCGATTCTTCCACGATTAGGTATAAAGGTGTATAGGTATAGACGTATATGTATCCGCGTATTGCGACGTGGAGATCGGAGGGTGTGCGCTACCCCTTTTTTTCTTTTCTTTCATATTCATAATTCAAATCCTTCTCTCTGCATAGTGCATGGATTATTCAGGATTTCCTTTCCTCTGCTCTTTCTCGTTTTGTCTTATTTCGTCATATTTTTCTTTTTCTTTTCTTTCTTTATTCTTCGATTCTTTTCCCTCTCTCTCTCTCTCTCTCTCTTTCTCTCTCTCTCTCTCTACCTTCCGATTCTTTCCGTTTCTTTTTCTCTTCACCCCCTTTTCGAACTCGATGTATAAACCAGGGTGCTCGGATCATCTGTGGCAAGGTCTTGTTGGACCTTCAGTCTCTCGAGAACACGTATCCGTCGTAGTTACCCGGCGCCATATGGTCGGACCGTTCGACTTCTTCGACGTGCTCTTCCTTAATGCATGAACCGATCAATGTTATACCATACGCTTGACTGCAGCCGCTACGAGAGGACCGGACTACCTTGTCTTATTTAACATATGGAAAAACAATGAATAAATAATTCAATAAAATATACATATGTGTGTATAACAACGATACGAGACTAAGGAAACAATTTTCTTTTCGTTAGTTATTTCTTTTCTTTTCCTTTTTCTTTTCATACCGATTTTTCAAGAACTCGGCATTTTTTTTTCCGTTTCTTTCTTTTTGTAAATTCTTTCCGATTTTAGTTGCAAATAATAAAAAAAACAAAAAAATGTAAAAAATGAAAATTGTCGTGGGGTACCGGTACAGTGACATTATAAAACGGACGCTAGGCTTTGCTGTCCATTGTCTGAGGCAAAGCGCGTAACAAAATATCCGGCCGGACGCGGCTGCTGACGAGGTTCTCCTCTTCTCTTCTCTTTTATTCTATCCTTTATCTCTTACTATCTACACGTTGCACCGTTCATACCACTTATGTACTTCTACCATTAAACGTAATATATTTAGTTATAATGAACACTGAAGGTACTGCACCCATTCTCGTATGGTAGTCGACACTGTGGTCAGTGTAAAGTAGCGCAATGAGATAACTCGATTCTTAAACCGTATTAAATTTTCAAACGATGATCATCCGTATCGATCAAAAATTCGAAGAAGAAGATAAAGAAAAAGAAAAAAAATTAGAGAAATACGTTGGGATTCTAATTCGCAATTTGAAAGAAAAAAAAAATAAGAAACAATAAGTCTCTCGTCTCGTACGTGCTTCGAAGACTTCACTGTACGTATATATGACCTATCGCGGTTGGTAAAAATTGCACAATGCGTTTTGTAACGATAGGGGTGCTTTCGTTCCGGGCGAAGGGTAGGAAATGTAGAGGAGTTGATTATTGTAGGAAAGGGTAGGAGGGTGGAGGACCGGAGGAGAGAGAGAGAGAGGGCGAGGGAGGAAGAGGAGAAAAAAAAAAGGCACCAAACACCAAACACCGGACGCAGAAGCCCGGCTAGGCGTGATACTGTGGGTTTCGGTTACAAAGGACCCCCAGGGTTGCCGGGGATTACCGGGACTAGGACCGATGCCGAAGGGAGGAACGGATACCTCAAAGATTAATCAAGGCCTGGTGCATTTTTAGATAGACACCGTGACCCGAGGACTGAAAAAAAGGCTTCGGAGTATCAGATGCAGTTTTTGATACAATTGAAACTTGAGATGAGCGAAGGATGCGCAGTGATTAATTGAAAAAATTGATTTTTTCATTTTTTCTTTTGGTTTCTTTTTTTTTTTTCTTCTCATCGACGCCATAAGGGATGAAGCGGTAGAGGCTCCGGCGAATCTTTTTTGCTCGTTTGCGAAGAAAAAAAAAACGAAAGAAAAACGACAAAAAAAAATGAAAATAAAAATAAAAACGCCGGAGAAATGAAAGAGAAGATAAAAAAATTCGCCAGTTGGTTTCCTTGGTTTAATTGAAACTTGACCTGGCTCAGAGTCGGGGCGTGTCGGGATTAGGAGTTTCGCGTGGAATTTTTTTCCGTTTTTTTTTTTTTCCTCCTCTTTCTTTCCTCCCTCCTTTTTCACTTCCGCGGTGGTAAATATAATTTGCCCGCTGAGTCGAGGAGAAACGAGAATCCGAATTTTCGAAACAAAACAAAACAAAACGAAACAAAACGACAAAAAAAAAAAAAATAAATGAAAATTAAAATGAAATGAAAAGTGAAAAAAAAAAGAAAGAAATAAAAAACACGAGGGAAGATCCTTAAAATTAATAAACGTGTTTCGTATCAATTCACCGGCTCCGTTACACGATACTTTCGACAGAGCAGAGGTTCGGGTATCAAAGAGATAACAACTCCTTCAATCTCTGGACTGAAAAACAATAGCAAAGCTTTTCAAATCACTTCTTCCCTCCAGATAAGAGGGCGGACGGAAGGAGGAAAAGAGGGATGCTACCGGGTCGCTGGCGTCACGATGCTCCAGAATAACAAGGGACTCATCCTTCCTACTCCGCTCGATTCCTCACGGAAGAAGAAGAAGAAAACAAAAAGAAAAAGAGAGAAAAAAAAAATAAAAAAAAAAGAAGAAAAAAAAATACGAGAGGACGGGGAGAAAGAGTTTTCAAAAAGTCTCCACGGTTCGTGCAATACACTACGATACACGGATCTCTACACACATGTATGTACATACCTCCTACGTACACATGAGGACGTATATATATAATAATATATATATATATATATATATATGTGACGAATATAAACATATAGAATCTACGCGAGTTTCTCTCGTTACAACTCGTCGACGTTGAAGGGGAGTCGATGACAGGGTGAGCCTGCAGACAGCGAGGTGGGGAAGTGCGATCGAGTTCAAAGATTTTTCATCTTTTTTTTTTTTAGTTGTTTTTGGTTTTATTTATTTGTTTATTTTTATTTTTATCCTTTTTTTCATTCTCTTCTCTGATCCGCGAACCCCTGGACGGCAACCAGACCTCGCGAAAAATCCTGATACCACGCTAGTTGGACGAGCTGACGTGGTTCAAAATTGAAACGACTTCGAGTGACAGGGATCGGATAAAGCGTAAAAAAAAATATATATATTTGGTCAAAAACCCTTGTCGAGTTTCAATGAAAAAAATTCATTATATCATCATCGTTATTTTTCGCTATAATTATCACACACACGAATCGAGATATTTTATTTCTCTCCCTTATCGATCTTTTCCTATACTTCGTAGATGCGTCGAGACGGGCGAACTACCTACTTGCCATTTTTGAAATGGATAAAAAAACGAATGTTGAAGGAAAATTTGAGGAATAAAAAAAAACGATCGAGTCTCGCGATAAGAAAACTTGAATTTGCATTTTAACTTTGCCAAGGGTATGCAGGCTGTAGGTCCGTCTCGCATATTCTTCTCTGTAGGTATATTCAAAGTAGGTACGTTTCAGAGATTTATGTATAAAAACCTGAAACGAAGTGTTATTCAATCGAGATTATTTTTAGCCGACGTAGACGTCGCTCACTCTTCGCTCTTTGACCTGGCAGACAAGTGACGCGGATTTCAAGAGACCTCACCGACCCGGACCTCGAACCTCGAACCTTTGCAGAGGCTCGTGTCACGTTCAATAATAACGAACAGAATTTTTCACGATTCAGTTTCACATTTTCCCGTTTTTTTTTTTTCTCCGTCGTATACTCGTCTATGAATATACTGTAAATTTCATAAAATTCATGTATCACAAGCTGAAAGAAAAGCTCAATCGATACCCTACCCCTTAGCCTTCCCATTCCCGGCAGAAATTTCGCTCCTACAAATCGGTCGGGAAAATCTTGCGGGCAATTCTTTCCTTCAAGAATTGAGAGAGTAACAAAGACCCGGTCCATTTAGCCCGGAAATATCTTACCAGAAAGGAACTTTCTGCAGTAGGCTGCCACAGGTGCGACGGGGTGAAAGAAAGAACTAAATTAAGTCAAGTTCCAACCGGAAACACCCTACCCCCAAAGATCCACGGCTTCGGGATTTAGGTTACAAAGGCTCGAACCAATTCAGGACCATTCGTTCGGCAAAGAATTTATTCGATCGTTGCGCAAAGTAGTCTGACGATATTGTCGTACTCCCACTCGATAGAAATTATTTCGCTTGAACCATCCGCCAGATTTTCTTGAAAGTTTCAAATTTTTTTTTCCTCGCGAAACTCGACAGTCTTCCCAATTGATTGAAAATACGAGATACACGTTTCTGAACGACTGGCATCTGTCGAAATTGAGTTTAACTCAGAAGTTTCAGTCGCGGTCGAAGCAAGAGCAAGAATCGCAAGAATCTAAGACAGAGTCCTTTGATGTCCTGCGGTTGAAATAAAATCGGAGTAGGTATCTTTGGTGGAAGACTGTTCGGTTACACGAAGGATCACCCGTGTATAAAGGACAGCGATAAACGAATGGGAAAAAACGCAGATAAAATTTTTATTGAATCGTTTTTTCGATCATTTCGCTTTTCTCACAGTGCTTTGAGATCTTGTTCGATAACGTTCGCATACTAGGAAGGTATGTAACCTACATCTGGGTCCAAAGTAAATTTGGCACGGTTCCAACGGTAGCAATAATCTTTATAATAGCACAAACCGTCTGCTGCCCAGGGAAGAATAGCGGCGGAAAATCTCTGCTTTGATAATAATAATCGGGATTAGATTAGCAGCGAATATTAGAATTTTTCGTCCCACATTTCGATCTGAAATTCAGAGAGTTTCGATAAAATTCTCGACGGGGCCACCTTTTTCTAACAGAAAACGCTCGACCTTCGACATTTCGAGGGCTGAAGAGGAAAGAGGGTCACCCAAACAACGATCGTTCTATATAATCCCTGAGAATAATTCGACCGAGACATTTTTCCACCGCAAATTTGTTACTCAGTATCGATACACCGACTCCATTTAGCTTCGGACACGATTTCCGTTCAACAATGGCCTCCGGGATGCCAATTTCAAAACTATTTCACCAAACGTAGAATCTATTTCATCGGTTAATTTGCCAACTATTGTACACATATTGACCGTATCGTGCACTGCGGAAAATGGAACAACCTGCTGCTCGTGGATGACCAAAAAAATTCATTTTTTGTACGACGAAATTTTCTGACGTCGGGCAATTATTATTTATCTATTCATTTTCGAACGTACCTCACATCTAGTCGCATATGATCTTATAAAAGGGTCGAGAAAAATTTCGGAAATCATATCAAGATTCGGCACGGTATCCGAAGCTCTCGAAACGCTTTGTACCGTAAACGGTGAACGGCTGGTGCATGGGCGTTTAAACGGTACACTAGTGCAATTAAATTCGATTTACGATTTGCACGAAACAAATGAAACCGGATTGCGATTCAATTATTGCATAATCAATACAGGTAATATCGGTTGGTCGAACGCGTTTTTGGACTGTTTAATCACCGAGGAAGTATATGCCGTACGTATTCGCATATGCATATGTATACATCATGATGTAATCGCACTCGTAACGTATTAAAATAATATTTGCATCAAGGAGAAAAGCTCGAAGGCTGGTTGGTCGCAAAAAAAGCTCAAAATGCAATAAATATAGATTCGGGTTCGACGATTGTCTGATTATTAATCCCTTGTATATTTTTTTAAATATATAAGAGACGATAGCCCTGGAGTAGGTATAAAATTGGCGATTTTAATATTCGCTAGGAAGCATATGTCTGCGAATTGTAACATTCAGTAGGCGTGAATGCACGTATTACTAACTAGGCCGCGTCCCCGTCAGGGTGATGGAACTAGCTTTATAAAAAGCACTCGAAACTCAGTCAGATTCTGGCCTGCGTCTGTGAGCGATAGTTACGACATTTTTCATCATCGTGTAACAACGACGTAATTGAACCTAGGGAATAATAAAATGTTATACTGACGTACTCTTAACCGTTCTTATTATTGTTTCCGGGGCCGCATATACGCGCGGTGACGTATACGGCACGGAGCTTCGTTCTATTGAGCAAACAGACGTTGATAGAAAACGCGAAAAGCTCTACGTAGGCAGGTTTCTGTTATTTTATATGATGAAAAGCAACGGGAAGTAAAGAGGAGGAAGAATATAACATGGAAATGGGGATCGATCGAACTTCATTCAAACTCGAACGGCTCTTGAGGTCGATTAAATAAGTTGTGGTAATTAAGACCGTCTCTCTTCTGCGGGGCAGAAGACTTAATCGAACGTTTGCCTTTGAGACCGATCTCACTTTTCTCTCTCCCTCTCTCTCCCTCTCTCTCTCAAACCCGGGATGATCGCACGATTAATGGAAGCGCTGTCACATTCAATTACACATAATTGCCGCCATAAAGGGAAGGACGAACGGAGTAGCAGCAGTTGTGATGCGAGCGTTCTCTCGCAGCCCACTATAGCAGTCGTCAGCCCATACCCATCACCAGCTGCGCGGTACAAGCTGACCTTCTAGTCTTCCGATCGTGATAAAAAAAAATAAAATAAAAAAATGAGAAAATCAGGAAAAAGGAGAAACATTCTCTTCACTCGTACGCAGCGATATTTTGCACCGATATTTTTTTCAAATTTATAGATTCGAGGGAAAGCTCGTTATTAGGAATCGGAGTATTTAATCGTCTCCTCTTCGCCCCGTCTCCTCGGTTATTTCCATAACGTCTCCTTGATGCTCCTGATCGATAGTTCACCATCGAACAATTTTCAGGGGTGAGACCGAACGACTTTTAAACGTGAATTTCACCGCGCTAGGTACCTAGAACGACGTAAATTGAAAATCATATCCGATCATCATCATCCTCAGACCGGAATTACATCGATTAGGGGAGCCAGCCAGAGCCGTTCGACGCTTCGCTTCGAATAATTAACCAGCCAGGTGTTGCGAAAGGTTCAGGTTATGGGTAAAATATAAAAATAAAAAAAAGACGAACAAAATTTCGATATTATATATTACACATAAATTTCGATGTTTAACATAATAATTCCAATCAGGTTTTTTTTCTCCTCCCATCGCCGAATTTTAATCGGTGATAAAAATTAATGGTATCAAGAGAGCCTCTCGATTCCTTCGGCGTTAAACGCGAAGTAATTTAGTGCAAGCCCAAACCACACGCACGTACGGTCTTATACAGTATCTGACTGGCCCCCGGTGTGCACCTTTTGCCACGGCAATCTTTCCTTCCGTATTTCCTCTACATGGCATCGGTGTACGGTAGGACGGTATCCAACGCGTTATACACATTCATAGACCGCGGTGTACGAGAAGCCCTCAATGAATCAATCGTTCAGTTTTATCGGCTCGCATCTATCTCGGTGATTTAGAACCCCACTCGCTTCTGCAGCAGGAACCACGAACAATATCCTCGTTCCTTCTGCTAACGGGCCTATACACTCTACGTACATGGTATATAAATACGTAAATATATGTATATATGTATATATATACACATATGTGTGTGTCCGTGTGGATACATGCTACATGTATATCTACAATGAACCAACCGCGAGCTTGGTCTCTCGTATTCGCAAACGCGTTTCGCTTTGATTAGGGTGCCCGTGTCTTTGTCGCGTACCCTTCGCCTACCATGTACCGGTTGGTAGGTTACGTAACGCCACCGAGCGACTTCGGAGAGGAAAGCTTCGTTAGCTAACAAGATCCGGATAATTAGAGAGTCCAATTTAAACCACGGGTAAACCTCGAGTCTTCGGTTATCTCTGATAATCATTTTCCCCGCGTCGGTAAGTTTCTTCGAGCTTTTCCTTTTCTACGGATCGTTTTTTTTTTTTTTTTCTTTTTTTGGTTTTTTATCATTCGAGAAGAAACACCTTCTAATCTAAGGCATCGAGTTTCCGATAGCGGAGTCAGAGTTTAACCTTCCATCGTGAATTTGATGGTCCGGATTTATTTTCACCCTTCGCTGCGGTAGTAATGGTTTTATTTTATTGATACGGATTGGTGTGCGTAGTATATAAATAGTAGTAGTGATACGAACTTGCGATCCTGACACAGCTGTGCTGCGTCAGACATACAGAGAGCCTGCGTTTCGTATCTCTGATTCGGTTCCGCGAGTGTCGTAAACCTTAACCGGTAAACTCTTTACGACCAATCGTATAAGTTAACCGCGTTAAAACTCCCGCTAAATGTTAGTCAGAAGCCAATTATCCGAGGAATAACACCGATGGAAGTTAGATGATAGATACACGCGTATCCGCGTCGCTAATTCTCGCAGCTTTTCTTTACTCCCAAGGTCCGGATACCAGATACCGTGGAAAACGGAGACTCGGCTACTTCCGGAACTGTATAAACGCCACGACTATCGTATGGCGTTTCATTATGGCTATAAATAAATCCAGTCAGGTTGCAGCTGTAATTAGAGATAAACAAACCGAACATTTTTCCGATCGTGTTACGCTATACTAGTCCAACGTTGTAGGTACAAACCGTTGCGATCGAACGAACGAACGAACGGTGCCACGGGGTGAATTTGTGACTCTAATCAGCTGTCCGGTTTCCGTGGGCTGGTAATTACTAAACTAACCCCCCACGACACGCGATGCCGGATCAAATTTACCTCACTATACGCATCGACGTGTCCTTTGCGCAGATGCTATTAGCCCCCTCACCACACACCATGGGCGAATGGTGGAATAAAGTTGGAAAGCTTCTTTTGAGAAAAAGGAGAAGAATCGCTTCGAATGAGATTTTTCGTTAGTTTTCTTTCCTTTTCAGAATTGTGATTAAAATATTTGTACAAATGTTGCGAAAAACGAGATTTGGCAATGTGTAGCTACGGTTTCGAATCTTTCGAAATAGCGTCGCGACGTTGGTACAGAAATGGATATGGCAAGCTGAAGCTGTTGCAGGGAGTGTATAGCTACGACGTTTTATAGGAACAGGTTGAATATAGACGCGGTTGATCGTATACCGTAGGGTAAATGGCGTGCAAACTGAAGCAAATAAATGGAAGCATATTGAGAGAGGCGAAACTGTTCGAAAACTATTCGTTCGACGTTGAGTTGAAAAATTCACCAGCGCGGTTCTCCGCAAAAAAAGAAGAAAAAAAAATCGAAAGAAAAAAAAATGCGGAAAAAAAAGAAGAGAAAACCAATCGGAGCTTTAAAACTCTTTCTATACGTCCACATATGTACGAATTCCCTACGAGGTTTCTTCTTCGGAATATTCTTATAACGCTACCGAAGAGGTCCGGCGACTTGTAACTCTGTCACGATCACACATCCGGTCCGAAGACCTTCTCTGACCTTTTCTCGGACATCGGTTTGACCAGGGT
Organism: Tenthredo distinguenda; assembly: GCA_947538915.1. Taxonomy (NCBI): domain Eukaryota; kingdom Metazoa; phylum Arthropoda; class Insecta; order Hymenoptera; family Tenthredinidae; genus Tenthredo; species Tenthredo distinguenda. The sequence continues at coordinate 2,918,322 of OX384535.1, forward strand.
GACCATACTGGCCTTTTGACTCTCCCGCTAGCCAACTTTGGAGAGAACTTTTCGCGGTCCTGCTAAACTCCGTTTTCAATACACGAATGTCGGCTACTAGGTTCATGCAGGAAATTTAATGTCTCGAATTTATTTGATGTAGTCTGACGCGCAGGAGTCCTCCTCGAAAGACAAACGCGTATTTTAGGCTTTAGAGCTTTTACCGGAGAGAACTTTTATCCGAAGTCTATTTTCTCGCCGGGCAGCACGTGGGGTCGAGGAGAGTAAGTTGACTAAATTTAGCCACGGTCGTGACTGGAAGAATTAGGAGTTTCTGTGATTAATCGAACCCGTTTCGTCCAACGGGGTCAGAAAAGGTGACGAGCTTTATCAAAAGAAATTCGCAGAGCTTAAAGTCCAGCTGCTTAACGGAAAGGGGAAAAAACATGACGAGCTCTGCGTGCTTTTCGGCCACTCCATGGCGCCTCTGGACTCGGCGAGTGCAATGAGCGAGATAGCGTGAAGCTTTTAATAATTGATGACGCGAGCTTTTTCCTATTTCAAAATACCAGCGAGCCGGAGGGACTTGGCGAGAAAAATTTTTCGCTGTACCATTCGGAATCCGTTGATAAAATTATTCGTAATAATGATTCAGAATCAGACCTTGAAAGTGCGAAGCAATCAAAGCGACGCAGAGCAGCATCCTCCAGTCCAATCTCCCCATGTCGTCGATAGCCCAGGTAACGAGACACTTGAACCTTGGTGCACTGGGGTCACAAAAACTGTGTATTCTCACCGCAGACACTCGACGATGGTGGTTTATGTATTTTTATTTTTTTTAAACCAAAGAAGAATGAGGGAAGAATTGGAGGGAGAAAAAGGACGAAGAGTGGAAAGGGGTAGAAGAAGAATCGAGGATCGAACTTTTCCGAAACTTTTTTCGCATCAGATTTTCATACGCGAAACTGAAAACTACACTGTGCGCCTCCGCGACACGAATATCGGCTGCCGCACGATGCACCGAGTTAACTTTCGGGTGGAAAAAAAAACGAGCTTTAAACGTGTCAAAACCGAGAGCATACGCTGGGATAGCGTTCACCGTGTGACTAGCGCGCGGTACACTGCCAGCAAGGAACGAATATCGCGCCCTCGGACAACACGAGGTCTGCGCGCGCAGCGGTTTTGGTTTATCTTCATCCGTCCTGCGCAACCTGAGCTTTTGTTCTGTTTTACATTCGCCTTAAGAATTTTCCGTAGTGTTTCAACGTCGTGTCGAAATAGAGCCTTGAACTGACTAAATACGAACGAAAATTCAACCCTCTTAGACGAACTTGAACCCGAGCAGAATTTCACTTCGGTTTATCTTCGATACTGACAGCGGGCGAGAATTAGGGGATGAATATGCGTACTTGAGACGAAAAGCTCGGGATATACTTACCTGATTATTTCACAAACTAAACTCGGCATGTACGGCCGGAATCGATTGGTTAAGGTGTACATTGAAGGTGAAAGAAATACCGCCTGCCTTTGGCGTTTCCTGTGGTCGGTTTCGCGCAAAGGTGGGTAGGTGGGTAGGTAGGTAGGTGTAGGTAAGGTGAGGAGGGTTGGTCTGGCGTTTAATTCGCGAGATGCGCGCCAGGCGTAAAATGCACTTTTAATTGCACGTCAAAGTCAAAGGGGAGCCCTCCTACCCGTAGCAGTCACCCTGGTAGCAGGCGCCGACACCCCCTCTTCGGGCAACCACATAGCGATGTAGAGTTTTCAGGGCATCTACTTGCGTTCGTTATACTGCATGAATTATGCTTAAGTTAAATCGTGCCATTTTTCTTTGATGTCTATTTCATCTTGCCTCAAACGTACGAAACGTAATATATGTGAGTGGAAAAAAATCTCTCCTTATTCAAAAATTAATTCACATCTAGAGACCGCACGCTACTGAATTTATAATAATAATAATCATCGTCATAATGATAACAGCATAACAATAATAATAATAATAATGATAATAATAATTACTCGTTTCTGAATTGCACTTCTCATTTATGCACCTCGTGCGATCTTCTGTAACGGGGTCAAAATGAATATTTAAGTAGTCTGGCTTCTTGCTGCTATTTATTCATCATCCCTCACCTTTGGCTAATTCGAAGCAAGTCTGTTATACGCTTTTGTCGCGAATACCCTACATAGGCAATTTTATTCTGCTACCGGATATATGTGAAAAATCATAAGATGTGATATCAGCTGCAGCATCCCCTCGATGAGGAGTTTTTTGTTTCTTTTTTTTTCTCGTTTTTCGTTTTGATGAAAAATTAGTCAGATATATTAGCTAATTGAATTTTGGAACCGTTACTCGCTAGTTGTAGTCGTACGAAACCAAGGCAAATTTAAACGGGGAAGTTTCCTCGTATGGGGATGCCCGAGTTTCTGGAGATGGTAAATTTATTAAGCAATCAAGCTCTAGGATCCTGGGAGTCTTGCGACTCGTCCAGGACCAGCTGTTGCGGAGACTCTATCCAAGTTTGTGGTCCAACACCGCTATACCTTTCTACTCTCAGCTCTCAACGCTGAGGTTTCCTCAAACCCGAAACTTTCAAAGCTATTGCAAGCACGTGAATATACACGGTATTCCACCATCGAGATAGAGAGTCAAAAATTAAATTACATTCGGTCTGAAATTAATTAAGGAATCGCAAACGGCAACTGAAAGCGCCAAACAAGAAAAGAAGAAGAAGACAAAAAAAGAGAACAGACAACGCAGCTTGCGGAGAAATATATACGTATATACGCGGGTTGTCTCAGACCAGTTTTTGCCATACGTAAACATTTCGCGAAAGTTTTAACCGGGTCGTGTCAAGGCGAGGGGTTTAAAATTTCAAAGAAAATGAACAAAAGGTGTAAACGGTCGAAAGGTTCATCCGGTTTTTGATGAAGAGGTAAAAACTCCGGTCCTTTCTCAGTGACCTTTTAGTTATATATATATATACATATATGGTACGAAGATCGAAGAGGCTGGCTTGAAGTAATTTACATTCTTCTGAAGAGAGCGTGAATTTCGGTTACCTAAGCAAACGCAATTTCGCTGAGTGAACCTCAAGCCCAACTTTCCACCTACCTACGGTTACACATATGCGTATATCGCGGATTATATACTCGCAATACCTGAATATATACAATTTTTATTTTACGGTATACCGTCGTCGCCTTATTGTTAGACATCAGAGTTTTACGCGGGCACCGTCACGCCCGCAACTGTCCAGTGCACCATATGTTCCCGTTGGTCTACCATGCGTGCAAATATTCTTCGTCAGTCTCGGCTACTGCGGAAACACAACGAGCTACACACGCAAATTCGATATCCAGTTTCTACCTTCACGTATACGTTATAGTTCTCCGTATCCTAGGCAGCTGTTCTTATCTAATCCTCCTTTCAAGTTTCAGCAAATAAAAATTCCGCATAATTTCGCGAAGGATCTTCTTTATGTATAGTATTTTTTATTTTCATTTTTTCCTCTCTTCTCCCAAGGCGATGTGTGTAATTATCATCTTTGTAATTTTTTCAGCCCTGTACTTATTTCCCTTGTTATTATTTTTCACAGTTTCGTTATTTTTCCTTGTTTTTCACCCCCGACATGACATGCCGTTATTTTTTTTATGTCATTTATTTTATTTTTTTAATTTCTTTTCTTCTCTTTTCCCGGGCGAGAAACGTATTAGCATAGGTACTAAACCAAGGTGCAGACCAAGGGGTGAGAAAAAGACCCGCGTACTTCACTGTGCGAAAATACAGTCTGAAAACATTCTGAGCAAGCTAAAACGTATTTTATCTTTATTATTCTAACAACTGACGCCCGAGCAGTAATAGCGGTAACAACTTTATTTTCCACAAGGTGTTTCGTGCTATTGCGTGTAAATCATGTTACCTGCTTTGGCCTGCCGTCTACAGCCGCGAAATTATACAATAACTTAATCACCCTCGCTGGGGAGAGGTTAAAACTAGTGAATAACCCGAGCAGTACATAAATATACCTACGTACACCTACATTCGTTCCGGTGATTATTTTTTTTTTCCTGGAAATTTTGGAAAAAAAAAAACACGAAAAAAAAGAAAGGAAACTCAGGACGATTTATAGGAGCAGTTTTAACTGTCAATGACCACCGCGTTTCCTTTTGACCAGAAATTTCTCTTCCTCTACGTGATATATTTGGAACGTTAGCTCACCGCGGTTTCTGTCCGGACGGAAATACATTCGTGCGGTATACAGAAACTACCCAAATATAACTGTGACGCGGGTGACCATCGCTCTCGTTCACTACGCGTTGCGAAATGACCGAAAGCCAGACCCCACTTCGTTCATATTCCATTAGATTCGAATCTATTCTAACCTTGGATGAACCAGGCAATCGCGATCTCGAAAATCGTTTTAATTTTTCATTCCAATCAAGATGAGAGGAAAAAGCCCTTCCCTATACCTTTTCCTCTTTTTCCTCCTCTCCCTCTTCTTCTTCTTCGTTCTCATAACTGGAAAGGGGGACGGAAAAGAATGTAACAATTTTGTAAACGAGGCGTAGGTGTCTCGGCAGAATCCGAACCTTTCTCCAACCCTTCTCTTCCCCATTTTGATCCCTTATAGTTTGTATTGGGAATGACTGGTATTGCCTTCTCTTTTCTCCCGCCTTCCTCCACGGTTCTTCGGCTCCTGTACATTTACCTCATCCAGAACCCTCGGCTAACGCGCGATTAAGACACAGCCCTGATACGAGGGTAATTTCTACACATTGCACGCCACCACTTTACGGCCTTTCCCCCTTCCCAGACTTCATCTATACACCCTGTACCTCAACGATTTTATCAAGATCCTGAGTTAAGGTACGGCACTCTACCCTCGCCTCTTTTTTACTTCTCAATCACGTATATACCGTTATATACCTGGACTATGAATTCTTAATTAATCTACCCAGCTGCCTTTCAAAAACTCCAAGACCTCTCTTCCCCCGCACAAAATTCCTGCGATTATTAATCCCTGCTCATCATTACCCTCCACGTTATCTCAGCCCAAAATTAAACGTCGTAGTCACGATTAATCCGGCTCTAAGTTTAGCTACTTAATTAATTCCAGCAGCTTTTTACCTAATATGCTATAAAACTAGATTATTCTAGGTACCTGCACTGTGCCTTGACACAAGTCGGAAGAGCAGAACTCTGTGGCAGAGAACCACCGGGTTACCGTTCACCGCTACCTTACCCTCACTGACGGAAACTGGAATCTGTTCTTTTAACAAAAATCGATGCTTTTCACTGCAGATGCTATCGCGTTAACGTCGACGGGTAACTAAACCGACTTCCGGGTTCGATATCCTATTCAAGTAATTCAAAAAAATACCAATTTTGATGATGGGATCGATGATGATGCCGATGATAGGGGATCAGCGAGTGAAACACGGGAAATTCGATGTCCATAATTTATTATTCCATAAACTATAACCATAGCGTGACGATCTTCACTGGATACATGAACCACATTGTTCAATCACTTCAGCAACGTGTAACCAGAGTAATAAGGGAAGCTGTTATAGACATAAACGGGTCTGTTGAAGGCGAAAGAATTGGCCACTGCAAGGGCGGGTCCGGTTTCCACCTCGTCTTCGAATGGTGTAGTGGGTTCCCTGCTCCTTGGAGTCGTCGTTGTCGGTGCTTCGGTCGTCGTAGTTGTCGTCGTCGAAGGAATAGTTGGGATTCTGTCTTGATTCTGGGGTCCGTAAGCGTTCGAAGGGGGTGGAGGACCGTATGATCTCAGACGACTCGGGTTGAAAGATCGGCCATCGGGTCGCCATCCGCTTGGACGATAGGGTGGATTTTCGGCTACAGCCAAGCCGAAGACTAGGACGAAGATGAGCCACTGGAAAAGAGACGATGGAGCGAGAATTTTCGTCTCGAATTAATCTTAGGTGCGAAATGAGTTCGTTGTTCACTTTGAAGAGAACTTTTGAGACGATTTCGCACTCGGAGAAAAAATTTTACCTTTCTTTTCATCGTCTTCAGAGTTTGATGTGGGGCCGACAGGCTTTGAGAGGGAATTAAAATTGACTGAGTCTTTCGAAAGTTGTGGTTGGCTATATACCACCCCACCCCGAGACGCATGTGTCCCGAGATTTGGGTCCGTGCATACAAATTGCGAACTACGAACCGATTTCGTTCGATCGGCCTCAGCATTTCAATTTCTCTCCGATATTGCGCAACGTTACTGTTCTGGAGACCGAATTACGATTAATTGTACGACGTCTTGCATAGTTTCAAACCACGTAGTAACTAAGCGTCTAATAAAATTTGAATCACATTCCCATATAAGATACTTAACTAAACTGACCGATGCAATCCCTCGAAAATATTTTACAATCGAGTAGAATAACTGGACGATTGGTTTAGTGGAGTAGTATCGCAGAATTATAATATCTATATGGCTCTAAAATTCTAAAGAAATCACGTGCCGATGAAATGTTGGTCACAGTGTGGTCATTTATGAAAGCATACGGTCAGTGTTGACGCTAGTCGCATATTAACGAGGGCTACACGTAGCCCCGAAATCGAACTTCTTTGATGATAAAGAATCAGCGTTTAAAAAAGGCTATCTATATTTGCGAAGGCTTTCTTCTTCGTTGAAAGCGAATAGATATTGCGACTAAATGAAATTCGATGACATCATAAATTTCAGATTCGTTTTTCTTCAATTTTTCTCCTATATATCATCCGAACCATTTGCCTTGCCAGCGGCGTAACCAACGCAGTAGACTGCTGTACGATTTCTGGGATATTGCGAACGCGATCGCGTTACGAATTCTTAATTTCAATGTCACCGGTTCTAGGGCACTTTAGCGTAAACGCAGCTTTGAGGACGTGTAATATAGTCTTCGATCAGAATTCACAATGAACCAACGAAAAATCATTGGCAAAGTATTCGATTAAGTGCGAATCTCCCAGTTTGCTCTGGAACAAAAGTCTTTTCATTGTCTCTGATCAACTCAAAACATTCGCAAATTTTCGCAATCGATCACCCGATTGAAATGGGAATTATTTCGACGAATAGACTCGTATATCGGTCAATCGATACGTAAAGAGAATTTTTCCTCATTCTTCTGAAAAAAACGGATTACAGAAACCCTCGAAATTAGTGAGAAACGATAACTTTACATAGTTCGCCAGTTTAGAATCCACTGGGTTGAGCCTTCGGTAACCTGGTGGCAAATTCTCGAACTACTTTTGCCGCAAACAGCAGGCGGGAATCGGTTTGAATTCTTCGCGTCTTTAAAGTTAGCATCTATTGCTCGAATATGATTCATACTCATTCGTAGGGATGTTTAATAATTTGCGAATGAAAATCATCGACCGAAATATTCTGCGAACGATTCAATTCATCTTAACACTAACTTAACTTAAACACTAAAATATAGGCGAAGAACATTTTCCATTAAAAATTGGCATAGGAAAGGCAGGAGATCGAAATAAATTGACTTTGGGATATTTCTGCAATAAATTTTGCTAGTTTTCCATCCTGGAAATTATTGATCGCTTTATGCTGGTACGGGTATACCAGCTACCACGAAGATCCCTTCCAACAGAATCTACCAATGGTAAAACGTATGGAAAGATATTATTAGAATTTTTTTAACGAAACCCAGAGACCATTCCATGGTCAACGAAGACAATTTTTACTATTCGTATTCTATCGTCAGTTGGTCAGGGCAATTTCCTTCCAGTTTGAACCCGGAGTATCGATTTCGAGACAGGCTATCTCTGCAGCAGTCCCCAATGGCAGCAGGTGTGTCGTTGGATATTTTTGCAAAAAAGTATAGAAGGTTAAAACCGTAGCAACGACCGTTTCTAAATATATTTGACACCGATTTTAATCCCGGAATTATGTTATAAATTTCATCTACCCGTCACGTTTATTTAATTCGAGACTTTTCTTTTTATAATTTCGAGATAAAATTTTAAACGTATCCCCAAAAATGAGGCACAGAAATACCACAGCTTACGTTCCTCGGAGAAGTCAAGTAATTTTACTGCTCGGTACATAAATGCACCTCGAAATAAAAATCCATCAACATTCATGTCATCTCTTTCAACCTCTGAAAAAAGTTATCAATTTTCATACTCACATTCAGTCAATAGATATGTATTCCAAAATGCGAAATTGAATTCCCAAATTTATTTCTAGACGATCAACCCAATTCTTATGTACAAGTAAATTGAAACCGAAAATTGAGACACGCGGCACTGCATGGCGCGATAGTGAAATCAATTTATACACACAAGTCATGTCTAGGACGTTGACATCTAATTACTCAAGACGTCGACAGACTTACTGCCTAGGATTAGGCTCGTATGAAAATATGCCTGACGTTTATTTCGACTGAGTTTACCCAACCAGGTAATAAAAACTGGATCCATCGTTTCGAGAATACAAACACACCTGTTATAATGCGAATATTTTTCTAATCTCACACGTCGCGATATCTAAATTTTATTTAATTTCTTGCTGTAGGTTATAGACGTGAGAACTTGCGTGCCAACGAGATACCATGGGTTTAAGTAGTTAATTAGCCATGAATTACATAAACACACACTCACGTAGCTTTAGATAAGGGTCGCGGTTTTAATCAACTAAAAAAAAAAAATAAAAATAGCACTCCCTCCAGAAGGATCGCTATCGCTTAGCAAATTAACAAAAAATTTTTTGCCTTCTTCGAGAACTCGTGATTCGTCACAATTATCGGAACACTTACGTCACAGTCGATTGAAAATTTTCTTTCGTCATAGTCGTTATAATTTTTATTTGAGAAGAGGGTCGGGTTATTGAATTAGATTGTTCCGTTGTTACCTGTACGTTGTTAGAGAGAAGATGTAACAGGAGTCTGTATAGTTCATAAACAGCGAGTGGAATCCGATACAGGTAACTTAACGGGTAACAGCACTACACGCCCGATGCCATACATAAACTAGGCATAAAGCGGGTTTAACTGGATTTGGGGAATGCGTAAATCCCGGACGAGTAAATTCTGTTAATAACCCTGTGCAACCGGGAATGTGAAACCACCTGGGCCACCTGAACGCCTTTAACCCTTCCACGCAACATGGACTTCACTTATTCATTAAAACTCAAGCCCCGTCCATTATTATACGAGATTTTATAGCCCGAAAAAAAGCTCTGCAGTTTCGTAACTCGGTAGCCCGAATAACGCGGTTATGCGACCAAGTACTCATAAAACGTTTACATCTCGATATAAAAAAATGTTATGCACTGATATAGGATGCTATATCTAAGCGGAAGTATCATGCTAGGACATCTATGTATCAGTGAAAAATGTCGAATAAACCGGGAACAACGATTTCCATGAACTTCACGATGGGAATATGAACCGTTAGTCTTCTCCACTTCATTCTTTTGCTCATAATTATAATTATTTATTGTGCAGGAAATTATTTGGCATCGAGGTGAATCTTGAAAGATTTTTCGGTTCATTTCTCTCCGATTGATGAAAGGGAAGGGTAACGATTTTATTTACTGTTCGATCTGTAAGAATGAGTTATATGATCGATGTACGGACTGAGGGGATGAATGTGAAGCTTGATTTGTACGTGTCGTAGAATTCGGGGGTTTTAGCAGGTCTGCGAATGGGGATATAAGCCGTTTGAAACTGAATCTTGAAACGGCATCGTATACGGTGGACAGCGACGGAATTGGCAAACAGAAATTTGCGACTTATACCGACTCCGATGCAAATGGCTAAAGTGGCCTATTTGTTCCCTACAAAGGCGTCGTTGGAGTCCCTCCTCCACCTTTCGGTTGGGATTTTGTTCCAGCTTTGTCCCACCGAGATGATCCACGCCGGATATTTTTATGGAAATTTCCTCAGCATCCAATTTCGTAGTAATCCAGTCAGTCCGCCGCAACCCACGAGCGCATTCATCCTTTTCACTGTAAAAAAAGAAACGAGAAAAAAAGAGAAGAGAAGAAAAAACCAGAAAAATAATAATAATAAAAATAAAGATCCCTGAAAAACATTTTCAAGCTATGTACGATAGTGTGTGCAACGTAAACGTATCTGTACACGCCATCCCTGTATGCCTACATACATAGGTACACATACGTACGAATATGCACAAAGAAGTGGACGAGGACCCGTTTTTTGGCTAGCCTTCCAAGCTCCGCTGCTTCCGAACGACGAGGACCCTTCAACTTTTTTTCAACGTTTCCAAACCGCAGCGACTAGGGAAAAAATTGTAAAAAAATTAAAAATTGAAAAAATTGAAAAAAACACAATTATTACCAACATGAACGGCTGCGGTTATACGAAGCATTTCGAATCAGAAATGGTAAAATAATTCAGAGGCGGTACGACCTCGTCTTCCGCTATTTCACATCTATGTACCGCATACATATCGCGGTTTTTAGCCTGTTGCCGTAAACTCGAAACAACTCTTATACCGACTCAAGGGTTTTGCCACTGATTCATATTTTTTCCCCTGGATCGTCGTCGAAGAAAACCGAACAATGATTCAGGCGAAGAGAGCTCTGATATGGTTCTACTTCACATATCACACGCATAACAAGAAGTCGATTTGGGGTGGCCTTCTTCGGGGTGGAGAAGATCCTGCCCGGAAAGGACCTCCGCGTTTATCACCGGTATAATCGGACTTTCGGGTAATTTTAGTATCTATATTCTACATACACGTGTGTATAGGTATATGCACTGCCTATATGTGCTCCATCCGTGGAGTGAAATTCCACAGTTAGATCGTACAGCTTAATTAACGTGCGTGGCGGTACCGAAGTTATGCGAGAACGCGAGAGCAACCCAAAATACTTGCTGGCTCTACCCATACAATTATACCACACATGTACGGATACCCATTCGTGTAAAGGCAATATTTATTATGAACGTGGTCATAATATTCGTTATGATATTACAACATGCGCCCGGTCAAGAACTGGACGATAAAATTCCTGGCTTAAATATCAGGGCAAATTGACCGAACAATGTCCGGAGAATCCGATGTGAATTATACCGAAAATCCTGGAGCTACGTTGATCACATTCAACGGTCAAGGATGCGTTTTTTATCGCCATATATCTTGACCCTCGTTAGAGCGAAGTAACGTCAGGAATTGAAATCGAATGAAAAGAAAAAGAGCCGATCGTTAAAATCGATAAATTATTATAGGTTCGCTAGCTGTAGAATATAGATACTCTTAGGGAATCCTCCCTCTCTGGTGAAGCGAGTTCCAAGAAGGTAGACCGACTTTGAGAAGCATATACCATATTATGGGTTGCGGTAAGTGGCATTTAATGATCTTGAGTACCGGCAGTGACTTTCAGGGAGGAAGACTCGACGAGAGGCGGCAGTTTCTATAGCGATCTTTGGTAACCAAGGGGTTTCCTCTGACCCGGGTCCAGGACGACATCGAAGGCGTCTTTGGTCCCGGAGGTCTTGATCAACCGCAGCTAACTTCCGTTAGATTAAATTACTTAGCTCATAGCCAACGTTGCGTGGTGGCTATACCCAGGTCGCATCACCCTCCACAGGGCACGGATCTTGGGGAAGCTCATCCCTCGGATATGGACTAAGTGTGCTCTACCAAAAGCTTGTACACCCTGCACGCTGTTGTCGCAGTATATTTCGATATAATCCGAAACGATAACGAGGGCCTGTTCCACGCTCGTTCATAACTACCCTAAAAATCACCTCGGCATTACTCAGCTTTGTCGAATTATACAAATTTAGTTCCACTGGAATCGAATGAGCCAGTCCCTTGCCGATGGTGATAAATTTATACCGTCGTGTCCCACAGCTATGCGTCTACTATTGTAGGTGGGTAGCTTTGTACCTAAGTGCTCTTGTAGCCTAGGTAGGTGGGTCGGCGATCGATTGAGACGATTAGAGTCAGAGAGCACCTTTATTGGGTCAATGATTTATTCGATTCTAGTTTTTGGTACTATCGAGTTCACTTGATATTTCGATTATCGTTAACGACGTGTTAACTCTCGGTAATCACATGTTCGTCATTCCACTTTACTGTTTACACATGTGTACATGTACGTACGAGATGGTTGTCTCATTAGAGATATCGAGGATCCCGGCGATTCATTCAACTGGAGGTATTTGCAATTATGCAATGTATATTCTCAGTGGGAATTTTTATCAGCTTGATTATCTCGCTTCACCGCACATACGCCCGAGGAATCGGAATGGTAAATTAATTCCGATTTGTTAATGAAAAGAAAATTTCTACAGACGATAGGATACACTGTTCCGGAATATAATTGGTGGTTCAGTGATCTACAAGTGGAAATTTCCTCGACTAAAATATGCGCAGTGTCGAAAGGATTCAGTGCATAATCATACAATGTGGAATTAGCATGTTTCACGCTTATGATATGAAATTGGCATTGAGATTCGTGTAATTCTTAGATCTTTGAATAAATAACGATACAAATTCCCGGCGATAAAATGTTTTAAGACTCGAGTAGCGTGTTCTAATCTATGAATCGACATTGCAGAAGATAAGAAACGCCTGTGAATCGTATTCCGGAGATGAAGGGGGTCTTCTCTTCTAGAGAATCCAGTCTGGTTACGTCTTCACACGCGATAGATACCTACAGTGAAGATGTCTCTTACAGTTGAAATCGACGAGTCGGATAAACCGTTGACCGAAAAACACCCAAGTACACAACAAACAGTAACAACCAAATCGACAACGACCGATGAACAAACACCCGAGATCAAAATTTACACGAGGCGATGGTTCACTATCGGTCTTTTTCTACTTTACGCTTCTCCGAGTACTTGTCAATCGATACAGTACTCGATTATCAGCAACATAGTGTCCAGGTAAGTTTCGAAGTCAATTATCAAGACCAAAGATCTTAATTTTAATCAATGATCAATCATCAGGTACTACGACGTATCGCTGTTGGCTGTCGACATGACGTCGATTACTTTTATGGGTTATTACGTTCCCTTCATACTTCCGGCAACTTACTTGATGGACCGTGTAGGTCTGAGAAATACAGCAATCCTCGGTAGTGTACTCAGCTGCATTGGTTCTTGGATAAAAGTCTTTTCAGTTTCTCGCGACAGGTTCTGGGTAACTTTTCTCGGTCAATCCGTGGTCGCCTCTACTCAGGTAATTCTTTTAACGACGATTAACGATCGTCTGATAAATTTCAACCCGTGAACATTCTGCAAATTGCTCACGACTTGCATACAGGTCTTCGTTCTCACCGTACCAGGACGTCTGGCAGCATTCTGGTTCGGTTCTCATCAAGTCTCGACAGCGACGTCTTTGTGCTTGTTTGGCACGCAGCTAGGAATCGCGACTGGTTTTTTGATCAGTCCTATGCTAGTGGGAAACCACGAGGACCTTGACCTAGTCGCGGATGATTTGGATCTGCTTTTTCAAAGCCTTGCTGCAATCACAACCTTCGCTGCTCTGATGGTGATACTATGCAAGTGCAAAGTTGAATTCATTCCCAAAACCCACGCTACTTTTCTCATCTGACTAGGCGGTGTAATAGAACTGTCTGGTTCTTGGGTTCACAGTTTTTCGAAGCGAGCCAAATCTACCACCGAGCAAAATTCGCGCGATACAGAAATCGACCAGCCGAGAAGAGAGCGAGTCCGTGATCCAGCCGATCAAAAGACTCTTGACCAACAAGAGCTTTCTAATTTTGTGCAACTCCTACGGTATGGGGGTAGGCGTCCTGAATGCGATTGCAACACTCCTGAATCAAATGGTTCTCATACACTTTGAGGTAGAGTAACGATTCCTCATTTCGCCTCCCTCGTATCTTCATCATCTAAATTTCTGCCCGTTTACAGAACGGAGAGAAAAGTGCCGGGCAAATCGGACTGGCTCTGATAGCAATGGGAATGTTGGGCGCCGTGACGTTCGGATTCATCATCGACAAGACACACAAATTCAAGTGAGTTCGATTTCGTACGATTTATCAAAAACGGAGAATCAACCATCCGGCAATTTATAACTCATCACTGTTGATATCTTTTCAATCAGAGAGACTGCGGTCGCCGTTTACTTCATGACTCTCTGTGGACAAATTTTCTTCGCCGTTGCCATGCTGTATGAGAACAAGTCGTTGGTTTACGTGTCAGGGATGTTTCTAGGGTGAGTTTTCCCGGCGTCTCCAACCTTTTTTCAAAAACTCAAGACCAAAACTTCTACAGATTTTTTCTGGCCGGTTATCTGGCCCTGGGCTACGAACTGTGCATCGAATACACGTATCCAGAGGCGGAAGACATAACGACTGGACTTCTGAACATACTGAACAATATTTACGGAATGACGTTCGTTCTGGGTTTCGGAAAGCTCATAGAAATTTACGGAGACTGGGCTGCCCACGTTGGACTGTGCTCCGCGATCGCGGCTGGCTTTATAATGACTCTTTTGACAAAGGACGAACAGCGGCGTCAGAAAGTCCTTCGTGAGAATCGCGCGGCGTCGTTGCTCGCGTTGCAATGAATTATCATAGATTAAACAGTGAATGCTTCATTTTTTTTCTTATTTCTGGACGGTTTATACACGATGGCGCTATTTTTATCGCATCTTTTTTTAAACCGGCGACTATAGGGAATATCCTGTAATTAGAGGTTCTAATCCCACCGCGGAGAAATCGATGAGCAATGAATTAAAACCGTGCTGTAAAAGCTTAATCTCAGCCGGTGTAAGCGAATTTAAGTCCTAAACTTCGACGACTAAACCGTAATTTATGTACACTCGTGATTGAAGAAGCCGGCGAATTCGTGATTGAAAATTAATTAAGTAAGCAATCAAGGTTTGATCGTAGACACGAGGCTTTATCGCATCTTGGCAAAGTATGAACTTCTTATTTGTGAAATGAGTGATTACACTATTCCGTTCACCCCTTTCTTCTTGGCAATATTTTCATTTCCGAACACAGAAATGAACTTCGTGTCGAAAACGGCATTCCAATCTTAGCCGCGGTTACACCGGCAAGAATTTAATTAATTTTCAACGACTAATATTGACTCGGTTAGCGGAGTGAAGTTAACTGGACATCCGGAAATATAACATCTAGAATACGCAGTT
Source organism: Tenthredo distinguenda (assembly GCA_947538915.1). Lineage (NCBI taxonomy): Eukaryota > Metazoa > Arthropoda > Insecta > Hymenoptera > Tenthredinidae > Tenthredo > Tenthredo distinguenda. Next base: position 2,933,425 of record OX384535.1, read on the forward strand.
AATTAAAATATTCATAAGGCTGCTAGGAGGGATGGCGTTAATTGCGTTATAAGCGTCGGAAAAAGGCGTTATAAAAGATGCCAAGGAGATGCTGATAAGATGGCGAGAGCAGTGATATATCCGAAAGAAAGTAAAGAGTCCTTAGCTCTCTGTTTCCCTGTTTAATTCTTCCCTTTTCCTCATTTCCTCCCTTATTCTCATCCGAAAGCTAAACGGGTGTGTATATAGAAGTATATATGTATACACAGACATATACAGACGTCCACGGGGGTAGGACACGGCTATAAATGATATTAAAATCCTCCCTGATTACTCTTGTAAAAATATGCAAATCCGGAGGCGAAAAATGTTCTACCCTCGGTCCCGGTATCATTCCGCGTACCAATTCTACCGGACAACGTTGCGAACTTCTAGGGAACGCAGAAGAGCTGGAAAATCTTGTCTTAGTTATAAATATACGTATACATGTACATATGTGCCTAGATGCGTGTGACTTTATGCGTATCATATTCTTGTGTATAAACAGAGCTTCAGCCGACCGAATTTTCGAGCTTGAGGGTAAAGCTGTAGCTGAAGATCTTACGGAGTAAGAAACATAGCGAATAAATAATTTTATATACTCAAAGCTTGCGAATTATTAGATGCGATTGTGGAACGAACGGGACTGACCTATTTTGGTTAACTTTAAGGGAAGTCATCACAATTTTATTCGCACCGATTGATAAGGGATGATAATAATAAAAGAAATTTAATAATTCGATAGAAACGTTTCTATCCAAGAAGGTATCCTCGAGGATCCCCTTTAACGTCATAGACGCGTTACTGGCGATTGCAGAGTGAAGCCCGAGTGCTGGGGTTGCCCACGGAGAGGTCGAGGGCGATGTGGAATAGGGTGGGGTGCCGGAGGTGGGGATTAGTGATTTTAGCCAAGCGTAATTTTGGCTTTTGAAACTTTTAATCGGCTTTATCGCGCTTGAAATGAGTTCCTTCCAAACCCATTCTCTATCCGTTGCGGAAAGATAGTTTATTCAACTAATTTCTCTATTTAAGATAGTTTATTGCCTCTTTTGAAACACCACGAGCGAGCGTTGATGAGGACGTTGATTCGAGAATACTCCATTTGTGTATAATGATGACCTAATCAAATCCATCACGTCACTCCCTCGCCTGTCTTCAACCGCTCGGTCCATATTCAAGTGACTTTTCAGGGTATCATTGAATCACCCGAAACCGTATTTTCGGATACTTTCGGGAACGAGATTCTGCACCGAAGCTCAATCCCCCATTGTCTCTTAGATATAAGAACGATAGGAATCCAATTTCGACAAATTCTACCTCGGTCACAGAGAACGACACTGGTCTAGGAATTCCCTGCAATTCAACCGCACAAATCTAGCCCAGGCTTCTTTCGCCCACTAGGTGACGCAACTGCAGGCAAAAGCTCCGACCATCCGAACGTAACTCATAAAAATTAACTCAAAAGTGTAATAAAAATAAAAATAAATAAAAATACAACTCTCCCCTCGGGGATTTACCCCGTATTCATTACCCACCCGAGGAACACGGAGCTCTGATTGAAATTAAAACGTTCATCATATCCCCCGAAGCACCGATATGGGCATATTCATCCGCATTATACTTCTGAAGGTGGTAATACCTCATACATCTCAAGTCCGAAAGTCTAGTGCTTGAGGACCTTGGTGTATGTATTATATCATACACTTGGTAGGCTGCTATTGTTCGGTCGACCCTTTTCCCAAATTTATGGCAAGCGCTGCTACACACGCGCCCGCTACCGCGTTTGCGTTCGCGTTCGCGGACTTCCCGTTTTTAGGGCTGGCATAAATCCACGTGTTTATGAGTGACCCGCAGGCCACGCGAGCCCCGGATGGGGTCGTCGGGTTCGCTAGGAGTGTTGATACGCTACCACGGGGAGCCGTTGCCAGTTTCATCCCTTTTCTTCTTCTTCTAAGCCTTTCTTTACATGCTTTTCCCCTGACCGGTAAAAAGCAGACTGCTTCATGACTCGAGTCCGAATGATTGTCCCGATGATTGTCGATTGAAATTTCACCAATTTCTCGCCATTTTTTTGGAAATTGAATTACGTAACTCGAGTAACGATAGCCACCTGAACTAGTCTCGGATTCGTTCCGTAGATTCATCCCGGCTCGACGAGTGCCGGCACTTGATGCTTCGAGGAAATAAAAGTCGACGGATGGATCAGACTTTTTAAGTGGCACCGAAGTAGAAGCTGCAGAAGAAACTGAGGATGGCGTAACTTGGTATGGAAGAAAGATACACCGATGGTCGAGGATCCAGAGGCACCCTAGCGAACGAAAGTTGCTACCAGTTTCCTGTTAAAAGTTCATCCATCTTCCGGTATTTGTTCGAATGGATCGTTAGAAGAGGTCCGAGAAAGCGTACTTCCCTTTTTTCAATTTATTTCTACTCCTTTATTATTCATGCCCGGAATCCCACTGAATTCGGTCGAAATAATTTGAAAAATGACGTTTTCGAAATTTTCGGATGGACTTGCCTTCGACTTGGCATTCAACGCACAAAAATAGTAAACTTGATGGGGGAAATGCCGGGGCTGTGGTGGTCTCGCCGAAATGTACCAGCGCAGACCATTTGACTGTGGAAATAAATAAATCCCACGTTTGCCGGACTGACATTTTTCACAGTCAGTACGTAATTTGAATACAGTGATTTTTACACGATTCCACAACATTCCGCGCGTCCATACACGTTCAAATCCGTTATTTCTCATAGATTTCATTTTCAACTTCAACGTAGGCGAAAACCGCGCTGTTGATGGTATATTTTCTATTTTTTTGTTCGTCATTTCAAAAAACTTGACAGCTTGAATTTGGAATTATTCCGCGTCTCTCCGTCGTTTTTTTAATTTTAATTTTTTCCTATTCGTCATTTTTTTCCTCTAATTTTCTCCCCCGAATCAAGCACGTCGATTCTGCTTCTGACATTCGAACACCTAATGCATTACCCACGCTAACCTCTGGCATGGAATCACTTTTCTTCAAGTTTAACGTACTCATCGATGTGCGATGTGATCAGAAGTTTGTCAAAGTTACCTAGTTTCAACTCATTTAGTCGTTAGCTGATATCTATTTGGTTATTCAGTACGACGTCGACTCGGGAGAACGTCTCCTTACAGACACACTCCCCAGGGGATTGCGACTTCACGATCTTCCGACTACCCCTGCAGTACCAGGATCCAGGTTCATGTAGGGATCCGTATCTACGAGGATGGAATGCATTTTAGGAAAATAGACTCAATACATGACATCAGCTGCCTCAGAGCTTTCAGAGACTCGCGAGTTCCTTCAATCCAATTCCAAAAATTCAAAATTATTCGTAACCAAAATTAAAGACCTCAGGATGTAATGAAAAAAAAATTCAAAGAGCACGAAATGATTTCGAATATAAAGACGTACGATGTTCTCCGAGCTAAAATGGCAGGGGAATGATTTAGGAAGTTTATTCTCCCCTGTACGAGGGTGGTATAGTTATTATACGGTTGGTTGTGCTCCATTACGAAATAGAGATGAATACACAAGTAATAATTCGTCCGTATGTATGTAGGTACAGCAGTGCCTATCGTGGAGCCATTTCCAGCTTAGGGGGTTGTTTTAAAGGGTATGGTGACTGGTACCAGGGACTAGCACCGGCACTAGGCAGCATCCGTAGCGGTTGTGCGAGGGTTCAAACGAAGTGGGTATAGTATAGCTGGTATATTCTCGGGGCGAGCATGTAGCTTGAATACACGCGATAAATCTTGGGCCAGGTTATACCCGGGAATCCGAGGAGGGCGAGAGGAATGGGGTGTACTGGAAACGGCGCGGAACGTAACGGAGGTGGTGCTGCGGGAGCGGGTTGCCCAGGGAAGAGACAACTAACGCGGAAGGATTTTCTGTCGTTTCCCCATTGTCCACCATACCGGTTTCCACCCTTCCCCAACTTCTCATCCCCCCGTTACTCCTACCATGCCTACGGTCAAATTACCGACACTCGAATCCATACCGTACCTCGCGATTGTCCCTTCGGCCTCTCACGGTGGACGCGATGGAGGACGTAAATGTAGATCGTAGTTCTTTGTCTCCTAAAAACACCCTTTTTTTTCTACCTCCCGTCCTCCCGTCCCTCCGCCCTCCGACTCTCGTATTTCTCTCGATTTTCATTTCCCTCGACTTTTTACCCCCTCGAACGCGAGGGGTTATAATTCGAAGCAAACGGGAAAGGAGTTTTCCGAACAATTTACCCGAGTCGAACGAGAGGAGGAGAGGAGGAGAGAAGGCGAGGATCAGCAACAATGCGATATCTGCAGATTTTAAGGTCTGCCAATTCGCGCGGAGTCACGGTGCAGAAGTGCAGCCGGATAGGAAAAAGCGAGAACTTATATTTTCCGCAGGACCCGGTATTCCTGTAAGTGAAGAATGCCGCGCCGGGGCCGGGCCGGGCAGGAAGTACGCGAGGATTCTCACCGCGGCTAAGAAACTTTCAGACTTTATAATCCGCGGCTCTTCGCTCTTCATGGTTTACGCGCTCCCTGTTTCCAACAATACGCCGGGAACGTCCCGCCGCAAGGACGCCACGGGGATACCAGAAGGACGCGAGAAGGACGGCTCTTTACTTTCCTACTGGAGGGATGCACTCAACAAGGATTTAGGGGTGGCGGTGGGTGTAGGACGACGACGAACACCAACGGCTCGCGGTGTTCCCAAACTACGACTCAAACTCGTAAGTCACATTTATGCGACGATGCGAGTGACACTCCCGCATTCATTCCAGCTTTGGTACCTATCTCTGGTCCCGGGACGGGATGCCACCCGAGGACCAGAGCCTTGGTACTTCGATCGAATCCCTAACCAGGGCAACCGTAATCCATATGCTTCCTGGCTTTAATATACCCGCCTGCTAATCGGATTCTTTTTCCGTGCCAGCTATGCATTCAAATACTCATTCTGCGGTTAAGCAAAAAATTCTCCACACCGCAAGGATGTATATTCATCGTTGGAACCCAAAAAAAAACAAAAATTAAGCTGCTTTCCAAATTTCGTTATAATTCGTACACCGATTTTCACATTTGTCACCATTTTATTGTACGGAAATAATTTCAATTCGTTGACATTTCTGCGTGCTCTAATCATCGGAGAGTATCGAACAGGTGTAACATTGCTAGCAACTGTAATCGAATATTAGAAGCTTTCAAAGCCGTGATAAATGCCTAGCGGTAATAAATGAAAATGTTATTTCAGTCTCCGTCGGCGATTACGCGCGTACCTACATTTCGTATTCCCAAACCGTTCTTTATTGACTTTTTCGATCGGTAATCGCCTTTGGCGAGAAAGCCATTCAGAGTTTATTTTTCATACATATACTATATACCTATATACGTTTGTCTGGCAAAGTGGTTTTCGTGAATACTTAACGTTTCCATTTATAGCTGAAGCGAGGCAGCGATTAAAATACCTGTACAAATTTCAATTTCAAAATATATGAAAATATAAAGGGAGAAGAAAGTCACCCCGGAGTTTATCGCCGCCATAATCAACCCCGAGACTCACTTATTGGGCTGATCCGGCAAGATGCCGTCCTCCCTATTGTCGCCAAAACTTTTGAAACAGCTTAAAGTCGATCATACTGCCGAGAAGAGGATCGTTTCTTTCGTCATTAAACTACCCCCGCAACTTTGGTCTATCTTTTCCACGTTTTGACTTCGGAAACTTCGGTACAAACTACCTCAGCTTGTAGATCGAGCTTTCGCTTTTCACCTGAAATCGTTACGTTGATCAAATACCAAAGGCTAAGAATAGAGCCGAAGGGCTAATGAATATATCTTCTGAGAATCGATTGATTGATCGATTGACACATTTTATTATGCCCTGGAAAACTGGAGAGCTGCTCACGACGGTGCCTATAAATGGCGAGCCCAAGCGCTCGGCTTGTTTGTACAGAGAGTTCCTTTTCCGAATGCGGGGCTATTCAGAACGCGAGTAGGGGAAAGCTCTGCAATTATCTTGAACTTCTCGTAGCAGCGATCAAAGAAAGCTGACATCGCTAGACAAACTCGTTAATTATAAGACTGCGAGGTTGTGTGTGGCTTATAATTATAAAGCGGTATGGATTAGCAAGGGATGAACGTAAAACGTACGGTATTCCGATCTCGTGGAACAACTTCGCGCCTTACCTGTAATTTTCGTCGATTTTATACAGTCGAGAATAAAATTGCTCCGCTGTAGGTACCCGTGCCCGGGGTAGTGGTGGTGAAGATTTAATACGTGAATGTGGGCGAGAAGAATAGAAAGGAAGGTATAAGGAGGCTGCAGGAGCGTGGAGATAGCCTCGTACATCTTTCTTATTGGTTCGGGTCGCGTGGGGTATAACTTGGGGAGGATAACTAATTAAGGTGCTTAGTCAAATCTCATTATCGGCTGGTTTGCCGCTGCAGGGAACCTCGGAGAGGATCTAACGGGGGTAAAATATCAGTTCCCGTGAAAGTGGATCATGACGACACGGCGGATCTACGAATGTGTATGTCTCTCTGCGTATAAGGGCTGCGAGAGAGGGGTTGTTCGAGAAGAAGCGCCCGAGGAAGTATAACGTGTAAGCTCTAGAGCTTTTTATGCAAATCACGAGCCTCGCTGATATACACACTGGAATAAAACCGGCTAGGGTGAAGGGGGATGAGGTTAAAAAGGATAAAGCTTACGTATGGCCCATAATGTGTGAATAAAAGCCGATAGCGCTGATCAATGGCGGCTTTTGGCTTAGTAGTTTCCGCTCCGTTCTTATATATGTATACCCGATAGATGTACACATTTACCTTATTCCAGGGCTTATAATGCGTAGTTTATCGAGCGCTAAATTTTACCTAACACGTTTTAACGCTATACACGTTATACCGATCTCGTTGTAAAAGAGAGAGAGAGAGGGAGCAAGAGAAGAGGAAATAAAAATTAAGGACGAAACCGAAAAATCGCGGCGAAATATTTCCCGCGAGTTAAACGTTCCCCACGCCCCCGTTATAGCAGTGATTTGGTACAGATATAGTTCTAGAGGTATCGAACGCACCCGGATGTGTCTATCGGTTCGAGGATTTCAAGCTTCCTTCCTTAGCCAGAGTTTGAGAATACTAGAGAGCATCTATAGTGACTAGCTGAGTTTGGATTTGAATAGGAACTAGAGCGGTCGTCTGCCGTTGCTGTGCAGTCTGCAATTTATAACAATGCGCTTGCACACGTTTATTACTATACCAGTACTTCGGCTAAGTGAATGTTTAATAGAATACTGGTAGACAAAGACTGTAGTTGGCTCCGATAGTTAAGCCAGAAATTGCATCCGATCACCGGGGTGAATTGAGCATCACATTGTTTGATATTCGAGGTAAAGTATGAAAGAGATGTACATGTATATATGTATATATCCGTGTGATGTGTGTATTGGGGAAATATTGAAAAGTAAATCGACGTTAAATTTGATTGAATATTTGCGAGTGACATCAAACCAGAGCCTGGAGATGGCTCGATATCCCTCTTTTAGAATACAAAACCGCATTGTTCCATTTCCTCGGAATCGATTTAGCTTTCTCAGATATATCGGAAGAATTCCGATAAATATACTTTTTCCGACGTCGCGACGATCCGAATGAAAGAACACCTTATACACCGTTGGAACTATTCGTCAATCGGCAATAAAGCAGATCGGTAATTCGATCTAGAAAGGTATTCTAAACGCTTCTATATACCTACATAAAGGAATAACAGTTTCTCATTGACAGGCCCGTATTCGGACGATGGCTTAATAATTCTTATCAAAAGTCTCCCTCGTTCCTTACCTTTCTACTTGCTCAGGAGAAAGTAATTTAAATTTCATTTTATTCCTATCTCGAGTAGGTTATATTATAATCTCTGACGAGGAGGTGAAAAAAATTATATGAAGAAAAAAATGGCCCAGTCTGAAAAACGCCAGTCTTCTCATCGCTTCTCTTCTCACCATATAGACGTACCATAAGAAGATTGGATTAATCTCTCGAAGCTTTCAGAGTGTTCGTATTAATCAGAGATTTTTTATCCAGGTCTTTCTTTCTCCTTCATTTTTTCTCTGTCCTTTTTTTTGATCCTCCTTTCCTTTTTTCTAAACTCGATTTTTCTGTGCTCGACAGCGAACGCCTCGGGCACCTTTTTTGTACCCTGACACGGTACAGAATTATGTATAAAAAACTAAATTCGATAATCTCAATCATACGTAGAAAGGTGTTGCCTCGTTGTTCGATATAGTTTTTAAAAAAAATATATTTTCGCGATGAATTTGATAAAACTATGAACAGGCAATCGGACGTAATGATGGCTTTAATGATTGAAGACCCTCGCGTCTATTTCGGGACCAGAATCTATTCATCGAGCGATATCTCGCGTCCCAATGCTCGCAGAGAGATGAATTTGTGATCAAACGACAGGGCGTCTCACCCCCTCGGCAACAAGTACCTACCACCTGATCAATCATTCAAAACTTTTGAATTACGGACTCGAATAACGAATTATCAAAGCCGCGTTGCCTCCGCAGAGCCGGGACCGTGAGCCCGAGCCTGTCGTGCCTAACGTCAATAATTTTTACACCATGTATCGAAGAAGTACTAATAACCAGCTCTCTAAAATTTGAGTCGATTAATACGAGGAGGAGTAGCTAAACGATTATCTGAAATGAAATTATCGGGATCTCCTAGTAAAATCGATGAAATTAATACTAAGTTAGTTGATAAAATTAAAATAATAATAATGAAACCGATTAAAATCTTTGGAAGAAAGATATGGGTGAAAGGGAATTTTGTCTAAATTTTTTTTCTGGTTCCTAAAGGATTACTCGACCCTGTTTGGTGGGGAAATATTAAATGAATTAAATTTAGAGCTAAAATAATAAAGGGGATGATCTACGATGTCGACACGTACTACAGCTACTCCGAACGAACGGATACCTAGGCCTGTACACGTTTAAATGTCGCTGTAAGTTTCGTTGCTTCTGGGTTTCTTCGTTCTCTCCGCTTCGCCGTTTCCTTTATCTTCTCCCTTTTCTTCTTCTTCTTATTATTTTCTTTCTCTTATTCTTGGAACATTTATAAGGATTATTTACGAGGCATCTTAGCGCTAGATTTATAACGCTTTGGGTTGCACCCTGGTATTTATTTCGAAGCCTAGTTACGTAGGTATATAAAGGTACAGCGTTGAATTTCATCTGAACCATTGAACTCAGGTATAAAGACCAAAAGTCATTCGAAACGTTCGCTATTTCCTCGTTACGAACTAAACTAATTACCAAATATCGTACAAAATAAACATATATAATATAATCTATATATATATATGCTCACATTTATATACCTACGACACTTGTACACATGTCTGCTAAAATACGTTATACATCTATAAGTTCCCCTCCGTTGTTTCGCCATGTTAAATTATCATGCAATACTGCAGTTACCGTGGCTCACCGCCCCAGACAATCTCATACATAAGTTAACCGCAGAGCTCACCTTGCATACGCCTTGGATATGTCTCAGGTGAAAATTCTACTACGTATACGATTGCAGCTTCGAATACATTCGCACATACCTACGTATATGTGTACATTGTGTATATATACATATACACATATATACTTTAGACAAATGCCGAGAGACACGTGTCGCCCAAGTCAAGTCTTATCAGAAATGTACATTATGTTAGGACGCGTAGTCACAAGATATGCTGACCCCTGCGGACTTGCTCGTATCAACTCGGGTATATACATATATTTATATATATATATGTATCTATATATCGAGAGACTACGAGAATATATATACCTTATATGGAGAGAAAAGCTCCTATTTTTATCTGTTTGAAAAAAAAAAGAAGACAGAAAAGAACGAAAGTACACTTACATGAGAATATATTTATTCGCATGAAAAGCTCGTTGCGGTTTTTTCTTTTTCTTTTTGTTCTATCTTCTTCCTTTTTTTTTCTTTTTTTCTTTTCGTTTTCTTATCTCGTACTAAACAGACTATTTTACTCCGTATAAAAACGGATTTTATTTTTCATAGCTAGCACTCGGTTCAAGCTCCTTTAGCAGGTAGTACTAGTATGGGTATACGATGAAATGTGAAGTAAATTTCTTGGTTTTGGTTTTTTCCTTTTTTTTTTCTCTTCCTTTTTTCTTTCAGGACGTTTGCCGAGTATCTCATTAATTTTTTAAACCGCCATACCCCCGCAGCAGTTGTCAAAGCGTCGGTGGTAGAATTTGAAACAGGGTACCGGCATGGCACACCAAAAGTTTTTGGCCAATTCTAGGGACTCTGGGATTCGTAAGATAATGTTCCGCGAGGGAAGTTTCATCCCCGTTTGTAGTAGAACTTGTAGAGAAGCTCCGTTGAGCACCTCCGTAGAGAATCGCCTATATACGGAATTGGAAATTGGAGATTCGGAATTGGAAATTGGAAATTGGACGGACGATGAAAGCGAATCGGTGGACAGACATCGAATGTCGATATTCATAGAATAAGTTTATTTCCACCTAAATTTTCGACTAGCTTTTTCCCATTTTGTTACGCGGGTTGAATAACATTTAGGACTGCAGACTCGCGCGGAAATCTGAATATATATCCAACTAATAAATAATAAAGTTAAGCTATACCCTCGTGACGCGATCGTTATTCTCTTCCATAAAGCGATTATTATGTATATAGGTGTGTGTATAAGTATAACGACCTTTATTCCCTCTCTCTCTCTCTCTCTCTCTCTTTCTCTCCGGGGTGGTTAAGGGGGTTATTTTTCTGCCCACGGGGGAAAACTCTCGTCGGCTGGAAAATAATTACACGGAGCGTCTTAAATTTTGAAATATAACTAAGTTTCGAGACGTCAAGCTGCCGCGTCGACAAAAAGTCAAAAGACCCCGAGAACCTTTGAATTATCGTAATTGTGAGCCACTTGGACGTCGAGTCATTTTTCAAAAGACAATATGCGGAGCCCGACAGTTGGCAGGAAGATTCCCCCTTTTTTCCCTCTCCCTTTCCTCGCTTGAACATCATCTCAGGATTATTTTTGCGGCTTTTCAAACCGTATCATAATCTTCGTTAGGAAACAAAGTACGGACTATGGATCTGCGGAAAGATTACTATTCGTCACGTTTCCATAATTTTCCTAATCCTTTCAAATTCGGTTTACTTCGAACGGGGGTGGTAAGGAGCGGCGCGCGAGGCCAGGACAATTTCATAATTAGGAAGTTGAATTTTGGTAATTAACGTGCCGCCCTAAGGCCCGTTCCGAGCGAGCGAACGCCTCGCCTTAGAAATTTTAAAGACAGGGAAATATTTACGGTACGACGTAATTGTTTGCCTTGTAAACAAAGCCGAGAGAAAGAAACAAAAAATTAAGCAGGCGGTTTCGATTCAACTGAAATTACATGAAGTTCAAGAAAATTACACGCATCCCGCGTCTCTGCGGCCGAGCGAATTTAAAGAATCGCGGAAATTTCGTGGCAATTTTATAGAACAGCCTTTCTCTCTCTCTCTCTCTCCCCAGCTTCACACCAAATCCATGGAATTCAATGGTGTTGAATAGAAAACCGTGTCAGAGGGCTGATTGGGTGTTGGAGCTTTAGAGCAAGCCGACTTGTCTCGAATTTCAAGCTGTCAAGTCTTCGCTAAACTTTAAGTACTTCTGCTTTCGTATGGACAGTTGGTTTTTTTTTTTTCTTTCTTTCTTTTTCTTCATTTTTTTTTTTCTCGTGAAACGTGATTTAACGTTTGTCATATGCATTATTTATAGAGTTTGCAGTTTCAACTGTTGCTCGCTGGTAAAAACGAGATGGAAGTACACCTCGGGATGAGCTTGCGAATAATTTCGATTCACATCCACTACCGGAATATCACAGTTCTCTTCTTATAATTTATTCAGCGTACTCTATTCCTGAAGTCGTATTATACGAACGAGGAGAAAAGAAGAATTCTGCGGATGAAATTCCACCAAGAGATGTAAATGTTGATGAAAATGGAAATTACTTGTTTCCTGACTTAAGCTATTCAAACACCAGATTTTTCAACACGTTTCATATTACCTACTTCCAACAATTCTACACCTCATACTTTGCGCTTTATTCAAACGAATTTTCCGCCTCGTCGTAACGCGATTATCCAGCGATTGACGGAAAAAAGCTATTCGATGAAAACTTACTCAGATGCCGAAAGATTATCGTTTCTATCAGCTGGATAAATGGGTATTTAAATTCCGGAGCGATTTTCCTAGTGCAAAAACAAAGAAATCAGGATGTGAATTTTCCTCGGTTTGAGGAAAGGCGATATGGACAGGTTACCCGTTGACGGAGTGAGTTAACTAAAGTGGATGCCCAACTGTCTGGTCCCATGTCTCAGAGTCGTTGTCGTCAGGATGTACAGAGAAGACGATAAACGCATTCCCCAAGAGACAAGCAGCGGAGCCTCTCATCTTCCCGTAGAGAAAATTTATTCATCTAACTCCCTGGTACAGGAATATACATCTACGTAGACGTTAACACTTTCCAGTATGTTGATACAGAGCATCCCTTACAGGGGTGAAATTTCGGTTATTATAACGGCAAATTTCATCAGTTTATAATCCGTGCGGCTGGTACGAAGGCGTAGGGTGAAATGTTTTACACATATGTCAAGCTCATAGGTATGCATTGCATTTTCATAAGGGATGCTATAGGTATACCACAGTGCTTCATGAATAAGTCTATCAAGTACAGAGAGCACGAGTATTTTTCCTGTTTCAGGTTTTCAATGTTTTATCAGACGAACGGGGCTTCTGAAACTAGTGAACTAGCGCAAACCTTCTCTATTACAAATTCCGCTCTACTCGTCGGTGAGTTTGTTCATCATTTGCATCTCGCTAAGGGCGTGCACCAGCGCCGGCTTGAAAGCTCGAGATGCAGCTAAGGGTGAGATATTTTTCACCCTGTAGAACGAACAGCGAAACTTCTCTTTTTCTCACGTAAGAGACTAGCTACTAACAGAGAGCTTTTCATATTCTTAACACGCTCATTATTTATTTCTCGTCGAACTCAGAGTTCAGACGCCGCTTTTAACTCTGAAATTATTAATTTATCGAGTTATTCGTACATCGGCTCTCCGAGCTTTTATAGATCATCTTCATATTTCTCAAAGCTACGTCCGCGTATACCGCGTAAACAGATACAATTTATTCCCTCTACGAAGCGAGCTTTCGGTCCCGCATCGCTCGTTCGGTTCTCGAAGCTACTTCGAAAAATGGGTAAAGTTTGCAAAAAGTCAAGGGCCTTAGATCGCGCGCCACTTCTACTCGCCTCGCCTCGCTTTGACCGACGACGAATGCGCTATAGGTATACGGGCTGTAACCAAAGTGGCTGGAGTCAGACCAGAACAGTTTTACTGGCTTTGCAATTGCGTCAAGTGCTCTGTACCACGGCACAACTGATCCTTACTATTTCATTCCCTATACACGTTAGCCTCATGGTGTGATGAATTCAGAAACACGTCCCACACCACCCCGAGTTGTGGGAAAGCTCCAAAGAAATCGCGGCACTGCAACCGCCTCCCAGATTTCTCTAAGGTGTTGACCGAGTGCCAAACCGATCTGTCAAAAGCCAAGGATCAATTTGTTTCGCGGATACGCGAAAACCTATACGTGTAAGTAAGTATAACGCGGGGGAAGTAGGTATGTGCATCGAACGTAGATTGGATTATGTGTTTTTCTCTTCTAGAGGAAGTAAAGTGTTTTTCTTTTCCTTTTCTCGTCTTATTTTTCCCTATTTTCTCCCTTTTTCTCCTCTTTTCATTAAACTAAGTAAGCGGTGCGTATGCAGGCGTGTCACTCTCGTGCATTATTCAGTCCTTTCGCAGTCCTTCCATAGAAACACGAAAAAATGAAAGAAAAAAAAAAAATGGGGGAAATAAGAAAAATAGTTAAGCACTTGGTCCTTCAGACTTACGCGCTCGTTTGTTCCACAAGCAGAGTTTTATGATTCTAAAAACATTACGTGCAAGATCCTTGAAACTGGGAATAAAAAACCATGAAAAGGGAGTCTGGAGTACCTAGCTCACTCCTCATGGAATGGGTTACGTTAAGCTCTGAAGGTCTGCTCCTTCAACCTACGTGGTGAGTCTGGATAAAACCGTGGATCTCTCCACCAATTGAAATCTAACGATATAATTATCATCGTATGAGTGAAATTTTAACCAGAAATTGAAAATTTCGCTCTCCTAGGAAATTTCCACCGCATTTTCCACAGCCGTGGTAATTATTTCAGGACAAGGAAGCAGCCTTCGTGCTTAATTTTAACCGGACACCCTGTAACTTTGGTGAGCAGTAACCCAGGACTAGCCCTTCTCAACAGCGCACTGAATGACGCACTAAAAATGCCACCCCGAAGCAAACGCAGGACTACTCCCCTGCGCTGAAACGAACTGAATGATATTTTTCGCAAAGTACTTCAGACTGCTATTCGTACATGGTTTAATACCCGAATAAAAGTCTCCGACTGAGTGGTGGGTCTACCGATATGGTGATACGATCAAATCGCAATCCATCACGTTGATTAATCCGATTTTAATTAATGCTGCGAGAAGGAAAAATGGAAAATAAACATTCGGTATAAATATATGAAAGATTGCGTTGGATGTGTTGGATAGAGGGAGAGAAATGCGATAAATTTTTATCGTCAACCGATATAATTTAAACTGCAGCATTGCTCCGTAATGAAAAAGATGTTGAACGTGCTTCAGAGATCTCGAGATTCTTTGAAGTTGAATATACGTTGAATCCGGCGAGCCGGAAGTGCTTCAGCTATCGCCTGTGGGCGAATAAAATAAATCTTACCGAGTGGAGAGAAGCTGGAGTCAGTTTCGTCCGTTCTCCTTCAGGTTACTATTCAAGATTTTGATGGAAAGGGGATATCGCGGGGTTATAGAATTTTGACATCTCTACCTCGTTTCAAGATGTCAATTAGGTACATTAAAGAAAGTAGAAAGGCTGTTCAGGCTCAGTACCTTATCATATATATGTATTTATGAATCATGAATGATCCGGCTCAGGCGATTGAAAGGCAAAGAATCTACGTTCACCCCGTCAACTTAAGCGTCGGTTTATATTCAAGCCCGAATTCGTGTATCGGTGGAATAGCGGTTCCTCGCTCGTAGAGCGAGTGACATGATTGACAATCGGTGTGTTTGGCAGACTTGATCATTCGAGAGTCTCAATATCCGGCAGGAATGACAAGGGCGGAAGAGAGAGTAGGTGTAGGATATCTGACGCCTAACACAACACAATACTGTATTAGCGACGTTGTCCCATACACTTGACATATTCGTTTGATTGAGTGGAAATCGCCCCTGTCTCTGTCAACGGTTTGCTAAATTATTATTCGATATTACATCCCGTATTTTCAAGTGACTTGTCAGAACTCGAAAGGCTGACGAGTACCTACTCAGCCCCGTGGTGAAATCATTTTTTCACCTTTTTTTTTCTCTCATTTTCCACATAAGTTCAATTCGGTATGAAATTTTTTTCAAAAACTATACACACATCGACCGGGCGCTATACCGCAGTTACTGGCTTAATTATTTCGTTCAAACCAGTACGTGCAGGAGTTTCGAAACCATTTCGAATGTACCTTGTTAAAAATAGTTGATAAAAAAAGGAGAGAAAAAAAAGTGGAAAAAAAAGAAAGGGTTTCAATTTATTTCCATGTTTGCAACATATACTCTGGATTACTATACGGATAAATACACGTATGACGGGTGCATGTACGTAGATAGATTGAACAGAGGCGAGGCGTTTTAAGGGTGAAAACTAACACGGCAATATCCTGATTTATTTAGATTTGATTAGACCTGGAAATTGGCCATCCCAGAAACGGCCAATTGACGTTCCACGGTCATTGGATTACAACCCGAATGGCCCCGTCGACGCAGGCAGACTCGACCCTTGCTTGAAAGGCAGAGGTACGGATGGAATCATCCCACCTGCACCCCCAGGGGACAAAAATGTCCCAGAGTTCGTTGGGTTCCTTCCTGCAGGACCGGCCGATCCTGTTTAGCATAGTATAGTTTACTGGTTAATCTTCCAGGTCGGAGGATAAAATTCTTCCTTTTTTTTTTACTTTTTTTTTCATTTTCTCTCCTCTACTTCAGAGGCTGATGCTTTATGGTGTTAAAGGAAATCAATACTTTCCATCGCTCATATGGTTAGACGTACCTCTCAATTTGTTTGAAAAAAAAATAATAAAATAAAAAATGATAACAATAACAACGACGAATCTTCACGTCATACTATTCTACGGTGATTCTCTTTCTGTTTCTCGACATCATCGTTCGGGTTTGAAAATCCGATTGCGAGGGCTCTTAATCCACGAGTAAAAACGATCTGGCTTTACGAAACGGTAAAAGAGAAGGAAAAAACGTGGAGAAGGGGGATGAAAAAGAAAAAAAAAAGGGGGGAAGAGAAGAGATTGAAACAATGCGAAAGATAACGGGAAATGGTGTAGCTCTGATAACGAGTAAGTGTAGAGGAGCACGAGGGAGGTGGTATACGGTAAAATTCTAGACGGAAAAAGAATAGCCCGGGTGTAGAACGAAAAGTGGTAAAAGTGGGAAAAGTAGTGGGAAAAGAGGAAAACGGAAAGAGGAAAGAGCGGGAAAGAAGTACCGATAAAAGAAACGACGTCCGCAATTCGAGTCCTCGAAATCTCTAGATGACTTTCTGACCCTTTGGGGTGAAGCGGAAACACGAGGTCTCGACATTCTTTGAATATTTAGTAGCCGAAGGATCGTCAATCAATATTTTTTAACTCCAACGAAACGGCACGTGTATACATATAGATGATCCGGTGAAAGTCTTATTCAAGGGGTTAAATTTTCCGGTAATTGTTTTTAATGAAATAAACTTGATTATCCTATTGGCAATATAGGGTAGACGCTAATTGGAAGCTTCGCTCAAGAGATTCAGTGTTATAATCTACTAGACCGAACGTAGAATGAAGAACGAATTAGCCTGGAATTTCCACAAAGCTCAAGATTCGCGTATGAGAGGGTATTCAACGAGGATTCGGTACTTCATAGACCAATTATGTCAAAAGCGATTATAACGAATTACATATATAGATCAAATTCCTCAAATTTTACGCCCTGGCTCCGTTCTTTTCATTCAAATATAATATCCCGATAACTGAAACCGCACCATCGGTTCATATTTATCCGATACTAACTTTGAGCTTTTATTTTCATTTTTTATTCTTTATTCTACCCCGTAACTGCGAATGCATGTGATAGGTATAACGTTGTAGTACGAAAATATATGTGGATAGATATATAGTAACGATTCGAAGCAATCTGGGTTATATTATATTCTTTAGCAGAGAAATTTCATCTCGTCCCTGTAACTATAATCCTCTCTAACCTATACAACTGTGTCTATATTCAGTATCGCGTTATGTGTATAGATGGTATACATACATATGTGCATTCGCGAGAGACACGAGTTGAGTATTAAATTGAGGTGACTAGCTAACGGGTTTTTGGCACGGAGAAGAGACCCCTGAAACTGTCGCAGTGGAGCTACTCCCGTATCGCGTAGCTTCTATATCTAGAGCTTTATATCACCGCGATAACCTGAAACCATACAAAATAGAATTTCATCTCAGTACGAGGAACCGAAGCCGGCTCCGCTCGTTCCCCGGCTCTTCTACCCAACTCCATCTAATACAATTTAAACTCTCTACGCAGTGAGTATATACATGTAACACTGCTAATTCCACCATTTCAAATTCTGAAGGATACGCGCGCAAAGCGCACGGTGCTTTGCGCTCTGCGATCATCCCCCATGTTTCAATGTGTTAGGGAATATTGATAATCCCTTCACCGTATTCATGCCAATTCAATTACTCGAAATGAGCGGTTTCCCGACTTGTCAAACGAAATAGAAGTCATTGACAGGCTTGTCAATTTATATGAACTGCATATGTACGTCTGCGGCTATTGAAGGTAAATAATTTCTCTGATTAACTATCTGCGCGGAGCAAATATTGGTTCTAAACAGCTCGGAGCCGTGAGGTGAGATGATTTATTTGCATACCATACTCGCGTGGGTTTCATTCGATAAAAGTGACAACTTTTTTTCTCCCGGAGGCTGATCACTTCGGGAAATTACTTTCAAAGGCAATAAAGTGCCTGGCTATATACCTGAGCCAGTATATGGTCGCATTCAGGATTTCGAATGTCGGATTCCGCGTCTTGCGACGAACCTTCGGGATTTCCATTGCGTGTCACTCTTAGGTAAAAGTAGAACCATTTCTCGTAGCCACTCCCAGACTGCATAGCTCTGCACCTCAGGTACCCTGGAAGATTTCGCTCGTTGAAAAGGGTGAATAAGTCAGACTGACGCTGCAGTTGACACTCCCTAATAGAAGTACAGAATCCACTTCGCTTAACCCCAGATGCGGGAGCTATTCCAATCGAAATCTCACTCGAGGAATCACCTATGCCTCAGACATTGATCTAATCTTCGTTACCCCGGCGTATGTAAAAATCTACTCCGATAGACGGGGGATGAAAAAAATTCTCACTCAATTTTACGGATTCGTAGCAATTAAAACCGGCGTCGAATACGGCGCCCGGATACCCTTCGACGAGTTGTTTATCATTAAACTAATTAAATTTATTCCAGGAACGAGATCGAACGGGAAAATGTTTAATGGGTACATCTGGTCAGGTGTGATGGTGCCGCTGGTTATATCGACATTTTTTTATTATGCCAAACACCAGGTGCGCGTACCAGGTTTATTCCAACTTTATAGATACCCGTCCCTCTACGATGGGATGCGGAATGATAATTAATTGAAAAATTCCTATGAACGGGAAAATAGAAAGGGTGAAAAAAATTTGAGAAAAAAAAGAATTGCAAAAGAAATTGAAAATTGCAATGAAGAATCGGTCGAATCACCCCCATGGCTATTAACGTTTGGTAGTTACGGTTTGATCGCGATAAATTTTGACTAGAATAACGGAGGCCCGGAGCAAACACGTCCCCCAAACACTTCGCCGATCTATCTGCGTTTGAAAATGATATTAAAGATTAACGCAAGCAATCTGAGGCAGGAAATGTCAATACTTAGCGACAGAGCGCACTTAACGAGATTCGCAACAGTGCCTACCTTGCCTGCGCTTGGTGCCGGCTTCATTCCAGGTCCCGAAATCTAATTTAACCGTTCGATATTATTCAAGAGGGAAAAAGCGAGAGGGGAAGAGGGCGAGCGCGAGACGGGGCTAAAGCTCGAGCTAAAAAGCAAAATAGCGGGAGAATCGAAGTGCGAATTTGGACAAGGGAATAAAAGAGAAGAGAAGAAAGAAAAGCTCGAAATCAAGATGGGAGGGGTGAAATTTCTCCGGAAATTATTATTATTTTTCTTTTTTCTTCACGTGTTCTTATATCAAGAGGCACTCTAAATCACCGATAACTTTTATGGCTTATGCCAAATCTTCCCCGATGCTGCGGGGTTCAATAAACAACGCAATAACGCCCCTTTCAAATTCTTCCCCGACGATTCCTTTAGCGAAAATTTAACCCCCGATTTCATACCCCAAACCTACCAGCCACTACACCCTCACCACTTTTTAATGCCATCGTAAAGTTTTCAAGTTTTATACGTAAGTACAGAGGGTGTATTTCGTGGTGGTGGTGGCTAGTAGTGCTTAAAGATGCAAGAAGCTCTCCCTCTCTCTCTCTCGCTCACTTTTACTCAAGATGTTGATATATATATTTTGCGAAAACTTTTTAATCGGCTTTAACTACACGCCAAGCTCCAAGTACCAGACAACAAGGCGATGCTATGGAGGAATTGATCTGCTCAGCGAACCTGAAGGAGCGTATAATGGAAAGGGGTTCATCGTCTTATCGTTGGTACAATATTAGCTAGTTACACCAGCCACGCACTACATGCTATCTTGCAATCCATGAATCCAGCCAGTATTATTGATATTGCAAATATATAGAGGTTTCGCATAATCGAAGATGCGGTGGAAACATCCCGACGAATAGCGCAGAGCGGTGATCAAAAAGGCTATCTTCGGCACCCTCCGAATATTGGAATTTTTATTAGAAAACGCAGATGGCGAGGATGTGCGCTTTGCACGAAATAAGCGATACGATTAGGCGATCTGTTTAAACAGTAAGCAAAGAAAACTCGTACCAGGTGGGGGTGCAGCCCTTCGATTATTCGGAAGTGTACTTTTATACAAAATCTGATCGATATTAGTTGTCACAGTTTATTTCGATGTCACGGGTACGTGAATCCTGTTCTGAAACTTGAGAAACGTCCCTATTGCAACGACAATTGTACATGCGGTTGTACCAATATCCGTCTGGGTCTACCATTCCGCGACTACTTCCTTTGCGCATTGGTCCAAGAGTTCTAAACTGACCGTCGATCGTTTCCCATGTCGTTAACTTGATGAACCGTATCATATAGCGTATTGCAGACGATCAGATATCCGTAAACGTGGAAGCAAATCGTGAATTTCGACTACGGAATATTGCTGGGGTAAAAAATTAATGCCCCGGATCGATGATGAATATCCTGTACTATTTCTCTGAACCTCTGTTCGCAGACTTAAATGGAAGTCTGGAGATTCGCGAAGAAACCACTTAAGCATATACGCACAGTTTTTACTCGAGGACCTTTATTCGTATTTTGTAAAATGGGCAAGGGGTTGAAAAGGAACTTTTTCTCACCTATCATCTCTCTTATTTCTCTTATCGTCCAGACAAGAGGAGTGTAGATTTTTTATCGCGGTCCTGTTAGAGTTGAATGTGAAGCGGGGGCGTCGGGTGGCTCCTCCGGGTCTCAGGGGAAAAGAAAAACATAGGGGGCCGGTTATAAAGGAGCCTCAAACTTTTGGGAAAACCATTTACGGATAGGATCTCGGACCTTTTTGCCCTCTGCAATTAATCCACTCTCCCATTGCCCAGAGCCGTGTGTCTTTCCCTGACGAGTCAAATCTTCCGGAAAAATGGTCGTTAGGCAAAGGGTTAAAAGGTCTCAAATGATCTGACCAATTACGCGCACTCCGCTATCCCTCGCCTCATCTTATAAGTTTTGAAATATGTCCCGGCAGAAGAGACTCAGAGATGAGATTCATTGGCTGATATATACCGAGTACTCGATCATCCCTTTGCGAGTAGAAACGACTCGCTTAGGTCGTTCATTTTTCTTTGTTAATGGAGTAAATTGCGTTCGGTTTTGATAAGGCTTGGGTAGTTATAGGTGAAAGAAATGTTGGGGTAGATCAGCAGATCGAGCTTAAAGGAAGAGATTGAGTCGGTCCTCGGGGTAGTCGGTGAGTAAATAATATTTCACTGAAGCTCATACATATTTATATAATAATCCAGAAATGTCGCTAGCGAGAGCTGGTGGCTGGTGGAATAAATTCTCATATTTGACTCGTAATGTAAATTGTTTTTTCATATCGAATCGTCCGACGCGACTGGGGAGCCAAGAAACGAAACAGAATTTAATATTTCCTTTATTTCCGAATAAAACCCGTTGAGTTTCCCTTAGCCCACTCCACTATGGTTCTGGCTGGTGGTGGTGCACGTGGGGCGAAGAAACGTAAGGCAAGGCAAAATGCGGGCGGTGAAGTGAGGCGAGGCGAACTTGAGTAGCTCGCTGTTCCCTAATGTCTTTCCGTTGAGATTTATAATGCTTCTGACAAAACCTGTCATTTGCCTAAACCACAATATGATTCTTTGAGTAGACCGAAATACGTGAGGCGACGCGAGACGCCGTGAATATATATACATATATATATTTTTTACCTGTTATTTCCCTTTTTATTTTTCTTCTTCTTCTTCTTCCTCCTTTTTTATTCCAAAGAGGAAAAAATGAACTCGGGACGTCAATTTTTCAAGCCTCCCTACTGAACTGCGGTTAATGACAGTTTAATTGCACTGGAAGGTATATAGATATATATATGGTATATATATATACACATCACATGTATAGGTACATTTCAGCTTCTAGAGTCGAGTTATTTACCGGCAAAGGTTTTTCCTCGGGCGTGGAGTTTTCCCCGGGCTAACGAACGAATGAAGGGAACCACGCGAGTGCCGCAAGAATCATATCGAAAATGAGATTTTAGTCGACCACGTCGTTAGACTTTCTGAAGCTTGATGGTTAACAGAATTTTTCCCTTTCCCAAGAAATAACGTTGGAACTTAACCACGGGAAGAAATATTCTACCCCTAATTCCCGTGGTAGAAAATCATTATTTTCGCGAGAATAAGTAATAAAAGAAACGAGAAGATCCATTCCTACATATCTGATACGCGAGTGAGAATGTAAATTACAACTTCTCTTTTTTCTTTTACAAGTTTTTCAACTTCCCAGGTAAAGTGATTGGGCTCAGGGTGTGAAGGGGATGAAGGATAAGGCTAGGTACATACATACGTGCGTATAGGGACTCTGTGGTTGTTGGGATACGAGCTTGTATGTACGCGGAGTGTAACACGTCGGGATTCGGAGGTGAGTGTCGGAGGGGTTGGTCCAGGGGTTGGTGAAACGTTGGCTAGGTATATACGAGGGCAGCACTTCATCACTTACGCCGCACTGAGTTATGTCCTCATAAATCTCGCAATCTTGTTAAGCCACCGCGGATTATAAAAATTAAAACTCCTTAAAAATGTTATTCCATTCGTTAAGGATCCGCGCGAGTTGACGTAGGCGTTTCAGGAGCGCCATGCGATGTTGTACCATGCGATGCCATGCCATGCCCTCGTGCAATTAATGTTACTCCGAGCTTTCTCGACCCTTTAGTACACGTGGTGCGGTATGAATACGTTTTTTATTTTCATTTATTTTTTTGCGATATACGAAAGGACTTTTATCGCAGCTTCGTATAACGAATCGAGTCGAGTTGCCAATGGGGCTGCCTGATATTTATTAATTATATAGTGATCTGTGAAAAAATTAGATGGAGGGAACCTGGGTCGACCTTATACCTTCTAGATGTATATAATGATTCGATAGAGGCAGAGATAAGGCGAGATGGAAAATGGGTATACCTAGAAAAAGTTGAAAGGTAGAAGAAGAAAAAAGGAGGGTATATAAAAACTCGACAGTTTGCTCCATAGAGTAGCTCCTTGAGATTCTACTTTTTTCGTTATCCTGTAGATTTACGACACTTAAGAATGCGCGGGCGGGCTGAAAACGGTCTTTTGAACGCGAGAGGAGACTCTTCTCCACATCGCGAAGCCTAGGATATATTTTTCCCTTGGAAAATGATCGTAGTTACGTTTTCCATTTTCTCACTCTTTCATTTCGTCTGTTTCCTTCGTTATATACTCTCTGCAAGCTCGACTTTCAAAGTCTTTTCAGATCGCTCGAGAGGGCTATTAAAACTTAACTTTGAAGTATAATAGGACAATCTTTCTCCCTCACTACTCTAGCGTAGTAGTATTATTATTTCCCCACCCTTGAAAGACCGTGCGCATACATGCATGAGGAATAAAACTAAAAGAGAAAAGGGAACGAAGAGAAAACGAGAAACGGGGATAAAAGAAAAAGTAGTTGACATTATAAGGGGGTGAAAACCAAGCGGATTCTTTCGACTAGAAATAAGTGCAATTGATTTAGTTCCTCAGGGAATGTCCGAGCCGGGATTTCGCGACGCCTGGCCGAGTACCAAGTTGGTTCGAAGAGCCTGCGCGCTTTTCCTCGGGATAAAAAGGCACCGGTGCCTTTTCTCGAAATGGCAAAGGTTCGCGGGCGTGTTGGTGCGTGAACGACGTAAATATATGCGGTCAGGAATTGACTAGAACAATAATTTGAGATCTTATTCTCATACCCCGGATACCAAGAGCCTGCGACGTGTTCGAGAAAAGGTATGCAAAGGATGAAGAAAAACGGATTCGGAAATGAACGTATCGAAATCGGATATAGTAACTAACGAATGGCGGGGATGAAATGTAAATTTGATCAGTGAACAGTTTCGAGGTTTACCCTGTCCTGGCGCTTGTGGAATAGCGTTAAATGATTAAGGGGCAGCGTGTATAGTTTGTTATCTAAAAAAAATCAAGCCATCGCCAGGCTAAACAAGGGATGTTTACTCCTTACTCCTTAGACTTAGCCCTTAGCTATCCCTACACGAATCTTGATCCTATTTACTTAGGCGTTCAAAATCCTCCCACCCTCCCATCCACCCTTTATCCCGAGTCCCATTCCCCGTTCTACGCCCACCGTTAACTCGCTTTTGGCGTACCTACCTACCTACCTTTACCTCCGATATACGTCTACCTAGTTGCAGAAGACTTTATGGGAAAATGTGTCCATATACGATGCTAATACCAGCACGCATGTATACGTATGATCCTCGTACGCCTACGTACAGTTTATGGGAGAGGAAACCGGGTCGTGAAATTCCAATGAGTAGGTATACCTCAAAAATCAACCCGCGAGCGTTTGTGGTTCGAATCAAGGGTAGCCCTTCCCTGCCTATCCTCCCTTAGCCAACCACCGCCGAGTCGCGAGGCGTGGGAATACTGTAAGGGTGAAATACTGCCGAGATAAGCTAATATATGACAGACTAGAGAAGGGAAAGGGAAGGCTCAGATAACTCCCCTCTTACAATCCACCCTCTTCCTTATACCCCCTCACCTTTCATCCTAGCCAACGTGTAAACTCTCAACCACCAAAGTCTCGAGTTCAAACGTCACGCTGAAAAGCGATCGATTCATTGACGTTACAACCCCTGTAACTTTCTATGAGGCCAGCCCTCGTGCCACATATTAATACCGCATGGCGTTAGCGTGGCAATGGTATCGTGGCGGACGATATTAAAGGTCAAGATTCGACGATCGCCGATTTTTGCAATAGGGTATAAATACGTGGGAGACTGGATCAATTTTTTAAAGTAAAACGAAATTTCAAAAAATTTTGAGTCGGGCATCTTCTGCGATAATTTCGTGCGCGGAGAGAAATAATCGAGATGTTTTATCTTCTGAAAGAAGCAACTGGGGGTAGTAATTCTTTGAATGATTTTCGCGATAAGTAGAAACCAAGGAGCACTCTCGGATAAGTTTTATAGCTTTTAGCTCGTGTTACGTGGATCTGACAGACACGAGCTGGGAGATACTGCGGTGATTGTCATTAGTGCAGAAGCGGTGGTCCGGTCGTTCCCTCGTCCTTTTACGACACATCAATTTCACCAAGTGGTTTATTAATGCATGTCACAACAACTGAAGTTAGCGAAAGATTTCGCAATGGATCTTTTGGGGTCCGTAAACGACCGTGACGCGTACAGGGGTTGGTGGAATAAATCCCAGAGAGAAGTTGGCTTTCAAAAATTTATAAAGAGAGCGGAATAAATAAATGAAGAAATAAATAAATAAATAAAAAACGAATCGAATCCTCAATTCCTCAATTTTCGGACTCAAAAATACATCGTCAATCCGTTGGCCTCGAGCTACTTCGGGCAGTTAACAAGTCTCGTATATTTTAGCCAAGAGACAAAGGTCGTCCGGTCTCGTTGCGGTGCACTAACCATGTTCAGTGTGTAATCTGGGTTTAATTTAGACCCTGCGGTCTTCTAATCAGAACGCAAGACCGAACCGCGACGTTCATCTCGTTGCATTTTCGACCGTATTTTCTGAGGGTATAGACACATGGGTGAGAGTAAGGTAAGTGGAAATTATCCACATACTGGCATGTTATAAATAAATCTTAATTATATGTGATAAAAGTATCTCGGTTATTATTTACCTCATCGATACCATAGGTATATAGGTATACATAGGTATATACGGTCATTATTTACGATATTCGGAAACGTATATCAACGGCTTACCTGCTACCCTGCGAGTGGAATTGATCCTGAAAGCTCTATCCATTGATTTATTATTGTAATAACTTATTTCGATATACGTTTCACGGAACTCGTTCAACTATAGATCGATTTATTGATCTAAATATCGTCTAATCGATCGTTCAACTTAAGAGAAGACATTCCCCCAGCCAAAGAAAAGCATCAACCGTTTAGTTCTTGATCAGGAAACCGAATGAATGTAATTAGTACACGAACGGTATTGTCTTCTGATAATTTTTTCGTTTTTTTTTTTTATTATCTTCACTTCACCTCATGAATAATCGAGTGAATCGATAATAAGGAAGCAATTTTATAAATGGACAAGGCAATACCTTTCACATTAAAAAGCACCTTAAGGGTGATATTCGGTACCCGTATATAATTTCATTTTCCTTGAGAGCAGAAAAAAAAGGTAAAAAAAATAACAAGTGAAAAAAAAAAGAAAATTTTCACCAGAAATATTATTACCTGTGAAGGAGTACGCTGTCAGGTTTCGCAAGCTGTCATGTCGGTACCTACCTTTTGTTTTAGTGAATTATTAACGAAGAGGGTTCTCTGCCAAAAGTTTTATTGTCATTTTTGTATAATCGGTAAATTACGGGGAAAAGAATAAAGGGCGAAGAGATTATTATTATTGTTGTTATCATTATTCAAAAAAAAACATTTCACCCGGCTTAATCCCACGTCCAATAATTGTTTCCGTGGCATTTTCACTCCGTCGTAAGAACATGGCGATTCCCAGATGAAAATTTCGTCCAACTTTTGAACCGGCGATGAACCAGCTTCGACACTTTTAATCAATTTCATCAAGGGTTGAGGGGGCATAGATTGAATAATTGACTTCTCGACTCCTTGCTTTGTCGTCTTCTTCGGGGTAGCCGAATAACAAATACAGTAACAGGTGTTCGAGCTCGACGTCTTAATAAAAAATCCTTCATCAATGAAAACGGGGGAGGAATCGTTCCGGCTGATTCCTCATTCGAACGAACCTCTACGTCAAATTTCTGATACGATTAATGCATCCAAAATCGCAGTATGAATATTCAGGATCAGTTATAGAACGTGGCTAGGAACTTTAATTAACTGCTACTCCCTGTGGACGTAGAGTCTATTTCTTAGGCCAATCCACGCGATCGTTTGTCTCGCAGTTTAACGTTCGTGTATGTATGTATGTACGTACGTGCGACATATCTAACCGAGTATCGAGATTGCGCATAAGCTGTCATCCGAATGGGATGTGTATTCGTTATTTATTTGGCATTTCGTACAGCACTTCCTTCCTGCATTACTCTTATACTCTTGGCAAAGATACAGGGGTCTGAATTTCTCGGTGGGATGAGTTCGAGTCGGAAATCAGGATCCTTACGCCGTGTACCAGTCTATGAATTATTTCCCTCTTCTGTTGAAGAAAGACAAAAAAACAAAAAACAAAATTATTATCCTTTCTGCTGAAGGGATAGTTTGAAAAGGCCTCACGCGTTTCTACGCATGGATTAAATCTCACAGCCGGGAACCTTGGCAAGATACGTTGTTAAATAGGGTTGGATTTATATCCTCTTGAATAACAGCTCTCGATGAGAACCGTACTTGGTCGTATACCTACCTTTTTTCTTTCTTTCTTTCTTTATTTTCGTTTTTTTTTTCTTTTTTTTTCCTACAAAAAGCATATTTCACCCACTCGACAATTCACGCCCTCTGGATACCCGGGGGTAGGTACGGTGTACCAGCTCCACTTTTGTCTCCTTCTTGAAACGAGCCAGCTTTAAGACAGGCTTTTGTTCGGTAACGTTACATCATTAGTGGAAAACTACGAACCGAGTTCGTCGGCCCTTATGTCTCAAGGTGCTGAACCAAAGCTTAAAAATTAATCAAATTTATAGGAATAGAACTTATCTAAATAAAATAGAAAAGTCATTGCTGCCCCTTGGCATTTGACTGAGGAACATGTTCCACTTATCATTATTATTATATACATACACCTACGATTTTAATCCTCCGGTATAGAAATCTGTGAAACTTATGTATGGGGAAATAACTTTCCAGACGATTATACGATGACTTACGAGTTAATTTGGTCCGGAAGATCTACTACCTAATTTAGAGGAGAAATAGACGTCTGACGTCGCTACGAAGGGCGTATACCCGCGAGGACCACTTTTTCCCTGAATAATATCATTTTCCGAGGCGTGTAATTTTAATTTTAAATGGTTCCCCCCCGTACCATTCTTTCCCACCGAAAGTCTCTTTTGTTCCGGCTGAAGTAAAAATAAAATAAAATAAAATTTGTAAGAAAAAAATAGAAAGAAAAAAAAAAAGAAAACACGGCAAAGGATCTCTCGCGCAAACCCCGATTGTCCTTACAGTACCCACGAGGTAAGATTCAAATTGTTGAGCCAAAAAACAACGGTGATTACCCCGAGACTTAAACGTAATTGTTGAGGAGCCGAAAAATTTGTTCAATTAGCATTTTCTGTCGTATTTGTTAACCGAAAATGTTGGGTTACTTTTAGCTCGTTTGAGTTATAATAAAAAGTAATATCTCCCACCCTAATGCGGGGTATGATTATATTTTAGAGACTCGAATAGGAATGTTTGCCAGGTCAAACAATTTGGGAAAGCTAAACTCCGGTTACATCCACTTCCTATTATCCAGCGCTCCATTCTCCAGACCGTTATCAGCATAAGCTGGTGAAACTAGAAACTGAAAACTAAATACAACGCTTTTGCGCTGATTCGTGTATCCACTTGATGTTTGGACGGCCATTTCGAGACGCGCTCTGTTTACCTGGCAATTACGAAATTGCCACGTACTACTCCGTACGGAACTGTACAACAGCCACCACCCGCCACCCTCCACCCCCGGGACCCGCCAGACCAGGGATTAACGAAAATGAAAACTCAGCAAATAAACTGACAAATTTTGTCCTTATCCGGTGGTTCTCTTTCTCAAGGAAAATGAAAACTTATATAGACAGAGGCATGGACTAGATTGACGATTAGAAATTCTTTTTTTTTTTTTGAGATTCCGAAGGGCTTCGAGAAAGTCTTTTTCCCGTTCGAAAGCGACCCGGAAGATTAATTTAGCTCGCGTGATAGGGTGTAAGAAATATAAACGAGGAGATTCGGATCTAAGCAATTTTATTTGATACACAACGGAAGAAGTCGAGAGAGCTTTACGGAAAGTGCGATCGAAATCTGACTTTATTGAATGAAGTTATTACTTACGCGGAGAAATTTTTTTTGCGCTAGAAAATGGATTAACGAAACCAGGAACTAATTTCACTTCGGTATATTTTGCAACGCGGAAAAATAAGATTCGCCGAAGTTTCGCTGGCCTCTGGATCTATACGCGATGGTATATTATCAACGATTTCAGAACCCACCAATTACTTAGCAAGGTACCAGGGCTATATAATTTCTGTGTAATTATTCGGACACAATGGGAGCCCCACTGACGTTGATTAAAATTAAACAATAGGCGATCATTGATCGATTCGCCCATCCACGATCGTGCTAACGCGATAAAGTATCTCTTACACAATAGCTGAGATCTCGCCACCCCGTAATCTCATTTCATCATGGTCCAAAGGCAGACCAGGTGTACTCTGTCTTCACCAACGAAGACCAGGGAGTACAATAATTCTATTGGGTCTCGTTTCGTATTCGAAAATCATTTTGCAATTAGTCCTGCCGTGGATAGATTCGAAGGATATATGCATATGTATATCGTTTATAAAATGGCACAAGATCGATACTTGCGGAATGATATATCGAGTGATTTGAGGTAAACCCGAAGGCGAGCCCATCCGACAACTACATTGGCATCGACACGTGGTTTTGGCAGCCTTAAAAGCCGTTCTTCGATCTGAGCGGAGGCATATTGGGTTTCCGGCGTGACTGAAAAGGAAGAAGCCTTTGTCAGATGTGCCTTGGAGGTGGGTAGATAGGTAGGTATAAGGTATAGAGGCTCGATTTCGATTCGGGAATAAATCCTTGTCTCAAGAGCGGAAAGTTCGCGCCAAAATAGGTTTACCTTGGTGATATCTTTCCGGGCGTAACCGTAAGCGGGCGTGTATGGAAAAATCTCATACCTATGCTTCCCATATGTATATTTATGCGAGCTGATACCCACATAGCCGAAGATAAAGGTCGACTAGGATTTCTTAGTCGGGTCGCGTCCGCGACCCTTATTTCGTTATTCCCTTCTTATTTCTGTTTGTAAAATCGAGTAGCGGCACAAATCTCAAGAAATCGAATCGATACGTGTCCAAACTCACGTCTCTTCATCCCTTCCACCTTCACCTCTGCCCACTGCTGCAATTCCGAACCCAGCTGCATCCGAAAAGAAAATCAAAGAAATAAAAAAAACTGAACAATCCGTAAAGAAATTTTACCAATTTTTTCATCATCGATTCCTTGGCGCTAATCGTATCCAGACAAGTCTGATAATAATTGGCGCGAAATGAAATATACATGTAGAATATGAAACGATTGTCATTGTCAGAAATTTATAGGTAAATAATTACAGATCAATTGACAGGTGGTTCAAGGGTGCCTCAGGGTTTATTGTTTATTGAGTAGCGTCGCGATGTGAGGTAGACCTAGGAGTAATTTGGTGAAAGATTTGTACCTAACCGCATATCCGAAGAACCGCAGGGCAAACTTCCGCTGGCGTGGCTTTATTTCCGTAGCAGATACTCCGGTTAAATGTAAATGTGAAAGCTCGCTTGCGAAAATTGGTTTCGCTCCAGGGTACGAAACCACCCTGGCGCACGTCCCCATCTCAATAATTCAAACAGTTTCTGTTCAGTGTCGCTCGGTCTTGGATTATCTAATTCTTTCTACCTATAGTAGGTATCGCGATACAGAGTTACACACGTATACACGATGCGATAGAATTATTATAACAGGCCAGAGAAGAGTTCTCAAAAAGCATAATGTAACGTTGTACAAAGAGAGGTGCTCCTGGAAGGTAAAAGAATTCGTAATCTCTGTTTGTCGAGCGGTTCGTACAGATGTTAATAAATGATTTTGAGGAACGCGTCGTTTCATTTCATTCTGGCAATGCTTACTCGACGTGGAATTCGTCCTACCATTCCTTAAAGCCTCGAGGGGAAAGGGTGGAGCTTATGTCTGGAATATCTGGGGTGATGTACGGTGGCGCGTTTGCAATTCTCCGCGTTGCTCCGCCGTCTGGTGGTTCTGCTGTTGATGATGGTGATGGTGATGGTGGTAGGACCTGTGGTTATGGTACCATCACGGTAATAGGATATTTTCCAACTGTTCCAAGGCCGTGCCCCAGTGTAATCCCGTATCTTTCAATCACCCGGCGAAAAACTAACCGCATCAGCGAATTAGAGCTAAAAATTTTCAACAATTTTCGCTGGAACTTTAAAATCCGAGAATATTACCCCGTACAAATAGAGTGGTGTAAGCATATCCCAGCGGCGTATCCAATTATCGATTTCAGCCGGACCCCAAGAACGACGTCGGAAAGTCAGGCTGTTTGTCTTGTCTCAGCTTAGCTTGACTCCCGACTCCTCTGACGGTAGGAATCGAGGGTTGGCAGGGAATAATTTCTCTTGGATAACGATAAATAACCAGAGAGATGGTTCAATTCACTCGTTTGATTTCCTTCTCCTCTTCCTCTCGCTCGGAGAACGCATGAATTCAGATACGCGGATTTTTCGCATCAGCTTTCGAAACAGGCGAGTTTTTTTTCTATTTTTACACCCCCGGAGCAATTATCGTGTTTTCGATGTCCATTTAGTTTATAATTCACCTGAGGTAAACATGACTTATTTCACCAGCTCTACGGAGAGGTACGATCAAGTATGAACTCTGCAGGAATCGTGAAACGTGAGACGCGAACAGCGAACTGCTACAACTAACTAACATCGCTGGATCAGTTCATAAACATCGAATATAGGTATAACAGCAAGTTGAACGCCTACGAAGAGAAGCAACGAGGAAATCCCCTGGGGGCATGGATAGGATGTTTTACCGTACAAGTAATACCTTCAACCCTGAGCAAAATCGTTCGAAACCTCTCGGCGAACAACGCGAAGAGTAGCGTTGATTAGTTTATTTAATTAAATAACAATTCGAGTACAAATTCATGCCCATTTGTATAGCTATGTCTTATTTTCGGTAATCTGTGTATGTATATTCTTACATCATGAATTCAGATCGTTATTTCGTGTGCCGAGAAAGACAGTATACTGATTGTACTTGTTAGGAGCCTTTGTGTCCCTCTGAAGGACTATTTTTTGCAGATATTTTCTTTTGGGATAAAGAAACAAGCCGTCCTAATTCTTCCCTTTGAGGGACGGAGATACTTCAGGCAAATACCCAACTACCATTCGTTAAAAGTCATGTTCAGAACCGGGCGGTGGATAAAACGAACCGGGACGAGATGCGGAGGAGCAAATCAAGCTTGGTGGTGTTTAGTCTGCTTTTCCATACACATCGACATGAGCCCCTCGTACAACTGCGGGAAAAATAGAAAACTTGTTCGCTTACATTCAAGAATTTCGAATATCATTAGACTGATTTTCATATCGGAGAAACTGAGAAGAAGAAGAACGACTCTGGTATATCGTGCAAATAAGGTTCTCCGTGAAAATGTTCCACTGTGAGATACTGTTTCTATTTTTCTGCACTCGTACTCCACTTGGAGAAATTTCAAGGTTCAGCCGTTAACCTGGATATTCATATTCCTGGTAGAACCTGGGGGAATGAATAAAGTTCGAATCAATCCGCGAGAACGTATCGTCACATTACATACAGTTTGTCAATGCAACCTGGTCGTGCTCCTTGACCCGCATTGTGTTTCGAGGAAATTGTACCTCCCGCTATGCCGCCAATATCCCGGAGTTGGCAGTCGGCGGATATTATCTCATCTCTGTTCTCGTCGTGGTGCTCTAGTCGTAGAATCCCCAACCCAACCCAACAGAACCAAACCAAACCAAACCAAACCAAGCCGTACTATACCAGACTGAGCTAGTCCCTAATTCCGATTCCTCGTTGAAAATTCATCCACGTCTCACTTCTCGCGTGATTAACTAGAGTTAATTAACGTTTACGAAACCGCGAGTGAAATTTCATTTGATCTCGTTGAACTAGATGAAATACCAGCGATTTGTTGCCACCGAGAAGAATACTGGGCTTCTAAACCAGCTTGCAAATCCTACGGAATCTTGCAATCAGTGTTATTTATTGGAAGGC
This sequence comes from Tenthredo distinguenda, assembly GCA_947538915.1. Taxonomy (NCBI): domain Eukaryota; kingdom Metazoa; phylum Arthropoda; class Insecta; order Hymenoptera; family Tenthredinidae; genus Tenthredo; species Tenthredo distinguenda. Next base: position 2,966,570 of record OX384535.1, read on the forward strand.
ACGACGCGTGTGCTATCAGCCCGTGGTCTCCCCTTAGGAAATTCAGTCGTAGATCACGTGTTAGCTCACTGAGAAGACCAAGGGGGTGGAACTGGCTGGGTAAGGACAAGAACGAAAGTGGAAACGGTCCTGTAATGGAACCGAAATAGAAGAAGGACTCGGTTGGTACTTGAATAAGAGACTCGCTCGATAAATGAAATTGTTCTTGTAAATTAGATAATCACCTGTATATCGATAATATCGTCGAATGAAAATTGATCGAGACATAATTTAGACTCGGTCACCCAAATTTTATCCGAGATGTTGAATAGGAACGAGTCTATAAAGGATGGGGGGTGAGTTTAAAGAATGCGACCAACTTGTAAGATGATTCTGCATATTCATGATTGACGTGATCTTATATTGCATGAATATTTATATCGGAGTTCCTTATGGAAGGTAAAGTGATTTAAAGCCAGTGGCTAACTTTTGGGTAGTTCGTACCGAAAGATTCGAGCCTTCAGGAACTGGAACTTTACGCCGGTTATAAAATCGCTCGAAACCGGAACGTCTGCCGTTATTGTATTGCGAGTTAGGCCAACTTCCGAAATGGGCTTTTCTCCCCCTCGCTCCCCATTTCCAAAGGAAAACTTTTATAAAATCTATGCAGATTCTATTCCCATTGAATATATTTTCCTACAGGGGGGGAAAAAGGTAAGAAGGAATAGAAAAAAAAAACGGAAAAACCGGTGAAAAGGAACGCGAGAGTCCTTGTGATCATAATATATATATCTATAATATATATATATATATAACCGCAAAGTTTTCTCTTTCTATTTCTTTTTTTTTTTTGCACCGATCATCGAGGTCGCACGAACAAGTCCGGTCAAAGGGTCACCCTAGTTGAACCCGACCGCGTGGAAATGATCCTTTTCCTACCTCCGGTAGCCAGGATAACAAATTTCTGACGACCCTCTATTGCGGACGTATCCGCCATATTCTTGGAGGATGAAAAAGAGAGAGAAGGGTAAAAAAATAATATATACCTGTGCAGTCAAAACCCGGATCCAGATTTGAATTGACCGATTAGATCCTTGCGAAAGGTAAAATTTTTCTCGGTTCGAGATGAAAAAAAAAATAAAACGATCGCAAAGAATTACGCGTATCGTAATTTTTGAATTTTCATTATACTAGCTGGAGAAATTTTTCACTGAAGCACAATTTCCGTTTCTCCATTGCATATATATACATATATAAATCGGTCTTGGATACTGCGCGCGATACTGGAGTAGAGAAAATTTGAAGCGAAACTTTAGCTCGAGCTCAATCACCAGTCGCCGGTGCACTTTGTATTTTCCGATGGCAACATCTGTTACCCGGTACGATCGCGATGGGTATATATGTGTATATATGGATATAGATATATAGATATACGTATGTATAAATGCGAATAAGTTTGAGCCAGTTGCTGCGAGAGGTTTTCTACGTTAAGTCGGCGTTATGGTAATCCTGGGGCTCCTTAAAGCGATGTTTATACGGAATCAGGTTAGCGATTTATGCTCGTCACCGTGTGGTCAAGAAAACCCTTCCTTTTTCCATCTCCCTATTTCTCGTCCCCTTGCCGCCCCGTTGGCCCGATATCCATATCCTCATCTTTAACCCGGGTCCGATGTGGTTGTGGCCTGGACTTTATTGGATATCGGAAAAACTTGCGGGAACTTGATTTATGAATTATCAAATGCAATAGGGTTTCGCGCGAGAGGTCGAGAATCAATTTTCCGTCAATATTTGCAACCGGTAATCAAATCAACGATTTCATAAAAACATATATACATATACATACACCCCGTGCTTCTTAGATACACAAAACTTCAACCCCCGTCAGTCGAACGCGTTTGAGTTGCGAAAGAAAACAACCTTTACAAATATATTATAATATCGAACTGACTTTATTGTGCACACATTATACAAGACTAACAAGTAAAGTATATGGATCATTGGAATTGATCTTGTGATATTTAATAAAAGAAATTCGAGGCACGAGATAAAGGATGAAAAAAAAAAAAAATTGGCAATGTGCTTTAAGCCAAAAAAAAGCTACCGGTAACTCCTGATCATATTTCTTGAAAAAGACTCTCAATGGCTATACAATATTTACCGGTGTCGCCAATCTCACATTTCTCCTCGACAAGAAAAAAAACAGCACGAAGACACCCTTATGCGAAGCATTAACAGACTTGCCATTTTTTTTTTTTTTTATCTCGATGAGGTAATTTATCTTTTTACTGAAGCTTCCATCAGAATTTTCTCGAATAAGTAATCAAACAGAAGTGGAGTCGCGATCAGTCCCGATACACACGTTACGTTTTCGAACCCGTCTTTGAAAATTTTCAGAGGCTACGTTATCGAGAATCTTCTTTTACGAGCCTAATTACGGCTAATATTGGCGAATTCCGAAAGCTCTCTTCCGCACGAAACTCGTTAAAGACAGCAGCCTCTCGTTATCCGTATTGCTAGAGTATTTGGGTTTGGAATCGGTACGAATGTACACGTGCATATGTATACGTACATGCGTAGGTCTCCTCTGTGTGTACGTAGGTACTACGTACCTAAATCGATGTCTTAGGAACGAGAAGAGGGAACGTGATTCGGGTAAAAGTGTGGGGTAAGAGAATCCGATAGAGGAAATGTCACTTACTCCCAGAACACTCGAGTGCGACGACGAGCCTGTACGAACCTATCTTGGAATAAAATTATTATTTACATAATTGAATGGGTTTCGAAGCAGTTTTCGGTACGATCGAAACGATTTCTGCGTTGCTTTCGAACCCGATAAAAGTGGAGGAAACGATCGCCTCAACGGAGCACCGTTTAAGTGGAGTTACGATGACGTCAGCCCAAAACTCACACCAAAAAGTGGTGCCTAGTAGATGGTTGCTTTCGTATTCGTTGTTATTCGGCTGTGAAATTCAAGATCGTTATTCACCTTTAAGAGTTCGACCTAAAATTTCAGACGTTTCGTTTCAAACGGAAGAAAAATCCTTCACGCATTCGCCTACCTACCTACCTACCTATGATTTCGCTCAAAGGATAAGTTTTCGCGATAAGAAGAACGAGAAGAAGAAGGGGAAGAAAAAACCCGACATTTCGCCCCCAAACCCAAACTTCAAAAGACCATTTTCCCCTATGTTTGAATTTGATTAATCGCAGTACCACGCATTATTATACCCGTAATAATAAGTTGAAAATTTTCACGGAAGGTAAATGAAAAACGTGAAGAAGAGAAGAAAAAAAAATTGAAAAAAATAAAATAAAATAAAATAAAAAATACGCTTAACTGCGGAGGGTTTATGTGACGGACTGATTTAGGGCTAACGGTGGTGACATTTCCCGATTGCCCCTGTGTGGAGTCAAAGGTCAAGCCGTCTCTACCGGTACTTTATAGATTAGAGGCTATCAGAAAAGGTGGAACTTGCCAATGACAGGGTCAGCTTTTTACCCTTCTCTCAATCAGTACCTCGACAAGAACCACCCCATACTTTTATCCCTACCGTGACGAGATTCGGCCTTTTTGCATGCTCAAAGCTTGACTCGATTTCCAATTTTTCAATAGCACATTCTTTTTTTCTCACCCCCCCTTTTTTTTCTCTCCTCCCCAACACCTCTGTGTAGGTGTATATGTGTATATAAAACCAATTGAATATCTATCTCCTCAAAGGGAAAATATTTACACCCAAAGCTCTTATTTCACGGAGAGAATTCTAATTTCTGTAAAAGTATGACGATAATGGTGAAGGTTCGCGAGAAGAGAGAAGAAGACAAAAAAAAGAAGAAGAATGAAAAGGTGAGAATAAATTTCGAGGTTGATAAAATTCAAAGGCAAAGTCGAAGGCAAAGGCAAAGATCGCTCCAGTTTTTTTTTTTTTTTTTTTTATGAAATTACTTGCTTCCGCTCCATCAGCTGACAATGGAGATAGAAAAAGGATATATACGAGCAATGGAGCGACCGGGGGGTAGGATTCGGCGGGAATAGGAGGACAGGAGTAATGGATGAAGTAGAAGAAGGGTTTGGGGGCTTTCTCATTAATTCGTACACACCTCGGGACCAGCCGAACCAATAGTGGGGTATGAGGATGGAAGCTGGAGAGCCAGGACTCCCTCGACACCTCAAGGGGATGGCAGCAGCTTCGATGGTGGTGGCGGCGGTGGTGGAGGCGGTAAAAGCGGTTACCTCTCTTCCGGCGACGGTCCTCGTTTACTCCTCCGCGAATTCGGTAGCTGCTTGCCATTCTGGCGGCGTCTCAATTTGTCAACACGTCACTTAATACAAAATAACAAGACCCTGGCTCCTCCGCACTCCGCAACGCCTCATTGACGGACTACAGGACTTGCCTTCCCTAGCCTCCCTTGAATACAACCTATTTTCAAAAAAAAAAAATCCGACAAAGATTTACCAACCTAGATGTATGTGTATAGACTCGAAACTGATTCACTAAAAATCTAAGAGAAGTTTCAACGATTTTCTAAAAAAAGTAACGTTTGGAAAATTGTATTTCGACTTGTCTAATTTCCAGTCTAATTTTCATCCTGATTTCTTGTATCACTTTTATTCGTTTGATTATTCGTTATCATATATTAACTCTGGTCTTCGCAGTTGTTCGGTTCTTGCGGAGAGACGGTGATTTTTATCTTTTATTTTTTTCTCTTCCTTTCTTTTTTCGTTTTCTCCCTTTTTTTTTTCAATTTTATTCCTTTTCAGAAATAAATTCCCCCGTGGAATTAATTAAAGGCCGTTCCTGCAGGTGGGCAGGGGGTAGGGGGTAGCCCATATTTCGAGAACAGTAGAGCCCAACGGTATGTTTATTCATGCCTGAAATATTTGGAGAGGTAACACGATTAGGAGGTAGGCTTCTCGATGAATTAAAAGATTCATTCGTCAGTGCGAAACTGGAGGAACAAAAGCTCGGGTATAGAGGTATACGAAACCCCCACCACCCCCGCACCACCTTTTTAGATTCTCGATTGAAGAGCGAAGCTTTCTGATTCTCCTGCAGAGAGAAACGAAAACGAAATGAAATTTCTATAATGACAAATAACGCGCGTAATAATAATAATAATAATAACGATAACAATAATAATAATAATAATAATCTTACGGACATTATTGGGGGTAAAAAAGAAATTACTTCTTATGGATTAGGTAAAAGCTGTACGACTGATGGAAGAACGACGATTTATCGATTAAAGTGTATCGTCAAAAGGTCCTCGTCGAGTAAGGAGATGTACTGGGTGAAAATGAAAGATTTTTCGTTACTTTTATACTTATATATATATATATATATATATGTATATATCGACTGCTTTGAAACTTTTTATTGATAAAAAATAAGGCACGGTGTTTGTATAGAGTTTGGATGGTAGGAGAAACTCCGTGCCTTACGCACACGTTTACAGGTACAGTTTATATACATCGAGGGTTGGAAATATTCTTATATTTCATGAAAAAAAAAAAAAAAACATATATATTCAACAAGTTTTAATATCAATTCGGAGAACGTACCACTTCAATCGTTTCCCGGAACTCGGTAAATATCAAAATATTCACTTTCGCAAACGAGATTTCAATGTTTAGATTCATGATTTCGCCGTAAATATAATACATATGATATATACATATATATCTATCGCGGTATACCTCTTTCCATTCATCTTGAGGCATACTTGTTTAGTTCTGAAACGAATTCATTCGATTTCTATGGAACGTATTTCGATATTAGATAAAATAATTTCCTGATATACTCAAAGGTCTGGTCAATTTGTCTTTCCTTTTACGAATTGTACTCGTATATCTATGCCGGAGGTATAAGAGGTGTAATAAAGAAATGACAGAGCGTGTTATAACCGTCACTCTAGCAATCATCAGGCGAGAGGTTTCGGAATGAAATTGAAGCGAGGTATAAACGAAACGTGGTAAATCACGCTATTGCTTAGGTACGATACGGCACGAAACGAAATGCGTGTTTAAAGGCAGTAGAATTGGTAAGGTGCGATCTCGAGCCGATAGGGTTTAACGCGTATCGGAATAACAAATGTCTTTTTCAAAGGAACACCGCGCCTTGTAATCTAATCTTTCCTGTTTCGTTAACCACCCAAAGTAAAGCCAGTGTCAGTTCTTAATTCACCGGTTATTTTTAATCGATGATGTAAAACGGAGGGAAAGTGAAAAACGAGAAGAGAATGAACGAGGTACGAAGGGAAAAATTGAAGGTTCGGGATACGAAAAATCGTTGAAAAAATATTTAAGAATTTAAGCCGATTGGTTCAGCGGCTCGAAAGTTCCCCAAATATCCTCCCCCGAAAATACTCCAAACTTGGGAAAAGAGCTTTTCGGCGAGAAACGGTGCCCGCAGTGTCCAATGCCGGGCTAACGAGACCTTGGGACGTCTAACGACGCGTAGGTCCTTTAATTACTCGCTTAAAGCTACGCGAGTGTTAAGCTTTAGGTGGTAAGTGGCATTAAAGCACAACGAACAGGGTCAATATCCCCGAAGGCGACTATCGTAGCCGTGTACGCGTTCAGGTGTAGGTATTACGAGCATATTATAGGTAGGTAGATAAATCATTCGGGTGACGTGAGAATGTTAATAATAGTTGAATGCAATGCGACAGGTTCATTATTAACGTCTGCTAGAGGCGAGTATAGATATATATACCCGTGGAAAAATGTTTTACTCGAATTTTATTGAGTCGATCGAACGGTTTTTCATTATCGCCCAGGTTTTAATCGTTCGTTTATTTCCTGAGAAAATTTTGTCCGACACCTTCGCGTCTCCAAGATCGTAAATTTTCAGAAGCGGATCAAAAGCAGCTGCGGATTTGTTTATTTTTTTTCATTTTCAACATCAAAGAAGAATATCTACTCGGGTACGAAGGTATAATTTTTATCGTGAGATTATTTTACGAATAAAAATAAAATGAAAGTGATAATAAATCGTGGGGAAACTTTCATAGGAAGATGCTAATCGCAATAATAGTTCATATTTATTGGAAAAGTTGAATCGCGGAGGAGGAAAAAAGCCGTCTACTTTAGATCCCAGCTTCTTCTGATTTTTTTTTATTTCTTATTTTATTTTTTAATGGCTCTTACTCCCGCAGACGCAGTTTTATCTTCAATGCTAGATACCTCTGCTTCATTAGGCCGTAGGTACGGATTGTCGTTGATCCCTATTGCTTTTTTAATTATCAAATAAACTATAACCTCGTTATTACTGCATTGAAATTTTTCCATCTGGAATTATATCTCGATTTTTTATCGACCAGCCTCAGCCCCACGGCGATTTTTCATCACGGTCAAAAATAAGGGATGATACGATGCGCGGAGAGCTCCTTTCAACTTTTCGGTAAGAATCTATATCCGAAGAGAAATACCGTGAAATATTTTATTTTCAATATGTGAGGTAAAACGAAAGATAAAAGTAAGTATGTGCACTGCAATTTCTAGATTTATTGGCTCAGATGTGCTTCCGCAGTATATCTTATAAAGTTCTCCAATTCTATACATGTAAAGGTGGATATAGTATTCAAAACTAATTATAGAAAGAGAAGAGTAAAGTATTTATTAAGTTATTCCATCTGCAGGAAGATTCGCTCAGACGTTATACCCCTATACCCGTACGTACCCTGCACGTATACGCTCATACCTATCTAGCTACCAGCTGTGTGAATAACTGACAAGTTTCATCGGACAATCCAGCATTGCAGGGTATTGTGAAACGCTAGTACCCATAACTGTGTAATATTCGTTGAAGAAACGACGTCATTTCCGCTCGACGATTCAAGAAAAACGTTGAAACGAACGAGGCGCTTGTAATAACGCTGTCTGAACTGGAAACGCCGTGACTACTGAGAAAGGGGAATAGGTACGGGTACGGGTATACCTATACCCGTCTTATATACGGATAGAAGCGAGGCAGAGTCCGGGGTTGAGGCAAAGCTTAAGCCGGTTGTTCCCGCTCCTCTGACTTCTTAATAAAACGGTGTTCAATTGTGTTTTCTTAGAGGAAAGACCCGCGAAGCTTCACGAAGGGCGACAGGATAGAGATGGAAGTGGAGCGAGGGAGGAACAGGAGCAGGACTCGGGAGAAGAAGGAGGCTGGGGGCTGGGGGCTGGGGGCTGGAGGTGCGCGCCTCGCGCGTACCCTTTAAAGGAGAATTGAGTTTCGTAGATTTTCCAGTGCCCAGGAAATTGTATTTCTCACCCACCTATTGCCGATAAATTCTCAAACTCTCGAGCAGTACGTAACTACGAATTGACGGGAGAGACTCGCATTTATCAATTGTCAATTTATCAGAAAGTTATCGTGCCCCCTGGTGCACTGCGAGCTCAGGAAAATTCAAATCTCTCGCAGAATGCAGAGTCCCGAAGGTCTCTCGCCCGTCTATTTTCTATAGTTGATACAAGACCTTGGCGAAATCTACAAATCGGCTTATCTACCCTCAGATTTCAAGGATACAGTTTCGCCCGGCGCCCCCAAGTCGTGATACAAAGCCGTCGACGTCGCTTCGTACCGTTGGGAATTTAACAGCAATTATTCATCTAATGGAACCATAAGCATCTGTCAAAGAGTCCTGGGAAAGGAAGAACCGAAGGGATAAAGTGCGAGGGGGTATAAACCGGCTGGGGCGCCCGCGCCGGACATTTTCAAGAAACTTTTGTAATTAACAAAATGTTGCCAAGGCAACTTCTGATTGACTTACCTTCGCACCGAATGAACTTATTAACGACCTGGTTTTGGGGTTGTTTGGTGTTTCGGTTACTCACGGCTGCGACTAGGGGCACAGATCTTTTCCTCCAAGAGCTCAGGAACGATGATGGAGAATTCTCGACTCTCGGAATAAATCAGATTGAAATTTTATGGCACATAATTGTTCGTTTCAATAATCATTGACAACGGACTAAAATCAACCCTTTTTTCTTTCCCCTATTCGCTCATTTCCACACACATCATCTCGTGCATGTTAAACCTGCAGATGAAATCATTCGGAGTTAAAACGACCGATTTCTCTCTTTCTACTGAGACAGTCGTACGCGAAAGATCTGGGAGGGTAAAGTAAGGGACAAAGGAAAGGACTCGCCTTGGGCATAATCCTTTAACGTCTTTAATCATCGCGTCGACGTAGCTGACTCGAAATGTCTGACAATAAGTTATTTACCTCGTTAATGCGATTGCTCGAGACGTTTCTAATTGACTCTGTAGTAGAATATGATTTAGTCATCAACTCCGAAAGGTATTACACAGGCCGATTTGTAATCGAATTATTTTTTGTTTTTTGTTCTGTTTTTCTTAAATTGGGAATGAAGACGTCCCTCTTTTCTTATCATCCGGTCCAACTGCAACAGGAAATTTCTCAATGAATCTACCTTTCTGTTTGCGGTTCTATTCCCGTCTCTGCGGGTTTAATCTCTCAAGCTGATTGGTCGATTCAATCGTAAACTCCTCCAATCGATACTCGAGCTTTTACTACCTCGTTCCTAGCAATTATTGCGAAAGTTTAGCCGAGATCTCGTTATAGACGTGGCAAGAACTGCAGCACTGTGAGCGGTTGAAATTAACTGAAATTCGGCGGGTGCAGGGTAGATGGTGAATTCAACAAACGCAGCAAGTTAATAGCTTCGAGTTATACGTAATTAAGGCTTATATATAAGTACGTAAGATAAATAGATCAATTAGTAACTGAGAAAGGGAAAGTACTGAGATAGAGAGAGAGCGAGAGGAAGGTTCATTCAAAGAATAAAGAGCCCCAGACAGAGGGAGTAAAGTCAGTGATAATAGTATTTAAACGGAGCAGAAATAACCGGCAGTTTAGTCTCCGTTATAAGTAAGTTTCCAGCAATTGCTCAAATTAATAGCCACGTGGTTGCGCCCATGACCAGGGTGGGTGGAGGGACGTATACCACTTGCGGATTTTCTTCCCCCTTTATTTGAGTTTAATGCTCCTCTAAATCCCATTTAAAATTCTTCTTAAGGAGATAAAACACTAGCCGGTGTGAACTGGGTAGGGTATGTGATCGCATGAAATCACATTTCTGATCTACCCTTTGAACGACAACCCGGAAATCGGTCTAATCAAATATTTTTCGGACTACAAACAGAGGTAACGAGTTCTGGAATAATTTTTGTTTTATTTTTTCTGTTAATCGACTGGCTGGTAACGATCTCCTTTTAATACTTTCGTAGGGATGTGGGGGACAAAAAAATTAATGAAGGAAAAAAAATACTCGGATTTGAATACGTGGTCGTTTGAGGCTCCCGGATGGTAATGAAAAAACAATTTATAATACGATCAGATCAAAACGTTCGCGCCGTTTCCATCCATTCGATTTATTCGATTCGTCGCTTTCCCTCGAATAAAAAAAAACATTTCTTTTCTCACTTTTTCTCCTTTTTTCTCCATCCCTTGATTCATTTTTCTTTTTCTTTTCTTCTCGTGGCGCCCCGTCTGCTTTTCTTTATTACTCAAGCCAGAGCGCACATACACCAACCTAGTGCTACATACCCACCCTCTCCATTTTACCTCTGCTACACCCCTTACACAAACCCTTACCTCTAGGTACCTTTAACTCCCCGTGCTTGTAACAACGGCAGAAAGCTTTGAGGAATGATTTATAGATTCCGAAAGATCAAAGAACGAATGTGCAGTCGGTGAAATGGGACGAAATATATACAGCATCCCCAAATGTTAAGGGTAGTATATTTTATTTTCAATTTTTCTATAAAATTGTGTCGTTATTCTCTTAACGTGATATAGCCCCGTGTTTGGGGGTAAGTATAATTAGTCCGAGGCGGTTGAGCTCTTAGAAATTCTTTACCCCATAAACGTTGGCGTTGAATTACAAGACATCAAATAGCGTACGTACTCCAGTACACCGAGGCTAATAAAAGGCTGAAGATTTCTTGGCATTATCTTTAACAGGGTAGGCAGGAGTTCTTGATAAGCTTTCGTATTTCTCTGGCAGTAGGTAGGTAGGTAGGTAGGTAGGTATAAGCGTTTGCTTGAATAAATCCAGCGCTAATATCCTAATTTGCATTAACCCTACAAGAATATGGAAATGTCTTCGGCCTCGCGAGTGGTGCAAATAAACTGAGAACGGGCTAAATTATTGTTGAATTATTCCCGCGAGAAAAAGAGAAACAAAAAAAGGAATGGAAACGGGGTTGAATTCTGACTTGTTGGGTGCTTAGACTTTTTTTACTATCTAACGATACCCCTTGTACATCTACTAAAGCTTGATTGCTCCTCGAAGTATCGAACTTGGTTAGACCTCGAAGGATTGGAATTACTGCAAGGATTCGACCAGCTCATCCTTCTCAGTTCGTGATGAGTGAAATTATGTTGTAGGAGAATAGCCTAGGCGACTAGGTAGAGAGGTTCACTAACGGAGTCCAAATTTGTTCGACAATTCCTGAAAAGTATGGAAAAAATATTGAATTCGAAGAAATTGCGATTCGCGAACGTTGTTGCAGAGTTTTTCATCCGTGAAATACTGGACACAGAGACAAGCCTCTGAGAAATCATCTGAACGAACGGAAGACATGATACAAGTCCACGCAATTCGCGAAAAATTCGCTAATCTGACACCTGACACTATGAGACTGATTTTTGGATTTTTTTATCAAAAGGAGCAAGATCAATCCTAATGTCGTTTCGATTATCAGTCAGGGTACCAAGTAGAAGAGATTCCGCACAAACCGGAGGCTCGTTTGCGAAATTCAATTTTTTTCGGAAATTTCGGCGAAAATTTCGAAAATATTCGACTTTTCGGAAATCCAAGTTTCATGACTGTTTTCGAAAGCTTTCGACCCCTAGATTACGAAACGAAACGACAAAATCAGCGGAAATATTCCGGGCGACCGGGAGACGCGATACGAGTCCCCGAAATTCGCGAAAAATTCGGTACTCTGACACCCGACGCACTTGAGACTAATTTTTGTTTTTTTTCATCAAATAGAGAAAAATCAACCGAATGTCGTTTCGATTATCAGTCAGGGTACCGAGTAGAGGAGATTCCGCGCAAACCGGAGGCTAATTTGCGAAATTCAATTTTTTTCGGAAATTTCGGCGAAAAATCCGAAAATATTCGACTTTTCGGAAATCCGAGTTTCATGACTGTTTTCGAAAGCTTTCGACCCCTAGATTACGAAACGAGACGACAAAACTAGCGGAAATAACAAAATCATTCTCCGAGATAATCTGCTCCATCGAATATGTAAACAAGATTACAGAGAAATCGAGGTGTATTTTTCATTCATTCCCTCCCACTTGACGTGGACTTACTCATAATATAGTTCTGCAGTAACGGGTTGCTCGGCGTAGCTGGAGGAGAGTCTGGTAAGAGGAGTGAAACTTTTTGATCAAAAATAAATCAAATAGAAGGTAAATAAATAATTAACGCTAATGAACACTCCGCGGTACAAGTTTGTGTTTATTAAAACTTCCTGAAGCAATCCTTCCGAGGCGAAACATTGTCGCTACCAGGATTCGCCTCGCCACTTGCCACTCGCCACTCACCACTCCTCACTCAAATAATTATTATTATTTATTGTCACTAAGGTCACGCGAAAAGAGGGCGTGTTCCCTAACGTAAGCAATTAACGAAACATCACTAATTAATGGAACGAGTAAACCGAGACTACCTACCCTCACAATGACTATTTTTTAATACGCGAGCTTTAATTACGTGTAGGTTTCATACTTACAGCCTCGAATCAGGCGAGTGCAATTCACGCGGTCACTTATGTGTCGTATAGGCATATGTATATCCAGAATTTTAATTAATTGCTGTATGGCTGTTCGGAGGACTCGGGTACATCAGGTTTCACGCCTTAACTTCTGTGACGAACTAAAGATGAGCTTATTAGATTTTTCTTTACTTCAAAAAGATAAAAAAGTAAGGAACGAAAGAACTAAGACCCGGGCTTCGGAGACAGCGAACGATCACGATATTAAGGTGTACATCCTCCGTCCTCGGCGAGGCCCTACATCGATCGGGTATATAAAAGACAAGAACAGAAAAAAAAAAAAAAACGTGAAAAAAAAAGTGTCTTCGTCAAGGGTGAGTAGGGATCGCGGAAAAGGATGTGGAGTAATAAAAAATTGAAAGATACTTTTTTGTCACCTTCAGATGTTTTAAGACTTCGTAGGTATCTATCGATCCTTTTGCCTGTAGATAGTATATGGTAGGTATATATATAGACATATATATGTATATATATATATATATATGTATACGACGGGGAACGATTACTCGGGAAGAATTGAAGAGAGATTTTTTATTTCCGGACTACGAACCGCGTTTCGAACGATCATATTTTCGCCTCAGGGCTGGTATCAAAGATTTCCGGGTCTTAGAATCTTCTTTCGCTCCGACTTGCACTCGGCTTGCTTCAAAATCTTGATTTTTACTTTCGAAGGAAAAACACTTCGAGAAAACCGGACGAAGGGACGAACATCCTTGTAGCCGACGGCGATATTCTTTCAAATCGAAAATCGAATGAAAAGAGAAGACTTTCGCCTATCCTGCTATATATATATATATATATATATACACACACACACCTTATACCTATACCTCGCGATATTTTCAGGTCAGGTTTGGGTGCCTCTGAAATAGCCCAACAAAACGAGGTCGTTCGTGGGGAGAGACGGATAAGGATCTAGACCGAGCCTATAATACCTAGACGCTCAAAGAACACGCTCCCTCTCTCTCTATATCTCTTTCTCTCTCTCTCTCTTCTTTTGCAATGAAATAGCTCTGAGATTCTGCCAATAAAACTGACCATTGCGAAGACAAGGCTTTGCGATATTCTCTTTCCCATTCAGGAATCTTCATTCCAGAAAGTCCTTTATTCCCTTTTTCATCAAATTTATTGCGATAACAGAAATAAATCAGATTCTACCATATACCTGGAATAAAGTGGCTCGAATCATTCTTTTCGAATATCATTTAACGAGTAATCAGAGAGATCGCTGCCCCCCATAATCATTCATCTAATTATTACAATCGTTTTAATGAAAGACGAAAGCTATAGCTATACTATATACTCGATGTACTAAAGCCTGTACTAGAATTTGCACCCGGATATTCACCCGCAAAAATAAGTATAAATTTTGCGAGAGGCTTAGTTTGATGTAAATTTTATGCTTCGGGTCTTGGCTAAAGAGATTTCGGGGTGCTAGAACTCGAGTTTAACCAGCCTGTGTAATTTCCGCGTAAGTTTGCAGACGCTGAGCAGACTCGCTTAGTTTATTACTAGATACTTTTAATTAATATATATATTATTACCACTATGCACATATTTACTAGATTATTATTTTCCAGAGTCTGAAACGGCGTGGCGAACGTCGGTGGAAAATTTCATTACTAAACACCGAATTCTGAAACCTGTTCCGGTAAAATTGGGAAAATTATAATAGAGATGGTCCAATTATTCGGAAAAGAAATAAAATGAGGTAAAAATCACCAAACGTTTCATTAAATTTATCGAATATTCTCTACCCTTATATTTTACAACGTTGTGAAAATTCAACGTTCGAGCATCGATGTACATATTTCCACGCGAAAAGCTCGAGTCAACCTAATGCATATTTCGATACACGCTAGCTGCTGTAGCCCTCCGGGTTAATTTCGGACTACTCGCTATGTTCATAACTAAATGAAATAGCGATTGAAACGCAAATTGGTAACCGAAGTTGATGATCGATTTTTCAATAGCCAATGTATTTCGTGTAATTAAGTTCCAAATTTCATGTCGAAATGAAATCAATTAATGATTCGTATCAGTGATGGAATAAAAATTCGTCTCTTTTACAGACGAAATAATTTCTCTGTCAATTTCTATCTCTCCCTTCCTTCTATATTTCATATCAAATCAGATTTTGGTAAATATTTTCAAGCCAGATGGCTATAAGACCAATAATACTTCGAGTCAACACGAGTTGTGTTGTATCAATTTTCCCGAGCTCTGTAGGATACAGACAACAGTTTTCTATGTACACATCCTTTATTATTATCATTTAAGGTATTAGAAAATAGCGGAAGCTCGTAGAGTCGAGGAAAGTTTGTAAAATGATTTCTCTTTGTGTAGCAACACGTGGAACTTTAAGGGAAACAATACGGTAGGTAGGCGACTGAAGAGGGTGGATCTTTTTATTGTTAGTCGAGGGAGTGCAGGATGTACGATAATATATCTCTCGGCTACATTTGGACAAGTTTATTCGATCTGGGAGATCAGGTTAAGTTACGACCCTTCTAAACTCCCTGAAAATATGTCGTACCTCGTTTATTTAAACGCAATTTATATCCACCTCCCAATGAGTTTAACCCGGGAAAGATTTAAGCCGAGAGTTAAAACCCGTCATTTTGTTTTCGAGGCTAATAATAAAACCTGCTTACCGTAGCTATAATTTATTCGCGAGAGACCCGGCTGCCCGATGAACTTCGAAAACGAGAAAAAAGGAGAGAAAGTATAAGGGATGAAAAAGTTACTTCAGTTTCTTTTAAACAAGGACCTCTCTCTGATCGTAACGCTTTTCCCTGAGATTTAGGGATCAGCTAACGTCCTTCGAAGCTTCAGTTCTCAAATTGAACTTCCTAGATTTGAAGAAGTGGAAGTGAGGTAGTTAGCGGTTTTCTGGCTGACTTAGCTCGCCCATTACGGAACGGATCTCCTTCTCCTATCCCCAACGCCTGTTTCGTTCGAAGCTATAAGGTCCAGAATTTCGTTAAAAACTGCAACGCACTCGGATACCTCTTAATAAAAAGCCGTTCGATTAACCTTCGACACCTTAAAATGACGTAGGTCAGGAAAGATTCATTTTAACCAAGCTTCAGAAATCCCTGTAAAGTAACTCCGACGACAGCCGACAGCTCCCATCATTTGTCAAAGGCTTCGTATATAGCCTCGACGACTATTTCCCACCGAATCTCGGTTAAAGCCACTAGAATCTATCGATTCGGTTTGATTTTTGAATTTTTTTTTTATTCAGACACGATGATTAGATCGCGAAAAAAAGACCAGGGTGATCACTACGGTGGAGAGGGATGAAAAATGTTTAAAATACCAAACGAAGGGAGACAAATAGACGGAGAAACTGTACCTTAAACTGATTGGCACGCTCATAAAGCTTCGCTAATGAAATTATCGCGGAATATAATAAACGCAATTCATTATGTATTATAATTTCACCCTCGGGGACGTCAACGGCGAAAAGCGTTAGATTGGTGACTACGGTAGGTATAGGTGCTACCCCTCCTTTGAGAAAGCTCGGCTTCATAAAGCTCGGAGAGACTTTGCAGAGAATGATAAATAGGCTGATGGACGTCGGTGGATTCTGAATCCCTGAAATTTGAGGGAGCTGTTATACAATACTCGCCGCGGCGCCGAGAATATTCAAAACAATCTTAGTAATTATTCGGGTAATTCATTTTGCTAGTAAGAAACGTGTCTCAAATAACTCTGGGAACGGGAGCCGATAGATGTAAAAGTACTAATTAAGTTCCAGGCATTTACCAACAACGCGACGTTACATATAATCATTCGTTTCCTTTCGTTCATTTCTTCGTGATTGAATTAGAAATCAAAAAAACAAAAAAAAAAACGCCCTGAGAATTTTTCGCCACCGTAATAATCCGACAACCCCCTCGTTGAGGCGACTTGGACCGTCCAGAAACCGGATAGACTCCGATCGGTATCTTTGGGGTGTGATATAGATGTAAGAGGAAGGGTTTCAGGCTACGTCATCCCGCGGGTAGTTAGCGAGAACATTTGACACCGGGTATGACGTGGGGAAGATTTCTAGCCGGGATGTTTCGGACTTGAGAGATCATTATGTTATATAAGTTTATAGTTTAGGGAATAAATTAGTTTTAACCACCGAATAGGATGTCGGGAAGTAGGAAGTAGCTCAGGCCAATAATCGGGGGTTTACCATAGCCAGGATGCAAGTCTGGGAAACCTTCTGGTACGCATTAACCTTGTTAACGTGGCACCATACCGTGACCATAAATTAAACCTTAGGCACTCGCGTTGGGGCTTCTGGGTAATTTCTACCCTATGCTAAATCGCCGACTTTGCGACCAATCCGAACTATGAATGATTAAGTAATTGCCAATTATTCACCTTTAGCTATTCCACTTGTTAATTCTCGAAGCACTTTGCCGAAATTTCTACCTTGTAACGAGTGTGACTGTTCAAACCGAATTTTTGGTATTGAAAATAGAAAGAAAAGAGAGATCAATCGACTCCTTGATCTTCCGAAATTTCAACTCCCGAAGAAAATTACCCCCGATGATCCAGACGAAAACGTCGGGATCAATTCGGCGTATAAAAAATTGCGGGAGAAAGTCAGTTCCTCACGGAAAATCCCATTGTTTAAGGTGTTTCGAGGTTCAATACATCCAATAACGAATATTGTATTTGAAAAGCTCCAACTTTTGTACACAAAAGCTGCGCGTAGTATCGAATCTTGTTTCACGATAAGAAGATGGGATGAAAAGTTGAATGTAAAGCTCAATCCGTAGCTGAAAGTCAGAAGATTGATTGAATAAAGTATCCTGACAGAGGGTGGAAATTTTTCCAGACTTTTACGAACTCGACCGAAATTAACAACAGGTGAAGAGCCGAAACAAACGAGAAGAAATAAAAAATAAAAATAAAAAAAGCAGCCCCACAGCATCGATTCGATTAAGTAAATTGAGAATTGAGAAATGTTTGTGAGGAAATCCAGTCCGGTCTGGTGTCTAGTCTAGTCGCTTCGTTAGTCCAGCTGATAGAAAGCTCAGTTTGCACACACATAGCGATATATTTGCAAATGGTGGTTACCGGCCTTTGCCCGAATCACGGGAACTCGATTCACAGTTCACAGTTCGCGAATTGGCAAACGGGTATAATTAAATTTCAATCGTTGCGAATAGGTTGCGCCGAAGGGCGGATGGTCTTTCTCTGTGTGCTTTAAAATAAATTGGTCCCTCACTCAAATGGGTACGTACTACCATCAGGGGCGTCTGGGTGTCAGGGAGAAGAGTAGAAGGGGGTATGCGGAGTTAAGTGAGACCTGAAAGGAAAAGTTTTGGGGGTTGATAGGACGCGGGAGGGGATTGGTTCGGCGGTTCTCCGGTCCCCCGGTTCCCTGGTCCGTTGATTTGGTGGTTCGGATCAGAATCTGCACCGTTCTTCCCTCTTCTTTACCTTTATTCCTAACCCCATTGCTAGCTTCGCTCTGGGATGCGAATTGATCGTTCGCATTAGGGGGGAGCTTTTATCGTGGATTAACACTTCTGTATTAGAATGCCCGAGATAAATCTCGAACCACTCCGCAGGCTCACCAAAATCAAACGCTTCCTTCTATCAAATTTCTCCTTACCCCTGGAAATTCCTTTCCCTTGAGCTTTTCGACTAATTTAAAAGAGTTAAAACTGTATTTAAACTTTTCAGGGATCCTTATTCCCAACTTTTTCCGCTTAATCACAAAGACAAGGATTATTTAAAGGGTCAGGACTCGCGAGGAAGCTTCGAGCTCCTCTTCTTCGATCTCTGCATAGACACATAACGTATTTACTGGCTCGACATTCGCCATGCAGCTAATGACAACGACTCTCTCGAAGTTTTTCCATTAAATGCGTTTCCAATTTCCATAAACGATTAAAAACCCTGTCGCCGTACCTACAGTACCGGTTTGTTTAATAGCTTCCGTAATATTAAGTGTGAAACGTAGGCGCGTGCTGCGAATTGGTCCCACCTCGGTTTAATTAATGACTTCATGTACAGCGTGGGTAAAATTCTGCAATTTGCTACCATTAATTGTTTGCACTCGAAAAACATATTTTGTCACGGGACGTGAGTAGAGTTGAGCCAGGTACGATACACAACCGACTGATTTACAACCCTTATTTTATCACGCGACAAATTGAAACGTTACAATTTTTCAACACTTTGTTAAACCCTTTCGACCTCGTCAAAAACCGATGAAATAAGATTGAATTAACGAACTATAACCAAATTTCTATCACTTACCGTTCTTCTCGCGAATCAATCTCTTCGTATCACGTATCGTAAAATATGTAACAATCAATAAAGTGAAACTGAAATTTTAGTGAAAAAGATTTATTTAAATCCCTTCAATTATCTTTTATTATATCTTTAATACAATCTGTTCATATATGGTACAGGTGGGTCTATATCTTAGTATTGCGTCCACTGATATCTAGAAAAATACGTGTGGAACTTACAGTGATAATTAAGAGATTGCTTCCTTTTCGTTATTAAATATTTATAATTTAATTCATTAATTTTTTTGTTTTTTTTTTTTGTTTTTTTTTTTTTTAGTTTATTTATTTTTCATCTACGGCACAGCGCGTACAAATTTTGCTTATATTTATTAAAAAGTTACAGAACGATAATACATGGATTATCAACTGATCAGCAAGCTTTAAGGTAGTTGTTGGTGTTGTTCCTAGTATATTAGGTGATATATATTAGGCGCTTCAATATTCGGATCGGCTTATTAATTAAATTATTATCTTTGGCAATGTGGGGTGGTGATTCGGGGTGGTTTGAGAAAAAATTATTACGACTACTTCTCTGCTTCGGTATAATGGTCATTACAATTCTGGCACGTCACGTCACTCGGAGAAGAAATAATGTATGAATATATACGCACACATGCATATGAAAAAAATAAAAATAAAAATAATAACCGTCGTTAAATCAATCGATAAAAAAAAGAAATTATATAAAAATAATAACAATAATCAAAGAAAAAGTTTTTCACTCGGCGAAGCAAAGATTCTCCTATTTCACAATTCCGAGACCGGTATTTCAGTTTTTTTTCAAAAAGAGGGATGGAACAAGAAATTTTACTATCGTTTATTGTTCAGGCGTGGAATATATCATGTTTCGGTTAAAGAAAAAAGAAAAAACCTGGACATGACATCGGCAAGACGTAGGCTGGACATAGAGCTAGATGTAGGTTAACGTAAGACGAAGGGCTCGCACGGAACGTTGCCCACTATCCGTTAGAATTTACTCACCAAATAGGGGATGGTTATCGAGGGTCGAATTTAACGGGAGATATACTGTAACGATCGATTCACCTCTCAAAATGACGATCGACATTCGAATGTACAAATTTATGGTTGGAATAGAAAATTTCATTCGGCGATATCCATATTCGTTTTCTGTTTTTTTTTTTTTTTTTTCGCGGGGATATGATCGCGAATATTGATGATTGAGGGAAGAAAATGAATAATTTCTGAATTAATAAAGCAAGTAAATCATGAACTTTGCTCCGATTAATCGCGTACGACGAAGTGTTATGTTAGGGTAAAAATAAGAACATATTGTTTCGTACAGAAATTTTGTATGTATCGATATTGTAATAAATACGTGTTATTGAATGCAGGGTAGTATATATATATATTTTTTTGACGATATACCATTTTTTTTTATGTATATATATTCATGTACGTATGTATAGTCTCGATGAAAAGAATATATATATAAGTGTGATAATCGAATCGTATCAATATCTATACACAACAACTACACTCCTTGATAAGGATAACAACCAGGAAAGTTGGAATAAAATAGTTTTTCGTTTGTTTTTTTTTTAATATTTCACAACTTCGGCCTAATTATATATATATAACATTAATTTTATTCATTCTTAATTTAACCGCATCCCTCGCACTGAAACAATTTATGTTAGTACTAATATTAATTGTAATTATGATTATATCATTTTTGAGTGTTTGATAAAAGTGTCCAAAATTGTTTATATATATATGCAAAAGCACCTCCTCACGAGTGATGATATAATATATATATATATTACCAATTGTTAGTGTTTGGCACACGTACATATACATTTATTAGTTCATTTAGTTTACTTCGCTACGTACTCTTAGTTTCTTTATGGTAAAACGTTTTGTAAATGGGCACTAAAGGATAGTCGTTTTGGCAATTTAACGATGGCTGATTAACCGCTTCGTATCTTCGCAGTTTCAGAACAGAAATAATTAAATTATAGTAAATAACATGTAAGTACTTTTAGCGAGTTCGATTCGTGGGTATAAAATAAACAAAACCATCTCGTTCGCTATGTAAATATCTAATTGTAAGTAATTAAGTTTTTCTGTTCGTTCGTTTGTGATTTTTTGGAAAAGCGAATAAATGCAGGATATGGCATAATTAAATTGTTCTTCAACTAGTAGTTGAATACGGATTTAATAAAACTGGATTCCGAACGCTCGCGAAACAAGTATTTCATTTTACACTAATAAATTATGAGCATATCGTGGATATTAAAGTTTATTTAATTTCGTATTGTGATATGAGTATTCCGCTTAAATAAATTAAACGAGATCCCGCGGTACTTCGCCTCTGGCTTAAAGTGGTCTTAACGACTTCGTTTCGGTCGTATAAAATCGCGGGTATAAAAATATCAGACGATTTCGAACGGCTGGAAAAATGAAAACGAACTAGAAATGAAATTTCAATTTCACTCGAGCTATCCATTCCTTTTTCAACTTCTCAAAAATCCGTATTAAGGAATCGAAATATGAATAATGGCAGGCCAAAGCTCACGAAGAATCCATGTGATTAGGTTTGTAATAGATAAATAAAAATAACGCATCAGCGGTAAGAGAATGGGAAATAAAATATACATTTCTCCTTCGTAGCAAATTTTTCATAATTTTATAGCAAAAAAAAACAAAAACAGACGTCTGTTTAAGCAAAACTTGGATAAAAAATGAATCTCCATTTTAAACTAAGACAATATTTTCTGCCAGTTATTTCGAGCCCTTATTTTTATCCCTTTCGCCCGAAGTATCTTAGCTGTTAGCCGCCGCCCCTCAGCTCTGACCGTAAACCACCCCCACTAAACCCCTAACTCTAAAAACCCACAGCAACACCATAGAATATCTAATGTAACAACAATTATTAATTCTTTTTTTTATCTTTCATTTTATTTTTACCCTGTTTACAACCGGTGTAGATAGAGATAGGTATGAGTACAAACGATGCAACAGATATAGGTATAACTACCAAAGTTTTATCAAAAGTTCTGTTGCTAGGCTCGACATTTCATTTGATCGTGTATATGAACACTAAATCCCCATTTCTAATCTAATTTAACATTTTACACGCCTTAAGTGATTCATGGACGGAAGAT
Source organism: Tenthredo distinguenda (assembly GCA_947538915.1). Lineage (NCBI taxonomy): Eukaryota > Metazoa > Arthropoda > Insecta > Hymenoptera > Tenthredinidae > Tenthredo > Tenthredo distinguenda. The sequence continues at coordinate 2,988,782 of OX384535.1, forward strand.
CACAAAACAAGAACTAAATATATCACCGTCAAAATTTCAACCGAGGAACAAACGCAGCTAGGTTCGAATTGAAATTTAATTTATATTATATTTAATTGTCACCGATAATAATTACTCTAATAACATTCAAACTGGTTGCGAATTCGTTTCTACCCTTAGGCACAGCCTTTTATCATTCAACGATACACTACCACGATAAAACGAGACGAATCAATAACAAATAATGACGAAACAGAATAGAATAAATTCAAGGCTTCGAAACCCAAAAAGCCTGTCTTTCATCTCAAACTTAAATCGCGATATTTTCATATTCAGCAAGGAAATGTCGAGACTGCATAAAAAATGTTTGAGGGGCGGCGTGGCGATTTTTGAAATATAGATTTACGTGATAGTGACGATTTTCATTCGATATACAGTAAAATGATTAGTAATATGCTATAACAATGATACATAGATTTTTTAAATATAGTGATGCTTTCTTCAATTTTGCTTTTAGTTTTTTTTCTTCTTATTCTTACCCTCTAGCTAGCGTAGGCTTCGAGAGGATAATAGATATTCAATGGTTTTGATATTCGTATTTAATGTATATAGGTATTTTTATATATATGTATATAATTAAGTCGTCAAAATATTATCACGAATTCTGTACAGTAAATTCTAAATTATTATAATTTTACTTTTTCATATATATATACGCGGTTAGGTAATGATAATATATTATTTATACACATATACATGTATATAAATATAATCAACATATATATTTATATTCATATGTATATCTATACATATATATATATATACATGCACGTACATATTATAGACAATAATTAACGATATTATATACCTGCGCAATTCACCGAGCAACAGTTACAGGGTAGGTCGGAGAGAAAAAACCAGAAAATTATATTAATCTCTCTTATTTCTCAACTCAATTAACTCATGCCACTATCTATAGGCTTTTTTTTATTCTTTATTTTTCATTAATTTTTTTTTCAATTTGTTTTAGGTACGTTAGTTGATCCCATGATGCATCTAGACCGCAGAATATATTTATTATATATATTTATATATGTATATATATATACAATAAGCATCTTCATACCGAACTGCAGTGCCTTTCGTTAGATTTTTCACCCCCAACGTCGTGAGCGTTCACGATTCAAAGTAGTTCCTCGTTGTCGTCGTGAAGAGGACCATACATCGAGGGATGTCGCATTTGAGGATTTCCCTCAGGCTGTGTACCGGAGGGTTGATTTCGGTTCTGCAAGAGAGCGATGCTGGCAGCTTTGTAGTTTATTGGCCCGTACGAACGGTAGTCTACGTCGGCGTAGTCCAGGTCCGAGAATTCCGGTCTGTAGGGCTGAATTTTTGAAAGAAGAAAAAAAAAATTTATATCACAGACGAAAAAACCATTCCGTAGAAAATTTTTACGCGGATGAATTACGGAGTCAAAGATGTTCGATGGATGGGTTTCAAAAGTGCGAAAAAAAATATCGAAGAGAATGATGAACCGATTTGTGAAGAAAATCTGATGACGATCCGATCCGTGATGAACACGATAATCGATTTCGGGTGAATTAAATAATTCCTATAGTTATTCATTCTATGCCGTTTCCATAGAATTTTTATTCGCTAGTTCATATGTATATTCTCCGGTATATATACATATATACGTACGTGTGCTGAAAAGATTGATCGCGTATAGTGAAATGAGAAAATAATTGACGAACAAATAGACAAATGACCATTGGTCAAGCAGCGTTAATAGTAGAAGCGTATAAATCATGTGAACAGGGTAAGTGTTTGATCGCCGGAAAGCCAACTTGTCATATACGAGATGAAACTAATTGTTAGTGAAAGAAAAGCTTTTCTTTATTCGAAGACGAATCAATCAAAGACTGTATTAATTATGTATCCGATGCTGTTAGTTTCGCCTTAAGAAATTGGCAAGCTCATGCTTCGACAGATTTTTTTCTTCCTTTTTTGTTTTATCGTACACTTATGTATAAAATACACACCGAAGTATTATGCGTACATATATATAAAATAAATTTATGATATACCTACGTGCGAACGCAATAATGTAATATATATAATATATATATATATATGAGTATGGCGTCGAAGTTGTAGCGTCCTGGTGGCAATTCCACGACGCCAAGAGGCTCGCATACGTTTTGTGATTTTGATGAAAGAGATAATAATAATAATGTGACAAAAAACGGAAAAATAAAAGAAAAAGAAACCATATATTTAAACGTGCAGTTAGCTCAAAAGCCTCGCTAACACAACGCAGCATCTATAAGTACATAGGTATGTATATATTCATGTATGACGGACGATTAAAAGTATATAAAAATGTATAAAGTTAATTGAATAATATATATATATATATATATGTAGATGATGATCAAACATGTAGCGATGCATTATGAACGCAGTGATGCTACGTATTGAAGATTTGAATTGACGAAATAGGTGAGAAAGAAAAATAGAAGAAATTATTTTCAAGATTGTATGATATATATAATATTATATATGCACTAAATTCTGATACGATTTACCTAATTATGGAAGAATTTCTTCTAGTAAATGTAGGTATCGCTCTTTGCCTGCGGACCCTCCTACGAACAAACATTGAAACACAATGGTCATTGTTGTGCGTACTTCTTATTTTATTTTATTTTATTTTTTTTCTTTATTTTATTTATTTCTTTCTATTCAATGTTGCAATTTTTTTTTTTTTCTTTTCTTGTAATTTTGTAATTCTTTTTTTTTTCATATTTCTTGTCGTATATGTATCTATAATATGCGTGCTACACTCGAGTTTTAATTATTATATATATATATTTGTAACGATATATACGCACTGCACATAACATGTAGGGATATTATATTATTGTATATATGTAGTACATACGTGCGCGTTTGTGAAGGCCCGTATAGTATACAACTAATATGCATATACACACGTATATATATATATATACATATAGATTATATATACATATATACATCTGTATATACGCGAATAGAGCAAGCTAGATCGCTGGCTATTGTACCGCACAATGAGGCCGGCTTTGTATCGGGGCTTTTGAGCATAACTCTCCTCTTGGTGTCGTGTTTGCGCACGCTACGCTGCTAAGAGTCCCAGGAAACGTGGGAGGTATGGTATAGAGGGCGAGAGTGAGGGTGAGGAACAGAGGGATGAGGGCTAAGGAAGATTCTATGTGGCTCACGTCCCGCAGACCCATAGTCTGACGACAACGATGAGAAAGAAAAAGGGGTGAGGAGATAGAGAGGTAAAGAAGAAAGGAAGGAAGGAAGGAAGGAAGGAAGGAAGGAAGGAAGGAAGGAAAAAGGGAAGAAAAGATGAACGAGAAGAAAGATGTATCTCTTTCGAGCAGGATCATAGCGTTGAAAAAGGTGCCGGACGATGACAGTACAAGAAGTTGTTGACGCTGGTGAGCCAGGATCATTGTTCCTTGAAAGAGAGTATCTGCAGTGCGAGAGGGCTATTCATCCAATTCTACTACAGACTTTTCCTGACTTCGAGTGTCTCAATGAGAATAGGATGAAAAAAAAATACCAAAAAAGGCGATCAAAAGTGACTTAGAAAACGTCATATATGTTAGATTCAAGCGAATTCAAAAAGAAAAACGAAAACAAAAGTACAATGTTAAATCATCGATTACAATGAGAATAAAGACAAACGAAAGAAACACCAGATGTGTAAGATCAGCATCGTTAAAAACACTTACGGTTAGCTGACAAAGAACGAGAGGACTCGTTCGCTTCCCTAGTGCGGTTTCCGTCGAGGGTGTTAAATCGAGGCAGTGACCCGGACGAACCCCGGGTCTCCTGCGCGACCCTCCCGAGAGGGTGACTCTCCATAGTGCAGGGATTGAAGTGGGAAATGTATGAGGAAGAGAAAGATAGCGACGTGAGTGAAGGCGGGTGAAGGAAAGAAGAAAAGGATGAAGAAAAAAAAGAAGAAAACACAAAAAAAAAGAAAAGAAAACGAAAAATAAGAAGATGGAAAAAAGGCGACGAACCGTAATCGGTGGGCGAAGCCTGGACCTACCTTCAGACGTCGATCTCCTGACCGACGTCTCGAAAGTGTAATTCTGGGTACTGAGTGGCAGGAGGTGCGGACGGCGACCGACTTTGAGGATCCCTTGACGCGCTGGTATCCCTTTTGGTCTTGTTGGTCTTATTATTCGTTTTATTATTCCTGCTACGACCTCGAGCAGAGGAATTTGCGTGATGAGGATCAGCCGAACCGTACCGAAGACTAATGTTACTATTTGAGTACCTATCAACAACTTCACGTTCCCTTTGTTCCCGGGGGACTCCTTCGTAGGATGGATAATCTAGGGGGCACTCGGTTATCGAGTCCTCGTAGTAATGGGGGTAGGAGATCTTGTAGGTGTTTTCCCGGACCCCGCCTCCTCGAGGTTCCTGAAGTATTTGATTGAAGCTTGTTTCTCTCGAAAATGTAAACGGCGGTTCGGTCCGTCTAGGATCCTGGCGTCGTTGCTGCTGCTTCTGCTTCCTCTCGTTATCACGTTTGCGGTATTTTCTACGCTCGTGTCTTCGCCCGCCGCTACCACCACCCTGACGTTGTTGATGATCGTGAACAAGGTCCATTTCCATATCTCCGCGAACCAGAGCACGCGGTAGAGAGTGACGATGATTTAAATGCACGCCGTGAGATGAAGAATTTGTTGTTGCTGTCTGCATGGGACTGGGACTCACTACTGATGAGTGATGAAGGCTACGCGTTAGTGGAAGGGTTAGTTGGTTCGAGCTACTGCTGGCCACTGGGTAGCCATACTGCTGCAGCTCTTGCTGGTGTTGCTGGTAGTGTTCTTGGTAGTTGTAAAGGTTGGTGGTCTGCAACAAGCACGGTTAGTTCTTCGAGCAGGTTTTAGAATTGTTAGTCGCTGATGGGATAAGAACAAAGTTAGCGAGACAAAAGTGGCTACGAGAACGGTATTAGTGGTCTACCAACGACAGTTATACAATCTCGAGAGAGACATGTTATATCATCAGGACTTTCTTGAAACCGGCAAATCCACATCTTACAGAATGAAGAGATTCGGATCAGTAGGTGGAACGATCGGGAGAGAGATTCTTCCTATTTTCTTTTTTTTTTTTTTTGGAAAGATGCTAATTGAATCTGGCATTTGGATATGAAGCTGTTCGATACGTGGAACTAGTGTGCGTGTCTGTGACCCTTAAGCCAAAAACTTACTTGCGGCATGGGTGACATGCACGAGAGCTGTTGCTATATAGATGCCCGAGTCCAGCTTGACAGGGAAAACATACGATATCCAATTAGAAGTTGGAGGAAGGCGTGTAGCTGGGAACTGAGCATCCGTGATCTCTCTTGCCTCGGTATTTTCGAGGACTCTGGGTTGTGAGGGTACAGTGCGTGCGTCTGAGAGTGCGTATTTTACGTGCGGTAAATTAATTGTAAAGCTCATCTTGCCGAGCACCGCGACACTGCTATATGTTAAAATTTGAACATACGCAGCAAGGATCTGCATATATCGGAGAATAAATATCCTATTCAGTCTACTGACATATCGCAGCGTCGCGATATCGGCTAAGAATCGTATGGGATCGTGCGAGTAAATAAGCAGCTGACAAACCTTGAGATTTTTAGTTCCTGAAGGACGAGTGGTAACATTCTGTGGAAAAACGGGCGAAGGGACATTTTGATAGGTGTGTTGCGAGGGGTCGGTAACGCGTCTAGTCCTTGGCGCGGGAATAGGCGGTATAATGGACGACTGTTGATCAGAATTCGATGTCAAGTTGTTCTGGAGTTCGGTGATGGAATCTGCGGTATTTTTGTGTGGGCAAGTCTTTCGTATGGGAACTGCGTAGAGTTGATAATTATGATGAGTGGTTTGATGGCGTCTGCACAAACGGAGTGAATAGAACTGGGCGTGTTTGTGTTTCCTTCGTCGTGGTTTGAGCGAGTTGTATTTCAACTCGGGCGAGTTACTCCTCGGCATGTTATTCGGGCTGTAGTGCGGACCTAGATGACTTCTGGTCGAACCGTATCCAGAACTACCCCCGCAAAGACTTGCCGTACGACTCGGTGGACGGCTTGCCGGTCGCGAAGACGCTGGTGATGAAGTAGCCGAGTGCAACGTGCCATGCAAAGCCGAAACTCGGGCAAACTTAGGAGAAACCAACTAAAACATATCGGGCGCGTTGCATTCGCGCTGGAATTAAAAAGCTTCGCAAATGCGGTCATTCCTTAAGGAAATTTTGGGAAACGGTGATCGCTATATTCGGTTCTATCTCGTTGAAGAAGACCTCGATGTCTTCGACTGAATTTCGACGGAAATAAAAATTCAAAGGCGAGCAACGAGCACAAGGATTTTTCTACCCACATATATATATAATAAGCATCCCAGGAATATACTTACCGCCCTTTTTCGATATCTGGATAAAAAAGGCACCGTGTCAATCACGAAGCATGTCTGAGTTCTTATTCTTTTGTGTATTTCTTCTCGCGTCTTCGAATTTGGCAAAATTTTCATCCCGCTAAAACATGGGATGTTATTCGCGCGCGCGGCAATCGGTGGGAGTCAGGGCTGCGTAAGAGAGGGTTGGGAAGGTGAGACATTAACATTAATGGCCATCTCTTCACGGTGAGGTCTTATACGGCCTGCCGGTTCCTCTCTCCGCCAATCTCCCGTCCTTGTAATACGATTACTCCGCGTTTCCCGGTCCCCGGAATCGGAGGCTGTCGAATGTCTGAAGGTAGCTAGAACGAGGTTGAGTCTAAAGACTGAGGCGCAACGCGTTTCCATCTCGGAATTTCCTTCCATATCACGTCTCGCAAATTGATTCGGGTGCCGAAGTAGATAATTGTAATATATCTAGCGTTAATAGCCTCAGATTCTATTATCACTCCTCAGCCCTGAATTGAGTCATTAAGAGTTTAGCCAATCGACGAGTCGCAGATTATGTGGCGAGGAATCATTTCCACGTCAATACTGGAAACATTTCCGATTCGCTCGCTGCCGATCGTTCAGAAATCATTCCGAAAAAAATTATTCCAAATTCGAAGAACGAAATTTGCGCGAAGAAATCTCCACGTAATTTTTTTAAGGGTGACTCGAATCCAGGGTACTTCGCGACTGACATTTTGCTGACTGGCTGTTGTAAGCGTAACACTTAAAGCTCGAAACATTGGAGTCACACGCTCAGTTACGACCGCAGATCAAAACCATAGCTATTAGGAATGACATCGATCGAATAGAACCTCAAAGACGACAAACCTTGTTCGGAGGTGTCTGGATCCCGTGGAAGGGCAAGTTCTCATAGAATGTCTTGGTTTCCGGTTCCGGCAGACCCTCCGAGACGCTGTCAACGTGGTTGTTATTCGCTGCTTGAGTTGGATCTGTAATTATCAAAAGAAGGGTACGTTTTTTTTTATTGAACTTATATTGCTCGATAATATACGAAGACGGATGAAAATAAATGAATGAATACAGGGCAGAAAGAAAAAAGGAATATTGATAAGCATGGACGAAGAGAAAGAGGAAGATCCGTTCGAATAATGATATAGTATCGAGATGTATAATAGAAGGGTGAAATTTTGAGCGAAAATAAGAAACGTGGGCAGAAAAGAAGACCTTATGACACTATGATATGTGGTATTCGGTTATCGATCGAAGCAAGCGTTCAAAGCGTTCGAAGCCTTGTGCTGCATGCTGCCATGACAGCGTGATGTATCGATCAGCACGACTAACAAACTGACATTCGTAAAACATGACAATCAAGAGACTAGATGCGCCTGAAATGCATGTACCGTAAGGGATCTTGAAACGAAAGATCTCGGAGTCTGATAGCGAGAAAAGCTCTCTTCTCATGATCCCTTCGATACACCGAGGCGTGGTAACGTGTGTGTTGCTATAATCTATGGTCTAGACGTATTTATGTATATGTAGTAGCTGGTATGTGAATGATTTCAAGTACTTTACCTGCGCCTGGTTTTTTACGCTTACGAGAAACGTTGGCGTCATAATTCGAGCCTGTCGTTACCGCCTGGGATGGTACCACGCTGCACGAGACCCGTTGACGTGGTACTATTCTCTTGTAAGTGACGGCTAAAGGAAACACATAACACAAATACTGTCACGACACGTAAAGCTCTTACCATGCGCATTCCTCTGTTACTCGCTACCTTATTTTTTACACCCTATGGTATTAGCTTTCCTATTCTTATTCTAAGCATCGTACGACGTGGCACGCAGAAAGCGACACCGTGTTACCGTATAATCTTTACTTTACTTCTCTCCTCGTTTTATCTGTACATCTTTTATTTTTATTCTTCGTTCTTTCGTGTGTGTGTTTTTCTTTCTTATTTTTTTTACCAGTCCTCGTGGAATTCCCACTTCGGCAAATAACGGAAGTACACGCGAAGTATACAAAGGTAAAACAGCGGGTTGCAACATCGGAAGTAAGTTGAGCGTGCAAAACGTTCGAGGCAACATTTGAACGGAGCCTCAAACGATTACTGCTGTTCTAAAATTCTTCAGTCACTCGTTGAACGGCTCGGTGCCAGGATTTGAATTGCTAATATCGAAGCTACGCGGAATTGAAGGGAATTAAAGGTACCGGTTAACTTTCATTGGCCCACTTCGTATAAAGCTTTATGCTTTTAGATGCGGTTTGTACCTCCTCTATGTGTTCTGACGTTACGGTCGAGTCTCTATCGGCGGTGGTTTACCTCCGCGAGAAAAGAATGGTGGAAAGGAACCGGGGATAAAAGACGTAAAGGCGGGGTAGGTATTCGTTGGGTAAATGCAACTCCTCGAGTTCCCGAGACTAGGACACCGGGGACAACGCGAACGGCACCAGAGTCGAATGCTAAACGCGAGAACGACATTTTCAGAAGATAATACAGAAGACCGTTGAAAACTTTGCCATATTCTGTTCAACGCCGTGGACAGAGTTAATGAAAAGAGAAAAAAATCGAATCGGATACGAGGAAAGTGTGAAAGATCGCTTCAACGCGAAAAAAAGCTCTCGCGTTCGGCATTCCTTCGCAGAAACCGCGACGCGAAGGATGTACAGACGTCGAGGAGGACGCTTACCTGTTTTGTCTCGCGAAATCCCCGGAAAAGTGTCTGAATCTTTGAACTGTGCGCCAAACATGGCTCGAATCCTGTTTGCCCTGGCCATCATCCCGTCCTCGTGAACATTGGACATGCTCATGACCCTCCTGGTGTCCTTGGTCCTTCTGTAAGCCCGGACCGGCGTTCTCGCGATCGTCTGTACCGCCTCGTGGAGCACAGATCTCCGCTCAGGATCGCTCCTGAGGCAGGACGATGCACCGCGAGAACCGTTCACCCGGGATTGGAGGTCCAGACGAGTGCTTAGCCCGGAACGGAGACTGTGCGAACGATTAACGTGCACGAGAACGCCGGGCTTAAGTGGCCATCTAGGTGCCGGGGTCGGATGTGGCGTAGTCGCTATACCCAGGCTCGGTGGTCCACCGTCAGGGCTGTCAGGGCACGTCAGGGTGTTATAGAGGGATTCGTCGCTCGTTAAGGATCAGGTAAATGGGCATGAGAGCGGCGGGAGTTAAGCGAAAACTTTCAAACCCTGGACGTATATTTATGAATATTCATTTAGTAGGAAATGGCGAGAGTCTGCCGGGTCTTTCCTCGACTAGGGGGTGGACGGAGTTGAGAGAAAAAGCCAATCGCATTGATACTTTCAATCGAATTGCTCCTGCCCGTGCACCCCTCGCTATACGTGTTTGTTTAAAAAAGAACAAAAGGAGGAAAACACACGGAGAGTAGAGGCGGGGGACGGCCAGGACGTGGATGGGACCAAGTCGTTTCATTTCATGGTTCATGGATCAAGAACATCTCTCTAATCCGCGTCCACCATTGAATCTAGAGGAGCTGGTATTCTACGGTTGTTTATTATGTGTTTCTCCTTTCGTTTGTGCTTCTATCTCGCAGATATTTTTTTTCTCCATTTTCTTCTCCGTCATCCCCTCCTTTCCGCTTTCAATTCTTTCGACGAGGAATGATTTTTTTCGAGTTTAAAACGGGATTAAATTGGGGTTGTAAATTTCAAAGAGCCAGGGTTGGATATACATGCCGCGATGAGAAGGGAGGATGAGATATATGCTCGCATCTTTTCTGACTTATACTCCGTGTAACACCAGGAATTTTGGCAATCCGTAAATAACGAGCGAAGAAAGGGACAGGAATTTCGTGATTAAGATTACCAAGGTGTACGTATGTACAGAATGGATATAAATTGAGACTAAGAAATTAGAAAATACCGCTTACCTTCTACTACCAAGTGATGACCAACCCCAAGATACGGTGAATCGTTCAGAGGACGGAATATTCTGATAATACGAAAATTCCAAGAATTCTCTTTACGGACAAAATTCAAGAGACTTCGGTCTAATCGTTAGTTAAATTCGTTTCAACGAGTCCAAAACCCTGAACGACACACTTGCTCCATTTTTATACATAGCCAAAACAGAGGGATAAACAGACAGGGAATCTAAAACAAAACGTGCTTGCGGTGTGTATAAAATGTGCGCATTATTTATTATACATATAAACATTTTATTTCACAGCTATATCAGGCAACACGTGCCTATATATGTACGTATGTATGGTATAAGCTGTAAAAGCACAGTTTAATCAGCTACTAACAAAGCTGACAGTGACACGGAGGACAGATAACGTGATTAAAAGATCATGCCTGACACGTTCGTCACGAGCTTGTGCTTGCAGACGATACACATAGTATCATAAAAATTTTGACGTTAATTAAAAAACTGGCGGATTTCGCGGCTTTAAAAGAAACAGAAAAAAAATGAAAAATGAAAGAAAAAAAAAAAAAAAAAACTGCTACTGCGGGTTAAATTAATCGTGGATTTGTTCCTCTCTCTCAGTGCTTAAAGCTTGACAAAAGCTTTTCAACGGTTTTTTATTTTATTTTTCATTTTCTATTTTAAATATTGCGAAAGCAGAAAATTTATCGGTAAGGCTTTGTTACGCGGCTTTTAAAAGCACCGTCTCGTACACGGATGACAAATTGTAAATCTTAAATTCTAAAGCCAAGACTCAAGTGTTTCCTTTCATAATGTCTTTTGATAAATTAATATCGCGCTCCTGCTCAAGTGACGAGTGCATATCGAAATCACGACGAACTTCGGTCGGCCTTACTCATCGTTCGCTCGTTTTAAGTAATCTCGATTGGCCTGGTCGAGATCCCACGATATCAAGGACCGTCAAACTAAAGAATAAGAAGAAGAATAAGAAGAAGTAGAAGTAGGAGAAAAGGAAGAAGAAGTACTCCCAATAATTCAAGATCACGGATCATGCACGACGAGGACAACCACGGATCGGAAGCAGGGACGCGGTTGATCAGTCTGAGAAATTCTCAAACGAATTTCAATAGTTTCCAAATCTTTCTCGAAAATTCTTTACCGAATGTAAAATTTCGTAAATCTGTACTAATTTTGGAATTCACGCGATGAATTTGGGACTGGGAAATTAACGATGACACAGATCGATCGATTTTTTAATCGATGGAAGAAATTTGTGTAAGTTTGGTAGCTGATTTTTCTACATTGATAAGTATACAACAAGAAGGAAGAACTATAGGTGGGATTAAAAAGCGGATAGGAATGAATCGAGTAATTAGTAGTAATAATTAATCAACCAACGTCAACGAGTAATAATCACGTGCATGAGTATAATTATTCAGGTACTTACTGATCACGTTCCTCCATCTCGACCACCCGGTTATTGTCTGTATTTTGTTTAGTAAGTCCAAATCAAAAAGCGAAACAGAAACAAATAAGTTTGTGTTAGTGATGTTGGCTAATAATACATCTTGTGCTATAACATTAAGAGTCGCAAGGTATTCTGGAATGAAAATTGTGAAGAAATTTCTAAAATCAATCGAAAATTTCGAAAAAAATCACAAAAATTCGATCGCTTCTATACCTACTCCGAATCTTTGCACTTTTAATGTTATCGCACGAATGCACAATTACATGCTCAATATGATAATCGTATATATATATATATATATTCATATGGGTATGTATAATATCTACATATATATGTATGTCAAGAAGAAAATCAATTCTGCGCAAGTTTTGTCGTTTTTTTTATTTTTCTGTATCAGTTTCGATTGATTTTTTTCCGGACATCATCGATCGAGTATTGATATTAGATACGAAATAATAAAAAAATGAAATATCCAACTCGGTATTTTGAGGGTGCGAAACTCCCATGCAAAAACCGCATTCAATCGGGAGTTTCGCAAATATACTGTATAGGGTATACATATAAATATGTACGTAGGATGGGGTATATAAATACCAAAATATACATATAGACAGTCGGCAATATCCGACTCATTAATTTACGTCCTACCGAAAATTTCCATCGCACTTTGTTTATACATACTTTATATCTCATTTTGTCAATAAAATAACAATAATTACCTTATAGATATATATAGCAAAGTCAGGCAGCATGCAAATTAAGCTTTGGCAAACGTCACGCTGTATAGAAACAGCTGTAGATCGTATAATCATTATTTTGTTCGTTAAACAAAATTATTAAAAAAAAAAGTAGAATCAGAAATTAGGAAACACAAGTATAATTTTCCTCGTGAGTGAAGGCTTCTTAAAATTTATACGTTTCATTTTTTTTTTTGTTTCTTTTTTTCTAAGGGGTGGAGTAACTTCCGTAATAAAGTTATCTGTCGGGTATTCACGGCTGATTACCTCGGTTCGCTTTATAGCGCGTATCGGATTAGCATAAGCCATAAGGCATTAGTTCGATATTAAACAGTAGTCATATGCTGCGTTGCGATTATTCGCTAGTCGCATACAAATCTTACAATTAGCGTCATTGCGACTCGAATGCCAATGAGCCCGGTAAAATATCTTTGGTCTACCCGCTCGGGGTTCCTGAGATTTATCGCCACCAGAATTCCTATAATATATTATCACGGCTCGCCCCAATTCGAATCTCCTATGCGTTTTCATTCCATCCCCGCACACTCATTTGCGCGTACCCACCCACCAGCTCCCCATAATTTATCTAATCGAACCTAATACGGTCACAAATCGCTCCAGGTAGACCCAGGTGTTTCGCAACCTCTAATTATCACGATCGGGAGCTCAAAGTTCATCTCTATTCGAATGAAACCAAGAAAAATCGCATTTCGAATTCCACAAAGAATCTGCACGCCTGAGAGAAGAGAACTTGAATCGAGAAAGTGGTGCAGATATATAGGGGCGCGTTGCATGTGTATATACATATATAGTTGTATGTCGGATAGAGTGTGTAATTTTAAAACTGTAACTTTCTGTAGTTTCTTTTCCATTCACGGTCTCTCTTACTTTCCCGAGTGTTTTTCGATTGCCGGTAAGTAATATATGACAGGATGACAAATTGACTGCCTCTCCTCGGCAGGCGATATTGCCTCGTGTCACACAAGCCTCGGTGCTCCACCAGTTTCCTTGGCGGAATTGGCGTTGCGCGAACTTTTGCCTCACTTTGAGTGAAAATTATACCAAAGAAAAATGAGAGGAAAAGTAAAAAAGGAAAAAAAAACGTGTAACGAAGAAAAAGAAGAAGAAGAAGAAAAGAAATTGAAAAATGGGTTCAAACAGACAAAAATAAAAACCAAAAATAAATGGAAACACAGTCCGTGAAACTCCGCCGTGAACTTTTGAATTCGATTTTTCTATTTTCACTCTGCCAAGCTGTTAAAGTGCGCGGAAGCAACTAGACACCGTGGTTCTTGCAGGGTGACGTTTGCCCTGAACTACACCGACGGAATGACTTCTTAGTTTTTTGAAAAGGGCGTAAAAAATGTTGGGTGAAATAAAGCTGAATTAGTGATTCGCGAATGAACACTAAGCGCCTTGTTATCGTTGATCAGTGAAAATTCTAAGATCATTAAACGTTTAGTTTTTTTTTGTTTTTTTTTCAATCAAATTTTCAATCGAACATCTGATTTGATATTTCGACGAGATCCTGCCTATTACGGCTGCTAAGGATCCCGTAAAAGCTCGACGATATATATTCATAAATTGTAATATACAAGTTCACCCTATAATCAAGGAATTCATCCTCACAGTCCAGAGGCATGCAAATTTCAGTTCAAGCAGCTCGAAAGCTTTCGAATTGAAGAAAAATTATACTCACGCTTTGCTTGGTTGCGCTTGCGCCGGCAAATCAGGAAGAGGACGATGCAGATTATGATGATCGCCAGGACTATTACGACCGCGACGATTATTATTATCAACCAAAGATCTCCGTCAAGTTTCATCCACCAAGGCTGGTTGCCTGTCAAAAAATTCAACGGAATACACGATCGTTAATTGAATTTCAATTTTGTTTTTTTTGTCTTATTAGGAAAAAGAGGAAACGATAATTACACGATTATTTTATTTCTCTGCCCGATGATAAACGTTGATAAAACGACAGGGGAAATTTACCACCCTTCCCTGCACCGGATAGATAACTATAGTCTCGATTAATTGCAAGTTGAATTATAAAAGAGTTATACAAACCGTATAGATATACGTGGACAGTGCCGAGGGAAAATGTTTTGTCAAATTGATGGAAAAATATAAAACTTTTTAAATCAAGCGTTAATTTGTCAGGTGAACGAACCATTCTGTCGATAGGGTATAGATAGATGAATAAAACGAGACTATAAAATGGATTTCGTGTATAAATTGGAAACTTTTTCTTCCCCCTCTGTTCAATTATGAATTATCGTAGGTAATTGTTCGTTGATTGTTATAAACAATTTATTTTCCCTGAAAGTTTTCAATCGTTTGAACTTACTGTTGTTTCCATCGCGGGCTGGTAAAACATTACAGAATATTAATCGGTCTGATTAAAGCTCGTAATTATTTAGCGGAGAATTAAAGACAGAAGGAACAAGGACTGAGAATTTTGTAGGAATAAGGAAGGATAAAGTCAGGTTAGACCGAGTGAGAAATAAAGAAAAATGAGGTAAAGTCGAATAAAGAGGAATAGTACGAAACAAGTAAAGCAGAAAGTGAGGGTAATCAAGCGTGATATGAGGCCTGCCATTCCGTAACGTACAAGTGTTATGTGGAAGTATTTTCAGAAGAAAAAAAAAAGAAAAAAAAAACGAGAAACCGTTCTAAAGTCTAGTGAACAACCCCGATTTCTCTTATAGAACGAATTCCGTCAGAAATGGTATTTACAACATTGCGGAATGAAAGGCGTGATATTATATCGGTTGGAATAATTCTGACGCTGGAAACATATTTTATTAATATTATTCCCAAACCGCATAATCAAGTGTTTGAAAAACCCAGTAAAAAATGTTGAGTGTAAAATTCACCGGGAATGTTGAATTCGCACGCGCTCGACCACCCGATTGAATTATTAGCGACGCATGTGTAGGTCCGGTAGTTAGCCACTGCGTGGTCTATCAGTATGTAGCTTTTCCCGTTGTCGTGTTCCTGTCCGGTTTGCTCCAGCGTATCGTTCTGGTTCTTTAAATCCCATTCGAAGTCAACCTCCTTCGGATTTGCCTCTGCTGAACAGACCAGGTAATCGTCCCCGTCGATATTCTCCTGTTCGATTTTACATATCGGCTTGACTGCGGTCATGGAATTAAGAGAAACAGAGAAAACGAATTTCGTTAATTTAAATTTACACAAATATTTCGAAGACTTCTACCCCGACTAAGAGGATGATATACTTTTAGCTGAAATCAGGGAAACACACGCGACGTTTCTTCGGCTTCCTGGAATTTCCTAAACCATATTTCTGAGATAAGGTATAAATGGTCGATAAAAATATGTGAGATATCCACTTTGGAGCTGTGGGTTCGAGGTAGTCGCATTCATAAGGGTTTACAAAAATTTCGGGATTCGTGAATGGGGCAGATGCCATTTCCACGTTTCCTTGCCTCTGTGTTATATTTATATAGATATGTCAAGGGATCGAGGGAGCCTGACAATAAGAGCTAGAGGCGCGTATAGTAACGTCATTATGAATTAGGAAGCGATAGAAGAAGAATGAGCGAGGAGAATACAAAAAAAAAAGGGAAATTTTTTTTTTTTTTGGCCTTTAGTACATCGCGCGTGTGTAATTCACCGTGAATTCGTGGGCCAAATTGTGCGTGCTGCGTTATTCCGGGTGATTCGAGTGCTCAATCAATTTGCAAATCGACCCTCTTGACGCAGCCCGGCAACGCGTGGGTGGGATTGAAAATGTGACTTAGGAAAATAATAAATAACACCGTAGCTCGAGGAGCTCTAGCTATACGAATTCGCAAATACCCTAGAGAGAACAGAACTCTTCTAATAAATCATTTCACTTCTCATTTCCATCTTATGAAAAGTAAAAACGTTCATTCCGTAAACGCGGTATTCGTATTTCTCACGAAGAAAAAAGAAAAACTGAAAGGAAATTCCAAATTCATAGAATTATCATTTGTTTTTTTTTGTTTTTTATATCAAAAACTTACATTGGACGTCTATGAACGTAGTGACGGTCTGCGATCCGTGCCGATTCGATGCCTCGCAGATATAATTCCCCGTGCTGCGTCTGGGTATCGGAACTTTAAATATTAAAGTATCGGTGTCGGTTATTGGAGTGGTCGATCCTTGTCTGTACCACTTGAAAGTCGGCTCGGGATAAGCCTTGGCAGAGCAAGAAATTTTGTCCGGGGTTTGCTCGGCGGTAACATTGACGGTCTTGTTCGAGGTCGCGATGTTCTCAGGAGGATCTGAAACGAAAGCGATTGGTCCATTCCCGGAGGAGGCATAAAACCTCATGAATAAAATCTCCCGCAACGGGAGGATCATTTTTTCAACGTGAAATCATGAGGCAATCATACGTATTTTTATATTTAGATTTTCCTCCTCTTTTTATTATCCAGCCCCGAAATTTCGGCGGATATATTTTTTACACTTGTTTATTTTACATGTTTGCCGTTTTATCGAATGTTTAACCCGAGTTTCAAAGGCCTTTATACCCTCCGTACACATACCGGAAACGATCGACTAACGATTCGGCTAATTGGAGGAGAAATAACGATCAGAAAAATCCCCTGAAATATTTCCAAACTGAAACAACCCCGGTTTTTGTTTTTCCCAAAAATGTTTCAAAAAAATGTCAAACATGCTCACATTCGACGTGGAAATGCGTCGTGCTCATTACGCCGGGTCCGATGCCGTTGCTGCTGCTCTCGCACGTGAATCTAGCCTTATCACCGTCTCGGTCGAGTTCACCATTAGGCCAGGACGTCATATTCCATATGAGCTCGGACCGTATGCTCTGAAAGTCGTTGGTCCCTGTATGGGGTGGATGAATGGTGTTGGAAAGATAGTAGTGATTGTTGTTCTTGAAATCCATCCGAGTGTCATCCCTTATCCAGGATATGGTGCATAGGGGTACACATTCGACCCAGCAGTCGATACTGACGTTGACAGCGTTGTAAACGGTGCCGATGTAGGGGGGAAGTTTTTTTATAAACGCAGGGGGTGCTGAAACGGGGAAAGAAATCAACGGAAGTTAATCGAAGAACAAACGAAAATTGATAATGGGCGAAAGGCTCACCGAAAACTTCGATGAAGACGGTAGCCGGGTCTCCATCCCCTGCCTCGTTGTAGGCGAGACAAGTAAAGTTGGCTTGGGTCTCGAGATTCGCCGAATCAATTACCAGGACGGATTCGTTAGCGTCTGACAGACGGTGTTGTCCACGCATCCATTTGTACCCCGTTACTTCGGGACGTCCCATGTCTACCACGGAGCAGGTTATCTTCAGACGACCCTTTTTCACTACCTGTTGTGGCTCGTAGGAAATCGAAGCTGGTCCAGGTTTGTCTGCGAATAGAATATGCAGGGGATTCAAAATCCGTAGAACTCTCTTCTCGAATAGAAGTGAAAGATATCGAAATTCTTACAGAATACGACGACAGGTGTGCTCCCTGATACCGGACCCCATCCGGCATCGTTTCTTCCCTCGCAAGAATAGTTTCCGTGGAAAGACCTGCCGACAACTTCGAGTAGCAATTTGCTAGGATCGATATCGCAGAATGTTGATGATTCGTCTACAGTGGCTGGGGTTGAGTTGCTCACGCAGTCGGGTAGCTCCTTGAGAAGATCACCGTCTAGGTACCATCGGACAGCTGAAAGGACCGGCGGATTTCCAGACTGCACATCGCACGTCAATGATACGTTCAGTCTATCCGCTTCGTTGACCGGAGTCGGTGGTTCCATTGATACTTCGACGGTGGGTTTGACTGCGATTGCAAAACGGCCGGATTCAAGAATAGAAGAAAAGGGAAGAGAAATTGAGAAAATAATGGGTTGAAACGGGGGATGAAAGAGGAGAGGGAAGATATTCACCGGGGGAAAAACAGACGTGATAAATTGAACTGATAAGTATAATGATAACGATTGATGAGCGATTCGGGGGTGAGAGGGGTGTAATAAAGAGAATTGAATCCGAGAGGAAGTCCTGATCTTTCGTCTCGGGGGGAAAAATTTTGGAATAAGATACTCACACAAAACTGATACGTCGATGGAGTTTGACGAGGTAGAATTCCCCGCTTCGTTTTTCAGGAAACAAGTGTACGTCCCCATGTCCGAGGGTTGGGCGTTGTTTATAACAAGGGTAGTTTGCTCGGGGATGCCACCCTCGAAACGATCGTTGCTCAGATCCACTTCCTCGGTCCCTTTCAGCCTGAGGAATGATTATAATCGAAGATATTTAGGTGGTGTTTAAAAAAGGAGCTTTTCCTGTTGCGAAACGGTGTCCCTCACGCCTGGATTATAAATGAAAAAATCTTAGCGAGGCGAAACTCGGCGGGGAATAAAGTTTAGGGTGCAGGTCTATTTACAGCCGCAATCACCGTAAGCGTCGCATTATTTCCGCATTAGCATCTCTAGCGAGAGAAGAGAAAGAGAGTCACCGAGTCCTCGTTCCATTCTTGAGCAAGAGCTTTATTAAACGTCGAATACCGTTACCTTGTGATTGAAAACAAAGTTTCTAGCTACGCCTTGGCTTATGAAATATCTTTCGATAGAATCCGGCAAGTGGATGGGGTTGGATAGGTTAAGAGGGAGAGAAATGAGATAATAAAGAAAAAAAAAAGAAACTTGTGACCTAAATTTTATCACCCCTGGCAGAATAGAGGCGCGATATTCACGTAGCAATTTCATTTTTTGGATTCTGATCTAGTGAACTTTGACTCGAACACCTTCACGGAGTTCAGAATATAGGAGCTTGTTTTGCGTATAGAGCTACGTACGTGTATACGTATACATGGAATGGCTTTAAACGAAGATAGAATAGTCGGAAGGTTTTAGAGTTCGAAAGTTGCGCAGGGTAGTACATTTGTCTGATTTACGACATGGGAAAGGTAAAGACATACACACACACACACGTGTGTACGTGTACATATCTCTGCCCTTTCAAAACTCTCTTATAATTCAGGTCACGTACTATTTCTCTTTATTTTCTTTCCCCCGGGTGGACGATTCCGTTTTTCCCTGAGGTACCTTCTAATGTGAGCGATAACAATAACGGCTGAAATTCTAGGCGTATAATTATCTCGTTCTTTCTTCTTTTCTCCTTTTCTCAAAAAACGAAAGTAGACGACGTAGCAAAGCACGCGAAAAAAAAACGTCTAACATTCAGTACGCAGACCACTTGACGAAACTCGCCTTTACAATCTTATACTTTTTACACCCCGAATTTAACCTTTGCCCACCACCCTCTACCCACCACCCAACACCCTCTAGCCTCTGGCTTCTTTCCTCCCTCTCCTGTTCTACGATATAACTTTCTTTAAATCTTGGCAGCAAACTACGTTCCCTCTCTGAAAACTCTTATAAGCCCTTTTTCTCCCCTTAGTTCGCCTTCGTTCGCTTTGCCTGGCCTCGGCTCGTTCAACCCTTGGAGGCTAGGTCTTGTTGGCGTACTTTATAAGAGCACTGCTGTTGCTGGCTACCACCCTCGTTTTACGCCAGCTCACAGAGCGTAACATTTTAATAATGATTTCAAGAAACTAATCCACGATATTCCGCCCTTGTCGGAGGGTGTTAATTTTTAATACAGTTGCAAACACGCGCAATTAGAATTTCCAATACCTGAACCACGCCGGGGAGGCCCGGAGTTCAGTTCGTTTCTTCGAAAAGTCTAAGAGTGCACTCGATGCTCAGACTCGAGCTTAAGATAAGCTTTGAAAAGAGACTAGAATTTCTACGTTGCATTAAGGGAATATAACGTAGGGATGAAAAGTCGTTCCCGGATATTCACGTAGTATACTACACACGTATTAAACGTATACGTATACTTATAGGGGTATAAACTCATCTGCGTGGCTATCATTAGCTTAATTATCGCTATTCTCATCTTACAATTACTTGGACGAGCTCTACACTTCGCAGACGAGGGGTTGCTCGGGATTTTACAACCGTATACCCGGCTGCAGGGATGAATAGGATGTACGAGGAACGGTGTGCAGCTGTGCCATGTTTTTAACATTTACGAGAGGAATCGAGATGCCGGGAAAATATTTGCTCCGCGAATTTCACTCGAGGCCGACTTTAGCCAATCGTGAATTTCCGAGTAAGCAATTAGCCCATAGTCAATCTCCTGATGAAATTTATACAGCGAAAATTGGGAGATGAAATTCTGGGAAAAAAACGAAATTTTGGTTACGCGTAAATATCGAAATGTGTTGCGTGTATTAATCGCTGATTTCCATTGATCGGAAACGAACGAATCGAATGATTCATCCATTACTGATGTTTATCCGCAATATTTATACGTCCGATATAAAATTCATTTCTATTCAAAAGCAAAAACGATGCTTTGATCATGTCGATGCTGACTCTGGCACTTGAAGCTTAACGAGTCTCCCGGCTCCCGGACAATAGCCAACTACTACTCGCGATATTGGATTTTTACGAAATATAGAAAGCGCAAGCGAGCAGGCAGGCAAATAAATAAATAATAAACAAATAACTAGACGAACGACCGGAGGATATTGTATCGAAGCAACTTTCTGAGGGCCACACTCGAAAGTCGAAAGTCAATTTCATCAAACGAAGTGGATAGTGTCTCGGCATATCGATATACGCTTCTGTCTAGGTTCGCTAATGGGCTTACAGATGTAATAAATCGCAAGTTTGTTATTCGAATATCATTCGACTTTCCGGTTTGTGAATTCCACTCACTTTCCCGCTATACTATATTAGTTCAAAGAGATAAATAATGAACGAAGCATCGCACTCACCACTTGATTACCAGCAGCTTCGAAGGATTCGAGATGTATTCGCAAAAGAGTCGAATTTTTTGCGACTCGTTAACCGTGATGTTTTCGGGTTTGACGTTCACAATCGGTGGATCTGGAAGAAGAAAAAAAAACCAAAAAAATTGTAAGAAAGAAGAGCACATTAGAATTTTTTCTGCTCATCGATCTTGTGAGATGTTTTAGTAGCTGGAGATTTTTGACGTTCTTGCCGCTCGTTTATCGGTACGAAAAAATTCCCTGTTTCGAAAATCAACGAGACAATTTCTACCCCACGTCCCAAATATATAAAACCGGCCAGGGGTGTTAAAAATTCATATCCGGGGACCGAAAATTTCATATTCGTTATCTTCTCTACCCCCGGAATGGCACCCTTATCCATAAAAATAGAATCCCCGTATAGAAATATCGTTTCGGGAATTTATTATAGTTAGCGATGATTGAATGAATCTAATTTAAACCTTATAGATTGTAATTTATCGCGATTCAGATATATCTGCGATATTCTGATACGATCTATAGTTATTCAGACGTGATAAAAATGTGAATGAGACGCTCTCATCTCCGACGCCTTGTACGATAGAGTTTGAAATTGAAAGCGATATTTGCTCCGTATAACTCGACGATGTATAGACTAGGTACGCATAAAGTGTAGGCAATTTATTCCGAAGCTTGTGCAAGCTTTGGAGACTTGGGCCCGTGCTAATATGTAGACATATATACATAAATATGAATATGCATATTTACTGACAAGTGACAGCCCAAGGTACATATTTATAAGGAATATATCTTGCGTATAAAATCTGTAGTACCTTATAGTTGGTACATGTATGTATATACATACTGAGATGCCAAAGCGCAGCGAAACGTCTGGCATTTCGAAATCTCATTTTGTATCAGATACTGAACTTTGAATTGATGCATGTGCACGAGTTGCAGCATCGGTAGTTCTCGGGATATATCACCGCGTAATAAATCGAGAACAGAAAGGCTGCAGCGGACTATAAGAAGAATAAAATGTTAGGAGAAAATTTCAGACAGACGTTAAATCGTAAAAAAAAAACCAGCAACGTTTTTCAAATTAAAAAATATTTCTCGACGTTGCACGAAAAAAATAAATTCTTGCAAATTTTTCCGCCGCTACTTCTCTGAACATTCATGATTTATATTTGAGTATGAAATTCGATCGATATCTGGCTTCCAGAAAGGCTGGCAGAATTTCATATGTTGCATAACATCAGGCATTTATCGACGCACATATGTTGTGTGAATAATATCGCCGTGCCCTGGCAAGCTATTAAGGTTATTACGGGCCGAGATCGGTGCAGTGAATATACCGAAGGCAGTTCTATCCAAGAGACGTGTTTTTTTCTTCCATATTCTTTTTGACGCTGAAGAAGCTCTTTTCATCCCACATGGGACCAGAGTCTTATATGAAAGGGTTGGCTCGAAAGAAGAAAAAATTTATTTGCCCACGTTCTCATCGGTGAAAAATAACATATTGGTATGAAAAGTGATTCCAACGTTAAAAAAGTGGCAGGGAAACCAGCTCCGAGGGTTCTCTCATTTTTTATTTTTTGTTTTCATTCAAATTCTGACAAACAACGGTACAAAATCGCCCACGTTTATCCCCAATGAAAAATAAATCCCGAAAGACTTTGTCGCCACGCTTCCCACCACTACATTCATTCACATACGTTTGAGGCGAAGAAAAAAAGGAAATAATGACCGAAAAGAATTCATCAGGGTGGAAAGAGGGAAAAAATACAGAAAGGGGGAAAAAAAAACTGTACGACACATTTGCACCCCTCCGTTAATCGACAAAAAGATCGACGATGTAGCGTCAACACCTTCGGCTGCAGGGCTGTGTATCTCTCATAAGGTTAAAAGACGAACAAGGGTGGGTGTGGGTATATCGCTGCAGAGTTTTCCACGCGGTTATATAACCCATACAAAATTATATATATTTTTCCCTAGCACGTATGCACACATGGGTTAACCCATAGCCGGTTACCTATACCTAACATATGTATGTATGTATATATATGTGTGTGTAGTTAGTTTCACCAGTCATTTCCACCGGCTGGCTTTTCATAATGCCCTTCATCCCTCGTGGCAGTAGATAACCAACACGCGGCTACCACCGTCTTCAATGTTATACGTATATATTGACCTGCAACTCCGCGCAGGGGTTTTATGGTAAAAAAGTTAATATAAAATTTTTGAAAAATTCTTTCAAATTTTCTTTCATTCATTTTTTTCGTTTTTTTTTTTTTGTTATTCTTCCGTTATACGCAACGTGTAAAGTGTAACCCGTAATCAACACACACACGCTCTGGGATTAATCAACGGCCAGTTCCTGTCATACGAATGATTAATACGTATAAAGAGATCCTCCCGCTACATATACATGTATCCCGCTCCCTTTGAGTCCGATGTGGAAATCTAGGTATACGAGGGAAAATACAGAGATACGATATTGACTGTGTTAATTAAAAAGTAAAAAGTTCGTCGAGTTTATAGATTTTTTTTTTTTTTTCTCTCAAATGGGGGATGGAAGATTTTTCCACGATCTTTCCAGACTCTTCCTTCGCCCATGTAAGATTGGCATTAATCCTTGGACCAGTTATAAGAACCGTCGTAGGAATTCAACCGTTATTACAGCTTGGCGACGGTTCAACTCTCGTCGTCAGAATAGTGTACTAGATTCCCTAAGTATAAAGAATGAAATTACGGTCGTCAATATCAGAATGGGAATTTTACCGTCCCTCGTAATCCTCGTGTCTTGCTGCGAGTTTATCTCAGTCCTATAACATCCCATTATCACGTGCATCTGCACAAGGATAAATCCTTACGACTATATCTTATCCGCGATCCCCTTTCCTTCTTTAAATTATTACACCCGCGTACATATGCCTATATATCATCCGTTGGGATATCTTTGCATCGACCACGTATAAAGGAAGTGTTTTTTATACTCACACCAAACTTCCGGAGTTATGCGTTCCTTCATTGGCTTGTCGTTTTCTTGACGTGTTACAACGTTCTCGGCGTGGCATGAAAACGTTACTCCATTCTCGTACTGGGAAGCAGGAAACGCAAGGGTACTTTCTGTCTCGTAAGTACCGTCGACCTGGGAACAAAGTTGAAAAAGAAAAACCACCATGACTTTACGTTCAACTCCGCGCATATGCACCCCTTAATGCCTAGCTCTTGGACTAATCATTTTATCACCTGCAAACTAGCATGCTTCCATATTTTCCACCTTTATTACCCACCAGCTCATCTTAAGAATATAAAAGTACGTTTCCTTAACGAAAATCGAGGATCGCGTATCCTGTTTATAAACGAAGGTGTATTCCTCGAAAAATAAATTTATCCAAAGCTACGGAGGTCGGGCTTTGGCTAATTCTCGAACACACCATCGCCGAAATAATTTTACCAGATCGTTCCGATTCCCCAGAGCTCAGGAAGCACAGGGAAACTTCGTCCCTCTCGAATTATCGACGCTTCGAATACTCCCGTTCACGTTTCACGAGAGATATCGTCAAACTTCTAATGTACATCGGACTGCATTGACAAGGTTTATTCAGGATATTGAAATCCGGTGAAATATATCTCGGTACATAGGTCAGTCGGGCAATTGGTTCGATCCGAAGTCCAGGTTGGAAATCGGGGTTTCCACGTGTCCGCGAGTCGCGCATTCTTTTCTATCGCTTTTTAAGGTGGATCGAGTGCGGATGGGCGCGACTCGGTTCTTCGAGAAATTAAATGAAATCAGGTATAACGGTCATCCGTTAAAAAGATAAAGAAAACGGTAGAAACGATGAGAGGAAGAGATATGAAACATTCGCGGACAATAGAGAAGGTCACAATAAGACCTGATTAACGAAGGATAATACGAGCCTGCTACGACGGAGGATCTTTTGTGCCGGATAACAGTTCAGTCGTTCGTTCGCTCGGACTATTTTACTCCGGATAAAGAAACACGAGGAACTGCAGAAGGAACGGCTCGTATTCATTTCAAAAGACTGAGTACGACCCATGAATATTTTAGGCCGCAGGAGTAATAATTACGTGCTTCCATGTTCCAGCACCGTTTTCAGTTTCGGTAACAGACGGTATCAACTAAAAACTACCTCTTCCCGTCTCTCATCTTCCTCTTCCTCTTCGTCTTCCTTTTCCTCTTCCTCTTCCTCTTTCTTACCGGTTTCATGGCTGCAGCCTCACTTCCGCGCCTCGTTAAGGTAATAATATAAAGTTAACACGATACCAGGTTCTCCCGGAGCTCCTTGGTCTCCTCTTTGAAAAGGTTTCTTCTCGCGATCTAGCACCGCTACGATCTCCCGACAGTTTGAGAAACTAAATCTCTGATCGTGTTAAGGTATACTCGAAAAGAACCTGGCGAAAACGGAGGAGGATTCAGCGATTTAAGAGGGAAAAAAAACTTTCGGAAAAAGGACGAACAGGCATTGCCAATTTGGCTCCGTTCCTTACCCGCGTGAACGTCGATGAGAAGTTAAAATCAGTGTAAAACACGAGTGTATTATCTCACGGTTAAGGGAAGTTTAGGTACGGGGTTGAAGGAGGAGAAGATAACCTCGAGCAGAGGTAGACAAGAACGCGAACACTGGATGCAAAAAGTGAAGCATTTAGTTCGTTATTTATGGCGGCAAGTTTAAATTGCTCGATTCCTTCCCTCTCTGTACGTATACGTACCTAAGTATACGTATATATTATACGGCCATGTACTCCTAAGCCCGCCCTATATACCTCGGCAGAAAATTACATTTTTCTTTTGCAGTGTTATCCGCGGAGCTACACTTCTACAAGTGATAACAGAGTCAGGTGGGATAACGAGGTCTGTCAAGTCGAACTCGTTTCTCCTCTTTTCCTTTTTTCATAATATTCTGCTCTACTTTTTCTCTAGGAAATATATCCAGCTTAAAAAAGGCCATTTTTCAGACCGAACTCCTATTACATGACCAAACTACTCTTCAAAGTCGTAACGTCACGAAAAATTCTTTCGGCATATCACGGTCCTTCATATGCCGAAAGTCAGTGAAAATCAGTGAAATCGAAAATTTGTTAGTCCTGACGATAAACGGAATTGCTGATGCTGCGAACATCGCACATCCATGTCTGACAGTATACGATGCAATTACATCACAATTAGTTTACGGGTTCAGAGATGATATTTGTAAGCCTAGAGTATCAAATGCTGGTTCACAGTCGCCCAAAGAGCAACGTACTATGCTCCGCTATTAGTAGCCAACACCGAATTGCACATAGCGAGCGTATGTAATATACCTGTCCATATACTGCAGTACTCGATACCTATCTAGGGTATTATATAGAGGGAATTCTACGTGTGTGGAGTGCAATGGGCATTTTCGATTCAGTGCGAATAGTGCCTATATCTGCAATATCGTGCAACGAACGCGCACCGCGATATACTAGCTGGAGTACTCGACTGAATACACATTTCTTTTTTTTTTTTTTCTTTTTATTTCAAATGCACTCCGACCTTTTTTTATTTTCCTGTTCATTTTATTTATTTTCAGTTTTAACGTAACGGACAACGTTGAAAATAAATGTACGAATCAGTCCGCTAATTTCGCAACTGAATAAAAAGCATGTGTTACCGCGGTAATTATTTCGTACTGTGAACCCCGGCATTCGATCTCGTAACGTGAATTCATCTACCATAGCTACAGGTGGGGGTGTTAATTATTGAAGAAATGTTTATTGATGTAAACGCCAATGATCGTGCTACTTGAACGACGTGCCGTTTTTTTTTTTTCTTTTTCTTTCCTTTATTTTCTTTCCTTTTCCTTTCTTTTCTTTTTCACGCTTATTAGCAACTAGCGGCGCGGGGACGAGTTTCCGCGAAAAGCTCATCATCTTCAGGCCTCGTCTAATCCACCCAAGAGTATAATTGTCTTATCGATCAAAGGGACAGGAATTGTCAATTTCGCAAATTCGTTAACGAAAAAAATGAAGGAGAGGATCGCAATTTGATATATATATTATAAATATAGATTAAAGCGAAGACGCGGAGACTCCTCCCGGCTCCTTGGCTTCGGGGTTTGTGCGCAGTGTGCTTTAGCATACATATTGTTACTTCAAGGATAACCACCCAGCATTATGAATAATCCACGGCCCGTCTTTATGCTAATCGAGGGTCCGCTATATTAATTTACATGCTAACGACATGGACAAACGCGTATCTCTTTCAAATGACGTATCTGCTGGATGGATTTTACCCGAGAACCTGATAGACCTGAGCTAAGGACCGTGATAACGTTTGAGTATATGGACCCTCCTTTCGGCATACAGAATGCACAGATACGAAGATAACGGTATCGTCGAATGATGGTGATGAATTTTGAACAGTCTCGAATTTTCAGTCTATACAAGTGAACCTGATATCCGTGATATTTTTGTTGGTCGAATGAATCGGTGATTATCGTGGCCTGGTGTGATTTCGATGAGGTGTTTTACCTTCTAATGCAAAATGAGCTTTTTCTCGATTCCCAGATATAAATATGAGCCAATAATGAGGCTCGAGTTATTCGACGTCGAATTTATAAGGCGAGGTATGTACGTGAAAAGGTGAGAGTGTGTTTATCTGACTGAAGAGGCACGGGGTGGATTTGTAGTATAATATTCGTGAGGGATGTGTATAGAGAGGCACGTATACTTTTAAATATGTAAAATACGTGAATTTTTCTTCGGACGATAAGACGTCATGCCTACTGCAGCCTCTCTCCGAGGAGGGAACATTTTATTTATACGCGAACCCCTCCTGGGAGGGTATAAAAAGTTAAATAAAATTAATCGCAGTGTAAGCTTATCTTGCTCCACCTCCTTCGTCCCTCCGGTCTCTCTAGAATTTTCTCCGACTCCCCGTTCCCTGGTATATAGATATACATATACATATACATGTATATATATATATACCCCGGTTATATATACTCGAACAGGGTGTATCAACGAAACGTCTTTACGCTTTGTCGTAATTCCCTTCACTCCTTTTATTTTTTTATTTTTACTTTTTTCTTTTCGTTTTTTTTTTTATATTTTAACCCTCCCTTATACTTCAGCGTACTTACTCTACCCCGTGGCAACATCAGCAGTAACCAACCCAAGCCAACCCTGCAGAACCAAGGGTTGCTCGCCCCCTTCCTCGGAGGAGAATTGCTAGCTGCAGCTTCGTAATAAAATGAATAAAAAAGAAAGAAAAAAAGGAACTTGCGAAAATAAAGAAAGGTGGAAAAAAATGTTTACGAAAGGATTGATAACTCTGCTCGGTGTGTTCGTACATACATATATATGTCGTTGCAAAATACACATCGTTATTTATATTCTATGTCATACTCACGCGCTGTATAACGCTGGTCTTCAGTTCGTAGGGTCGAGGCTGCGTCATTTGGAAATTACGTTTGAAAAATTACAAAATTGAAGAGAATCGATTGAAACTAGTATTTTTTTTTCTCTTTCTCTTTTTTCCTTTTTCACTTATACCTACGTAATATATGGGTAGTTTTTTCGCCTCACAGACTATAGGA
The DNA here is from genome assembly GCA_947538915.1 of Tenthredo distinguenda. Lineage (NCBI taxonomy): Eukaryota > Metazoa > Arthropoda > Insecta > Hymenoptera > Tenthredinidae > Tenthredo > Tenthredo distinguenda. The sequence goes on from OX384535.1 coordinate 3,017,702, forward strand.
GACTGAGAATCGATCTACGACCGTCTTCATGAATCGGTATATCAGATTAAAAATTTATAATTACCAAACGATACGTTTTACCTTGGTGAAAATTAAACCGGACTCAACTTTTCCATCGTTTTTTTTTTTTCTTTTTCCGCCCAACTCGCACAGGTATACGTAGGTACGTACGTAGTCGTGTACAATTTAAGGGAAAAGCTCGAAATATTCGGTATAAGCGAAGATCTCGAAATTCAGTGCAGTTATTTTTAATCGCTCTCGTAAAAAATCATAATTAAAACAGTAAATCTTCATTTTTATGCGTAGCTTGCTAAGTCGGTGGAGGGAATCCCCGAGCTTCAACCCTTAGATTTGAAAGAGGGTAGAAACGAGAGAGAAAAAGAAAGAAGAAGAAGAAAAAGACCGGAAAGACCGACGCGTCGTCTCGAAAGTGTTACCCCTTTTTTTTTTCTTCCCTCGGTATTATTACCCATATTTCTCATCCCTCGTTAAGAGAAATTTATCCACCCTTAAGTAAGATACGTTTTTTTTTTCTCTCGGAAAAAAAATGACGATAATTATCACGGAGTTGGTCAGAGAAAAATAATTCATATGAAAAATGAAAGAAAAAAAAAAACAACGAAACACTTTTTCGCGGAATACCTACACGTGTATGTGTACGTATATGTTTTTTATTTTTTTTATTTTTATTTTTTTTCGAATCAGGTATAACCGCGGGACTGGTTGATTACGCGCTTCGGTAGATTTTACCGAATATGAATTTGTGCCTACAGTATTTGCCGTTCAAATCCCTGCGGTATAATTAGCTCTGTTTGCTATGCGTCTGACTCCTGCCAGCCGTCACTCCCCAGTAGAGAGCTTTACCTGGCCAATTATTGACTAATTAAATAGTGCTTAAACCACCCCCAGCCCCAACCCCCACCCCCACCCAAACCCCCGGTACGAAGTACTCGGATATCCTCTATCCCCTGATATTTATCTATTAAACTTCTCCTACTCTGACGTACGATACACATACATTATGCGTTCGCGAAAAACCGAAAAGAAATGATGAAAAAATGAGAAATAAAAATAAAAATAAAAATAAGGACTGAAATAGGGAAAATCATTTTCAATTACCGCTTCTTTCGGCGGCTTTTCACTTATTCCGACTCCTATCTCGTTCCCGATGGGCTCTGTGCCGTTGTACCATGTCACGTTCGCTGGAGGCCTTGCTCCTCTTATTATACACTGAAGGGATACCGTGGTGCCTTGAACAACGTGGCCAGTCAGTCCTCTGAGTTCCATGCCGAGGGGCCGAACTGTGTTGAACAGAAGAATAAGTTTTGTGAGACGATTATTGAAGAGGGTTATATTTCCGGGTGGGTCAAAGTTTCCCCGTTATTAAGTGCCGGGGTCGAATAATACCGAGTATATGCTCCTCGCCAACCTCTGGATGAAAATACCGAAGAATTTGAAGAGGCGACGTATATGAGACGCGGAAAGGAGACAGAATCGAGATGAAAGACAGAAACGGACCGGTATATCCGTGGTCAGAGAATCTAATATCGGGAAATTGCACTCGACATTTCGTATGCTAAACTATGAAAAAAGGTCAAGTATTCAGCTCCTGGAAGGATCGAGAAATCGGTTTTAGAAAATATGCTGATGTATTCTACACTCATGCGTTTGCACCCGGAGCTCCAGGGCGATCTCCAGGACCCATAGGAGAGGCCTAAAAATTTAACCAAGTCGAGTTAGCAACTTCCCGGATCCATCTTTCCTCCAAAAGTTGGATTCTTCCGAAGTGCCTAACGTTTCTTCCTTTCATTTTATTTTTCTGTTTCCCTCTTTCCCTCATCCGCGTATTTTTCATTCGTTCCGGAATTGCTTCTCGTGGTTTTTAAACACACCTTACGATTGTGGGTAAACAAAAATTATAATTACCGTTCACGACCACATTTGTCTTCACTTTCAACGGTTCGGGTAATGCGAGGCTGCTAGCTTGGCAGGTGAAATGAGCCCCTAGGTCACCCCGGGCTACCACAACTTCTAGCCGGCTGCTTCCAGACCCGACGCCATCAGTCGTCGCCGTCGACGAATTCTCGGCTGTGGAACAGATTTTTGTTAAAAACAATTTCCTTATTTCCAAAAGAAAAAATTTAAAAAAATCTTCACAGACATATTCGGGTCGATCGACGTTCCCTGAATGCAGTTTCTCAATTTTCGAACGATCGTTGAACCAGGCGTGTGGACGAAGCTGGCAAAATTCGATCGCGAATTACGGGGAAAATGAAAAAGAAAAAACGAGTCCTGCTAATTACTCGTCGCCGTTGCAGCGTCGGTTATTAATGGAAATGTAAAGCTACAATGGAATTACCGAGCTGTCGGAAAACTGGGAACTTATCTTCGGTGGTCGTCAGGGCTGGTTGGGCAGGAATAAAAAGCAGCCCGTCGAGGAAGCTATTAACATCGTTATCGCATGATAAATCCATGAACAATGTGGGAGGCGGATACCCACGTAACGTGATCAAAAATTTTCTTGCATGGCAAAAATTTGAGCGAAAATTTCCGCACGGCGTTATATTCTCGAGGCATAAGCGATGGATATCGGCGACGGTATATGCGAGGAGTTTGGGGTCCGTTGGTCCGCGTACTCGAGATCGGGGTGCGTTTTTTATAGAGCGAATAAAATGATGCGAAGAAAAGGGAAAACCGAAAGGGGGAAAAAATTGTTTTCTCTGTTTAGTAGGTAACGGTACAGCGGAGTGGATGCTTTGCAAGTATAATAAGTAATAACACTTTTCTCCGAATGTTGAAGCTCCTTTTCCCGACACCGAAGTAGACATGATAAAATTCGTTGACAATTTTTTCGTCTCCCTCTATTTCTCTCTTTTTGCCTCGAAAAAATATCCGGCATACACTTCTGAGAATACGAATAAGAGTGTAAAAGAGAGAAAGCGGGGAGGGGGAAGACGGGGAAAAGATAGGAGGAAAGAAAACTAAATAAAGGAAGAAAAGTAGTCCGACGACGTGGCGAAAAAAAGCTAAGAGATCCTCCTTACCCTACTACCGCTGCCAGAGATACCCCATCTTCACCCTTATAGCTATCCTTTTTAGTCGCTGAACGGCTTGAGAGGCGAAAGAGAGGAGGAACTCTGTTACGGAGTCAGGGAGGCTGGGGACTGCCACAAAATTACGCGGAATCAAGGCCCGGGTGTAATTCAAGCGAAACCTAACTCTCCTCTTTCAGATATACCGCCTCTTTCTCTTCCCTCACTCCTCGCCAAATTTTATACATGTGTATGTAAAGCATACACGTATACCTCGACCGCGTATATGGTAGACCCGAAACTTATACCAGAGGAGAACCGGAGTCAGACGCAGAAGCAGAAGAGCAGTGGGTATGTACCCGCGACTCATTCGGCCCAGCCGTTTCCCGGCATTTGTCACAATAAACTGGGGAGGGTGAAAAATCGATGGAAACGAGGTGATAAGAATGTGAATTAGGATCCACCAATTTGGTAACCGAATTTCCTCCGTTCTCCCGCTTTCCATCCTCCGCAGACTTTGGTTTTTCTATCTCGTATTCTCCTTTCTTTTCCTTTTGCCATTCGCTTCACTCGGCATACTGTAAATACCGGAGGGCAGCATACGTCTTATAGCCGTGGTTCGAAATGCACTTTTCCGTTCTATGCAATTACTAAGCATCAGAGTTCCCCTTTGTCAAAAGATTATATCCGATTGTTAGCATAGCTCAGCGTTTTCTGGATTTTACTCTCTTTCCGAGAACGGAACTGGCGAATTATAACGTTGCGTCAGACTTCCTGCGTTACGATATCCACCTACCCCCGCGACTGTCACTATTTGTGTAATTCCTGTACTTTGAGACGAAACCAAAACTCACTCGAAGTACTACTTCCAGGTAACAACCGGGCTTATTATACTCTGCGAAAATACGGGAAAGACATTTTTCGCCCGGTAATAGACGGACTGAAACACCGAGTGACTTCTTCATGTTTCGACATCATCGGAGTGGAATAATTCATGAAAAAGGGTCGAACACCGAGTCCGGTTGAATTTAATTGCGGGTACTGAAAAATGTCCGAAATTCCGTCAGCCCCTGATCTGCATATGCGCTTTTTAACCGAGGCAGCGTTTGGTTTCGTAAAAACGAATGGAATTGTCTGGTTCAAGGTGTTTCTAGATTCCTGAGGAACACCGAGTGGATGCCTTGAATGGCCGAGGGTATTCCTAGCTGTTAGCCTTATCTTCAAACGGTGGCGTGGAGATTGCGAACGGATAGAGCGAAGCATTAATCTCACGTTCGTTATCGCGCTCTTGCGAAGGCGCCTCGTTCCTGGAGGATTCCGATTCCTGGTTCTCCCCTTTATGGTTCGTGGTCTCTGGTTCCCTGGCTTTAGGCTGACCAAATGGCTCGCCAATAACGATCTGGCTTGAATACCCATCGGTTATTTGCCAGCCTCGTATCCACACAACGTCAATTCGAGAATGTACCCTTTGTGCTGGCTTGTAAACGCACTCTCAATACATTCAGTATTGACCTTACATCAAGTATATGGACTCGATGTGGGCCCTAGCCTCCATTCCGTGGAAAAAAATATCCGCCCAAAACCCAAACCCAGATAATATTCCATCTGGAGTATTTGACCTTTGTTATCCAGTCAGGCGTAAAAGTAGGACGAAGGATTGTAGTGATCGGGACCAAGGGAGAATGCCCATATAGGTATAACCCGAAGAAGAAGAATATGAAGAATGATAAGCGTAAGAAAAAGTGCGGATTGTTTGCTTGGATGCAATATAAGTCGGTGGGATTATACTGAAATTGTTCTCAAGTGGAACTGTTTCTAATAACGGGAGGTTCAATCCGAGGATAAGCGTTGGAGAAATATTGGTCAAGCCATAAGAGGACTTGGCAAAAGCTGGAGGAAAAACTTTGGCTCGGTGAACAACCAGAGCCGCTTTTGGGGCACGTGACAAAGCGGGAAAACGAATATCGTCAAGGACTATGGTGGACAAGTGAAAAAAGTGGACACATGTTCGGGCACGAGATTATCAAAATTCGAGTTTCTATTTGTAGTTTTCTTTTTTTTTTTTTTGTATTCAGGTTGGGGATGAAAGCTAATTTCCTCGTCGAAGAATTGAATTTCTAGTTATTTCGTGCTCCTTTTTTTTCGCGATATTTTCCCAGCTCATTTCCGGTATACGTGGGCGCCGCAGTCTGTCTAAAGCAAGCCGCGTTTGACCCCAGGGGATTTTCCTTCAGGAAAATTCAGCTTCGAAATGGAATATTTGTATTGGGAAACGTCCGGAATGGAAGGAGACGAAAATAAAAAAAAAAAAATTCCGCAAACGCGGAAAGGCGAATTTTAACTTCAAAGAAAAAAACTCCAGAGTTCTCGATCCGGTCATTTCCAGATTCAGCGTTAATTCAACACCCGGACAGGTCTCTGCCAAATATTATCACGATTCTCACCTTTCATTATCTGCGTTCCGTTCAACCATTCTATAACAGGAACTGGCTTTCCTGGACCACTCGTACAGATGAGAACCAACGGCGTACCCTCGTTCACAGGCGTCAAGGTGCTTCCATCCGTGATGATTTCTCCCGTGTATTCATTTTTCACTACCAGTTTGTCCGGTTTTACTGAAAAAGGAGAAAAGAAAAAGTGATAGAAAAACGTCTGATATTTGAGTGTATGAAATAATAAATATAAGAACGATTTTGGAATAAGGGAGAATAAATTTAGTCACGCAATTCGGTGGATTATATGCATAGACGCTTTGACACTTTTATCTGGCATCAGACCTCATTTTCCTTGGATCACGCCGTAGTTTTAGCGATTTAATATTCACCAGACTCTGACCTAGTTCGCCCACCTCGAGGGAGCATCACGTGCATCTCGCCATTTCCACTTTCGTATACGACCAAGAGCTGTGTGTTGGGTATATGGACGCTGAAGAGCGCCAGGCGAGGTAGTATAGGAAGAGGAAGAAGAAGAAGAGGAAAAAGGAGACGAAGAAGGAGCAGAAGAGGTGGTACCACGGTCGGGGGATGAAGATGCCTCGTTCATTGAAAAGTTTATTCATATCCGTGACTTTATTTGCCATCGTAAGAAAACGAGGTTCACATTTCTGGTTCAAAAACTCCTCTTCTCAAACTTTCCTTCGATACGGGGGGAGGGGTTGGTAAAATTTCAACCGTCGCTTTAAAAAAGGGACGAGCTTTCGCCAGGGGACGCTGATATTTGAAATCAAACTATTTTTTAACCAACCCTTAGCCGTCTTCGAGAATCGGAAGAAAAAAAATAAAATACCGAAACGAAATCGTGTGTCCCGAAATGTCAAATTTCGGTATAATTTTTATTGTGTCGCATTCTTGTCTCGGTTTAGAGTCTCGATTTTTTCGCCTTTTTATAAACGCGTGAAAAAAGAGGAAGAGAAAAAATAGAAAGAAAAATCGGTACGAACGACGTTCGTTTTCATTTCTTTCAGTCTCTGACTTTCTTTCACAATTTCAACAATCACTTATATAGATATTGGATTCTCGCCTCCTGCAGAGGGCACAAACCTGGCGTTGACAACTTTCTTAATTTCTCTGATTCTCCGTCCTTTCGTTTTCGCCTCCCTTCGCTACCCGACCATTCATTCTATGTTCGTTCACCCTGAAGGCACTCGCTGCTAGATAACCGAAGCTTTTTCTTTCCCAAATACATACATATACCTATATATACCCGGCAGATCTAATTTCTATTATATCTTTGCGGACAATGAACTAAAAAGAATCGGTGTGTATTATTTTATTGTCAAATTTTTATACCTTTGTTTCTCTATCAATTTATCACATGAAAAATAAATGGGAAAAATGGAAGAATGGAAAAATAAATAATACTGAAATGAATCGAAGCATTAACTAACTAGCTGACTAATAAATTGATGTCGTCGATTATACCAAACCCCTGTATAGAAAAGCTCGTGATTTAAATTTCTAATCTTTATTTTTTCGGAAGTTGGTGGAAAAACAAAAAACGAAAGAAAACAGGGAAAGAAAAAGTGGAAGAAAAAATGATTTCTTTCTTACTTTCGACTACGCCCTTCCTGGATTAAACCCCGCCACAACTTTCAGTCGTTTTACACCCCCACCTCCACCCACCTTAAATCTCCGCCAAAGTTTAATTATATGCAGTCGTAAATCTCGAGGATTTAAGTAGCTATCGTTGATTTAAGCATCGCCGTTAATATGTGGAACAGCCCCACAATCTGGTTCCAAAATACACCCGCGCATATATACATAAATATATATGTGTGTCAGCTGTATAAGGGAACTTATCCCACGGCCACGAACGAGTCATAAATAGAGAAAACCGTAGGATGAAAAAACTAGGGGTGGAAAAATATCGAGAATCGCAATTTTTTAGATGAAATTTTCTTATTTTTTTATTTTTTCCTCTTCAGGGGTGGGATAAATCGCTTCATTATACGACACTGGGTATATCGGGTACGTGAATCGTGAATGGGGTATAACCACGTACCGAAAGGTACATAAGCTGTGAAATAAGCTATACGAGTTGTAGCAGTCGCAGGGGGTAGGGGGAGCAGAGGAATAGGAGGGTGGTTCGGTGTCGTGAAAGATGCAGCCAGCATATTACATGTAAGCTGCAAGTTCGATCTAGCCTCTTGCAGGATTGAACTTCGCGATGCCCTTATAGTTCGAGCTCTATTGTTGCCCTCTAGTTCTTTCCGGTTGAAAAATTCAATGGAACTTTTCATCCGGGAAACACCTACAGTATGTTGGGGTAACAGAATGGAAGGATGCCGATGTACGTGCCTTCGGGCGTTTTTAAAAGGGACTTATGAAGCTCGGTTGACGTCATTGTATCGAAAATATCAACCCCATACCTACGTATGTACCTACACGACGCGAGATTGGGGAAAAAAAGAGAAAAAAAAATTTCAAAATTGTTTCAAATAATTTCTAACGATTTTATCGAGTTTCTTTCTTTGTTTTTATTTTTTATTTCTTATTTTTTCAACCGTATAATTCAGACTTTATTCCCGGGAGTGGAGAAGAGAGGGAAAAAATAAAAAAATAAAAAAAAATCAGAAGAACCTCTCGCATCGTAAGTTTTATTAATATCTCTTCTCCGCTTATATAGGGGCGGCGACGATCCTTGGGTGAGACATTCCCCCATAATTCACACCGCGTATAAAAAAAAGAAAAAAAAAAACAGGTCTTGAAAAGGCGTGAATTCCTTGAGATCGTTACTCGCGATTATCGATCATACATATATATTTTTTTTTTTTGTTACGAAAATGGCTCGAGTATACCATAACCGGCGAAGAATAGAATTTAAGAAAAAAAAAAAAAACCACCCCGAAAAAATGTTATAAAAATGATAATTTTTGGTTTTTTTTCTACAGAATAAAACGATACTCTTTATTCGTACGATATCTAATTCCCGTTAACTCGAAAGGATATCGGGTATCCCTGTATGTATGTACGTACGCCAAAAATCGTACCCCGATGTCCTGCACCAGCTATACAATATCCTTATACGTATCATACCTACCTACATATATCTGTATTTTGTATACCTATACCGGGCGTGTATAGATTTAACAGCAATACGGTTCGCGCAGGAGCAAATCCGCTTAAAATCGTACCATAAAAAAGAATCGAACCGGAAATAAAAAAAAAAAAAAAAAAGAAACGGGAAAAAAGGGAAAAAGGAAAAGGGAAAAGGGTGAGAGAGAGAGAAAAAAAAAAGAAGAAATACATAAAAATATTGGGTCCGTGAACAAATTTACGGCAATCCGTCTAAAAGGGGCTGCGGGGGTCGAGGATCAGGTCGGTCACAGGAACCGGCAAAGAACTGACCCCCGTCCGTGCGTGTGGGTGACAGTTGGCTGGTTTGCCGGTAGTCCAGGGTATTTGTCGGCTGACCCGAGCACCCATACAACCCTAGTAGCCATTTCTTTCTCTCTCAGGCAATCCTTTTATACAATTTTTCGCCGCGGCTTTCCTTCCTTTTGTTTATTCATTTATTTATTTACTTATTCCTCGCGCCGTTGCCCGACGTTTGCGTAAAAAATTTACAAACGAATGAAATTTTTATTTTTTTTATTCATTTTTTTCGCCAATTATATCGCGGAAGTTGATGACTGTGAAAAAAAAACAAAAAAACAAATCAATGAAATTCCTGATTGAAAGTGTTGGAAAAAAATAAAATAAAAGGAACAGGCTCCTGGATTTTATACCGCATCGATCGAATACGACACGACCCTTTGGTGTTTCGAGTTTTATTTTCATTTTTATTTATGTTTTTTGATTTTTGATTTTTGATTTTATTTTTTGTTTCCCTCTCCCTTCTCTTTGTTGTAAAACTTGGACGTCGAGCCGGGTCGTAAACAACGTTTTATTCGAACGGAAGTTGACGCGCTCTCGGACTTCCGTTTGATTGATCGACGGTTTTTAGAATGATTTATTGGCTCCTGGCTTTTCGACCGCTAGTTCTGCGGTACAACGTATGTAAACAGTATACTCCACCGTGTGTATGTATGCATGTATGTATGTGTGTATGTGTGTACCTATGCATACAATCGACGGTTGGAATGCACTCGGAAACTACCCCCATCCGCCCTGGTCCACCCGCCTGATACGTGTTCATTTTTATTTAAAAATATCCGCTTCGCAGAACGTACTCCGCAACGCTAAATACTAATTGCTATGGTTTACAGATATCCATCGCTCCGTGTGTACCTGCAATCACATAAAACGCGATACACCGAATTTGAGATGACGAGAGAGAGGATTTTTCCATAAATTTAATAGAATGAAAGGAGAAATGAACAAAATAATGAAAAATAAAAAATAGAACCGCAGATTTATAAGGGAAATAGAAAAACGGGGTGGGGTGAAAAGAAAACGAAGAAGGAGAGAAAAAAAAATGATATTCTTAAGATATAAACTGAAAGCTGGTTTATCCAAGAAAGCGAATAGAGTTTAGAGGAAGGTAAATGTGCGGGGAAACTGGTCTCTCCCGAAGGTGGATGGGTAGTTCAAGGGGTGGATCGGGGGGGAGAGTCGTTGGTTTCCCGAGGGAGCGTGAAATTAAATTCCTTTGCCTTCTCAATTCCCGTGCGGGATCACCCGGAATGACGAAAACACTTCATCACTGACCCAAACGGCGCTGCAAGGGACGAACGTCTATATATTTCAACTGTCTCTGCAGAAAATCATCAGCACCCCTCTCTTCACCGCAGCTAACTCAAATAAGCGACGTTTCAAAGTTGCGATATTTCCTTAAATTATCCTCGTACCTATATTATATATAAATATATATATATATACACGCGAGATATTAATCAAGCTTTCCGGAAATTACGACCAGGAGTAAAAGGAAGTGGAAGTGGAAGTGGACTCGGTAGAAGCCAGAAATTGTCAGCACGAAACCGTCACCGCATCCTCGAGTTGTTGTTCCTCGACTTTCGCCCCTGAGGTTAACAAAGAATAATGGAAACTGTATCCCGGAGTGTATATCGAATATAAATTAGGGAAAATTCAGATCTCTGTCCGAGTTTCTTCTCGTTATTTTTTCTCATTTTTTTTTCTCTTGGTTTTTTTAGTTTCTGGACACAAACCGCGTATCGAATACAGGTTGAAAAATAATTGACTTGTTTTAGGGGCGCGAGAAATTGCTGGCTTTCATTGTTCAACGCTTCCACGTTACAGAGGGTGGTGATATTTCGGCGGGTGTCCGGTATCGCGCTTTCCGCATCCCATTTCCTCCCTTCGCGTTACCGAGCTTTTGACGTATCGCAAAATTCTGAGTGATTTTAGAGCCGCGCATTCGCTAACGTATAGTAGATTGGGTAAAATACCGAATTAAATTAATCGATCTCATCCTACGGAGGCTGCACGAACCATTTAACCGACGTTCAATCACCGATTACGAAACGCACCGCGACGCGGATTGCGTTACTTTTCTGCTTTCGTTCAGAGATTCCAATTCAATTTTAATAGGTAAAATTTTATGCGACAAAGTTCACAGCTTAACGGAGTAAATCAACTGACCTTACTCCGTTAATAGTATAGAAGAGCATTTCGGGGTGGTGGCAGAAGTTATATTGCATTAAATGTGGTGGCTGGCCAACAGTTCCTACTTGCAAAGTCCAAGCACCTAATTGGACAGTGAATATACGTAGGTCGAGTTCAGGAAACAAGTACCATACCGGCTCGGGCAAACGTGATACGGGGGTGTGTTACTTATATACGTTATACCCGTACCCGGAGACGTCGATGACAGTACTTACCGCTAAGAAATGGTCTTATTAAACTTTGGAGCAACCCGAGAGCCCCGCTTAACGCGGTTGTAATTAAACGATATTGCCTCGCGGTTGGAACGTAAGTTTTGCGCCGTTTTATGCCCCCGAATATAAACGTTGTAAGAGCTTCGTTTTCGGGGGGATCGGACGGACAGAAATTATCCGACAGGTTAATTATCATCGGGGATTTAGGATCGAAAGGAAATAATCGATCGAGTCGATGGAAGAACGAATTAAAACTTGAATTAATTAGATATTCATAATCTTGATTGTTAATTGAATTTTTAGAATTGGCGTGGCGAGGAAAATGATCGCGTGCTGATTTTTTCTTCGTTTTTTTTCCTCCTCTCTTCTCTTTTCAATGTTTGATAGGTTTCACTTGATTGGTTAAATTAATCAAGAGAAATTTCGTCGGTACGAATGAGCGAAGAATTTTTCTACGGCTTACGCGGAATTAATAAACGCGAAGATTAATCTCTCTCGTTAAGAACAATACGACTTTCTTGGCTTCTTCAATATTACTTCACTATATAAATATAGACTTTTTGACTCGAGCTCGGGCCACGTAGTCCCTGCAGTGTTACACCTCGTCGAAAAAAAAATATCGATACCCTTTAATTGGAGGAGTTTTCTCGGAGGAAGGGATATTTTTCAATTATATATGGAAGCTTTCAGATTTCGGCCTTTATTGAGCCCCAATTTCGATTGGAATCCCAGCCCCGCTCCCTCTATACCGCTACCTCTCGAGGAGAGAATTGAATCGCAATTAAAAACAACCTACGGAACAGACGGTGTCGCGAAATCGTTGAAAATCATCAAACAAAAAATACGGGGATGAAAAAGGTCGCGAAAAACTTTGTCAATATTTTCCCAAAAAATAATACGACGACGTCCAGAGTCGGTTTCGGCATATATACTCGCATGACCACCACTCTGCCAATATACGGTTTGGTTTACGAAACGTGATTTTTTCAAACTTCGCACGAGCCCCTCCGCCACTCTGTCCGGTAACCGAAGAAGATTGTTTGTCTTGGAATCTACGTCTTAACCCAACTACTAACTCACTTACAGCTTTGGGAGGGCAAAGTGTGCCAAAGGATTCGATTCCACTCAATTACCTACCAAGCTACGGATTCGTGTTTGCACGTGACAGCGTCGTCTTCTAGAACGGTGTACATCCTCCACGTACCGATCTATACCTACCTACATGATGATGTTTTATCTCTCCACGTGTACGTTACACAAAAAGCAGAGATTTTGTCCAAAAAAAAAAAAAAAAATTCTTTCGTTCCGTTTTTTTTTCTCTTTTTTCATTGCTCGATAAAATTTCATTCCAAGGATCGCTCGCTTCTATACGGATCGGCCGTGTTACCACGTATATAGGTGAAGAAAGAAAGTCTTTGTTTTCTGCCAGGACAGCAATGGAGAAACAACATGCGGGTGTGACACGGTAAGATTCTATTATCCCGAGAGGAGGTCCAGAATGGAATATAATACTGTGCGTCTAGAGCACGTACGATACATCCACTCGGGAGATGTCGCAGAGTGAAAATAGAGGCAGAAGAAATGTAATGGAAAGAAAACGGTATGAAAATGGAAGTGACGTCTTTATACGTCAATTTCCAAATTTTTCTTTTTTTCTTTCACTCGACGTTTATTCAATTTGTTCATCTTTTTTTTTCTGTTTTTTTTTTGGCGATAGAAAAATTGCACCGTTCCGTCGGGGTGGGTTTTCAGAGATCCTGTACGAGCTACGGGGACGAAAAGCACGAGGCGCGAAAGGCAAGTTGTTGAAAGCGTGATTTAGTTTAACTGCAGCGTAACACAGCTGCGTATACGTTTTATCGTATATAAAGGTACTAGTAGACTAGCAGTCGCAGTCGCAGTCAGAGTCGCAGCAATATATAGCGACAGAAGTATTTAAGGTACTTTACGTTACAAGGCGAAAGAGAACGAGAGCTTTATGCTATATATACAGACCTTACGCCACCGGCGAGCAGCTTCCCCCAAACTTTTCTCGACTTCTCTCATTTCTCGCAACCAACATACGTCCGCGTTTATAGTTTCGACGATAAAACCGTAGAACCACATATTTTTGAAAAGTTTTCGAACCGGCTACCCTAACGAAAAAATAAAAAAACAAAAAATAAGAAAGAGAGAAAGAATCCCATGACGAAAAATAAGGAAATAAACCCTTGAACGGCGATAAAATTTTGAATAAATCATCGATCATAAGATCTCTCGCGTGTATAGGAAATATATAACTCCATGGGGTGGGATATGCGTGTCTATAAACATACTCTCGAAACCCCTAGGCATTCCGGTGGTAAATTAGTCGGGGTGAAAGAAAGGGATGGGATAAAACTAGAATAAAGAAAAGAAATGTTAAGTAAAAATATATAAAAGTTTACGACGAGGCGTTGTAGGCACCTACACCTCTACCCCAGGATTCGATCCGCAGGACTCTCACACCCTGGCCTCATGGACGGTTGATGCCAATTCCCAATATCAATTTTCGCATATATACTATGTATATAACGGTGCGCAGGCAGTTATGGAAAAGTAATAAATTCCCAAAGGCGGTAGGGGGGGTGATAAGGGCGAAGGGACCGAAAGGGAGGAGTGGGGTTAATATTGAAAAGTTTCACCGCCTATTTATTCACCGTTCTTCTGCACGAGTGAAAAACTTTTTTCACGGAGCTTACGAACTCTTTCTTCCCGCCACCCCCCTCGCGCCTCCTAAATTCACCCCGATATTCTCAGGGCGTTTTATCGTCGTCAAGAAAAAAAAAGAAAAAAAATTCAATTGTTTCAATTTTTCATACAATAATTTTTATCCCGTTTAAACTTTATATACTTATAGAAAGAGCCACCCCGCCACGTCATTCGTTCATTCACTCACTCTCTTCCCTCTTTATTGTTTGCCTTGAAAAACCGAATGCGGTTTTACCCTCCAGACTCCCTGGTACCTACTTTCCTCTTCCGCTTCCTCTTCGTACCTTACTTCCTATTCCCTTTTACCCCATACCTTGGTTCCATCAACTCACGGCTCAAAGTACTAACCGTAACGTTCGAGAGTATAAACGACTTAAAACCCCTCAGGCTACGATTAATTATCCACGGCCGTTATTCAGCCGCAAAGTTTTATCCCCCTTTGCAGCTTCCATGACCACCATGCATACGTGTGGAGACGCGTGTGTGTGGGCGAAAAGACGAGCATATTATGCATCGATCATTATGTCTCTATAGTATACCCATGATCATTAACCCAACATACATATACCCATCTATTATCAACGCATCGTTTCTTTCCGTGTGCAGAGTCTCTTTCAGATATTTCCTATCCGTATAGGTAAGAGACAAATCGATCAACGACGAGGAGAAAAAGGGGACAAGAAATGTGTAGATTTTCCTTAATTTACCTTCACAGATCTCGAGAATTTCTAAGTCTAGAGATAAACTTCAAAGGATGAAATTTTGTATTTGACGAGGTTTCGAAGTCAGGACGAAGGTTGGTTAGAATGATTGATAATATCAGTTTATATTAGACGAGTTTGTATTGGCTAATGTACCGGCGTAATCTACACGCGAAATATCATTAGGAGAATTTTCTTTTAACGGGTATAGGTATCAGGGGTGATTGATGCTGATATAATAACATCTGATAATATAAATCGGTGTATGAAATCGGAATGAGATTTTCCCGGAGAAAACTACCGGCTGTACGATTGGAATAAGATATTACAGAGCCGGAGTTGCATCCGGCTTCTCGAAATCAAATATTTGAATTCAACTTTCAAGCGGAACATTTGCTTTGCTGTGTTGTACTTTGTACGATAAACTCTTGAGAGGAATATTTCAATATCTATCCGCTATGTCTAAGTCTGTGAATATGAAGCTGGGCCGGCGCCGTTCAGGGGGAGAGAAAAAGCTTCTCCAGAACTGGAGAGAAGTGCTCTCTTTTCTTCAGTTCTTACAATAAAAACGTTTCGTCTTAAACAGACGGTTTCACGAATATATATTTCCTCCATGTATTATGTATACGATATGTATTTATATATAAGGGTGGATTAAGCAGGCGGAATTGTAACGTGTGGGGCAAGGTAAGGCGGAGTAAGGGATGGACTAGGTTCCGAGGTTTAACTAGGCTATGTACGTGGCCAAATTGCCCTACCGCATTGGACCACGACAGCAATATATCTTCGCATTCGCAGGATCCCACATTACGCAAGTCTCATAATTAACCGTTATCCCTAATTGAAATTATTGGCCCGTTTATCCAGGCACAAGGTATGTAATTTGACGCAATGCTCGAAATCCCTTCGTGGTTTCCGATGCTTCGTATACGTACAATCCTATTTCCCTTAATTAACCAAATCTTAATTCTACCATTCAAATCGGCTTTGGATTAATAACCACTCAGACAAGGCAGGGAGATTTACCCCCTGGATGAGTTTGGAAAACATCGTTCGTCTCTCTCTCGTAGGTTTCATCGGTTCAAAACGAAAAAATCAACCGATTCGCGATACGAAATTAAACGAAAACTTTTACCTCGGTTGATGAATTCCTACATGATTTCAAAGAATGCTTTTTCCATTCATACGTCGGATAGAATAAGGGAGGAATAAATTCTTCTCTTCCTTTATTCACTTCCCTCGCTAGTTTCTCGAGAACGTATGATTATTGCTAGATTTGAAATGATATCGCTGTCAAAATTTGCGAGTCGAGAGCGCGATCCATGCCTCGGCGGTTTACTTATACAAGGAATATTTTATTCAAACGTAAAACATTTCCTACATACATACATACATATATATACGCGTACCTTCACCTCCGTGATATTCACACTCCCACTCAACTCGACTCCCGAGACTTGCTGTCTCAATTTGCATAATAGGTTTCTTGATTTTCAGCTGCAAAGAGAATATGTACTACAAGTATATACACTAAGTGTCACCCTTGAGCCGGCTCGTTTACTCACCCCTCGTCACTTCCAGGCAATATTTAAGGGTGACTTCGTACTACATAAATAAAGGACCATCTGATCCTCGACAAAACTGGAGCGAGAATCTACGCAACGGACGTCAGTGGGTCGGCCTAAGATTTTTTTGGCGTTAGATTCGAAGCTCAGAATTATATTTTCTCTTTCATTCCCTCAAACTTTTCCCCTCCGAGCTTGAACAGTAATTAAACTTCACTTATGACTTATTATACTCTAAACGCCACTCGTACAACGTTTCAGGTCAAACGGTTAAGGAGCTTCGCACCGTTTAGTAATTTCACGTTAAAATTCTCGTCCCAGTTTAGACCGAGTAGCAGAAATTTGTCGAGTCGGTATTTTTTGCCACTTGAACGAATTCGCGAGTTTGAAAAAAAAAAAAAAACAGCCCTGAACGATCTGTACAATGATTGACTGATCGGGATTAAACAGCGTTATGGAGGTTGGAGGGCAAATTCTATTCGCTAACCGAAAACAATGGCACTATAATGGTAATTTCTATACAGCGTTGAGCTTTTGAGGAAACGTTACAACGCCATTTACTAATTGCCGAATAACGTGACGAGGAATAGCGATCATATGGTATACCCGTATACCTGGGGATTGTAATTTGGGTGAAAAACGATCCTGCGTTTCTGATTTCTGATAAATATCGCGTTAACAGGTAGTGTGGATGTATTATTAACCAGCTTGTCGAGCGTACGTATTCCTGTTGATCCTTTTGTTTGACAAAAGTTTATCCTTGCGGCTTGAGGTATGACGGTTAGAAAATTTCTACCAACTTTCGAGTAATTTAGTTGGTGGAAAGGGAGAGATGAGGTCTGGGCAGGGAGAAGTTTAGTTGAGTAATTAACTCCGGAGCTAATTACATTATCGACAACTTTTCTTCTTTCGCTAAAGATACGTTAACGGTCCTCGTTACCTATACCTCTTCGCCTGAGACACGACGGTTTCTTGATTCGCGAAAGAGTCTGTCGTCCGTGTCCTCGCGCGAATTCTGCACCCACCTCACTGACTAACGATAAAGTTGCTCATCAAAAATTAAATTCAATTTCCAAGGAAAAGACCTTTCAAGTATTTACTCATTCGTTATTAACTTCTTTTTCGTTATTTCCTTACCTACCCACCTAACTTCCACCACCTCGCGTCTCTCTGCTCGAAAAACTTATTTATCAAATAATTATATATATATATATATATATGTATATATTTCAAATCTTAACGAGGAAAATCTCTGAAGTCAATTTTATCCTACTTCAATGTTACCTCGCTAATTAGATACGTATCAATTCATACCAATTAGGTAGTCGAAAGAATTCGACTTTGTACGAACGTTGAGATATGAAATTTGATCACTTATATTTCATCAACGAATCATTAACGTTAATAATTGTCCGCTGGTTGAAACGATGTTCCGTATTCTGAGCGGAACATCCCGTCTTTAAAATCGTGTTTAGCTCAACGAAAATGTTATTTCATTTACGATTACGATTATGCTAACGCCACAGCTGCAGTATCAGATTTTATAACAAACGTTAAAGTTATACGAGAAAAGTTCGGATAAGCTTTAATATCGTACACCCCGTATAGGATTGCGTACACGGTCTGTATACGTGGCGAAAGTGCAGTAACTATACTTTCCGGAGCTTACGAGGATTAGCGGTATGTTACAGGACACATTTATGCACCTGCATAAATTATGCATATGTTTACCAGCTCAACCCCTGAAGAATTCATTCCAACACGAATGGGATTAAAAAATATATAAACTATGTTTCAAGTTTTTAAATAAATTATTACCATCGAGCAGAGCAGAAATGAGAAATAATTTACTAAACCCACGCTTGAGGGATGACAAATTAGGCTTTTAAAAATGTGTAAATAATCTGAAAGTTTACGGGATTCTTATGCTTCTAACAATTTGATAAAAAAAAAACTAAATAAATATTATTCCCATTCCGCCAAAGTCCGGTTTATAATTATTCTGGAATCTCTCTTCGCCTGTTTCCACGACGCGATTTACCCCGCTTATTTTCAATCTACCGTTTGCTTTGAATAAGGTAAAAGAGCCTGTTGCTTCTCGCGGGATAGGGTGTAGGGGGTGACGGAGGAAAGCAAAGGGCGAAAAAAATGTTCTCAAGTATTTTTCATACCGGATTAATGTAATAATTGCAGCCCCGAATCAACCCTCGTCAGAAGTCGAGTAGAGTAATTATCAAAGTACTACGTACAGCGTGTAACTATAAACGTAACGTAGTACCTGGTATACGTTACGATTAAACTCATGCATGCACTGGGGGTTCTGGTATATACGGAGCAACAACTGCAACGATAACAATAACAACAAGTACAATTATACAAGCAATTATTTCCGCTTCAATTCTCACTCCACCCCGTTACCGGTGCACCGAATAGATAGAGAAGTAGTGGTTGATGGGAAATAGTCACGCATACTATAGGTAGACCAAAAGCTCGGGTAACTAAACCAGGACGAAGCAAAGTGAACCCCTGACAGTTTAACGCACGTTCGTCTTCGAAACCCTGACCACCCTGACCACCGGGGATACCAGGGCCACGTGCTGGGCACAGCGAACGCAACCCGCCGAACAAGGGCTGCGCATTGCTACCCTCTGCGCGAAACACCCTTGTATCATTGCCTAGCAAACCTCCCACTGTTATATCCTACGATATATGTATACCTTCAGGCTACGTTTAAAGCTGAGCTTTTCTTAGGGGTTTCGCGATGTTTGAGCCTTGGAAAAAAGCTCTGATATCTCCTCTATTTATTTATTTATTTATTTATTCATATATTTATTTATTTATTTATGCTTGCTCTCATATCGTTGATTTCGTTCCTTTTTTTTTTGTACATAAAACTGATCGGTTTACTTCGAAATCGTATTTCTTACTCTGCAGTTTCCGGCTTTCTTGTTTACCATTATCAGATCTGTTAGTATATATACCTATATATATACATTTGCTTTGGACGCGAATTTCCCTGTTTTTACATTACGATGGTATTCGTTATTCTTATTTCTCTGGGTTTAGCTGGCTTTATAAATGACGATTTCCATCACCGTTTGTGAGCCACGAGGTAAGCTCAGGGGAAAATCGGGTAGCTAAGAAGCGCAGAAAATAAAGAAGAAGAAAAATAATGATAATCAAAATAATAATAAAATATTTTTAAGTCGCTGCGGGGGCCGCAGCCCCATCCCCTATCTCGAGTTCGTCTCGCCTCGTTAATATTCTTCTCTGTGCTTTTATCCCATGTCTGTATACGCGTACTTCTACCCCTGTCAACCATTAAACTCTTGCTAATAAAAAATGGTCTTGAAAATAGATATACGTATATATTTGACAAATTTTTACAACAAAACTCAACGATTAGTTCATACTTGAGAATCTTCTTTTTGTATTGCATTTTAAACCTCGTTTCTTGACATGAAATTGATATAAACAGAAATTGTTAACCCGAAGAGTGAAAACATATTATACACCCGCGATTTCACCCCCTTATTGCCTCGGACCTGGAAACTTAATGCGAAAAGTTTGGAAAAACTATTTCCTTCGGTCTCTTAGACTCGGAATGTCTCAGTCAATGAATCACGACGGGCAGCCCACCTTCTTTCAGGCAATTCGAATGAATCTGCATAATTATTTTGGCAACTTTTGCCTGTATAAAAACTTGATGCTTCTTCTTACACGAATAATACATTTTCGAGGTGTAATTAAATTATGAAATATCAGCTTTGATCGCAATTTACTTGTATAACACCGTTACGAGTTCGCAGAGAGACGGAC
This sequence comes from Tenthredo distinguenda, assembly GCA_947538915.1. NCBI lineage: Eukaryota > Metazoa > Arthropoda > Insecta > Hymenoptera > Tenthredinidae > Tenthredo > Tenthredo distinguenda. The sequence continues at coordinate 3,037,827 of OX384535.1, forward strand.
AAGCTGATCTCAACGAAGTAGAGCGTAACTTCTTCAGATATTGAAGCACATTTCTCGAGCTGTTCTATACGTGACGGAGATAAAGAAATGAGAGGAGGGAAAAGACAAGACGAAAAAGAAAGAGAGAGAGAGAGAGAGAGAGAGAGAGAGAGAGAGAGAGAGAAAAGAGAAAAAAAGAAAAAAAAAACGAAAAGAAAAAAAGTCGTATGAAAAGAGAAGAAATTGAAGAAGACGAACGGGAGAGCGGAATGAAAACTTGCAGACTGAATTTTTTGCATGAATGCCTCCCGTCTCAGTAGATGAGTCCCGTATAGCATCGGCCAACCCAACTGGAGGAGGAGATGAATTTTTAAATCTTTCAACCTTGCGGATAGGATAGGGTATATCGCCATAAAGCGAGAAGAGAGTAATTTCACGCTGGTATTTGAACACCGTTGAATAAATTCGTCGAAAAATTTATATCAGTAAAAAAAATTGTATATATGAGGTGTTTTCGCTTATCCGGGACACTTTTCTGCAAAATGGGTCCCAGATTTCGGTGCCACGGGAGATTTCAGTTCTTGGCCGACCCCCAACGACTGATCTAGAGTCACACGCCCTGATATCAACTGGCTCGGAAGTTATTCGATTTGCAAAATGTGAAAAAAATTAGTTCCTTATATTTTCGGAAAAATGATGCAATTACTCACGATTATACGACTCGGTACAAGTTTTCAATCGCTTCTCCACTCAGCGAGCTCTTTCATTATGCAAACACACACAACTTCTCGGATATTGACCTAGACTTTACTGTTAGCATTGAATTAATTAATTTCCGATATGAAAAGTTTATGTTTCTGTTTATTCTTCGTACGCTCTTGCGATAAGAGCTATCGAAGTTATACGTGCAGAGTGGCTACCTATCGATTTTTGTTCAAAACAGTATATTCGCACGGCTCGAAGAATCGTATATAAAAAAAATAAACCAAGAATTGAAGAAACGACGACATCAATCACAGCGTATTACTCGGCTGGTGAAACGTACAGTGACGTTTTTAATAAAATTATCATTAAAATCAAGTCGAGACGGCCGTAAATCTTTGTCTAAAAACTTTTAAACTTGAACCTTGCGGATAGGATAGGGAGAGGCAACAATGAGCCGAAGGATAGCGACGAAACTCTGTATAATCAAACCAGAAAGCGCTCAAAACTTCGTTCAACTCTCGTTTCGAAACGGTGGTATTTCATACCGTAGTTATTACTCGAATTATCTTCAAAATTAAACTCTGGTCGAATATCCTCTCGGACGTCGCTTCGGGAGGAGATCGAGAGAATCGAACATGTGCATTACTACTCCCCACACGTTTATTAATATCCTTACGGAATTATAACGTTAAGAAAAATCCCTACTCTTCCTGACCAGCTCCTGGCTACCCCCGGAAACAAATTAAAATTATTTTTAATTGCCCTTCAACGCCAGATACGAGGAGAGTTACCTCGGACCATTTATCACTCGTTAAAAACAGAGACAAACTTGAAGGAACCAACGGGATCGGAGAGGGACACGAACCCGGGGAAAAAGGCATTCTGTACAGTTTTATAGGGTGTCGAATTTCCAACGAACATATTTTGGACGAATACGTATGGGGTCCTTATTTTCCTTGAAACGGAAAAAAATTTATCCGCGAAGTCCCCTGATTTAAATTTCGCAAACGAATTTTTCTTCGTCTCTGCGGGCTGAACCTCGGGAAGTAAAATACTGGGAATTTTCATACCGCGGATTAGGCACCCTGTATACACCCGGACAAAGTTGTATACATGTTTACTGGAAGGGGTGACAGCGCGAAAAAGAATGAATTTTAGTACCGTGTTGTCGTTTTACGAAGTTACGAATTGTCTGCCATTACGGTTTACGGCTTGATGGTTGGAATCGTATTTTGCACCAACGTGGCCAGGCGCATGTCCTCCTCTTTCTGCTTTTATCAAGTTCTTAATTCGCGAAATTGTCTGGAGTTAAAATTCGGGTTTATACAACCGCGGATTTTCATCGTCCTTCAATTCGTCCCGACGAATAGGTTTCGGACTCCTGAATCGAGCTTTTATAATTGAGAAATAAAACAGGACACGCGTATACCCGGTCGTGCGGAATTCAACTCGTTTACCGCAACAACCTCGTACAACAGCCAAACAACGTCGGTTGTATTTCGTGCTGGCGAGATTTTACACGCTAATTACAACACCGGCCCGCAGTCTAAAGCGCGAAAAGCTCGTGTGACAGTACTCGAAATGAAAACCATTATTTTTCATTTTTTATTTCCACAAACTCACCTGTAACTGTTAAAGTGATATGCTGGACGTTGTTGCACTCTCTGTTCACAGCCAGGTAAGTCGCCTCGCATTTGTAAAGTCCTTCGTCCTCCAGCATGAGGTCAGGTATCGTCAGAAAAGTCTTCGTCGCATTTTTCTTGTAGGCCATAGTCAGCCTGGAACAGAGATAACGGAGAATGCATACAGTGATCGATATTCGACGAAAGGGAGCTGGAGTAAATCCTCGACGCTGAAAATCTGACGATTTTTTTCACTACCTAGTAAAGCACGTTGGGAACAGATTTTCCATGTCTCTTTCGAGGATACCGGGGTGGTTATTCGTTGTACGATACGTTTCCCACGGGGAGGTATTATGCGAATTGAAACGGACGGTTATGTGCTTGCAGTCGGAGCTGTAAACAGCCTAAGCGTCGATGGTAATCGATGTGGCGGATAAAATCTGGCGTGTAATGTACCTGTGGAGAGCCAAAACGCTTGTCGATCCCAAAACTGCGATATATTTGGAAACCGAGAAGCTGTGGACGGCCTGTGGGAGCCGGGAGGACCCGGGGTCCGGCGAACATTGTAAATCCTGCAGTTTTATATTTCCAGATTTTTCGCTTAGACAAAAGTCCTGCCGAGGTACAAAACGAAGAGCGAGATGTCCCAGACCAATGGATATCGCTCATCCCTCCGTATCTCGGTCTTTCTCCTTTATTCTTCTCCACAGCAAGTTATAAGAGTGACATTTGAGAGGGTGAAAACTTACTCGGTTCCCAGATTCAGATCGGATCTTTTCATCCTTTTAAACTTTTTTTCTCAAGCTTCATCTTGAGGAAAACTGCCTCTCCGCTCTGTAGCCCGACTTTCTTTTTTCCGCGCACGTCGAGCCTTACGAAAAATCTTACACCCTTGCTTTTTCTTTATTTTACCTCAAGATCTCGGCTATTCTTACTTGTATCCTTTGTGAGTTTATAGCACACCTCGAAAGAAGGGTACCTCAATTATTTAGGATATTTTGCCAAGTTGGAAATTCTTCGAGGACACATTGCCGACCCCTCGCTATTTCTTTTGCGGCACAACGCGTTCCTTCGAAATTATTAGGGTCCATTTCCGAAAAATTCTCTCTAATTCAGCGCCGAGGCCTCGTACGCAACGATTATTGTTAAAGAGCCGTAAAATATCGAACAATTAACTAAATCACATTACATACCCGCGATGTCCATTCAGAAGTGGTTAGCCTGATTAAGTGATTCGTAATGCGACTGGGTGGGTGATGGAACAATGGATATTAGCTCGAGGTTGCCACTGCGCCAAAAGCTCCGACCTCCAGAGACAGAGATAGGAACCATACAGCCTGAGATAGGAAGAGAGAGAGAGAGAGAGAGAGAGAGAGAGAGAGAGGAATGGTACGTCTCGGACTAAAGGACTCCCCGCAGGACTACGAAGGGTAAAGGCCGGGGCAAGCCAGGGCGTCTATTATCCAGGGCTACAAGGCGTAGTATTTGGAACTTGGGAGTTCGAAAGTCGAGAATTGGCTGCAATGCCTTTGGCGATTTGCTCGTTCGCTAAATTCCATCTAAGCCCGTAGCTTTGACCACAAAGGAGTCTGCATCCTTCGATAAAATTTGATATCGTCAGAGTTTATCCTACGGTAGATATACATATAAATAAAAGTAACCGGTCATTGATTTTATCCCCTATTATTTTCCTCGGCGTTTGTCTTATTTATACGGCTGATATTCGACAGCTGATCAACCCTCCTATCGGCGAATGACCGCCGTTGTTGTCATGTCGAAATTTCGAGGACGATGAGCGGTTTACCTTATTTACCAAAAGTCCACCCCTCCGGCACGTCGCGTAGCAAGGACCTTTAAGCCGGCTTTCAAACTTCCATAGCCCATACTCAAGACAAACGTCAACGTCGTACCGTCAGACAGGCGTCTCTTACCGCTGGAAAATAATACTGCCCATGACTAGCCCCTTTTTACGTCTTTCCGCATACATTCAATTCTCGTTATTTACGCTTTTCGCCCACTTTTTCCTTTCCCCGCAAATAACGCTTTTATCCGATCTGGAGGATTTACGCGATTCTTAAAACAGTCACAATCGATATTCTCCCCTTCCTCTGTCCCTTTCAACCAGTTTGCAAAAATATCATTATCCCCGTGTCAAATCCTTCCCCTATATAGCTTTCGTCCCTCTTTGTTTCACGAAGAAAAACGTTGTGCAGATGTATGTCCGGCCCTACGTAAATGGGCAAAAGTTTAGACCCGTGGTCAAATAATTGTCATCTGTCACTTCAGGGCGAAAAGTCGTGGGACAGTTAGGTAATAACCAGTTTCGGTTTTTTTTTTCTCTCTCTCTTTTCTTCTTTTTCCTGTTTTTTCTTCTTTTTTTTTTTACATGTATCTGGGAAATTCGCAAATCCTTTCCACTATCCTGATCCCGTTGTGTAACTGTCTGGTTCTGCCGACAGGGAGGCATCACTTCGACAACGGGGTTCCCGGTACCAACATCGCATCGCATCGCATCGCGGAGAGGGAGAGAGAAAGTGAGTCGGGGGTGGAGACGAGGGGCCGTAGTACCGGCATTGTAGGCTACGAGGGGTGGTTGATGTATCGAGTTGCTGTCGGGGCGATTTGTTAGCCGAATTAATGCAGGAGGTTGCGGAAATTAAGCTAAGTATCTCGTGCAATCAGTATTCATGAATAAAATGAATACATTTACAATCGTTAGCAGCGGAGCGTGAGACTAATTGTTTGTGTAGACATAGTAGTCTCCGAGAATAAGACCAACGTCAAACGGTTATAAGACTCGAATTTTCAACCCCTATCATACGGAATCAGAGATATGTGTACACACGAATTGAATAATCAACGTATCCTCCGATATAGAGTTCCTCTCTGAACTCGCAGCAGCAGCAAGAAAATCTACCCCAAGATATCATCGAGTAAAGATCAATCCTACATCTCCAGGAAAGGTCCTTCCGATAACATCGCAATGACTACCGATGCGCCGACCGAACGTGAGCAGAGATTATCCCCGGGTCAACCCTCTCGACTGGGCCATTTATGGGCGAAGAGGGTGGCGAAAGTGGGATTTTGGTTGGTGGTTCATCGGGGTTTGGCCAAGCTGAGGAGGAAGACTGTCTCAATCGCCACCCTCTCGACTTCTGCCAGTGTTTTCGGACGGGAAAGAGAGTCTTTGAATTTTCATTTCACACGGAGAGAAGATAAATTACGTGGTACGTATAATTTTGAACAGTCGGTGAGTATTTATTCACTATTTCCATTCGCCCTCTCTGTTTCCTCGTCTCTTAACGATCAGCGAAACTCTTACGCGGTAAGGGATGTCCGCTTATTTCACTCCGTCGAATACTTCCGAGCTTGAAAGTTGAACAAGTAAAAGTTTGACGTGGAAAAAAAAAGGGAAAAGTTCCTTCCATCCGAGCTGTTTACTTCTTAACAAGACTGACGCTCTGTACCGAGCGCCTTTGTCCATATAAAAGGAAAAGTAATGACCGTCGTAATCGAGTGACGTTTTACCTCGTTTCATCGTGGTTTCATCACCTCGCCGAACTGCCGGACGACCACAGCTTGGAAATATACTAGTGCCGAATATATCTCGCCCAAAATAATTCCGCGGATTATTTTTAACAAACGCTGATTAGATGGGTTGGAATATATTCAACCTAGCCACCCGAGTGAAGTGAGATTAGCTGTTTTAGACGCTAGGAATGATGGAGGCCTAATGTAACCGCTGGATTAGAGGAAGTGTAACTCAGCTCGTTAGCAAAACGTAAAAGCTGCTGAGCCCGGGGTCATCCGAATCCACCAGCCTTCCCGTTCCCTAGAAACCGGGAATGAGCTGCTTTCGTGGTTCCTTCAGAATAGGTGCGACGCTCAGCCCCCGGGCGATCCAGCGAAGGGGTTCATCCCCGTAAAAGTTGCAAACGCCTTGATTACAAGGCAACCCGATCCCTCGGGACCACCCATACTCCATCGACCCCTAGACCCTTGGAAACACTAGGCGTCACGCGATTTTCTAGTTTAGTAATAATTTATCGCAGCCTGGAGACGTTTCTTTAGTTTTTTCTTTTTTTTTTTCTTGTCTTTTTCTGTTTCAATTTTTCTGGTTCATTTATTAACTTGGTTCTTCCTTTCTTTCTCTCGTTTTCTGGATTGCGAGGAATCCACGCGCAGCTCGGCCTCTTCTGTTCTATTCCATTGTTTGTTCTTTTTTACTACTCGGAAATTGGGGGAGATATTTTTGATTAAATCACGCGGCAAGGAAGAGTGATCGACACGATTTTCCACTAAACCACTTTCCTTATCCTACGGTTCTATAACGCTTCGTAAATAATGTTTTTAAAGGGGAAATTTGATCCTCGAATTAATCGGTGGCTTCCCGAATCGATGCCGATAGAATTATTAACGGATCAAAAAGGCTTCAACCCCTCCCGCCCCTGTAAAAACTCCTCTTACCATAGTTAGCGCTGCTTTTACCGTGTGGCCAGGGTTTTAACGTCACGTACTTTACGATCGCAATCCTCCCTTCTCACGCTTAAACGCGAATTTGCTTCAATTCGCGATAATGATTCGAGCCAGAAGAGAGATAAAATAAAAAAAAAGACAAGAAGTACGAACACGATTGAGATTTTTTATTCAGAACGACTTACCTGGTCGCCACATCGTCGTCCGCACGAGATCCGGATACCTCGCTGAATATGAAGATACGTTTTGCACCCCGGTACCATTTTATGCTGTGAAGACCACCGCATTGGGGCGATTTTAGTACGCACGGTAATTGCACTGTCGAACCTTTTTCGGCGTGAGTTTTTATCTTCAGCCACGGTTCACTGCTACCTGTAATCAAAAACGAGCACGTGATGGAATCATTTTCAAAAAATTTGCCGATTTTTTTTTTTTTTTTTTTTTTTAAGGGAAGAATATATATCCGGTGATACTTCGTCGTCGTTCGTTGATTTTGCAATTCTCTCTCTCCCTCTCTCTTTGATAGAAAAAAAATAAAAAATGAAAAGAACAGAAGAACAAAAAGATAAAAACGATTAGTTGGATAACTTCGCACCCTTGACACCTGCGGACTGTAGACCAGAGCACATTCGACCGGAAGGGTCGTTCCATCCGGTGTAAAATTTAGTGTGAAAATTCGAGTCCCGGAATTTGGAAATATCGAGCCTTAAAATCCCTGTCCCATAATAGTACGAAGTCTCCGAATCGAACCAATTCGAAAGATTTTATTTGAAACAGGAGCGTAACTCGGTGCGTGAAATCGATTTGCGATTTTCATACTCTCCATCGGGACTGCGAAGAGGCGAAACTAATTATCGAAAGTACCAAGGAAATTATCAGCTGCCTCGTTACGGGTCGGTAAAAAAAAAGTGAAAAAAGTGAAAAAATTCCAAAATTCTAAATTTCTCCGCAGCGAAAGGTCCCTGGAAACTAAAAGGGCCAGAAAGGGATGTAGGCTTCCATCGCATCGATATCGATTCATTGGTGATTGGTATGGTCTCAATTTCTAGATTAATATTGATAAATGTGTAAAGCCCCGCGTCTCATCAAACGCGCGAGGGTGGTGCTAAAGCCCGTAATCGCGATACGTACGTGTCACCATCGAATGTCACGAGCGAACGTGTAGTAGCAGAATTATAAACGCATGCGTATGAATATATATACGTACGCGTACATATCATATACAGGGTACCGTCGTAAACCAGGCCTAAAATGATTAAAGGCCTGATATATTTGACCGTGAGCAACATATACGTACCTACATAAATTCTGGACAAGGAGGATAGGGCCTAATCCTAATCAAAATTTCGCATGTGGTCGAAGGAGCAATAAAAAAATGATTATTTTATCAACTAAGCTATTTCTTGGGTTTTTTTTTGTTTTTTTTTGGATCTTTGAACGAAATTATTTTATATTATTAATCGGAAGGTAAACCTCGTCGGTTAATTAATTGCAGGGCGAGTTAGCGTAATCATATGTGAACAATATTTACTCGATTTCGGATGAAAAATTGAATAAAATTTCAGATAAAATGAACGTTGTTCAATTAACACACCCGGGAATTACATAACCGGTACAAATACATTTTCCGGACTAATTAAATCGCTCGTTGTTTATCAACGATTGTTTATGTAATGATTTTATGCTTGTATGCGCAGTCACGTATCGCTAATAATTGAATAATGCATTTCACAGATCAGCCACTTGGTTAGGTAACAACGTTTTTCTTCCCTTTTTACATAATAAACGAACGAACTGATATCATACTCATTTTCAAAACCCCGTCGGATCAGCAAAGCAGGTTGATTAAATAGTCATTACAGAAACACCTAGATACGAGTAGGGATATTACACGCAGGTGAAGATAGTCGGTTTCAGTAGTAGGAGCCAGCCGATGTTGGCCAACTCCGATTAGGTCCGTCGTTCACGTTCTACGTTTCGGACGTGTGATTGGATTTGCCACTGGAAGCAATTACCCAATTACCCGTGACAAGTGTCCTTTATTTTCTATCCTCCGCGTCTGCCAACTCCGTTATACGTATTATAGTGTATAGCAAGTCAGCATTTCGCCTCGACGAATACCGAATTCATTCTCTTCACCCTTAGGTGTTATTTTTTTCCATTTTTCTTTTCTTTCCTTTTTTTTCTGCTTTTCAGATTAGTGAAATTGGATTTGGTCCAAACTACGTGTTCCGTTATTCCAAAAGAAGTGAATTTAGCGTTCGGTTAATATGAACGGTGAAGCGATGGGAAGAGCTCGATATTTTTTTGAACTATGCATGGATTCGTTTGTGACGTTTGATATTTGTGCACACATACCGGACCCCGCACACCTCTGCACAGCTGTGGGTAATATTAAATTTCCGTTTATAAAATGGAATAAAATGTACTGCAAACGCGTGCGAGGGCCAGATACGCCTTCGGCATACAAAAGTTTTTGATTGATTGACATATTCATGTGGGAGTGTAAGGCACGCGTCATTCCACGGGTACGAGACTGACGAAATTCACAACCCTTACTAGACTTTCCAAATTCAACACCCGACCAGGTCCTTTTATCCGGCAGGGGCTTGCGAAAAGCTCTCGACACCACCTCCCAACGTTTTTATTAGCATACATTTATATTCGACACTCTCAAAGTGACTACTTCCGGTACCATTTTACGTTCGAGGGAAGGTCAGGCGAGGGCCTCTCCCTTCTCTCTACAATCTACGCTCTCAGGTTCACCCTTAACTGTTAAATCGTTGAAAATTACTTTATACGTCATATCGCGTGAAATTTTCTCACCCCAAAGTACCTACCCCTTGTCTGACACGTTTAACTTATCGCATATGTTACATCGAAGGCGGTTTCATCCCTTCGAGAGAAACTAAACGGTTCCTCTCTACCAATTGGGAGGAAATTTCCTGGACTTTTGGAAATTATGATGCTGCAAGTTGTCGAAAATACCTCCGCACAGATTCGACGCGGATTCTCTTCGGCCCGTTTACACGTTTGAATCGTAAGTCTGAAGGTTTTCCACGCTCGAGTTGAAAGCAGTGTTAAATCGCCTGTTGATAATTATTTTCGTATCGGTGGTTGAGAACTTCGAATTGAAATTGTTTCTCGCAGGGGGTGGGTGGAGGAATCAACGCACTACCCCCTATACACGTATACCTATACCTATGCCCATCTGCCTGCGTCTGTTTCTTGTAGATTTTTCAAAGCGATAAAAACATACATTTTTCCCCCTCGTTTTATGAGAGACATAAATGTCGATGGGAAAACACATATCATATCGATAGTGAAATAATACATCACTTCACTCTCCCGCTAGGGGTATATACGTAGCTTCCTTAGGTATTTTCCCTCCGATGTTTGGAAAAATTTTAAACATAGCTGTTCCGAATCTCATATACCATATGGAATCGAATGGGAGTGAATAATCGTACCGAGCTGACTGATTATTTTTTTATCGATTGATCGAGGATTTATTACAGTGAGGTAAGTGTGGATTAAAATTTTCATAAAACGGAAAGTAAATTTGAAGAGAAAACTTACGAACGGAGTGAAATACGAGAAGGAATACGAATCCTCCCCATCTGAATTTCATTCTTGATAAAATCTTGTTCCTTCTTTCATGGCACGCGTGAGCGAGCCAACGATGTTGAAAATAATAATACAAAATGACAAAGCTCCGTCGGTTGGAATGCGTGAAAATGGTATAAATCTTAAAAATTCAGGGAATAATATGTTCCCCGGGGTGTTTCGCGCTCGCAGACCAACCACAGCAGTCAGCTGCTCCTGTCAATACGTCATTAGACGTTTCATTCCGAGGAAGAAACTGAAAAAAGCGACTCGACAAGAAAGGACAAAAATTGAAAGTAAAAAATCGACGTATCGACGCGGAGCTACGTTCACTTTCACCCCCGGCTAGCAAAATTCTTTATCTCCGGCGGTAAAAGTCTCCATAAATTTTTCCCAACTTAAGAATTCTACAGATCAGCGAAGGAATGAAAATCTGCTCCGCGTAGATTGGCTTAAGTTTGCGGTGACCCCGATGCATCCGGGCTGATCTTTCCGTAGCTTGGAAGTCTGGCTGTCGGCCAGTTCTCGAAGCTTACCGAAAATTTAACTACTTGCACTAATATTCTCGTAGAAACGTCGGACGTCCACGATATTCGCCAGGGGCAGGGTAAGAAATTTACGATTCGCGCATCCATGGCCGAATTCGCGGCGAAATTTTTGCCAATTTCATTCGAACCAACGGATGCCCGCACGTGTCTGCCGTTTTTCATATCTCAACATTAACAACCCCTTCTCGCGCACTAACGCCCGACTAAACCCTGCCAATTCGCGCATAATATACCAATCAAAATTCATTGTTAGAACTGACAGGCGTTCCCAAAGCCAAAATAACGCTATCAAAAATTGGTTTTCGAGTCTCTCACCCTTTTTTAATGCTCTGGGCTAAAACCAGAGGCTACCATACCGTGCCGGACCGGACCTGGACCCGTCCATCGCATCGGACCAATGTTCAATCTACCAGGTCCAATGGTTCGTTAGCGAGTAGAGCTCCCAATAGAGCGTGCATCCGAAGCAGTTAATTAACTTGTCGAACAATTCGCTCATAGAGAGCTTGCGCTCGAAGAGAAGGGATGTGGAGGTACCGAATGCGAGTCAAACAGCTACTGCTGCTACTACAGGTATATACTATTACCATTACTATTACTATTACTATTACTATTACTATCGGCGAAGGAACGAGAAGGACGAAGGAGTAAGAGACAGAGATGACTGTATCAGTTGTACGTGTGCGTCTACTCTGTGTGTGTGTGTTGGACGAAGTCAATTCCCAGGGTCTTCGCTCACTCGATTCTAGGAGCAAGTTCCCAGTTCTCAGTTCCCAGTTCTCAGTTCTCAGTTCTGGGTTCTGGGTTCTGGGTTCCGACAAGTTTGTAGCATCTATTGTCTCGGAACTGAACAAGTCAGTCAAGGAAACGTCTGAATAAGGCTGAACGGAGACAAAACCAAGGCATCTGACAATCTCTCGAATCTCAATGAATACGAGAGAATGTTTTGTGTATGCTCAGAGCCGGGGGGGTACCGATTCAATTATTTTACGTGAGTATCTGCGAAGACAGTATACCAATATGTTTCGACATGACATTTCATTCTCACTCGCGAGTGAAAAGAATCTCTACGAAATTTGCAGCTCTTTGTTTTCAAATTTTTCACCAGCAGACGCGGATATCGTATTCTCTTAAAGGTACGAGGGGTGAGATTCACCCTTCGACTCGGCCTAAATCGGGTACTCGGGTGTCTCGCTGTGCCCGAGGAGTTGATATCAGAAAATAGGCTGGAACTAAATGCGTGATGCTCTCGAAAAATAATTTCAGCCTTTCACAGGCTCGTACGAACTTTTATTACGTAATGAAAAATCCTTTGACTTTATTCATTCCGGCAATATTACACGTTTGAGAATTCCTCCTTGTACTCTTCTTTTGACTTTATATTATCCGAACTCTCTGGCTGGCTAATATTGGCTGAGGTATGCCTTCAAGCTTTGGTATAAACGAGACGGCGACAACGTCAGAATTGACGTTCCCTTTATTTTTATTTGTTCATTTCATACGAAGATTGCTGAAGGTATTCGAGCGTAGCCATGGAGTACAGAGGAGTAAAAAATTAATAAAAATTCATCGGAAGTGGTTTTTAATTAAAGTTCAAACTAGGGAATAATTGGCGATCAACGATTATCCAATAATTTCAACTATCGTATATTTATACAGCCGACAGGTTATTAGAGTGAATTTTGATTATCGGTTATCAGGTTTTTATTCCATTTTATAATTATCACGAAAGTGTGGAAATACACGTTTTCAAATCATCACCGTTTTATCAATAAGAAATATTTTACGTAATAAAACGGAACCCTCTTCAATTTACTTCCGCTAAATCCCTGTCAGTCACGCGTTGGTAAGGAAAATGGCAAACAAGTATCCCCCCGAGCATGGCGTCGTGGAATTAAGCTAACGAATTACAAAAATGTCACGATCTCCTCGAGAAGATAGCCGACGGACGTGAAACTGGGTTGTACAGTAGCTCAGCAGAAAAAAAAAAGAAAAAACTTCCCTCTGCAAAATCTCGAGTGGGGTAGCTGCTCTAACACAAACTAACTTACCCGAGATATAACCGAGCTTCGAAGAAAAACTAATTTTCTTCTTTTTTTTTTTCTTTCATTTTTACCATCGACTTCAATTGATTTTGAATAAAAGAAGAAAAAAAAATTGTTTCCTTTGATTTCGATTGTTTATTTTTTGGGTGAAGAATTATTCTTCATTTTCATCCGGAGTAATTACCGAATTTAATAAACGAATCGAAATTCTGTTTCCCCGTAAATTTTCATCCCTTTTATGATCCCGGATTTGCAGTATAGAATCAGCGGGGGTGTGGCGCGGTGACGGGCGAGTGGAATCTTTAGAGGGCAACCAATTTTCCTCGGCTTGGTATTGTTTATCGAAAAACGCCGGCGTAATGCAATTTGCGAACCCCCAAGGGAACCGGAGATGCGAATATGCCCGAAAGTCTTCTTTCTAGGTTCGCGCTGCGCTCTCTACCCGTTCGATTCCGTTCCAATCCTTACACTCCTCTTTACCCCACTTGCCAGAGCTTTGCTCTACTAGATATAGCCAAGTTTCGCACCCACGACCACCCAGCCCCAGCCCCAGCCCCAACCCTTCTTCGTTCTACCATCTCAGTCTTCGCAGCCCCCGTCGAGCCAAGCCAAACCTTGAGCGCGGGTTCGAATCAACTTTTGTCTATACGCTGTAAAACGTGACCGAACTGTCGAGGGCATTGAAATCCGCACCATGAATACATGGGGGGTACCTTTTCTGCCCTCTCTCTCTCTATCTCTATCTATACTTATTCCGATCGCAGATAGAGGTGTCCCGACGTCATACTTTCCTTAGATATATCTTTATACACCATGCAGAGAACCGAGACGCGACTTATCACGAGTAGAGAAGCTGCATGGGACCAGAGCTGTGAGCCAAAGATTCTAGATCGACGATTCCTAATCAGGTATAAATTTACGAGAAAATATTCTGGTTTTGGGAAATCGCCATTCTCCCATTTGCGTTACTTCGGACAAGTATATCAGTTCATTTTCCATTAAAATTAATGAAAACACGTCTACCGTTTTGTCGGGGATGATAATCGGACTGAGATACGACGGATCTTAGGGGTGGGATACGGGGAGAATAACGTTGGGATAATTTTTGATAATATGGGGGAGAAGTATAATCAAATGATGAAATAGTTTATGGGAGTAAAACGTGCCGATAATGTTGACTACGTGATGAAGCAGCGAGAACCGAGAGGGGAATATATATAACCAACGTTTCATGACAGGGTGATATCCTTGATACGTTATTCGGAGAGAAATTCGTGAAAATCGTGCCGAGTCACCAGTAACCATCAACGTGAAAGGTTAGCTGATCCCTTGGACAGCGGAGTTACGTTCTGTAATTTGGTACCAGCGTATCTATACAGTTTTGCACCGTACACGTTTACGTTGTTTCAACAATAATTCAACTAACTCTGATTTATTTTGTCTGGACGTCAATTAAATTAACTAAAAAATATCATTGTTTTTTTTTCTTTTCCCTTTTTTGTTGTTTCCCCATTTAATATCGTACGGTAAAATGAAAAAATGAAATGAGAAAAAAAAATCAGATTTTAAAAAAACTCCCTATTCACACCAGACTGAATTTGTAGCAGCTGTTGAAAATTCAATGCGCTTTTAACGGGAGGATAAAATTTATTCACCGGATAAATATATATACATATATTTCTTTTTTTTTATTATTATTATCGTTACTATTATTATTCCGAAAGTTACGATATGGGGATAAAAATTTGAATGCTTCGTCCTGTATGTACTACATACAGTATATCGCGGGCCGAGTTATGAAACGAGTAAAAATGAATTGTATGAATAAGATTAACACTCGTGTTAACAAATTTTTAGTTCATTTCGTTTTTTTTTTTTTTTTTTCTTATCGCCCCTTCGGACCGCTGGAATATAGTACGTGATAGTTTTTCGCTACGAGGTGCGGGAGGTTTGCGGATCAAGAATCGGATTATTTGACCCGACTTCGTTATAACTCTTTTATATCCTATTCTCTGAGAGTTCTCCGATAGCTAGTAGATAATCTTTTTTCTCACGATTTTCTATATTATATATACCTATATGTACTCTACGTCATCATTTTTCCATTCATCTTATATCTCCACTTATAATCTATAGATTGTTATAGATCCCGGGGCAGTAGGTACACAACCGAGCCAATTATTTTTACCCGCTTGAGCTTCTTCACATTTTTGATTCCTTTGCAGATTTCTTTTTTTTTTTATCAATTTCCAACGTTTATTCATCAATTTCTTATTTCAGAACAAACATTCGAGCTTCGATATTTTACTAGGATAATTACCAAAATGGATTCTAGACCAGGATTTTAAAAGATAATCAAGAAAACCAAAAAGTATAATACGCCTACACATCATTTTATCATCCCCGGCTACTACATACACACCTAAAAAATAACGAAGTTATTTTTTACGCTCGGTTTTAAGTGCCTCTTTCGCTGTACTCCGCATAATTTATTCGTACGTATGATACGAACGTGGCCAAAAAATCTACGGAGTATATATGTATGTATATATTCATATATATATACATGCACCCCCAATCTGCCCACTTAGATGTGTTAGTTGTTCGCGGTAAATTGGCGTATCACGTTGCATGCGCGTAAATAAGTGCACTTCATTATCAAGGTTTGCATAGGAAACGCGAAAGCGTTTACGCTTGTTATTTACACGTCATGGACGAGAATTATAACCGCCTCTTTGCCGTCGTTGGGGGAAAAATTATACAAAGAAGAACTGACGACGTTCGAGATAATAATTTTTTTAATTTTTCACGTGTATCTTGTATACGGTTTTTAAAAAAATACATGAATCGATATCATCCTCCCAAGTTCGAATTTCCCGGAAGATTTTATTCCCTCTTCGCCGTTTATCGTATATCGTTAAATCTAACCAATCGAACGGAAAACAGCTGAGAACCTTGGAAGCTGATCTTAGCTTTTTACTCAATTCGTAAAAAGACCTCGAAACTCTTGAAAAACATTTTTAACGACTCGGTTTCGACTTCTTTGCACCCCTGACCGTCCGAACCAAACTTTGATTGGAAATTTTGAATATTTTTACAAGACAATTATATATTAACTGAAATCACGGAAACCAGGGTTCAGGGTTTAACGTGTGTGCAATAAATGATCAGGTCTAATTATTGTACAGAGATAAAAGTAGGTCGCCACCTTGGCGAAGAGCAGATGAGCTTTTACTACAGCTGGATCTGAACTTTGTAAAGGCTTATGAAACCCGGTACTGCTATTGGCTAGCCATTCTACACCTCATCCTCTTAAGTGGAATTCCGAGTCCGGTCACGATGAGGTTTCGAGAGGGTTTTACGGATTTCAGGAAGTTTGTCTTTTACTGGTAATAGTTATACTGCCTTCAGAACTCGAAAGATTTATAAGTTCCCGCGTCTACGTGAGTCTAATGTATACTGTACAATTAACAAATACATGTGATATAACTGGCCGAAGGTGTTACCGAGCCCGTTCAACTTTATCGCGAATTTCGAGGAAGAAAGACATACGAAAGACGGGAAAGTTTTGTAAGATAAATAAATAAAATGGAAAGAAAAAAAAATGAAATCTGCACCCCTGTTGCGATGAAATAATAACAATGATAACAAAGGGAAAGAAAATTTACGAATAAACCTACCCGGAAGTTATTCTTCTTCTTTTTAAGACCATAAGTGGAAGGGAGGGAATCGAGTGTATGCATATAGTGTGGATGAAGGAACGGATCCCTTTCCTCTCTTGACTTTAGCTTGATAATTATGTTTCGTTCCCGTTTTAACGACGCTTCAATTTTCTTTTGAAAAGGCACGAAACGCAAACCAGCCAAAACTCGAGGTCCGATGGCGCGTTAAATTGGCTCTCAAAGCCCTTCGGGGCCACTCGAAACGTCGATAAAACATAAAATGAAATATGCCCACCCGCCTACCCCGAAAAGCCAGGAATCAGTTCGCAAAGAACACGACGCGTATCACGTATGTAGATAACATCCAACACCAAACGTATGTATCGGCAGAAATCGGAGGAAGGATTTGCGGCGAAAGACGTGGTTCTGACTAAATTTTATCACGGAATTTATCCCATCCCCCAGCCCCCTTCCCCCGTCACACAATCTCTGTAATAATACTTACGGTATAGATTCTCGATAGTTCCGAGCTTAAAAGACCATTCCACGATTTGCAGAACGTTAATTTCCGCAAGTATTAGCAAATATATTACTGCCGGGGTTTAATCCGCTGAAATATTCCCAATAAATGTCGTTTAAGGTATCTTTATGGGACCGGGTTGAGGTTCCGAATTTTAAAAGTTCCGAACGGTGAAAATTCCGAATTTGAATATTACCTACTCACAGTTTTCGGAAAGGGTATTTTCCCGAAAATCTACATAGCCGATTTCAAAAACTGTGAAACGAAGAACACCGGAGGTTCGAGATTCCGAAAGCTAAGAATCCGAAAGGCCAAAACTCGGAAACTCGAAATTCACGGATGTGTCCATTCAGTGTTTGATACTTTTTGGAAAAAAAAGTTTCGAAATCTCATCAATTATTTATGACATCGAAGTCATCGATTGAAGTAGATGAGATAAGTCTCATAATAGCGACGAATAGCTTATCGCGGGGAAAATCGCGACGATTAGTTTATCGCTAATCATGAATAAATAAAATATTACCGAATATTCAATCGACCAAATTGACTGCAGGATATTCTAGACCTAGACATTTACGGTTCAGATAATAACCCGCGAGTGGATAGCCGCTGGAATTGTCCAGTTGTCGGGTTGTCTAACTGTCAGGTACAGAAGGCTGACCATTCACTGATTTTACTCCTTATAATACGACTGCCAGTTTAGTTTCTAGCCTCTAAAGTCGGACAGCTCGTTCGAGTCTCGGATATCAGTTTCAAAATCGGACAAATGTGAGTAGAATATATTTTTCATTTTTCAAAAAAGATAGAAAAAAATTATCTCCAGATTTTTCAAGGGTGTAGAGGGTTGAAGTATCGTTTTCGCGATATTAATTAATGGCCGTTTTCAATCCCTGCTTCGAAAAGCCTACACTTTTCTGTTTTCTATCTGGAATTTTGGGAATTATCTTTCAACCAGAGGAAAACAATTCTAGGTCTGAAATATCTCGAGCGTAATTTTGATTTCCCGTGAAATC
This sequence comes from Tenthredo distinguenda, assembly GCA_947538915.1. Lineage (NCBI taxonomy): Eukaryota > Metazoa > Arthropoda > Insecta > Hymenoptera > Tenthredinidae > Tenthredo > Tenthredo distinguenda. The sequence goes on from OX384535.1 coordinate 3,056,000, forward strand.
GCGTAGTAGCGCATGTTTCCGGTTCGCAACTTCTTTACGCGGAAATAACACAAGCAATTCTCTCCCTCTCGCGAACTGTTCTCACCGCTGGTTCTCCTGATTACTAATTCGTGTAACAAATTTCTATTTGCCTACACAGGTTCTCGGGAATAACGTCATCCAGAAGTCCCTGTGTATACGTAGAACGATAGCTCGCAATTCACAGGAACGATGATCAACCCCCGTCGAAAAAAAACCTCATGATAGAATCTCAAAAAAAAAAAAATTTGTAAAAATAAAAATGTAATTCTTTTATATTCATAAGTTTGGGTATAGAGGTGAAATTGGAATTCGATTAAAATTCTCGTAGGCTTTCATCGGCTCGAAGTTTTGTCACTGTAAAGCTTTATTCGCAGCCTATTATGCAGGGTATACATGAGTCCATCTAGAGGGTAGAATCGAATCTTTCTATTCGTCGGAAGAGAAAGGGAAATACTTTGTATTCGATTCGGTGACGAATTTGGTGTATTCAGCCCAGGGAATGGTCCATCGGTCAATCGGGAACCTCCCTCGTCCATCGCTTCGAAAGCGTGACCAAAATAGGATGACCATTGTAACCACGTGGGATACGAGGCGCTTGCCCAAGGGGTGTAGGGTAGAACGTAGAACGTAGAACGTGGAACGTGGAACGTGAAGCGCGACGCTTTCTCCCTCGCTCTCCCTAGCAGCATGTCACGAAACCTGGTGGCGCCCAGAGGGACGGCCAAATTAATGGGCTCACAGGATATGGAACAGTGTGATACGTGATCCTTTGGCATGGTGTATCCCCCGGCTTCCCCCATTGCATTTGAAAAAAATAAAACGGACAAAAAAAAATTGGAAAAAAACTGGAAAAAAAATCCAAAAAGAAGGGAAAGCTCAAAAACAGTTTCAATTCTTCCTCCTTTACAGAATGCGGACGCTTTGTTATTCCTATTATATTTCTGAAGGGACAGTCCGCGGTTCGAAATGACCCACGTTTCACCCGGATCATTTATTACAATACATTTGCCACGGAATTCTCTATCTAAAAATTCAGTTTTTCTTACAAAATAACCGACAAGGTATAGGTGCACATATGCCTTATGTCACACGTATGAAACATCGCTCTTCAATTGCACAGGTAATCGATGGAAAATTATTATTCCCGCGTGGCTGCAGGGTTGTAGGTGTAAATAGCAAATAACAACAAAATAAAAAAGAGAATCTCGTTTAATGCACCGTAAACTTCGCTCGATGATCCCCTGTACCGCATGGAAGATGAATTCTCATTGAAGAAATAGAGCAAGAGTGACGAAAACAAAAAGAAAAAGAACGGGCGAATCAATCCGCTAGGGAAAGAGAGGGAAGGGATGATATTGTAATGATAATGAACGAATGAATTCATTTAAAACCTTGAAAAATTGTTCATCTGTATGAAACGCGCGCGGTTCGTCACATATCGTACCCATAGATGTGTGTGTGGGACTGTTCGAAATTCAGAACTAAATTTGAACAGCGCAATGATAATCGATAAGGGAGATAACGGCTGGGGGTTGAATCCAGAGCGACATCACGGGTGCGGGATGGGTGGGTGCCTGGTTTTTGGCAAAAACTTATCGGAGGTGAAGCGGTCGTGAACCGCAGGCTCAGGTCTGGAGGTGGACGAACCAACCGAACTGAAACCGCCAACTGGATTCGAAATTATACAAATTGCGGAGAGATTAGCATCGACTCGGGAAAACGGGGAGACCGGGAAACGGGGAAACTGGGTGACGTTGTACACGTGGTACACGTGGTACAGAGACGAATGGGCGAGCCGGTAAAATTGCAAACTCACTGGATTTATGGGCGAGGGAGAGAAAAATAGGAAAATATAAGGAGGGAAGAAGAGAGCGGGTGAAACTCGCCCCGTTTCCAATCGAGGCGAACTTGTTCGCGTATATACATATATACCTACCGAATTTACTCAGTTGTCAAAAAAATTTGTGGCTCTGTTAGGTACCCAACTCATAAACCGGGATTGTTGGATTGTAGAAGTGCCCAAGATATTCGAATGCGGAAAAAAAATTTCAAAAATTATTCCAAAAATGTTTCAACTTTTCATTTTAAAAACAACCCTTTCTTATTTTCGTTCCAGGTTCTCTGTTTCCCTTTATCGCGGACAAAGGACATCAAATTGCGAGGGTCAGTGACCGACTTTACCCTTTCGAGCTTACAACAACTTTCATTACTGCTCTTTACCTACTCGAGAGAAAAAAAGAGAGGAAAAAAAAAAAAAAGGGAAGAGAAAAAAGGAAATGAGTGAACGAACCAGTCAGATGTTGGAATAAATATTTTACGGCGTTGCGTTGGGTTGCGGGGGTTGAGTGGATAGCCCCAAGCTTGCGGTGGACGTAGGTAGGTACTGGTACAGCCTCGCGTGCCGGTAACGCATTTGCATTATATAATTGAATAGCCATCCCTTGTTTTTTGTTCCGTTGGTTTTTTTTTTTCCTTTTTATTCTTCTTGTTTCTTCTTTTTGTACAAAAACTTTAATTAACACGTGTGCAATCATTGGCGGGTACGAGACAAAAGCTAGGAAAAAAAAGGAGAAGAAGAAACGTGAAAGAATTTTCAAAGCCTTTTTACAGCAGATTCTATTGACCTAGAATTTTTTTTTGCTTTTTTATTTTCATTTTTTTATTTGATGAAAGGAAATTCTTTGATATAGAAATAACGATCAATGGGATCGCATTGGGCTACTGAAAAAACCACTTCACGCATCAATGTTCGCAAAGCAAAGCTGATTACGCGGGGAACGGTAACGAAACGTGAAATTTTAAAACACTTTTAAAGGGCTTGGTTGTATCAGTAAGCAAATCCTCTACGGGAATTTTCGACGCTGCTAAAGGGATGAACAGATGAAAGAGAGAGAGAGGACGTGATACGAGATACGAGAGCCAGGAAACGGGAGAGAGATACCATACGAATAAGGGATGCGAAGGTGGACGGAGAAGAAGACGCGGAAGAAACGTCCTTTGCAAATTCGGATATCCTTCGTTGGTTGCCTGCTTGCAAGTGGAGTAGGTAAGTATAGGGAAGGTCGAGGGGTAGGACAAACAGGCTGGCATGGGGGGCTGTAAGGAAGTAAGGGAGGAAGCCTCTTGGCTATACTTGGCAAAGAGATACAATTTATTCAATCCTCATTCCTTCAGGTGACCCTTCGCACGGGCGTTGCCTTTTTTTTATCACTCTTTCTCTCATTCCTTCTCCCAGATCCACTCCACTCCACTTCTCTTTACTCTTTTTCTCTCCTCTCCTCTGATCTCCTCTCCTATCGTCCCTACTCCTCGATTCTATGTCCTGATACTTTTTTTTTATTTATTTTCCCCCGGCTTACCCTCGTAAAACTGAATCAATACGCGCCTATATCTCTTCACCGCGTTTATAGGTACACCGACTTATCAAGTTATACGTATACACATATACACGCGTGTGCATACGCAGCTCACACGTTTCAATGCTACTTTTTTTTTTTCGTTTTTTATTTTGGTCTCGATTCCGTATGCGCATTTACAGGATAAGTATCACTCGTCGATATCTGGGTATCGCCTATAAATACATCTCTCTATTTCAAGTTTAATTTCATTCGGAAGTTCGTCAGTGAGTGAAGAGAAAAAAAGCTCATTTTTAAGCCAATTCTCGTTTCAACCCTCGTCGCATCCAAAGCCAGCTAATCTCCATTAATAACCTGCAAGATTCCTAAACTGTTGAATTACCCTACTTTTTTTCATCCCTCTTTTTTCTTCATCTTCTTTCTTTTTTCTCCACTTTCATTTTCTAACGAATAATTTTCTTGTAGCACTAGCTTCTCGCCAACCGGCTATCATTTTATGTCAGTTATACGTAATGACTTCATTCGTTTTCCCGTAACAGCTGTATAGTTGGAATATTTTATTGAATTCCTGAAATGTATGGATTCTAAACGTCACTACTTATTTCTCCTCGCTTATCTATTACCACCGACTAGATAGGTATACGTATGTAGGTAGGTATATGCACACGAAGGTGCCACTTTCATTATTCATATAATAACGCGAGGCTATTTAACATCTGCTTCCATCGTATCGATTTCGAGAAGCTATAACATTCGAGGCATCAATTTCTTCGCCGACTCTCCCGAAAGAGAGAGAATTTCAAATTCTACGGTACTAATTTCTTCTTTTTTTTTTTTTCGCGAAAACTCGTGTTCCGACAGATTTTGCTATTCAATTTCTCTACCAACCGCCTGCCCGGTTTCATTTATACCTTTGTTCTCCGTTATGTGCAGGGGTAGATGAGTTTTGAGCTGCGGGTTCTGTTTTACATTTATTGTTGGCAACTTTGCGAGGAACGAAGAAAAAAAAAAAAAAAGTACAGAAATTAGTGCAAATAACGCAATTGTACAAATTCATTGTGCGAATATGAAAATTAACAAAAGTTGTTACTCCAGCATTCGCCAATTCATTTATACTACATGAACACAGCTCGTACTTGTAACTTTTTGGCTCTATTATCACGGGCTTTTTTATTTTTCTTTTTTTCCTGTTTTTAATTTGTCTTTCCTTTTTTTTTTGCCAAACCGTTTTCACCACAGCTTTACTACCGCTCGTTTCACCTTCGGTTTAAGTAACCAGGTCAACGCATGAGCTCTAGACTCAAGTATTATTTTTCAGTTTTTTTTTTTTACATTTTTTCTCGCTTCTTTCCACAAATCCAATGCCAACAATATATGGCGTCACGGTACTTTACGAGCGGGTCCACGATGAAGATATACGAAGTGGAGGCTGGGCGTCTCCGGGCTGTCTCAAGGGTATAACTGTCTGCTGGTTCCCAGCACTTTTGGCTCTCTGGTTCGCAGGGATAAAGGATGTCTACGTCTGTAGGTTAACTCGACAAATTAACCGCCCCGTCTCTCACCTCGCTTCGTACTATTCAATTTTTTAAAACCTAGAATAGATCGAAAAAATTCTAGTTTAGAGTTCGGGGTTGGAATACTAGAGTAAGGGTTGCCCGCAGGGCTCAGCTGTAACTCGGTTTATTGTTTTATTATTAATTCAACTCTAACCCGAAGAAGAAAAAGTAGAATAGTATAAAGGGATGTGGGAGCTTGATGAAATGAGGGAGGAAAAAAAAGGAAACGTTTGTAAATCAGCTGAAATGAGAATATATGCAAAAACTGCAGACCATATCTAATGGCTCTGGCTGCAAGCCGTTAAAGCATTTGTAGCTGCAATTTCAGCTGCAGAGATAGGGTGGTTTTATTGTCGGAACACCCTCAATTCCTCCCTTGGCGAATCAACCTCTCAAGGGAAAAAGGGGAAAATCACGTAGCGGACTAAAACTCCTTGTCTCTACTTCCGAGAGCTCGGATGATCTCTAATTTCATTTTACTTTTACCTAATGCGAATTTTCTATCGGGGATATACTCTGAAGTAATTGGCACGATATTATTCACACGAATCGACGTTCAATCGCCCTTATAATTTTCATAGATCGATACTTATATTCAGATACTTTCGTTTCAAATACAACGTGTTAAATTCCTAATGAGAAATCATCTCAACGGTGCATAAAATCAAAGATGAAGAGGAATAACGCGTTGAAAAATTTAACTTTTGTTATCGTTATGAGAAGAGATCGTCAATCGTTTAAAAGTACAAAACTAACAAAACCGAGGAAAAAAGGAACTGAGTAAAACGGAAGAATAATCGGATGCGAACAGAGTTTCGGAATGCACGGGGAGACCCAAGGGTAGGTATTATAATTAGCTTGAGACCTTCCCTTATTTTTTTTTGTTTTTTATTCGTCATGCTTTCTAACTTAATCTTCAGATTTTATATTACCCGTAACAGTATTTAGCTTGTTTAATTAAATTTTGCCGAGCTAGTTGGTGCAGTTCGCGCAGCTACGAATATTAGTATTATAATCTACGTGCATTCATACATACGCTGACGATTATTCCTGGTGCAAGTTATACGGAGCAATGGGAGTTTTTGAATGAATTAATCTCTATGTATTATAAGGCTTTATTTTATTTTGTTATATCCTGCATTTGGTGGAGAGTCGGAATTATTATTAACGAAAAATGTTTAGCGGAGGTGAAAATTGATGTACGATAATATCGGAATTATTCTGTTTTGTTGATTTTATACTATTTCAATTTGCTAATTTTAATTCGGAAACAGCTTTTTCCGAGAGCTATGAATCTCGCGATACGAATGATCGTCTCTTTTTACGACGGAGCAGATCGTAGTCGCGCTTGTCCCACTCGGTTTTCGGAATTTCGCTGATATTTGAGCTATCATATAGTTACGCGTCGTGTTATACGAGATAATAAACATAAATAGAGCAATTAAATACGACACACGATCACACGGTCAAGTAATTGTAGCGGAAGCCGCGGCTGCATTAAGCGTATTATAATACTCAGACATGAAAATATTAATTTCACATCTGCGAATATATAACCGGCGCAGAAACTCTACGAGGTGAATGAATTCCGTGAAAATTGCAAACGGTATGGTCGTTTTGCAAAGTTGTAAAAAATATAATGTAAAAAAAAAAGAAAGAAAAGAAAAAGAGCGAAAAAGATTCGAACGAAAATTTTCACCCAACTCTCTTTTCATTTTTTATTTTTTCCTCACAACTCGTGAAAAATATGTGTGATAAAAAAAACAAAATCCAAAAAAAGAAAAGCAGGATTCCAGATGTCTGAAGAACTTCTGTCTGGCGGACTGGCTTGCATCTTGAAAGTGGATGCAATTAAGACGTAGGTGTAAGCGAAGGACGCTTTTGACGCTCTTGAGGCTGGGCCGGATTTCACAGGTCGACGCTTCCGCGACGTACGTACCTCCTACTGTTGGTGAGATTCAGAAATACGTACACACACACGTACAGCTAAGTATATGTACTGATATACCGGGTCTATTCCACCGCTGCGAGTTAAGTTCGAGTACAAAAGTGCAGGGTAACTACACACACGTGTATGTACGTGTATACGTGTAAGTATGTATACACACGAGTCAGTTACACGGTAACGTGTATGTGATTTAAGAGGTAAACTCGGTGTAAAGATATGTGTATAAAAAGATGGCAGGAAGAGCATCCGTACAGGTATAACAACCCGAGACGTATATACGTGTATACGTAGGTATATGCGAGTACCGGGGTAGACTGGTTTTAAACAAAACTTTAGTAGACTCCTGAAAGTCACATTTCACCTGGTTATTCTCAAATGGTCTCACTACTCAACGTCGGACCATTTTCCCCAAATCGTACGTCGTAAAAAATACTCGAATACGACCCACCTTCTGTATCTATTTCACCCTCTACAGAGGCACGTGAATTATCATCAGAAACATTCCTTCCCGAAATTGTTTCCTCGATTAATTCAACGAAGAAGAATCCTGATAATTGTTCCAATTTTTTTTTTTTCACCTTCTATGAAGCTTATACCTATACATATATGTATACATGTATATATGTATGTATATATATATATATATGTATCTTCGATATTCTCCTATCCCGGTTATTCCCAGAAGTTTTTAACGAGCAGAACGAGCAAGTGGATATTCGGCACGTAGTGCGATGTTGTACGGTGCACAGTTGGCGAGAAATTCGCGAACCGTGAAGCGTGATCCAGTCTTAATTAGACGCGTGGTCTTCGTCAAAGACAATTAGAAGATGGAACTTCTCTGGCGGTTCTACACCAGCGGTATACTACTATTCGGTAAGTTAATACGCATTATATTAACAATATGTATACATACATATATCCAAGTATATACATATATATATGCACGTTCTTTGCCGTCTGTTATAAACACATATATGCATAGTATATGGATACACCCGTTTTATTCGCATATATGTATATTACGTACATACCTGGGATAGGTATATGGGGGGTTATACGAGCGGTTATCCTTCAGCCGTGGTATAATACCAGAGGTGGTATTGCACCGAACAGGATTTACGACCACTTTAGGTAACGACAATCTCATGTAATATAATACAGATATGGGTTGGATTATATGCTGATTTCGCTGGGTATATACTGTACTGATATCCTCATGCGCTGCACCATCCTGCTGCATATAACGTATGTTTCGGATTGTGCCATTCTCACCATCCTTACGCCTCCTCGTCATCATTTTAGCTCGTATCCTACAGCTACTAATCGTAAGCAGGTCTAACCGGCAATCACCGGCCATCAAAGCTGGATTATCCCCTGTTTCTGTCGTTTATAATACATACGCGGGTGATATATTATTAATACGGAATTAATCATTCAAAAGACGTTGCAGCGATCGTCCAACCCGAAATATCTGATCCTACGTCACCTCTCGAATTTTTTCAGATCGTTGTGTAAAACAATTCTGCCCCGTATTTAAGGGAGGAAATTTAATACCCGATTAACTATAAATTTTGGGGGATAAATAGAGCTCAATTTATTCCGTTCATTACCTGTAATAGTTACCGCAGGATATACCCTTCTATACCTATATCCATGCATGCAGGCACGCATGCATGCCCACGAGCATATGAGTTTGATGCAATTAAATTTAAACAGGGATATAATGATATTCTCCGGCAAACAAGAGCTAGGGCATCGATACAAAGTCGACTTCTACATGTATGGAAAATATTAATCGCATAACGTGCCGGGTAGGAAACCATGCGTTAAGTTATACCACCCCCATGTTTTCACCTACATTGTACAGAGTTTAATTACCACACAATGCGATAGGCTTTAAATACGACGCATTAAACACGCTAAGTATTTAACGTCGAATTACTGCGGTAATCGAGGGTCGCGTATGTCCTTTTTTTTGCCTCAAACATTTTTTACGTTTTGTGTAAAAACTGTGTGAAATCATTCTAGAAAATTAATGCGATGTTTCGTGGGTAGAAGGCGGAATAATACATTTTTATTTCGTTCCTTTCCTTATTTTTTATTCTCATATTCTTCTCTTTCTTTTCATTTTTATTTACCTCTTTTCTTCTCATGTATATGCCAAAAGGTAGGTACGTATATACCTATGGGGACAACTCGTGGTCTCAAAGAGACGGCCTAAAATTACATTTTCAAACTCGGCAAAGAGCGGGAGGGACTCGGATATGGGGTATGGGGTTGGAAAAAAAAAAAGGTAGAGAAGGAAGGAAGCCAGGAAGGAAGGAAGGAAGGAAGGAAGGAAGGAAGTGAAGAAGGGAATAAAAAAAAAAGTACGGGCAAGAGTAATATATAACCAAATGCGCCCTCCTGTCCAACCCGTAAACCCATTCGATAAGCTCGCGTCGACACGGTACAAGTTTGAATCACGAAACTTTATGTAACTTACTTTAATAACTTGACGCAACAAACACCAAGAACCACAAAACTAGACCGTGATACGTTCTACCCAACTCCAAACACGATGTTGATAACCTGTCTGTAACTAACAAATCTAAATCGAAATTGAAGCGAAAATCCATAAACTTGTCCCCCTTCGTATCATTTTCACCTGAAATGTCCGAGCCTACGGACACCTCTACTACTCATATTTTCCACGCGTGTATCGAGTGGCAAATGTGTCTGAAAAGTTTCGGGTTAAAGTAACGTTTGATGAAACTAAGGGTGGTGCACCGGTTCTTTGGGTAAACAAGTTAAATTAATTCTCGCAACTATATCAAGATTCCATCTCTTTCTCTCCCGGCTTTTCTAGCCGGGTTTTCGGGTAGCCCGCAGGTTTAACTCTGGATCCCTGTGCACGGGGAGTAAGGGTTTCTGTTCGGGAAACACGTTCCTGGCACAAGACCCTCCGGCACCGCGAACAAACAAACTAACTTGAGCCACCTTCTCCTTATTTATTGCGCACAGTTTCGTAATGACGCCACGTGTGCCAGAAGCCCAACGTTGGGCTCACGCTGCAGGATCACCAACTTAACTTAAGTTTATGGGGCCTGCAGAGCTTCTTCACGCGGGTAGGTTGGTCGGTAGGTACATCATCCCCTGCCTCAGACACCGTACCCTGTACCCCATGCCTCCCCCGCCTCCCCTCGTTACGGGATTCTCTACCCCTGACTGACCTCTGACCTCAGAATTATACTCGAACCCTGCGATTCTTGTTTAACGAGCGTACAATGGACGGGGTAGAAAAAAAAGGAGGTAACTCGGTAAAGGAGGGTATTTATCGTCGGAAAACGAGTGTATGTTCAACCCTTCTGAGAGGGGAGAGATTCCGTGTATGCGGTAACTCTCGCGGAACAACACGGCTTAGGGATTCACGCGATCGCCGATTACTAATTTCGTCGCAGGATCTGAAAACGGTAAAAAAAATTCGATCGGAGATCAACCTTTTTTGCAAATCGTTTGAGAATCGCGAGAGCGAGAATATCGCCGTAGAATTTCACCCGTGTCGCATTAGATCGCGGGGAAACTGTTGTGGAAGAAACAGGGTAACTTTGATAATATATTCTATTCGTGGAGGCTGCAGCTCCTCGAATGATACTCTTTTAGAACGTGTTTTTCCATCTGTTTGATGCCATTATTCGACGGTTGAATTTAGAGGGAAAACCTAAAGCATAAAAGAAAGAAGCAAGGAACTGTAAATAATGTTTGAAAAATGAAAAATATGAAGAGAAAAGAAGAGAGATCCATCCAGGGACCATCAATTTAACGCGGAGCACGCGCCACTCCACGCGGTCTGCCTCTGCCTCTGCCTCTGCCTGCGGCCGAACGTAAAGCGTTGCGAGGCGTTTGCGGGGGCTGAAGAAGGCCCGTCTTCTCATGACGTATCGTTGCGATTATACGCAGCACGTGCCACACAACGGGCAGCGAATCTCGTTGTTGGGGTAACCCCAGGCAGTCACCAGTCACCGGGACCACCACCGCATCTGCGGCCGCACGCAAGTCTCGAGATTCGGGGTTCGAGGTTCGCGTTTCGCGCTTCTCCCTACTCCCTTGCTCGGACGACCCCCCAAGCTCACGTAAAATATTGCAGCTATTAGGTACGGGCAATGCCTGCCTTCTGTTCCCTCGGCTATTCCTCTCTCTTACTTTCGGTATACATACACCCCGTATATCCATGAGTATGAGAATCACGCGTGATGATAATTGCCCCCTCATTAATTGGATACGTGTTTCACCTGGGGAGCTGCGTGAGAAACGGGGGTGGATTTATTTTATTTCTATTCATTTTTTATCCCGTAACGCGCGTTATCAACCTTTCGAAGAAACGTTACCGGGGATAAGATCGTCGGGGTAAATTTTTGTCAAATAAATGGAGCAGACCGAGTTCTGCGTTAGTGAAAATCAACGGGGAGCTTGCACCTAGATGGAGAAAGCGGTGAAAGATTTAAAAGGATTTTAAGGGACTTGAAAGGATTTAAAAGGACCCGTTGCCGCTCTCGGATTCTGCTTGGTAGGTCCGTTTAATGGCACTGGGAACGGCTCGTTCCACGGGACCTTTTCCGGAGAGAGGTCCTTCCGTCGTACTTGGATTCAATTAATTACGCGAACTAGCGAAGGATTAAGAGCAGAAAATTGAGACACGCTAGGCCCAGGGGCTTCGAAGATATTAAAAATGGTACGAATTACCGTCCGATCAGAAAAGTGATCGGGGTTGTGAAAAATCCAGAGAATCAACGCGATTCGAAGCTGGAAAAGAAGAGCTTTCCATTCTTTACTTCCCGAATATTTATCCTATTCCCAGTTTCTATATCTAGCGAAAATTTCGTCGGTAGAAAGAGAGAGGGAGAGCTGGTCCTAGGGGATGAAGAAAATGAGGAAAAGGCGGTAGAGGACGGTGGCCTTAAGGGATTAAAGGATTACGTCCTTCGTATTTACGACGGTAGATGCCGGGAAACTGGCCCACCGCTTCCCACTGGCTCCTCAGTATCGTTCCGTCGCCGCGACGCACGCTTCCGAGCTTAACGGAAGGTTCGTGCTCGGCCTCGAACAACCGGAAACACCAATCACTTACGAAATTCTCGTTGCCTTGAAAATCTGCGGGCCTAGTCGATCCCAGAGGGCAAGAGGGCGAGAGAAACTACCTAAGCCATCCCCCGGGATCAATTATGAAGGAAATAATTAAATCCCGGGCGTTACCTTAAAAAAAAATTTTTTTTACATTTTTCAATTAAAAAAAAATAACACCGCGTCCTCTATATTTCGCCAAAGATTAAATTATCGATCTCATCTTCCTTCCTCGTCTTTTCTATCAACTTTTAATCACATAAAAATGAAATTTTACCGCGTATGTCGTAGGACATGGTATATATATGTTTAGAGGAGTTTGGGAACGAGCTTGTCAGCTTCTACTCCATACGAAGGCATGATTATTTGTAAGGGTGCCTGCGATGGGATGCCGTAGGCATAAGGCAGGGTTAAATATTACATAGGCTAAATGAAACGGGGCAAAGATAACACCGTATAAAGCCTCTGTCTCCTGCCGAGGAAGCCCTTCTGCAGCTCTACTACCGTTTCATGTTTGTGCGGTTTACCTTGTCACCGCGTTTTTCTCGCTTCCCATATCTCATTCTCTTCTCACTACCCTTCGGCGTTCAAACCCGAGCCTCTAAAACTCAGGGAAATTAGACGTGATGACAGGAGAACTCCCATACGTGTCCGTAAACTCGACGTTATAGATATGTATGCATATGTTTGATATGATATATGCTTGAATTGTATATATGCGTATAACGCAATTATTCTCGACTATAATGAACGAACTTTCGAGTATAAAACTACCCGCGTGTAACACAATTGAAATTTTTTTTTAATATCTACTTTTGGATGTACGAATTCGCAAGCAACATTTTTCCATGCGAAAATTTCATGGGATAATGCATTCCGCACACACTCTGTTTCAGCGATATTTGATTTCGGATAGAAATTGGTAGGTACCGTGTAACGTAGCGGTACGTGAATTTTGTACGAAAAACTTTCTTTCTTGTTTCATTTTTTGCCGTTATTATATTATATTACATAGCAACTTTCAATCACCGAAAAATATACTCTGCGTGACATTCTGCGGTTTGCGAATCACCGCGTAGTTCAGCTGTGCTAAAATGAAAATGGGATGAAAAAAGAAAAACGCAAAGGAAGAAAATTTAGTGGTTTATTTTATTTTTCTCGATTAAAGTCGACGCGGCTCAATCCTGACGTCGTTGGCAGTAGTTGCAACCTCTCAAACTCGGTCATCCCCTAGCCCAACCCTTTGGGCGACAAACAACCGTTCAAGAAATGGGCTAGCAGGTGATACTCGAATTTCCGAGTCGTAAAGTCAGCAGCAGTAAGAATCTACGCGGCCCATCAGTTGTTCGATATTAGGGCGTTTCTTTGAGCCCCTTGAAGGCCCTTTCATCGCCAACCACTAGCCAACTCAACTCTTTGAGGGTTTCTCGATGGAGGTGCTGCCCCAAAGTGTCCCTTTCCCTTTCCCTTTCCCTTTCCCTTTCCCTTTTCCTTTTCCTTACCCTCCCCCTTTTTCTTTTTCCTCCCTTTAACCCCGCTGGTCGGCAACTCTCGTTCTATAAAAGAGACGGGTGCGAGACCCTCGAGGCTGCTGGGAGTGGAGAATAATATTCTTAAAGCCCAGAGCATCTGTAAGCTGACGATAAAGGTCCGAGTGGTTGTGGAGAACGATGAAGAGGAAGAGAAAGAAGAAGAGGAAGAGGTAGAGGTAGAGGAAGGGAAGAAAGAGTTTGGCGGGTTGACGTTGCCTACGGTCGCATCGTTTTGGCGTAAAGCTCAAAAGCCTTGGTAGACGAGTAGGTAGCTGAGGGGTCAATGGGTTGAAAGAAGGTCCGAGGTCCAAGGTCCAACGAAACATTTTCTGTGCCAGAGCTGTTTGCGACGCTTTTTGGTGTAGCCGGTAAGCGGGGTGGAAGAACAGTAGAGCCTTTGCACTTTTGTTCAATCTACAACTCCGCAGCAGCAACCCCTGACAGCTAACGTTGGCCTGTCGCCGCAGCTGCTTTGTCCACAGATTTACCTTTTTTCTCGTATTTTTTAGTTTTTTATTTTTCTTTCTCTCTTGTTTCTCATAATTTTAAAAGCCAATTAACAACCTTTGTGTCTTTATGCCTGCGGTTTCAACCAGATTCAGCGATTACACAATCTGTAGGAAGCAGCCTAAGCCGCGCTACCACCACTCGAACAATTCTCGTCGATTTACGTTGAATTTAACCAAAAATTTTTAACGGTCTGGGTTCAACATACTGTTCAAGGTATCGAAAAATCTTTCTATACAGTTATACTCAGGTAGGTAAACCAGAAGTCCACACGGTTCTTCGGGCTAATTGCAAATCTCTGAGAAGTTGCCCAGTCCGTAACTTTGAGACATGGAACTAGTTTCAAAGTTCTTAGTTACTGGGTGACCAACTCCTCGCTTCGAATCAACCCTGCCCCTAAACCTCGGTGAATTTCACTTGAAAACCCTCGGTCCATTAGATTATGACCAAGTTCTCAATATCGCGAGATTAATTGAATACCTTAAACTTGATTTCTATGCATAGGGTGGCAGGCTATCCGATCCTGATTCACTTTTCGATTCACCGTCCGATATTAACGACATATGAATAGAAACGAGACTAGAAATGAACGAAGAAATATTTGTAAAATCTCATCAACCTTTGACGGGACGAGTACCCACCTTTATTATGTCCCCGTCTTTGGTCGTAAGAGTAAGATCGTGATAATACTAAAGGAGGAAGATTTATCCGTCGATTTCTTACTCCAAAGGGTTTTGTGAGAGTTGAAAAGCGCGGGTAACGCTCGAGCGGAGTTGGAAAATCGCAGATCGGCTATCTACCGTTTCTTTGATTATAGTCAGCGGGTAGATACCGTGAAGATGAAAAGCTAGACCCGGATAACCGGAGAATGAGACGTTCAAATTAACTGCACGAAGTAGTAAAAACCGTCCCTCCGTTCCCAGCACAAGCTCGAAAGTTTATCGAGGAGCTCGCTGATGCGCGAGATGAAGTACCTGCTCGTACCTGGTTTAGCCAATATTAACCTACCCCCTAGAACCGATAAATAATTCAAATGAACACCTTTGAAATTCTCAAATGCGGACCTTTTATCCTCTACGTTATATGCGATTATTAATTAATATTTAATACCCAATTAGTGCGTCTATAGTTCGACGAGTAAACGAAAGAGTAATTTTATTTTACTTTCCAACCATGGGGGTGAAGCATTGTTTCGGAGTGTGGATTTAACGCATGGCGAATGTTTCGTAGAGGGATTTAGGTCAGCGGAGTAGGTTTACCGGGTTCAGAATAGCGGGTTGCTAGGTGGAAGAGGTTTATACCCAAAAAAAACGAAAAACAAAATGGAAAAATGGAAAAAATTTCCTCTCCCCGTACCAAAACGCATAATAACTTTTCATCTCGCGGTAATAAAAGTGGCCAGGTTACGTACCGTTAATTCTTTTATCTCGAGGCCTCTTTACGTCCAGATTTTACCGGCACTACTACCGAAGCGATCATATTTTTATCTTGAATCCTTGGTTTTTTTTCGTCGCTCCGCAGAGCTGCAAGCTCGTCAAATAGTGGGAGAATATAAATGTGAAAAACCCTGAGAGAGATAAAACGACAGATTCTCGCACAACGCGGTGGAACGGTTGGAACTAAAAAACAAAAAATATGTACAAGCGAACGGATATGTTTGTTTATTTGGTTGCTTTTTTATACACATATGGCGGGTATGCAGAAATATCACGACCCACCCCCGTGCGAGTATATCGAAGCGTATCATGCCCGAATGAGTTTCCTAGGAACGAGCGTTGAGCGAGATAAGAAAAGTCGATATCGGTAATCGGTATACCTGCAGCCCACACAACCTCCTCGAGCTTTCCCACGTAGAGACCCTCGACTACCGGAAGCCAGGGAAATCTGCCCTCCGGCAACATCCCGCCCCCGGCGTTTTACCTAACTATATAAATTGCCAGGCGAGTTTAGGGCAAGTTTAGAATATCAAATTATGTATATATTTATCAAGGAAAGCTTGCGATTCGGTATTTAACCGAGCGAGTGAGCCGTCATCGATCAGCCGGGCGGAAGATTAAGCTCTGAGAAATGATATCCTCCGAGTAATCGTATAAATGATTGAAAAATATAGGGCTCGGGTCTCACGTATAATTGATTCTCTCTGGAAACGATATTGCCTCCAGCGAGCCGGGGTATACCGAGTATAATAGGAGATTTGACCAAATCTGAGAATACCCCCTCGCCAGTCTCGAAATCTCGTCCTTAAATGTCCGTGGATTAGCACGCGCAACGGTGAACCATCAAGCCAACCGTAGGCTCATCCTTAAGGGACAAATGAGGACCGCATCCTTCCTCCTCCTTGGCCCACTCAACCGGGATTAATTTTGTTTCCAAGTTGAGTTTGCGCCGAGTCAAGTGTCCGGGAATGAGCAGGACCCTGGTTCACGGTTATTTACGTCCTGGACGCACATGTCCTTCCTCATCGTCGTCATAATCGCGAAAATTATTAATCAGCAAAGATCTCGACTGGAATTTAATCCAGCGAAAATCTACGCGTTCCGTTTCGTTTCAGGGTCTGAATCACGAGCTCGTTAAAAGGTAAGCGGTTTTTGATGCGGCTATCAAAGCGCGGTTTCGAGTGAGAGAGAATAGACGTGGTTTGCAGCGCGGTATATGCGGTTGCAGCAATCTAGGAAACACGTGTATTTTGTGTCCTGAATCCGCAGTAGTACAGCCGCCGGTTGGTCAGCCCTGCAGTTGGTCCATTGCGGGGGTACACCAGCCGGGCATGACGTGGATCCTGTTATTGCTGTACGTTGAGGGGTTGGAACTAGAAGGGTGGCATGTAAAACAGGAAATAAAGGCATTCATTAGTGAACGTTGACCCGCTAGCCCGTTGGCCCGTTGGCAGGTCCGTCGAGAGAGACGTATACATACGAATTCGCGAGAAAGAGATGAACAGATTGGGGCGAGCACGCGTGGGAGGAGAAGAGGCGTCGCGACGCAGCGGTCACCGACTCGTCCTATTGTTGCGTTTAATTATCCGTCACGCGAGCCGTAAATACGTCCGCCAAACACATCGCTGTTTATAGCTTGTACTCGCCGACGTCGAACGCTCGATTTCACATGATTCGTTTCTACGGATGGGAAGTTTTATTTATTTTAAACGTTTCTTTCGAGAGGAAAAATCCCCCGGGGGGTATGAATTTTTTACTCCGTCTCATCCTCGCTGATACAATTTCAAAAGGGTACGTATAACTTTCGTCCGGTCCATCGAGATCACGAAATGATCTATGGAGAGAAAGAGCCGGGAATATATTGTGTCGCCGAGGGACTTTGATCGATCGCGTCAATCTACTTAAATATTCGATCGCCATTTCGGGGCAGAGGGATGAAAGGTGGCGATGCGAAAAGGGGAAGCGGCGAGGGAAAGGGCGAGAGTCTATCCAATCGAGTAAGTGAACCAAAGTTATAATATTAAAGGCCTGACTAGTCCGAATAGCCGGCTACTCGTCGGGTAGTTTTCTGCGTCAAAGTAAAGCTCCGAGGCTCGTAAGACCCTGCAGCCAGGATCGCCACGAATAGAACGACTATGATAAACAACTCGCTCTCTGGACCGAGACGGGCGAAGACCACTTCATAAATAAGTATATAACCATAACGCCTTTCATTTGTCAAATTTTGGTCAGCAGCCTTCTCAAGGGAATTTTCGGAAAATATATTATCCCTTACATTCTCTCGCCGCGCGGTATCGCGCCACGGACCGAACTTACTTTACTCCTGATATCGGCTTCGAGTGCAGGAACAAAGGCTGATCTTTGCTCCAGGCGACGATAAATTATCTACCCATTCGCCCCGCGCCTGCCCCTCGACCAGGAGAAAAAAAAATAAAACGAAGGGGTGAAGAGAATTGCTGAGGAAATATAGATGAATATAGTTAGAGTCCTTATATCTGAAATTCTACTTCCGCGGGTCATAAAAAGCGAACGAGAAAACGATCATTTTATGTTTTATACGTGATGAGGTTTTTTTAATTTTCATTTCCGCTCCTTTTTCGTATATTTATCTAACGAACGCTACCTGAATATCATATCGTGTTATATCGCGTTATATTATATATTTCTAACCGCTCGCGGAAAGGAGCGGAATAATAGTGGCAAAGGTACCTACCTACCTACCTACTCGAAAGATCAGCAAGAGAGAAACGGACAAACGTCCTGCCGACCAAGAGATACAAAAATAAATGGCGAAAAGAGGTCGAGAAGAGGACCTCTTCGTTCGCTACCGCGCGATATACCATCAATCTTACATCCGCTCTGGGATCATTATCACGCCCGACAGTTTCACCCACCGGCAAAAATAGCCGGAGAGGAAATCTCTCTTATATATATATATATAATATATATATAGGTATATACATCCTATAGCCATTTATGCCCATTGATATTCTTCCTGCATCTTTTTTTATCCGTACCTTTATCCTATCGGTGATACAGGTATATGAGTTTGAAATAATTTACGACTGACAATGAGATAAACCGGTGACGGTTACTTCTCCGTGTCGATTAAGAAGATTAACTGTAATAAAAAGAAAAAAAGGAATTTTTTTCCTCTCATTCAAGGTAGATAAATTCGTTCTCTGGATCGAGAGCTGTAACGCTATTACAGATTTCTTTCTCTCTCCGATTATATAGGTATACGTAAACCTAAAAACGTGAATAATACAGACGGACGGAATGGACGGGAAAAAAAGAATATAAAAAGAAAGAGAGAAAAGGATTTGCACGCAAACGGTACCGCCACGAACAAATGCGATTAAAAATTCAAAGCCCCTGATATGTGTTACAGTCAGTGGGAACGCAGGTGAGCGGACACTGCCAGTTCCGGATACAATTGACACGATTCTTACAGTTTTCAAGTACCTATACTGGGAACAGAACCAGATACAATGAGACAAAGACGTATACAACAATGCGAACAATAGCTTCGGGATGTGGTATCGGCATATGTATATGTATATGTAATCAGGTGTAGAAATCGTAGGGAGATTACGCACCGGGTGATCGAAGAATAGAGAAAAGTTTTTAGTTAGTTTCGAAAAGAACGAAAATCCCAGTATCAAAACTCGATTACGGAGAGAAAAAAAAAAAAATTTCAATCGACTTCCGTTTGATCTCTTGAAAACGAAAGGTTTTGAACATTTTTCTTATTTTTCTCTGGCCCTAAAATAATAATTACACATCCCAAAAAAAAGGCACTAAAATATTTCAGGTATATTTTAATATTTGCTGACACTCTGTATGCAGACATTATAATGTGCGATATGTTCTCGTTTTGACTACCGCGGGTTAATGGGTTTTTAATTTATTCAGATTCCCTGAAAAATGCAAAATAAAATAAAAAATATGCGTATATAATGTAATAAATAAAAAATGAGGGCAAATATTTTCACTCGGTTTGAAAAACGGGAACGAAAATCGCTGCGTTTCACTTTAATCAATCTTTCGTCGGTGAATCGAGAGATAAGTTGAGGCAGTCGGAAAAACTGCACGTCAGTAACAGAAACGATTGAAAAATTGACGAATTTTCGGAACGGTTTCAATCCGCGATAATTCCAGTCTTGTCGCAATTGAAAGAGGAAAAGAAAAAAAAAAAAAAATTGAAAAAAACAGAAAAATCCGCGAACCGCGTGATTACATACATACATGCATGTGTCGATTACAGGAGGAAAAAAAAAACGAGGTACCGGAAATGCGAATAGTGGTTCGCGAATGACCGATAAAAACCGAAGCGACTGCAATTCATTTTCGCGTCTCCACACGCGCAATCGAAATTCTCGCATAGAACTATTGTGTACAAAAGGTACATTGTCCCGTTTCTCTCTACACTTGAAAGATAAAAGAAATAAAAATCATACCGTTGGCTGTTTCTTTTTTTTTCAATTGTTTTTTCGATTTCATTTTCTTTTTTTTCCATCTAGTCATTCGTTCGAACGATTTTACCTTTCCACATACTTTTAACGATTCATGTGAATATCTATAGACGCGTGTACAGATATAATCGTTACGCGAAGTACCTCGCGAATCCGCTCTCAAGACTCGCATCGTTTTTTGATTTCTCTCTTTTTTTTTTCTTTTTTTTTTTTGTTCCACTTTTTCGTTTCACAATTTCTTTTTCGATTATCAAAGAGGAAGAATGTTTGAACTTTATTAACGCATGTATATAATATACTATATATGTATGTATGGATACATGAATAGAAAATTTTTTTTTCTTTTTTTATTCAGGTAAAACTCGGGAAAATTCACGTTTTTGACACTAATGCCGACGATACACCGCGGTGTCGACGTGAAAAAAAAAAAAATATGAATAAATAAAATAAGAAATGTCCATATATCTACGTAACTTTTCACTAGGTAGAAAAGAAAGCTTGCCCGATGTTCAAAAGCGAGATCTACATTGCAGATGAAAAGAGGAAAGCCACCGCACCGTCTGAATCTGACTTTCAAAGTAGCGCAACAGATTTCGCGGGTTATGGGTCAGCCAGCTTTGGCTACCCCTGAAAAAAAAAAAAAAAAAAAAAAAAAGACCTCCTCCTTGTCAAGTCGCTTTTCGTTCAGGCATCGTATTACCTCATACTCAAATATAAACTACATAGTATATAATATACACAAGGAAATAAAAAGAATTCTCCTCGGAATAGTGAAAATTTTATTATTTGTCAGAAATGAATAGGGAATGGAAAAATCAGCTCCACTTTTGCAGGAGTACCTAATTAACTTAAAATCTGATAATACCGCATGTGGATAGAAGTCGTTGTTTCGGTTATCCTAGCTAGGGTAGATATACGCAACGGGGAGGGACGCACCCCGTATAATTATGGTTATCGTATGATTTTATAGCTCCCACATATATCTAACAAGCTCTTTAGGTACGGGCTCTAATCCAACCCCGTGATATCAAACGATTGGATGATAGCCCTAAGCAAAGGTTCAACAGGATTGTGTTAACAGTCAAATGGGACAAACAATGTTATTAAAACATGTGTGCGGTTAAACTCAATTTTGAATTTGGTTGATGATTTGGTAGGGTCTCTATTTTGTATTTCATTTTTTTCCTCAATCATTCAGATTCATAAAATTATAGATTTTTTTTCAAATTCTACTTTCTTTGAATGAAAGAAAAATATACATTGCGATGTACGGAAATACGTATACACATATGAGTACCTGTTATATTGTAAATAACGGTTTCTATACGATTGGGAATCGTACATCCGCCGTTATTTTCCTTTCGTTTTATTAACTTCAATTTTTTTTTTTCACATTTTTTCTCTCTCGTTTTTTTTTTACTTTTTTCTTTCTTTCTCGTCACTTGCTTTTTTTTTCCTGGCTCACTCCCCAACAGACGATTCGAGCGTGAGAATATGCAATTTAAAGTCCTCGAATCTCTGCGTAAGGAAAACAACTCCATATTTTAACACTTCCGGCAATTTTCCTAAAAAAACACACTTTAAAAGAAGAAGTAAAAAAAAAAAAGAGGGAGAAAAATCCACCGCCCGCGCGAGGAAACACGCGGAAATAGGGATAATAAGGAAAAAGGGAAAGGAGGCTTTACGAGCCTACATATATACACATTACACATACATTCGTACATATATACGTGTAACCGCGCTCATACCGCATATTATGTCAAAAGAACCGAATTATATTATAGGGAAATGAAAGGTGAGCTTTTTCGAATTACCTAACAACAACCCCTACCGAAATGACTGATCATCATCTACGATCGGCTATTCGCGGATGCCGTTCATTTCCCGTAACTATAAATCATCGCTAAATTAGATTGAATATATTTAGAGCATATGTATAGTTCCACAGTGAGGTAAGACGTATCAGTGCTTTTTTCGTCGATGAGAATAAGAAGCTGAAATCTTGGTCGTCTCTCGACCGGAGCTGTGACTACTACTCCTCGTGTATCGCGTGGCTCGCAAATAAATTCTTATACTGGCAAACGGCCAGATCTGCTCTCTGCAGTGTGGGCGGTAACCCGACTCCCACTTTTCCTTTTCCTTAAAGCTAAAGCAAAATATCGGCTTTATATTTCGCATTTGGTTCTTAGACGAGCGAAAAACGCTCGATATAGGTAGGTCTTTATCCACCCCCTGTACACGCCACATATGGGTATACGTATACGTATAAGATGAATATATACACGAAGCTACCCTCGAGAAATCTGAACATTTTTTCGTCCGTATAAAGCACTCTCATTTTCCCGCCAAAATTCAACTCTCTATATTAATCTATAGACTGGCTTGAGAAAAGTTTTTCAACTAGGTTTCAGGATAAACCCTTTTTTTTCGTCATCTATCGCAGTCAGGGCATCGGATACACCTACACCTATTCCGCGAACTAATATCGGTAAAATTTTATGGAAGATATTCCCCGCTGAATACAAGCTTTAAAAAAACGGCTTTAAGACACATGTGCCAACCGGAGGATGGTTTACTTCTTACTCGAAGGGTTCAATCAGCTTTTATGTACCCCTCGTCGGATCGGGAGATATTTCGAACGCAGAATTTCAGACATTGACGTTATTTTTGATTTTACTCCTTTCTTTTTTTTTTCTTTCTCTTTTTTGGGTCCGACGTTCTTCGAAGAACGAAGAGTTGAAAAATGGAGATGTCGAAAATTCCGAGGTCGTATATATATAGTATAAACTAGGAGAAAGTAATTGACACGGAAAAGGTTTAATATTCGTTGGTGCTTGCAGGCGATAGCCTTAAACCTGCGACAGTCTAGGCAAACGAGGCTGAGAAATCTCAATTTACTCGAGAAGCAGAGAGCGCGGCCCAGCCTCGGCCCCATAATATCTAGGGGCTGAAATGGAAGTAATAACCTCTAGAAGTCTGTCTCCTTCGTCGGATTACTCACTGAATTTATAAGCTGAATGCAATTACTTCGTGTATAAATTTTTACGAGGATATACCTCGCCGATCCCATGTATTAATATCGGGCACCAGACTCACCTGCAACATAAAATTTAAGAAAGCTCTTAAACATCACAGAAATGAACAATCATTAGATTTTATTAGATAATATATATGTGTGTATATATGATCCTTATCGGAAAGCTCGTTCAACTTTTACTTCCACATCTTATTCCTATTCTTTCAATGGTATCCAGAGGTATATAGGTATATACCGAGGTACAACGCAGAGTCAACTTTCGAAATAGCAAATAGAGCTCGAAGAGGGCGAAGCTTTTGTTCTCGCAAAAGCAACCCAATGTAACGTCGCGCCGGTGTGGTTTACTTGGAACCTCTCCCTTCCCTGGCCCCACGGTTTTCCTGGTTCGCCGCTGGGTCTAATTTAATCGCACCGCCGACTGTAAATAGAGCTTATTGTTCTTCCCCGTGGTGCAGCTTATCGCCAAGATGAAGGCAAATCGCACGAGTTCCACTCAGGATACGAGCGAGGCTGGGGTATATTCGTGCAATCGTCGCGGTGCTAGAGAGATCCTCGTCCTCGTCCTCATCCTCCTATTTCTCATCCTCGTCCTATACACTCCAAGACTAAATCCGCGAATATTAAAACCGTGGAGAACGTGATATGAAACTAATCACCGTCATTTTCCTTAACGAAAAACACCGGATTTAGAATCCGAAACATTTCCCCATGATTTGAGTATAGGTATACGTTCGAACCGCTTATTGAAACAAAACGAAAAGGCTATGGAATTCGCGGATAAAGTTAGGCGAGTAAAAGCTCGGCTACGTGGTCCCGGAATTGACCTCGCGATTTCTCGGATAGGCTGGTTGCAGGCACGCACGTATACATATTACATAGAATATATAGGAACACGAAACTGGACGTGAGCCAGGTCACGTGAAGGCACATCTGCATTTCCCACCGCTGTGAAAATAGCACCGGTTCGTAACATAGTCAGTGTGAAGAACTGAAAGCTGAAACGAGAGACAGTCATCATAGCTTGAACGTTCGCTGAAATAAAACTGGAAGAAAAATTGCGAAGCCATATGGCAGGCTAATTTTTATTTTTTTTTCGTCCTTCCTTTCGCCATACTTTCTCACTTTTTACTTCGTTTTACTTAATCCGTTTCTCTTCCTCCAGTGCAGCCTGGGGAATTTACTCCGAGGACTAATTCAAGTTTTTTGTCCTTTTCGGCTAATAGCAGCGAAATTTTTCGCGCGCACGTTGACCCAGAAAGTATCTTCACCTACGTAGCGGTTGATTGGAATTCTAAAGGAGGTTCTATCTTCGTCAGAAAAATTGGAATGATGATCACAATCAGCCGCGTTCTTCATTTTCGTTATTCTTTGTTTTCTACTTGAGTAATTTCCGCCCTAGTCACTAGTTATCATCGCGTGATCCATCATCCCTCGGATACCGGTAGCGGTACTAGCAGTAGTAGTAGAATTGAATGGACCGGCTACTAAAGTGTGCGAATAACGTTCCGCAGTTGGTGTCGGGTAATTGGAAAACAATTAGTTTCCTCAACGGTAATTAACGCAGGGGGTAGTTAGGCGGGGTAATATAGCCGCAGGATCAAAGAGCCGATCTTGATACAGTAAAAACAATCAATCTACCGAAACCGTACACACATAAATAGGAGGTATACGGTAATTAGCAGATTAATCCCAATTCCACGAATCACTTAACCCCGTAACGCCAAGTTTTAGTCTTACCAAAAGCCGGGGGTGTATATAGCAGGAGAGCTAGCTGAAAACCCACTGAATTTCTTGAGCAAATGAATACCCTACCTCAGCTGTGTGTATATATCTATATACGTGTATACAGGCATAGAGGTATATTATACACACAACACCCTGCAGTAGCAGCAGTGAAATACAAAACAGAATATAGTATACGTGTAGCGGCATCTGCTGTGCTCGCCAAGATCATTACGTATATCCGAAGATATATGTACCTTCGAGATGCGACCCAATTACCGGGTACTTCTCGCTTACTACGCGAACAGAAGCATTATTAGACACTAATGAAAGTGAGCCCGTATAAGGGGGTATCATTTCGCTTGGTAAAGCTTTTTGGCAATTAGTCAGTCCTGACGTTATTGTACGTCTGTTCTGCCGCATCGATCGGTTTTTATCTTTGTTTCTAATTTTTGTTTTTATTATTTTCGGAAAGAAGAAATTTAACCGAAATTGTATAAGGATTGAGAATTTATCGTCGCCTCGAGGCTTCGTGGTTCCGGTACTTCCGTACAGGTGCAGAAGACCCTTATTTCACGTTGAAGAAACTTGATAGCAGCGCAGAGGACCGGGAACCTCGCGCTGTACCGAGTGCAATGTAGAGTTTCTAAAACTCTGCGGACTTTCCTCATATTTCGCATCCACCTAACTTTTCTCTCTGCTACTCTCTCGCGCGATATTTTTTGGTACTGGCGCCGTTGGTTGACGTCACGTCCGGCCAGGAAGCCATGCCTCGACTTCCCGCGGTATAACAGAAACATGCAAATTAACCGTCGACGCGCGTACGTCTGCCGCAGCTCCAGGCTTCATATTATACAAGTATAATACGTATATCTACTATGTTTCCACTTGAAATTTGAAAATTGTCTCGTTAAAACTGAACTCGTACACGTCCAGGTGGTTCCGCGTTAATTTTCAGCCCCTGATATCAATCGCAGGGTATAATCCGAGCTATCGGATAATCAACTTTACCAAAACGCACTTCGTTCGAAGTTTCATTTTTTTTTATTTTCTTTTTGGTTTGATTTTCTTTTCTTATTCAGTTATTCAAACGCGATGGTGAAATGGGAATACAATTAGGCGGGATAAAGGAAAGAGAGAGTTTTCCGCGCTCACCGCGGAGAAGCGGGAGATTGGATAATTGAATAAACGAAGCGAGAGAGGTCACAGGGTTAATATGGAGACCGGGACTTTTGATGTGGTACCGGGGTCTCCGCTACTGCTCCGACCACAACTGACACTTTGCTGCAGCCACTCAAGTCCTGAGTACTCAATCGTCTATTTAGGAGTACTGCTTTCACCGTCTATGACCTAAATAGACCAAAGAAGAGACTCGAACTGCACGGGGTATTACCAAGTGTTAGAATAGAGCCGGCGATTCATGTACCGGAAGTTAGCTGCTGCTTGATTCAATTAGCTAGTCTGTGCGTATCGCCTTATTCGCGGATGCTGATAAAACGGCTCGTTTTTATTCTAGCTCACCAACTTTACTCGATTCGGTACAGTATGCTTGTAGTTCGTATTTCCACTCCAGTGGGGAAAACTCCGTTCGATTGAGAGGGTTGAAATTCAATGGAGAAATTGGAGCTTATGAGATGGTAGAATAGAGGGATTCTCTCGAGCAGAAATCTTTGGTTTTTGTTTTGGCGGTACTCGAAGTCCGTATTCACCTGTTTTCCAAAAAATGCAAAATAGAAGTAAAGTAAGGGATACAGAGATATACCCGTGGACCTACGCTGGCTACCTGTGCGGCGGACTAGGTATAATTTAAAAAGCTCATGCACAGCTGGATAAAAATATATAATAAAAAATTCTCGGCACACACGAGACCCACGGATTACGTGACTTTGGCTTTTTCATCCGTCGAGACAGTCCTGCAGATACGAGTAAGGTAGCTAGATAGGTGGATAGGTGTACACATGTACGTATACACGTATATGGATACGGTATATATGTATGGTAGACGTAACTATATATTATACACGTTTCTAGGAGTCTGGTTTCATCAGCACCAGACAGTAAAAGGAATCCTGGAAAAGAATAACCTCTTTTTATTGAGAGGTATATATCGTTCCCTGTCCTTCAATTTGACGACTCTCATAGATTACGCAGTGCCGGTGTATAGGTATAGCGGAGAATATTCGTCAAGAGGTTTCAATTTCCATAAAGTTTGATCATGCAAGTGCATTTCCGGGGATGATATACGAACATAAGTGTAGGTCGAAAATTTCAGTCGCATCGATTGTTGCGCACGAGTGTTTTACTTTTTATTTTATTTTATTTTATTTTTTTAATATTCCATTTCTATTTCAATCTCATCCCCTATAGTTCACCCTGGTCTGCAGAGAGCTAGAGAGAGAAAGAGAGGGAGAGCTAAGATCGTGGACTAGAAATGGGTGAATTTATTTATCGGTGGAAAAGCTTGGTCAGCGATGTGAGACGGAATATAGGCTACACGTATCTATATAGATAATAATTGAAAGATGGAAAACGTGACGGAAATAATAATACGACAATGAAAATCCAACGGTATAAAACGTAATTTTCTTCAACCCATTGCTGCTGCTGCTGCTGCCGCTGCAACGTAGAATCGCGGACGAGGATCACTTCAATTTTTACCCATCTGCGAATACGACGACGTCGACGACGACGAACCGGGTATTACGACTACGAAAACGACGACGAATTTTTGAAGTCATCCAATTATACACATCCACAAAGTGACCCCCGAGTTTCTCACTGCTTCGGCACGCGTCACCTGCCTCAAACACGTTTCACCCCACATTTTCTTTATACTTTTTTCCTTTTTTCTTCGCACCAATGCACAGCCGTTTCTCATAGCCCGGTAGATTCGGTTGTGTGCGAATCAAAAAAAAATTGAAAAAATGAAAAAATGAAAAAAAAAGGGACTGGCTAGGGACGATCGATACTTCTCGCATCTAATTATAAATAATTTGCTCTAATTAGAGATACGGGGATAATTATTTTTGTAAATTCTACCAAAAAAAAAAACAAAAAACTGAAAAGGAGAGGAAAAAAATCGTCCCCAAGCTCTCTACACGAGTTTAAATCTGTAGAGTTAGACGAAGCGAGTTTAATCATGGAACTTTCGAAATTCTTTTTCAACAACTCCAATTACAGATGGCTATAGTATACATATATATACATATATATACAGAAGTTTAATTCGACATAAAGCTTAAAGAAAATACGATTAATTTCTGTGGCTAATAAAATTTTTACGTGGAAGATCTTTCACTTCTCTTCGTTGTAAACACGTTAGAGAAGAAGAACACTTCGCTTATTCCGAGGCGACCGTTTCAATTCTTTTCCACAACAATTTTTGTTTTCCTGTTCCTTTTTCTTTTTCTTCATCTCTTTTCTTCGGACTAGATGTAACACGTATACCCCTATGTCCGACCAGAAAGACGTCAGAAGATTTTTTAGCACCGTTTATATTAGTTCGCGCGAAAAATAGTTCTATAATGTTTGGAAGAGCTAGAAGCTCTGTAGCTTTTATACATTCGACGTTTACTGCCATAAAGTAATCCGATACGTTGAAATTTTCTTTCGGGTTATAAATTTCGGCGATGAACAAGAAGAAGAGAAAAAAGAAAAACCGAAGAAAAAATCAAATCGAATGAAAATAACTAACAGACGGATATAAATCGCCTCTTGACCTCGTTTTGTCCATTTTCTATTAATTTTTTTTCTTTTTTACAAACCCCTTTGTTTGTTTACTCGTTTATTTGCAGGCATAGCTCAGTGCGAACGCTCCTCGATGTACCCTAAATTAAACTACTCGAAATACGCACCGAAAGCCTCGCGGTCAAATATTTGAACCGATTCTAAAAATAATTTTCTCTGCAACCCAAAGAAACTCGCGAGTCTACGCAGCTTTCGTGCTTTCAACAACTTCCCTTGATAATTTTCCTTTTTTTTTTTTGTTTTTTCTCTCTGTCCTCCTATCGTCGCTTAATGACAATTATGCTAATTATAAATCGGTGCGATTCACTGTCACTGCAATGTATCGCGTTTCGCAGAAAAAGGAGGAAAATCTTCAAGTCGATTACCCTTCTCGCAAACGTAAAGAATTCTCGATATTATCCAGCGTTTTTGCAATTTTCTTCGTTTATTTATTACTTATATTCCTGTTTTCTTATCATATGAATTCACCCTGGTGTAGGGGTGGAATAAAACGCCTTGTTTCTTTTCTATATAACCTAATAAATAAGGGAAAAATTGAATCATTCGCTTGTGGAGCTGATCGAATCAGTCAAAAAAATAACAAACAACAGATGTGTTGTAGTCTGTTCAACCAACCCTTATCCCAAACGCCTCTCTTGTCTTCTCTTCAAATATAGTTTTGAAAGAATCTAAAGGTAGCAACTGTAGAAAATGAATTTCGGAAACGCGGATCGCCGGTGAAATGCAAGATTTAGGGGCAAATATCATCGATTCCTATTCCTAGATCAAATATGTATTAAATTAATTGTTCGAGGAGTTTTCCTTCGCTTGGGGGAAATTCGAACATCAGGTTCAGCGCCGCGAAGCACGCGTGTTACTCTAGTGTATTAAATGAGGTGAAAAAGTGACGAGACAGGAGACATCCGACACTCAAAACGCGAGATGGACGTTCGCTCAGCTGACTCTCAAACGTAAAGCAAGAAATTCGTGGCACGTTAATTACCTCGCGAAGCTAAAGGCAAACAATGTGAAGAGAAATTCCGTTTTATCAAACTCTCAAAACGCTGAAAGGACTTTGACATAATCCAGACGAAGGAAGTCGAGGAATCTCCTTTTCCAATCCAATGAATCGGCTCTAAAGAATTTGATTATTTTTATTTCTTTTCCTCTTCTTCTTCCCATTCTTTTTCTTCTTATTCTTCTCCCTCGAAGAATTTCCTTCTAGATACATACATATATCTAACTTAATAGAACAGTTTTCGAAAAGTTTCTCGTTGATCATTGTTGAATGTTGGTAGGTAGGTAGGTAGGTAGGTGGGTGGGTTGCTCATGAAGGGCTGTCGAGGTTACTAAGAACAAAGATTTTCCTTCGTTTTCCCCTTGAGAAAAGGTTCCCTCATGGTCCTGGAAGGAAAAGGAAGAGAAGGCCGAGTCTCGGCTCGACTCGGCTGTAACATCATCATGGCTTTGGTGGAAAAGTTTTCAACTTTTTACGCGACTTCATTAGCTAATTAAATCCCACCTTCCCACCTTCCCATCTCTGTATCTCTACTCAAAGACGAGACCAAGCCAAGCCGAGCCGAGCCGAGCCAAGCCAAGCCGACAGTTCTTCTTCGGAGGTCATCAGCATTAGCCATCGCCGAGGACCAGAAGACCAAAAGACCAAAAGTCCTTCTCTACCACCTAAATTTTTTCTCTCTTACTCTCTCGTCTCTCCTTGGGAAAATTCACCTCGAACTTGCTCGACGACAGTCTGATTACCTCTCACTGAGCGGCCAGATAAAACCCTGCCCAGCCGGGTGTCTAGTGTCGCATTTCTTGTAAAAACTAAAACCCCTCTTTCCCTCTCTCTCTCTCTATCTATCTATCTCTCTCTTTCTCTTTCTCTATTCACACCATCGACGTTGCTCGAGGACCTGGTTAATTTGATAACTTTTTGTGATCCAGTTTCTGGGCTGTCCCCGAGTTCATGTACCTTATACCGCAACGTACCAGCCGCGCCTTATGGTTGAAAAGGAATCCCCTGGTTCCAGTTTTCCTTTCCTTCCTTTTCTTTTCTGCTCTATATATTTTTTTTTTTTCTCTTACTCAAAAGTTCATCAAAACGGAGAGATAGTCATATCCCACTGCCGCTTACCAGCCGGCGTTGTTCCGGAGGGATATTTGCCTTTCGATAATATACTCGTTCCGTGTGTAGGGTTAAGTGAAAGGTTATACCTACATCTTTATTTTTTTCTTTTTTGTTTTCTTTCTTTCTTCGGGTGGGACTGAAGAATAGGGCGTATTGAATTTCTACATGTTTTATTCAGGTTTCGACGGAGGTGCTACTGAACAATCGAGCAATAACAAGGAAGGCCACAAAACCGAGCCTCGGTGGTTGGCAAATAAATCATCGGACGATTGAATTTTAAAGCCAATATATACGGCCGAGAATTTCGCTTTACTATATATCTATATATATATACATATACATATACACGCATGTATATAATATGTGTGCAGATAGATGGGTAGTACATACATACGTATGTAGAGGTGTGTGAGGTGGAGATAACTGTCCGGTGGGCTACTATATCAGGTGCTAAAATGAAAAACAATGTATTGCCCAGCGAGAGAGGAGTTTAAAGGATCAGGTGCTAGCGCGAAACCGGTGCTAAATAATGTCGAGTGGGATAGGTATATAGGGCAGTTCGGTTTCCCTTGAAGTATCATTTTCTTTTATCGTATCTCCACTGATCCGTCTTATTTTCGAATAAAAAGAAAAAAAAAAAGAATGGGAAAAATAGAAGAGAAAGAAGATGCCGGATGAAATACGTCGCCCGCGACGACGCTGTACGTCGTTCTTCAATCTTTTACTCGAGGAGTTTTCTCTCCCTCTTCTTCTCTCTCCTCGACTTTTGAGTAAGAAGAAAATTATTATTCGTTACCGTGAAAAACTTTTTTAATATAAAACATATTTTTTTTCCTTTCGTTCTGAGGATGAAAAAAAAAAATTAAAAAATAAACTTTTTTTATTTTACCCCCTCCTGCCAGGGCGGAGTAGCTCTAGCTTCGCAAAAATTACACCACCTATGCACACAGCTTCGTCCCCCAATATTGTATTACGCATTGATCGATTCGTAATTTTATTTTTATTAAAATTTGTTATTAATACTTGAAAGTTTTTTTTATTAAATTCCCAAAGTAGTTGGATGATTTTTACTCTTCTTTTTTTTTTCTCTCTCTCTCTCTCTCTCCGAAATCCTCAAACTACGGAACAAGGTGTATAATCCTGTTGGGAATATGCACGTATATATATGCGTGTGTGGAGATACGGTTTTCCACCCACCCTTCTACACTCGGACTCGGGGTAACTCGCTAATCTAATCTTCGCGAATACGTCGAGAGGAAATGAACGTTATAATTACATGGAAATGGCGTCGTGATGCATTTGTTAGAAAATCAGGTCAAGAGGGAGATAGAGCTGTTCGTTTGTTACAGCGAATTGGTTATTGGCACAGAGACATTCCCTGTTTGACTAACAATTCGAATTACTAGCTCGCGGGCAAAATCATACGCGCGGTATACATGTACATACACACATATAATTTTAATATATGTACACACGCACGTACACGTATGCATAGACAAATCCAAATCCACCTATCGATGCATTTATTATACTCTGTTTCTGTATGATAAATTTCATACCGTTAAAATACCGCATTGATTTCATTCTCTTAACAAGCACTCCGAGCCATTATTGGGTATCGACGAATGTGTCAAATTAGTTTGAAAGTCCCTGATATCAGTCGATGATATCCACCGCTCGAAGCTCTCTCTTTCTATCCGACGAATAATCTGCTAATTCAAGTCTAGGGGCATTTGCGATTTGCCTTCGGCAGCGATGCGACTCATCCGTTCGTACGTGTGTTTTCGGGATCTCTGTACCATATCTATTTATTTACCTGTGGGAGATGTAGGATTTGCCTCGAGTTATATAGAGGAATAGCTGAACGTTCAAAAGGTTTCCTCCCCATAGAGTTTCCATACAAACCGATATATCTGGGAGGATATGGCTTTGGGAATTGGCAGAAAATAACACATAAAAGGCACGACTCGGCAAACAAGAAGCCACTGGTGCCCCGGGGTATGGTAGACGTCGTTTCAAAGCCCTTCCCCTATACTTTCTTCGGCAAAATGGGAAATTGATATTTCTCCGTTTATATATCTTAACAAGTTGGGTGATAATAATGATCATTGGGAATCGGGTAGCGGAGTTATTTCATAAATCTATAACAGGTAAGTTCGTAGGACAGTTCGAGGCTTCCTCGAACAAAATCACCCCTCTAAACTTCACGCTGCAGCAGTCGGGAACTAATCGTGAGAAGCGACTTTCCAAGAGAGGGTGAAGAAGCTGTAGTTTCTACGGACTGTCAATTAATTATTAACACTTTCAAGTTACGGCTTCTCGAACCGCGTGAGACCCCGTAACAGGGGTTGGGTCTTCGAACTTCAGTTTGTAAGATGGCTCAAAGTTTTCAGAGAAGCATAACGTTCAAAGTATACTTAGGGCGTCTAAGTCTGACTGTAACAGGCTTCTGTTTGTTTGCTTCAGCTCGATACGCGAGTTTACTAACTAAATTGATAACACGAATAGGGCTGTTGTCTGTATGCCTAGAATAGGTAGGTACCTTTGTCGTACACAACATATATGTACGTACGTATGCATGGTACAACCGAATCTAAGGACAGACTCTTGTCGGTTGTTATTTTCGTTAGGAATTCGTCAATGTAATTATTCAAGTTCGGTATAATTGATTAGTCGAGGATTTCCCTCGCGGTGATTTACGACTCTGGCGAAACACACCCCGCAACCCTTACAAGATCCGCACTTACATCTATACCGGGGAGCCCTTGATCCGGGAAACTCGCCCCGTAACTTGAAACGGAAATTCGACGGAGTTCTTGAATCTGGATAAAACCGTGAAGCAAAAGAAGATTCTCAAAGATATAACGCTCGTGGGTGACTCTTGAATGACTTTAGCCCCCGGAATAGGGAGAAGGGATCTTGCCCGTTCGCCTCCTTCTAAAATCTCGAGGGACTTTTGGTTCAGATTACATCGGCAACGCCTGCCGTCCATTTCCTTCCAATTAAGCTGTGCCAACCGACGATGAGACGGGAAATCAACGCCACCAAACACCAGATCCCACTTCTCTTATGCGCCGCTGGTACGTACCGCCACTCTTGGACTAATGAGAATTCCATTTTGTCCATGGATTATGCCCATTGTTCAACAACAATAAACCCCGACGGCGAGATCCTTAAGCTGGTCATTTTACCACCGTATTATGGAAAATGGATACGGCCGTATCCAAACTCGAATATTATACTGCAGGATGAGAAACGAACGGGTAAACAAGACTAACCATATCAAATCATCGTGGCTAGTCGGGCGTCGCATACCGTATTATCGAAAACCGACCGCTAAATTCCATCATGGATTTACCAGGACGTTGAATTTCCGGTGGGATTGTTCGGTCTTAAAATTGTCTATTAACGCTTGTTTCGCTTTATTTTTCATTTGTGTTTTTCTTGGATTCGCCCGGATTTCCACCACCCATTTGGATACTCCTAGACTTTCGTCTACTCTCGGCTGAACCTCTGGCTATTTCTGTATCGCGTAAAGATTTGGCGCTATGCCACGGCCACGGCGATGCTGCCCCGCTGTCCGCCTCTGTCATCGCTCGACAAAGCCGCATGGTTCGTATCTATAAACGATTACGTCGATATTGCGTCATATCGCAAGCTTTACAGAAATACTTTAGAAAAATCGCAGGCCAGATACCGGCGAGTTTTCATTTTCGAACTAGTCTCAGTCTTCATTTATTGCATAAAAATTTGAAACTGACGAAACGAGGGAAGCAAAATCAACGGAGCTCCGATCCTACACCGCCGCGTGGTTTATAATTAAAAATCGTTTTTTTTTTGGTCTTTTTTTTTTTAGAAATTATCGATGATCCTCTGTGCTCAAGTATTTATAATCGTATAGTATATTCGCATTCGCGTGCAGAGAGGGTAAGGCACGAACGACCCAAGGTATTAATAATTGATGACTGACCGCAGAGCCTGAGTCCTGACGCGTGAGTGTGCTATGGCATAGGGGTGTGGGATAACAGCAAAAGTGATACAGTACCACCGAGGTAATAAATTAACCCGATTACCGCTTTTGAACACCGCGGTATTATCGATTACGAACGTCATAGTCTACGGAGCTGCATTGTTAAATCTAAATTTATTATTTCCCAGGGGTAAACTTTCCGCGAAAATCGCCATTCACTCGTTATTATTATTACCCCGACTACACATCGCGAGCCTGACGGCCGGCTCGGCTTCGTCGTCACCGCCGAAATAACTTTTTGGCATCTTTCGGGTTTTCGGTAACTAGATCAAAACACCGACACGATGCTATACGTCGCGAATTCGATAAGAACAAAACGTTGTTTTATGCCACTCGATTCTCACGGAACCGAATTCGTTCGATACCGAAACTGTTACAGGACACCGGAGGTGTCTGCGTAAAATAGCTGAGGCAAAAAGGCCCGGGCGTGAAATATATGCACCATCCATCCCTTACAGGGTGCTCGTGCAGCTCGCTGGTAGCCCCGTCCTCGATAAGAGCTCTCATTTATTACTGTATCGGATTTTATGGAGTGCCATCCTCTCTCAGAGTCTTGGCTATACCGGCTGACGTGACCTGAGCGAATATATTTTCTTTTACTTCTAAGCTTTACGGTCTTTATTAATCACGGGACGGGTACAAAGGTATGGGAGGGACATAAACTGCTCTGTGAACTAATGTCCCGGACATTAATCAATCCTCCGACGGTGGAAGATTAGATTAAGAACAGTTTCGGCGATCTGAATCATATCTAATCATACGTCGCATGAAATTAGGTCATTCTGACAGTGATACACGCCAGCGTTAAACCAGTCGCCAAGTTTACGTATTCCAGGTACTATTCGAAGTTGACGGAATGCCCGAGCTTACAAGGGACAACAGTCGGGGCTGGCTAGTAGTTCGGTGTATACAGAACCCCGTTCAATTAACGTGAAAGCATCGCGCGCCACGGTTATTATAGATAATTAACGTTAACTGTCTGTGATTAATTCGTCAGCCGAAGGTATGATACGTAATGTACATTTCTGACGATGTATTATATATCAACGGGGTAGATTTAATCGCCTCCGCGGTTTCGAGGATGAAAAACACGAGGTGATGGAGGTCCCAGGTCCCGAGGTTGCGGTATAAGAAATCCTCGGGTTATTTCCATATCGATTTTTCTTCGCGCTAAACTTTTTACGCCGAATACGATAGCTGGTGCTGCTGCTGCTACTGCCACACCTATAACTTACCAATCAACCCTACCAGCCAGCGAGATTCTATTCGTCTCTTTTACCGCTCTCTTCTATACCTATCCCCTCGCTACGCTCGGAAATTCTCTGATGCTTTCCTACCTACTAGCTCACTCGATTTATCAGGACTCCACTTAATTTATCCTTTTACCGGCGAGCAATCTAATTCTTACACTTCGTCCTACTGCACCGCGTCAATTTATCTCAACCTCTCCTTTTCGCTACTAGTATCGTATTTCATTGTACTTCACGTTCGTTCGTTCATTTTATTTCCCCATTCTATTTTTCATCTTATTAACATTTTTTCGATCCGAATTATGTGTAATAATCCGACGAAACTCTCGGATCCTTTTTTCCCCGAACGGAGTCTCGTCGTCCGTGCGGTAAATCTTGGAGAATATGGGTCGTAGAATCGTTAACTCACCCGCAATCGAAAGCTCTTTGGTGTAATCGGTTTTGGCGCGTTTCGTAACGTTGACTTTTGGTAAACATTGGCTATTGGCCAGAGCACCGGATACCGGGCCATCGGGTTTTCGCACGTTTCAAATTTCCCTGGTTAACTAAACTGGGAACTATGAATTTCCAATGTTACGAGCGAACTTACGACCCCGAAAAATACCTTAATAAACGAAAAGCTCGAGCTAGTCGGGGGAAATTAATGACATCGATTCATCGTCGTCTCCTGCTGTACCTATCTATCTACCGTAATACCAGCTCCTCTAGTCTATAATCGAGGAAGCGACTGAACCGTCTTCTCCTCGGTTAAGGCATGGGTGGGAACGGAACCACGCGTCGAAGAACACGGACCGGAGACCATGAGTATATACTCGTTGACTGCGCCCACATGCAACACAACCTGCACGTGGGAACCCTCGACGTACGTACCGTTCCGCACCTTACCTTGTACCTCCGCCTACCGTTTCTGTCTTTCTCTGGCCTTACCATTTACCTCCTTCTTCTTCCTTCGGTCTTTTTGTTCAATTCGAACCACCATAATGTAGTCCATACTAAAACAGCTTCCTTTGTACCCGTCAACGATGTATGTATGACATTGTGTCACGGTGTGGACGTACCTACACCGTCATGAAATTGTTTGAACAAAGGATTATCAGCCATGGAGGAGTCGAACGTCGTGCGATTTTTTCTCCACGATGGATAATAGCGAGAACATATATTGGATTCGAAACGTTACTTATTTTTTGTCTCTCTCTCTCTCTCTCTCTTTTCGCGTTATCCATGTTTATGAATTTGGTACATGCGCGGAATTGAGTAATGTTATAGTTTGGATGGTAGGAAATTACGGTGCAAAGTGCAGCTAAAGCCATTCCGTTTGTCGGTAGGACGTTTTCCGGGATCACAAATCGGTGGATAAATTCCGTTTATGAGGCACTTGAAGCTTGATTCGTTGCCAGCTCTCTAACGGTAAAAGCTTGCAATCAACGGAGGCTTGGATCTGCCCCTGGTAAATTGGCCATAGTATATGTTTTACTTAATTAACGATCCTCGAGCGCAATTTGCCATAAAGCCTTTCTCATTTAACGGCTAAACTTTATATTCGTTGCTCCGACGATACGCAGATTCCCAACACGCCGCCGAGTCTCTCGATAAATTAAAATTTTAAATCACAATTCGCGGTCAATTTCTAACATTTATTACTCAAAACTATCCGAAAAAATGTTTCAAATTTCAAACGTAAAAAAAGACGAGATATCCGGACTCAGTCCTTTTCACCATCTTCGAAATCGGATTCGATTCCTGGGGCTGGTCTCCTCCACTTCTCTACATCCGTTACTTTTACGGTGAAGAGTATAACTTTTCCAAAGTTTTATACCAAAAAGTTCGGTTCTAGAATCCGTAACGTAAATCAATCTCTGTCTTATTTTATCATTCTTTTTACTATTTCTCTGTTTTCCTATATTTCGTTTGTTGCCGCCACTGCCGCTGCTACTTCTGCCCTACTGTATTCGTATGAAAGAATAGTTCTGCACTACCCGATGCCAGTTTATATTATCTGGAAAACACGCTTCTTTACGGTGAGTAGCTACTACCTAGACTACACTTCTGTATGTATGTATATACGCCATGTTCTAGTTACGCCCCATAAATTTTACGCGTTTACCCCATATATGCCGGTGCTATCACTGAATATAGATAAAGTAAAGCACGAATCAGTCGAAATCTTTAGAAAGTTCATCTGATTGGATCAAGGCGAAATATCATATCCCAAAGTCTCTCGCCTGTCTCTCGCAAAAAGATATTCTCGAGTCGAGCCGTACTACGGTATACGCCGAGCTTCTTGTTTGACGCACCATTTCAACCAAAGAACTATATATTCGTTGAAACTTTGACAATTTTTTACATTTCCTCGTCTATTTCCTTTTATTATATCATGGAGCCATTCAACCTCAGTTCTTGAAACGATATTTCTTTTAAATGGGTTCAAAGAGGTCCGTAGATACGGTCAAATGGCTTGAAGAAACTTTTTCCTTATTCTTCTTCTTCTACTACTTTTCCTTTCTTTTCTTTCTTTCTTTTTTTTTCGCACAGATTTTAGAAAATCGCGACTAGGATCATTCGCGCGAATTCATACAATCCCAACGACGAATCGCACCTAGATATATAAATATGCAGGTGGGCTCAATAATTTCGACAAAATTTCATCCGATATTTATCGCCAATATATTCTGTCAGTTGGATGCGCGAATATGCGATAGGTGCGACTATATCGTCCGTCGCAAATAACTTTCACTTTTACATGTTTCTTTTTTTATTTCATCAAAATTCATCATTTATAGCCAAATGTGATCAAAGCCAAGCGATTTTTTTTAACTATTCTGTAAAAAAACAGAATCAAAAAGAAAAAGCGAAATATCTATTTACCCGTTTTTGATAGATGGATGGAATTGATGTCGGCTAGCGGTATGATATACGCTTGATATCGATACGCCAATGCGTACCTAGTACTAACGAACGTTTTAAAACTGACGATAATGAAAATTTCCCTAAAAGCTTCGTGAAAGTTTTACCCTTCACCGTCACGAAGCTTTGTCTTCCTTGACGGAATCGTGTCGATCGACGGTATCTGTGCGTGCGAATCGTTCATCGTCGTTTCTTTTTTGCTTCGACGTATAAAAAGGGCGAAAAAAAGAGTGAACTTCTATCATTTTTCGCGTCAATCTGCGGGGAGGATCGGATCCTCCCGATACTAGAATTTATTTTATTCGCGTAGACAAATATTTAACGAATTTGACGTTTCGATGGACCCATTGGCCGCACGTATCCATCGTCGCGGAATTTAACGCGGTGTGTCGTTTCGTAGCTGGTGCGAATTGTTCTCGGTTAAAGAACCGTAGCTCCATGGTTAAAGTTGGATTTCACAGTGAACGAAATTCTTCGCAATATCGAACCTCGTCTCTCCCTCTCTCCTCTCTCTCTCTCTCTCTCTCTCTCTCTCGGTTTGGTTTCGATACCAATGAATGTACGTACTACCTACACATACCGAAATACGTATAAATCTGCACACACATACGTACACACATCTCCATACATGTATACGGCTCAAATCGTAACTCGATTGTGTACACGAAACGTGGCTCGAACTCACTCGATAACCTCTCTCTATACGATGAATAGATTTCACAACATCCATAGAATTTGAAACAGCGCGAACTGCACTAAAAATAGCTGTACTAGGTACGAGGTTCGCGATACAGCGCCGATTCTAAGCCTCGAGAATAATTCCACC
Organism: Tenthredo distinguenda; assembly: GCA_947538915.1. NCBI lineage: Eukaryota > Metazoa > Arthropoda > Insecta > Hymenoptera > Tenthredinidae > Tenthredo > Tenthredo distinguenda. The sequence goes on from OX384535.1 coordinate 3,095,557, forward strand.
CCAAAATTTGGACTCCTTTTTTCTATTTTAAGTTCTCTATTTTTTTCCAAACGTTTATTACGCTGTAAATAATCGATCTATCGATTAGACTCTTTGTTCAACCGATTACCAGTCATTTCGGACACATTTCACAATCATTTCAGATTTTACGAACTTTGACTCGCACAGATTCATCCCGCCGAAGCAAAAGTGGTTAGCGTAGGGTACGGGTCCCATGGCTGATCTAAACTTCTTCAAATTCGGAGAGAATACTCCACATTCGTGTAATTTCGGAGCGATCGAATGATTTTCGATGAATTTCATTCCTAGATACGATGCGATCTTCCATGAGATCTCGGATGATTTCGAATTATGTCGCAAAGTACAATCGATCGATTGTGAGACGACTGAGTGGGCGTGAAATTCCTTCAAAGCTTAGCAGTGATTCGAAAAAAATAAAATTCAAGGTGTAGTTAGCCCCTTGAGCATAACGCGGTGCGGATAAATCCGTTTTTAGCTCGGCAATCAATTTCTCTGCCACAAAATTATGGGATATGTGCAAACAACGAGATATCTGGTTCGGGTCGATCGGCGCGGTGTGGTTGGCGTATTATTCGTTCGCACGGAACTGATTGCTTTTAAATTTACAATTGCCAGGGGGAAACGAGACCCCTTCGGTGTGTATAGGTACAGGGGGATGAAAGGGGATGCCCGATGGACGCGCCAAACTCAATTCATTGGCGAGTCGCTGGTACAGGGTGGATGCTGGAAGAGAAGAAAGCGCGAAGGGTGTAGAGGCGATAGACTCGGCAATAAATTTTTCATTTTCCATTTTTCTTTTTTTTTTTTTGCTCTTTTTTCTTGTTTCTTAAACCTACAATTTTTCGTGTAATACGGAACTTTAATTGATCGAGTGGCCTTCCGGGGCTTTAGGAAAAAACACGAGAAAATACAGCCGGCTTAATAAACTCTGAGTGAAGGTTAATTACTGTGTAAGAAGGTGCCCAGGCCTAATTTACGGTAGGAAACTAAATTGGAAAGCGTGGATTCGGGGTTTTATCTTTTTTGATCAAACGTCGTATAACTTATCGTTATTATAGTGCCTAACCACTAACTTTTACCTTTATTACCACAAGCCTCGCTAGGTCTGAAGATCGATTCCAAACCGTAGCAACGATTACAAAGGATTCAGGGCGACGTTTCAGTTATACGACTATAATTATTCAGCCATTATATCATCCTATTTATTCTTATCAATCAACGTATTAATAGTAATAGTAAATAATTACAGATCGATAAACGATCCCATGTAGGCTTCTCTCCCTGAAATTGAAAAGATGAATTTTTTTTTCACCGAACGTACAGAGTTTTTAACAGAAAATTGTATTTTCGTGAAAAATTTTACCGCCGCTTGTAAACTCGTCAGAAATTTTTCCAAAGCTTGACACTTTGAATATTTGGGATTGAATATCGACTGCCAGACACAATTTTTTCGAATTCCGATTGTTTGTCGATAATTTGCGAAACGCAACATACACAGAAAGCCACACCGTAGTAGCAGAGTTGTTTGTAGTTTGAATTAAAAGTTTAACAGACGGTTTTAGAGCATTAACGTTAACTCCCGAAGCATGTAGTATTCATTAGGTAAATTCAAGTGGTAAATAGTTGGTAATTTAGTTCGGTACATCGCAGTAACAGCTACAGGGATTTCCAGCTAGCCTTTCGACGGATAAAGTTATCAGCAGCTAGGACTGCATCGGAATCTGTCTGCGTAATTCGAATGAATAAATAAACCGATGGGTGAACGTTTTGGTGAACCGTTAAAGGCGTGAAACGAGAAGAAAAAATTGTATCCACTTCATCAAACTCGCCGCCGAGCATGTAACCAACAATTTGGAAATCTATGACCACCGCAAATTCTAAGTGACGACGCAATTAGCTCCGCAGCAACGGTATCAGCTCCTGAACTGATCACGTATCCAATCAAAGACGATTAGATTGATGAAATTAATTAAGGTTATCGGACCGAATAGACGTCCCCACGTTTGCCGAATGGATTGATCAGAATCCGATGTCTATTACGTATAGAGAATTGATTCGGATCGAGGAAGCATAATTTCACGCGTGGTATAAATACCGAGAAAGAGAACGAGCCCCAGCGCTACCGAACCCTTCTATAAATTTTTTGCGAAAATTTCATTTTCATTCTCCCAACGACAATAATTGTCTGATTCATTAACGTAGAAACAACCGGGGGAGTAAAATCCGAGGGTAGAAAGAGATGCGGGAAAGTAGTTCGAGACGTCGGTGTGTAGGCGCCTGGAGGTATATCCTTGGTGCAGCTCAAACTTCTGGGAAATAAATTTGATTAATTTTAGTAAGGGAGGTTGGGCAGTGTCTGTTTGCTGATTGAAACCCGTTCTACGGTACCCTGGTAGTATATAATTAGCAAGAATATTTGACGAAAATATCATCCCCGCGCAAAGCCAGGGCTGGGCGAGGCGTCCCTCGTCTAAACTTCACTTCTTAAAGATCAACTAGATTGATGAATCTACGTAATCCAATCAAGATTCCTCCTCTCTTCGAGGGGAAGAACGCCTTTGTTTGTGTACGAGAAACGTTTGAAGATCATTCCCCCTTTGTTACCGGATAACACAAGTTTTTCATTCGATGTATAAATATTTGATTAAATCCGCGTCGTCGTTTTCGAGTTGTTTTTGAATTTCAGTCCTCTTTTCATTTTTTCATTTCGTTTGTTTCGTCGGATTATCGATCGGGGATTCCTCCACCTTTACACGCCACGTATCTAATCCGACTTCTAATGGCAACAAGGGAAGATATCTGATTAAAAAAATCGCACTGGCACACGTTCCATAGATTCTTTCCGTACTCTACGACGATCTTGTATCGCCCGATCTGCGGCGACGGCGATGGCTACCAAGAATTTAATAGAAATCCATTTTTATCGCCGGCTTGGCCGAGAGCTGAAGCCAAAGAGATTCGCCACGAAGCCTTTCGCCGTCACGACGACGCGACGCCGACGTTGCTACGCCCTAGACGAGCTTCATGATCCTCGCACGACTCGACGCGGAGAGAAAATTATTCTACAAATACTGTAAGAGAAGATCGAGAAACGTTTAACGAAAAAATTAGACAAAAAAAAAAATGAAAAAATAAGAGGAGAAATTTCTTTCAAATTCATATCTGACAAGGGGCGGTCAAACTTCCAGCTGAAGAGAACGATCGACCTTCGTTAGACGACAGGTGCGACGTTTGGCACGGTAGAGTTGCGTGCCTCGTGCCTGTCGAACAGCTGACCGAACTCGGGTAATGGATTGAAAGCCTGGAAAACACCTGGTGCCGTAGAGAAACGGAGCAGACAGAGTTCAACGGTGTTATACTACAAGGGATTAAAGGTAAAGCTGTAAGATAGAAAATATATTTCATATTTTATTTTTTTTGCGTTTTTTTCTCATTTTTTGGACAGGATTATGATCTCAGCTATTTCATCCTTTGATTAGAATTACAACGCGATTGAAGATTATTGCTGTTGTGTTAATTAGAAATATTCCATGTCGTATGACGAGCTTGAAATTAGGAGGGTGGAGAAAAAAGTAGGAAGAGAAAGAAAGAAAGAAGGAAAAAAGGGAAAGAAAAAAAAAGGAGGAAAATAATTCATGTTTCGAGAATTTTTTTTATTAAACGGCACCAAGCACGTGCTGCAAGCTCGAGTAGGTATTCTCTTTGAGATTTCCGACGCCTGGCGTCGTTGTAATATCTGCGTCGTCGCGTAGTCGACTTAATGGAGTGCTTCGTCCTCATTAGCGAAGCTAATGAACAAACCCTCGTTGCAGGCATGCATTTCCATTATAAGTTCGTCCTTTCCGTCTAGCGTCAGGTCTATCTACGTCACGACAGTAACCGCGTGCATCAAACTCGCCAATTCGAACGACGGAAAATTGCATTCCGGTCAAATGCCTCCCCTATTTCTTCTCCCTCTTCCTCTCTCTCTCTCTCTCACTTTCTCTCTCTTACCCCGTCCTTCTCTCGCTCTCTTTAACCCACCTCTTTACTACTGGCAGGCAATATCGCGTGCGACACGCTACATGCCTGTGTACCTATAGCCTTTTACTACTTTTATCTTTTCTCACACGTATATTAAATCCTGTGTCACCTTCGTGTAGATTTTTCACCATTATGCCATTACTTCCTATACAGAAATTTATTGAATAATTATTTCGCGACGCGATTATTACCCGGGTAAATGCTCAATCGAATCGATTTCGCAATCGCATGGAAATAAAACGCGTCGACGAATTTCCCCGGCCGCGTCTTTCGCTCAGAGATTTTTCGCGAAACGAGAATTTCCCAGCGAATTGGAACTAGAAATTTCTAAAAAGAGTGAAAAATGGTATCTTTCATATAGGCGAGTCTCCTGTAATCCAGTTTCTGTGCTTTTTCTATTTTTCTATTTTTATTTATCTTTTTTCTCAGAATATTTTCAATATAATTGTACGGAGCTTTCGTACAATCGAACTCCTGGATCCTTTGAAGTCAACAAGGCAGGACTGCCAAAGTTGGCCGTTTTAACCTGAAAGTCACGTTCGTTGTAGCCGCTGTGTTAATTAATGGGGTCGCGCAAAGTGGAAGAGCGCACATAGCGGGGGTTCGGGACCGGGGGATGAGGGTGGCTCTGCGTTAATCGAATAGAGCTTTTATCGAAGCGTCTTTGAGCTTCGACGTCAAATAGGAGACGAAAAAGAAAATCCAAAGGAAAAAAAGTGAAACGACACTTTTCACGGGGGGTAGTATATATATACTGTTAACGTCAAATACTATAAGGCACTGATGAAAATTGTCGAAAAAATTCTGTAACCACATACAGAACCGAGAGACGTAGAATACTTCTCGAGGATATCATAATACCACTAATTAGCAACAAACGGGTTATAGGGATTCGCCCAATTTCCTTTGTCCATCTTATTAATTACAATTGGGTGTCTGTTGGATCCCACAGTCTATGCCGAAGGGTTGGGCGAAAAGTGAGAGGTATACGGTAAATTGTGAAACCGCGGTTAAATTTTCGAAAGCCTGACCCAACCGAGTCCGAGGTAACGTATAAGCTACCCAAAACCCCACTTGCGGTCAATAAATGTCTGACTTAGATGAAATTTCACGGATAGTTAATGTACTTTTATACCATACATGAACCCTGACTCGGATATATGTCTGTATAATCGGTATGTGTATGTGTGTGGAGAAATTGCGTAGAGAGATCTGTGTAGAGCGAGATTAATCCCCCTTTTGCAACTCCGATCCTTTCTAGGGGTAGGAAAATCGCTCTAATTTAATCACTGAATTCCGATTACTGGTACAGAGAGTCAACGTTTAATATCGGCGATGATTCGGGTGGAAACGAATACTTTTTTAAATAACGTGTTGGTACCAAGCGTCACTTCAATGGAAAATGGTACCCGCGTGTATTGTACGGTAGATTGGAAATATATGAAATTTTAGACATCGAACGACAAAAATTTCAAACAAAAAATAAAAAGAATGAAAAATCGAACCTTTCACGTTCGGCGTTATTAATATCGGTCTACCGCGATGATGAAATTAATTTGAAAAAAAATTCATCAATTCCCGGAGAAGGAACACCTTTTTATAATTAAAATTGCAGCGCCTCTTCCAACACATAACATTTCTTATTAATTAAAAACTTCCCTTCTCCCCCTTTAGTCGGCCAAAAAAAAATTAATGAAAAAATCAATTTCGGTTTTAATATACCCGTCGAAATATCGAAAACTCTCCCAAACCAGATGCAACGAATCTTGGACCAGATATCCGCGACCGTTCATCCCCGTGTCTACATGCTACTTACACCTCGTAAACAGGGGTTTGGTTTGGTGCTCCAGAACTCGCAGGACTCAAACTACCCGTTACCAGCTACGCTCAAAGCCCTTCGACTATATCTCCCCACGCATTGTTTCCCGAAGCTCGAGTAGTCAGGGTTAAACTTTGGAATTAGTTTGCCTACGTGACTCAATGTCTCGACTTTCACACGACTTGAGACTACGAATCCGGAAAGGTATCATTGCCTAGGTAGAACTTTGTCCCTTTGCTTAATTCCGTTTCACATATCACGGCTTTTCTTCAACCCCAAAAAATTCCGTGAAATTCGTTCCTGCGATTCGCTAATTTTCTTCGAAAAAAATGAGGTGAATGAATTGGCGAAGAACGTCAATTTCCTGTAGAATGTCCATTCGAGTCTGACTGCTCGACGTATGATTCGTTTCAGGGTTCTTTTCAGTTCGCTTTTAGGTAGGTGTATGAAAGGGCACAATGGCGGCTTTTAACATCTGTGTGATAAAAAAGAAAGGGAAAAAAGGAAAATAAATATTCAGGTCAAACAACCAAAAGCCACCTTCCACCCTCTCACGCGCCGATTACCTACCCGATAGCAAAATTTCTCATCGGAGGCTCAAACCACCGGGAGGTTGTGCAAACCCGACCCGAATTTCCTCGGGAAAGTAATAACTGTATTGTACAGTTCATTTTCGTTTCCCGTATTATCTAGACGGTGATAATTATTATCGAAACCCGGTACAGGAATTAAAAATAACGAAAATACTGAAAATATGTAAATACCAAGGAAAGATGCGAGGATGGTAATTATAACATACCGCAGCGCAGAATTTATCGAAAGGATATTTGATCCGGATCCGTTTGACTCGAAATTTGAATAATTGAAACGACAAATGAACAAATAAATTTGGAAACACGAACAAAGGGGAGAAACTGGAAGGGACGAAATCCCGATCGAGGTGATTCCGAAAAGTCTTCGATTCCATGGTATTACTTTTAAATAACGGGTCACAGAGGTCGCACCCACCAGGTCACCTGCGCACCCCAGTCCTGTTCAACTTTCGTATTCATGACGGCAGATCGACCTCAATGCCATAGCGATAAAGGCATCGCTCCACTGCCAAATTTCAATGGCCTCGCTACATTCTATACGGATCATCATCCGCCTCCCGGCACACATGCATATTACACGTTATACCCTCGTACAGGATGGACATTTGAAATTCTAAAAGTTACAGAATGCGACCACGGCGTAGCTGGTATGTTCCTTCTCGAAAAGAGTTCGTCCTATTTTTTCCAAATTTTTCGTTTTTTTTTTGTCTTGTAAATTTCGAGCAAACCGTCGAGTAGAAGACCTGGAAATCTATATTTCGAATACGCCAAGTTTGGGATATGGTTTCGGTGTTCAGGTCACATGTCAGCCCGTGCCATACCCTAGTCTGACCACTAGACCACGTTGACGAACTATTAACCATTAAGCTAGGGCACCCGGAGTTCTAGGATATATAGTAGTACCTGCGGTCTCTCGTCGAAGCGCGTGGTTAGACACGTGGCTGAGTTATAGCAGGTCGACAGATGCGGAAGCCAGTTGTTGGACACGTTTTGTAATAAATAATTATGTGCATTAGTCAGGCAGAGTTGAAAGAGAGGGATGGTCAAAAAAATGGTATGAAAATAAAAATTTTACTCGAGGAATAAACGGAGAACTTTCGACGATTGGAAAAGGCGAAAAAGAAAAACAGAAAACGCGATTGCAGATATTGATAAAAATTTTCGCCGGATTTTCGCGAAGCTGTTTTTTGTTTTTTCTACTTTTTTTCTTTTTTTTTCTGTACTACGGAACGTTCACGTACCGTATGCGAGGCGGAGGTGACAATCAAAAGAACAAGCCCCAAAATACGTGTAATCGCGTTTCGCGAGGATGTGCTTTGAGCGACGTAGAAAGGGAGGGATGGAAAGAGAGGGAAAAATCGGGGTGGGAGTTGGATCCAGCCAATAAACGGTGCGAAAGCGTAATCTGCCCTAAAGTTGGGGTGCGGGGGGATGGAAATAGGGAAAGTCATTTGCATTCGCGGGGGAGTTGATGTGGTTTTTGCTTGGGAATCGGTGCAAAAGGGTAGAGCGAGAGGAATAGAACGAGGGAGAGAGAAAAAGCGAGAGAGAGAGAGACGGGGAACGGAAGTGTATTAGTAGGCATCACACAACGGCAAAGGAAACCGAGGCCAACGTTATCTCGGAGCGCACGCCGCCGTCTTTTGCAAAAACCGCCAATTTCATTCACTCCGATTATCAGCAGACATGTCCGCCCCCATCCTCTCGCACCCTAACGCTATCGCGAATCTAACTTTAACGATTACCAGTTACCACCACATCCACCCTTACGTCTATACCCACCCATGTCCGACGATATAAACTCGAACCTGCGAAACTATCGGCTATGCCAACTATCCCCTTGACACGTATCTCCTTTACTTCACCCCCTGGGTCATTTCCCGTTGACGCTATAATAGATAGCAATTAATGAATTCGAGTCGTTGGTCTTTTGTGATACTTCATCACCCTCTAACCGTTATTATAATCGTCACCCTCGTTTCCGGCGGGACACCAGCGAAAGATAATCATGTTCTGCATATCTGCTGGCTCTTCATCAAGGACTGCAATTTCTCTGATCGAATAGCTTCCTCGCACACCCTCTCTGGAGAGGGGGAGAGGATATCAAAGTCGTCAACTGATTGGTCAAACTTTCGATGACCACATATCTATATACATATATATGCGCGCGACAGTTCTGCGGGTACGTGTCTCATCTCAAGAAATTCGCCTGAACTTTCCGCGAATAGGTGGGTGCTCGTGTGTGATGAAATCCGTACGTGTGTGTGAATTCGCGAGGATATGCCTAGCCGTGTGTTCGTCTGTACGCGTACAGGGCAAAGGTGGAGAGGGGTGGCAGGCAAGTAGAGAAGAGGGCGCGTAAGACTTGGAATGTTTGTTTATATGTTTATGCGACATTCGCTCTTGATCCTGCAGGGTGTTTACTCAAGGAACTCAAGCTTATGCCCATATTTCAGGGGGAGTTTCCACCCCGTGGTTTCAGCCCTCTATTTCATCCCCCGGGATTCATGGACCAAATTAAAACGAACTATGTACCAACCATGCGCCAGTTTCGATACTTGTCAGGCACAGATTCGCCTCTGGAGGAATGATTAGTGGCTTGCCGTATATCTTCATCCCCTTTATATTTTCTTGACCCTCTTACGCTCCGCTTTTCACAAAGAATTTGAATCGCGGTTAAGACAAGGATCACACGCTATACGTGGAATAAATTGTTTTCGATAAACAATTCGGACTATAACATACCTACCGGACCACGGTCCGTTTATTGTGATATCATAAAAATTCACCCTAACCCCGGAAACGAAACGGGAATACAATAATAATGTCGGGATCGTAAAGTATATTCGATATTGAAAATAACGGGGTGCAATTTAGAATGATTTGTTATCGACAATCTCCGTTATGGGGAAAAAAGCTCTATTTTCGATATACGGAAGAGAAGCTCCAGCATCCCCGAATTTTTACCCCAAAACCTAGTCGCCGGTGATGCACCTGTCTTCTGTATTCTTTGAACGTGAACTATGCCGCAATTTGAAAAAATAAAATAGGAGGAGAGAGCGAGGGACGTAGGGAAAGAGGAAGGTAAACGGGGGAGGCGAATAAGGAACGTAGAAACAACCCCTAGCGTTTTAGACGTTCAAGTTAGAAGTCGCAGACGTTTGCCTAGCCACGGGCTGGATTTTCTTGTTGGTTGAAACTCGGGGCACGAACTCAATTCCCGTGGTGCTTCGGGGCACCCCCTGAGTCTCTTAGCAACAACACCAACCTCACCCCTAAAACCTACCCAACCATAGAACGCATCCCAACGGCTTAGCTTAGTTTGGATTAGGCTCATGTATACAACTCATTACCTCGTTACATAGTCGACGACGATCCCATTACTCCGTACATATGTACGTCCCGAACGTACATATAAAGAAGAGGAAGAAGAAGAAGAAGAGGGAGACCATATTGGGTTCGGAAAAGTATAAGAACAAGGCATGATTAACGCGGAGGGTAAAATTATATCCGGAAATGAGTGCGGCATTTAAAAAAGGCAAAATGAAAAAGAATTTAACGAAGTTTAGGAAGTTGGCGAAGATCTCAGCCGGGTTTTATGGCCCCGCATGCGGTAGACCGTTTCCTAAAGTCACGCGAGTCTTAAGCTCGAGGTAATACGTGATTAGTACGTATAACACACGTTTAACGTTATCTAACGTATATCGGGGCGCGAGATATAATCCGGTATTAAGAGTTTTGCCAGGAGTTGGACTTAGCTAACGACCAAACATTCCCACCTAACTTTTACTAGCAGAACTCTTAATAAATAGTTTTCAAACTTCAGCGTATTATCTCGGGGATAGAAATCTACACCGTTATAATAAATAAGAAGGAAATACAGAAAAATTTGTTATCCTTCCTACGTATAACAATTTTTTATTTTTTTCCCTTGTTCTACGCTTTTTTTTTGTCCAGCATAAATTTATCGCAACTATTTTATAACTCGCGACAATTTTTCTTTCTTTTCTGTTTTTTTTTCCATACACTTTATTACTAACGCGACAGAGGCTTTTACCATAGACGTAGCGACGATAAAAGTTTTGTTTTAAAGTTCCCTCTTTCGTAAATGATTATTATATTACCGTGTGAACCTTCCAAGCAATTATCATTTCCGTTTGTAGCGGCGTGGTTTCCTGGTGAGTTGTGCCAGGATGATCATGCGAAAGTTACGCAAACGCTACGCTACGCTACGGTATGGTATGGCATGGAAGTAGATACCACTGCCTCCGCTGTACGATGCCTAATTTCATTTAAACTTCCTAACTAAGATTGATAAGCGCAAAGGAGCGAGGAAATTTAATTTTACACTAATTAAAGTTCGGTACAAATCACTCTGAGATAAACTCACGATAGTTGAAACAGTCTTAGCCCCTCTCAAGAAAGAATCGCAACCATTTCGGGGCTCCGATTCTCCGAGGTGATAAAAAAAAAAAACCAAAAACGAAAAAAAAACATTTTTTCGCACAAGATTTTTAGAATTTTTAATCTACGCTTCAGTTCTGCGGATACAACTCTACCGCTCCGCATTGAATTCGCGAATTTTTATGCCGTAGCTTTGCTATATACTAATTATAATCCAGGGTTAAACATCTCGGTGTCTCGGGCTACGAGAAATCTAGGGCAACCGCTCAGAGTCCGCGACTATTTCCAGGCACGCAAAATTCTTACATCACCGTCTCCGGATCTGACTCTGACTCTGACTCTGACTCTGACTCTCTCTCTGTGTTAAACTGAGATTTCTACGGACGTAATGGGAGACTTGTATCTATACGCAAGAGACAAATAGGGAAAAATGAAAAGCGGAATACCACACCGACTCGCTTATTCCTCGTATGAATGTATAGCGTGTGTCGGTCCATACGTACTCGACCATTCCTCTCATCTTTTTCGCAATAGACGTATCTCATACGCGATATTTACTCTATCTCATTTTTTTCCAACTATTATTAGGCTCTAGGAAGCAAAGGCTCTGGTAAACTCACTCCGGAGTCCAGCTCATGCCTATATGATCGATAATTATAATAGAGAAGCTGGATTTCACTACTTCAATTACTCTTTCATTTCTAATAGTAGCGTTAGACTATGGATATGGGGAGGAAGGGTGAAGATCGGAGACTGGTATTCGTTTAAAAATGAAGAATTCTAATCCTGAATTGTTTCTCGTTATTTTTGTTACATCGACTCCTCGTGGATTCCGTTTCTTCGGCGATAGCGGTATTGATTAAGTAAAAGATAAGAGCCAGGGTATCAAAGGTTTGATTACACGATACTACGGAGTTATAGAATAACGTAATTCATTAATGGCAGCTATCACGGACCGCTTACCAATTCCGCGTGTACGTAATTAGTCCTTTAGGGGTACGATACTGGCGCGTTTCAGCCTCCGGTATAATTGTGTCAAGTCTAATCAGTCCTCAAAATTGATTTTAGCGGGGGTCTCGTTGTAGCCGGGTGCATTCGCCTCGAGACAATCCGTCAATCATGGATCCATCCTGAGTTTGAGCGGCGGTAGATCGTCGCTCAATATTAGTTGGTAATTCAATTTCAAGTGACGTAGATCTTCTGGTGCCGTAATACTAGTCTGTTAATTTAAGCATTTATCAAACTATTCCGAAAGTTCGAATTACTACGTACGTATATGCAGACGTGACGTACGTGGAAAGATTAACAACTAGAGTTTAGAATCGCGGATGGATCGGATAAATAAATACTCGCTACGTTTTAAGACTAACAGAAATTTCTACAGCCTTTTTCAACGCGTTTATGAAATTTGCGGAAACGTTGCCGACCCGGTGTTCTGATATTCTTTTCCCCGTTTCGTCGTTAGGTATTTTTTCTTAATTACGAAACATTATATATTTAAGGCTGCCGCAACCCACCGAAACGAAATTCATTTCCGCTTTGACTGCCTTCGTACTTTTACACGCTACCCTGTACAGGTTGGAGAATTCCTTCTTTTTTTTTCTTCATTTTTTCATTTTTTTTCCTCAACTCGAACTTGGGTCAGCTCTTAGTTTTTAATTAAAAAAACTCCAAGTTCGACTCGTAATTAACTCCGTGCTTCAGACGGATTCGATTAACCCAACGGAATAACAACGACGATATAAGGTCATGCGAAAAAAAGATACTGTTCTTATTTTCCGAAAATTCAACCCCGGATGTTCGCAGTTTTGCACCGAATTATAAAATTGGAGCAATTCTTGAACATTCGTCGTTACTTTCGGCAGCAAAGATATATCCCCGATGCGACAAACTTCCCCAGCATTTACCGTCTCCTAAAAAGATCTGGTGAAATATCCGATCGACTCTAAGCGCGAGAATGATATTCAAATTCTGGAACACCGCATCGGCAACGGGTTGGAAAACAACGCAGTGCAGCACCACATTGCACCGATGTATTTCAAATCCGCCTTTTCCCTGTTCTCCGTCTGCTGGTGCACTTCGAGAAATATATTCGTGAAATAAGGAGGTCATGGTATTGTCTTGACTCTCGTTGCCGTTGCAACGGCTACCCCTGAGGGTAGGAATACATTCTAAAGATCCGCAGCGTTTCAAAAACTAAACGAAAATTCTAAGAGCCACGGTGATCTAGAAAACCACGTTCGGAAAGATCTCCGACGTTGGTTCGAATGAAAAAAGTAAACCGCTGTAAAAAATGAAGGAAGAAAAAATTGTAACTTTTTTTATTACACGACTAGAGGTAACCCCATTCGTCGTTAAGGCTGCAGCGAACCTTGTGCAATCACATTAGCATGACAATAGTGAAGTTAATAAAGCACAGAGGGTAGAGTAGCGGCAGATACTCAGAATGAGTATAACTAGGTAAAAACTTGGCCAGGGGTGAAAAAAAAATTTTTCGGTGAATAATTTCTGGCCGAAAATCGTTAGGGGATAGTAGGGACTGGTATCGTAATCTAATTCGACAACCCCTCTCGTGTTTTAGAACCGAATCGTAAAGTTTCTTTCTATGGAATTCAGAGCTGGAAATTAGCCTCGTTGATAAAAGACACGCTCCGGATTCAACTCCTTTCGGTAACTGATTGCGGATTCGAAACGGCCGTAGGAAGTCTGAATCGTAGTCCCGTGGATAATATCGTGGCGACTGAAAATCTTCGAAGGTAGAAAAATTGCGGTTAGTACCTAGTTTTTCAATCTTCTTAAAACGCCTCGTCTTACCTTCAACGGTCCATACAGCTAGGAGTCCCGCAAAGATGAGGAGAGCAACGGATGTCCCCATTTTCCGAGTGGATATTAGACCTTTCGAGAACCTCCTTTTTATTTTTCCTCTTACAGCACAAATTTATTATTATCGTTATTAACAATTTATTGCTTTATCTTAATTTCTGAATCTTTATTTATCTATCGAATATCGTACGTTCACTATAATTTATGTATTATTATCTCGTGCATGATAGGATGATAATCGTGTCGATGAGATGAACGAATCTCGCCGGGGGGGTCGGAGTGAATACAACTAAATACAAGAATTATATATAACAAAACGAAGAATATAATTATGAGGGAATCACTGCGAAGTATACGAGGTGCAGAACGGCCTGCAGGATTAACCTGGTGAAACACTTTTAGTTGAGTTCAGGGGGTGGGTTTGGTCCCGCTGGAGTTTAAACTCGGTTTAATTACCGAAGTTGGGGAAAGAATTTACCCGAGGAATTTAGTATTTCAGAGAATTCCATCAACCAGTTGTAAACGGCTCGCGCGCGAAGACCCTTACCTACTATTGGTATAAGTTGTTGTAACGACACCGGTACCAGTAAATTAAACGGTACACCACGGTCCTCCAGGGTGTTCGATCTCTTCCCACTCAACCTTTCTCCTTTATTTTATTTCATTTATTTTTTTATTTTTTTCAATCGATAATTGCAACGACAACGAAATAAAAAATAAAAGAATAAGCAGACGAACTATTCACGAGAAACACAGAATTCCGGTAGAATTAAAATCCAGTGCTATCTCACTTCCATGAATTGTACGTGTAATAATATCTATTAAATAATAACAAATGGCACTAAACACGTTTTCTTTAGTTTTCGTTTCTTTCTTTTTTTTCTTTTCTCTTCTTATTTTTTTCTCCGATTCGTGATGAATTTTTTTTTTTTTGTTTTTTTTTTTGAGTTCTGCAGACGGTGCTTCTTTCACTCTATCATATTGTCCGGTTGACCCAGGTAAGGGATGAGAAATTTCGGCGGTATGAACGACGAGGCAGACTAGACTAGGGGTCGAAGTACTGGTGGCTCCAGGCGCCTTTGAACACCTCAGGGAAGGACTAATAAGGATTCCGGTAAACGCGGATGGCGCGACCGTACGAGGGTTTCACCCGCGAGCAACTAAACGTGCTCAGATCGGAACCGTCGACGGAGGCACCGGCTCCTCGACGTTTCCCCCAAACGGTGGGTCGAATTCTCGCGCGCCTTCCGACGCGCACCTGCCGTATAAACAGACCTGCGCATGTCCACCGACCCAGTATCAGACGTCCTTGACGCTACCGCGACGAAGACGTCTTAGAACGATGCTCCCAGCATCCGCGGAAAGACGTAATACCGATTGGGAGATTTGCCTCTTGATCTATGCCCCCCATTTTTTTTTTTTTATTTTTCCCCTCGCGTCATTCACGAACCGAGCTGTTATCGGGAATCGGAAAGATTTGGAGAAAAAAATTTCGAAAGAAAGGATCAATTTTTTTTTGATTTTTCCAGAAATATTTGATCCTTGGTTTCGTTCGGAGGCTGGTGTATCACCTGATCTTAATCTGAAACTTGGTGCCTTGTGGAGCGGTTCAATTATTTCCGTTTCAATGCATCCTCAAAGTGGTATTACCTGGGTTGGAAACTTTCATGGTACTTTCTCAACCGCAGTGGAGCCGGTCTTGAGTCTCTATTCGAGACCGGAGATCCAGTGACGTCTAGATTCAACCAGAAGAATTTTCCTCGCTTATAGCACGATGCGAGAGGAAAGGGAAAACCGTTTTAACATAAAACTTACCCACTTTTCAAACAACACTTCTAACATTATCTAATTGAACCATTTCACGCTGAAGCTGCCTTCAGAGTCATCGGTAAAATTCTCTTCAAGATTATTTACTTCCTTTTCTTTCAAATGATCAAATTTTTCGTTTTTTAAGAGCTTTTCGACCATTCATTTTCCAATTATGAACATCCTACTCGACTTCATCCCCCCATATACCTTCATAGAAATTTCGAAAGATTCCTGAACGTCAGAGTATAGAAATGGCCATGAATCGATTTTATTTTTCATTGCCATGCCGGCTATCGTGCATGTGCCATAACTTCGGACTTTCAAGCTTCCCGCGGGTACCTCTTCATCGTTTCGATTATCAAACGCGGTGCTTCCCAGTCGTAAAATGTACTCGAGTTTCGAGGGCTTCTCAAAGTTAGTGCAGCAGCTATGCAGCTGAGTCCAGCTACGGGAGCATGGCGTGAAATAATGCTCGGAATAAAAATAGAATAAAAATTGTATCATTTTTCACAGGATTTTACATCCTCGCTATCCACAGCTGTACGCGGCGAAAGCTCTCGAACATCGCGTAGTCCGGATAGAAAGAGGCGAGTATAGCACGTAAAAGATTGTATAAACCCTTGGGGGAAAATTTCTCAGGCTTGTGTCGAACCCAACTAGGTACGAACCAGTTGTAAAATTCCTTACCGGTGTTCCTCGAGCTGCATTTCTTGCCCATAGGCCGAGGCCGGGTCTCACGCTCGCATCACTTGTGTCATTCAACCCTTCGCGGATCATGTAATACCGTATAAAATATCCCATAGAGGCTATAGTGTTACGCGAATCATACGTGTACATTTCATACCCGTACGACGTTCGTTTCTATTTATTTATCTTACTTTATTTCGCGCTACCTGTTTCAGTTCACATGGGATAAAATTCACCTATGCGAATCAGATATACGAACAAAATCGACCTGACCGAAATACCGATCGTTAGATACGTTGCTCGCTTTAAACAGATGCGAGGGTATTCGATAAGTTTTACTTCTGCGGATATTTTCACATCCTTTTACAGTTGGAATAGAATCGGAGTGCCCGAGGTCCAAGACTGTTCGGTTTCATAAAGAATCAGCCATATATGTCTAGCCACACGTGTAGATACGTATATACAATCCTACGTAACTGTAATAAGATTATTGTTGCAAATGGAGTTGTAAACTTTAGAATAAATGGCGTCCTACCCCGTGGTGGAGGTTTTTATGGCATGTTTCTGGTATCGTAAAAGTAACGTGAATAGCTGTTCAAACTTCCGTTTACCGTCGTTTCTGTATCAAACTGATAATAATTTTCCCATACACGCGGTATTCAGATATGTATGTCGTAGGTCTATTCGTTTTGAGGAAACTGTGCGTATTTTATTTCGGTACCCCTGCTACCTTTTGCAATTTTCATTCGCTGCCTTTTTTCCTTATTCTTCTTCCTCTCTCTCTTGCTCCTTTTGTTATCTGTATTCTGGACATAGCCGCTGAGACAAGGGGCGCAGCCTCCTCGGCTAACGAAGTGTACTTTGACATCATCATTTCCAGTTAAAACTTTAATAAGCCTTAGAACAAGGCGGTTAAGATTCCCGTCATCGGGAAATGACCTCATAGCTTCCAAGATGAAATTCAGACCAACCGCTTTTTCCACTTTTTTTATAATATTCATTTTGACTCGAGAGACTTATCAAGCCTCGCGATATCCACACCAATTTTTTTCCTTCTCCTTAAATTCTATAGTAATTATTTTAAACTGGATAACATTCTCGAGCTTAATTAGCCCGCATTTTAGCTCGTCAATATTACAGCTCGTTACAAATATTTTTCTGATTACTGTTAAGAAAAATCGCTCACGCTCCCCACGGTTTTCATAATCAATCTGGGTCGTCGTCTAGAGTAAGAGTTCTAAGGAGTTCTTTAATGGACGAATGTACATTGCAATATATTCATCAATTCATCGATAATATTCGCGTTCGATATATAATTTTCTTCCCTTTCGTTAGACTCGAAAAATTATTGAATAGGTGACTTGGTATCCGATTCTATCCTCAGTCAGAAAATTCGAAGGACCACTGAATGGATTTCAAGGATCGTATGATTTCTCGGTGTTAAATTAATTCTTGATGGCAAAAACCATACCAAAGATTATTTCAAATTGCAGATAACAGTTTAGCAGACTTCTATACGCCTTCAGACTCGACAAGATCATTTTAACCCTGTTCGTTTTCAGCTGACTCAGATGTTAGCCGAGCGGCTAACTGTTACGGCTTTTATCGATACAAAATTTTAATAAACTCCATTCAGCTAACTAAACGTGTGTAGGTAACAGAAATTGGAAAAATGTACGGCTGTAAGTTGTAACGACCATCCCCCGGTTCGCTTCGAGCGAGTTCCCTTACGATCATATTGATATATTCTGCAGGGTGGTTCGTTCGAATCTACCAATACGATTTTATTCGTTAACTCGTTAATCGATACGAAAATAAGTTCCGTATGGAAAATTTATACCCGGTATTATGGTGCTGGTATAATTTCTGTCTCGATACCGATTTCCATGATTCCGTTTCTCGATTTTTTATTTCCATGTTCTATTTACCGTATTCATATTCCCCTCTCCTTTTTTTTCTGCGCTCCTGACTAATTGAGTCCAATTCATTCGCTGCAACGAATTCACCAGACAAATTCATCTTTTATCGATATTTATATATATATATATACCTATAGGCGTATATTGATATAGGCGATTCCATTCAATCAACTGTTCAACAATTATTAGCTCTCAGATATCGATGAGATTGGCCACTCTCGTCCAACAGATCACAAAAGGTGCCTGCAACCCATACCTATACGCGTGATTTAAACGCTTCAAGATCAAGAGCTGATCCCGAGTTCGTCTACGTCCGCAAATCCTTTGCGGTGAATCTGATCAAATCGAACATTCGGTTCTAACGAGGTTGGGGCTAGCTGGTTACCTGGGCCTTGCGGCAGAGGGAGAATCCGAAGTGGAAGTAAGTAATTCCGTGAATGAAGTCGTAAGATTTTTATCCCGTCGTGGAAAATGGTGGAAAAGAAGAAGAAGAAGAAGAAGAAAAAGATATGAAGAAGAAGAAGAAGTAGACGAGGAAGATGGTAAAATGTCGCACAATGAGTCAGAGTCAGCCAATGCTCATCTCGCCGGTTTCTCTATATCCAGCAATATACGAGGTCTTAAACGCGACACCGTCCAAGCATCAGATTGGTCTTTTGTTCGGTTGAATCAGTCGCCTAACAAGTCACCGAGAAAAGCTTCCTGCTCGAAGTGATTTCGCCAGCTTCTCCATGGCTCCTCTCGTCCTCGTCAATTCCGAGGAGTGAATAAAAGGCCCCGTCACTTTTCCCTCCGATGCATTATACCTATACCCTTCGACGTACCCATCTAGTAGGAACATCGACTGTCCAGAATTACTCACTTCGCTCTCGATTCCATCTTCCATCGTCTACTCATCGTCAATCAACCGTCTTTGCACCTGACAAAGGCCAATTACGAACCTCTCCTCCATAATGTATTCCGTACTTTGTATCACGCCCGTACTCGTCACTTAGAGTCGCACCAGCGTCTCTCTATGTCCGCAGGGACAAGCAACAAATATCAAATTTACACCTCGCCAACTTTCCATCAACTCCAGTCGATAAATATCTGAAAAGTGTTAGGATTCTCTTCACGGTTCATTGCACCGCGGAGTTTTGATGGTCTGTATCTCCGGCGGAGGGTCAACGAGGTGTACAGCTGAAGGATACAGACAGTGGGAACTGCAGAAGGTTTATTTCACCGGGGATACCGCAGAACGCTTCAACTAACTTGAAGAAGTACCACGGTGCGCAGTTGTATACACGGTTAAAGATTTCAGATGGGTATGGCTAGTGTAGGTATACCTAGAACCATCACGTCGCCTTAGTTTACCCTATCTGTCTCTACGGCGACTCGGTTGCTACTTACATGTGGGGGAGATCTGAAAGCGGTTCTTTGCCTAGTATGAGAGGTTCGTAACGTGATTTAGGAGCACCTCGTCTTGCCGTAATGAACAAATTCGATTAATGCTTAATTATTCGGATACCTGGCGCTTCTCTGGTATAGAACTAAGAGCAGTCGAGAAACCCTTTTGACGTGAGTGTGAGATACCTACATCTTACAATTATCGGGGAATTGGTATTCTCTTATAGAATTTACGGCACGGACATGTGAAGAGATGAATAACTGGATCCAATTACGCCGTGTCGTCATTTTTGCTCCTCATTTTTTAAATCGTTATAATATGATACACCAGCTCTGTCAATCATTGAATGAGGACTGATTATTGAATCGAAGTCGAGGAGGTGGGAAGTGAAGAAATAAGATAGTAGAATCGGACGGAATTAAGATTCTTGAGACACTTTTATTGAAATCAATTTTTTTCTTTCAACTTTTACATACTCTTGTGACACCAGTGTTAAAAGCCGTTCGCAAACGTAGTTCCCTTCGTAATCGCATGGATAATTCGCGATACCCTCGTCTCCGTGGTATACGACAAGGTACTCAAATTCGGCGTCGACTGGCTCGCCCTCTTTCCAGGGTATGGAGGATACAGCCGTTCCTGAAAGGGGCCAAAAAATGGGAACGGATCGGTGGGATCGTCGAATATCTAAAAATTCCGTACAACTTCCGATACGATTATTAGAAGAAGAAGCTGCGACAGCGGAGTAACGAGCGGATGAGCCATGCTGATGGTTTTCTTCGTTACTGGTGGCAAATACTGATTCGCTGCGGTCGTATATGAAGTCCCAGATTAGCTTTGATGAAAAAAGAACAACGTACGAAGCGGCAATTTTCATCTGCCAAAATTTGGCTGCGTTGCCAATGCCCGGCTAATGGCGTGAGCGGATTATAAAACGATTTTGAAAAGTTTATATGCACTGGGAGTTATATAGATATGTATCAAGTGTCTTGATGAGCGAATAGCTATGATCGATCCGTTCTAATTCATCTAGTTCATTTCTCTTTCGAAGGCTCGCACGAAGGTTTCGCAAAGTTAGGTTGTACGATGTGTCACACGCTCGCAACGTTGGTTATTAACGTGGTAACAGGATACATACAAACTCGAGTTTCTAGATTATAACTTACGGATAGCGACCGAGTTCGAATAGAAGATTGCTTTTGTAGAAGATTGAGTTAGAAGTGTTCAGGCTAGATTTACTCCGTTTAAGTTGAAAGATTGAGACTTGACTGCTTTAAGAATGCTTTTCGTTATTGGCTGCGGCGAAAGTGTAAAGAAGATTTTTCAGGAAGAGTAGGAATTCGTGAATCAGTGGCGACTGGTCGAGTTAGTCGGGTAGGAGATTTGCTTAAGTGACAGAATTGGCCAAGATTTTGGGACACGAATTCTGGAGTGTTGCAGTTAGAATTTTTCAAATATCAAGATTTTCGGAAGAGTTGTCGAGGAGAGGTAGAAGACGTGACGAAGAACAGAACACCAGTTTTTAGGAAAGCTGAAAAGAAGCGATGAATCTGTGGCGAGCTGAGTCTAAGACTGCACATTTGGTCACCAAATGTTGGGTCAAAGCTTATGCCTTCTATTTAATTCACATCGTAAGTCATGACATTATTGTCAGAATGATGAAGTAATTATTTATATACCTTGTCTAGAGTGTATCTTTCGAATAGACGTAACAGGTCGTGTTCATAAATGAAATAATCACAATTTTTGATTGCTTTATCGTATTTCGTAACTTCTTGAATCTCACGAAGGCGGTGAGCTTATATAATTTCAATCTGTGAGACATATCGGACGAAATAATTAACCGAACGAATGAAATTCGCGGAGTAATAATAAGATTGACCCATTTCAAGAACGTTATACAATCTGTACGACCACACATATTATTCCTGCATCGTTTAAACGATCATTCGTCAAAATCCGTGAGACATATTTTTATCGAATGGAACAAACTTTCTATCCTTCACATTCTGCGACCTGACTTTTGACGGGATCACATAGAGCCGTTGGATTATTAACGCCGTTACAATTTTATACGATTCCAACGATTTACCTCACCGCTCGCTAAAAGCCAAGACGAAGCTTTCGGAGGATTACAGAAAAAAATAAAAGACAAAAAATTGTTTCCATAATTTACGATTACCATATGTTAATGTTTATATGGTTCTACGAGGATCCCTGGACGGAGTGGTAATCCGGTGAACGGTACACTTCAGTTGCCATAAAAGGACGATTAGATACGCCTAATTACAAATCGATAGCGGACTCACTTTGCGCCGCTAAAGTATATAAAGGCGTCGATTTTCTACTCGAAAAACTCTCACCGCAGCCGTAGACGTATTAAGTAGTCGAGCAGAGAACTTGCACGTACTCCCAATACCTATGCCGTTCCAGAATTGGTTTCACCATCAAATATTTATCCATGAATTACTGAATTTTTACAATAAAAGTCAGGCGCAATTTCCTGCGACCCGAAGCCGATGATTATACCGAAACACGTCAAGGCCCTATATACGTGTATTATCGGGTTCTTTGTCTGGCAGAAATCGAGTAATAAATAAATTCGCGAATCGGTGGATTCGGAAAACACGTTCGATAATATTCCGCAATTTGTTATAAAAAGTAAAGTAAAAATGCGGATTAGAAAAATGGAAGAGTGATCTAGCTCCACTGCTGAGTCACCGCATGGTCCACTGCGTTTCAGAAGTTCCTGTCTCGAAGAGGCCCGCTCGTGGTTTCCTAAAACCTCTTTTGTTTTTCCTGCGGAAAATCTTCCCTGAGTGGTACGTTTCCGTACCTTTTCCGGCAAAAGCAGCTTACAAAGCGAAAGCGGCTGCTCCGCATTTCTGGTCTGAATCTATCACCGTTACGATGTCTAATGTTTTACGCACTGAAACATGGTTTTTCAAGCTCCACTCTCTCTCTCTCTCTCTCTCTCTCTCTCTTCTCTTCTCTCTCTCTCTCTCTCAAATTATCGGTTAAAAAATGCAGTGAATTTCTCGCGATTATTCGCAGCAGTCTTATTTGTATTTAATTTGAAAAAAAAAAAAACAACCAGAAACGTATTTAAACAAAACGCGTCTAGATTAATTATCGTATAATTATGCAGTTGGCAGTTCGAGCTTCTCAGTCAACCGACCAAATTATATTTAATGACAAACAGCGCTAATTGAAGAGCTAAACCCCTCTTATAGGGTTTTAATAGATAATTGTTACATGCCGTTGGGTATGAGAAATAGACTGATTAAACTAACAAGGCCGAAGTATTTTTAATAAATTCGCGGGTTTCGAAAAGGTTTCCAAAAAAAACATCAAATTTACAGAATATTTTCAACCAAAGACCTGTAGAGGAGATTCGAAAATCTTTGAAATTCTAATTTTTCAACAAATTTCTTCATATTTTTTGTTTCATATTTTTCGTTTTTTTCTTATTTTTTTCTTCCTCTTCCTCTTCTTCCTTGGCCACAAAGTGACACGTTTCACCTACCGTAGTTCGGTAGCTTGTTTCCTAAAAATTGCCCCTTTGCTCGTCCACGCATTTGCGACGAATACCGCTATTGGAAAGCACTCACGTTGCTATACGAAGCCTTTGGGATTTCCAGATTCTAAATCTTCCGGCTCTTGGATATTTCGATATAAAAATAAGCCCGATTTACCGCGAGGAAGCGCTTCTCGAATTTCTCCACCATCTCTCTCTCTCTCCCTTTTTCTTTTTTCTTCTTTATACTCGCCCAACCAGCGTCCCTTTCTCTCTCATTTTCTTGCAACAATAAAAATTCGCAAACTGCAAAAATCTAGTGAAAAATTCTGCACATATACGTATATTAGTTTACTCGACATAAATTCGCATCGATTTTCAAATCGTCCGAAATTCAGTCTGTGCGATTGAACTCAAACTACCATACATCACACGTATATAGTCTCGCCAGTCCTCAGCAACATTTCACGGTTCGTCATATTGAATCGAAGGCCACAATGGATTGAGGTGACACAATAGTCGGTCTAGGTGTCCATAACGGTCGTTTGTGGTACCTAGTAATTGGTTGACGCGTATGAGAGTCAGTTAGCTAGCTAGTTTCAGTTTCATAGGGTAAAACTAAAGGGAGAGGGTGAGGGAGAGAGAGAAAGAGAGAGAGAGAGAGAGGGAGAAAGGGAGAAAGGGAAAAGTGGTCGGGTAGATGTGTTATATATGTATATGTGTGTGTGTGTTATTATAGTGTATGTGGAGGATTGCACGTTGTGACGGTGTTGCAGAACGAGGTAAAACGAGTATTCGGGTGACTGGAGCATTACCTAGTAGTAAAACAATGGTCTATACGTGAACGGTGTCAGGTATAACAGAATCGGTTATTATAGGGTCAAAAGATACCAAGCCACCTGATTAAAACACCCGGGTAGACCGGAAGGTTTGTTGAATTATCGCTGAATAAAAATATGCGGAGTGCAAAAATTTTTAACTGAACAAACTGTGGAAAACAATGAAAAGACGCGGCTATGCCGAAGAAAAAAAATGAAAAAAAAAAAAACGAGACAGAGACAAAGAGAGAGAGAGAGGGAAACACAAAAGAAAAAAATCAGTAGAACAAGAAAAGTAACAGAGAAGAATGAAGGAAGGAAAAATGAGGAAAACTATACAGTGAAATAAATAAATGAAGTAAAATAGAATGAAATAAAATATTATAACGAAGTCGGGCGTGTCGGGGAAAGAGAGAAGGAATTTGTATAAATATACACGCCCTTGTAAGCGAACGTTAAAATAATAATTATTCGTTAGCATAATTTAGCCCGTGGAATAATTGCCACTCTGGGAAAAAGAATAAAACTCGAGCGATAATGTTTACTTTTCTTAGAAGTAGGTAGATGGGTTGGACGGGGTAGGTAGTAGGCAGGGCGGTCTTGGTTAGGGTAAAAAATAAGATAAGGGGTGGTGATTCGTTTCGCAGAATCTCGCCGCGACGAGGTGAGGAGCTGAGAGAGAAAAAAATTACTTTACTTGAAAACAGCTCTTGCCATCTGGGGAAGGTAAGATTACGAGAGAGGTATTGCGCCGGGGAAATTTACTTCTGAATAACAGTTAATCAACTGGATGGTTAAATTTTAACTCTTTCATTCCCTGGCGAGAGAGAGAGAGAGAGATAAAGAGAGAGTGAGAGACAAAAAGAGAGCGGAAGAGAACGAAGGAACGGGAAATTTTTTAGCAGTATAATATTTAATCGCAGCTGGCTACGCCAGGCGATAAAAATTGACGTTTTATTCATTTTTCATTATTATCATAAAATCGCGAAATTCCCATTCTTCGGGGCAGAGGCTTACGTATAGAAACTCACGTACGCCTATTTATGGACGTGCGGTACACGGGGCTGTAGTAATTGCTGTATGATGCAGCCATTAGGCTTCCTGCCGCATGGCTTCGGACTTTGGTGGATGGGGCCAGGTTCTATGGACCTGATAACGGTGATTCTAGGAACTAATGCTTTTGCTAACGGCTCCTGGACCGACCAGGAACACTAACGAAACTTTACCGACTTATCGGCGAGCCGGGGATCGGCGAGTAAGTCATTTAAACCTGAGTCCGAACTTTGGCGTGAGGTATTTCTCTGAATACCGAAAATCAAATGAAGAGCAGAATCGTGAATCAGTTTTTTGAGAATCGCTGTAATAATGATTCGAAAAATTTCGGTTCGATTCAACGCCGATGTCTTCCCACCTTCGTCGATATCGTTATTAATGGAGTAGATTACCGGGCTGTAATCAGTAATACCCATGTATTTGCACGGATGGCTAATTTGCCCGTCAAATGTTTATCGACTCAGGCGAACGGGTAACATGCGCGACTCGCTAATCACCGGTCTTGATTATTTGTCTTTGAATTTAAGCCACCCGTAGTTCAGAGCTCACAATTATACGCATATAGTTACGAAAATTTGAATAATATTCAACAATATTATTACAAGGCTGAGTAATTTGTATGAGAATTGATATAGGGGTGTAAATATCATAGTAACAAGTAGGAGTGCAATTTATGTTTGGGTTTGTAGCGCGTAAATTAATGAACTTCGTTTATCTTCCCGGTTTTTCGTCATTTTGCGGTAGAATCGCGATCCGGTGGAAAGAATGAAAAACCGCAAATCCTTGAAACCCAATATATCAAGCTCGCTCAAAGCTTCCTCCCGTGTTCTCCGCCCCTTCATCGCCCAGTTAGACTCGCGCCTTCAATCCTCCCTTATTCTACTTAGTTCCGAGTTTCTTTAGCCGTTCGATCCCAGAGGCCAGAGGAAGTGGGTAAGGGAAACGTATCGGATAAATAAATACATCACATAGCGGCAGAAGTAGACGATTCCCCGCCCTAAATATCCAAGATTGGCAGACTCGTGGAGAATTCGAAAAAAGCTAAGTTCTATGTCGAGCCGGGGGTAGAAGGGGCTTCAACTCTGGTGGGAAAAAGTTTAGCGGTACGATCAGGAAACGGCTGCTGGATTCTGACCTTTATATTTCGTGCTCGTAGCTTGTTTATGCACAAACCACCCCCTGGCTCTGGAAAGCTCTGCTTCTTGAACCGCCATCACTACCGACGGAAGAACTACCACAAATCTTATATTCGCTTGGGAGTTTTTCGGGGGCGTGGAAAATGGTCTGTATTTTATTCCTTAAATCTTCCCTTAATTAAGCCCGCGATTGTTGTACACCCCGCCGCGCCACACGGTTCAGAGAATCATCTATATACCTACACGGGATTAAATTTATACCTACCGGAGGCTTTTGTATTACGATTGTGCGTGGATCTGGAAAATATAATAAATAATAATAGAAATCCACTTCTCTGTTAACCATTTTTTATTTTTTCATTTTTTTCTTTTTTATTTTTTTTTTTCGGGGGTGGAAAACGGACGTGAACTTTTAACTGATGACCAAACCGCGGGAGATCTGAGCGCCGGGATGGCCACTACCAATTGAAATACTACCAATATGCAAATTGCGAAAGTGGCGCGGGTGTTCCCTGCAGAGATATGGAAAATACTCTGACAAAATTTATGAAGGGAGAGGAATTAAAGTGTTGCTGATCAAGTCCCGAGGACGTTAAATCAATTTCTATACATATAGGAATACTGGATTTCATTTAATATCTCCTACCTATAATATGTGGAAATCAATCTACTAGGCGTGAGTTTCTTCTTTTTTTCTCAGATTAAGGTAAACGAGGGAGCAATAGGTTGTACTACCTTATGCTAATCTGGCGTTACGTGATCGTTTAGGATTCCTATAACGTGTCAGAGTTCGAGGTGCGAGGTCACGCTCGATAATTCCGTTCCGTAATTAGTAGCCTTGGATTATTGGTTATACCCCCCAATCGAGGTGCTTTGATCTAAGACAAATTGGCCAACATTGGAGTATTTGCTCTTGATCAAAGCGAGGGGTCGGAAAAGTAAGGTTGGAGAAGAAAAAAATAAAATAAAGAACAGGGATGAAGAGAGAGAGAGAGAGAGAGAGGCATAAATTTCAAACTAAAAACAATATAATCGAATACCCAATACAAACGAGTGAAAAACCTGTCTGGGATATGAATTTTTTTTCTTCTCTTCAATTTTCTCCGCCGTACCCGAAACGCACGTACTTCGCTAGTCGAAAATTTTCAACCCTTAAAATCTCCGGTTCATTCGAATGACGGTTCCGATGGAATCGAACGCGTTTCAAGTTTACATCGTTGTTACGGCTGTATTTAGGGGACAAGAACTACCCCGGCGTCGCCACCCCCACACAAGCCATGGCAGTACTATACCAACATTAACAGCAGCAGCAGCAGCAGCAGCTAGCAACGGCAGTGGCAATGGCAGCAGCAGTTTCCAGTTGAGCCGCGTGGAATCTTGCACATGGCCCGGCGCCCTCGATTCCACTCGACGCGCTGGGTTAACCCGTGGGGTGAGAAAGCGTCGCGAGTTCTACCCTCGTTTTGGCATCGACCAACGTCTCCTTCTTCTTTACAGGGTGCAGAGTCTTAATTGCTACCTCCTTCCTTTACGCCTAAAACGAGACGCTGTGACATCCGTTCTCTCGTCATATATACGTATATATATATATACACAGTCTGTTACTTTCGCACTTTCGCCTTGTTCGCGGTAAGGGGTAGTTTTTTTTCTCTATTCTTTTTTTCTCTACCCTTCAAAACCTTCTTGCTACACATACATTTTGTTTTTTCTTCTCTCTTCCTCTTCATCTAATTTGTCTCGTTTTATGAGTCGGAGTGGTTTTTCATTTCACGTTTTCTTTTCTCTCGTGGCGTCTGCTCTGCTCTTTAATATATAGATATATATATACGTGTACACGGATAGTTTTATCGTGTAATGGATAGAACCAGGCCTTTAATTTTTCTTCGACGTTTTTGTTTTATTTTTTTTTCTTACTATTTCCATTTTTATAATCATTTTTTTCACGCTAGTTAAAGCCTGAGCTCTGAGCACAGCAATTGGGGTATTTGAGCGAACACAATCGATGCAAAAGTGGTAATGCAGCGAGTTTTGATGCGGTTATTATTCGTACCGCGGAAAAATTGCCGGTAAAAAAACGAAAGAAATTTAAAAAAAAAAGGAAAGAATTTATCAGTCACTGGTAAAACGAAACGTATACCTGTACCTACTCACGGTGAGATTATTGTTTATTTCTACTGCAAATCAACGACGGAAGGTTTAAAAAACAATACCCGGTATTTCGAGGATGAAGGAATGAGAAATATATGACGAATAAATGAAAAAATCAAAATCCAATCGCGAATCAATTAGTTGTCCGCGAATATTTTTAATTTATTAAAAATTCCACCACTCGATATCGGATTGAAATTCAATATATCTACCGAAAATTTATTGTGCTATAACGTCGATGATAATTATAAACCTGGAGCACCGCAGCTGTTGTATCGGAACGTTGGAAATAATTTTTTTAAATTCACTCTACCTACTTCATTCTAATTTTATTTCATTCCTTTTTACCTCTTTCAGCCCGATCCTGTTTATTCCGCTTGAAGGTACGGGGTAAGAAATGCAGTGCAAAGTGCGCATAAGAAACTCCCAACTTAATGCCCTGCAGCGTACTTTGCAAAAACTTTTTGCCAATCTCTCGACAAAACCTCCCTCGACAATTATACATCTGGATCTGGATGATGAATAATTCAGTTTAAAACTGTCCCAGATATTTGGATAGTGTTACAAAATTCCTGAAAAATAAGAAAGAAAGAAAGGAAGGAAAAAAAGAAAAGGAAATTTAATCATTTTATCGTAAATCCTCTCCAGATTTCAACGAGCAATTAAACCGGATCTTTCAGTTCACTTAAAAGCCCTTAATTTTCCTTTGCGGATAGAGGATTCATTCCGCAGCTCTTGCCATATACCTACCAGAACCGCAACGCTTTGCTTAAAGCTTTCCTATATATAGTAAAGTGCTCGTGTAATTTCAACCTGCAGTATAACTACAGACGCCGGATATAGTTTCGACGTTTATTATTTAATAAACCTTAACTATTTTCACTTTCTCCAATTTTCCACCCCGCAGCTTGTTTTTTTTTTATTCAGTCATTTAACTTTCTTTCTTCGTCTTTTTCTCTTTTCCCTTTCTTTTTCTGTCTTTCACATTTCTCTGTTTTTTTTTCAAATCTTTTTTTTTCTTTTTTCAAACACTGAAAAGCTTAACCCTCTAATAAACCTCTCTCACCCGTCGCTCTCCGCTGGCCTGTCTCGTTAACGAACCTCTTCGTTCCCTGCCAAATTACGGGGGTAATTAGTTATTATATTGGTGCGCTTAACGAGTCTCTTGATAAACAACCGCTAAGATTCGCGGAAGCCGTTTGTAAGCAAAGATGAAATAAGAAGCTTATGGAGATTACGGATTATAAGGCCCCCCGCTGCTAACGGGCTTCTTTTTACATTACTCTCAGGATTCCATAGCTGAAATTCATCTCATTTTATATCATATAATCACACCTACTCCTTTTACATTTCCGATTAGTATACATCCATACGATAATTAATTTCCAGTGAAAATGAAACCTCGGACAAAGATACAAGTGATAAGATTATCCTTATCGTTGTTTATAATTTAATTAATTATTTATTTGATTATCTGACAGCTCGATAATTTGAGAGAGATTCTTACGTACGAGAGGAAAAAGTCTAAAAGCTTCATAGCTTGTATTCTGTACCATGTCATCCCTCTCTCAATTCCTGTATATATCTCTCTCGGTCTCTCTCAAAGCTCTTGCAGCTTCCGTTTTTACCCTAATTGCGGAAAGGACGGTACGACCTTTGACTTCCTGGGGAATCTCTGGAAATTTCGCAAGCTTTGTTTGCCGAAAACGAGCCAGTTGACAAGTGGTGGTAGTTCCTCGATCGTTTAATCTCGTTCGCAGCTTAGAACCTCAGAACCGTAACCACTGCCATCTCACCCTCCGAAACCCTGAGGTCTTCCACACTTTCAGCTAAAGTTGTACATCCATATACGGGGTGTAAATATATTAACTGATTCTAAAACCGATAGTTGAAGAAAATGTTCCTTCAAAATTTCCATCAAAATTTCGACGGTTCTTATTCTTCCTTTTTTTTTTGCCGATTTTTCCATTCACTTTATTCACAGACTTGTTTCCCTTGAACTTTTTTCTCGATTTCTTTTATCCCCGGGCCGAGACACCCTGTATATTGATATGTCGGTCGTAGGACGCGAGACAAACGACCAGTTTTTTTCCTTTTCAATGAATGGGTGGTGTAAGTGATAGCTGGTCTGATTGAATCGAACCAATCAGCGCGGGTTTCGGATTAATGTCATTCGGTTATTAGCAAGGAATAAAAAAAAAGAATATATGTATATACGAATCGTCGAATTCTGGGGGGATGTCAAAACACTGGAAAAGATTAATCCATTTCGGGCGGAAGCTATTCGCGATAGTCGGAATCAATTATTAGCCGCGAATCAATATACCCATACATGGATTAATACTTCGAATATTGGTCTTGTTTTCTTTGTTATTTCAATTCTGCACACACGCGATTTACGTATCGATTTATAGCCGCTATCGCGTACGAAGGTTCGCCTGAAATCATTGGCCTTTGCGAAAAGTATTAAGAAAAGTTAAACCGTTCGCAAAGCTGCCTATATCGATCGGTCTGATCATCCTTCGATATTTCTACCCGAGTTTATGAGTCATTTTATCGATATTACGCTCGTAAATTTGCAAACTCGAGCTTATAGATTAAGGATTCTTTCTTAATTTACTTTAGAACCAATAGCGTAATCTGATTCAGCGTCGATCCAACGAACGTACGGTTAAAGCCACCCTGTACTTTCTTTCCCACTTCGAAGGGATTTCCCGGATAAAAAAAAAGGGAAAAAAAGGAAAATACCTATACGGTCCGACGAGAGAAAATCTAATCGACCCTGCGCCGGAATCCATTCACTGGAATAGGAAATCTGATTTCGCCTTAACCATAGGTGTAGATTCAACTGCGTATATACTGAGGTGAAGAAATTTAGCAGGTGAGATTCGAGAGGAGGGAAAGAAATTATGAGAAAGGGTGCGGTTTGGTTGTGAAATTATTTGGGTGAAATAATAAGAAGAATCGGCCCGTTTTTTCCCCTTCTATTTCCCTCTTTTTGAGTATAAAAAATGTCTGTAATCCTGAGATAAAAAATCATGAGTATAACGATAAGCTGTGATTTGTGCCAGCTGGTGGAATCGCCGTGTATATCTGCGTCAATTTCCGAACGATTCGTAGAGCCGTTGCCATTTTGGTGAAGATGGACCTCGGATATAAACGCGGATCAGAAACGATCATTCTCTTCGGGTTCAGGGAAGAGAATGGGCGCCATATTTGCGAGAAAACGATTCGACTCTCGTCCCAAGTTTGGCATCTTCGGTAAACCAGAGCAGCCCGTCGATGTAAAAGCGTTTGAAACGGCTTCTATTGGCTGTCGGAAGTCTCCTCGTTTTGCCAGGAACACCTCAAACATATTGACGGGACCTGCCAAGACACGAAACGATCACAAAGATTCCATGCATAAAACATAACCCACTTTTCCCAGGTCCTCCTCGTTTTTTATTCTTTATATTCCTTATTCCTTATTCCTCATTCTTCATTCTTCACTCTCTACGTCAGGATTCGCACGGGCTAAAAATTTCCTAGATTTTTCACCCCACCTGCCCAGTACAGCTTTTCCTCCAAGTAAAACGCGCGATTTAAGACCTTGTAAACATTTACACCGCCCCATATAAGTATACACACATCGCATGCATCCCCCTGCTTTTTATTCTCCACCGTGGGTGGAATTTTATTAGACTGCAGCACTCTGAAAAAAAAAAACAATTTTTTTCAGAAATTAGATCGCCTCCTTTCAGAGTTCGCCAGAAATCGTACCTTGTTTTATTTTCATCCTACTGATCCCCCACTCCTTGAAATAACGAATTCCACCCCCGAAGGAAAGTCAAAGATGAGCTTTAAAAGGTTGAATGGAAAAGAGGTATTCTTATAGAAGTGAGACTGTTCAGCTTGTCTCCTTTTCCTGCATCTTTTAAACGCGATTTCCTTATGCCTTTAATTCTTAGCAAGTTATTTTCATTCGAGATGTATTTTACCTTTTTTCTCTTTTTTTTTTTACTTTTCTGTTTCTTTTTTCTATACCTACCTATAAGGGAGAAGAGCGGGAAGGAGAAGCAAACTCTTACTTCTCAAGATCGAGGGAAAAATTTAATGCGAATTCCATTGTAAATCGAAATAGCGAAATGTCGAGATTCAAACGATTTAAAAAGATTATTTTCGACGATCTTTACCCTGCAAAACGAGGGAGTACCTCTGGTCGACTTTGACTCAACACCATTTGCATATCAAATGGAGCGTCCTGCCCTCTTTATTACCATCTTTAGCGAGATCCACTACCAGCTCTTACCTCTTTGAACCAAACCACCACTTCGTTCTGAACTCCACTCTTTTATTAAGACTCCTTGCGTGGCTTTCCCTCTTAATTCTCAACGATATCGCACTAAGCGAAGCCAACCGGTAAACGTGGCTTCAACAGCTTACCGCATAAGAAAAAGCTCGAGGTGTTTATGCCAGGATATCAAATAAT
This sequence comes from Tenthredo distinguenda, assembly GCA_947538915.1. Classification (NCBI taxonomy): domain Eukaryota; kingdom Metazoa; phylum Arthropoda; class Insecta; order Hymenoptera; family Tenthredinidae; genus Tenthredo; species Tenthredo distinguenda. Next base: position 3,128,179 of record OX384535.1, read on the forward strand.
TTATATGAAGAAATAGCAGCTATATTACGAGCTTAATCTTCATTTGGCAAATTGCCTTTCCATTTTGTTTTTTTCTTCTTTTTTTCTTACCCCGTTTAATTTCTTACCGCATTTTATATAATAATATAAAATAATCCCTATATCCGATCTTCGATCGATTCGTAATTATACTTTGAACAAAGTACCGACCGCTAGAGGATGAAGTCACCAAGAGTTATGGTCATTGTTGCAGAAAATTGCAATTCAGACAACGTTCCTCACTAATTAAGACTGGCTGTGCATTGAACGCGATTTGCGTTTATTTCCATCGACAATGAGGATTTAATTGCAGAATACGACAGGCTGGCAAGGCGAGGCGGGGCGGACAGCTGCACTTCTTTTTCTGCAAGGCCTCCACTTCCGCTAACTGTAACTGTTTAACTCGTGAATGGAATAAGAGACGAATACTGCTGATGAGAAGAAAAGAAGAAAAGAGGAAAAAGGGAATCGAGTGAACAAAGGTACGATTTTCTATCGCCTGACTATTTTTCTCAGTGAAGGCAATAGAGATCATTTCTCTTAGATTTTTCGGATAAATTTTTTCAATTTTTTTTCTACGATTAAACGAACGTCGAAAAAGATTCGGAAAAACCTTACGTCGAAACCTGGCATACGAAAGAAAAGAACGGTGATTCGCATAGATATAAGGTGCAGCTGGAAATGCTGCGAGGGAGTAACTAGATGCAAATCCGCATTAAAACGTGCGAGTAGGGAAAATTTTAATTTAATCACCACACGTGGCGTCACATCCTTGGGCCACTCGCAGGTAGAATTTAATTATTTTTACACGCCGGAGTCATTTCGAGAACAAATATATTCATAGAGCGTAATAGGGTTTTGGTTAAACTGGCGACCGCCATTAGCGCGCTTGCGGAATCATCTCCTTCTGGAGCAGAGTTATATTTCTCGTATAATACGTAGCTACGTTTCTGTAGATATATTAAAATCCACCCACGTGTGGGTACATCGTACAAACACATACGCACACGCGTACGTCGTACTCTGTGCGGAAAGTTGTAAACAGAATCGTAACTGCGTGAAAAGCTGTTACCGCGGCAAAAAGGTGGGGTGCGTATAGGTACGGGGAGTATATGTCTCGTGTTTGATAAGCGAAGTATAAAATTGAGGAATCTAATCTAATGTCGTGAAATCCTCTCATATTTTTTTTCCATATTAAAAAGTGAATCCCTCTACACAAGAATTCGGATCCGCGGGGTGAAAAGAAGAAAGATGACGATTTTTAACAAGTTTCGTGAAATCTGGTGGCTCGTAGACCACACATGCTTGACTCGATTAATTGAAACCAATTAAAAGTTGATTAATTATCGTTCAAACTAAGTTATATACCCAAGGTCCATATACGTGTACCTGTCGCAACTTCTGTATGCCCATCTAACTGTTTAAATACATCGAAATACTGAAATTCCCGAGTGAATTTCTCCCCCTTTGCCTTTGAAGTGAATTAATGCCGCATTGCACATTCATACATATGTATAAGCGCATATATTATCAGTGTCTTTCAATGCAGCGACGATGCATGTGAGTTTGTAGCGTATTATATAGGTATATAGATGCACAGGAAACATGTACGGTAGGTACTGGATTTCGATGCAGCATCTCGTATGATCTCGGGGTCACAGATCCAGCTATATTATGCGAGCTTTCGCTAACCCGAGGAACCTATCCAACACCGCACCGTACCGCAATGGAAGAAACTTATTTTGCCGATTTAATTTTAGATTAGTACCCAGCAGGAATCAGGCTACCTCGTACGGCCAAGATATTGCCGAGGATTTTGGTAACGCTGGGAATTACGGGTTGTAATACCGTTTTCGGAATTCAAAGGTAAGAGACGATTCTTTCATTTATTTTTTGTTTTTTTTTCAATCCCCCGAGGATCTAATTATTGGGAAACGGCACGAAAGGTAAATTAATTAACTTCGAATCGTATCGGAATCGGTAATGATTTTTTTTCGAATCGATAAATTTTCGGCATTTCGTTGTGAAATATGTACCCCCACAGGTGGGTTTTGTATCCGTACGGAATCTTGTGACCTTTGAAACTAAACGATTGCGCAGTATTTTATTGGCTGGATATGCAATCGTAAACGGAGATCAAAATTCGTTTTTAAATGTGTTATGGACAGAGGGAATTTCGGACTACGTTAATTTCCATTTTGTATTATTAAGCTTGTTTGATCATTGACTATAAACCGTATACAACAGTGGCGCAGCTGGGGCTTAATTACAGAACAAAGACTTGTATTATTCAATCCGACACGCTCGAGCTTTCGGTGAATTAAAAATTATATCGTACTTCTGTATACACGTGTGCTTGTACGTATTGGCTTTTAAATATGCCAAAGGAAAAAAGCTAGTCATCCGGAGTAGGAATAACGTCGCGTGCGTGCGGGGGGAAATTGAAAAATATCGGAAAACATGTTTCCTTGTTTGACACTAAAGGCCTTCTTCCCCTTCGGACGTATTTCACTCCAAAATATCTGAATTCATAACGATTTTTACCTCAAATTATTCACATCCACGGTATCAAGGCTCTCTCTCGTCCTTTCTGCCTCCACCCGACGTCTAACGCATTTCCATCCCCCTACACAGGGCATATCTTACGAATTATTAATCCGTCCACTAATGACGACATAATACTTTTCCCAGAGCTCGTTATACCGCTGAATCCTATACTCGTTGAAACTTTTGAACGTAGATTCATCGTTCGTTGCAGGTACTTTTTATTCTTCATTTCCTATTTTCTGTTCCTCCTTTTTACTTCCCTGCTGCCGCTCTACTATACTGCACCAGTCTCTCTTCGGCAGTAAAAGTTAGCAGCGAAAACGGCTTCGCTATGTAGTTATATATACCTATAGGTACACACCCACCTTTTCCAACCAGCATAAAATCCCTTTGTTCCCTGTCAGTCGTTATCTTTAATAGTTGCCAAAGTCTTTCGCGAGGCTCTTAAATCGTTTCTCGACTCGAGAGTGAACGAGTGTCAACTTATGCCCTCGCCGCGTAGCCTTCGACGTTTAATAACCAACAACGTTCCATGAAAATCGCAGAGTCTGTAATTGAAATTAAAAGAAAAAAAAGAAAATTGAAATATAATTTCGAAAGTAAGACTAAAAATGATCAATCATATCTCTATTATTGTTCGACGATCGCGTATTTCAAACTTTCAGAACCTATCGAGCTGTTTGTGTCGCTATCAAGTCCCTTCTCCACATTGTATCTACCTACGTACAGCTACGAGATTGCGTTCAGCTTTCGTACCAAAGTATCGGATAAAATCGTGGCAGGATATCGCGTACACATGTATCTTTGGGTGGGTATGTACACTGTGTACATTTACATGGCAGATGACGATCCCCGTATAATAAAGCAGGCGTCGTAAAGTAGAAAAAGTGCCGTGGTACGCGAGTCTGGGAGGCAGAGGCCATCGTGTTTTTAACGTGTAAAGGGGTGGAGAGAAATAGCTTCGAGGGGACAGACAATTCGAAGATATAGGTATATATGGATAAAGAGAACATAGTCGATTCATCAAAATTGGGAAACATAGCGAATCTACATGCGTGTGCGTGCGTGTGTGCGTGTGGGCAGAATTGATACGCGAGTTCGTTAGCCGTAGGAACAAAAGCCACGGGTCATCCGCGATGGCATACCTAACGTTGCAGAAAAGTGAAGCGGGATAAAAGGAGGAATGAAATAGGGAATCGCAGAATTACTCGGTGAAACAAGCAGGATTAAGCCCTATTCTTCGTTCAATCGATCCCGTACATCGCTATGGTCCGCTCCGTTCCGCGTCAAGGTCTATTTCATTGGAATTTTTATACCAGACATCGAGAACTACAATGGCTCCTCATCGCCTCACAGCGATAATAAAAATCGGATTGGGACTAAATTCTCTCGTTACTCAATACTCCCAGACGACCACTAATAACATAAATTAGTTAAGAATCCGTAACTATTCTTTTCTGAGAGAAAAAGCTCGGGCTGCATTAGAATTCTAGAGGTTTTTTTCGGAAACTGATTCTTCTCCCAGGTAGCCAAACTTCTGTTTGTACAATTAGTGGCCAGTTGATGGATCTGGGTGTCCAGACGATGTGCTCTCGTCGAATAAAGTATGAATCCCGCGGACTAATTGATGGAGCTTTGGATAGTTAAATACTAATTCATTAATAACATAAGTTAGTTGAAAAGTCTGTAAATAATTGAAGGAAACGTTCATCTTCTCTGGAAAAAGCTCAGGCTGCATTGTGATTCCAGAGTTTTTTTGAAGCTGATCTTTTTTCTGGACATATAAGCTTGTGTTTCTGTGATTAGTGGCGAGTTGGTGGATTCGGGTGTCCGGAGGATGTGCCGTTGTCGAATGAAGCGTGAATCTTGCGGGCTGATTGATGGAGCTTTGAATAGTTGAAATAGTTGAATACTTCAAAGTTTAGAGAGACAGGATAGACGGTGTATTGTGTAATATGTATAGCTCGGTCTGTAGACAGTGGAGTATGACGTTGATAATAAATAGGATTCTCACCACCCGTTGGACGTCTCTACGTTCTGTCCCATTTAACTTAACCCTCGCCCGTGCACAACGCGCAAACGTAGGTTTGCTTCCGCGCAGCTGAATTCGCCAGCCGGTAGCTCGTATTACCATAAGGTCGTACACGACCCTATCATTTCGTACGTATACTATACACACGAGGAACTCCCGCGAAAGCGCGAGTAGCTTTCGGGGTCAGATTAATTACTGAGCTCAAACGTAATGACAAACTTTTAGGAAACAATTCTGCACGACCAGATTGATGTTGCAAATCTTGGTTGCAAAAAAAAAATACATTTATTTTTACACAAGCAGGGAGAAAGAAAAAGACAGAGACAGAGAGAGAGAGAGAGAGAGAGTGTATTGATATCTTTGAGAGCTTTTTTTTGTTGGTCTAAGCCTCTATCACGGTTGGTAATTTAATTTGATTTTCTTCGTCAGTAGGTACCTACGTCTGCGAGATTCCTGGTTCTTGGTTCCTGTTTCCAAGGTTCCAGGGTTCCTGTAGGATCAAGTGAGAAAACTCGTGCATACATCACCGTGGAAGGAACCGCCCTAAATTTTCGCGAGATTGGGAAACTCTTGGCAACTCTTGGCAACTCCCTGCTGCAGCCACCAAGCAGAGCGGAGAAGCGACCCGTGGAAAGGGTTGGCCGAGGGGTAAGAAAGGGAAAAGGGGTTGTACGCTACACGTATTTTATCTTTATTTATGTTTGATTTGGCTGGAGGGGCGGCGATAAACCTTTCCTGAAAATCTATTTTCTGTTTCCGGTGGCTTCCGCGGAGTGGTGGGGGTTTAGATATTTCCCGAAAAACCCCTCGCGAAGGGGTTTCTGTTTACCCTGAATTCTGTCCCCGTAGAATAATGTGATTCGTTGTAATACGCCTTCCGTTTCTTTCTATCTTTATTTCACTGTTCTCCTTCTTTCCCCTTTTTTTTTTTAATTAACGGAGGACTTTGCTGAAATATATACACAGTCCGAAAGATTCCACGTGCTTATGTTATCCCTCGCAGTAGAGTCGAACCTTTGATATAGACCCCAGTAGGATTCCTCCTTTCAGTGGAGATCAAACAGTCGTCTGGTTAATTAGCGGAACGGTTTAATTCATAACTTTGAAACAATTAGAACACTGGTTACTCTGCGTCAGTGATTCAGCTGAAGAATGCCTGTTTGGATATCTTGATGAAAGCTGACTTCAATTACGTGTAATTAATCTGTGATAATAATTAAAGAGGGTCTTCGGCTTCTTGGGAGAGAATTATGGAAGGAAAAATCCCTAAGGACCGTATCTATCTAGTCTCGTGTGCCGTCCCGAATTTTCGAACCTTTCGTGAATACATATATCCGTCATGGACTTAAAAGGACGAAAATCTGACTTTCTAGCTGGCCGAAGCGATGGTATCGACTGGATGTAAAATGGGCAGCGATTCCATCACCTACTGGGAAAGCATCCCCCTCAGCGTACAACATCCCGAAAGAAAATAGAAGGTGGGAAGAGCGTCGGTGGAGGTGGGCTACAAACTGTTTCGTGGCTTGGCAAGCTGACATCGTTGCACTTTGCATGAGGACGTGATAAGTTAGGCAAACGCCCGCCACTTTGTCTCGAGTCTTGGCATTTTCGTAGGGTGTAACGCATATTTCACACGTGGATTTAGTGGCCCTCGTACCCTTACGCCTATCACACATTCCTATACTCTTTCACGAGTTACGATTTTTTAAGCTATTCTTTTCCCAAACAAAGTGGATTAGACATAAATGCGTGATCTTGTGTATATAAAGACACAAAGTCTCTGGAAGTAGTTTTTCATTCATATCGCATCAGCATTCACACTACGATAAATTTACCCCTCGTAATTCTCGGCAGAATCTCGATACATTTTGATTTGCTGATCGTATCGGATAGTTGATCTCTGCAGTAAATTTAGCGAGAAAATTAATCGAAATCAAATGCAGGAAATTCATTAGTTATTCTATGCGTGACATCGTGACAGTAGAATGATTTGTTCAACATGTTACTCTCGTACGTGGATTACTAACCGTTTCGGTCAGCAATCACTGAGCTTTCCTAAAATTATGTTATAACCACAGATCGTGGATTGAAACCTCCATTAACGCTCAGTATTCATAATTTGAGCGTATAATTCCTGTACCCACATTTTATCAAGAATCGATTTTTACTCAATGGGAATTATTTGGACAGCTGAATTTTATTGTGAATTCTAATTTTTGGGGATTTTTGCGGGAGGGGAATCGACGTTTGTAAACGAATAGTACGCAAACGCTGATACGTATGTCTAATAGTTATATTGCATGGAGAGGTGGGAATTGGGAGTAAGGGATGAATTTACAGGTGAGAACGCGTGCTGCTATCAGAATAGGCAAAACGTTGTAGGACTTAGTAAACGCAATTGCCTGCTCCCGGCTCATAGGACATGGCGGCGCTATTTCTCGTCCCTGTGGGGCAACTTTGAACTTTCGTACACATTGTTACGTGTAACTGGGACGTTCCCGCAGCCGCATTGTAGTCGGTGCAAATAATCGCTACTAGTTTAGATAACGGGTACAGTGTTGCGTCGTATACGGAACACTGTCCGCCTGCGACAAGTTAAATTATGTTAATTAGAACCAGAGACTTCCTCCATGAGTCTAACTTGTCAACCGTATATATAGCATGCGAAATATAAGAGGAAACGTTACTTAATTACATTGCCAGTCAAAATAAAGAATATATTATACCCTTTCGCAGATGTATTAGTATGGAAAACAATTTCTGACTCGAGCACGTCTTGATTTAGAATTCTTTTGGATCTCTGCCATTTTGGCAAATCAGCTTATGCCTCATTTTACTGAGCCATCAATCAATCGTGGAGTGAAAAATACATTTTCGGAAACAGCGTTTCGACGTGGATACGATAATCGATTTAGCCAAATTACCTCGCGACCACCCAGAATATAATTCCGCATTTTACCATACGGGTAGAAATCTACTATGAATTATCAACTTCATATTTACTGGCGATGAAGAACTGTTTTGTTATATTGATAAATGATAACGCAGACTTTGATCTTGCTGGTAGCTGGACCAGCTACACATACCGAACGTCGGCATGATCGAATGTATACGATTTGAATCAGGGGTAGGAAATTATCGAACAACTTGTAGCCAGCTGCAAAGAAAGCGGAGATAACTTGTTGGAAATATGTAATCAATTCCCACGCACTGTATAATAATAATATGGTTTTATTTTTACAGATTATGCAGTACATAGCTAACGTATATCTGAATACCTATACCTATACCCATAGCACTGAGCAAAAAGAGATATACTGTATGCATAAAAGTATTGGTGTACGTGAGTATTCGTGAAAGCGCACCATAGGGAACTGAAAACGCCTGCATGAACGCAACTTAAACATCATCGATTGGGTTTGACTACGTGGAAATAAACCCTGATCGCATGATGTTTGAGTTGCCTGTATACAGGCGTTTTACTGCCCTATGATGCGCTCCCACAAATACTCTCTAGATTATAAAATGATTTACTTTCCATTATCGGTATAACTGAATATATTATTAAGGATATGGGAAATAAAAATGTGTATACTGTAATAATCGAATTCGTCTGTAAATAAATATCAAGGATTTAAGTTATAATTAATATTATATCCATGTCTGTCCATTTTGCAGGTGAATTGGTCCGATACTTTTGAAGCAATAACATCACTACGTCTTATGATGTGAAACTGCAAGTTAAATGTTACAACAATGACAGACGGGGTCGCTGACAATAAAGTGTACGCGGCTACTTGCGGCAAAAGTAGTTCATCAATTCGTCCGCGAGATGGCAGTACCACTTGGGACCCTGTTGGTAGAGCATTGAACTGGAATAATAGCACCTGTCGCGGCCGTCGTGGGATCAGTAGCCCTCGTGGCGTCAAACAGTTCACGTGGGAGTAGCGTCACGCGCGTAAAAGGTCTGTATAGAAATACTCCGACTACACAGAAATGATCGTATAATTGACAATGCACTCATTGATAATCGTAGATTCTTGTCTAGTTTTTTCAGTAATGTATTGATTGATAGTGATTCAATAACACTCGTCCTTCTGTTACAGTTGCATAAGCTTTCATCACGGTGCAAACACCCCCCACCGAACGGGATTCTGTTCCGATTGGCAATTGAGACGAACTGGTGTATATATTGAACTCGCTCTTTGAAAAATTAGTTCTATTAGCTAATGTGCATATTATTGTAATACTTGTATTGCGATATTTAAAAAAAACAATCACAAATTGTACACAACTTTGCCATTAAATAATACTGTATCGATTCGGCAGCAGTAAATTTCTAGACATACCAATAATTAATTGCTTCGTTATTTTCTACTTTTTCTTCCCTGCGAATATATAGCCATGCATAAGACACGTGTGGATGCCTATATATCTATACACATATCCTTTGTCCCGCCAAAATTCCGGCACACCTCCCCTATTTATTGTAAGCGTTACAGTGAGTGAGAACTTTTGGAACTCTAGGAAAGAAATTGAATTAAGAAGATATTTGAAACTAGGATGTTCAGTTAAGATATCTGAGCGGCATTAAAACGCTGATACCTTTGCGACGGATACCAAATTCAAAACAAATACGAAATAATGATCCCCACTTTCAATAGCTCGATTGGCGTAGTCGGTAGAGTGTGCGACTAGAAATCCGAGCTAGCGTAGGAGCCGGTTCGATCCCGGCCGCAAAGTTGAAAAATTTTTCTCATATATAAAATTTCGATTTTTTCGCAACTGACCGTATCTACAGACAACGTAGGCAGCTGTAATTCTGTGGCTGTCAAAATGTCTGTAGATATGTTCGTACGACAGCGTCGTCGGTAACCATATCTACAGACAACGTACCGGCAGCTGTAATTCTCTGGCTGTCAATACGTCTGTAGATATGTTCCTACGACAGCGTCGTCGGTTTCGGAAAAATTGAACCTAGGTATGTAGGCTTGCTAGAAATAAAAGCCAAGAGCAAGCCGAAGAGGAGCTCCAGGTGGCCGAGCGGCTAGAAAGTAGAGCTGACTAGAAATAAAAGCAAGAGCAAGACTCCAGGTCCAGGAAGGAAGGCTCTGGGTGGTCAAAAGTTCAGAAAATCAAATTTTTGTCAAATTTCGGGTATTTTAACCGAAATAATACTTTGAATATATAACCCATTTTAATTTTCGCTTGAATTTCGAGCAGTAAATGGCTCAGGGGCAAAAATTTAGCTTCGTACCCGGAAAACCTGGGTTCGATTCTCCGAGCTGGAATTTTATTTTATTTTATTTTTCGTTCTGCCCAAAATTTATTTAATTTTTATTTTATTTGATTTTCGATTTTATTTAATTATCGAAAATTTATTTTATTTTTAATTTATTTAATTTTCGAACTCTGGAGAGTTCCCCCACCTTGCGCCGCTCTTATTTCTAGTCGAGTCCTACCTCTGACGTCACCGCTGTGACGAGGCCCCCTACCACCTCACCGCATACTCATGCTAAGTGAGGATTTTATTTTAGTCTGAAAAATTTTTCAGGATTTCGGTCGGGATCGAACCCAGTTTCGCTCGCTCGCTCGGATTTCTAATCGCACGCTCTACCGACTACGCCAAACGCTTTGTTAAATATTATGAACACTTTTTCGTATTTATCTTGAAATTTGGGATCTGTCTCAATGATATCAGCAGCTAAGATATCTTAACTGAACATCTGAGTTTCAAATATCTTTCCATACGTGTCTTCATGCATGTCTCTATATATTAACTTATACTAGCGTTTTCGTGGACGCAAATTTTTGAGTAGCTGAAAATACATTAATTCCGATTTCCTACTTATTCTATTATTTGTAAGTTGTGCTGCCTGACGCTTAATTGGAATAAAGAGTCGTAGGAAGAGGAAAGTGGAAATAACGAAGCAATTGATTATTGGTGTATCAGAAAATTTATTGTTGCAGTACGATACAATATTCATTGTTAAAGTCGTGTACATAAAAATAGGATAATAGTATCTAATAATTATAATGATAATCTAATAACTAGATAATAATATATTAAATATTTACTATACATTAATAATTTAAAAATTATTGATATAATAGATATATTATTATTATTCATGAGAAAGATATTATTGGATATTGAATATAGCACAAATTATTAGCTAATTGGCTAATCACAAAGAATTTTGTGTTTTAATTATTTACTAATTTTGGGATTTTCTGTTATTTCAATCTTTTGGGGAAACAATATACGGATAATATAGCTGTTTTTCAGCTGCTCTAAGTTCAGTAAATTTTTATTTTCATCCAACTCTGTTTCAACGAAATTTCTATAAACGGCTTGATCTCCATTCGTTCGGTCATAATGCATGCAATACGAGAGCAGTAATTCTTTTTAGCTACCCCGCATTATATCCACGCGCCACTATACTTCATTTTATGAATGAAAGTTTTTTATACTGCTTCTCAGAATTCTTACGAGGCGCCATTGGGCACGCGCCTAAGTGAAAACGAAAGTGGTCGTAGTATTTTTTGTCTGCATATTTGTGCAGCGCCACGTTCCCTTTCTTTAAAGCCGAGCGCTTCTCAGAAAAGCTATTAAGTTTTTTGTCCGCATATTTTTGCGGCGCCACTTTCGCTTTCGTTTAAAGCCGAGCGCTTCTCAGAAAAGGTATTAAGTTTTTTATCCGCATATTTGTGCGGCGCCACTTTTTCTATCGTTTAAAGCCGAGCGCTTCTTAAAAAAGGTAGTAAGTTTTTTATCCGCATATTTGTGCAGCACTACTGTTCCCCCTCTCGTTCATTCAAGCGCGACCGGCGCTCTACATGTATCGACGGAGTAGTTGCTGCGAGGAGCGGGGCATCCAAACTAGCGATCTATAAAAACGAACGAACAATTAAAAGAACTACTCGAAGTAAAATTATCCAACGATTAAATCGGAAGGAGCAAACAAGAAGACAGAGAATAATAGATAGTGACTGCAAACACATATAACTTTTTTTGGCAATGTAATCTTCTTATAATACAATCGCCAACTCACCATATTTAATTGAGCACGTGTGTGCTACGGCTCTTCATGTAGTCGTCGCAATCGAACGATTATCTTCATTTGCTTTGTTTAGATTCTGATGGAAATTTAATGAACTGTAACAGAAGAAGAAAGAGTATTGTAATATTATTATCATTCAATAAATTACTCAATAACTAGATCAGAATAATCTTTTTTCGTCAATTAGCAAGTATACCTTCTGCTTTGCGACAACTTCGTTGCGTTCGGAGTATTGCTATTGAAATTCCTGTCGTAATTCACAATCGAATCTCGTCAACGCTATCCCCATGTGAACTCTTCGACGCCGCAGAGGCCACTGACCCCATGACAGGTGCTCCCACCCTATATCAGTGCGCCGCTAGCGAGTGGCAAGCGGTATTGCCATCTCGCGGCCGAATTTACGAACTACTTCAGCCGCAATCATCCGTGCGCTGTATTATCTACCAGATAGCACCACAATGGTGTCTAGGAGGTAACGTAAAAATTGTAGAACTGGCGTGCGAGTTGCAATGAATAAGGCTCTTTGTTGTTTACTGCAAAAGTAGTTCATAAATTCGATCCATTTGCCAATTTTGTTCTTCTTAAGTCATTAAAAGTATGTCTTATTGTATGTTTACATACATGTAATTTCCATAATTTCCAATTCCACGCAAAGACAGGAAATGGGAGAATAATGAAACAGTCGATTATTTACGGATCTGTTCTATTATTCACACTTCTTGCTGAAGAATCCATGCAATCAATAATACTCGCATAGTTCCAAATTATGGAGTAATTACATCCTAAAAATAAACATGAACTCCAATTGATAGAATTTCTTTATCCGTTTCCCAGAAGAACTCGGGAACTGCACGATTCGGTGAACTGAGACTAGGATATTCAAAAATTCTCAGCTCTGTAACAGAAAATAAAGAAATTAAGATTGCAGACTATTCAAGTCATTACAAAATTATAATGTGTGGGTTAAAAAATGCGAGGGGTGAACGAACTTAATCAGAGTTTGGAATTACGGCATATTCATTTAAACGCTAATGATCTGCTCGTCCGAACTTTCTATCAGGGTAGAAAATAGAGATGCAGCTAGGTAATAACCCTGTGGGCATGATGGTAGATACACCGTCGTAAATGGTTCTGTCCATTACCCCACTACCCCGCGGAAACCGTATTGTATATGCATTGAAGCAAAGTTGCAAAGTGCAAGTTAGAAACTGCCACCTATTTGCTATCGGGATTCGTGAAATTTATATCCCAGTAAGATACTGAATAAAAATTCCGAACTCAATCGGTCATTCAATTTAAAGGATGAAACTAAAAGTGGATTGTAAAGTATTCAGGAATTATAATCGACGTTTGATTAATGATTGATGTTCCTATTAAAAAGTTAACGTTTATTTTTTATTTTCTTTTTCTTCTTTTACGGTGGGTAGAATTTTGATTACAGCCCATTATCGAGATGAGAATACTTGCTCGAGTACGCACGTATACCTTTGATTCGGCATCTCATTAAGAAGTTACGCGCTAAATATCGGCTAATAGCAGAAGAATTTAATATTCTAAAACTCGTGAATTTTCGAGAATTCAATTAACGCTTTTTACTACTTTATACCAAGGCACAGCTTCCGTAAAGCTATTATCTGCGTCCTCCGTCGAGAAATGGAAATTAAAAGTAAGACAATTTTCCGGACGGGGGTCACCAACTTATAATTTCATTAGATTAAAACTTGTCTCAGCTTCTACCAGACTGTTTTTAAACAAAATATCGCCTTCTTTTTCGCGATAATAATGTCCTCTCTTCACATTTCTATTCGTTTTATATAAAAAAAAAATATTCAAATATAGTATTTGCATCATTCTAACAGATGCAGTAAACCAACTTAGATATGCAATCACGAATCCGAGATTTACCCACAAATTTATCCATTAGATTACCTACCACGTTTACTCTGGTGTGTAGAGTACCCACAGCCACCGTTGCCTCAACTAAACCTCCGTTTCTTGTACTCCATAGGGAGCTTTTAACGCTCTATCCTTCTCTGATAATTATTTACCTTCACCGACGTTTACAGTGGCAGTAGGATCGCATAGGTAGATAAGTCTATTACGGCCACTAACAATGAATTGAAATAAATTAATTACATATGCCATCAGGTATTTGCGAATAATCATCTACTCGTGTACCAGAGTTTGATTAATCAATTTCTGAGAGGATTGTCGCCAAGTATATGTCTATAGTTGATAGGAATGAGAAAACGTGGAAGAAAAAGGCTCGAATACTTACCTACCGTTAGTTTCTTTCAGTCTACGAGACGGGTCTTGGAACCGTAGCTGGAAAATGAGAATATTTTAATCAAAGTAAAAGCCCAAATAAGAATAATAGCCCTGACACTCTCTTTCCTTATTTATATATATATACCTATATATTTTTTTTTTCCTTCTTCGTATCTTTTTTTCCGCTGATAAAATAAGGGTTGAAAATTTATTTGTCGCATGCGGTGTCTGTCGTGACCCAAATACTAAGTAAATACGAGGTGCACGTATGTGCATAGTGAAATGTCACCCGCGTACCGAAATCTAACCAACGTTCTAACACAATCCCGTATACCCAACGTGATCCAACTTGGATGCAATTTGCATTTCTATCGCTGATCCTCAGCGATCCCCTGCGAATGCCGCATGGAAGCGACCAGATCTCGGGGCTCACACGGTTCAGGACCGAATCCAGCCTGACCCAACCCGTAGAAGCTCAGGTGCTGAATGGTGATGTGTTTCGATTTAACTTTGCGACGCGCGTCATTTCTTCGGTTTTTTCTTTGGATCTATTTTTTTTTTTCTGTTTTTCTCTTCATTTTATTTCTCTTTCATTCTACTCTCCCTCTCAAGATCCGCTGCGGAAGTTACGAATAAATAAACCGTTCGATTTACGGCTTCCATGTATCAGGTTTCTGTATTTTTTATGATATCAGCAATACGACAATATTGATAAATATGATTTTACGCAAATATTAAAATCATAAATAAGATAAACTCCTTAAAGTAAGCAATATCAATTAGTCATCGCAGTGGCTGATTGAAGAAGGGATAGCCTCGTTGACAAACGAACGACTGGACCCAGATAGAAATTTATATGAAGATATAATACAAAGATAGGAAATTCGGAGGGCAAGTTACGATTGGGGTTCGCCGGTTCCATCGTATTTGACGTTTATCTACTTCGCGTTACTCTCGAATGAGGTGATGAAGAACTTTGAATAACATCCGGACCCCAGAACCCAGTTCGCTGATACTAATTCATGGGGATGAGAATTATTATAGAATGTATTTAGTTGAATACGAGATTTCTCGCAGTATAGTAATCGAAAATTACCCAAATACAAAGACTCGGTGGCTAAGTAGTAGCGACACTACAAGAGAGGATATATATGCGACAGGATGTGGAGGATGTGCCTGTTGTATGTGACAGCGTGCATCCATCATCGTTGGGCAACCGCCCGGCGTACCCCTATCTCATATCCTGCTCACACTCTGTTAGCTAAATTCCCTGGATTCAAATGAAGCGTTCGAAACCTATCCCGCGGGTAGTATACCTGTATACGCACAGGACCACCACACCCACACACATAGAGACCGAAAGAGGACCGCCCGAAAGGGTCCGGAATATTGAAATTCATGAGTTATGATTCTCCACCAGGTCTATACTACGAGTGGAACCGAAAAAAAAAACAGATGGAATTGTGGGCCACTAATTCCACATAATGCGTTTAACAATTAAGCTAACCAACGAAGCGGTATAAAACTCTCATTTCTCGAAAAGTTTTTAATTAAAACCCGCTTATCACACATTTTTGGTATTCCTTACAGCCTTGCATGCTTGTTGGTCAGGAATTGCCATTCTTTGTTCCGCTGTTTCGTTTTATCTGGTCTTACAGAATTAGGGATACTTTTTCTGCGACTTTCAGCTCTGCGCCAGACCGTGTCCCTTCATTTTTCTCTTTCTCTCTATATTTCCTTTCCAGAAAAGTATAATAGTACATCTACGGGGGCGTCGTCGGAAGTGTTTGATGACGACGACGTTGGCTCGATGATACAGATACGTTGACATAGCTGATACCACCGCGGTGCTAAAATAAGTTTTTCCAACGGTCTCGTTTGCGGAGTTTGCGAACCGGAAACTGCACTCGGTTTTCCAAAAGCTGTATACCTACGTCCTTCCGTGCATGGTGTGTACCGCAGCGATGTATAAATGCACACGAATGTACATACGTATGTGTTCATAACTGGAAATGCAATTGTAACAACCCCCAACCCTCTCTTTCTCGGCAAGACAAAGTTCTATGTGCTTATCCTGCAGGGACAACATGCGGATCTCGCCACTCGCGACTCTGTTAATTAATATTGTTATCACGGATCAAGTAATACTACAATTTGTAAACATCTGATTCACCGCTGAGTTTCCAGCGCGAATCAACCTCGTTAGTTGTTACAAATATAGCCTAGGACAAGACGCAGCCACTTGACAAGGTTCGATGTTATTCTAGAGAAGAAGAAAAAGAAGAGAAAAAAAGATAATGTGAATGTAGATTAGGATCACGGGATCTGCGATAATTATGATTAAACGAATGAAGAAACACGGCGAGTATTCAACGAGTAGAAAAAAAGATAAGGTAGAAAATAGTCTTTTCTGCACCTTGGCTTCTCGCAATCTGATGCACGCTGAAAATTCACCGGCTAGAAGGTGACGGGAGCTGAATCGTCCGCGATGTAATCTCCGAAAGTACATTCTGGGAGCGAACGGTGGTAGTTTGAGAGAAGCTTCCCTGCTTTCAGCCCTCAT
The DNA here is from genome assembly GCA_947538915.1 of Tenthredo distinguenda. Taxonomy (NCBI): domain Eukaryota; kingdom Metazoa; phylum Arthropoda; class Insecta; order Hymenoptera; family Tenthredinidae; genus Tenthredo; species Tenthredo distinguenda. Next base: position 3,144,671 of record OX384535.1, read on the forward strand.
TCAGCAAACAGCATTGTGGTTGTCTTGTGAAACATTGGAACACCATGTCTGCAGACTTAGTTGATCATAAATGTATATAAGAACAATAACGAATGTGGTAATTTTTTTTTGCATCGAGATCTACGATTTCTGTTGACACAACTTCGCCCGAATTTCTTTCTCGCCGTTCTCTCTCTTTTTTGTTCTTCTTTATTTTCGAAATGTTCCGTTCATTTTTCAATTCGCTCCAACCTCGTATAAGAGGAGTGATTTTCCCGAGGATAAAATGCAATATAACATTCTATTGAATATATAAAAGTTGAAGTAAGAACGGCATAGCTTATGTATTATACATCCGAACCTCGCCTATATACTATAGATAATCTGGTGCACTCACTCCGCAGTTTCCCTATTATATGCTAGATTTTATCGCAGGTTTTAGTATGCTACATCATACTCGCTGTGTATAAAAGGTACATTCGAGCAATGCGTATTACCGTAAATACTTAGCGTTGGATGTAATTTACCGTAAGTATAAGTGCTGCGATTTATACCGATTCTGTTAAAACTATAGGCCGAAAAGCTCTGCTCGAAATAAAAAACCCACGGCTTTTATCTCCGACGAGAAATATGAAACCAAATTGTAAAAATCGCAGATGAAAAAAAATCTCTGGGTACGCAGGGGTACGCGTATAGTAGGCAGTGTTACATTATTCTCTGCTGGTCGTAAAGCACGACTTTTTTCGGAATCAATTTCCCGCTTGCACATGGGGTTTCGGAGATACGTAGATGGGCATATTGAGTAGGTATTATAAGGATATTTATCGATAGGTTTTTATGGGGACGTTTATGGGGACGTAAACAGGTACGCAGAAGGGACTGTGTATGGGAGTTGCCTCGGTGGGGACAGAAAGCCTCTTTCTACCCTTTAAAAATCATTCGACCTCCAGTAGCTTGAACGCAAGAAGGAAGGTGGATGTTTTGGGGAGTAGGTATAAGAGATCGTGGGGTGAAGGAAGCGGCATCTTCTTTATTCTTTTGTGCCTATGAAAAGTACGATGAATAATGTATCCGCCATCCACATTCTCCTCAAACTCGTTCGTGACGTGAAATAAAAAAGAATAAAAAAAAAATGAAAAGATTTTTATTTTGTATTTTTATTTTTCCTTCTGTTCGCGAATACGCAACCCGTCAGCTAATCACTTGCTCACATCTTTCACCTGCGAGCTCACCCCAAACGCATCCCCGAGCTTATCGTACAACAACGTCATCGCCGTCTGATCGCAGCTTCCCGAAAAATCAAATCACAAATCGAAATCGTACGAAGAAGCACAATACGCTAGAAAATGGGCATGTAATACCGATAAGCTGACAATTCCCAAAACTTTTCCGGTACGGTTTTCAGAAAAGCATTCAGCGAACTGATGGCATCCTCTTCTTTTTATTTTATTCTACGTTTTCTTTTTTTTTCCTTTTTTCTTTTTTTTTACAGTTTTCAAAGAACCAAGGACTATTTCGTAGAGAAATCCCTCGATATTTTTCTATCGTATTAGCTGTCGGGAACAGGTCCGCCCCTTGGGTCTGACTACAAATAATACAGACTATCTATATACCCAGAGTTTAACAGCCTGTAGATATGAGCTTGTGTAAGTTACACAACTACATTTTTACACACGTATATGTACCTAGAAAGACAAGCGACCAACTATACACATTCGCAGGGTACATAAACTCCAACCCTATACGCGCAGAGGGAATTGTCCCCGTGCTTTGGCACAGAAAATAATCTTTTCGTTTTACGTTAGTATAATACTTGGGGAATTGAGAAGTGGAAAAGGCTCCTAGTCGACTAAAAAATTCCTTATTGGAAACCGGAAATATCTAGAACAGTGAAATTCATATTTCCGCGTTCCCAGGGGTGGATTTTTTTGATCTGTGATAAAAATGTTCTTCTGGAAACTACCGAGTTTTTCGAAAGCTGTATCGACGTATAAGAGCATCTTGTGCTTCGAGAGAAGTTGTTATTTATCGGTGTTTCGCATGAGCTAAGCTCCTTCCGTTACAGGTTCTATTCTTCGGGGCTAATACATCGTCGTTGGGTCGTTGAGAAATCATTCGAGCGCTTTTCGTTCCGTAACCAATTCGAATAAAAAAGCTTTAAATTTAAAACCGATATCTTGATACTTTATTACGAGAACTTAAAGTCTCTGGGGATTCAGCTGTGAAACCCATGAGTGAAACAGTCGACGAATGAACGAACCACCCCCGTCTGCCAAGGACTAAACAAATGGCTCTCGTCTCACGTGTCCTCGTCGTTCACTCTAAGGGATGAAACAAATGACATAGCTTTCGCCTCTACGTGAACAAATCTAGAAACTTTTAAGTGAGGACTATCAATTATTCCGGTAACATCATACTTTGGAAAAGGTGATAATTCAGACGGAACGAGGCATGTGCTTCGGATCGGCGAGGAGAAAAAGAGATTCGAAGAATTTTTTCACACGTTTTTCAAAAATTACGATAGAAACTAAAAAGAGAAGAACACTGCGTGAAAAATTTCACTATTTCTATTCTATGTGTATTCAGGATAATAATTTTATTCGTCATACATCACCTGGGCACTAAGGCATCCCTCTATCGCAAGCGTTGATTATTGTAGTCATTTATATCTCAAAGTTCGTATTTTCTCCTCATAGACTCGTAGTCGTAATGGACACCCAAAAGTTTCGCGGGCTGTTCTTCTTCCTGCTCGATAATCGTCGGATTTTGATCATCGTAGGCGACTCTGGCTTGATTGAACATCAACTCTTGAGAATCGTGGGGGTTTTCACGGTACGAATAACGATATGGAACAGGTGTAAAAGGTGCTTCCACCAGTCCAAAGGTATCGTCATTCGAGATAGAATTTCGCTTGAGCTTTCTAAGATCGTTATAATCTTTCGCGATCAAATAACCGAGGATAAAACCACCCAGGAATACCTAAATTGTATAAAATTTATTACGATAACGCGAATCTGTGATGCGCTGTTGGAGAATGTAATATGCATTCTGTCTTTGAAGATCGTTCGGGGGTCCTAATAGCCGAGAACAAGCGACTTGGTACTCGGTACGGTTTGAGAGAAAATTTTATAATTGCTTGTCGAGTTCAGTGGGCACCTGTCATCAACGTTGGAACGAATCAAAGGCAAAGAGCCAATTTCAGATAGCATTTAATTACAGTACCAAGTCCCTATCCCCTTAGGTAATATAGTTACCTTTAAAGTACGGTCTAGAATGGACGAGGGGTACAGGTTTGCAGGTAAACGCTCAAAGCGCGGTTTATTCGATTCCAATAGACGAGGAGTAATGGCATTTAATTAAATCCAAACATTTTATCGGCCCATAAACCAGCGCGTTTAAACATAATTAAACACATTTAATTTTTTCTACTAACCTTCTGCGGATGCGAGACACAGAAGAAGCTCTCCTTAGGCATGCACATGCTCTTCCGTCAAATCACAGGGTTATTAATTTTCCAAATGACAATTTTCTCTGGCCTAAATGAAATTCGAATGAAAATTTTGTCTAACAATTTCAGAGATCGAGGATACGAATTTTCTTCTTTTTTACTAATTTCAATAATTTTTTATTAAATTTAAAGAATTTTGAATCCAAATTGGTTTTTTGACACGACGTTTTGCCGATGAATTTTGAAACGAAACAAAAAAATTCCTCACGCCATTATGAGCGGAGTTCAGATATTTATTTTCGTATCCTTTGATCCGGATTATCGATTTCGTGTAAAATTATTAATCGTAAAGGGTGAGAAAAAGATTAGGGAGCTTAATTGGTAAACTGTCTAATAAACCCGTGGTACCGAGTTAACTACTTAATTTGTTGTCATTAGCGAACGTTATTATAATTAATTATAATACATGTCTCTATTTCTGGATTCCCATTAGCGTCGAAGATTGGTGCGACCACTTCTCTCGGTCTGGCTATTACCGTTGTCTCTCGAGTTAACGAAGTACCTCATCCTACCCCGTACCTTCTACGTAATTTATTAAAAGAGTTTCGAAAGCCGGTCTCAAAGTAGCGATAGGTCCTCCTCTCGTCCCTCTACTCCGAAACCCTCTTCTCCATCTTTCTACCCCGAGGCGAACAGGTACAGGGTGAGAGAATGGCGGACCAGAAACAACGCCGTTTGCCACCAAGAACAATTTTATGCAATTTAGTCGCGGTTCATTTAAATGTTATCAGAAGGATGGGGTAAGAGGGTCGGCTTTCGGGGTTGGTGAAAAGAACTGGTTAACGGTATATACGAGAGGGTTGAAATATAAAGAGAATGAGAAAGCGTGGCGAATTGGAAGGACTAGCTTCCGGGGTAAAGAGAACAAAGAATCGTTGGAAGGAGCGGAGAGTTCGATGTTAAGGGTGGATAGGTATGCTTCACTGGTCGAAAAACGGACTCGATTTTTATCCCCGTCTAATCGACTCTGGAAATCTGTGATTCACAGAGATTTTCAACGAGTCGATTAAAAATTTATCGCTTAACTTCGACTTTGGAAAAGCTGTAAAAGCTCATTTCTACCAAAGCACTAGCAGCTGGATACTCGATTACTTATGCCTTTCATAAACGGTGTATGATCTTCAACGTCTGCTAATTGGCCCACCACTTTAGACCTTGTTCCTTTTACCGAGAATTCGAGAACTCGAATCAGAAGTATGTCTCCTTGATATTTATGAGGGAGGGATGATTATACTCGCCGTACATCGTCGTGAAAATGAAATACAGATGAACGAGCAGGTTCGGGTTATTATTTTTCGAAAATTTAAGTAAGGAGAGAAAATTTATTATCTAAATTTTGTTCTTGTTTTATTTTATATACAGTTTAGTATTAGCATTAGAGTATAATAGATATACGGATACGTTTACCCCCTTGGCGGGTGTATAAAACGGTGTAGCCTTAAAAAAATTAACGTTATACACTACAGCTATATATTATTTTATACATATTAGTTGTATTATGCGGTATATATACACGTTTAATAAAATAAGATTTTTATATCTTTGGTAAAAAATATCTCGAGCGATATATTTATGCGATTGAATGGCAATTGACAAATTGGCAATAACGCGGATGTGGTTCGTAAAAATCGGTTAAAATTCCCCTTTCGTGATTCGTCAAATGCATCATCGAATTCATAATTTCGAGTGTGATTATCGACGAGGAATGATTATCCTAGGAACTAGAATCGTGGTGAGATTTATTATTTGATACCTCATACCCAGTCAGCAACGGCGCGCTAATATCTTCCTCTCTGTTATTAGATTCGTTCTGGTTGTCTCCTATTTCGTTATACCTTATGGGGTATGTAAGCTGGTTCCCTTTGTCCCAAGTGAACAGTTCCTAAAACGATGGAAAAAAAGTAGTGAAATAAGAGAAGGGAAGACGAATCAAATATTCATCCCCCGAAAAGGAGGATCGAAAGCTTGAAAGCTTTAAGCTTCCAAGACAAAAGCCGAAAGCATTTTTTTACCTTGTTTTTGTGGTTGTACCCAATCATCGTTGTCTTCCTGAACGGATTTGAAAAGGAGAGACTCACTTCCTGGGTTATATTTTTGTAGAGGTCAATAGCCAGGCTGAGATGAACGAAAAATCGATTACCGGACAGGTTCGTAGCGGAGAAAAGGCAGACTTTCCCTAAAAACTTACCGTATTTTTGTCGTTCTATCCGCGACACTGTCAACCGCGTAAAGAACTCCGCAGACGATAAACATCTCGCCGAATCTGTGGTGATTCAGACTTATGTTCCATGCGTGCTGCGGGGTCATACTCATTGCATCTACCTTCATGACCAACGTGTTGTTCGTCGATTGGGAGGAATAAATTACCCATAAACCTGCGGGAAGAGTTTTACGAAAGCGTATATAAATCAGTCGGTTCCGAGAGTTCGATATTGCCCAATTAGCTCCGAATACATCCAGAGATTTATCCAGATTTCGGATTTATTGCGAGCCTAGAGAGACTCGCGGAAGGATGTATACCCCCACACCTAATTATCCAGTCGATAAAGCCTTGGAAAGTTTTTCAATGAAAAGTTTGTTAATTAAGTGATTTTCCTCGTAAGTATTATAGATAGGTGAGGAGTCCGCGTACGTTGTCGAGATCGTCGGATACAGGTAAACTGGTACTTTTGTTATCTTATTTCTATTTTTTTTTCTCATCACGAACGAAAACGGAGGATATAAATTCCTTGAGATTGAATCGAATCTGCATCTCTTGTATCAAACTTACCGTTGTCATCTACGTTGAAATCGACCAAGTTGAAGTTATGCTTAATGGTGTAAAGGTAGTTTGTACTGTTGTGCTCTAGCCCGGGAAGTTCCAATTCCTTGGTACTATTTTGTCCCGAAAATGCGGAGAGTAGATCATACCGTACGATGGAAGAACGCCCTTCCGGATTGTAGAAAAACGAGCCATTGTAAACGACGTGTCCGTTGCCCTGGGGGTTTCGTTTACAGAAATTAAGAAAGTCTCGCGTTTCATTAGTTCCACGAGTACGACTCTACCTCCTAACAAACTTCTAAGTATATATGTGAGTATTTGCACGTAATTTACAGCAGGCTTATTAATTCCCGTTTGAATTAATATCAAAGCCAAAACGACGGGGGTTTAACCATTTCCAAGTTACCCTGTAAACCCAACCAACCAAACCGATCAACTTGTGCGTTAAATTCAGCTGCTGCTCTACAGCACCCTCCTCGTTTCTTGACAGATGTGTGTCAAAGATTCGGATTGACTTTATCTCAAATTGGATTTGACATCAGAATACCCAGAATTTCTATATTCTCTTCGTTTCATTGGATAAAAAAAAAAAAACTTTGTAGAAAAATTCTGATTACGAATAGAATGATATACATGCATACGTATGTTTGAATTTTTTCGAAATATCTCACGTACGAGGGAAAACGCGTGGCAATAAGCGGCGGGTAGCTAGAGTTTCCGTGCGGGAATTGTATTTAAATATATGTTAAGTTAATTTTGAAACTGCCATTCCAGAATATGCGGATTAAACTATTGTGCTTCCCACTTTACGGATTACGATGATGGTTCGTGGCTGGAAAGCTGGGATGTAGGGAGACCGTAAGACTGTAGATTAGCGAGGGACTAGAAGGAGGATTCTACCAGCGGTTCGTTCGCGTCATTGAAACATTCATGAAACGAATTTCCTTCAACCTTTACATACTTTTCTCTTGCCTTCAGAATCGAGATGCTCAAGGGAGCCGAATAACATGAGAAACAAAAAAAAAGAATACAAAAAATACAAAAAAAAAACAAAGGAGAAAAGTTTTACTTCTGCTTCTCGTTCGGCAAAATTTGTCTATTTATAATAAATCAGATTCTTGAACGAACAAAATAATTTTCTAGAAAAAAAATAATTCAAAGCGTTAATACTTGCCTGGAATCTGTAAGGCAGCTTGATCTCGCGGCCACGTATGTCTCTTCTGAATGTAGTCTTGTTGGCGTACTCGTAGAGCTTTCCATTTTCTTCGCTTTTGGTCACCCAGAGTTTTTCAGCCGCGATATCAGACTTCGGTAACGAATCTCTCATCCAGCAGCCATAACTGTCATCCGTGTATCTATTATAGACTGGTTTACCAACGGCGTAAAGTAGGCAGTCTGTAATAACAAAGAAATTGCAAGAGTTTACCTAACTCTTTTACTTCTCTTTCTAAATTTTTATTTTTTTATTTTTTATTTTTTCTCTTTCTCTTTTTTTTCTCCTTCTTCTCTTCTCCTTTCCCTGAAAGTATACAACAGCTTCAAAGAACGACAAAACTTCTTCTCTTCAATAGCTATAACCAGAGTCGACAACTTCGTTCAGTTCATTTTCCTTTCCTTTCCTTTCATTTCATTTCATTTCATTTCGTTTCGTTTCATTTCGTTTCATTTCATTTCATTTCATTTAAAATCCTTTAACGAGAATTTTACCTCCTCCTCGTCAACGCGTAAAACACAATTCAAACAATACACCAAGTATATATAAAATAGTCGCCTTCTTCCCATTCAAATTACTATAGCTACTCCATAAAACGATCTAAAACTTTTCTTCACTCACCTAGTATTCTCGGCGGGAAATGAGTATACCTAATCTCAGTTGATATAGGTCGTATATCCAGTCGACCAGCGGTGTCGTAAAACGAGGATGAGCATTTTTGACAAGTATCACACTCCGGTGGAGCGGGGCATAGGTCATCGATATCTTTTTTATCCGGGGGTCTCTCACCGTATACAACAATTTGCTGTTGGTCACGACGTCCTGCCGGTGGTCCTTTATTCAATTCTGATAGACAGGTAAAGAAAAGAAAAATGAAAAGAAGAAAAAAAATCAAATAAATGAGAGTATAATATTGATCAAAAAACGATTATAAAGTACATGGAAAATTGTTTTCATAGTGAACAAGATCGTCTCCTTTAACTCAGGATCGATTCCACTTTAAGAGAACCGAGAACGGATCCAGTGGCTCCCCTGTTTCTCCGAGAAACCAAACCGTTAGTAACAGACCCGTTAATTAATTGCCAGCTATCATTACGCGAGAATTATGATTATCATCCAGATTCATATTTCTTGTCGCTACACTAAGGCTCGTTCGATCGTTCGTTAATCCGCTAGTTTTCTCGAGATTTAGACAGGAATATTAGGTACCTACCATATTCCTACTCCAATTAAAATTAACCGTACAAAACGGGAGGGGTGATATTGAATCGCTATTTCAGACGTGTAGCCAATTACGCGAAATCATACATCACGTTCGCTAATCTATTAGCTAGTCTAACGTACGTACCGTAGACAGTAAAAACACCTCGGGTTATGCCAATCTCGTTTTTGCAAATGCATTGATATAGGGTATAGTCCGAGTTGGTTATCCTGGTCAAGTTTAGCTGCATTTTTCCCTGGGAATTTTATAGGTAAATTTAATGCTTTGCCGTCCAGAATTATATGAGTGGCATATAAGCGCTAATAATTGTACCTTGTACCCGTCTTTTTCGTCGACGAATCCAATCCTGTACTTATCAGAATTCTCTAGGAGACGACCGTCGTCACGTTCCCAAGACGTGACGGCCTCAGGGAAGGCCTCGATCTCACATTCTAGGACTGCAGTTCCTCCCAACTTAACACCGACCATTTGACTCCGTATTCGGATCAGCGGTGGGACTGCAATCGTTGTATGATCAGTCATAAGCGTTTCGATGAAGAAAATAAGCGTTTTAATATCGTCGAAGTTTAAAGAGGCGAGTCTGACCAAAGAGGATCAAAGGATCACTGTCCTGATTGCATAAGATTCGCTGGATTATTGGCTCTTTATTTTATACGTGGTAATAGACGATTCCGATAATCCGCTCCCACGATTATCTGTAACCTTGTTCTAGACCGATTCCGGATTTAGTATTAGAATATTCGTGCATATATCACGATTTCGATATGAAGAGATAATAGCCACGTCATATACATTCGCTTTTGAAACTGCATGCATAGCTGTCTGAATTGCAGCGAAGGTCGTTCGAAATATGCTTCACAATACCATCAAAAGACTATTTCGGTTGGTTGACGAGCGCAAATCGTCGGGTCATACTCATTGTATTCATCGTACAATATGCTTTTCATATGTGAATGAAAGGGTTGACGCTGCTTCGACCAAATTCAAAAAACGAAGGAATTATACGGCTCGATTATTCGTTTCTCGATTTTTACGTCAATGTGGAAACTAAAGAAAATATCATTGGGAAATCGGAAGCGAAGCCTTCGGTTCGACCGTGAAAAAGTTTGGGATTCGAATCACCAAACTTGACGTAGGTTTGATAAACCGAAAAAGGAAATTGAGAATTGATGAAGATCCAGTCTCGTTGGCAAATCTTATCCTCTGTCGGATATTTTATATGTATAGAGAGCCGCGGCGTCTGCTCGGATGGAATCAATAAGTTAATTTTACAAGTTTCCAGAATTTCCGCTCGGAAATGTCAGGGTCTACCGCCAAGCCAAGTGTCTCTAAGGTTCGAAATTATACTCCAAGAATGTCTCGGAGGATAGAGGTTCGTCGGGACTTTTAAATGTCGATTTCGATTCGATTATCCAGCTCAATTTTTACCCAATAATAATAAAAGAGCTACGATCGCTGGGGTAACGTATGCATAGTATAACTTACAATGAACTTCGAGCTTGAAGGCCTGCGTGGCCTTTGGTGGAATTCCGTTATCGGCAGTACAGACGTATACTCCCATGTGTACTCGGTTGACTTGGGTGATATTCAGCGTGTGATCTTTGACCAAATTCACTATAAAACGAAAAAAATGTCCAAGTTATCGCTTCGGAAGTGAAAACGGTTATTCTAATAAGCCTTTGCGATCCTCCCAGGAAGTTTTCCTCTCAGCTAAACTTCCGATGGATTGAGCAGCCCCGTCGATCCATAACAGCTGATTCGCTCGTCCAAAATTTGACATGTTTGTACGCAAGGAGAGGCGAAGTTACAGAGAGAGTAAAATTTCCTTTCGTTATAATTCAGGTGAAAGTAAATGTGGTTCGTTTAATTTCTGAAACTCCCGTGGTTCTCTGCAGTTAGTAGTTTCAAATCCAGCACGAGACCAAACGATTGTTCAAGAACTTTCTTAGAAACGTAACGTTACGTGTATAGTTTAGCTCTGAGGTAACGAAACTACGACTATTCCAAGGTATATCTTCCCCCGTCGCTCCCTTCTTCAGAAGTCATCACCAAGGCCTATTTGAGCCTGGTTTTGTACGGTTAGCTCCGTAGGATTCAGCGCACAGACCATTAACTCCGACACAGTATCAGTCATAATTCAGGAAACAGATTTCCCCGAACTGGCCCGCTTCCTACGCGCCATTAAACGTTTTATAGTATGAAGAGCATGTGTCATTCGGTGGTACGTCGAAAGATAGATTAAAGGAGTATACAAAGAGTGACGATTCGGTTTATTACTCTCTTTCCCCCGTTCGTCCCCTTTTATTCACTCCTTTCATCGTACCTTCGAGGTATTAGTCGATGAAGTAAACCGGCCAAAGCTAAGAAGAGATGATACGTATATCCAGGATAGATGTATGGATTAAATAGATAAAACTCACGGTTCCACGAGCCCAGCTCTATCGCAGAACTATCTCCCCTGGACCACGATATGGTGGGCTGGGGTGTCCCGCTTGCTGCACATCTCATCCGAACATGTGAACCCTCTGAAACTGGAATTACCTGGTCGACGGTACCAGCCCCTGAAACACGAGAGAAAAAGAGACGGGTAGTTGGTGGGAGCTTTTTCTTCCTGTTTTTTTTAAATTTTTTAATCGCTTCTCCCCGGAAATTGACAATTATTCTGCCGATTAGCTCGCGCTATATATCGCAGAGTTTTAATTAACTCATAGCTTCGTACGTATCCTGATGCATAAAATAGATATGTTTCTGGTGCAGGTCGAAGTTTGGAGCATTAGTCATTATTCAACAAATTGGAAGCCCACCGCGTCGTGGCTTGCTAACTAAACCTCGTATTTCAGTCAAAGTTTAAGCTTTGAATATTTTCGAGTCACTTGGAATTTGTGTGGAGGAAGTGAGGTATAGCTGTGAAAAATACCAGCTAGAATAAAGTTTCGAGAGGAAATTTAATTCCCAATTAATATCCGAATGTATAAATCGATTAATTGATAATTTATCGGGTTTGAAATTGGCGCTAAGGCATTTATACACGAGGGTTGTAAAATATGTGCGGAAAATTTCACGGTGCAGGGGGGTGTTAAACGAGGCAAGTTTGAGGAATGAACTTCGTATGAATTTCAAATATTATTACGAACCGGAAAGTGAGAAAAGGCAGACACCCCAAGACTGCCGAAGAGGATGGAGGGTGAGAACGAATGGAATTCAATTAAAATGAACCCGAAGAGTGAAAATTGAATAGGCTTTACCGAATAGATATCGGAACTGCACTGCGTTGCGAAGTCTCCTTTGTTCCAGACTCCATATTCGATCGTTTCGACGGAAAGAAAAAGTACCGAAAAATTTCGCAAATTTCTTTAATCACGTATTAATAAAATATTTGATACGAGACAAAGGTACATGGCTCAATTTTCAGACATTTGATCGATACTCTGTGGAACGATATCATTTCACCCTTCATTTCAAGCGAAAGGAGAAGAAGAAACGCACCCCATCGTACTGGCACGTGACACGCACCGAAAAGCTCTAGGTCTCGCACTTAAAATATTGATTATCGTTACAACTTCATGGAACGTGACTTCGTGTTGTAATCCGGTCTCGCAAACAGAGTTGGGGACTCGGTTGATTAGCGTTGACTTCAAATTATTCGTTTCAGAGGTTTTCACCCGGTTTAAGTATTACGAAGCTAATCTACCCGCTCCAAAAATCAAATCAAGCCATTAGTTGGCGACAGAAATGCGGAATCTGCTACAATTAACGTCAATCCATCCGAATCGCGTTTCACGCAGAAATGAATAAATTTTAATAGAGATTTTTTTTCCTTTTTTTCTCTCAATATTTTTACTATCCAAATGTGCGTTGATAATTAAACAAGGTGTAAAATGTCGTTTAAAACAATAACGTAAATAATTGACACGTTACTCGATCGAATATTTTTGGAAATTGTCGAGTGAAACGAGACTATGAAGTATCGACGGTCGAAATCTGGGAGAGTCATTATTATAAAGTGATTAAATTAATTTTCCAATCTCTCTGAGTCAGCGAATTTTCAATTTTCAACCGAACACCAACTAAAAGGATGAAGGCGAGCACGAGAGACCCTTGACAATTTGGACGGACTGAATTTAGAACTAATCGATGTGAACGCCGTTTCTTGAAATCCAGTCCCTCGAGGACTGGCCTTCTATACCATATATTAGCTTCTTCGACAGCTGGATGTGTTATATGGGTATACCCACAGCCACGTGGGACATACAACGAGAAAGTTACACTCGAAATACAGCTCGATTCATAAATAATTTTCGGATATTAACTATCCAGTTATTTTGGTCGAATAAAAAAACGAAATGAATAGCGCCATCGTTATTTTCAAACTTCAAAGTCCTTCAAACGAGCGAAAATAACTCGTCGCACAAATCGCTCTTAAGCTCGTTGAGAATATAGTCAAACTAGGTAAACTTGCTAATGACTCGTGAGCTTCGGCGTATACTGTAACGCTCTTGTCGCCATAATTTGACTTGAAGTATCGCAAAGGCGAGCTTTCGCACGCTCGTATATACTCCGAGCTCGACGCCTACTAAAAAAATCCCTTTTCATAGTACAGCCAAAGGGATGGGGGACGTGATACGAATGGAAGTAGAAAAATTGTGTGTAATCGGTCCTCGAAGCGAGACTGGTGTAATCACATTACAAAACCATTTTCATGGAGTGGAATGTTTCGGCGATACTACCCTTAAACGAGAAATTTTTTTCCTTTCTTTTTCTTCTGTTATAACGGTATAGGTATAAAAAAAAATGTACGAGGATTAAATTGGACATTGAAAAGTGGAAAATTTCTGCGATAAATTAGACGTGATGAAAATTCATATCGAGTGCCAATTATCCCGAAGATTATAAAGCTCTCGGTATAATTTTTAAGGAAACTAAATATCCGAAGATTTTTTTCTTCGCAGAACATTTTTCGCTCCACTCTACCATTTCGTTAAAAGTTTTTTTCACCCGATGTTCAGTGGCCTGAATATACCGACTGATTTTGTATTCGAAATCAATTGGTACTCGGAGATATAAACTTTTGATTTCTTTCGAGCAAAAATGGGGAAATATTTATCCCCATCTCACGTCTACCCTACGCAGTACCCCCGGCGGGTCCCGTATTGACACACTTGAATAAACATACGTCTAGACTCGAGATTTTTTCCATCTTTTAAAATATATGCGAACCGAAAATTCTGGGGTGATAAAAATGGATTTTTTTAATGGAACAGACGTCTGGGTATGAGTAATTACCGAAAATAATTTTGAAAAAAATACGGGATCGTGTGGGCTGCTATTAAGGGTATGGAAAGCATCAGGCATTAGTTACAAGTTGAATAATGGAATTACCAATGCAAAGTAAAGCGATGAAGAAGTACCCACCGCGTTTGCGAAGAGTAAAAGCATTTCTGTAAAAGGGGCAGCAATAGGGTGGGTTTTTAGGAGTGACTCTATTCGTAGGTATTCCACGTTTCTCGTAAAAAACAGTACCCATCCACGTAGGTAGGTATAGAGGGTAGAAACTGTAGAGGCGATTTTCAAATAGAACAAATTTCCATTCTGATTCGATAAAGAGACTTTAGTCGGGTGAATCCTCGCCCTGTAAGATACCGTTTATCCTTAAGTGGCGTGAAATAGGCCCTGCAGAGACTGAGTCGTCAGCTGTGTCCTCCTAAGATTGTATTTTTATTATTCCTACGGGGCGTATCTCGTCAAAATAAAAAAAGAACTACCCTTAAAGCCACTTTATACCCTGCACCACGTACCAAAGTAATTATACAGTTTATTAATTAATATTACCAAGTCTAAGCGAACCCTTGACCATTATGAATCTGCATGATTCAAATTCGCCAGCTTATCTATCCTTAAATTTGAACCAAAAAAATGTTCAAATTCTTTGAAACTGGTTCAATCGAGTTGAACGTAAAGTTGAGTATATCCACTGCAGACGAGCTTATAGCTAACTTTCACGAATGGCCATTGAAACCTTTATCAATGACGAAAAATCTGGCTTTGAGATTTCTCCAGGTGTTTCGGTAAACAAATTGAATAAAATTTCTGGATCTACATATCTTGATTTCGGAATTATATACTCACGTAAAATTGAAGGCGGTATGAGGAGCTGGCTGCTGACCGAACCGTCGGCCAATTTTACTTGGTAAGCATTAACCCCTGGCAAACCATTCGTCCCATTGACACCTGGCCTTCCTTTCGGTCCTCGAAGTCCAGTGGGTCCTGTTAATGAATTTTAACTCTTGTCACACGTTGGAATACTTTGTATAATAGAAAATCAGAGCTGGTACAGAGTTTGAGAAACCGTTCTACGAGTTCAACCATACGTTAGACACGATATCATGGTTGAAGGGTCGTTACCATCCAATTATCTCGCGTTTAACGAGCCGAGGATATCTAAGAGGTAACTTTGTGTAACAGAGAGCCTAAAATTTCAGCCTTATTAGATATTTGTAATCGAAGCTAAATTGATACTGAACCTGTAGCTAGTAGAGCTTTGCTGCGACAAAATTTTGCCTCTAAGACTAACCGGATTTACCTCGGAATCATTTTACTCTTGTTATAAGTAGATTCCGTAGAATCGCAGAGGGGAGAAACTAGAGGGAAAAAAAGAATGAAGAAAAAAAAAATGCGGGGAGTCTGTTCGAGAATCTAGAACTGCAATGGCACTCGTTTGGAAGAAATGCAGTCGAGTTCGACTAGCGGGAGGGAAAATATCTGGTGGAAATCCTTCTTGCATCGGTTTTCAGTACACCAGCTAGCCAGGTATATGAAATATCTCTTACTACAGCGTCGTTCGTTTTTGAGAATGGCATGGCGAGGTGTATTAGATCATATAAGCTGCAGATATAGACTTTTCCGTAGATATCGTGGGAGGATTTACAACGTATAAAAAACCGGGAATAAACCGGGAAAGCAACGCCTTGCGCCACAAAAATTTCACCGGAATTTCAACCCCCTAATCTTTTAGCTTTACGGTACCGCGGGACTGTGTTAGAAAGAAATAATATTGCGTTGGGGTAAAAGAAACGTGTATATCCGTGCTTTTATGCAATGCAAAAAGTAATTCGCAATAAGCGATACTACGATAATAATTCATCGATCTATTTTTTCCCCCCGACTGAAAAAACCTCTGTCATAAAAAGTTCGAGAAAATTTTTCCAAGTGTTTTATAAAAGTTTGAAAAATCAAGGGTGGCATTAAAAAAGGGAAAAAGATTGACTGATTTCTCACCCCTTGGTCCTGGCGGACCCACGGGTCCCGGAGGTCCTTGAAGTCCCGGTCTTCCTGAAAAATAAAAAACAAATTATTAATTTTTACGATCGATTTATATCGCACCCTCTGAAACAAATGAATAAAAATGAATATCCCCTCATGCTGCGTGCAGCTAGCGGAGGCCTTCCTTAATTAAGTAATTATTTTAAACCGAAATTCGCTGCACCATGAGGTTGTAGTTTGCGAAGCGTGCTGACCTGATTGCACCAGGTATTACACCGGCAGATTATCGCCGGTACATACCATGCGGACTAAGTGCACTGGTATGGGAAAGTAATTACTAAACAACAACGCAATGTTTCTGCTCCCGGTCGAACACCACCTACAATTTCCTTGCTGCTTCTAATTCTGTACGTACCGCTACTGGTGTGATCCGCAAAATGAATATCTATTGTCTTCTGTGATTAAGTGTACCAGGAAAATGAATTTTCGCACTCACAGTTATGACGCTGCGGTTTAATAATTGGCGTAAAAAAAATGATGAAAATTTATTTCGTCCGTATATTAGCAATTTTTAAGGTGCCTAGGGGGATTTGGAACTCGTCCACTCTGGAGTTGAAGGAGTTTGACTTGTCTTTGGAAATTCGAAGATCCGTTTACCCGCGTACATAGGGTTCGGGTGAAACACGATAGGATATACGCAGACGGTGAATTCTGACCCGGATAATTTTGCCAAAGAATTTTTTTCCACGGGATTAAAGATCTCGGCGTACCTGATTCGGTTCTGGGTTAAACGCGTTTCCGAAATAACGTGAAACAACAATAATAGCAATAATAATAAATGAAGTTTTTCTTCGACGAGGAATTTAATTCTTTCGAGCAAATTCCTTACCCGGGTTACACACCGCCCTCGGACTACAGAGGGATTTGAAACTCTGTAATTGCTCGCGAAACGGATACTCGCGAAACTCTAAAAGTTGGAAAATAAAAAGAAAAAAAAAATACAAAAACAACTACGCGACAAAACAACCCACTCAATATTTCGTAGAATAAATTGTTCAATGGTTACGCATAGAATTCGGTACGCAAAGAGAAATATACCGTGCGAATAAATTTTTGCACAGAGGTATATTCGTCGTTCGGTATATCGTATCGGTCGAATGTAAAAATGAGTAGATTTTGTCTTTCAGAGACAGAGAGTGAGAATGACGGGTGGTAGGGGATTGCTCAGCAGAAATAAATCAGTCGATGGTATATAGGTATATACAGGTATGGGATATTTTTTTGAGAATATGGCAAGTGATTCGATAAATCGTATTATTGGATGTAGAAAAGAGAGCTGACGCAGATGGAACGAACAGATATATAAGTGAATATCACGAGCCGAGTTATGAATTTCAGATTATTTGACTCGTGAAAATGAAAACGAAGGGAAAAAAAAATGAGAAGAAGAAGAAGAAGAATTTATTCACCCCGAACCGGGGCTTGAATAGGTAGCATTGACGTTTCGAAATGACAAACGCTATGTTACCTCGGCTAACGCCGTGTATTCGGCCCGTAGCTTAATGGAAAACGTAGAGCATGAATATCGTAGTTAAGCGAGAAGGATCTCCGTGTCGATTTTCCTATTTAACAAGCTCTCGAGCACCCGTTGATTTTCCAATTCTCTATGAGAGAGAGAGAAGAGATCGTAAAATACGTGAAAACACGCTACGCGCCACGAGTCCACGGATAATTTTCACCGGCGAAATAAAAAAATAAAAAAAACCCAAAAAAGGAGAGAAAAAAAAGGGCGTTTATCTCGTACATTTTCTAATCTACCCTTTCTTTTTTTTTCTTTTTTTTTCAACCCCCCTTTCTCTTAATTTATTCCCGACCATTAAAGCGGACAGGGTTGTAATTTTATATCCTCATTTTATTAACCAACTTTGAGCAATACACTTCCTGGGTAGCAGTCGGATATCCAGCATCCCCCCGGAACGACGACAACGGTTTATATCGCGTTCGGATGAAAAAAAAAAATCCTTTCAACCCTTTCGTCGGACACCTGTTACATCATAATCGTATGATTACAAGGTACACCTTCGGCTGCAGTGTACATGTATTGGCTTACATTTATACAGAGTCAATGTATTTCCGTGCGAACTTTGTAAACCGGAGTATACACGTATGTACGAAGTATGTACATATATACCTAGGTACGATAGTCTTGACGGGCGTGCAGGCAAAATTAGTTTCAGCGAAACATCTGGCCACCCGCGATATCCCACCAACATAAGCTCTATCCCGGCTAGTCCGTGTATTATGAATACCGTACACACGGTGACAAGTATAGAAACCTTAATCGTAATTTACTTGGCACAGGCGGGAAACTGAAACATTTCGCGTTACGGTATACGCGCGTAGAGTTTCCCAAATTAGGGAAAATAACCATCGATAATCGCGCGATATACCGGATAAACTTTTTGAGAAAACCGCGTTTGAAATTTCCTCAACGGGAATGCAATTGAAAAAAAAAAAGATCCAAATTTTATTGCAATAAATTCGGAGCTGAGTCGACGAATATTTAAGGGAGTGTGGATGGAGGTAATTATTGCCTGAATGTTATAATCAATCACCGATTTTGTCGGGGGATTATATTCCGAGTAAGGTCAGGGACCGGAGGGTTGATTTGTTTGTTATTTCGTGAGTAACGTCAACCGATACCGAGGATTTGAGGGATCGCATAATTCCGTGTTGAAATATAGCAGATCAAAGTAAAGGGTTAATGATGTAATTTCATCCCGAAACTGTGTGTATATATAGGCACGAAATTTATTGAGAAAAATCTTTTATAGACAGGGGGATTCCCCGGGATTCCCTCTTTTTTTCTGTTTTTACAAAACGACTATTTTCAATGTGAAAAATATTGGACGGGTGATTTGTCCCTGTAACCTGTAGCCGAGGCGGGCAATACTCAACAATCCGTCATTTCCAGAACGAGGTAATTTATCTTTCACTTTCACTCCCGTTACCATAATCAATTTGATTTTATTTTTCTTTTTCCCATTTTCTTTTTTTTTGTTCACTTCTCAACACTTTTCTCAGCTTTCGATTTCTTCCTTTTCCGAATTCTAGTTGCCAACTGAAACTATACGGGCATTCGAATAATGCATCAGCACATTTCGGAGCACGAGATATCTGGGAAAAATGTCACATTTGCTGACGCAGAGGGAGAGGGACTTCCATACTTTGTCACAGAATCGAAGAAACTTCGTTAAAAAATCGAACGAATCTTGTCCCAACTTTTGTCAAAAAGATATCGTGGTGTTCAAGTCACTCAAGCTAGCCATTCGGACTTTTCTACTCGAATGAACCACGAGAGTTGCCATAATTTTACGAATCGATTTGCGCATAGTTCCCGAGTCATAAATTTTGAAAAGCACCGATTTCAATGAGGAAGAAATAAAGTAGATAAGTTATAAAAAAAATGGAGACGAGAGGAGTTCGTATCCTTCCGTCAGCTCAAATCCTGTGTTTCCACTTTACGATCCACGCTCGGTATACGGAATGGTAATTAAGATCGTAATGCTCGAGAAGTTTGATTCCGTTACCAGCTGATGCCGACAAGCAATAAAATGAATCGATCGGTACGCAGGCACGAAATCAAAAACGATATAATAAGAGCCGGTTTTATGCGGTCGTCATTCCGTAGAGAATCCAATAGCTACCTATACGTACGGTATAATCGGCGATGAAATCAATTCTAACTCCGTGACGAACCAATATCTCTCCGATCTCTTCGAATTATAAAGTTCGACTCACCATCTGTACCATTTCTCCCAGGTCGTCCAGGGATCCCGTTCAAACCTGGAGTCCCGTGAATTCCGGCAACGCCGTCGATTCCACTGCGTCCTGGAATACCGTCGAGTCCAGGTTCCCCCGGGATTCCATCTCGCCCATCAAGCCCACGTGCTCCTACTTCACCCTTGGGACCACGTAGTCCTGGAAAACCGGTTAATCCTGCCGGTCCTACCGGGCCAGGAACTCCAGGAAGTCCTGGAAGACCTCGATCTCCCGGAGTGCCTGGTACTCCGGGAACACCTGGGAGACCTGGTGGACAGTAATCTCTCGAAGATCGACAGAAGCCTTCGATGGCGTCGTACTGTAACCGAAAATGAAATTTTCTTATTAATTAACAAATTAATTAGAGGAGTGGGTTAAGAATGGCCCTGGCTTTTGATTGATGTTGAAATAAACGGCGGGGTTCTGATTTTGGTGAATGAGGGAGGATCGGGGATTAACGTATATCTGGCGAAAGATTTTAATCTACGGTTTTCCCCTGGCCCTGCGGCGATATTATTTTTCTCGTTCTAATTTTTGATTTAGGTCGGTTAACGAAGAATTTATTAAAAGACAAAACTCGGTAATGAATTATTAATTAAAACGAGATTAAACTCTACCTCGGTAACGCGACTGTTTGCCCCACGTTTTGGACGGCGCTCGTCGTGGGTAGGTACAAGTTTTATGGTCTGAGGTTGAATTATGAACGACAAAGCGGATATTATATGCCCTTAGCCTTACGGCCGTTCCTTTAACCTTTGATATTTCTATCTCTGCCAAGATATCTTGTCGCGTGTTTAATACGTATTAAAAATAGGCTTGATATGTTTTCCACTCGCGTGCGAATAGCTGGCTGCACATTCCCTTTAAAAAAACGAAAAAAAATCACCCTTCTCTTGCTCGCTTTTATCATCGCTTGTACACGATGAATCAATCGATTGAACAAAACTGTATTTCGACAGATGACTAATAAGAGACCCTGAGAATGACTCGTTGTCGAATCTGTTTGTCGGGTTGAATAATTTGTATATAAAGTTGCGAGGAGTTTAAAAAAAAAAAGCGATGATAATTAGTGGCTCAATTATACACCACGATGGACTCTGCCCAACGTGTAAACCCCAAGGGCCGAACCCAACTCGTGGACAACTAAATCTCTTTGCAAGTTAAGTGCCCTAGCTCGGGCTACCAGCCTCGGCCTTCAATGACACCCAGCAGACAGAGATAGGGCGTCATTAGGCGTAATGTTGTTCGGAGCTGAAAGCTTGATGACCTGCTTCCACAGGAAGCTTAAGGATTCTCCCCCGACCACCCTTCCGTTCACTCTGCCTTCGCTCTCACCCTTATACAAAACTCAACGTCGGGGGACCGAAATCACGCGGTGATCCTGGCCGACCGTCTGGGTCTTCTACCACTTCGCACGTAGGACGATAATAAATTCAGCAAAATCGTAATACATCATACGGGGTGAATTCTTTTTCCCCCAGAATCTCAAGCTGATATGTAAAACTATTAAAATTGCGTGAGGTTCTCAAATTTTTCAGACTTCGGCAAAACTTTATGGATTTCAGAATTTTTTTAGGAGATTTGCCTCCAAGTTATACCGATCGCAGATTACTATAACCCTTATATTGAAAATAATAAAAATATCCGATGAATATTATAGAAAATGAGTCAGCTTCGACGACTAGCTCTAGTTTATCAAAATGTTGAAAATATGGTATAAAGTAAACGAGGGAAGAATCAGCCTTCATGGTATAAATTATTAGACAGTCAGAAGTCATTCGAGAGATATGAAACATTTCTGGGTGTAATTTAATTTCGCCACGAGTCGTAACGGAGTATAAAACGTAACAAGTTTAGCATTTTGGAGTGGCAGGAACAACGCACTTTTCTCTGGACTAAAGATTCATTTATTTACCCTCGTTTCTCGAATATCAAAACTTTTCTTCTTCAATCTTTGGCAACGATTACGAATCCCTCTTTTCCTCATCGTCAGACATTGATTATACTTCTCAAATTTATATTTTATGTTCCCCTAATTTCCTCGGCGCTAATGTTATTTTTATGTTTAACGTATACCCGGACTAAATTCGGTTGATCAATTCGCGAAATATCGACGAGTAATTTCTGTTGCGAAATCAACCGATCAATCAATCAAACGGAAAGGAGAAAAACGCGTTCTCTAGACTCGGAATTTATTTTCAAACGAAAATTCTAATATTTCAAGAAACCGATTGACATTCGTATCCGAAAAAAAACTCGAAGATCCGTGGAAAACGAAGTATAAGCTGCTATTTCGAGAGGTAAACTGCGATAAAAGAGAAAAAGAAAAAAATCGAAAAATAAAAAGAAAAAAGGAAAATGGGAAGGGAGGAAAATCCCTCAAAATATTCTCTCGGCTGGAAAGATTTTCTGCGGTATATAGGTATTCGATCGACTTATATACATCCATACATACGATGACGAGGGTTTCGCATAACCGGCTCTCCACAAACACCATCTCGATGCCTGCCGATAGGTAACCTGCAGGATGGACCGGTCGAATAAAACGATAATTGCAATATGATGGCTGGGTCCGGGAAGGTCCGGCCACCCTGGGACGTCGCCCTGTTACCCCGAAACAAACTAGGGGTTCATCAGCATAAACTTAATTGGGTCAGCGTACAAGATATACGCGTATAGCAGTGTCTACCTTTTATAATCAACCAGACGCATTTGTATCCAATTGTTCCTTTCCTTTTTTCCATTTTTCGTTTTTTAGTTTTTTCATTTTTTTTACGACGAATAGGTTGATTAAACAATACGCATTTCTTCCTCACACTTTTCTCCTTTCGTCTCGTGAGAGTTAACGAGTATATACTATAAGCGAGGATCTATTCCTCTCCGAATCGTATATGATACGACAGCGGTGAATGACACGTAATATCCGGCAAGAGTAATTGATAGTATAGGGGTGAATAGAGGGTGAAATCAACACCACATGCAGACTTACTTCTTTTTTTCTTCAGTATTTGCCGATCGTGAATGAACACGGACGGGTAGATTTATTTCATTTAACTCTGTTGTTTTATTATTACATAAATAGGGAAGAGGAGAACTTGGCTCATGCCACAAGACCTAACCGGATAGTGGATATATCAGGAACGTATCTATACCTATACCTAGTTTACCCCATTCACATTGTTCTAACGTAAGCTTACCGCAAACCGCTCAGACCTCTAGCAACCACAATGCGTCACTCTTGACAGTAATGTACGGAAAAATATCCCAACAGCTCTTAGAAGAAGCGGTTTTGTGGTGGGTACGTAACTACTGGTGGTGGTGCTGCTACTACCTTAGGGAAGAGAAGGGCGAAATCCTCGGCATGGGTTCCCGGAATATATATGGAAAAAAAAAATACTTTGGGGAGTTGGAGGATTCCGCTTACCTCTTCGCAGACACCCTTGTTGCCTTTGGCTAAACCCGTGAAATATAGGATAACGATTAGCTTGAAATTTAATAGATTTTATACGAAAATCGGAAAAAAAAAGTAATAGCCGCAGGTGAAGAGGGTTTTTTTTTTTTTCAAATTTTCTTTCCTTAATGTATCATAATTTTATTCCGCGTGGCAGGAAATCAATGAAATTAAACGAAAGAAAGAAAGAAAAAAATTGACGAATTTTATCACTCTTTGACTTTTAGAGGAAGCTTCGTTCCTCCCTTCGTTTTCGCAACGCGAAAAGAATAATCGCTGTGTATTTAGCGGTGAAAATATGTTCCCCGAAGATTTCACTAAATCGTAAGACACATTGCCGAATTTTTATGATATAAGAAAAAAAAAAAAGGAAGAATAAAGAAGAAGAAAAAGAATGAACTATGAATAAACTGCGTGGGATCTGTATTCCGCGTTAACACGCACAGGCGAAATTCTTAGGGGATGGATTTATCGCCCGGAGATATGCCATAGGTAAGGTTAAAATTTCGACGAGCACTGCATTATGCGGGTATAAAACTGACCTTAGCCCACTACGCTTCAATCTTGAATATAAATAATTGTCCATAGAAGAAACCGAAATAAATTTAAAAAAAAAAGGAAAAAAAAAAAATTGAGATCGCATTTTCTTAATTTAATTGAATCACCGTTTAGCTCAGGTCAAACGTCGCCCTCGAAATTTTATTGCGAAAGAAACGAGGAGGACAAAAAATAAATAGAATTCCAATTCGAAGGGTTTGTTAATACAAAAAAAAAAGAAAGTAAAAAAAAAAGGAAAAACCGGTTACCGAAAACACTCGAGCAAAAATGAGTGGGCCGTTGGGAGTGGTTCGCGTCAATTTATTTCCTTTACTATATATTATATGGTCCGTAGTGGTTCGAAGTTAACGGATATACCGCGATGTTTAACCCCATCGTAAGTACATACACCTACCTCTACTTTTACCCTCTACCCTCTGCCCTCTACCCTTACGTCAGTTTATTTAAAGGCCACGATCATTCATTGAATAATTGATACCGCTACCCTCCTCTATACATACATGCATGGTACGGGGTATAGGTAAGAAAAATAATGGCCGATAAGTAATTGAACGAAGAAATTACAGTACCGAGGGTAATTTGTCCCTACGTTGACGTCCGAGTAATTCGCACGTATAACTCTCTGGATTGATATCATTTTCTCGCTGAGCGAAATGTATACGAGGGTCGGGGAGGGGGGTACGGGAACCGTGTGCCCGTAAAACTACCCCCATGGAGATAGATCTTATCTCCGAACGCGTTGCATGTTAATAAAAATAACACGTAAACGATTTTCTGGATAACCAATGAGCGAGTGGGCAGAGAAATTCGTACACGTAACGTGTGCATGTGTATACGTTATACGCCTACCCTACACACCTACCCTCATCGCACGCAACCTGAGCATTCTAACCACCACGTTGCAGATTGTTGTCCCTCAGCGAAATTCTACTACGTGATATGCATATCATCAAGATAACGCTTTCCGCACGGTTTATCTACCCTAAGATCAATGATATCGTGTGTATATATAGAAAATATATTGTCAACTCTAATGGGAGTCCATAGAAAAAAGAAAAGCGTCGATAAAACGATTATTTTCGAGAGCATTCGCGGACAGATATTTCACGCGTAACGGGGTATGGCGAATAGAAATCAAAAAAAAAAAAAGTGGGGAAAAAAAAAGCCATTCTTCGAATCTGGTTACCGATAAAGCCACCGGTTTCCTTCCTCCCCCCGTGTATAGGCAACCGAGCCTACTGCGGAGCGAATTAACGTATAGTAGAGCTAGGTAAAGGCGCGCAACGTCGTCAGCGACCTAAATCGTCCCTCGCATTAACTTAGCCATGCTAAGTGACGTTGAGGCTAAGGGTGGTGACTACGAACGAAGGGGTAAACGGCAAACGTTAAATGGTTATATGGTAAATGGTAAATGGTAAATGGCGAATGGTAAATAAGCCTGTGAACCTAGGCCAGGTTACAGCATTGAGATACGCGTCTGTAAGTTGGTAATTACTAAACCTCGTGTAGAAACGCTTTGGCGTTAACGATTCGTACGATAACCAAGGTCATTAACGAGTTATCTCACTCGTAGGAAAGATTCCGGGTAAAAGACGAGGGAAAAAGAAGATTTTTCCCTTTCCCCTCTCGCACCCCGTAATAAGATTACAGGAATATCGTGCGAAACCTGGCTTCTTCTATTATCAAAATTTGATGATTATTTCGTCGCAACCGGGGGGTCGATTTACCTAGATGAAAATAATTAAACGCGTGGTTATGTCACGTGTTAATTGCGGTTAAAATATACGGTATAAGCACCGTAAAGCCGTAAGGTTAAGCCTACGTATTACGTAGGACAAATTATTATCATTCTCGAGAAACTGGGCGGTTTACAACGTTACAAAATCCTGTCTGCCACCTGTCTGACCGCGAGATCCTCGTGCCCGATGGATTTTCGTAATCAGATTTAGAGGGGCGTTTTAGTCCGGCGAAATTTTCGTCTGGTCATTTTTGAAGTTGCAAAAAAAATAATTGGACCAAGAATCCCGACCTTAACTTCCGATCTCGTCAATTACGGTATTCGGAACTCCTTCTTTACAACCGATGTGGAAATTGGGGGTAAAAGAATCGGCGAAGTAATAAGAAACGAAGGAATTAAGGAGCTGGGTATATATATTTACACATCTTATACAGGGTATATACGGTATATACTTTAGCTTCACGCGTCACTTCACGCACAAATGGAGGAGAATAAGTTAATTGAATGTAACGCGCGAACTCTTCGAAGAACCTGTTATATCCACTGGCAGAAAAGTTTCCTTCGGGAAATTGGGTGGGACGGAGGGTGAATCTCGAGGATATAGGGTCAAAGATTTTTTTCCCAGCCCGTAATACCGACTCGGGACGAAGATTCTCACTAAATCGTGATTTCCCGGCCTTTTAATTCCATACTTTATATATAGATATCTATATATCCAGCCACCATCACCATAGAGGAAAGCAATTGATTATCCGACCCGAATCTCCGATATTCCGGCTTATATCTTTCTCCTCTCTTCGGGTTATCCTATTTCTTCTATTTTATTAATAAGGTCGATTTTACTCACCGGAATCCGAGTGTCAGCTGTTAACCAAACCCAATCTTGGGGACCGGAAACAGTAGGTGGAGATTCCCCGTTCACCGGGGGTCCCATGGGAGAAGCGGTGGCTTTTTTTATGTCCCTTTGTTGCTGTTGTTGATGCTGTTGCACTTCCTTGTCATCCCGGATCTGAAATGCGTGTGGAATTGTAAATTACATACAACGTCGTAATATGCTGAAATCGGGTTTCGTTCCTTCCCACCCTTATTCCAGACATTATTTCCCTTATCCCCTGTCCTCGTTCTTCTTCAAAGAGAATAAAGTCTCGGTAGGAAGTTAGAAGGAAGTTACTCGCCATTGAGTCTAACAATCTTGTTCTAGCCCTCGAAATTCGCCTTTGAACTGGGCTCAAAAGCGACCGAACCAAAGAGTGTAAATGGAATTTTGAGGCCGGACATCCGGCCCGAAAACCCAACCGAAAGACACAAACTACCCTGAAATGAGGGTTCGTTGAATTGATTCTCGCCTCGAGTGTTTGAAATAAGTTAAATGGTGGCAGAATTGATCCCCTTGACTCCTTTTCTTTTCTATCCTTTTTATTTCAAATTTATTTCAATCACCTTATAGATCTCCGGCACCGCGTTGTCCTCGAGGAGAACACTGCTCCTCTTTTGCCTCGGAAGCTCATCTCCGTAATTAACTGCCGTGATCGGTTCTCGAGTATCTTCATCAAGACGAGAATTCCGCAGTTCAAATTCTACCTTGGCGATGTAGGAATAGAGGAAAGCGAAAGCTCCGATCTGCACGAGGACCTGAGCGACTATAAACCAGGTCAACAACCTCGAGCGTAAACAGG
Source organism: Tenthredo distinguenda (assembly GCA_947538915.1). Lineage (NCBI taxonomy): Eukaryota > Metazoa > Arthropoda > Insecta > Hymenoptera > Tenthredinidae > Tenthredo > Tenthredo distinguenda. The sequence continues at coordinate 3,171,859 of OX384535.1, forward strand.
AGGATCCCTTTGTATCGGCGTCACCCATTTCTGGGCCGAAAACACTCCAGCCTCCAGATTTAACGGTGTCCTTAAATCGGCTTAGCGGTCATGTTAAGCCTGGGCAAAAGGTAAGGATGGATAACCTACTCGAAAAGGTTCTTAATCCTTGAAACGAGAGCCTGGAGAACCTGATCCTGATCAACTACGGGCACTAAAAAAAAAAAAAAAAAAAAAAGAAAAAAAAAAGAAATACAATCGAGTAACTTATCAAAAATTTATAAAGGCCTACGTAATTTCGATGAAAATTTGACCTTTCATATAAATAAAGTTACTTTCGCGGCTTATCATACCGGTCGTAATTATACTTCCCGCTTTAACGCGCGCTCTTTGAGCTCTGAGCTCTTATCGCGCTTACGTACCTACCGAGGAGAAGTTCGCGCACGATCGCGTCTGCGAGAGAACTGACACAATTGCTGGGGTACGGTGCCGGCGAGTAAACCGCGCGCGGCGGCGATTCCACACGGATATCAAGATTCTACGCCTGCGCGACTGGAATTTCATTTTATTTTAGGCTCTACCTCTTTTTGGTTTTAATCGGTCTTCTCGGATTTATACCTAATTCGCCGTTTTATCTACGACCGAGAAGAGTTCCATCGTTTCAAATTATTTCCCCGCAAAAAAGGAAAAAAGCAGGCACTAATGCTCATACTCCCACTCGACGCACTATAGGGAAATAAAAAAGGTGTTTAAAGCTCATTGTGAAAGTCTAGACTCTAGGCAATTGGCTTACAGGCAAAGTAGCAAAGCTAGTCGTACGTACATTGTCTAGTTTAAATACCATTTTTGCAATTATGCAAAAAATTCATCGGTATCAAAAGCAGCTAAAATTTTTCTCTTCAGCTTAATTGAGACGTGTATAGCTTCATTTTTTTCTTTTTCCCTTTTTGTCGTTATAATTAGTACAAAGTTTTTCTTTCCCTTTTTTTTCAACGTCGTTCAACGGTTGGAAGTGAATAATGAAATGATATATAAAGCACTTTAAAATTCGTTTTTTTTTTTCTGTTTCTTTTTGCATAAAGGGGAAAAGGCCAGCCAGAAACTCGTGGGATCCAACGTGCCACTTAAATCCAATCGCGGACGCAACCCACTCTCGCGATTTAACACACATACTCACTCACTTCTTTTTTTGTTTTCATTTTATGATTTCTTTTTTTTCTTTTTCTTTTTTTCCCTCATTTTTACTCTCGTTTTTTCGGACACCCTCGGCATAGCATCGGGTGATAAGCTCAGAACTGTGGCCATTAATAACTCGATTCATTCCACCGGCTGCCCTGTATCATTTCGAGTGGTCGACATAAAAGGCGATCTGTTCGATCAGGAAATCGAGTGCTAGTGCGTCTGGAGAATCTCTGGCTTCCACTTTTCTCTCCCCTTCTTCCTCTCTCCCAATATTTTCGTACTATATATCACGGATCATATACGAATTCCAACGAATTTTTGAACGCTCAAGTTACGAGCTTCGTCGACGTGTTACCAGAACTATCCGACCTCACTTGACGTCAATGTGCCGACGACTGAAATATCGAGGCATTTATGTATATAGCTATCTATCTACCGTAGAGATACGTGCACATGTACTATACGTGGGTACGATATACATCCGCGAATTCGTGCTGTTTAAATTGTTCGATGAATTTGCAGCGGAGTAGATGCAGCGAATTTCGGACCCGAATGCAATAACGTTTATCGCCAATATTATTAGTTGATTCGTGAAATTTATACCAGTGATTAATTTTAATTGGCAGATAGTACTGTTTACTCGTAATAATATATCGCGTTGAAAATGATTCGGAATTATTGAAATTTCTTTCGTCTCTTTCGACGCAATGCAGCTATTCTTTTTTCCTCCATTCTTTTCTACACGCAGAGATTCGGTTTTAGAATCTCTCGCGTCCTCTCAACTGACAATGAACCTCGGATACACGCGGGATCGATGATATTGATTCATGGCGTACGATGAGATTTCTTCTATTGTCTGCTACTTAACAGTCTTACAAAAGATCCTTCGGGGAAGAACCCTAACCGACAAAAGAAAAAGAGAATTCAAAAACCGCCCACAATGGAACGAAACAAATATAAGTTCGACGTACCGTGAATCAGGATCGAGTAGCTCTATAGATTCTGATCAACCGTTGCAGCTATCGTATATTTATTTTAACCTCATTTTATTTTATTTTATTTCAATAAACTTTTTACCAAATAAACTCTAATCAGAGTTGGATTTACTCGTAAATTATAATCCACTAGAGTTTCGCAGATGGTCCGGGATTCTCGCGGCTGTGAGATAAATTATCACGATAACAAAAAGGGTTAAACGATAAACCGTGAGTCTGACGCCCTGCAGACGTCCTCCGCCGATTCGTTGAACGTTTTCTCCTTCCGAAAGAAAAAAAAAAGGGTGGAATAAAGAATTGTTCGACTATGGTATAAGATATAAGAAGAAACGAGAAAGAGACTCGAATATGGTCGACTTGGAGAAACAAATTTCACCCTATACTGTAACGATCGGAATAAAAAATGACATCGACAATGAATAATGTTTCAAGATATATACGTCCGCGACGAAGAGAAGAAGTAAGAGGAGGAGGAAAGATATTAATGATCGAGCTCAACTTGCACTGAACTCAACGAATTATTATTAACCTATATAAGGAGACGAATTACCACTTCATAATACAACATTAAATTAATCATATCCAAATATCTCGCTTTTCTTTTTCAGGAAAAAACTTCTCACCCCAGATTTTGAGGAACAAATAACACCCCTGATTCCGGCAATGATTTAATCTCCTTTATATATATATATATGTGTGTGTATATCCTTCGAGATGTCATATCGGGTCAGAGGAACATCGGGATGAGACATTCGGTGAGATCTACTATCTCTAATGACGCCTATACCTCCACCTCTACCTCTACCTCTACCTCTACCTCTGCCTCAACCTCAACCTCAACCTCTGCCTCTCCTACTTCTGTAATGTAAGGGCTGTTGGTGGCGACAGACTTGAATAGAACTTCCCTCGCTATAACGCGGAGGAAATCTGTCTGCCTAGACCGTCGGAATTCCCAAAGGATTTAGGAGGATGGTAGTGCTAAGCATTTCTGAGCTGGTTTCTGATGAGTTTACATCGGCTCTTCAACATCCCCTCGGCAACGTCATGTCGTAAATGACATTCGACACCGTCTGTACGAGCGAAAGAAGATTCGGTGGCTTTTGCAGATTATTAAAAGTAACATTTCGGTATACATGTATAATATATATGCGAATCGGACGAGGAAAATCATGACAATAATAATGTAGCAATAAATTGAATGAAATTTGATCAACGATGTTTGTCAAATAATTTTTGAGGAATCTCAATACCATAAAGAGGCGAGGGGAACGGGGGCTGATGTAAATTAAACAAAGGTAGTATAGCACAGCGGAGAAGTTTGCCCATTTATAACGCATTGTTGGCTAAGCTCGTTCTCGCGTGGGATAAGGAGAGCAAACAATCGGTTCGCTGGTGCGGCTAATTGCTTTAATATTAATCATTCAGCATCGTGAGTCTTGGGATAGTTGGACGGGAGTGTATACTCATCCTGAAATGAATGATGCGTCGCATCGTCTATACGTATACGTATAAGTGAATTCCTTAGAGCTGTAAAAGTGAAAAAGTTGAAAGAGAGAGAAAAATAAAAAAAAAATCGATGGATAACGTAAATAGTTCGAAATTCGGTGAAGGTTCGTGAATGAAATTGACATAACATGATTTTGATTCTGGAGATGGGCTGAGAAATTTCAGCCAATTATACGAAGTGAAGATCTCTCTCTCAGCAGTCGGATGGTTAACGCATTCCAAAAGTTTACCCCTGTAGAGAAACTTTGCTACTCACTCGACCGTAAATAATGAAGTACCCGAATCTACAAACTTGGTAATATCAAACCGCAAGGTCGATGCTGTTACGTGCGCCAAAGACGCTAAGGATCTCGTCTAAATTGAATCAACTACAGACCAGATTTAAGCCGAGTGTACCTCCGCCCGCCTCTACTGCCCCCAACTTTGTTACGTTAAATTCTGAGCTTTATTGAACGGGACCCTTAAACACGTACCGGCACATGACTAATGTTTGACGAAAAAGAAAGGCGAGGAAATCCTTTGACGACTACAATATAGTGCAAGGTGCATGATCTCGAGCTGCATTAAACCTTTCACCTTTGACCTGATTGCTAAGGGTTCTTCACACGATACGACACGGTCCGTTGAACCAGAAGTGCCAACGGGGGTGCGAGTCACTCGTTGAATCTTCGTCTAGTTTTCTCGAGGACTGAAATAATTCCAGACACGAAACTTTTTCCCTTAGGTATACGTATTTCTCTCTTTTATTTCCCTTATCCATCCCTCATATATTTTTCTGATAATCGTAGAATTTAATTAGCCAATATACTTTCGCCGAAGATATCTTTGATCTTTCGCATCATTGAAATGATTAGCGAAATTCTGGAATCGTGCAGTTCTCTGGATTTTTCTACGAAATTAGTTTGTTATCTCAAAATTGGCGAAACTGTGAGCTCTTATCTTCTCGCCACCTGGTGTGCATTGTAAAACGCGAGCTTTTCGCCTTTGTGTATATATGTACATACATTAGGATCCGTGTACGGATGTGTGTGTGTAAACGTAGTTTCGCGAAGCTTTTTCAGTCCGTTGTGCAAACTTGAAGTGAGAGATACGCTTGTAGTCAGTGTTGACGTTTCTCGTCTCGCATCCCTTGCCGTAGTCGTGTTAACTACCCCGATAGGATTCACCCTTGGCTCTGCTCGTATTCAACAGCTCATTCTCTCCCTCCTCTCCTTCATACTTCTCACTTCCTCGCTGGCTGTCGGATATGGATACATTCCGACGTTTCGTGTTTAACGTCTACTCAAAAATTATATGAGCTTTTGTTCAGGCATAGATAACGAGGAATAGAACCAACGTTGAAAACTGTTTAATCGAATTTCATTATTTCGCTTTCATTCATTCGCACCCTTAAATCCCTTCGTAAAACCGTGAGAGAAATCGCTTTCAAATATTATAGCAGTACCATAAATTTCCTTGAAGCTCGACCTGCAGCGATTAATGATCAAACGCCCATTTCCAGCCAGGTTTCATTTTTATTTTCTTATTTCTTGCAAAATACGAACCGCTTTTACGAGCAGAATTTTTTTTCCAGTTGAACTAAATGTGAAATAAAATGACGCACAATTATTTGAGTAATTTTCTGTACCGTAAATCATTATTTTTTCCCTCTCTCTCTCTCTTCGTGTCGTTAAGGGATGTAAATTGGTGTATGAGAAAGGAATACAATCGTTATTGGCATCGCAAAATCGAAATTATTTAATTTTATGATATAATTTGCATGATTAACGCTCACTTTGTCGTTTTTACTTTTTTCTCTGGTTTCTTTCTCGACTTGTTTTCTTTTTTTTTAATTACAATTACACGGCTTAATTGGCGGATGAAACCTCGACTACTTTACTGCAAGGGCAGTACTCTGAAATTAATCCAAGTAACGCAGGTTAACGATTTCAAAAAAAAATATATTTAAACGACCTATTCGTAATAGCCAGAGTTTGAGTCAGTTTATCGAAACTAGAACGAAGACGAGGTAAGAATGTTAATAAAGTAACCAAAGAATTATAAATGATCAAGGCTTCAGCCTGCAGAAATGAATTTGATGAATTTTAAAATTCTGAAAAAACTTTTTAATTCGCTTCTCAGGAGTTTGAGATGTGAGAAAATCTCCTTTATGTAATACATTTTCGAAGTGGAGAAAAATACACGGTATGAAACCCTCCGGATTTTCTTTAGGCATTAAATTTTGTTCAAAATCTTTCTTAACAATGTTAGAATTAATCAAGGTGCAGAAATAATTATAGAACGAGGGGTAGTTCCCCCGTACCCACACCCCTAGCCTCGGCGAAGATGAAGTAAACCGAGTAAACGAAACGAGACGAAAATTAGTCGTTCAATTCAACTTTATCTGTTAGTCGAATATACCCCTTTGAATATATTAATCACTCTCTATCGTTCTCTAATCATATTCTAACGTACTTAAGAGTTCGCGTAATGAGAATCCATCAAGCTACTTACTCAAACCATTCCTGAAGGCTGAAGCGTCCGCTCGAACCAAACCGACCACAAATCACATCCCGCACTCTAATTACAAATAATGAAATCATTCATTCGATCCAAACCATGACTCTGCAGCCACTCGAATGGGGCGTGAACTTTGACACTAAAACACTGTCAGCTCTCATGCTGTAATTAAAACTGTTACACGCGATCACTCACCCCAGAGAGTCTTTTTTTCCAGTCCGTATAATCACCTAATTACATTATGAAACTGGGTTGAAGTACAAACGGTAATTGTAAATGCAGCGTCGAATCTTTTGCGAAAATTTCGCGATTTTACGTAGAGCTGGATTTGCAAAACATTCTGCGGTTCAGCTTCGGCACTTGCTTTAACTATTTCGGGTGCAGTAATCAACACAGCCCTCACACCGGCGAGCCGAACATACGCGAAACTCTATTGACCACCAAATTGCAAATGCAAATTTATGCAAGCGATTTTTAAGCGACCCCAATCAAACGGGATTCGTAATTAACGCCACCGAACTGACCTCACTTTTCACCCCAGTTTGGAATTGCCTCTCTTGGAAAGAGAATGAGAGGAAAAAAGGGAAAAAGGGGATACCTCGCTTTGTCCTTAGAGTCCACGACGTGGGTGGGTATTTAAAAAAAGGAATTTAGTATCGCGGGGCAAGTTTCAAGGGAAATTTGTGTACCAGCTAAAAGAACGCATGCATTATACCGTAGCTCACCATGAATTTTCACCTCAGATATATATGTGGGTCAGAAAATTCCCCTGTGTACATACCTACTCCGCAGAATAACGTAAAAAGGAGAAGCCATGAATCGGCGAAGACGTAGGTGGTTCTTATTTTTTTTTTTTTCTTCTTCTTTTATGAAAAGCGAAACGTTTCGGGTGTAGGTAGTACGTACACGCATTTCTCCATTTAGTTTCTGATCTTGAGTGGACCGTACGAGGGATGAAGAACAAATGTCAGAAAATTGAGACCAGGAAATATGTCAACGATATGGAATCAACTTTTATCATAAGAAGGGTGAGCAATCGTTTCAGAAATATAAGTTAAGTGCCACGCGATGAAAATAGCTGCGGAAAATATCTAGGGCTTGAACAAAAGGATAGGGGATGAATTTAAAAATTAATCTCCCCGATACAACAGGCTGGATCGAGTGTGTTGATATTTTTTTTTAATAAAAATTGACGACTTGATATAGCAGGGATTTGTGTTTCATAAAACGATACTCGAGAATTTATTGTTCTGTTAAACGAATTACGAGATATTGCGTGTCCAGATTTTGATCAGAGATTTGTGCCTTCAAACTTTTTCGTTTTTATTATTGTTAAAGCAGATGAACCACCCCACTCGGTGAAAGAATACAATTCCGAGCAATGCCGTGTGATATAATGTCTAGATTTTTTCGTATTTATAAAAGTAGCTACAATTTCATCGCGAACACCAGCTATTCTACCTCGCGCGTTCACCGAGCTGTCAAGAGAATAATACAAAGCCATTCCAACCCTGGCACAAACTCGGCGACAGACACCTTTCCGCCCTTAATAGATCCGGCTTTACGTCACCTACAGAATACCAGTTTCATTCTGATATCGCTTACACAATGAAAATCTTCCCCCCACCCCCGAAAATGACCAGTGAAAGAGAAGCTGTATTCCAGGGTAGAGAAAATTGGAAAGCAAATTAGACACGAGTCGCAAAAACCATGTACGACGAGAGATCCCCATCTTTTCTTAAATTCTTACGATTCTATTCTCCCTACGATGTATAAGAAATGGAAAAGTAGACTTGCCATCGGAGAAGATGATGTCCCAAGACAGACGAGCGACTCCGACGAGATGTGAAAAAAGAAAAAAATACGAAGTCGGTAAACATGTACGTGTTTGATAGTATAGCGACATACTTCGGGTAATGGGAGCGTCGTCTCATTAGGACAGAAGCCGCCCCTAGTCACGTTGGCTAGGACTTCTTTCTCGCCCCTTTTTTACCCTGTATCTATCCCTTTCCCTCTTTCTCAGTTACGTTTGGTTTCCTCAGTCCACTCGCTCTCCGGCATCGAGTTTTCCTTCTCCATTTTCGACTTCTTTTTATTTTCTCTTTTTTTGCTTTTTTCGTTACTTTTCCTTTTCCATTTCCTTTCACTTCTCATTCCTGCGGATCGCCTTTTAACCCTAGTTTCCGTCGTATTTTCGTTATACTGTGCATTTTAGGCTCTGAACTATACACGTATATAGCTACCCGACTTTACCTGACCTCTGAGTCTCGGGAAATTTACCCCAAATGTTGTGAGAAAAACATTAATCAGTCTCGATACTGACGAATAGATTCACTTTAGCCATTCAACCGGAGTTAACAAGTACGCGAGCAGACCCCCGTCTACCGAAATTGGAAACTCGGAATATCGAATAACGTTACCCACGCGGGTAATTGAAACACCGAATTCTTACCCCGTGGAAACCGCAAAACATCTTTTTATCAAAGAAACAGTACTTTCCTCCCGAGGTTCTCAAATTGTTATCAAGATCATTGCCTGCTCCTTTATGCATTGAATTTAATCCGTTGTAAATAAACATTACCTCACCTGGCAGGTGCTTCTCAAAGCGATAAATTTCACCCCCAAAAATTCCCAAGAAACAAAGCCATTGTTTTTCCCACACCTAGACGTATTCGAGAAATAAGCCCAAAGTTTGCTCTCGCAGTTCTCTACGCGAATTCGATGTTTCGACTAGTTAAACTAGAATAACTAATAACGGTCTGAGAAATTGTCTCGCTTGAGTTGTACCCTCTGACTTACATAGAAGACGATTAATAACGAATGAAGGTATCCCAGGAATATAGAACTCCCACAGAATGTGGTATTTAATTAATTTTCGCTCTACGCCGAGGCTGAGCTCTGTACGAAAATTGTACAATTATGAGAACCGATGATCGACACATGAGGTGGAAAATTTTCAACGGTTTGAACAAACGAGCAACGAATTCACCCCGATTTTCTATTTAACAATAAATTGTTGAATCTGACCTCCCCATTAATCCTCCAGCTGCACTCTCGCGGTTTACAACTACCTCGGTTACAGAGTAAACAGTCCTTAGGTCTTTGGCCATCTATGTCTGTCCTGGGAACACGAAACGTCCATTTATGAATGGTGACAGTAATTACACCCGCCTCTCTCCATACGGCCAAACACTTGTCCTCAAATTTAGCTTCCCGAGCTCTTGTTGTTGAGCCAACGCAAGTTCTATTATGCGCGCGGTTAGTTTATGCAAGGCTTCACACTGGCAAACAATGCCAGTGAAGTACTCTGTTTGCACGTTGTCGACACACTCTGATGCCGCTGTGATATACATATTTATACCTTCCAGCCGTACTGGCTGCAGATATATTTACTAGGATGGAAAATAAAACGTAAATTTATTTACAACGTAGATCAATAAATGGCTGTGAATACGATTTGCGAAAAGCAGGATATTTTTTATCGCCGAATTCTGTCGGGGAAAAGGTTTTGCGAAAAGGACCGAATCCTGCGTTAGTTGATTACTCCGAGAAACGTGTTGACGGGGGTCAAAGGTTGTTTGTTAATTAGCACCCCCTCGGATCAAAACACATCGCGAGTCAGGGGGTAGGTATAATCGTGCTCATTGCTTTGGACTAAAGTCTTGACTCGTTGGAAGTACAGAGTTCAGTTAATTAACTTTACTCTAGGCCTATGGTTAATTGGTAAAAGGCTCTAGCTCGAGAATATTTTCTAGGGATGCAAGACGGGAAGAAGAAAAGAAGAAGAATTTACTCAAAATTCTTTTAGGGATGAATAAAAAAAAAGTTGTCACAAGTTGCTTCCTACCTAACGTATGAAGGGTGAATATATCGGATCTAGGTTTTTATGCGATCCAAGTTTCTATTGTATATATTTGTGAAAAAATATTTGAAATAAAGAATAGCGGAGAGGGACGTGAAAAAATGAAGAAAGGAAGGAACATGTTTGAGAACGTGCGAGAAACTCTGCGGCAGGACAGGTGCGATGAAAAATCTTTGGTTACCTGCTCGCGTGACTTGCCTGCCAACGGAGTTACACTTCGTCTTCTTCCTTGTCCTCCTCTATTCGTACCCCTATTCGTATTCGCGGGTCTTTCCATCTGCGGTTTTACGTTAGGCTTAAGATTCCGTTCCCTTTAAAGGCGAAAAATATTTCTAACGTTTCTGTCCCACTTCAGGCTAGCCATTGTAACTTTCTCGTGTAAAGAGCCTTTCCATTTTCACGTGACCAAATATTTGCCAAGTTTACTTGTGTTATACGCTACCGACTACGTTTTATGCCGTGAGGTGCGGAGTATAAGTCACGGGCAATCTTACACCTCGGGCAATAAAACTGCCGGAGTTAATGAAACGTTAATAAAATTGTCAAACCCGTAACTTTCGTCAAGTTTTTATAAGACAAACGGAAAAGAAAAACAGTGGAAGAAAAACTAAGCCTGGGTATACGATGGGATGAAAAATCTCATCTGATCCGCAGTAGCAACAATAATTCACAATTTTAGCCCCCGAGTCAAGTCTATAAAGTAGAATTATTCCTTTCTTTTTATTTTTGTCGACTTTATTGTTGAAGATTTCTCGAAAAATATTCATGGACCAGATACATGAATATTTATATAGTTTGTAAACTCAGCGTTTATACCGCGGGCTTTTCGCACGGTGTAAAGTTTCTCTTTAAAATTCTACTCGAAATAAGATGTATATTTAACACGAGTATATAATTCCGAATTCTATAGGTACCCCACGTCGCGTACAATTATTCAAGGTAACACAGAACATTTTCAAATTACCTTTTTCGAGACGTGGAACCGCGCTTCGGTTCGTACTTCGATCCAAAACTGCCTCGCTAGTAAACGCCCCGTGTAGATATAAATATTGCATTTACAAGCGACATTCGAAGCTCTGTGCTTTCCCTCTTAAAAAGTACCCTGCACCCGTATACCGCGAAGCTAAAGCCTGGCGTAACAGCGCTTTACTTAAGCCAAGAAAACGGTGAAATGTCCATAGAGGATTTCGCGGCTTCCGTTAGCCAAACGGCACGTTAAGCTGCAAGCGGTTCTAGAATCTGGACCCTGCAGTATGCCCGGTATAGGCTCTGTCGTGATCTTCCGCAGCTTCCATAAACATTTGGTGAGAAAAACACGCATACGTGATCTAAGCCACGGTTGGAATTCCCCGTGTGAATAAATCCGCGGGGGGTTAAAATGAAACGTGTTGCAACCAACTGCGCGAGAAATCCTTATGTATGTAGAAGGATGAGAAAACAGGAGGAGTATGAAAGTGGAAATGGAAATGGAAGGAGGTAAGATGGTTATCCCTATAGCAGTAGCAGCTGACGAGAAGGAAATCCCAAGCGACTTACTCGCGATTAGATTTAGTGATATCCTCAAGCTCGGGGCTAATAAAGACGGGAGAACATGACGCCTCTTCTACGAGGGCCAATTCGATGCAGGAGCGTCAAAGAGCGTCGAGAGGAAAGCCTACACCTGAATAAGAATTTGCAGAGAAAATTATCCGAGAAATTTGTAGAAATTAACGGTGCGAAAGAGCGCAAACACTCTGGAATCTAATAAAAGAAATTTGAGAAAAATTTTAACGACGCAAAAATGCAATTTTCGTACTAAAACTGGTACCGCTATTGTCTCCTTTTTTTAGTATCGCAAGAAAATGGAGAGAAACTCTCGAAATCGTATCGTGTTTAGGTGTACTCGACTTTTACCCCAACTTAGAACGGAGTAAGTTAATTACCTTATAATTTTAACGCCACGATTTCGATCTGTACCTTCGGTTCGAATCGGTTTCTTTTAAAGAACACGCGACGATTTTATCTCAACCTCCTCATTTCACCTCGGAGGTTTTATCACTACCACTGAACTGTAGGGGTGCTTCTTCCTTCTTCCTTTTGCAGCTCAAATCACACCAATAACTTACTTCACCCTTCGCTCATCAAAGGGTTCTCTAGAATTATATTGGATTCTTCTTGCTACCAGATGGTTGATTTTTATTCACTATTTCATCGCGATTGATCACATTTTTTAGATACAGATATGACGATAATCTTGACCGTTATTGCGACCGAAATACTACTTTCACCTTGTTCAGTTCCCTTATATTGGAATTTCGCAAACATAGCTGAATCCCTGCTTTTCGGTACAAGAGGCATCCCATAGTCCGCCTAATGCGACCACTATGTTAACGCAGTCTCCGAAGCCGAAAGGGAAGTTACTATCCCATGGGAGGCAAGTTGCAGGAAGGCCTGGCCAGAAAAGTTCAAGATTAAGTATCGTATCTGCTCATACGTTTCTAAACATCGTTTGGAAATGGTTGAAGAAAACTTACCATTGTCAACTCTGACCCAATTATTAGTAGCATTTGACCGACGAATGCCAACGTGGAGTCGTACAACTTTCTCATTTTTCTCTTTCAACCCTCGAATTATGTGACCAAGTTTCTTGTGTGAATCAGGAATCGCCAATCGAGCACCTTCTGCGTTGCATCGCTCACGTGCCTCGTCCCAGGTTAAATTTTCCTCGTAAATTTTGTAGGCCGCACGATCTTCAAGAAAAGTTACGTATCCCTCGGGGAGAGCTGCGGGCGTTACAGGCGGAGTTTGCTTCTTCATTTCACCAGCTTTGACCGAAATTAGAATGTCAGTTGATTCCCTCGATTACCATTTTGACATGGCCGACGAAAAAATTCGATTAATCCTCACCCAAAGTACTGTCCTCGGTTATTCCAAGATCAGTCGTCACAAGTGCTTCGCAAATCCTTTTCAACGGCAGGCGACCGAGCAGAGCAGCTTTTGAGCTAGACAGGACATACCCGATCGGAAATGTCGAGGATTGAAACTGCGTAGTCGATTTCACTGTGCAGAAAAATCGACATGTCCTTTTAATCAACATTCACAATGAATTATCTATGATTGACCATCCGTGCAGTAGTCTTACCGAAATGTATATCGCCAGAGCCTGGAACTCCCGGGAGAATCAACTGACATAAAACTTGCAGGGGCAGACTAGCGAGCGTAGCTGTAGTCATGATGATTTGCGACGATGGTTCTCTTCGTACTGATACCGACCGATCATCTACTTGCGCTATATGAAGCCTGAGCTACATCGCATAATATAATGAACTGTCCCTCGCTTCAATTGGGTCGATCAAAGTTGCAGTTTGCATCGATTATCAGTGAATCACCACTCGACCACAGAGAAGCCGGGGATAACTAATGCGATATGAAATAATCGCCACTTTCATCGGCGTTTATCCTATCGCAGATAGTTCTCTGAGAATTGATGAATTCGCACTTGCGATGTGCGTTCAGAAATTGCATGGGTGATGCATTTCTCAGTTGGCTCTTTTCTCTCGCTATCGCGACTCGGCCTTGGTATCGAGATCGTCGATTATCAAGTCTCGTAAAGGGCTCGATAAATTTCTAACAGCGTTTTCGAGTTAAACCTGCGAAACAAGCGTTACAGTTTCCGCGCCAGGTTAATTATCGCGTTCAGACCCCGCGCTGCCGATCCTTTGCTCCTTTGCCCGCGTCCAAAATCCCTGGAGTGCTGCTCATCGTAAGTTTACCCCATGGTATCGCTATATGGGAACGTACAAGAACAAGAAGACGAGGAAGCCAGTATGAACTGCCAATCAGCCTTTCCAAACTGAGCTTCGTTAAATTAGGATAGGTTGCGTGAACCAGAGTCGGGTTAGGCTATAACAGGAGTATAGGGGTATAGCGTTAGATTGGCTGGTACCCTGGCATATATAGGACTCGGAGAGCTGGAGAAGAGCTTCCCTGATCACTTGGTATGCATCGTCGCGCGTACCCGCGTCAGCGTAGAACAAACAACTCTTCGAATCCCGTTCATCACTTTGCCCAGCAAATTCTAGCCCAGTACGTATGTTAGCCTTGTGCTAACTTGGACCTGGTGGAGGCTAGGTAGGTATACATGAAAGAGTTCCTTGGGTAGAACTCAGAGCAGGAAAGATTCTATTTCCTTTTTATAAGCGGATTTGAGAAATGTAATAAAAAGTATAGAGCTGGAGCTGCTTTGAGTCAATTTCTGGACGAATCAGATACGAATTCGAGCTTCTTTTCTCTTTTTTTCATCGTCATCTTTGTCGCGAAAGCCTGCTGTATATACTCGGGTTTGTATGTGATTTGAAAGGGGGAAAAATCTGTCCTCGTATATTCGGAGCGAATAAAATTCGAAAGCTTGTGGATAGCGGGCGAAGCTCAAAGTTGAGGGAATTAAAAGCTTATATCTACCTACTACGAAAAGAATTCTGTTCCTCAAGCAGCGACGAGAGAGCGAAAAAGAAAGAGAAGATAAAAAACGAGAAAAACTGGGATGAAATGAAATAAGTAATATTCGCTTTTACTCGATTTAGGGAAAAACAATTTTTATCACAGGTTCACATTTCGCAACTTTTATAGAAGAGGGAATTTATACATTCTTCTCCTACTTCTTCATTCGTCTCGTATTATTTCAGATCTCGGTAAAATTGACACGAATCTTGGGGGATGACAAGGAGCGGTAAAAGTTTACGGAATTAAAAAACTTTCATCCGTTTACGGGGAAGTGAAAAGTCAACCGAGGGTCAAAGGACTCGATTCTTTTTCGCCAGACGCACCTGGACCAATAATCCCACGAGACCGAAAAGGACTGACTCGGCACAAACGTTTTCCACACTCGACACGGCACGGAACATTTAGTACTTGTCGACACGGAAAAAAGAATCTGCCAAATTTTTATCCCCTTGTAAAATGAAGGCATGAAAACTTGGAGTCCGGTATAAAAACGGTTCTTCTTTTTCCCTGTAAAAAACCCCAATCCTTAAATCGATTCAAAAATAAATTAATCTCCCGAAATTCTCGTTGCTTAAATTTCTGTCGAATGAGGAAAGCAGAGAATTGTAGTTTCCTCGACTTTTCTCGCTGTAAATTCAAGTCCGTTCCAATTTTCATCCAAGCAATTTTTGTAGCGCTTGATACAGACGGGTTTGACAGCTCTCTGAATCATTATTAAGAAATTCTAGAATTATTTAACCAATTAGTACTTTGTCGTGTCCTAATTAGACCCATATTGTCCGCGAACGCCTTCGGAAACTGAAACGCTAATTTGGTACTCTATACCGACTAGAAGCCCATCTGATTCCGTAATTCCGATTGTGCGCTGTGCAGAGAGTATCGTACAATTTGAACTTCAATCAGTAGTCATTCCCCGCTAATTGACCCAGTTCGCTGATCTTTGAAGAGTTGAAATCAAACTCGAAACTTAATAAGTCCTATTACCCTTGTGAATAACGTTGAGGGTTATCAGAGTTAAACAAATGTTCAAAAAACTTCGTAACAAATAATAAAGAAATTTTCACATCACTTATTAGCTGCTTTGATTAAAAAATTTCCTGAGGATATCTAGCTGATAGTTAGACACGGATTTCAGTTTCGAAATGCTTTTCCGTCATCTCGCTGACAGCTTGCCTGCCAAGTCTCTCGTAATCCGATTTTCGAATGTCGGACGAGAGGACGCGAGGAAGCTGATGCCAGATATTGCAACGGCGGTCAAGCAGAAAATACATCCTGGCCAGACGTTCGTTCGACCTGGAGATAGGTATAGTAGGCCGACGTAGAGAGGCTCATTTCACGGTCAGTTGGTACCCACCACCAATATAGCTACATACATTCTTCCTCATATCGGCTCTTTGACAGTTTTCCCCTTTTTTTCATTTTTTTTTTCTTCTTTTTTTATGTTTTTTTTTTCTCTCTTTTCACTTTTGGGTCGGTGGTTTTCGTCCCATTTTATCGAGGAATAAAATAAACGTAAAGAACTCAACGAATGACGAAAGATTCACACGAGCTATTCGAAGACACGAAATAACATGATCGATTATCCCATTAACATAAATCGTTGAATGCACGGTTCACTTCAACCATTGAAACTCAAGGGTGAGATATAAATTTGAGAAATTACGGAGATTCGAACGAGAAGAAAAATTTCTGACAAATTGCGAATATAGTATATTATGACCAGATGAATAGACGATCGCGAGGTTAATTATTGTAGGAAAAATAAAAATTTGAACACGTCGTAATAGCAGTTTATCAAGGAAAAAGTTTACCAGACAAGCAAATAACGTGACGTGAAGTAATTACTCAGACGTCTGCAAGCTCTTACAGGGTTGTTTGTTACTTTTATAGTACAGGAAAATGGGCATTTACGAAATAGCCGGTTACACACACACAAATCTAGGTACACACACATTTATCGATCTAAGCACGTGAGAAAATCCAATCTCCTTTCAAGCTAACGATCTGGTTGGTTCCATGACTGAAAAGACCCCGACACAATTCCTCTGAATAATATCAAACCAGAGATTCTGATCATCGAGATCTAATATCACAGAAATATTTCAGGGAAATATTTAAGTTGCCAATTATGCTGTGGTCAATCAATACCGGAACCTTCCCTCTTTTATTCGGTTCTCATCGAAGAATCCACTCCGTTGTTTGCTCGTTCTTTACCAATCAAGAAGACCATTGATTGGGGTGATGGGTGAACCGTTGTTACAAGAATGAAAAAGGTGCCCAGCTGTACGGTATTTCTGTGTATAGATCCATGTATGTAGTACCTAGTATATATATATTTGGAACAATATGATGATAAAGAAAGAAGAAAAATTCGATCGGTTACTATCGTCGAATAAGACTGGATACTCAAGAGGGTGTGGAAACGCGTTCAATCTCATCTTATACTCAATTAAACCAGGGTAAGTCCCTCGTGTGCCTCACGTTAAAAGGTGGTGCTCTAAACCCGGTACCTACGCGATAAAGCGAAATAACCCAACGCGAAACGCTGTGAAAATGTCGACCCGTAGGTATGTGTAGAAGAGAAGAAGAGAAGAAGGAGGAGGAGGGGGAAAGGATAAATGAGAAAGGAGTAAGGAGTAAGGAGAAAGGAGAGACGAGGGTTATATAGGCGAATTCAATTCCCGCGCCACACTTTCCGCTTAGACTTCTATGTACACACTTACCTTATACTTGCTATACACAACTCAGCCCACCTACGTACAGATTGAAAAGTTTCGATTCTCGATACGCGATAAGATCGGCTAGAATCTTCATCGATACGAAACAAGGTTACGCAGAGTATATATAACCCGGTTTTACCTCTTTCTTACCTTTTTTTCCCTTCTTTCTTCATCTCTTTTATAAACCCTCCCAGACGTGAAAAAGGAGAAAAACTTATCCGGCTCATTCGCAGTCAAGAAAGAAGGAAAGAAATAAGGAGAAGAAAAAAAAAAAGTAACTTTACCAATTTTCAACCGAACACGTAAAAATTCTATTCGAAACAATAGCTTTTCAACTAGCTACGTATTCGTCGGATTTTGTCAAGCATTAATCGGTCATGGTTTCGAAGTCATATCGCGTACACCGATAAAAGCTTAACAGAACATCAGCTTTCGCTACCCTTTCTCTATATTTTATCCCTCTCTGATCCTTCAGCAACAAAAACAGGAGTTGAAATTAGTTTTTGTTATCACAGTCGGTAGCTGGTCGAAGCGAGAAAAAAAAGGAATAGAAATCCGAACTCCTACGTGTGATGAACGAACTGTGAGCACGTTATAAAAAGGGTGGTGCGGAGGAAGGACATCATATTCGATTAATATACGTTACGGATCATCAATTGACACGTTTTAATTACTGTCCTCGATGTATGTTCTCCGAAGCGGCGAAATTGTTTATCTAACTGAAGCACGCACGTCGAGAGACGAAAAGTCTCGGCATGTAGGGAAAACGATGAAATCGGGATTTCGGGTTTATTGAAACTGTTATGGGTCGAATCGTTTAACCGAATGACCTGCAGGAGCGAGGAAAGAGATCGGGAAGAGGAAGTGGGTAACGGAATAAGGTGAAGAGGACGGTAAATGGATAAATCGAAGAAGCAGAGGAAGAGGAAGAGGAAGAGGAAGAGAAATTTCTGGATGAGAAAGGAGCTAGGAGACAGTAGTCGGGAGAAGATGGGACCGGAGAGGGCTATTATCGAGAATGATTAAATTTCCTTTGGACAGTCAGTTTAATAACACGAAGCCCTCGTAAAATAACATTACCTGCTCATGCCGGGGCTCTACCTTTCCGCAGTAGAACGAATCTACCCGAAACCAGGGTCCCCTGAATATATGGAAATTAAAGCCAAATACAAGCTACGCGCAGACGTCGGGGCAATCGGGTGATCACCAATCCCTCGGGATGCTCGTATTGTTCCAAATTGAATCGAGATTGCCGGATGAATGCGGTCAATGGCTGTCGCTTACTACTAGCCACGTATCTACATATTATACAGAGTAGCAGAGCGAGAATTCTACGATACGACGTCCGTTGCTTTATTTCTAATCATTTAAACTTCGGGAAAATAAACGCTGCAAGAGTTTCCGAGTCAATCTGATCCTGCACGTGTTTATTGGCTAACGAGAGACCCTCGCTGAATACTTGATACTGATAATACCGTAACGAACAGCTTGTAAATCATTTACGAAATTAATCCCGGATTTTGGAAACGTAGAGCTAATCCCGTTTCGCCAAACTAACAAATTATCAAATTATTGAATTCTGATTTACGAATCAGCGGATTCTAGCTCCTCTTAATTGCATAACACAGTTCGATATCAATATCCAAGTTTTCAGCGAACGATTTCCCACGCCATGTAATCGGCAGCAATCGATAATAGGAAATAAATGTGATAATTGAAAGATTCGATTCTACCGTTCTCATTAAACGAGCGAGAGAAGCTCTCGCGTGTCTTACTGGGGTGAAGAAAAATCTATCGTCTATGATATAATTTGTAACCGTTAGGGTAAGAGGATTTTGCATTCTGTCGGTGAGCTCGGAGTTAATCGGCTTACCAAAATTCGTACAGAACAATAGTCAAGCTTGAGCTTTGTAGAATAGGAGGATTCTGTTAGCTCCTGCAGTTACGCGATACGTCATATAGCGGGGATTAAAGTTTGTAGACTCGATGTTAAGTCGATTACTGTGTGATTTTTCGGATCATTTTTCAGCTTTCAGCTAGGTTTAATCCGATTACATATATAGATACGTACACATACCGCGTTCACGTTCGACCATCATATACGGATAAACGAAATGAAACATTTATAGAAATGCGAGGCTAGAAATCGAACGATTTTTTCTCTTAACTTTATTTACGGAATGGTCACACGTTTTATTAGATGATAACGACTCACTACTTAGGAAGAAGAATGCCAAGCAGACCGCAGGCTGAAATTTAAATGAAAAGTTGAAATTTTCAGTCAGTATGATCGTTATTTTTATTTTTATCTTTTTATTTCGTTTGAAGAAAGGATTGGTAATTGAAATCGACTTACTCAGAGTAATGCATCCCATTCCTATGAGGGTGAACTCACAATTAGCTTCGATAAGAACGCCTACCACATTTCCGGCAAGACCTGAACCGAGCCGTCCCAAAGTCAATGCCATGGAAACTGCCATAGCTCTGAGAAGTAATTGACAAAAGGAACTGATCAGAATCAACAAAAGAGAAATTTCGTCTTTTCGTTTCCTTTCGGAAGGATCCTTTGGCTAATTGAAAGGTTTGGCGATAATTACTCGACGCCATGTTCGTTTTTCGTCTCGTTTTTTCTTTCAAATAACATCAAAGAAACGCGTACGCAATTTGGATTCAATATTACTCTTACAGTCTGTCACCCACTTAATTCTTATGAAAATATGTTACGTTCTCAACTCTATTGGGAAAAATAAGAAAGATTTCTGGATTTGGGAAAAAAAAAAAAGCAGAGAGTTTCAGCTCGTAGGGGACTGTCTCGTTCAACTTTTCCGAGAATGGCATGGTCAGAGTTTGTACCAAAGGTGGACAAGCATAGGGAAGCAACTCGTGGTTAAAATAAGGTAAAAAGCGATAGTTACGAAAATAACAGTCGGGGGAAAAATAGGTGTGAAATATTGAAACGGAGGTCGGAGACGAAACTCTTCCGAACTCTTGAGCTTAAGAAGTTATAGAACTTCCTGTTTATCTCCCGTCTCACAAGAATTCACCGACAAATATAATTCATTAATCTTTCCGCTCGCAATTCGCAATTGCAACTTGAATAAAAAAGTTTCTTAATAGGGAAGTTGAAGGCGTCGATTAGAGACTAACAATCGTAACATTGTTTATGCATTTATCACCGTAAAAACGTCCCCTCGTTAAAACCTGATAAAATAAAAGGTTGCATTGTAGAATTTTATTCAAAAATCGCGAGGAAAATTTCAATATCTAGGAAACTATCTGCAATTCAATATAAATTTCATTGATATTCATACATTCCGAATGTATATCACTTGCCTCAGATACGTCGGATATGCGTCGACAATCGCAGCGTTCAAAACACTGACACAAGTTCCTGCCAATACGACGTACCCTGACAGGAGTAAAGTCAACGTGATCCCATCTCGGGCGAAGTAGGATCCTATACCCGCAATTCCACCCAATAGTAGGGCCGAAACTAATCAAGGAAGTAATTAGATTCATGAACGTTTCGAGAAGCGTATCATTGGATGTTGTATTCGTATCTAACATAAGTCCTATGTGCATATATCAGTGCAGTACGTGGTATAATCTGATAGTAAGAATCTACAAGGACGTGATTTCTTTGATTGAATAATTACGAGCCACAACGATAAAGTCGGGAAGATTTATAATCAGATCAGATTTATGATAGTTGTGGTCTGATATAACGATGCGATAGTAATTCTTGAATTCGCTATTTACAAGACTTTAGTTACCAGCTACTACTTACCTAAAACATTTCGTTTTCCAAAGATACTCACGAGTCCTCCGTACACAGGATAACTTACAACGTAGAAAGCGCCGACAACCAGAGTGCTCATGTAAACTTCTTCTCTGATTAAATTGCTGCACTCTGGAGTTGACTCCGGGGTAGAATACGAAGTGAGGTTTTCCTTGTGGGCGACAAATTCGCAAATAGTAGCTGGGGCTTTGGCTACGTTGAGATTATCACCGGATGACATCATGTTCAGCAAATTTGGCATCCAAAGATACATGCCACCTGAACTTTAGCCATTAAAAATGAAAGATTTTTTTATTATAATGGGGAAAATAGACGATTTTTTAGTCGTTTAATCATATGAAACTATATGGAAGGGCTGGGTTCTGTTTTTTAGTTTTTTTTTTTTTGTCTTCTAATATTAAAGCGTCCAGCGACGATTTTAAAAAAAGTTAATGAAACAACCCTCGCCCTCAACGCACGTGGAGATAATCTGACATTTGTGTAGAATAAAATGAAATAAAATAACTACCCTTCCTCACTTCACATTCGGAATAAAGCAGAAATAAAATGGAAAAAAAATAAATAAATGAAACGAAATATAGGAATTGTCCACCGTACTTCATTGTGCTTTCATTAAATCTTTTTAACGATCAACCCCCTCGTACGGTAGACGAACATCAATCCGAGGGTATGTCTGATTGGAACGCGCGGGAAATCTGGCTGAAATTATTACCCTATGAAGTTCCAAGTTACGAACTAATTCGACTGTTAAATCAAAGGTTGTATCATACCTAATGTAAATACCAAATTGTAGGGTGCAAAAAAGCAGAGACTTCCACCCGTACGGTTTTTGAAATAACGGGGCGGTCTGACGCCACATCACTTTCGCAAGACCGTTAGGCGTTACGGAAATTTCAGGCGAAATATGCAGCCTTTCGTTACTTCCTTCATCGGATCCAGTTATTTCGAACTTCAAATCTTTCACCTGGTATGAAAGCAATGAAAATGATTTATTTTCCGAAATTTTATCAAAGCTTACCGACTTCTTACCGGATAGTCGTCGCCACTGTTTCCCGAATTAAGGGCGTAAATATATCGCAGAACTTGAAGGGCCTCTTGTTTCTTACCAACGGACATAAGGAACTTAGGACTTTCCGGAAAATACAAAAACACCACAAACTCGACGAAAGATAGGGCGCCCATAATGACGATGTAGAGACGCCAGGATGTGAAAACGACGAAACCAAGATTCCAGTTTATCTCTACAGGAAGAAGCAGCCAGGCGATACCTACAGCCCGAATCCAAAGCTTTAAATTCTCTTTTCATTCTAAGCTCCACGTTTTTTTTTTTTTGTTTTTTCGCTTAAAAAAATTCAATCTTACCTGGGATCAGGAGATACGCGCCGGCAATAAAGCCGCAGGTCCAAGTCATGATCTTTGATCGATTAGCGGATGGAAGAAATTCACTGAGGTAGGCGTATACTGTGGATGTAGTCCCACATAGGCTGAAAAGGTAAAAAAGTGACTTATCAAACTCAGGATTTATGTAAACCGCGGGGAACATTGTCTCTGTGACAAAAACAAAAATGATGTCTCGCGGGGTGGTGGGTATAAAAATGTTATACCACTAGTGAGTAAATAAATGAATAAATGAATACGCGAATACGTAAATTCCATTCGACCCTGCAGGCTATAAAACCCGGTGACAATAATTTTGGGGGATTTAAAAAATAAAGGGATTAAAACAAGCAACGCGGCTGAATAATGGCACTGGATATCCGGATCCTTCTACCGAAATATGACTCAATAGTTTGTTATTATCATATGTGGTAATCCTACTTACAACAACCCAGTTAAAAATCTAAAACCTATGAAAAGCCCCGCGGTAGGTATCAGGCTCGAGGTAAAGCTGAATGCCCAAGCTCCAAAGACGGAAGTAAAAAGAACTTTTTTCCTTCCGAAAGTATCAGCGCAGAAACCCCATGCGTGAGCGCTCACGACCATCCCTAAAAAAAGGGTGAAACGTGTGTTTGAAACTTATTTTTAAATAAAATATCGATGATTTTGTTCTTTACCTAAAAATGTCACCCCGGACAAGTAACCCTTCTGCGTCGTCGTGAGGGCCAAGTCGCACTGGGCTGCTGGAAGTATAAAACCGATGCCGAAAGTTTCTTGGACCATCGATACGAGGGCTAGTCCACATATCGTGATATGTCCGGCATTGAAACGCCCAAATCCTAAAAAAATGTCCAACTTTTTGGCTCAACTCTTCCCTAGGAATTCGAATAAAAGCGATTGGACGTACCTGTCAGTTCGATGGCCTTCTCCAAGTCGACCTCTTCATCTCTTGTCTTCGACGTGGGCTTATTTACTGTAAAAAATGTTACCTTTTGTTATTAGGACAATGAAAACTTAAGAACAGGGAATAGGGATGCTCGATAAGCTTACCTGATAAACTGACTTCCTTCTCCAAGTCAATTTCTTCGTTTCTTGACCCAGACGCTAGTTTATTGTCTAGAGAAAAAAAAGTTTGAAAAATACTTAGTCAATTGTAGAAGTTTGAAACTCTGTGTAATAGTCGCTGATTCTATTTACCCTTCGCCATGATAGTCTGTCATACTTCGCTGTTGGAGAATATGTGATTGATTTTCGAATCATGATTGTCTCAGCACTTGGCTAGAGTCGCAGTTTCTTATCGTTGACATTTGCGAAGCGTAAATAATGCAGTATCAGTTTTAGACACCGGAGTGTCTGAGGTTGTGTAATCGCCTTTCATAATTAGCAGTGTGTAACTAACCCCCAGAAGCTCCGCACGCTCATGCATAAATCATTCCAAAGATCGCTAAGTACCACACGTAGATATCACCGGAAGATTGCTCGGAGAGAAATTGAAATATATCTACTTATATTTCTGTAGAAAAATTCATTCGCGTGAATAAGTTTCTTGAGGTTGAAACTTCTTCCGTGAGAACGAATTCAATGGGGGGAAAAATACTGGACCAAATTTTCTTATCAAAAGGGCGAGATTCACTGCTTGGAAATAGCCGTACCTACCCACTTCCGTAGAAATAATTTTTCAATAATTTTTTTTTCCATAAAAAAAGGTATATTTAATTTTATTGGAGGGAATCCTCTCTCACTCTCTCGAAACTTGAATACATGAATTTTATGAGTCCATTACCAGATACTCGCCACGACTCTATTCGGTCCAGAAGCGTAATTAATTTCGTCAAATTTAAGGGATAAAACTCACCGAGTACAAACTGAATATTCAATTCATTCTGAATTCATTGATCGACATCGCGGGAAAGTTTAACACCGATTCTTAAATAAATGCGCCGATACTTATTTAACGAAAGACAAAAAAGATGGGAGAATCAACCTTTCAAATTTTTATGACACGTGTTTCTATAAAACCCTTCAATTTTTTTTCATAGGATCATATTTATCGGTTCTGTCATTTTTACCAACAATTTTGACAAGAATTTTCTACCACCATATTTACTTTTCTTAAAACTTTACAAACTTTTATAAAACCGTTTTAGTTTGACGTTTTACGATAATGGACGATAAAGAAAAGCCGAAGCTTAGCTGCATGGCCAAGGGTGAGTTTTACGCCACGCGCCTATCGGGTAAACTTTTTATTAATTCCCACCCCCATGCCATTGGGGGGTTGTAATTCACAGCCAGTCCAGGGCCGGCTTATCTATTGCCCAGTCTTGTCGGATACAACGGCCATGATCCATCAAGATATCGCAACCCTGCTTTCACTATGAGGACACGAATTGGCACGAATATTTCAGGGCTTGGACCAGGTCCCTGCTATAAAATTGAAGGACAGACAAACTACGGGGTGCAAAAATCCCCTGCCTATACCCTGGGCTTTCGAGATGGCGTCAAAAGTAAGCTTACGATACGATAATCAATCATACACGTTATTCGCAGTGACAAGATTAGCTAATGGCAACTCGACTCGTACGTTACATACAGAACATATCATATTAATACCCTGTTTTCTTGCAGTGGCTGAGTGCAGCGGTCCTGGACCAGGAGCTTACAGTCCAGAAAAATGTCCACCTATGAATCATAGCCTCAGACCGGCAGCCTTCAGCATAAAGAAACGAACAAATGATCACATGTCGGGAGATGGACCAGGGCCAATTTATCTTATTCCATCGTGCATAGGGCCTAAAGTCCCCGATAAAACAGCCATGGGGGCGTTTTCAATGTACGTTTTTGCACGGAATTGTCAACTGATAATCTTAGGCTATCGTCTGCGAAGGGGTGAAAAATTGCTTGAAACATTCAACCGAACTTTCCACATTTATTTCCATGTTTTTCTAAATCCACAGTGCCAGTCGTCATGGAAAAGATTTCTGCGATTCAAGTCCAGGACCTGCGGCATATGGTAATCAAAATTACGACTTGGTTAAGCGGAGACTTCCGGCGTATACTTTGGCCTCGAAACTGGGTAAATCCGGGGTTCAATGTGGCCCTGGTCCTCGGTATTACCCGCAATTCGTCGGGGGAAAAAACCCTCCCAAATTTTCTTTCGGAGTAAAACACAGCGAATGTGCTCCCCCGGCTGTGACCGAATTTGACGACGATTAGGCAATAGCGAAGACAAGATTTTG
The DNA here is from genome assembly GCA_947538915.1 of Tenthredo distinguenda. Classification (NCBI taxonomy): domain Eukaryota; kingdom Metazoa; phylum Arthropoda; class Insecta; order Hymenoptera; family Tenthredinidae; genus Tenthredo; species Tenthredo distinguenda. The sequence goes on from OX384535.1 coordinate 3,197,496, forward strand.
GGTTCTATCTCATGTCCGTCCGATGTAATTGTTCAATAAATAAATATATGCTGTCCGAATTAATTAAATACGTAATCCCGATTTTGTTTTATTCCTGTTTATCGTAAGGAAGCAACTATATCTCAATTATTCAAGTTGATCGCAATTTGAATAGCGATAACTACGGCACTATGGTTTGAGCTCGTGTGAAAGAAAAGAAAGAAAAAACAAGAAAGAAAGAATGAAGATGATCGTGCTTTCGAGCGTGAGAGTTAATCGTGTTTGTGTATCAACATCTTTCGTTTATCTTTAGGTTAAAATTAAATTCGTATGAGAAATGGAGCGAGAGACGAGTTCCGAATAAATAAATTTAACAAATTCAAATTTCGAGTGTTAATAAAAACAACTCTTTCACCCAAATATGGCGAAGAAAGGTAAAGAAACGAAAAAGGAAGACTCAAAATCAGGGAAACCCAAGGAATCGAAGAAATTATCAGGCTGCGTCGGGAACAAGAGTAAACTTTATCCTATCTAATTATTTGTTCACGTACTCCTACGCGCACTTCCACTCATTCCCAGAGTCCGACAACCAATGTACCAAACTTTTGTAAAAATTCGTTCAAATTTCAAAAGCATAGTTTGATGAAACGTCGACGTTTATGTAAAAACTGTGAATCAACGGACTCACGTGTAATCCGAACACATGATAGCGTATGATAGGTATTTACTCCGAGCCAAGGTTGTAGGAGGCACTTGCAAAATTTACGACCCTGTCTTACGTTGCGATATGGCAATCATGGCACGCGACGTTTGATGTACCATGTATGCAAAATGTTACATGGAAAAGCACAGAGATTTCTCATACTGCAGTTCAGGAAGTTCATTTCGTTTACGTACAGCCGGGGCGAAATGATATTTACAAAGTTGATATCAGCTTCCAAAAAAAAATAAAAACTCTTATCTCAGACACGCATTCTGTATTCAAAATGCGGATTCAGATACGTGGTGCTTCAGGCAATATCAGTGCGAATTGTTTGATAAGAAACAGAGTAGGAAATCAACGTATTGCATCATTTATTGCAAGGTCCGGGACCAGCACGATACTTACTTCCACCGCTAACCGGATACCCACATCATGACACTACCAAGTACAGAAATCCAGCCTACTCCTTCAGGAGGAGACAGACCTCCCAAATGCCTTGCGGTAGTCCAGGCCCGAAGTACAACGTTTCAAAGCCTTCCAATTCACCGGCATTCACAATCGGATATCGCGCGACGTCGATAGGTGAGCTAAAAAATATTTTTCTTAAATGTTTATCGTCGTATAGTTCAGTCAGATTCTGATTTTTCGTATTTTTCTTTTTTTTTCATTATTCCTCTTGCTTTCTCACAGGAAAAACTTGCAGTCCTGGTCCTTACAAGCTTCCGGACAGCCCACGATCGCCGATATTCACACTCTGCGGCAGAACGAGTCCCAGAAGTGCTGGCGTTACTCCAGGACCGTATAGGCTCCCACCGGTAATGGGATGTCATATACCTGACAAAACAGCGTCACCTTGTTTCACTATGTAAGTAGAATTTCGCTGGGCTGGAGAGATGTACTTTTTTTTTATTCGATACCCAGAAGACCCTCGATAATACCGCAGTCGAACTTCTGATCGATATTGACTCCGATCAAAGTTCCGAACTAATTTTCTCCGACTTCACGCCCATCGGAAAGCTTTAGTTGAAGATGATCGACTGTTAACCGAAGGTCTTAATTGCTCGAGACGTTGAATAGAGAACTTTGAAATTGTTTGTCTACAGTGGAGCTCGGCCTTGCGGTACTAGATGCGACGCCAGTCCTGGACCCAAGTTTGGACCGATGAACATGGATGTCGTCAAGCCAAAAGCACCTAGATTCAGTCTTTCTCCGAGACAAACGGGATCTATCAGGACTTGTGGTCCTGGTCCGAAATACATGTACTGTTACAAGTGCCACAAGTGTGCGCCAAACTTCACTTTCGGTATCAGACACAGCGACTGTGCACCACCTCTGATTACTGAATGCGATGAAAAGTGTTGAATTAACTCCAGAGCCGATATGCTGAAGAGCGAAGTAAAATCGGCAGGCATTCAAACCGTGAGTTTATTTCGTGTTCTAATGATAGAAAGAAGTGAGTGTGGCAATTTCAAAGTACAGATAAAAATCTTTGACATCATTACCTGCGGATATTACATAATACTGAATAAATTAGGGTAAGATATAAGATTGCAACTCGTTCTGCTCCAATGCCGGAAGTCTCGGACTTGCAGCTTCCACAAATATGACTCGAGAATTTCTTCTCGCGTCTGTTAGATCATCTCGTTTATAACATAAACGTACGGTGAAGAAGTAAAGAAATTCAACGAAGCTGATGATACTGATGCCAAGGAATAACCCGCAAAGTCCGCCATAGTAGCCTGAGCAGAAAATATGTGCGAACGACAGATAAACACAACTCGTAGAATTTTTTAGAATTAACATCAAATCTTCAAGATAAACTTAAGACGTACTCAGCATATCGAACCAGTCGAACAGGAGTTCGTGTTTTAGTCTAACGGTGTCAGCACGCGGAAAAAATACCTTAACGATGCTGTGGCCGTCAATTTTGTAAGCGTTCCTGGAGTTAGAATGATCATTTCAATAATTTGCGAGATAGTAGCAATGAAAGAGAAATTTATTAACAAGTCGAATTACTGCACTTACTTGCCCATCCATATGGTCGGAGCTGTCAGTGGAGCAGAAGTGGCCGAAACTCTATAGACAATGTCTGCGCAATTAAAAGTACATGCAACGCAGCCCATGTAACCATCGACCCCGTATAAACGAAACTTTTGATTAGGGCGTATCCCGCGATCAGTTTTCGATCGAATCCCCATGAATCTTCCTAAATGTATAGAAAAGCAATTGCAATAAAAAGATACGTTCGAACACACCATTTCGTTTCTTGTGATTGCATTACCTCTCATCTTTCTCAGACAAGGTAGATCCCGTAGATCACAAGCTCGCGGGACAACTGAAAGATAATTAGAAATTTTCTAAATGCAAGTGACGAACAAATATCAAAGAATTTTTCGTCACGGAAATAGGAAAGGAAAGTAAAGCCTAGATGATCAAGGATCGATCATCTTCCGTATCCTGGGCGCAACCTACCTCGCGCCCGTATCAAATTTCTGTAGAAGAAAGGAACGCAATCGCAGTATGTGTGGACCATGATTGTTCTGCAGTGGGCTATGCAATCGTTGAAAGAATAATAAGCTCTCTGACCTGCACCAGAAAGCTCGTCGTTGAAGAGACAGCGTCGGTCAACAGGGCTGTAACTAGCCACCTCCTGGAATATGAGGATAACCCTTTGATCCTTGAATCAATCAGAAATAAAGTCACATGCAGAAAATCTAGCAAAGAAGTACAATCGACGAACCGGAACGGAGTAAAACGGCGTGGCATCGAGTGTGAGCAAAGATTCTGTCCGGGATGAGACGAAGACTTTGCGAGTACCTCCGCTCTGTGCATCGGGCAAATCCAGCGAAGGGCTTATTAGTACCTAGAGGAATGAGAGGGTCAAGCTTCTTCAAGAGAAACTACGTTCAAAATATTTCTCTGTTTGATGTGACTAAGAACAATTTGAAAAACCTCGTATCCCATCATTGGAAGTGGCTTGTAATAATGATCCTGATAATTCGACCGTACCAACACTGTCAATCCGAATTCAGAGCCGGGGACTAGAGAGCGTTTAATTTTTGAAACATGCGCCCGAATCTTAGCAGCGTTTTTATCACTGTAAGCCGAATGTGAAGATCGTGAGGCTTGCAGAACAGTGGAAATTTCTTCAAGAGTGTTAATACTCACTTTTCAAAAAACTGGTGGTCTCTATCAATGTGATTAAAGGAGCAACACCAACCGTCCGCTGTCAACTGGAGGGAAAATATGTCTTTGCAAGCTTCTTCTCTGCCAGCCCAGCTACAGTACTGCATCATTTCTTGGCAAGAGGGTGCAAGCTATGACAACGGATAATCATTATGAAATTGAATATAATTTCTCATACATGCCACAAGACACTTGTAACCAATTACGAAATTGATAGCGAACTCCAAGAACGCTGTGACTCACCCTCTTCAATAAGTTAGGTATATAACTTCCGTATCGGTCGAATAATAGTAGGTGAAATGACTCCAATAAGTCCTGTTCACCGTCGTTCAATTCAAAGACGTAAAGGTGACCCAGGTACTTCAACATATCCGTAACTTCTTGGTGGGTAAAATTGCTGATGTTCTTGTATACCAGGCTGCAAATGATACAAAAATAGAAAAATGGAAAACCCCCTAGAAAATTCACGGACTATAATCAAAAGCTTGAAATTCAGCAAAATGACATAAAAAATGTTTTACAAGGAAACTATCATTTTCCTCAACTACATCCTGTAGCTGTAATTATACGAGTGGTCAACCCTGAGGTACCCACATATCTTCGGCGAGTTTCACAGCTTTTGTATAGCTGATTTTGTTAACATCACAAATCGATACGCTTGGAAAAGAAATGTTGCGAATAGGGAATCTGCTTGACTCTTCCGTAGTCACTGTCGGGGTTCTCCAGAAACTCAGAGTCATAGTTACGGTCATAAAAGCCAGATATATTAAACAGGCGACGTGTGCTACCAGCCAAAAGATTCTGTAAGAGAATAGAACGGTCAGTTGGCATAATACGAGCGCAAGAACGATCTGTGGATCTCTTTTCGCACGCTTGAACAATCATTATTTTTCCACCCCCTCGAAACCTGGACAGGTAATTGATATTTAATATCAGTTACCGTTCCCTTGGATGCCTTCCAGGTACGAAGTAATACATAGACCCCGCGACTGAACTATTCTTTAAATAATCTTTCAACGTGTCGTTAAAACCGGCAAAATTTCCGGACAATCTTGTCGCACGAATACCCATATTTCAGATTTTTTCTCCAGGATAGGTTCCCATCAGATTTTCGAGGAGAACTGAAAACGAAAGGTAAAACAAGACGCATTCTGAGAACTGGAGATAATACAAGGTAATTAAGTCGAATTCTGTCATTAGTGATCAACATGATAAGAATACCGTGCAGGTGATTATTTTATTATTCAGATTTATTCATTTACAAACAGTTGTTATTTTTTTTAATCCACGAATCGAAGAATTATATCGCAAACAACTAGCGCAGCAGCTCTCCTAATCTGATACCATAATCACTTCGGACAATACATTCGATGTTAATCATTAACAGTACCCTGGATTTTTTTCCGGCCCTAAAAGCAGTAAAATATGAAAGTTTTTCTGTATAGATGAAGATTAGACATTCGTGTGCGGACTTTCCTAATTTATAAACTTCGGTGACTGCCGCCTCAGCTTTTGACAAGTTAAAAGCGAACGTACGATTAGAAAAAAGACTTTTATTTATGGAATCGAAACTTCTTTCTCTTCTTCGAGGACGTCGACGAGCCAGACTTTTAGTGTTTCAGATAGTCCCTCGAAGAACCGCGAAATCCTTACTTACGAAATATTATAAAAGAAGGATTTCGCGACGGCAATCAATATTTGGCATTTGGCTGTATCATCTCGTTCCAGTATAATGGCGGTAGGCTCGGCTTTGCAACTTTGACAAAGGTGATCCGAGAATTTCCTCTTCTTTTTATCCCATCTTTTCGGTTATAGAATCGCAAAGTAAAGAAGTAAAGAAGCTCAGCTACGCTAATGGTGCTGACGCCAAGGAACAGACCGCATAGTCCTCCATAGTTGCCTGAACGAACAAAATTTACAAGCATAGGCAGCACATGTTCTGGCAGTGTTTCAGCCAATCTAACACATCATCGATAATCGTACTCCCAATTTTTATACGAAGGAAATTTGTTGGTAGAAAAATATTGAAAACAGGACTAAGCTTACAATTAGCTATTCTCACTTACTCAACAGGTCGTACCAGTAGAAGAGAACGTCTTGTTTGAGTCTGATGGTAACAGCATGTTTAAAAAATATATTAACGATGCTATCACCGTCCTGAAGTTCGTAGATATGTCTGGAAAAAAAAATGATCTTTGAATCTATCATAGGAAATTATCATGGCACACGAAATTATTCTATATACTTACTTGCCCATACGTACTGTCGAAGATGATACAAGCGGTGCAGAATTGACCGAAACTTCATACACTACATCGGTACATGCTGGAAAACACTCGGTACAGTTCAAGTCGCCAGTTGGAATATCAGAAGAAATGTTCTCCAATGGGACTCTCAGCTGTCTGGGTCTTGGGCTGACCCTCATCCATCTGTCTGAATAGGTACACCAGAAATCAGTTATTGTTTTTATAATCCTATGATTTTATTGATTCGAAAGTCATTCGGGTTTGAAAAATTGAAGAATGTCCGAAAATCTGAAACACGGGTTCGGCATTTCGTGAAACAATTACCTCTGTCCTTTCTCAGGCAAGGTAAATCCCTGAGATCGCAAGCTCTCACGTTACCTGAAAGATAATAATCGCTATTTGTGCTACTGATATGAAATTTGTAAAAACGGTTGTGACGCACCTCCGCTCGTAGGGGTTGGATAAAGAAAAGGTACGCAGTCGCACAATTTCAGGATATCAGTTATCCTGCAATACATCAGACAGTTGCTGTAAGAATAGAACTTCCCGAATATGAAAGCCTGCTCGTCGGTGAAGAGACAGTCTCGCGTAGCAACGTTGTATCTCAAAACCTCCTGAAATATATTCAGAATAGGTCATCCGCGGTTTTTAGAATAAATTAAAAGTCGAAAGAAGAACCGAACGACGACTAACCGGAACCGAGTAAAACGGCGTGGCTTCAAGAGTTAGCGAGGCTTCACTCCGCGGCAAAACCACAACTTGGCGAACGCCTCCGCTCGGTGCATCGGGGTAATCGAGCGAGGGGTATATCAGAATCTGTAAGAAAATTGGTTAATTAAATTTTTCGGCGAATTTTGGGTATAAATGAGCGAGGGGAGACTCGCTCGGAAAACCTTATAACCTTATAACCCAGAGCTGGAAGAATCTTGTAATGATGATTCCGGAAATCCGACCGCATCAATACTGTGAGACCAAATCGTGGGCCGGTGGTTTGCGAGCGAGCGATATCAACGAACGCCAAAGTTTGCGGATCGGTATTTGTACTAGAAAATAAAACCGAGAAGGGGATTGAGCTTCTTCTCTCTGGGTCTCGATGTATAATTGGCTGAGTACTCACCCTGAAAAATCATCGCTTTTTCGAGCGTAATTAAACGTGCAACAATAACCGTCCCCTGTTTTACGGGTGAAGAATATATCTTCGCAGGCTTCTTCTCTCCCGCCCCAGCTACAGTATTGTAATATCCATCGACAAGAGGGTGCGAGCTGTGATTATATAACTAATTATAAAATGAATAACGAACAATAATTATTCACGAGATGAGAGCGGAGAGTACCTACCTTCTTCAATATACCGGGCACGTAATTCTTATATCTTCTCATTAACAATTTGTGGAGTAAATCCACTACGCCTTCTTCTCCGTCGTTTAATTCGAAGAGGTAAAGGTGACCCAGGTACTTCAACATGTCTGTGAGCTCTTCGAGGGTGAAATTCCCGAAGTGATTGTTTTCCATGCTGAAATTTATAATGCAAAATGAAATGAGAAAACCCTTTTGAATAAGAAACTGCAAGGCGCTGGAGCACCCACATATCTTCGGCGACTTCCACAGCTGCTGAATAGTTGATCTTGTTAAGGCCGCAAATTGCTACGGCTGGAAAATCAACGTTATAAATAGGGTATTTGCTTGTCTCTGGCGTAGTGACCGTAGGAATCTTCGCAAAATCCAAAGTTGCAGTTACTATCATGAATATCACGCATATTACACAAATGACGTGTCCAGTGAACCAAACAATTCTGTAAAATTGAAAACAAGATATGAAAGATAATTATTGTGCTTTTTTCAGACGCAATTCTATTCTAATGCCAATTACCCTTGTTTTGGGCCCTTCACAGGCATAACGTAAATCGCACACCCTACGACGGTGCTGTTCTTGCAATAATCTTCCAGCCAGTTTTTAAAGCCACTAGAATTTTTCGGGGGTAGTTCAATGGTCGGAACAGCCATGTTTCAGATTTCCAAATTCGTACATTGCGCTTTTGTCAGTTCTTGCAGACTAACTGCGAGAACAAAAACTTGGACTCCATTTATAAAAGCTAATTTACTAAAATATTAATATGACATGTACTAAACGATGGCAATAATTTGCCAAAGGCTAACCGATTAACTATTCAAATGTTAAGACATCAGAGTTTTTACAGCAGGTCATCATTTTTTTAAATCAACGAAACACACTAAATTCGAGAGGCAACAGTACAGGGGCTCTGTCGATCTGATACTGTTATCATTTTTGACAATACATTCGGTATTTCATCCCTCGTTTATTATTAACAGCACACAGGGTGATCTTTATTTTTTTATTTTCAATAACAGAAGCTCTGGAATTGTAAATAGTCTTTCACGAGCAGCCGGCAATGCCGCTTCTGCTAGTTCAAATTGAAACCAAAAATCTTCGTAGATTCTATAATGGATTCGAAGAGGGAACTTCCTGAATAAAAAAAATCCTTTTTCTTTGCTAAAATTTTATAAAAAAACTTTGTACAGAATTAGCTTTGTTATTCGATACTAAGTGGAGCTCGATCGTTGAATCAATATTAGCGATAGACTCAAATTTCCAGGATCCTTGCAAGCAAGAATTTTTTGCCAATCAATATTTGACGTTCGGCTGTATCATTTCGTGCCAGTACAATGGCCGTAGGCTGGGCTTTGCAGCTTTGACAAAGGTCAATCGAGAACTTCCTTCCTTCTCTTTATCATCCTTTCGTTTGTACAGCCGTAAAGTGAAGAAGTAAATGAGCTCGACGACGCTAATCAAGCTTATGCCCAAGAAGAACCCGCATATCCCACCATAGTTGCCTAAACGTTTTATAATCGCGGTTTAATCAATTTGCGAAAAAAATAAAGTTCCCAAAAATTGCTGGAGTAAACGAGATTTAAGTTTTAAGCATTTTTATACGTACTCATCAGCTCGTACCAGTAAAACATAACGTCCTGTCTAAGTCTGATCGTTCCAGCACGTCTATAAAATATATTAACGATACTGTGGTTGTCAATTTTCGAAGTCTCCCTGTGAGGAAGTTACAATCTGTATCAATCGCGATGTAATAACAATAAAACTTGCGGAATATTTCAACGATTAAAATTAATATACACTTACTTGCCAGTAATCACATATCCGGGTCTTAACGGTGCAGAACTAACCGAGACTTGATACCCAACGTCTGCACAAGCTGGAAGGCATTCGGAACAGTTTAAAACACCTTTTGGTCCTTCTGGAAAACAATCTTCAAACGGTTGCATTATTTTTTCAAGCCTTGGCTTGACCCTCCACCATCTGTCTATATGCAAAATGAAAGATTGGATTTTATTGAAAATCGTCAGCAGTATACGAGACACGTCGTCAATATCTTTTTTAATATTTACTCCTGTATTCTTTCAGGCAATGGAGATCCTGAAGATCGCAAGTTCTGACTTTTTCTGAAAAATAGATCGGACAATTTTATAAATTTATGAATAAACCGGCATCGTTGAAGTAGAACAAAGTACTACATACCTCCGTCCGACGGAGTAGGATAGAAAAAAGGGACGCATTTGCAGAACTTGATGATATCTGATATCCTGCAGTACATTATGCAATCGCTGTACGAATAGTATCCGCCAAATTTATGAGATTGCTCGTTACTGAAGAGACAATCACGTTGGTCGACGTCGTACCTAGAAACTTCCTGAAAGACAGGCCCGAGTGGAAAGAGTCAGTATTCGATCGGGCACTGGAGTCCGCAATCCGCGCGAGTATGAAGCACAAAAAGAAAGCCAGAAACTATCGCGAACCTCGACAGAGTAAAAAGTTGTTGCCTGAAGAGTGAGAGAAGATTCCGTCTGCGGTGAAACGAGAATTTCGCGAAGACTCCCACTGGATGCATCCGGGTAATCCAACGGGGAAAATATCAGGATCTAAAGGGGGAATAGAAACCCTTTTAGCGTTTCCAGGAGCTACAAGATCGCATTCTCGTTGTATTCAACACCGGAATATGTATAAACTGTCCGCAAAACCTTGTAGCCTTGTACTGGAAGTATTTTGTAATGATGATCCGCGAATTCTGACCGCAATAATACCGTTAAACCATACTGCAAGCCAACAGCTCGCGATCGTTCCACTCCACCAGTTGACAAAGTTTCGTCTTCAATTCCTTGAAGACTGGAATAAAATCCCACCTTTTAAAGCTAGTTTCATAGGCTGGGTGTAATTAACAATCAAATAAAACTGTTGCGAATCATGTATTATCTGGAAGGATATAAAGCGCGAGGCCCACCTTCCGAAGTCGTCACTTTGTCGAGCGTAATTGAACGTGCAACAAAAACCATCCCCTGTTTTGCGAGGGAAGAATATATCTTCGCAGGCTTGTTCTTTCCCATCCCAGCTGCACCACTGCAGCATACGTCGACAGGAGGTTCTGAGCTTTATGGTGGAATTATTTATCGAATTTATTACGAACAATACAATATGTGTAAATAAATATATGGTATAATTTGTAACAGGAGAAATGAACCTTTTTCACTACGTCAGGCACGTAACTCTTGTAACGTCTTGTTAACAGTTTGTGAAGAAGATTGACGGCACCTTCTTCGCCGTCGTTCAATTCGAAGAGGTAAAGGTGACCCAGATATTTTAACATGTCCGCAATCTCACGGTGGGTGAAATTTCCACCGTTATTGTATTCCATGCTGCGATTGTGGCGGAGAATATGATGAATAAAAAAATAAAAAAACACACACACACATTAGAGATAAACGGATAAGTTAGAATAAAATTATATATTATAATTCTTCCTATCGCTAGACCCACATTTCAGCCGCAACTTCCACAGCCTTTGCATAGCTGATTTTGTTCACATCACAAATTGCTATGCCTGGAAAATCAACGTACTGAACCGGAAAACTTCTCGTCTCTTCAGTAGTCACTGTCGGGGTACTCGTGTAATCCAAAGTTGCTTGCAAAGTCATTGTGATGACAAATATTACCGATGATATGTGCACCGCGAGCCAAAAAATTCTGCAAGACGAAATGAAACGAGTAGTTTGACTTTAATAAGGCTTTAATAATTTTATGCAAGCGTGGATCGCAATTCGGTGATAATTACCGCTCCTTGGGTCGCGTTTCGGGTAAAACGTAATAGGCGCATCCTGCGACTGAACTGTTCTTCAAATAATCCTTTAACCACTTGTTAAAACGGTCAGATCTTCTGGGGGTGAAATTTTTTAATATTTTCATGCTTTAGATTTTTTTTTGCACTCTGTGTACGCGTCAGCTGTATTATACAAACTGATACGGAAAACATGGGCTTGCAATAAGCTCCAGAGAATTGAGAACTGAGAACCGGAGTAGAAACAGATTGACACACATTTTAGCACTACGCGTGCTAAACGAGATAATTATAAAACTAGGTCTAAGGTAAAAGCGTGCTACAGCTTACTTAATTATGCAGAGCTTTGTAAACAGTTTGTATTTTAACAATCTGTTAATCAAACTATGACACGAATAGCCTAGAGGACGCGAGAACTGCAGACAAAAGCGCAGCTTCCTGCGACTTTCGCGACCTATCAATGGTATAAATTATAATTGATTCGTTTCAAAAATTCGTTAAGAATAATCAGCAATATTGACATTTCTCTGCATATATCAATACTGCGATATTGATTAAATCTTCAGAGTTGTTCAGCACCACCTAGAAATTGCATCAAGTCACTCATAACTATACTATAGAGCGAAATTTAACTAGGTAGAAACCAATTGGTTTCAAGCGTCAGTTGCAATCTGCAAGTTTGATACACGATGTTATAATACAACTATATGTTTAATTTAGCTTGAATAACTTTTGATATTCCTCTTTCTTTACGTAATACTAATATTACGCCCAGAAAGGTGGCCTGCAATCAAAGCCGGATAAAATTTATCGCTCTTGGTATATACAAGAAAAGTACCTGAATAATTCATTAGCAAATTGAACAACAAATTTGCAACTTTAACGTTAGGTGATATTACAATACGGCACGCAATTTATAACTTCAAACGTTATATTAAACCGACTGAAATAATATAAGAGTGTCTAATCTAATTTTTCGTCTCTACGTTTCTTATTATTATTGTTTTTTTTTTTTCTTTCTTTTTTGTTCTTTACTGGAGAGGGAAGAGATTACGGAATCGGAAAAAGAACGGAGTCAGATGATTCGGTAGAAAATATGTTTAGATTAATAAAGCAGATTTTTGAATTCAAATTGATTAATACTATATTTGATTTTTTTTTTTTCTCTTCGTTTAACTTAGCTTAGAAGTTTTCGTACAAGTTTGTGCAAACATATTATCATGTTATCATTCCAAAATTCATCTATACGGAATAATGGAAATTTCCCAAATCATATCGTGTTTATTGTATACACGGTAAGTTTTCGAATATAATTATACAAACTTCGTACAAACAATTTATTGAAATTTCTCGGCGTTTAATATATTCGTATAGACATATACTCTCACTCCACAAGTATCACATCGAGAAAAAAATAAAGAACATATACAATTGTTGTAGATTACCGTTATTTATTACTTATCGATAAGTTGTCTTAGAAACGGTTTTAGTCAATGCACTGTACTATAAATGTTCATTGAAAAATTGATATGTTTTTAATTCAGTTCGGTAAAATGATCTGCAGTTATTTTATATTATATGTAATGAAAATTGAATATGTTACAAAAATAATTACGATTTTACGGTCGGACAAAAATGAAGCTTGGATACCGTTTTTTTTTTCCCATCCTCTTTGTATAAATTGATATGTTAATATACAGATCAGTTATTAAATGCGAATTATCATAGTACACGATATATTACTCCAATTCACTTTAAAATAGAATAGATATATGTATACATATATATCGTTGATTCCTGACGTTTAATAATTACACGAGTGATGTATATATACGATAATCGCTACACACGTAGAAATACAAACCGTGATATATACGAGTTAAATATACAATATTCCGTGACAAATATAGGTAGGCAGTATAATTTACATTAGCTAGCTGGAAAAACGCAACGCTACATACATGAGTATACATACATATATATGAGGGCGTTAAATTGATCACTTCCGAAGAATTTTAGAAATGTTACATAGTCACATAATTATTATTGCTACTAGAAAAAGGAGATCGCAGGGAAATTTGATTTCACCCAATTATTATATACCTATATTTTATAATCAAATTGATAAGCATGTGATAAGTAATTATCTAATTCGTAATACCTATATTGTATACCATTTATATTGCGCAATAATTAAAATTTATTATTTTAATTTAATATCGGTGAACACTAGGAGGATAATACATCGAGTATATATTTACCGTCCCAATTAGAGAATCGAATTTGATTATTATTTTTTTGTTTTTGTTTCTACGACGAAACATTTTTCAATATGTTCAATTATAACGTATTATAATTACATATTATAGCCACGCGTATTCATTCTGCAGTCACATATAAATATGATACCTACTAAATACCTAGTAATGATAATAATTATTATAAATAAAACTATGTATTTAATCGACAAATAAAAAAATATATTCAAATATTAATTAATATAGAGTATAATAATGTATTATTGTCTCGCTTTAAATCACTTGTATCCAATATAACATATATAGTATAAAGTAAAATCTATCTATTGCCGTTAAAGTTAGCTGATAAACGATCCATTATATGGTATAAAACATATACCTATATTTTTAAAGAATCATATGGCATGTAATTTTTTTATATTAATCAAATATACCAGCTACTCGTGGAAGAGATTTTTGCATTATATAGCATAATTAAGAACTCTTGAGGAGAAAAGAAAGAAAAAAAAGTCTATCACATTGTCTATTATTTATATTACTATTATTACTATTATTATAATTAATCGATTTAACTACGTAGTGGAATTATTGCGATTATAGAGGTAACAGTGATTTGGTAACTAATTTTTCAAGTCACTCTACAGGTTTTGGTGAAATATTTAACTATAGGTATATGTATAGGTATTTATGCAATTGTCTATAATTGTTGGTTTTTCCTTTTCTTTATCGGCAATGAGTAATTGATTGCCTTGGGTGACTAGTTTATGTAACGATCTTACGTCATATTGAATTTTCACAACTAAAATACATAACTATCAGATGAGATAAATTCAGTGCTGGGTAAAAATATATTTTACAACCATCGTTATTTCTACTAATTTGTATACTAAAAACGTTCGATTCGTATTAGATGCGGTATATTTTCATATTAATTTGAATAATTATTTTTTGAGCAATATTACAGTGTGTATTATAACAACTACGCCTTTATTTTAGTGCTTTGATCAGCGTTTTTGTTGCTTTTCTCTTCAAAAACACGTAATCAGGAAGCGTTATAGGTAGTTGAACACACACGATATTTGTCGATTACCTACCGTTTCAATATTACTAAAGTTAATCATTCCTATAATATACAAATTACGATTTAATTATTTAAAAATTGATTAAAAATCCTAGAATCAAATCTTCGGCAAAATAACGCTATATTTACTAATAAGCTCTAATATCAAGTAGTTGAAAAAACCTTACGGATTTGTGTGTATATATATATACGTATATGTATAATCAATACGCAAATACCTATATAGAATATTTACGGATCATTTGTATTACCTATGAACATTTAGAAATGGTAATAATCGAAATTCGATCACCAACTTCTTGTAAAAGCTGCTATAATATGCATTTTGTATAACTATGAGGGATCATTTTATTGGAATATATGATTTTTGTTAGAAGAACTGTGTTGATTACTGGTTTACGAAAATACGCTCTAAAACGCGCACAGACGATTCTCCAATGAAATATCCTCCGTTGAGATCTGATATTAAATTTAAATATCAAATGACAATATTTTCGGATATCAAATTCTGTGTAAATTATCACAAATCTGATAAAATTCTTATTTTAGAAATCTCCTTTTAGGATATTTATTCATTAGTCCTTTGATATTTTTCTTCTCTCGATTCTATGAATTAAGTGTATCAAATAGCCACAAGTACTTTGTTATATTTTACAAAACGCGTAAATACTTACTTGAAATTCATTCTAACTTTGAATCATCGTCACTATGGCCAATAAGACAAACCACATGGCTAAGAAATTCATATAAATGTTTCTCCAAACTTGACATGGAAAGAATGAAAAACTTGTATTAATTAGGCTACAATTTGTACCACAATTCAGAAACGTACCGAAAAAAATAAAGCTCGACGAAGAACTCGTTGATGAAAAAAAAATATTAGGCACAATTATTTACTTTGAAAAGTTGCGGAGAAAAAAATCACAAAACGCTTAGAGGAAAATCGAAAACAATTCGATAGATATATCAATATCGGTATTAAAAGTTTCATGCACCTGAATTGATATGAAGACACAGTCATTGATACAATAATCCGTCCTATCCATCAAAGAATAGTCGAAAACTGGATAGAAAAAAGTTCTCTGGATCCCAAAGAACTAATCTTAAGTATTGATTCCCATCGTATCCACGGATCTTAAAAAATTTTCTAAACCTCTAAAAATTCCCATAAAAGACTTACTCAGCACATAGTCTCGGACGCTGGTGCAGGACCAGTGCTAAGTCCATTATCATCTGGTTGATCAGCGTCGTTATCTCTTATAGTTGGTCTGGCAAGCGTCTGTTCAATTTCCTTAGTGACGCAGATAGTAGGTCTTGACCTGAATGTCTCATCTTCAACCGCCGAGGCCCTCCTAAGTTGTCGCCTCTCATTATGCACAGTTAAGAACAAAGCGCCGTCGTCAAGCCCGTCGCCTTCAACATCTTCAAGAATATCAGCCTCATGCATGTATCGCCGGTGTATAAGTCCTTCCATGAGCTGGTAATCACACTCCTCAGCGTCTCTAAGATGCTCCTTTTCAATGTGAAGAGCCATCTCAGGATTGGACATCTCAGAAGCATATCTTCCCCGACGAGGCGGAGGAGAAACTGGCGGAGTTCTGGGAGGACTCAACAAACCACAGTAGCTTTCAAGCTCGTCTGTAATACTGGTATACTCAGAACGCATGGCGAGAAGAACTGATCTCGGATTAGAAGAGGCATTGTTGTTCGCAGCATTATTGGGGATCACTGCGACCCGAGGTTCTGCCCAAGTTACACCTCTGGCAGGAGGTCCGAGGAAGTTTTCTGGCTCTGAAAGTGTACGGCTTGTTTGTTTCACGGAAGGAGGATGCCCAGATGAATTGCGTCTCGCTGCAAAGACTGAGCTAGAGGTGACATCGACGCTTCCATCCCTTGTGTCCTGCTCCATCGGTTCTTTCGCAGTTTTATCATCTCCGCTAGCAATGCTTTCCGAAACCTTTGAATTAGCCTGACAAACCGGGACGTCCCCACTGTCAGAGGACTCATTTTTGCTAAGATTGTCCAAGGAGCTAAGCACCGTAGCACGCAAAGGTACTTCGTCCTCTATAGACGTAGTTGTTGGGAAGAATGCGGCATCCGTTAAAGATCTTAAGAGCTTTCTACGCCGGGCTGGAAGCAGAGGAGACTGGACTGGGACATCGGTTTCTGAGGCAGCTTCAGATCTCTCGGAAGCTCTTCTGGTACGGAGTTCAGAGTTTCCATCCAGCCTTAGCAGGTCTAAATTTGAAGTGTGAGTCGCCATGAAGCGATGAATCACTCCTAAGTGGGCTAAGGTTTGCTCATTTAGTTCCTCCATCTTCCTGATCCGAAATTCGACTGCCTGTAATAAAACAAAGCCTTAATATCTACGTTAACGTCTAACAGATGTAATAATTACCTGCAGAGAAGCATTTTGATTGTTCTCCTTCTTGTTTATGTCCTCGATCTTCTGATGCATCCATTCGACACGTTCTGTTGTTACTTTTACTCGCTCGTCGGTAGACATTTGAAGCTTTAGTTCCTGCTCCCTGAAATATCCTTCAACACATTCCTCCTCAAAGTCATATAATCTTTCCATATCGTCTGCCTCGAGGAAGAGTTTAAGCCCGTTATCATATGCTTCAGTAGATCTCATCTCCCCATCTTGCCGGACATATCTAATTATATACTTGATCAGAAGATAGATATGAGATACAATGATCAGTGGCGGAGGGAGGACCGGCTTTTGTTCGTACTCCATAACGACAGTGAAACGTTGGAACATCCAGACTTGATGGGCGACGGCATTCACTTCGTTGAAAATATTGTTGAATACAGCAATCAGAAGGTTTATTAAGAGGACATTAGCGACTAGGAGGTAAACCGACATTACAGCTGGCGTTATCCAGCGGCCTGGATGACAGGCTATCATCCCTGGCTCATCCCCGCAGTCTGGATCTATGTTGTCGGCATATACCTCTCCGTAAAGCATGAAATATGGCTCGATGAATATCTGAGGGTGATAAGAGGGTTGATAAATTTCTTGAGGAATTGAAAAGAAACGATTTCTATATTTCAGGTGAAAATACAGAAGCTCCAGACTTACATCTCGCAAAATTCGCCACTTTGGTTCACTGTGTGGGAAGAGAATTGCTTGTCTAGCTACGCCGAAGCTCATAAGTACAACGAGTAACAATACAACAAAGTATATCATGTTCTTCACCATCTTTCCCATCATCGTAACCAAGGGACCTACAATTTATACATTTAGTTATTCAGTTAGCGGCTAAAAGGTAGCTAGATGTATAGAGATTTGCTGCGTACCTAAGTACTTGTTCACGCCAAGGATATTGAGTATCCGTAGATACCAGTATATGCAATCAACGCAGTAAATAACCCGGCCTATTTCCATGGTAGAACTTCTCAGCCGAAGAACAAGCCCTATTTGAAAAAATATAATGGCTGCAGCGTCGCATGGGTTCCACATGTTCCAAGCCCATACGCTGAATTTATGGGACAAGGTTGCTGGCTCTGAGGACACTATCTCCCTTGCCTTCTCGCAACCGAGGGTACAAACATAAGCTATTGAGTATAACTCAGCCCAGGAAGGCATGTGAAGCATTCGCACGAGAATGCAGTATGAGAAAAGCACCAAGAATATCATGTACGCTATCTAGAATTTGAGAATTATACTGTTTTATTAATTTTCGTTAGTGAATGAATCAAGTAATGAATGATTTACTCAATTCTCAACTTACTGAGCTTGCCCAAAATTTCGTTATCGGAGCTGTATAAAATTCGTAGAGTTTTTTCTTCAGCCGTAATTGTCGGTTTGTTTTATTGTCGTAGTATTCGGGCGGAGAGTGAACAAATCTGTGAACGTAGTCCTCATGGTCAGTCATAACTTTGCCATTCTCTTGAACTATGGTCTCTTTAGCTGTTACATTTCCATTTTCGTTTGTTAACAATGCCTGTGGAAAACCCAGATCGAAACACTTAAACAATTCTAATAAAGATTTACGGGACGAGCAACAGAGACGGGTATCAGATGTAGATGTAGAGTAGAAACACATACATGGATTATTGTTCAGTCAGAATACACGAAAAATTGTGTCCAGAAAATATGAAAGCGATACAAGGGCAGCGAAAGAATTTTACCTGAAATATTTGAATTTATATACATACGTCTCATCATTTGGACAGATACATAGTATATGTGGGAATCATTTACAAGATAATTGTGCGAGACTATTATACCATAAGCTGGGACTAACATAAATAAGATAACATTGCAGGGAAAGTAATGTGAAATTAAATCAGATATTGGGGGTGTATGCATTTTGGAAAATTGATAAGGGGTTAATATAGTAGTGGCAGCACGTAACAAGGCGAGCAAGCATAAATAAAAATTAATTTGAGATATTGATCGATCTCGATTTTCCCTCAACGCTGGTTATACCTTGATGCCTTGCTGACTGCAAGAGGATTTGCTGCGAATGCTCAAACTGCTACGAGGACGTTTCTAGAAAATATTTAATACAACCGACCGTAACAATCATATGCAAAAAAATAATTAGCGCCTATGTATAATATTAATCAAATTTCAGCTTGTTAGCACTACATAATTATTTAGGAAATGTTACACATTTATACTAATTTTAATTTCCTCTCAAAGTCCATGAGCCTTATAAGAAATCTAAGCAAGAAAATAATCGCCACGCTAAGAACACGATTACATATTGTATTAGTTATAAACGTAAATAAACTCTCAAACTGATAACTAGACAGAATCATTACCTCGACTTCTGGGTGTACTTGAGCTTGAGTTTGGGGTAATGTTGGTGTAACTCCTTGCTCATAATCGCTATCTTCGTCTTCGTCTTCAAGAGCGATTAAATGCTCCTCCTGAGTCTGCGGCATCAGCTGCAGCTCTTCTCGGCTCTTAAATTCCAGCCGAGTTATGTAAGGAGGACACAGTAAGCCGAGTATTACCTAAAGTTTATATAAATCGTTAGCTTAGTCAGAAGATAATCAAACTTAGAATTGGACAGAAAAGATTCTCAGAAATATACAGTAGCAGTTATAAAATGATTAGAAAACAGAAGAGAAAGCAGAATGTGACGGCAGCTAATAATGGTGTCTAATAGATGAAGGCATGCAGCTTAGGCTTAGGTTTATAGCCTTGTTGATTTATTGGTGAATTTATAATTCTATTCCCGACTAGAAGTTCAGATATAAAAAGTAATAATAGCTTATACTAATATGCCTGGTTGTTAGACCTTGAGATTCGTGTTTTTACGTGTTCGTAGCCCACCCATCCATAGGTCTGCAAGAATAATCTGACTGCAAGGATGCGCAAGGAGAGGACGATGATTGGCGGTAACAGCGAGTGACAAACAGGTCTGACCTGACCAATTCTGAAGTTCTGAAGTTAGCAACTGTTGGGTTTGATCGTCGTCTTGTCGATAACAAAAATCCAGAAGCTCTAACGCTAAACATTTACAATTTATATGAACAATAAAATAAAACAATTCATAAAACAAGTTGCAATTAAATCTCAATTAATAAAACGACGAATAAAATCACCTCCTAAACTCACCGATATTCTCAAACTCCTTTCCATACCCTCGCAACTCGTCGTAAACCTCAGTTTCAAGATCATCTTCGGCAGCTTCATGGGCCATCGCTTTATAAAGCTTCAAAGCAACAAGTGCCTTAGCCAGAGCTTCTTCTCCGTGTTGCCACATCAGGAGAGCCATTTGTTGTCTCTTAGTGAGCACAGCCCAGATGAGTAGTTCATTGAAAGGATAATCGAAAAGCGGTGTATCTCTGTCCCCAGGTAAAGTCTCGGCTAACAAACTCATCGTTAAACTATCAGTTTTTCCTGCAGCACCGCTAACGGAATAACATCTACCGGCAAAACTTGCAGCGCTGTTATTTCTATGGGCGTGATGAGCGTGACCTCCGGATTTCTTCATTACTCTTGAATATACTGCTCGGAATTTTCGGCGGGTGTATTGAGCCCGGTAAGCTCCTCCCATAAGCTTGTTGATCACAAGACCAATATCGTGCAAGGTGTAAACGTAGCCTCGAGGTATGTGAGGCCTGACGTCCCTCAAAATGTACGTCAGTGTGTTGGATGGCCCCTCTTTCTAAGGAATTAAATAAAGCGATGAAATAAGATGAGATTTCGCTAGTTCTACACTTTGTAGAGAGAATTAAGTCGACTTACGGTATTGTACAAATCTTCAAGCCTGGGAATGGAGAGAAATTTTCGCATTGAAACCCCGTTCTCAAGCAAAAGTTTCACAAAGTCTATCCGGTCGTGCTGTAGAGCCTGCATCATGGCTTGTTCGAGAGCTCCCGGAGGCCATTCTTGACCATAGACGAAGATTTCACTTCGAGCAATGTCTACTCTGTTCCAGGTCAGAGCTAGGGACAACTGTTCGGCCGGCGTTAGCTGTTGGGATTTAAACAAGGCCGTGAGAATTGTCTGATCGAGTTCCTGAGGGCGGTCTTGAGTTATTCTGAAGACTGTTATCTGTAAAGTAAAATGCAGAGGTCAGTAAATGTAGAAAAAACATAAATAACGATTAGGATGATTCCAGAAATGATGAAAACTCACAAGATTTTTGTTCCGGGTGCACTGCAGTAGCTCCGAATAGAGTTGCTCTGCTTGTTCTGTAGAAACTTCAAAGGTTCGACGAATAGTTCCCAATAGATGCTCCCGCATGCTATCCAGCAAGCCATCACCTTCTTTTTCCCCCACTACGCTCTCCATCGCATACCTTTGGGACAATCAACTTTTAATGCGCAGACCTTTCTACGAAAACAAAACTCATAAAACAAACGAAGAGTGGATAGTGGATAGAGAGCCAGTTGCTATTCATAACTAGCATACAAACTTATAAAGACGTTATGGCCAATGATTGATTGATGCATTACTTGTGCATGAAAGCGATGAGATCAGCTGCTCGTCCAGAACCATCGCATACAACAACAGGAACCGGAGGATCGTCGGTAACGTATTCAAGAACTGCTCGTATTGTGTTTGTTCCTCCCTCAATCACCAGTGCAACAACAGGGATACTACTGTGTGTGTCTATAAAATAGTTATAGGAAATCAGTTATTGGTTGAATAGGATTGTCTTATTTACATGAGAGAATCTAGGTTCGTTCTTACAAGGGTGAAGCTTTTGGTTTGAAATATGTTTCTCCAGTTTTCTTCTGAGCATAATTTCTGCTCCGTATCTTCCCCCGGTCCCATTATCAACCAGAAGAAAATAGGCATGTCTGTTATTCAAGACCGCGTACTTCGATCTGTAAATAAAAGAGTCCAACTCGGTCCTCATTATTCAAAACTATGTAGTTTTCTCGATTCAAATATTAAATATTGCACTTCTATTACCTTGGAGAAGCAATGGAATGATAGGGGACGTCACGACCTCGACCAACCAGCTCATGCCCATTCTCGAGTATCCCCCAAGGCGCTATGCCAATGCTCACGACTCTTCCTTGCCGCTGAGAACGTTCTAGAAGTAAAGCATCTCCGACCTGCCGTGTTACGCCTGAAAATCAAAAAATTGGTAATTAATTATACCTGTTGTAGAATGGAATGTAAACTATTGACACGAAAAAGGCTGTTTTGTTAATTACCAGTGTTGGTTCCACCCGTGAAGATCCAAGCACCCGTTGTCTTTGCAGCCTTTAGAAGACCCTTCCTAAGAACTTTCTTCAAGCTTGGTTGTAGTTCGAAATTTGATCGTCCACCGTGAACAGTGATCAAAAGTTTTGGTAAATCGAGACTCCATTCGTGCCTCAATAATTGAACAATCGGTTCTGGTCGGGTATCGTAAGCCAGCCTCACGTACTGAACAGTATTGCATTAGAGATCTTTTGCTATTTGTGATTATTTAAGATTGAAATTATCAGTGAAACTGGTTTAATTCACCTGTGCTTTGGTGGGATGAGGTCCGCCCTGAAACTCTATGGTGCCATAGGCGTCGGTTGGAGCAACTCTTGTGTTTTTTCCTGGAGTCCATATCTCTCTCTCCGGTTCGACCTTTTGCGCTGCTGGTCCTGCATTGGCCCCAGAATTTGAATAGGTTTGTATATCTGCGCCAGTTCCGCAGTGAAATGTGAAAGAATGGCCACAGCAACATCTGGAAGATTATCAAACATCGGACATTTAGGAAGCCTTAGAGATGTGATTGGAGAAAAAGATAGCGTTATCCGTATCATACAATGATACGTAGAGTCATAATCATATTTCTCCGACCTCTGAGTTAACTATAATGAAAAAAGGTGTGCAGTTCTTTTATAAAAAAAAAAATAATAGCATTACTGAAACGCATTATTCAAGATTCATGCGTAAAGCCCATGAGTAAAATGAAAACTATACGAATATTGTAAAAACCTCCAGTAATATAAACACACTAGCGATAAAACCATGTATAAATAGCAATTAATAATTATATCCGTTGAAGTATATCACTCAACGTAAGGTGATCATCGTAAACGATGTCCATTTCATCTGCTCCGCATGACCAAAAAAACAATGTATTGATTTAATATTGAGGTTTAAATAGGTACAGAGTTTAAGTGGGATATGATAATGGACATAATTTATAGTATAAATTATATGAAAAGGCTCTGCAGTTGTCTTTCACATTAATAACACAATTTTATGATTTCCACAAGGCGGGATGGAGCATTCTAACAATAAGTCTCACCTCGATGTTGTGATCACGTCGTACTCAGCATCCTTATCTCCCTCTACCTCTTTCAACCTAAACACGCAACGAAACAAGGAAAAGTAAATTAAACTGAGAATGAATGAGCGAAGGTGAAAAGTGGAAGCAGCGGAACTACCTTTGCTAAACCGTATTATAAAAAAAGAATCATTGTATATTAAAATATGGAGAATATTTTTCAGTAGTAAAGTTACGGAGTGATATGATATTTAGATTAGATTTAATTTTGCCCCACTTTAGTTCACCTTATTGCAGAAAAAAAAACAAAAAATAATCATAATTGAGTTAATCGAACAAAAATGCATGTGCAAGCGTGATCGAATGAATTTCTGATTCTTTGCCTACAATTTGAAGACACACATAGCGACTACATAGATGTAGAGGAAATGATATATTTTTACTTGTTTCTATGTAATGTTAATATTTTCAAATTTGAAATAAGATAGAGAGATAACTATGCTCGACAAACATTTAAGAGTATCTAGGGTCAGAAGTTTAAAAGTGATTTTTGACCAGAGGATAAGTTTGTGTGCATGTTGTTATCGAATTGGTTATTAACTTAGAGTGTACTGAAACGTGGAAGAATGCAGAAAATATAATAAGATGTAGATATAAAGCAAAAGAAAGAATTAAGATGAAACTAAACTACTCCATCCCCACTCATCAGTCATTATATACCTCAACGACTTATTGATGATCCAAAAGGTATTTGTCGATGTTACAATAACAGCTTCTCACATTACCACTGATACCTTATTCAGGATTATTATTTCATAATAGTTATAACATGCAATCAGGATAATTGCCTGCATAGTCCGCCGATACATCAAAGATTACGTAGATTATGGAAACATATTGATCGACATATGGTGTTTACTTACGTATGAAGAAATACATGTACATACACATATTATAGAAATTATTGTTGTGATTGATAGTTTCCAAAGATTCCTCATCCGGAAATTTAGTGTCTTATATAATAGATAAGCCTTGTTTACTGTCATTCATATTAATATACTTTTCCCATATGATACTCCTTAATCAATCCCTTTACCAGCAGTATATCTACTCACCTATGCTCGTCTCGTGGACTAGGAATAAATTTTGCACATTCTCTCTTTTGAAAAGTAGCTTCTATCCAACTCCGCGCTGTTGTCTGTAATAAAAAATTTCATTAATTAACATTCAGGAGATGAATTTTCATCTTCTTGCCATTTGGACGCATAGAATATGTAACTGTCGAGTTAAAAAAATTCATATAATCTTGGCCTGTTTTAAAAAAACAAAATTCAATACTCTATGCAAACATTTCTGATAACAGGCTATTTACTGTAGTTAGTCATTGTTTAGTGAAGCGTTTTTTCGAATACTGTTATGCAACAGGTTTTTTGGAATGTGAATCATCGATTATTACTAGCTACTGATTAGTGTCTGTAAAAAAGGCAGCATTTGTCAAAAAACAATTTGAAGGATTAAAGCCATAGAGAAAAATGAATATTATTTACAGTTTGTAGAATGGGTTTAGCTCTACCATCCTCCATATCTGTCTGCAGATACCAATTCAGTAGTAAAGGCTAAAATTGATTTGAATAACTCTACCTTGACCTTCTTTCGTTTCACTTTTGGAGTATTTGCTCCGCAAATCACATTGCCGATGGCCATCTTGATGTAAGATGAGGCGGTATTTTCATTCAGAAAAAGCCTAAGAGGTCCGTAAACTAAAAAATAAGTTTTAAAAACAGAAAAGACTAAAATCTATCGTCCATAATTAGATAGTCACCATTTATAGGTAAGTTGATATAAAAAAAAAGCTGCTAAGAGAATCGATTCGTTATGAATAATTGTGTTTGTAGAAAACGTACGTTCTTCATGTCGTCAGATCGTCTATTTTAGTATCACAATTGATAAACTTTAGATGAAACAAAATACACTTCCAAGTTATAACACAAGGCACTGGTGCTAAATTATTTACAACGAAACTAATAGGACTGCACCGGCGAGTGTCTAGTCAGCTTATAACAAGGAAACCACTGAGACGGAATTACTCATAGAGATAAGAGATAAGGAAAATGAACATCAGGTAAAAAAATGTCGACTGTTCAGTTTTCAGAGCTAATGGAAGCATTTGAAAAAAAATTCAACAATTAAAAATGATGAAAAGAGTATTCATACTAATATGACATCACAAATTTTTGGGCAAAAGGAAATAAATTATCATTTGAGTATCTAATCATATGTGTCTGATCCATTGAGACAATATCAGACACTTGCTAAAGCGATCGAGCAGAAATTAAGATATTTATAAACTCTTGACGTACTACATACATAACAAATAAGGACTTTCAAATTTATTTCGTGGTTCTTGAATTCGTTTAATGAAGATTTCTGCTTTTGAAATCGTTCTCTTTTCTCAAGCCTTTTAATCTTCCATTTGGAGTAATAATTTTTTGTAAAAAACAATTCGATTTGACTTAAATCATACCAACTCTGAGCGCAGGTGTATAATCTAGTGAATTTAGCAAAGTACAAATGAATCGTAATAAGCTATGCTTTGTTATTAATTCTCTGCTAAGTTATCACAACAATTGGAACAGCAAGCTGATACAAAAATGCATTTAGTTGTTTGTCGTGTGCCACACAATTAAAAAAAAACAGCTAAAAATTAATACTGATAATAAAAAACGTGGGATTGTAGTGGTTTTGTGTTTTATAAGAAAATATCAGTAACAATTTGGTTTTTTCTCGTTATTCCAAGCTACTCACTGGGCGGATTGGCTTGTTCTTGTCGATCATCCCTGGGAAATGAATGGTGAGACTGGAAAAGTTCAAACGCTGTGTCGAAAACTGATCTGGAACTTTTTTGATATGTTCCTCGTCCTCCTCGCTTTACATAGTCACATTAATTGTAACAAGAGATTCAAACTTTTCACAGAGCTGCGATTCTCGGTATACAGTACGAATCTCTGTTACCGTTGACGAAAGAGTAAGGTTGTAGCGAAACTAGGTAATCAATGCCTGAAATTCAATGCAAAATTATGCATCGACTCACACAGAGCAAAAAATTGTATCAGACCAAATGATTTCAAAAATAGAGATCGCTTATGAACAAAAAAATATTCTGATGCTGATTGTTGGAAGTCTTGAGGAAAAATATTGTGGTTTAGCTCGTAGTGTAAACACACACACACACATGACGCGCATACACGTAATACATGCCTGCGTATATTCGAACTAAATGAAAATATGAAAAACAACTCGAATAAGTTATCCGATAGGCTTATAAGTTAAGGTTAAAAATGTCTCGGTTTACTAAATATAGATTATAACCGTCTTGCTATACTTCGTAATATATTATACTAATTTAGAATATATATTATACACGCAGGACTTACTCGCACAGTGCTTCTTATCTCTCAACTTCACTTTGTATGTGTAAATTATAAATTAACACTCAATTAATCTACACAAACTTTTATTTGTAGACTCAACCTCAATGCACGCACGTCGCGACAAACTGCTGACTAGCTTGTGGGTCTTGTGACGACTGGTAGACTGCTACTGAGTACTGCCAGCTGCCTGCTGCCTACCGCGGCTTACGACAACGTTCTTCTAGCTTCGATTATCCCGAGTTTAAACTCTGTTATCTACAGAGTACCAATTTTATAGATTCTATAAACCTAGAGAGCTAAATTTAACCCGAGGTTGAGGTCAACAGCGGAAGAGGGAGGTATTGACTCTAAAAATCAGATTCTATTCATTCATAATTAAACGATAGTATTCTAATTCATTTCACTTTACTATCGAATCGCTAGTTCCCCACTAACTTCGCAAGGTCAGCTCAAACGCTGCGACAGGTGGTAATCATGTATAGTAATACAGTATGCACACATACCAATCCCTTCCCTTTAAGCTCTTTAACGATAAGCCATGAATGACCTCGCTTACGTCAGAGAACAGCCGACAGCGCCTCATCGCGTTACCAATTCAAACTAAAGTTAAATGATTTAATGAAGCCGTGGCCTCGCGAGATTTATTGGTTAACCTAACACTTGTATCGTATAAACTCAATTAATGGAATTATTTGGATAGGAGTAAACACTTGTGAGCCAATATCGTGTCCAAACTAATTGAAAAAATAGAACAACAGCAAGCGTAACCTGAACTAAGTAAGTTTAAACAATACTCTCGCTCGTAAGTAAGGTTATGTCACTAGTAACGACTATTTGGTTTAATTGTTAAACGAACGGCAATAAAGGGAGACTCGTTTTCTAATACGGATAAGAAAAAAATTTCATTTAAATAACAGAATATTAGTCACTTTGCAACAGTCTTCGTAAAATACCTTGTTTATAGGCTATCGTACGATTCTAACCTAAGAAAATGAATCTACAGTCTTAATTGTGGCTGAATGAATAAATGAATGAATAAATTTTAGACAAAAATGTCTTCATGGAGAAGAGCAGCGAAAGCGAATCAAAAAACTCATCGTGAGCGTCACCAGCCAGAATCACGTTCGCACTTAGGTTTATTAGAAAAGAAGAAGGATTATGTAGCAAGAGCGAATGATTACCACGAAAAACAATCGACGATAAAATTATTGAGAAAACGTGCGCTGAATAAAAATCCTGACGAATTTTACTTCCATATGATAAACGCTAAATTAGATAATGGAATCCATAGAGAAAAAGAAAAAGACGAAGAGCACACACCTGATCAAATAAAACTAATGGAAACTCAAGACATAAAATATGTTTCTTATAAAAGAAATATTGAGGCTAAAAAGATTGACAAATTACAGAGCCAGTTGCATATGATAGACGCCGCTAATGAGACCAAAAATAAACACGTTTTTTTTGCTGATGATAAAGAAGAACTTAAAGATTTTGACGTAGCTAAGAGACTCGATACTCATTCTAGTCTCTTGGGGAGGCGAACTAATCGCCCGAAATTATCTAAACTTCAAGAAATGAAACTGCCTGATATCGACGAGAAAATGATGGCCAAAATGGAACAGCAGAAACACATGGCTTATAAGGAATTGCATAAAAGAATAGACCGAGAAAGGGAACTGACTATAATTCAACAGAAAATTGAAGTCAAACGCGCTTTGCAAGATAAAAATGTACCCAAACCTAAGAAAATCAAATCTAGCACACCTAATGCACCGCCTGTCTATCAATGGAAGTTTCAAAGAAAACGATGAAATTGTAAAAACATTTACTGAAATAAATCTGATTTACGTTTTGCTATAACATTCTTGTATTTCTTCTTCCGGATTTATTGGATATCAGCTCCCAGCCTTTCTCTAACTTAGGCATCCTTAGTTAGTTTCAGTTTTAAAAGATCTGTATCTTTCGACCTCTTTTTATGTATAATTTAAAAGCATAGGCCACTTTTAAGATCTTTAAAATAACATTGAATAATTATTTGTAACGTTCAAAGTTGAAATTCTAATTTTTTTTTAAATAAAATGACAGAAAATATGAAAGAAATGATTGGGAATAATTCTTCCCCATTATCAAATCTAGGAAGTTGTTTTAGATTTTTTTTAAATTTAGTTTCAGGGTAAACCCGACGATTAAGAAATAAATATGATGAAATTACCGAAAATTGATATGGATATATTTAAAAAAAAAAAGATGACTAAGTAAACTGGATAAATTTATTCCGGAAATATAATGGTTCCATCCGAAAAATCTGTAGTCATTTCGCTGATTTTGCTATTAGGATGTAGTTGAATTTTCGGCCCCACGGTTTCCAATTCTTCGACGCTTCTATCAAAAGACTGCAGCCATTTATTCTGATCGATCGGTCCGATTCTTGAAGCCATTCCAAAACTGGGTGGCATTCTATCAGGAAAACTGCTTGTCCTGTTATCGTAACTGACTGGAAATTTCGGGAGGATTGGCACATCTATCGAAGGCCCATCTTCTAAGACGAGAATCGGGGGTGGGACCGGAAACCCATAAGATGGTGAGGCCGAAATCGGTCGTAGGGTTGCAATTTCCGTCTTATTGTTATTGCGTACAGGTATCAGCGCATTATTCGATGGTGAAGAGTCCATTATTATCACATTTCGTAATCCTTGCTCGGACATTGGGATCGAGATTGTATCCTGATTGACGATTCTAGAACTTCTGATTGATGCAGGATAATTAGCCGAAGCTTTGAAACTTTTCTTCAGATTGTTGCCAACTAGTTTTGGTATGCGGCTTTTTCTACTCCTTAGAATCACCTGCATTTTCATCGCAGGATTGCTTTGCTTATTAGTGTTTCTTCTTGTACGACGGTTGAGTCGAATGGAAAGATCATTCTCCGAGGCGATTCTACTGCTATCAAAATCTTCCCGAAATTGAAATCTGATTGCTGAAGAATCGCAATTACTGTGTATTGTTTGATTCTCCAGTAACTGGCCTTCTTCTTTCATAATATCCTTAGATATTTCGTTAATTGGTAAATTATTTATCGTTCGTCTATTTCGAACTGGTCTCGATTTGCGGATATCTAATCTGCTTTTTATCATTCGAACTGCAGGTCGCATTTCTCTTGATTTTTTTGACGATATCCAATTCAAAAATCCAGGAACTCTTCTGCTACTTCTTAAAACAGCCGTTCGACCTCCTCCACTTACCAATTGACCAGGTGGCATTTGTCCAGTGGAAAATTGTCCTGTTGGCATTGGTCCTTGTGGCATTTGTCCCGCAGGCATTTGGCCTGTCGGCATTTGGCCTGCAGGCATTTGTCCTGTTGGCATTTGTCCTGTCGGCATTTGTCCTGCTGGCATTTGTCCTGTTGGCATTTGCCCTATAGGCATTTGTCCTGCTGGCATTTGCCCTGTTGGCATTTGCCCTGCAGGCATTTGTCCTGCTGGCATTTGTCCTGCTGGCATTTGACCTGTCGGCATTTGCCCTGCTGGCGTTTGACCTGTCGGCATTTGCCCTGTTTGGCCAGTACCGGCAGTACTTCCGGGCATAGCAGGCATAGTTGCAGTAGAATTAAGGGTTGCGATACTGATGCAGTTGTAATTTATCAGCCAGTTCTCAGTCTTGGACGTGATGTCCAGTTGCATGCAAATTGTTATCGATCTGAAACAGTATTCAATAGATGGGAATATTTAATTTTTTTCTCTCAAAAAAAAAAAACTATAAATTACTGGATAAATTATATAGTCTCTAGAACTACACCCAGACCTACCTTGGAAATTGAGAAAGTTCCATAACATCGACGCAAACGAAAGAATGCAAGCAGTCTGGTACCGAGGTGCAAACTTTAAACGCTCTATAATCTAGATCGAACAATGAATTATTCATCCGATGAGAAAATGCGAAAATTTATTTAAGATATTTTAACATTCGTAATTTATAATTGTTACCTATGATTGAGACGTATCGAATGATGTTCGAACCCAACGCGATGGTCATACTCAAACCAGTTTGCGTATAATTAAAGTTCACGCAAACTAAGGAATCGGTTGGAAAAATAATATGGTTTGTTTAATTATTTCTGGTGATTGCTGTCATAGGATCTCCGGTTCTAACAACCATTCAAGGAACTTACGATTTCTTGCAACTCCTCGAAGTAGGAGCGTAACGCTTTGACAACAGGAGCAAGCGGACGTGGTTGAACACGAGCATGTTCTTTGACTGATCGAAACTGTTCTTTGAAATAAAAATCCAGTTGATAAATGTTTCCCTGGAAAAAATAACACTTGAATCCCTGATTTGTAATTGGAAAAATAAATGTACGGTCATAACTGCAGTTCTTATACGCACTTCCCATCACAGCGGCGAATGGTTTGATCGCCGAAAAGCTTCCAGAGATCAAAAACATCGCCAAGCAACAACTGATCAATAGCCAATTTCTCATTGTCGACGTTTTATGATCTTTGATGAACGATATTTCAATTATTATTGACGATATGCGTTTACAGCTTCGCAACTGAACCAAGATCCGATACTTTGAATAATTGATAATACTCCGATGAAACGGTGCAGGATCACAGCGAATATTCCATCGCGAATAAAGACATACTGACGAATAACGAACAGAAAAAGTTGCATTTGAACAGTGGTAGCTGAACTGCGGGGACAGCTTGAACAGGATGCAATTATCTTGTGAAATAACGCTTTTGAAATTATTTTCAGTGCGTTGATGGTCCTTTCATTCTAGTTAATACCACATCCGTAAGAATTGTTAATCGCAGTGTCGTATTCGGTGCATTTTTACTATCGCAATTACTGCGCGACACCTTTGTATATGCGTATATGTATATACATAATACGATTTAAACTCATGTCAACCTATTTATCCCATGTGTCAAGGTAAATACAATGTTCTTTTTTTCTTTTTTATTCTCATTCACAATTAAACACTCTTTCCACGCGAACAGAAATTGTGCATACCTGCGTACAATAATGGTGTAAAAAAATTTCTCATTTATAGTAGCACAAGGCCTTATCATATTATTTCATAAAGAATGAACTGAAACAAAAGAGAAAAAACGTTTATAATTGCATCGCGAAATCTTCAGACCGCATTAATGTGATATTTTCGCATCGATCGATTTCGAATCACGCGATCAGATTGGAAAAAAAAATAAATAAAAAATTAAGACCGGAAAATTGATAGTTTCGTGAAAGATCGACCGAAAGATAAAGTCACCGAGATTGATAGTTTATCTAAATAAGCCAAGTGCCGATGCGATAAACTTAGCGTTTATACTATATCTCAGTTAGTGCGCTGCGAAGCGCAAAGCTCGTATCATCACGCTTAGGTACATGACTTCGAAAGAAGTTGACTATAAAAAAAAACAAAAAAAAAACGCGTATAACTAAATGATAGAACTGGCGAAGAATTTCATACAGTTACACACTGTTGCTATAATTTATTTCTATGTGTTCGAAGTTCATAGTTACATGTGTGCAAAGATAAGCAACTTATTGACACAATAAATTCGTTAAACTAAAAATCGAGCATAGGTCAAGATTGAGGAATACAGCATTCAATTATAAACCTATCGGTGTATGTTAAGTGCGGGTATAATTGGCGAGTGAAAATTCTGCCATATCGCGATATTCGAACACATCGAACACCATGATCTTCTACCAACTGAGAAACCTTGATCAACACGCCTTTCTGACCCATCCGGAGCCCGTTTGGACAGAAATAAAAAAGCTCCTTCGAGAGGCTTGGCAGTTGCTGATAATGAGAGAATTTATACCACAATTCGCCTTCGAGATTGACTATCTGTGATGCACTGTTACGTAACACGACATAACGAAATACGACTATCAGCGAATGGCGAATTCGCTCATACTGCCATAAATCTTACTGTATATTTCGCCACATGTATGTCTAAATCAGTAAATTGTTGAGCATCATTTGGATAATTATGAAGGAATCTCTTTTTTACAATTTTCTGACAATCTATGTATAATGTATAAATAGTTCGATTTTATTTACATGCCTCAGATGTAATAAATATGAGTTATTGAATATTGCGATTATGGTACAGTGAGATTGGTCATTTTCTAAGGTCAAATAAACCCTCATCGTCGTCGTCGTCGTCGTCGTCTTCTCCTTCGTACTCATCGTTATCCGCGTCGTCATCGTCGTTGTCTTCGTCTCCTGGCAAAAATTGGAGTCCTAAGCCTCCACCATCCTCCGGTCTAACAACAGCTACACCGTCAGCTCCAAGTCTAAGGCAGTCCAGGCCAACCTGTGATCGAGAAAATCTCGTTTACTCGATGCATAGATTAACTAATAACTAATCACCGAAAGAAATTCTAATAATCTGTGATCAATCTAAACTGTAATCAAACGAACAGGTAGACGAAATCAGATCTGATTGAGGAAATTGCCATCGTTCAATAAGTCATAATTATCGAGTCCATAGTCGCACCGGAATGCATGTATGTTACACTTTAAGCAGGTCATACTCGACGTCATGCAATCCTTTATAGCTTTCCTATTCCATTATGGCTACGAACTAGTTTCGGAATTAAAAACATCGTCCAGAGAAATCGGCACGATGAGTGGACAACTGTATATGCGTGGCACTTTAATGGCAGTGTGATTTATGTTTTTATAGGTACTATGGATGAGAGGGAAAATGCTAACAAACTAATCAAAGCGACACGTGCTTGTAGTCAGGCTTATCTCAGCCGGCTCTTTTTTTTAGTAATTTTTATTATCACTGTACCCGGTCTCTTATCTTTGTCTTATCGATATCAATCAATAATAGTACATCACCGCGATTAGCTAAAATTATTACGACACCGATGCGATTAGTTGGAGTGAAAAAAAAAAGAGGAAAAATGAAAATAGACACGGATCTGCAGTGGCGACTATTGGCAGATGTCGATCCAGTTAACGGAAGTATAATTGCATGACCCCATTCGTTTCGCACATTCGTACATAAACTAGCAAGGATAATAAAATGATGATTCGAAATGATATTACGAACCTTGAAAAGCGTAGTATCCTGGAACTTTCCTTCCATGTTGACACACGCGTGTACATTTCTACCCTGGAAATAAATGTTGTAGAATCTGACGCACGCCCTCACAACCGGAATACGTGGAACCGGGACACAGAAAGGACTCGGATTCTTACCTTGGAAAAGAAAATGATGACAATAATTAATTCCGTTACGTTATCCCGAAGATCACCGAATGCCGATTGAATTAAAAAAAAAAAATCCAAAAACTAAAGCATACCGGAAATACTTCTCGTATAGAGAACTCTATCGTTCATCAGAACGTTCGCTGTGAACCTGAAGTCATCTGGCTCGTATGTGATGTTGACACAAGCTTTTTGGCGAAAGGTACTGAGCAAAATTCTCGAACAACATCCGCACAGGCCGTTTGAACACTGGCATGGTCCTTGTCTGGTTGCAGTCACTTGCGTTTGTCCAGTGGTCGAGTTTCCTGCGGTTTGCTTTGAAGCAAGCTTAGGGATTTTAGTAGGATTAATTTGAAATTGATCCTTTCCAGCTGTAGATCTAGACACTTCGTTGTCTGCCGATACAGCTTCGAAATCCTTCCTCTGAGATTCTCCACTCTGACACAGGGCAATTAGTAGGATAAAACCGACGCCGAATGCAGCCTTCATTTCAGTTTTCTCTTATAGACGTTAAAACTACCGGAATTTATTTAAGGATGTTAAGTTAATACGACTTATGTCATGGCGAGACCCTAACTGAAATAAACGTTCCGACTTTCCGGCTTCGAAGAGGCTTCGATCGCGACTGTTCGAACGTAACGAATACGGGGATGACCCCGATATGAGGAGAAATTTAGGTCCAGTTCGCTTTCCTATACTTTTTTCGTTTTAGGCTTGATTGAGATTTTCAGACGGCCGCGAATTACACATCTTCAAATTTTTCGAAAACCAATATCAATCTCCGCGTCGAAAGAATTAATTCGTTTTGACTCGCACCATTTCTAATACGCAGAAATGATCTTCCGTTAAATCCACTTCAACATTTTCATTTCTGATTGCGTGACTTAGGTATTAAGGTAGCAACGAATGATTAATTCCATGTAAAAACGTATTTAGAAAGTAACGGAGTTTAATAAATAAGTACGTAGTATCCTTACAGATAAATTACAAACGATAAACTACAAATGATTCACACATCCTGGTACATATATACAGGGTGATTCAAAATGACCGCGCCAGAGGCCATGGGTGCATTCCCTATGGAAATCTAAGACCACATGCTCCTTTACCACAAATTTGAGGGACCGATAATTTCCGAAATGCCTGAAATTTTATGTAGATAAATTTTACTCTCAGATTTTTATAAGGAATCCACCCATGGCCTGTGTTGCGGTGATTCTGAATCACCCTGTATATACACATGTACCTATATGAGAGTTTAAAATTTGAGTGTGCCGATGTTGTCCTCTTCCTCGAGGCTGAGAGAAGAAGTAGTGCTGTTTACTCCAGGCTCTGAATCGCTAGATTCGAAATCGACTACGTCGTAAGTTTCTGGCTCTGAGATCGTCGGAGAAACATAATCACCATCCGGTGGATTAAGGCCCCCATCATCCTCTGGTTTTACCCATGCGATACCGTCAGCGCCGATCCTAACGCAATCGAAGTGAAGTACCAGAATCGGAGACTGGACAACTCTGGTCTCGAAATCTATACATGCGTGGAGATTGTTGCCCGGCATAAATATATTGTAAAATCTAACGCACATTTGGACCGCAGGGATGTACGGAAACGGTACGCAAATTGGCGGCGGATTTTTTCCTGGAAAGAAATGAAGTAGAAAAAAAAAACGTTTTCAAAAAAGCTCTCACCGGATTACCGTCAAAGAAATATGTATGTATCCGCTCACCAGATACTTTGCTCATGAAAATGTTTCTGTCGTTCATATCCAGCTGCATCTTGATAGAAAAATCGTAAGGATCATAGGTGAAGTTGGTGCAAGCCTTCTGGTCAAATTTAATCCTTGTGATGTTGATACCAGCGCAGCATCCGCAGGATAAATCCTGACAGGCACACGGTAAGCTCCGAAATCCAATTCTGGTGTTAGGAAGCCTTGCAGAGTCTTCAATTTCGGTTTTTAGCGTCAAATTAGTGACAGGATCGTAGTAGGCGGTTTTGTAGATATCAAAAACTGAAAGGAAATGAAAATTGAGTGGTCAGCGTAATCCCGTGAACCGTGAAATTTTCATTTATTTTTCTTGTCTTTTGTGAAAAGTTTGCGGATAAAAGTGTCCCCTAGATTCTCGTCACACTGCATCCCAGTCGCGGATTTGTTGCCATAGCAACGCATCCAGCATCCCAGATCAGCAATCGCCTCCGAGAAGCCAGTGAACTCACATGGCCCTCAAGGTCACGGTCAAGCAGTTCCCATACTTTCCTTTTTCCACCGTATATGCACACGCACACACACATTCACATATTACAG
This sequence comes from Tenthredo distinguenda, assembly GCA_947538915.1. NCBI lineage: Eukaryota > Metazoa > Arthropoda > Insecta > Hymenoptera > Tenthredinidae > Tenthredo > Tenthredo distinguenda. The sequence goes on from OX384535.1 coordinate 3,233,747, forward strand.
GTATACAGCGAAGGATACGCTGATCAATCTCCGCCAAAATTGGTCCGAACGAATATCCTACCTTTTCTCTGATTCGCGGTTAAAGCTGTCTCGTAGGATTGTATGAGAGAAAAAAGCGTCACCAAGCAAACTATGATTACTTTTGCCATTTCTTCGTTCGCGCACTTGAACTGAGGGTTTGAAACACAACCTCCGCCAAGCAGGGACGGGTTTGAAATGGCTGGGAGAGGTGTGCTTGCAGACACCTACTGGTATAGAAGATATACCCAAGGAATCATCAATATGCATTACTCGCTGTCGATAGAAAGTCACAAATCATTTAATTTTGCATAATTCCGTAATGATTTATTCCATTAGAGTATTGGACTGGTCTTTCACGCCGACCTGCTATAGATATCTGCAGATATCTGCACGGTCGCGAAAATAGGAAAAAATCGTAGGTTCGTCGATACATACTCGTTTATTTTAACTTAGGAAGATAATAAATTACATAAATACATATATTAAATACATAAATATCGTGTTAGTACGAAATAAGTTATTACTATCAACATCTTTTATGGCTGAGCTCGTGGAACGGTTCTAATTCATTTTCCTATTCCACATAATCGCTTTACTAACTACGAGTCGAGTGGCAATTCCAACTTATCCACTAAACTACGATCTAACGTTTTATCTAAAGTCTCATAACTTTGCTTTGACGACCGCCTCTCATGTGTCTCTGTTGTCGTTTTCTCGCCAGCATCTCGGCTAGTCCAAAGCCATAGTCACTGTCGTCTTCTTCCGGGTCTTCTGCCTCGTTGTTAGAGATTTTATCAACTTTTCTCTTGTTCTTATCGTCGCTCGTCAATTCCGTTATCAGAGCATCCTCTTCCTCGTCATCGTCATCACCCACGATGCTTTCCTCCTCACTTTCGAGTGCCTCTAGCTGATCGCTCGTAGGCTTTGCCGAGCTGCTGTCTTCTTTTTCGCTGTCGTCATCCTCATCCTCGTCCTCATCCTCGTCCTCAATTTCATCAACTTCCGCTTCTTCCTCCTCCTCCTCTCCATCCTCATCGACAGTCTCTTCTTTCTCGTCTTCGTCCTCGTCCAGACTACCGACTCCTAGAATATCATCGTCATCATCCTCCTCCTCCTCATCTTCGGATTGTTCTACCTCGTTTTTAACCGGATCAGGTTTACTGACTGGCTTTTTGTCGTCGTTTTGTATAGCATTTACAGTGCTGGACGTAGCTGTGGGCTTTTTCACTGGAGGTTTGTTAATTTTATTAACAATGATCGACGGCTTAACAACCGCTTCTTCCGGCTTGACGACCACTTCTTCTTGAATCGAAGACTCCGCAGTCTGAAGAACGGTGTTTTCTTGTATGACCGATCCTAGGGGTACAGGATTCTCCGAAGTTGCTAAAGTCGTTGGTTCATCTGCCACAGAGTCGGTGTGATGATTCTCGGCGCCAACATCTTGGGCCAGATTCGTAGCTGGTATTTCTTCCTCTACAGGTTTCGGGGGTTCAACCACTTCCACTTTTATGGGAACTTCATTTTCGGAGGGAAGTGATTCGCCTATGGTCGGAGTTTCGCTTATCGGTTTCGTTAAAAGAGGAATAGAAATCGGTATGGGTGATGGAGTCGTGACTTTCGGTTTTTTTGGGGGAGAATCATCGTCCCCGAAAATATCGAAGATAGATCCGAGTCCCAAGACGTCATCTTCGTCATCGTCCTCGTCATCCTCCTCGTCGTCGTCGGCGGACGATGAAGGAACCGCGTTACCAGAAGGTACATCACTATCCTCGTCGTCTTCGTCATCGTCATCGTCGTCGTCGTCGGATCCAAGTCCAAAAATATCATCGTCGTCGTCGTCGTCGTCAGAACTTGAGTCGGATTCCACGACTGGCAGAGGCTCTGCAGGACGTAGCTTCAGTCCATCGGGTCCAAACCTGAAATTTGAGGAATCGATCGATGAATGATAACGCCTTTTCCTTTCCTTCCAAATTTTTTTGAGCATTCCTCCATTATTTTACTCATACCTGAAGCAGCTGACTCGTAGACTGGCTTCTACCCGATTAGAAGATTCCAATTCGAGTCCAAGGCAGGCTTTGAAATGGTCTTCGGCTTCTCTCTGAATCGAGTAGATCCTTCCACAAAATTTAGAAAAGCCTCCTGGCAATGGAACGCACACAGGCTTCGGAGCTTTGCCTAAAATTACCGAGAAGTTAAATACATATTATAGAATGAATATCCGGTGAAACGTCAACAGTATAACTGGTCTACAGTAGAAATTGATATTCCTGGAAGTGTTTTGCGTCAAAGTGAAAGAAAGGAAAAAAATATCAGTGAGTCATATATGGGAGAAAGTAGTCGACGACTACTTCCTGATACACGAACAAAGCTTAGCGCGAGAAACTAACGGAAATCGGCCAACATATAGACACTCGCATACGTCACATATGTCATATTCTTTCAAATTTATATCAGTATATATGAGATATTCATATACGAGATATTCCGAGATAATTATAATGTTCACTGACCATTCACTACAGTGCTGGTCAAGATGTTATCTCCGAAACTTAACTGCAATGCCATATTGTCACCCTTCAGATATTGAACGGAAGCACATCCTGAAAAGGAAATAAAAAACGGTATGTAATGTCGCAGATGTAAATCTGTTTCGAATAATTCCCACGTCATGGACAGTACATTGTGATTAACGAGTGCATTGTGTGTTATACCTGGTCCCTTCAATTGCACCACTGGTATATTGAAGTCTCTGCAACAGTTGCAAATGTCATTATTGCAAGTACAGTATTTGTTCACATTGTCAGTTGCCTGTTTCAAGGAGATCGTTGATACTCCGATGTGGCTTTGTTTCATCACGTCTTTAGCAGCTCTGAGGACTCTGTCCAGAGTGATGACGTCGTTGCGATCTAAGGACAGGATTTGAACCGTGAATAAACGAACCTACGATATCTACGATTATTAATTAATGACACAGAGCCAGCTGCACATCTTCTATACGCACCAATTACTCTGGCATAAGCTGCGAAAGCGACGAGTAAAAATATGAGCAGAAGCTCAAACACCATCGATAATCGCATGATGATGAATCGAACGTTTCTTTGCTTTCTGTAATGGTGAAATAATTTTTTTATTTTTTCTTTGGTTGTTCTTCTCAACTTTAATTATGTGGTAATCAACGTCGAGTCGCGGTTATCACCGCGAAATATCAAGCAACAATATTTCAAGCTGATGAATTTATAATCCCTTTGTTTGGACCGCGGGATTTAGTGCAATTAAATTAAAAATGCAACTCAATTACTCCGTACAACAGGAGTGTACAGTCTCATTCATATGGTATACGTATATATGTGTAATACGGTAGTTTCCCGTGTAAAACAGCGTTAAATCCTGCGCGGTCCTTCGGGCGTGACCGAATGGCCTACATCCTCGACGGTCACGGTCAAAGACCACTTTGAACCGCCACGAAATATCTAGAACTGTATACACCAAGTAACATCGGTGATGGCCGTACAAGTCAAGGAAGTAACTTCTATATGGTCAAGAAATGGAAGAACTTGGGTCCTCAACATGGCTAACTGGGCTGAACGCTTCGGCATTAATGTCACGATCTGACTCCACGGTCCGGGATGCACGTTACGTCGTTGCATATATGTATATGTACATACGTGATGGTATACAGGGAATCGAACTACTGTTACTTTCCAATTATTTTCACATCGATTTCAAATTCAGTCAAAAATTTACTGAAAATAGGATTTCTTTCAACGACTGATTCCGCGGGAATAATTTAGGGACGAACTTCGACCCGATTTGTATAGATGCGTCAAATTTCAGGGCACGCTCATTGTATCCGGGTTTACAAAATTTCAGGATTTTTTTTTTACTCTCATCCCTCGAGAAACGGATCATTGGATTTTGGAAACGTGATTTTAACATGTATAACTGGTTGCAGGATTGAGACGAAACGATATCGAGATGAGAGATTGCAGTTAGTAGGTACACGTTGGGGTCCGAAGTCGCGGATGATCCCCACTACGTTAAGACACGGTTAAACAAAAAGAGAGAGAGAGAGAGACGAAAAAATGAAAAAAAAACGACGTAACTTATAAAGTTGAACGATTTTCACTTACCTCAAAAATAAATGTGCCAAATATAAAATTCCTTTCGGTTGTTTACCAGAGACTAAATCGACCCTACTCCTGGCACCGTATCTCTACAGTTGATTTTTCGACTCTTAATCTTACGGAGGCCAATGTCCAACTGAAGATTCCGCTTAACTCCCCCCAAGAGTTTCTTTAAGTCGGTCATCCGCAGGCCCCCACTTCCGTCCGACACCTCGTTACAAACGGAAGGTAGGTATAGCTATTATTCCTTTACCTTTATCACCTTCTATACTTATACGAACCGCGACACATACTGGTTTGAATAGAAATAAAAAATTGAGAAACAATTATCCTAGACACTATATTCCAGGGCCCAGAGTAATACGTGTACAATCGCGTCATTGATACGTGAGGATGCATTCGGTGCATCTAAAATCAGGACCTCGAAGCAGGTACTTATCAGCATTGAAAAACTACGATGTATCGCTGCATACGTGTCTCGGTATAATTTAACATGCTCATCAATATTCATTAGGCATTCCGAGTAACGTTTAAAAAAAATTTCCTCCAGTTGCGTGAAAGAAGGACTATTCCGTATGGGAGAGGGATTTTGGAATCGTTTCACTATCAGAATTGATCCTAGAATTATTATTTCAACGGGACGATATACAGGAACGGGAATTAAACAAGAGGATATAGTTTCGCGTGTGTCAGAGTAACTTTTCTTCCGCAGAGAAAATATTAAGGTTGAATTTCTCCTGGGCAGACGTGACGTCACCGGTTAACCGAGAAAGGAAATATAAATAAATCTGTCAAAACACGAGGATAGGTGCTGGTTGGTATTTTGGTGGATAAAAAGACCTTTCTCCGGTTAGTGGGTCAAAGAAAGTTGTGCTCGGTATAGTGGTTTGCCTTGGATAATAATTTTTCGTTCATATCACCCCGTGGCCGGCAACCAAGAATAAAAATACCGAGGCTTTAGGACCCCTCGGACGACCAGGAGGTGAATAAATTGTCCAAAGTACAACGCGGAGATCGTTATGGCGTTCGTACTTTTGTCTCTACAGGATCTTTGAACCGATGGTCTCCCATATCGGACAGTGAGATATGTAGGCCAAGCTGGTAACAGGTTTTTATATAATCTTACGGATACTCGAAGCGGGCTCTTAGTCGTTAAACATTATTTATCTCCATTATCTGATTACGTTTTGAAGTCGATCGGGTTTATTGACTTCGGATTTGACCGGTTTTTCGATTAGGTTTTCGATAATTACGGCAATAATCGGTATCCCCGTTTTGCGGAAACTCCCCAGCGAGAGATTCCGGCAAAGATACCGCAAATTATCTCCGAAAATCAAACTCCCGAATTTCACCTGTCATTTTTTACACCTGTAATACTACGTGGCGTGGGAAATTCTCGATTTACCGATCGTGCTTACGAAAGTGACGGAATATAACAGTGAAAGATATACCCGGTGCAGAGCGAGGTGATAGTGACAAATTACAACGGGGAAACGCCTCGGACATCCCGTAGGTATGATAATGCGTACCGACGTTTATTTCAATTTTAAAGGTCGGGAGGTCAATAACCAGGCACAATGGACCGTTTAGAAATTCGCAACGCTCTTTTATAGACACCCACGCTCGTATCGGTTGACAAAAATCGGCCTCGCCTCCGGTACCGAAAGAACCTCAGAGCCGCAAAGGCGCAAGTCGATTTCTAAATAGAAGAGCTTTCGTTTCTTAGCCACGATAATCGACGATCGTCATCGGTTCACGCCATTGTTCAAAAAAAAAAAGAAAAAAAGGAATTTCCAAAATTCACAAATTGATCAAAAAAAAACCTAAAACCGTCAAGAAACGAGCACAAAAATCGTTTTGTTATTCTTTGGACGTGGTTTTTCCATTTTTTTCTTTCTTACGAAATTATGAACCTTATATTGATAATTTTTTTTTTTTTTTTTGAATTCATTTTTTGGCTTTGTCCGAAAAGACAATCCTGGATATCGTAATCTTCCTCGATCGAGCGAGGCTTCGGGATAAGTTAGGAGAGCTGGTAGATGGGAACAAAAAGGACATGAGACCTTGCGTAGCCAAGATACCGATTCAGGTCACCCGGTAACCCAGATGAGGTTCCTTGCCGCCTTAGCTCGTCCAATGACAAGGTCTCCCCGCCGATCTCTGACCAATAACATCGCCTCTTTTCAACCCACGATTTGCTCGGCGCGTATGAGAGTCGCGTGCTCGGTGTCTCGGCAGATTTAAGCCTGTTCCTTGGCGGGCAGGATCTCCGAGACGTCTGCCTTTTACAAATTTCCGTAACGTTTTCGCCGCTTTTTCACATACGATTGTTATACAAATCGCGAAAGTTTTTCACAGTTTTTCTTTTTATTTTTCCGTCACGTATATAGGTATATTCATAAGTATATACCTGCCCCTATACGCGCGGTTGCAGTTAGTCAGTCAGTCGGTCAATCAGTCAGTCGTTTTAATTATCATACCACGTCGCGTTTTCGAACAAAAAAAAAACCGTTATTCATAACCGTTAATTAAATTAGAAGAAACCAAACAAAACAAAAAAAAAAAAAATTGTATATATACATATAATATATAACAAAAAAAAAAACAAGAAATAAAATAATAATATGAATATCACGGTGAAGTTTTTCGTCCTTTGCTCAGTGATGGTAACCGTGTCCTCGGCAGGAATTCTTGGTGAGATTGGTTTTTTTTTTTTAACACAAAGAGACAAATTTATCAAACATATATAGCATGAAATAAAGAAAAAAATCTTTCAGCAATTATTTCTATGAATGTATATAAATATATGTAATCGAGTACTCTTCTCTGTCGCTGTATCTATATTTTCTTGAGCATAGGGATGCTGCTAGAAATATTTAACATCCAGCTGGTGCTTCATAGCTATGAGAGTGGATGAAAAGGAATGAAATTTAACGAAAAAACTTGAATATTGAAAACCTTATCTTATCGACTAAAATCAGATTGTTGAATAAGTAAAGATCAGTGATTTAATCGAGCTCAATTAGGTATTGTATCGTGATGTATATATGTACTAATCAACTCGAACGCTAAGTGGTTTCTGTACTAATGAAGATGTCGTTCACGTCTTGTCCCATTAAACGTAGGAAAGTAACTCGCTAGAAATTCTCTATAATCTGGCACAGTCCGCAACGGTATGTCAGCCTTATTTTTTTCTAAAGCAAAAAGAATACAAATTTTAATTTCAAATTTGGTTAGCTGAAAGAAAGCTCGATTATTCGATAATAGCTGTAAAACTAAAGCGGTTTACGATACAGTTAGAATTTTGAATCTGGTTTAAATTTTATAACGGTAAATTTTACCATCTCGCAAAAAAGTTATTATAAATGAAAAAAAAAGGAGTAAAATAAACTCACATATGATAAACCACACGCAATAGATACCCTATTTTCTTGGGGACTCGCTGAAACCGAAGCTCGATCTACGACACCGCCGTCCAAGTGTCTTTGTCAAGCATCCGGCTGCCTGTGCTGTGTCGACCTTAATTTAACAGCAGCCATTGACCTGGGAGGTCCTGCCTGTCTGAATATTAAACAAAAGGATGAAAACGTCACGTTGAATATGAGCTTCGGTGACAACCCGATGCACAACGCTACGATACGTTTAGGTAAATTTATGCAAAGTGGATTACGCACCGACCACTTTGATAAACATCCGATAAATTATGTTTAAAAATTTTTTAACCAATTCATTAAACGGTATTAATAATTTTTGGGTAGCTGAAGCAGCGAACAAGAGAACCTGCATGGACCTTTTGTCGGACCTGGCCCAAATCTGTGCAACTTTTACGTCTGTAAAGGAAGCTGCATCTGGGTACGAGGGTTGTTTAGCCGTTGAACCAGCCCTCCTAGGTACTACCCAGGCCGTATATCCCACAGGTTGTTTCAACTTCAATCAGGGCAACATTCGACAACTGGATAATATAGTGTAAGTAAACCGCGACAGATAGTTTTCACGATCGTGCGGGCGAAACGCAGCTTTCACCCGTGACACGTGGGTGATCATGAAATTTCTACACGTACTCACGTACGCCTATGCTACATGCTTTGTCCCTTTTTATACGCACCGTGCAAAATTTGTCACATACTCAATGCCTCGGTTTCATTGTATAATTTTGTATAATTAAACGTAAAAAAAATGTATTAAAAAAAAAACGAATTCTGAAGCTCCTTACCGAATTGAAGACTCGTTTTAACAGGCCGGAAGTACCCGAAGTATCGGAGACTCCAGAGTCAACGGAAACGACTGAAGAGGATCAGGACTACGGTTTAAATACCGAGGAGATAATAGCCGCTGTATCCGCAAGTGCTGAGCAAGGAATCGCCCTGTTTTCTCAATGGCTTGGGCTGAACTTGAATCCAAAATTAAATGAGACAAGTCCGGTCGATCCTGAAGTCAAAGAATCCGACGAGCCGGCCCCAGGGTCAGCGAGATCTTCCAGAAAATTGGGAGTACTCCAGGAGGATAAAAGCGACGAAAGATTCAAGCAGATTTTGAGCGCCCAGGATAATATACAGAAGGAATCTCCGAGGATTGGTCAATCCGTTGACGTCGAGACGACGTACGTTTACACAGAACCACCCCGTCCTGGACAATCAGTTACCGTTGTGCAACCAGAGGCGGTCAAGGAACCGGAATCACCGCAAGGAAATCTCGCCGTTGTTCCTCGCGAGTCTAGGAGGGGTGGAAGAGCTTATAATATTCATCAACATGTTAACGAGGTCTAGGGTCGCGTTCGTGGGGGATGAAATTTAGTGCCTTTTTATACGATACAGCGAAAAAACTTGGCTCCGAATTACATTTTTTATTTTATTTTCTATTTTTTCTTGCAATTTCAGCAGCTCTGAATTAAAGAGTCGCAAATTTTTAGGGAAAGTATCCTGGATTTTGATCCGAAAATTGCTTCTCGTATTCTGTCTACCTCGTCGTTCATTAGGATCTAGAAATTCTTAGAAAAATCGTATTTCCCACGGTTTAAAAGTGGAACGGAGAAAAATAAAAATACCGTTCATCATTTTGGAGATGAATTCAAAGTTTTGTTAACATAGTCTGATTTTGATTGAGCGGTCTAGACGGATGCAATTTTTTTTGCAGTGAAGTTGATCGATATACTATTCGAAAGGCACGATTGAATATATGGTAAAGTTTCTATGTTTAATTTATTTATTACTGTTTATTTGTATATTAAGTTACACGATTGCATTTTAAAATGTGCTGCACTTACGTCTCTACGCGTAATACATATACATATATATTATATTATATAATTTAAGATAATTGTATAAAAGATATATATATTTTTATATATATATATATATATTGTATACGTTCTTCAAAGAAATAAAAAAAATTCTAAAATATACATATATGTATTTATTATATTCGATCATCTGTATATAATGTTATGTATAATTATGTAAAACGATAATTATACGTATATATGTATATAGTATATCTACGTATAAGTTGTTACGCGAAGATCAGTGATTATTATACGTGGACGTGTTTTTGCATTTTATTTTCCTTTTGTTTTATGTTTTTCACTCGTTTCTGAAATGATCTTTGCCTGTCGATTATAAAAAAATAAGAAAATAAAAAATTCACAATATATAATATACATATGTATTATAAAGGTATATAAGCTACATATAATGTGAGGAAAAAAGAATGTAAAAAATTACATAACGTCAAAAAGATTTTCAATATATGTATAGCATATATATGTATAATATCAACATATATATCCGACGACCACCAATTATTAATTTATCGTCAATATATTGACTAATTATTATCATTTATTATCAAAAAATTACTTCGTTTGAGCGAAAATCTCCTAATTCTATATATATATATATAATATATTTAATTCATTCGTTACACCTTGGGGGATTTATTATATATATATATATATACCTATATAAAAACTATTATAAAAAAAGAAAAGAAGTTTTAAGGTGAAAGAAAAATAATGAAAAAAGACTGCAGGACTAGATGCTAAAGTGATTTATGTCTTAAAATAAACACTATATAATTATTATTTCGACGTTTCGTTTAATCGTTTCCTTATTTTTCTTTTCTATTTATTATTATCATTATAAAATATAATTAGTTTCTTTTTTACTATTATTCTTTCGATTTTCAACTTTGTAAAAATATTTTTCTTTTTTTGTTTTCTCCCTCTCCCTCTCCCTTTGTTTTTTTTTTTGTTTTTTCTTCTTCCTCTTTTTTTGGGCTTCATCTTTGGGCGAGCACTGTCTTTATAAACTACGGTTAAAAAATAATTCGATTCTTAACTTGTAGTTTGGACTTTGGATTTCCTGATTCAATACACCGCGACTATTATAACTAGCATATTATTATTATATCTTAAAACTTATCATCGTTAGGCCTTCCTCTAGGATGTATATATATATATATATATATATATATATATATACATATACATACCATCTTCGATCTTTAGTCACTGCGATTCGTTAGAAATTCCGGAACATCTATTAATTATTTGATACACAAATACGACCGTATATTCATTCGAAGTTCACTCATCTATCATTATATCATATATTAGTAATAATTTATCATTATAGATATAATGAATATAGGAATATATATATATTCACCGGTCACACGCGGTATATTATATTGTGATCGTAACACAGGTCGCAAATTTGATAATTGCTTAGTTTTCTTTTCCTTACGAGATTCACGTTCAATATTTTACGATCCCACCTTTTCCATTTTTTGTTTTCAAAAAATTCGTAACTCGCTAAGAATATATAAATTTATATAGGTACAATACATAATATATGTAGTATGAAATCTAAACCTTTAATAAAGTTAATATATTCTACGTACTAAACCGTATAAGAAGGTTTTTTCTTTTCGTTTTTTTTCGGAGTCATGGAATAATTTTTTATTTTTTACTTTTTTTTTCACCTTCCGAAGGAAGATTTTTGATTTTATAAAATCATTCGTTACGAAAAAATTGGCATACGTGTGTATAGATATATATATAATATACATATTATAATTACGCACTGTCATTATATGTATCGCTGATCAGCTTCCCATCCAGAATTAATAATTGTACGTCTTCGTTGCTTTGATTATTTTCTTAATTGAAAAAATGACAGCCAATTCAACAGACAGTCCAGCCTAATAATAATATTAATATTAATAATATTAATAATAATAATAATCATAATAATAATAATAATAATGTCAACAACAATAATAACAACAATAACAATCAATCTACAAAAATCTGCCGATGAATATTTGCATATATATATAGTTACACTATAGCTACGATGGACCAGAATTGGGAAGCTGTGTTCGAAATTTCTTTCTTTTTTTTTCTCTTCTCTCTCTCAAGATCTTAATATCTATAGGAGTAATATTTGAAGATATATTTATAATATTATTAATCAATAATATAGGTAGAAGTATATCGAGATAATGAGTGATGAATTTTTTTTACGAAGGGAAAACCGTATCCCAGAAATATTGAATTTTTTTTTTTTTTTTTGATATGGTTGCTTATATACGATAGCTAATCAGGTGGTTTTTCTTTCTTTCTTTATTTTTCATTTAGTTTTTCTTCCATTTCATCGGTTACTCAAAAGATTTTCGCTCTTGTTCAGCCTCTCGCTCAGTTAACAGTCTGCAAAGGCGTTACTACAGCTGGAGCCAAAGTCAGAGGCTCTCTTTTACGCCTTGAGACGCGACGTCCGATGTGCAAAACCACGTCTCCTGCCTTTACCGATTTAAATTCGGCAATAGCTTCGGCATGTGTCATACCGTGTAAAGGCTTCGAATTAATTGACAATATCTCGTCGCCTGAAAAAAAATTGGAAAAAATTTGTAAATCCAATTAGGAGGATATGAGCAATTTAACACGAAATGCCAGAATCGTTATTCACGCCGTAGAATCGGAGAAACTAAAATCGTAAAATTTTACGATATGCTGATGAGGGTAGAACCTACCTTCTTTTACCGTTCCTAGATCAGATGCCTGCCCATTAAGGAAGATTGTTTTCACGTAAATTCCCATGTTGCCTCGAGGGCTGTCTGTGCCTCCAACAATGCTGAAACCCAGTCCCTTGTGTCCGGGACCTTTCAAGAACCTGGCAGTCATAATGGTGAAGGAAACCCCGCCTTTTCCTGGCCTGGGAAGAGTGCAAAATCTCGACTCCTCGCCTTCTAAGTTTTCATCAATGTCTTCCAGCTCCGAATCGGTGTTCAACCCTTCGTCTGTGTCCTGGGTTCCCTGTGAAAGCGAAAAGTTTGCTTTTGTTCCTCGTGCAGAAAATATTCTCATCGGGAAATGAGAGATTCGACATTCTCCTATTCATTCTTTTTATTTCTCATGCGAGACAGTGGAATAAATGACCAATTTTATTTTTTTTAAATCGTCTCTACTTTAATATTCTACTGAGAATGAATTTCTCCGTTTAAACTCACTTGCCAGACCTTTAGACTGGTCCCCGAAGAGTTGGGGATGTTAGCGACGCTGCGACTGTTTAATCTTCGATTATTTTTCTTCCCCGGACTTCTGCCGGCCCCTAGACTAGTCGGTCCTTCATCAAGGGAGGTAAGAACCCCCGCAGAGCCAGAGGCAGTCGGTGGGCCGGTGTAATTCGAGTTAGAAACTTGTCCTCCGATTTTAAATTCCGTAGTTCTCTTCCTAGACGTGACCCTCGGGATATGAACACTCTCGTAGCTAGAGTCGGAGTGGTTTCTGGCCTTGACGTTATTGCTACCATTTTTTTGGAAATGTACGTTTTCGTACGAATGATGATCCCTCGACTCGGAATGACTTCTGGCCAACGTGACCCCCGACCTTTCTGTAAAAACTCGATCGCCACTTTCCCCGTCCGGAGTTCCTCTCGACTTGTGGGATTTTTGGAAGTGGTAATTCTCGTAGCACGGATCTCCTCTTGGTCCGTCTCGGTTCTCTGAGTTACTCCGGTGAAGAGCACCGCGGGAATTTCTACCAAAAGCTACATTCTCGTATCCGTCTTTCTGCCCTTCGATGTCCGCGATATTTTGCGAACCATAAACGAAGCTACCTGACGCATGGGGGCTTTTGCACTGCGGTGAATTAGGGGCGCTGATCTCAGCCAAGGTCTCAAGATTGTCGTGGAACGGATACGGAGGCAATGACATCGGCCCGTCCGAATTACCCTCTGGACAATTATTCTCAGTCGGAAAACCTTGGCTAGCCGAGGTGCTCAACGGACTAGGTACGTAAAAATTTGAACCATTGTCTTTTTCCGGAAACACCTCCGTCACGCTGAGCGCCTTTCGCTTTCGTATTCCGGCGTTTATTTTGCTGAACTTACTCCTCAGTACTTGTTGGATATCCGACAATCCTTTCGAGGTACCTGGACGAGAAGAACGATAATAAAATTTATTGGTTTATTTATTTACACGCAGGATTACAGCCGGAATGACAATAGCTACGAGTGCAGGTCAACCTCGATGACTCATACGCTCTCGCACACATTCAATACAGAAATGTAAAGCAAATCTGTACTTTGCAGTACTGGCAGACCAACACAAGGCAATCTAATCAACCGACGAGTCGTGTCTCTCAAAGATACTGGAATTAGTCACTACAGGGTTTGCCGTACGGTCTTGAGTCTTGAAACGAAGTGTATTAATTATATCGGATATCGATACCACGTTTCAGTTTATCTTCTCTGTAATTCGGACAACTTTAGATCTCGTTGATCGATCTTGACCAGATTCGATAGAGGAATGCTTCGAACAATTCTAAGACCAGGTAAAAAACTTGAGTAAATTTTCCCAAATGTAGTAAAATTTGTAAATCGACTTCGAAACCAGAAGCTGATTCTTTATTAATATCGAAGAGTTGGAGTAGGAAATGTGAGCATTCGCGTGAGAAAAACCTTGTATTGTATCGAAGTGCAGCTGCGTAGAATGACTCGATATAATAAAATCCATAAACATTAACCTGGTAGCCTCAGAGAACTAGTTTGCAGTAATTTCTTAGGCGATGAACCTTCCTGGAGTGATTTTGCCGCCGGTGAAACCTCCCGGCTCGTTGGCGTCGATCTTACAGCGTGGATTACGCCGCGTGTCGCTCCACCTTGTATCAGAGATTCTTGTGGCTCTGGTATCTCCTGTACCGAACATCTTCGTCTCAGCTTACGCCAGCGTTGGCTTATGCTCTTGTTCCACAAGTTAATATCTGTAATTAGGTACGGCTTGAATTTAACGATCGGTTTCACCGGGCTGATCATAATACGTATTCAGACTGTCAACACCTTTGGTCAGACACAAAAACTAAGATCAAAGAAAAATCTATCCTACGCACGAACATATACCTATATACATATATACATCCGTGGGTGGATTTTCAGGTGTACAGAATTTGGCGAGTTACCGATCCGCGCCAAGGTTTGCGGAAGGCTTCACGATTAGCTGGAATCGAGATAGCCACAGGGATATTCGCGCGTATCTATCTGTGTATACGGGCGCGACTCCCACGCGAAAATCGTTAAGGCGTGGAATTCGTGTACGTAGAATCCTGTGTATAGATACATATGCAAATGCATTAGCACAATACCAGAAATAGAGTCGTTCGTATTCCTGCCATGAACCAGCGAGTGTCTACCTACCTGGAGGCTATAGGTAGGGTATTTAAACCGATAGCATAACGTGTTACAAAATAAAATATGAAAATTGCTGAAGTATGGCTATTCCGACTATTTGAGTACAAAATATTGACAAGACTGTAACGAATAGCGTATTAAACTGCACAAGCTGTTATCTCGCGGAAACAATTTCGACCGTAGGTGCTTTCAACTTATCGATTCGAAACATTGACAGTGATGTAGGTACTGGTGCGATAAACTAACAGCTATACTACGGTTAGATAACAATTTTTTCTTGCTAAATGCCTGGCACAAACATTTCGGAAAATATCACCGAGCTGTCGATTTCAGAGGAAAAATTTAGGTCTGAATGCGATTAGAGGATTAGCTTGTTCAATTACAATTTAGTATCGTGTCCATTTTCGAGTCCGAGTTCCATACCCGTTAGGGTAGTTTTTAGAACATGTTTTTCGGAACGGTAGTACCAAGGGATGCCCTTCTATCCCTGGTTTACGACCCCGTAGGAAAAATTTCCCTTTATTGTAGGTAGCTATGGCCTGAGATTCTTTTTTCTCTCCTAGTTTTCTCGTCCAATATTTTCACACGAAAGTCCCTCTTCGCCCATGAATATTCGTGGATAATCGCTGTCGCATAACTTAGTTAGAGCTGTTTTTATACTTTTCTGCGCTCATTTCCGGGGGCACTGATTTCAATTGTTAATTATATGATACTTGCAAAACTAACGCGTCACTCGAGCGATGCGATCGTTTCGCTATTGAATATTCAGAATTCTTAGAACGATCTGGATCACGCTGTCGATCATTTTATTCCTCGATATGGTCTGGCGTTATCACTCATACGTCTCCTAGCTTCTATATCATAGAGCAGAGTTCATTCCCCGTAAAATTACGGAGGGACCTGTTTTAGGTCATTATTGCAAAACGGACTTTCACTTTTTGTTCTAAACCATTTTATCACCGGACCGGATGCAGTTTGCCTATAATAGCTACGTTTCCCGCACTTTTTCCGCACGTCTGTACTCATTTACTCCGTAATTTTATCATCGCTGTCATTTATTCGCGGTGTAAGATTCGCCCGTTTCGACACATCGGCGGATCTCTTATTCCATAATCAAGCACCGAAAGGAATCGAGTCGACCGGTTTACTAAACTACAAACTTTGATAATTTATAGTCTTCTGGCGCTAATGCCATTTGCAACTCGAGGCGAAACATTTCCAAGTAAAAATAAGCAAACCCGATTATAATGGCGAGCATTTTTTTTCTTCTTCTTTCACTCAGAATTCCGAATTTCAAGGAACGGATATACCAGCTCCGAATTCAATCACTTCGCACTTTTTTATTCGGTCGCACTTATCGGCTCGATACTTTTTATTCATACGGTCGAATCGCAAGGAAATAGACTTTTTAAGAAAAAGCAAAAACCGGCAAAGAAAGATCGAAAAAAACCTGGACTTATAACAGCCAGGAGGCTATACACGCAGGGTACGCACTGCACGCGGTCTGGGTACGCACTGAGGCATGGTACTGCCCTCGTGTGTAAACCCGGTGTGCCTGTGTCAGTGACATGTTCGAATGCGCACAGACACACGTATGCATGAACAGTAAAGTACGACAAGCGCAAAACAACGTGGGCCGCAACGCGTGCATTAACAAACACGCAAACCCCTGCGTGGAAATTGCTAGTGCCAATTTAGGCTGCACGCGCGTACAATATCTGTGGGAACTGAGAACCTACCCCATCATTCACCCTTCTAAATTCTGTATTGAATAAAAGCGAGGGTCTGGACTCGAAACTCTTGCGCAGATCGCGATCGATCGTAAACGATCTACGAGAAAGATCTTTGCCATTTTTTGGGCAGGTCGATTCTTCTTTCGTAGAAAGTGGTAAAAAGGGAGATTTCGAGATCCCGGAATCCGATTTTCTTCGAGTCTAAGAAACGCTTAGTCCGAAATAAAAAATCGTTAACGATTTCCTTGGAGCGATTTTCGACATTTTCGATTTCTCGATTCTTCGGTTCGCGTGCTTTATCTCTCTCGTTATTCTCGAAACGTCATTATTCCGATTGAGCGATAAGATCGCGTCAAGAATTTATATTTCGGGAATCGCAGTTCCGATTTTCATTTTTGTATTCTTATTTTCGGATCGGATAAATTAGTCAGGGTATTTATTTGTCCGTATTGAATCCATAGATGCTGCTGGATGTGAAAAGGAGCGTGCATGAAAAGTACAAAACGTACTAATACAATCGGTAATTCTGCTTTGTGTGTGTTATATTAAGTGACACACGTGCCCGTACCGGGTGCCCAGTCCACGCTGCATGGCATGAGCTCAACCCAAGAGAATGTTTGTTTCATAGCCCATTGTAAGGCTTACAGGGCCGTAGCTATATGCCCTCTTCGAAATAACTCTTTTATCAAACGATATCGTGATACTGACCGCAGGAACGCGATGATCGGTATCACGTTCGCTTCTATAAATATAAAAATCCGAAATCATTCGCAATTTGGTAAAAATCGTATACACATGCGTTTCGGAGCAGCTTCAATACCGACGAATAAAAGCGCTTTGATTATCTATCCGGGGAGTAAAAGCTCGTACTTTTTTTCCATATCAAAGAGAAGATGAGAAAAAGAACGACACGGAGAATACAGTGAATGGAGATGCAACAAATGCGATTAAAAGTACCGTGTAAAAAGTACAGTGCATTCGCTTGTTCGAACTTCGGAGTAAGAAAAAAAAACAAAAAATGATATGAAAGTTAGTCGAGCAGTTTTATACAATTGTAATCTGTTCAGTGAAGCTTCTTCGCTATATTGGAATCTATATGCCTTCAGGGTCATAAATTATACAACAAGTTATTGCACATGGCCTAGTGTATATATAGGATCATACAAACTACAAACTATCATGTATAGTCTAGACTTCAGGCTGTATAGACTCTAGAACTAAAGTGCATGCGTCATTAGTGCATGGGTGAACATGCACGTACTGTGTGGGACTTAGAAACTCGAAAAAGGACCCGAACGACACTCGAGATAAGGAACTTCGGACAGATCCTTGCGTCTAGATAGTATCGAGGCATTTGACGATGAGAAAACCAATTTTTGTACCGAGTTCAAGAAATTCTTCGAAAATCTCAGCCAGGATTTTCTCGCAATAATCCGTAATGAAAATTTCTAACTCCTCCTCAGTTCTCGATGCGGTGAATAGGAATGCTAATAACACGAATGACGGTATGAATATGCGTTACACCGTTTCCTAACGTGCAGGTATATCCATTGTTTCAATTATTCTTTGTTCAAGGCGTTTCTCTATACCTATACTTATCGCCATAGGTTGTCTCGAAGGATTCACCATTTCCCGAGGAAACTGTCGATGTTTTATCGCCGGCAGTGTCCCTTATTCGAATTTCTAAACCTCGACAAGGCAATGAGGTAATTTCACAATACAATAATTAATCGAAGCTACGTGTAAGTAATAGAATCAAGGGCGTGGTTCGAGTTATGGTGTAGGTATCAAAGTCGGTATACAACGAAACGGACCTAAAGTAAATAATACTTGTTTCATTATCTATATAATGACGTAAAAACTATCCTCAAGTTGAGAATCCCTCGTGCAATTAGAAGCAACGATGCGTACATATGCACACATACGTAGACGAAGCCTCGCATCCATTGTCTGCGTACAGTTAGCCGATTATATTATCACCCATAGTACAGAAGAATCCCATTTAAATGTCACCAACAAACATAATTTTTGACTAAGCGATAATAGAGCTCCAAAGTCTATACCCGCCGTAATTAATTCAATGAAAGAAAAAAAAGGAGTAATGATGATAATAGTAATGAAGTTTTCTATCGCATCTCTTTCTCTCTTTCGTTTATCATTTATTAATCGTATCGAGAACCGAAGTGAATAGAAAATAAAAAGAATTTAAATACCATACGCCAAATATCTATCGCCACATACTAGATATCGGTATCTAACCAGTTATATAACTGTGAAGCTATAATAACGTCGAGATACTATACGTATGTATATACGTATATGTGTATATATATATGTGTGTAAACGTACATACGTCAATGTTATTGACGTGCGGGTGTTTAATCAGGCTCGTCTCGTCCACGACGTATGTCTTCCTTCGACGTATATAGCAGCTAGCATGCAACCCGTCGAATAATCATTAGCTATGACCATACGTGAACGTATGTGGATATAAAGGACCGAAACTTGTCCCGCGGAGTGGTAAAGTCGAGCCAAATGAACAAACGCGTAATTCTACGTTTTGTGCAAGTAATATTGTCACATGTGTGTAGGCACGGTATCCACGTACATAGGTATATGCATCATATGAGGTTCTAACGATTGAAGATACGCACGCGGATTCTGTTTACCCTACATGCGCGTACGTGTGTGTCTACAGAAATACAGTATACACAGATTACCCAGTTATCCGTACATTACACTAGCTACTACTTACTACGTGCATAATAACAAGTGTCAAAGGTCGCTGACACGAAAGACTTTACAGTTTATAGTTTACACGTCTTAGGATCAACCACTCGTCTCTGGATCTTTCATTATCGTCTTATTCAGCTACTACTACTACTTCCTGCCAAACGTACGTATATCTAACGCTTGAAAGATTTCAACGTAAATTTTATATGGCCTGAGTGGATAAGAAAAAAAATAAATAGCTTATCAAAAGATCGATGAGAGTCTCAAGACGAATATCGCTTCTATTATCCGTGCCAAACAATGTTCCTACATGATATGGAAAGGGCTGTACTTTAATTTAATGAATATTCTATAGACCCGGTGGCCCGCATGCACCTGGACATTCCCCACTTCTGTTTCCTAATTATTTTTCCCTGGTCCCCTCGAGTGTGTGTGAATATGATGGAATTATACAAAAGCGTACGAAGTGGTAAATAAAAATTGGTTCAAATAGCTTTGGAAATAATTCGATGATTGATCGGTGCATGCCTACGTGGAGGGAAACGAAATGATCGGTCTAGTTTTGGTTTTTAATATGGAACGGAACTGGTTATCTAAGTTCAGTGAATTAAAATTGAATTATGCAGTGACCCCGCGGTATTAACTTTATAATTTATTAGTCTAGTACACCAGAATGGTATTAATTCGGTATGACGTCATTAGGCCAAGTGACCCCCATAACATTTCACAAGAGGGCCCCCTTAAAGTCTTGAGATTATACCACGGCGAGAAATTAAATGTTACTTTCGTCCTATGCCGATTGAGGCTTAATTTTTACTCGGAATTGACAATTACAAGGTAAATAAGACCAATTACATAAACCGACTCGCTCGAAGGGTCCCTCACGATTTTTTCAGCGACGTAAAGTTATGAAAACTCATTCATTCTTTATTCCGATTTATAAACGCTGATCGAAGTATTCGAAAGCCTGAGGAAATCGGTAGATAATTTCATAATTTCTTATTCATAAATATTCATAAATGGATATTCAGTCACATCTCGTGGCTAGAGCTGGACCAGCTAGGGATGCTGCGTTTTCTTTGATAACAAAGTGGTTTTTTTTTCTTTCTTTTTTTTTATTTTCTTTACTTTTTTCTCTTTTTTTATCTCATGGGGCTTGTGGGGCGATAAGAAGGCGTCTGTTGCTCCGTAGAGTTCATTATGTGATTATACTATACACCACGCTTATTCACAGACGTCCTCTGTTTCTGGCGCGAGAGATAGCGCGAGGATGACATTCGTAACTCTTCTCATCCATCTTCACATTTCCAGTCATAGATTTGACCAGTCGTAGCTCAATGCAGCGACATATAAAAATAAAAAAAATGATAGGAAACGAAAAGACAACTCTAGGCTCCGTTTAAATCATCTCTGCTAATTACATCGCGATTTTAATTTCAATATTTCGTATTACTACCCAAATGATGCGTAGACGAATATCATTTCAAATATTCATTTCATTCGCTCGAATTCAAAAAAGAAAAAAATAATTTACCGAAAGAAAATGATCCTTCGTAGCTATCTGATGGACTTGAGCTGATCCGACAAAAGTGGTATAAGACAATACCGAGAAAATACTATCATGTGTGTATAGGTATGGCTCGTATTATTAGATACGCCAGGAGTAGTAAAGCAGCTTTTAAGATTACGAGGGCTTAGTTAGTGTATAATATACTATAAACTTGACTATTTCACTATGCGCAAGATCCGTCCGAAAGATCATTGCACAGAGATTGTTTCTCGCGGTCGTACAAATGTTCTAACGACAACAACAACGAAAATAAAATAAAATAAAAACTGTTAAAAAATTTGATTATCTCACCCTTAGAATCACAGACATCACACAAGACCATCTCCAGGTTTACAGAAGGCGATTTTTTTTTTACCTCGAATAAACTGTCATTATATAAAGAAATTATTCGAACTGACGTAAGTCATACAAATTTTTTTTTTTCTTGTTTTTTGATTGATGATCGAACCTAACTGCGGCAGATAAAATCGCGAGAAACGGGACTGCGACTAGTCGAAGTGATTACCGCAATACAATACGCGGTTTGTATGACTGAATGTGTTGATGTGTCACCCGGTTTGTCCGCGCTGTGTTAACGGTTTGACAGCTACGTTTGTACTGTCGAGAACATCAGACATATGGACTATGGTGGGGAGGCATTTCATTGTAACGTTGAATATAGTAGAACTACGGGATGGGGATGAGGCGAAGCCCAGATCAATATTAGGGCGTAGACTGAAGGGATGCTGGGTCGTTGGAGCGCAGAGCGGCGTCGAGCGTCGCGTCGTATACCAGAGCGAGCTCCTGCCAGGGTAAGGAAAGGAGCTCGACTGAAGTCTCGCAACAAAGGAAACCGGAAGTTTTAAAGGTCTGGCTTTAGGGGAAAAAAAATTCTACGGAATAGTCAATTTCGAACGAATAAAATTTCGCCGCTAATTATATGGGAAATGATTTATTGCCGAAGTTTCAATCCCGAATCAACGACGAGTAAGAAATGATAGATTTTTATCCAGGAAATAATAGCTCCGGTTTTGGGACCAGAAATTCAATGATAAACCAATGAGAAGAAAAAAAAAATGATATTTTGATACGGTGTGAATAATCTCGACAAGGATTGCTACGTGGATTATCATCCGACTTGAGCTTATCTCTCCGGAACTCAAGTTGGAGATTCTTTGCTTATCTGTATTTAGTCTGCTTCTATCTGGAAGAGCAGGGCTCTTCTCATCAGCGATAACACACGTTTGCCTGTCTGAAGAAACCGCGATTAAACTCACTACAGCCTGTCGCTCCCCGACACCGGAGGGTTAAAATTTTGAGAAATCCTTTCACAGGATAAAATAATTGTTCATAGACCGTTCCGGAAATCGCTTTATTACAACCATGTAACCATATACAGTAATATTAATTCAGAAATCTTTATTTAATTAACGCGCGAGAGTATTAATTGCTATTTTGCAACGCTAATTAACAGTCGCATTATAATCACTTCACCTTGAAATACGGAGGCTACGAAGATTTCCGGAAGTCCTCATGGTCAGGTCGAATTTCGTTACTCCTTCTCTTTTTCCAAATTTATTTATGTTCAGTCAGATACGTCGTCTTCTCGACGATAATATATCGCGAAGTTGATTCTCCCCGACGCAAAGAAATTCGAAGCCTTTTTTTTCTCTAATAAAATTCCTACGTAACGGGTAAACTTGAACTAATTATGCCTAATGACGAAACGCCGGCACGCTACACGGCTGTTAGCGCAGCTAGAAACTTGCATTATCTAAAGAACTGTACCAGCACTACAGTTAATCATATATTGTGCACTAAAGTTGTTCGTCTGAATCGTTATCCTCCGTTCAATGCAGTTTGGAAAATCCGAAATTAGACCCCTGCCAACTCTCCGCATATTCACGTCCCATCCCTATATACCTAGACGCCCTGGGGCTGAAACCCGGGCAAAAAATATAGCTATACACTCCTGACACTAAGTAAACCCATATGCAGCCACATATGTTAGGGTCTGACACCCTGACCTGGACCATGGCATAACTAAGTGACACAGGGTGCAGGAGGACCGCTTTAGGGGTAGTTCGACTAAAAATAGGGGAGTTTTCGGATCCCGAACTCATACCTCGCTGCGCTACACTATTCGTACGAAATCTTCCGATCCTGATCAACTAGACTCGCTATATGTACGCCGTGCGAAGAAATTGGTAGTTAAATTTGGATCGAATTTCGCTAAAATTTTTAAGGAACGTATGACAAACTTGAAAACCGAAGAACGATTTACCTTTGTGCTGTTCTTCGTTATCTGAGTGAAGTTCGACGTCGTGAAGCCTCATGGATTGTACCATACCACGCCAAACGCTTCTAGGTCTGCTTCTCCTGGTGGTCATGTCTTGTTGTAAATCTGCAATTTGTTTATCAGATTCTTTGACAAGACCTTCGAGAATATCGGGTCGCTGCAGAGCGACGTGACGTTTCGTTAACGCGACAGTTTCGTTCTCCCTTTCTTTCGGAGTTTCCGGTATTTTTTTATTTCGAAGTCTGTCGTTGATCAAACTCGCTTCTTCCCGATCGTTTCTACCCTGTAAATCCTCGGGCTTAATATCCTTTCGTTTCCGTAGCGGAATCGAAGGAATTTCCGGTTGATTTACTGGCTTAATAACCGACATCTTTCGAGGAATCGATTCCAAGCTCTGCTGAGACCTCGGAGCTTGTTTTGGGGGCTTAGAACTCATCGCGTTCGTATTTCTCCACTCATTCGACGAGTACTGTCTCTCCTTCGTCGATCGTTCCTCGTAATTACCCGAGTCTGATATCTTCTGTGCCAAATTTTGACCGCGGGTTAATTCTTGCCTAGATTTTAATCCGCCGGAATTCCTCTTCGCTGGAATCTCGCCGTTGCTTTTTAACGACCGATTATTCGCCGGGCTATTAGCGTTCTCAAACATCTGTTGAATCCTCGAAATATCTGACTGTATCTTGAACGGATCTCGCCTGGCGTTGTTAAGATTCGCATTTTTCAAATCAACGGCTGCCATTTTCGACAGCAATTTGATATCCGCTAGCTGGCTCGCTCCTCGGGATATTTTTTCGTTCCTTTCGGACGGCGGGGTGTTCCTGAGTCTTTCGAGGTCTCGAAGATTCGCCAGCATCGTACTTTGGGGTCGTGAATTTTTCGCGTTTTTTGCCACGTCGATTTCGGACGGCACAGCTATCGAATACGGCCGATTATGCTTAGCCGCACTCAGCTGATCGTTCCTGCCGATTAATTCGATCGGGGTCAACGAACGATCGACGAAAACTGTCTCACGTATCTCGTTTATGTTCCTAAGCTTCGGAACTCCGATTTTCACACCGCTAGTTCTCGGTGAGGATACTTTTTCGTCCATTCTTCTCGCTTCCTGGACGCCAAGAGATCCTGGGGGATGAACCGATCCTGCGTTTCGCGCGGCTCCAGCAACCCGCGAAGATACTCTAGGGCCGCTCGAACGAAGGGGTGCCATTCGGACAAGCTTTGGAGCATCCCTTGGGTCATCGGTCTGCAGACTTCCTCGGTAAACCATTTTTGGTCGGATTTTAAATTTGGTTAGCTCGCGTAGAAAAGCTTCTGAGAGGAACTTCCTGCCGGTTTTTATACCCAGGAATATATTCTTCAGCCGCACCTCCGGGAGCTGGTTACTTCTTGTCCATTATTCGAACGCAATCTGCGGAGATATTGGAACAATTATCGATGTTGTGTGTCGTAATTGTTATGAACTATACGATATTTTAATGGATTATATTTCTTTGATTGATTTTTGAGAAGAGAGGAAAAATATTAATGTCCCTGGACTACCTGGGGGGAAGTTTTATTCGTGTTGACTCGGAGAAAATTCGTGTTTACACGCGTGCAGCTGACGTTTGTTTAAACTTCGAGTGAAACGCAATTGAAGAAAACTGCCGAATGGGCTGAAAAGAAGAAAGAAAAAAAAAACTACGGAGGTCGAGTGAAACGCGATCGGCGAATTACTTGGCATGAAATAAAAAAATAAAAACTTCGTGAGCTTCGAAGGAATCGAGAATGAAAAATTAGTCAACATTTTCATAGAAAGTAGGCATTCTTTATTCTGTAGAAATTTCCTTGTAGCTTGATCATTACCATTATTATTACAGGCTTATGAGATATTTCGTTCGTATAGCGAGTGTGCGGTCTTACGTTAGTCAAAAACAACTTTCGATCGAATAAAATGTGATTTCGTAAGTAATAGCGTGGCTAGATATATTATTCAACACTTCCGAGGATTTTTAACTGCATTTCCGAAGGCCACTTATGTGGGTGGATATATGTAGGCAGAGTCCCCCACCTCATATGCCTTATAAGTTATAACGCCCGCGTGTCTGTCCGTCCGGGTGTCTGTCCTTTCGTGTTGCAATCGAGCAGACCTAACGATATGTTAATTTAAACATTTAACAGTAAATATGTGCTATTTCGAGCAGCTGGATTAATTTATTCATTTACCAATTAGCTATACTTTAATTATTGTCTATATCTAGTGCAGTGACATTAAGAGACAGTGAGAGTAAGAGAGAAAGCGAGAAAGATTGAAAGATGATGAAGAAAATAAGTAATTGTAATTGAATGAATTTTATTGCAAATTGTAAATTGAAATTTCATCTCTTTATAGACCTACCGTCGATTATATTTGCGAAACGCGTGTTTTTAGCACTGTTTCAAAATCGGTTTATCCTTGTCCATAGAGGTTCACTCTTCTTACGCAGCACTGAACTATATTCGATCGATCGTTGATGCAGAACTAATAGCGATCTGTTTACTGTTACCGTTACGGTAGTCGTACTCCGTTTTTTGCGTCTAAAATATTGTATGAACAAAAATGAAAAGAAAAATAATTAGAAAATTGAGTAATCCGATTCAGCACACGTAACTCGCATATTCCCTCGATAAAGAATTTCTTCATATACTATATAGCGTGGAATAACAATACTTTTTTAACGCTCAGAATTACGATTGCCATTAAACAGGAGACACCTGCACGTCTATACGTATACCTACAATATACTCAATGCGTATAATTATCACCATATAAAGAAAAGTGAAACTCAGTAAACGCGGGTTATAGATTTTTTCTTATTCATTGAATTTTCAAAAACGCTAAACCTCATGCAGTTGAAATGCGATTGACTTCTGCAGTTCGAAAAATCGCGCAATTGAGTATACAGTGTGTTTAGAATCTTTGGAATGCTTTATTCCACGGGAAAGCGTATATGGCTATACTTCCTCGTGGAATATCCTATAGACGATTTTATAAATAATTTTTTTGCGCCGTGGCCGCTGGTTTAATTATACAATATATAGTATGTATATATTTACGCAGAAAATAAATCAAGTCGAATGAAACTAACTTCCGTTTTCCCCAAGGTGCTCGGAGCTTCGCGACGCGATAGACACTGAATGACAGAAACGCGTAATCACATTCACGTACCTACACCTCTTTTCTCAGCTCCCTCTCTCTATCTCTGTCTCTCCCTCTCTTCACCATTAGCTCTGTTCCTTTCCACACTGTACGTATTACACATTATACATATACGTATATAATATCGCTTTTGTATACGGAACCGCACGCATTGCGTCCACCGAATATATTCTCCCACACAAAACTATCTATACACCAACTCATAAATGATAATATATCATATAGATTGTTACGTCACATTTAATTACCACAATACAGAAATTTTCCGTCGTTTTTTAAACACCGAGAAATTCAATCTTTGTCCCTTTCTCTCATCAGGAATAAAAAATTGCCAAAAACATTTTTTTTTTGTTTTTATTTAAGCTTAAGAATACGGCCCTTTGCCCTATTACTGTATCAGTCGCCCGTCATCAACGTGGGATGACAAGATATAAAATAATAATCAATCGAAGAACGTAATAACGTGCGAAGGATGGAAAAATAGGTATTATAAAATTGGACTGCTTGTGTTTGTCTGTTGGTTTTATTTTCTGGCTAATGTTTGCCCATCTGCACACGTTGTTTATACAGCAAAACGTATGTGTTCTTAAATAAATTGTATATTCAGGTTTCTAGGCTGTTAGAAACGTACTTTAATCCAAGTTTCGTACAAAAGTATCCACACCCAGGTGTATAAAATTGATTCTAGTCGTAATTGTTATTATTATTTATAACTTATTATTACTTTCACGAACAAGTTTCGTCCTCTTGATTCACACCGTGTAAAAATATCGGCCGTAACAAAGGCCAAATATTTATGCAGTATATGCAACCCATACTATGGGCGAGCCCACGAATGACACAATATCTTCGAACAATGACGATTCCTAGGCAACCCGAGAGTCTCGCCTTGGTACCACTGACAATAAGTACGAAAATATCCTCACTCATACTTATACAAACACTCGAACGAAACGAATCTATCGATACTGTTAAAAATAATGACCGATTGACCGATTTGAAAAATTGCAGACTGAGGTGGTCGTATGTCATTGCGGAGCGAAACGCGCGGAGCAGAGCGAGGCCGTCAACTTGTCGCGAGATATATTTCCGTTGCAAAACATTATATCATACATAAGCATAGGCATATATGTATAATATAATATAATATAATACACCAAGAGGCGAAACTCTGTTATACTTGTGATGAATTGAATTTAAAATTCGTACCATGACGAGGCTTCACGGTTGATTTTTGTGAATTATAAAATTCTGTGGAAATGTATGAATTTGAATTTTTTCCTTCTGCCTTGCGAAAACGTCCAACGTCTAAACTCGTAATGCGTAGGTATATGTGAGAATGCGGACAAGTAATCTTACGTGGAACTTATGCGGAAGAGAGACTTCTTAATAATTAGCGTTTGAGAGCAAGGTGGATATAGCGTTCCAAAAATGTGTTAGGAATTTTGCGTACAGCGATCTGAGCGTAATTATAAAGTGTTATACTGGTTCAATCGACTTATATACCTACATGTTACCTGTATAAGTATATATAAATATTTCCCAAGATTTAAACCAGAGATAAAATGTATTGTGAAAGGTGCGATAACTCCTACTAATTTAACTATGTGGGTATATACCTGTACCTTATCCTGCTGCAGGTTCAATTGTTTCTTAAAAGAAGATTATTTTCCCAGGAATTATAGGATCCAACCAGCCTGCTCTACAATTCACCTATACTATCGTAACGCGGTATATGGTTTTGGAACAGAATGGATTTTCGGTCCTCTTCAAACACGATTCGCTATATCTCATAGTCGAGATCTAAGCTCGCGTAGATAGTGGATTTGTTTATCCCACGATTTACCATTATTAAGTCATTATTTTTTACGATCTTACCAAACTGCCTGTACCACTCTTTTTCTTCGATGTACTCGCTTCTTAACTCTTCTTCTTCCTCTTCTCCCTTATGTTCATTTTTTGATTTCTTTCTTCTTCTTTCCTCGGGTCGTGAACTCGAGGCATATTTTATAGCTGCTGCAAGATCGTCGGCCGTCAAACGTGTACGTTTTTCTAATCATACAAAGGTTACTTCCGGTCAAATAAGACCGGAAATTCAACGCGTGCCCATCCATATCCGGTGGTGGTGCAAAGAATTACTGTTATGCTACCTTACCTATTATATATTACACACTATATTATACCGTAGGGTTTATATTACGGTAGAATTATAACAAACCAGCTGAATTAATTTCAGATTAAAAATTATGCACTTCGTGGTACGTATTAATACTTCCTTTAAATAATATACCCAACTTATATACCGGAGTAAAAAACCTTCAAGAAATTCCAAATTAATCAATCAGCTGCAGATATAATAAATCGATAAAATAATTCATTATCCCAACACCAAAGGCTGAAAAATTCTAACAATGGAATAAGCAGCACTTCCCACGTCCAACGTGATGCGTTTATACGTGCAAAAAGGAACAAATTTCATTCTGCATAATTTTGAATTGCATAAATTGAACGGTACGGACGAAAAGGCAACGCACGTAGGTAACACACATGTATGTAACATCGTACGAGCATATCGTAAAGTGAATGATTCACTTATTGTTAGACTATCTCCGGAGTCTGTGGACGGCATTGTTACTGGACCGTGGACAATTATAGCTAATGTTGAACTTAGCGTGGGATGTCAGCTGGCTAGAAATGTCTAAAGGAAGCGAAAGGTTAACGCTGCGAAGAATATATTCGACGAAAAGTTTATAGTATGCGTGCACTACATACATGTATACCTATACTACAGGTATGCGCAATTCTCGATCGAGATAGGCGAGAAACTTTCGACACGATTTTAGATTTTTAATATACCTTCACATAGCTACGTGCTGTAAACTGTACAGGTACTGGATTAACGCGGCAATATGTATGTACGGAGATATTTTCATACACGCAAATCCGCATATCTACGTGGGAACATACCGCGTGCTGTAGTGCAGAGAAGATCGTTATTCAATATCTCCAGCTAGAAGGATCATTCAATTTTGTAGTTAGCTGTGTTTAAACGCGGATGCTGCTCATGCGATTACAGGCGAAAGAAGGTAACAGCAAAGTGAAAGAACCGTGCAAAAAAGGTCAAAAGGACGCGACCGCTGGTTACGGCCGCAGAGGCGTTACATCGTATCGTCTTCTCAAAAAGATCGAGAACCAGAACCATCCGAAGAAGAGAAAAGCATGTTTCCAGGAGTTCTGCGTGGCCCGGAGGAGTTGGAAAACGGAAGGAGAATATAGCGAGAAAAATAAGGTGTATACATAATGACCCGAGTTCGAGGGTCATCGATGTGTGAGGATTTTTTTTATACAGGAATGGATATAAATAAATGGTACAAAAGCGGATAGTGTTATTTAACTCGTACCGTAGGCGACGAGATGTTTAATATATTATGTGGGTGTGTAATGCCCAGAGGCTATAGTCGGAATATATTTAAATATATGTTGTATACAAGCCAACACTTTGGTAGATCGCGATCTTAGATATAAATCATAAAGATAGACCAATTAAAATGGTACGTCATTTATATCACGAGCCTGGCAACAACAACGGTGGCCACAACGTACAGAGTCGATGATCTTTAGGGAATCGTATAATCCGCCCACTGAACTGATACTCGGCTATGAAGTTAATTACATATTTCGTAAAGTTGTTTATATTGATACGTCATAATCCGATACAATACGTCTAATGAAAATGATTAGAGAGGTTGTTTCATTGAATACAGAATTTCCATTTCCTTCGTTTCATTTTTTTTCTCATATTTTCAATTTTATTTTTCCCATGGTAGCGACAGTAATTTCGGAATTTTAAGTAGCCTCGAGGGTTTGAAGTACGTATTGAAATTCGGTTCATTTTAAACGAACGAAATATCATTCCAATTTTAGTTACATCCGCATTTTTTAAACCGTCCGACGTCCGTTGATCGAAACTATGACTTAAAATCCGGTATGGATAAAATCGCAACTAGAAAATACATTAGGTACATACATACACGCATTATGTCATAATCACTATAATAAATAATATTGACCGTAGCGCATTACGCCAGATATTTATTGAGATACAAAGTGCATCGTATTTAAATGGAACAAGAATATAAGGTTGTTGCAATCTGTCCTTAGGATCGGACTGATAGATCGGTATGAAATCATCCAAGATTCGTTACCTATGTGAAGAAATAAAAGGATGATTTTTGAAGCTTTGATTACATATTTCTTCTTCTTCTCGTACACAAATACAAAAAATGATCAATTATTGAGATCTAGGTCGACTGCAGTCTATTAAAGATCGGTTGCGTGCTACCGCAGACATAAAATCGATGAGTATTCATTCGCTGATATAATTACAAATTACACTTTAAACTCCCGCCATCAACGTCAATCTTTGCCATGGAGAGTGTAAGTATGTGATTAAAATCTGAGGTGTTTTCCGATAATTCAATGACGTCCATTCTACCGATTGAGCTACCTCAGGTATATTCAAGAGGAATCGGAAAATGCCCCTTTTCTTTATGTACTTCACCCTTTCATAAATTTATTTGGAGAATTTTATAAACGTCTCCCGTTCCCAAATTGTTCTCATCCCTTCTTCAAGGATAAAACTTTGGCGAGGGTGTCGAATACTTGCCCCGATTGCGGAGACGGATTTTCAGAATCTCTTCGCTTCTGTTCGACCGTGATTTCCATTGCTTTTTCTCCCTACTTAATTCTCGCGACTGTTTTGAAAAACAAGTCTTTTCCAAGTAGAGAATAAAAATAGCCAGAATAGCGCCCCCTCCTAAAACAGCTAGAATCGGCAGTACTCCCCACAACGTAACGTCGGTGTGCGTTGATGCTGACGGATTGCGCCCCATCATAAATTCGTGCTTTAAACGATAGAGTAATCCATGGTCGCGAAATTTTTGTACACTGTGAAAATAAAGGAAAATAATTCAAGCATCAATCACATGAATTGTTGATCCAGCAATCTGCAATCGGATGTTATACTCACTGGTAATTTATCAATCCATTGTAAGCATTGCCCTTCGATAAAGCCATGGCTAAACTCATGGTTCGTTTCGTTCCTATACCGACTACTTTACATGGTACTGAAACTCTGATCGCCTCCTCTAAGGCTGCCGCTACGTAGAAAGCAACCTTTCCATTGCATACCTAATGGAAAACAGAACGAACGAAAGAATTACAAGCTTGTATAATTCGCGCCTGTCGTCAGGTAGCTTGAGATACACGCATATCGTCAGGCAACCCGAGATTCGCGCATGTAATCCGGCGTGTAGAAGTCTAGGGCGTGTTCAATAAATAAAAAGTCAATAATGTTAATTTACACGCTTCTAAGTAGTCACCTGAATAAATCCTTCTTGCAATGTCATGGGTAATAGATGTCGGTCTTTGATCATTTTTGCCATTTGTCCGAGGGTCGCATCTTTCGAATTCTGTGCGAGTGGAAGAGAATAATTTTTTTTGTTGATAAACTACACATTCCCATTTGTACAATCACCTTGCTATTTGCAAAAAATACCCACCATAAACAAATCGTATTCTGCACCATCTCGAAATACAATTAATTCGTAAGTTCCATCGTCGACGAATTCTTCTAGAGTCGTAAACGGCAATATCGTACTAGTTACTGTTAGGAAACTGATTAGGGCGGCTGCGTAAGCCGCCGAGATTATCAAAGCTGACAGAAATATTGAAAAGTAGGCAATTCGAGATGGTGAGTCCGTTGGAAACTCTGGAAATTCATATTTATTGGGAACAAAAAAAGTTTCTAGCTGTTTTCTTTCAACCTGCTATAATCAACAGTAAATTATTGAACCCGAAGCTTCGAAACTCACCAGGTAATCCTTGCTGACAGTATACACCGAATACCAGTAATAAATACCCGGAAATTATGTGGAGAGTGACTTTATATCGTCTGACTGCAGTTATTATCGTTAAAATCATAGTTGTGAATAAAATTAGGGCCTGTGTACCC
Source organism: Tenthredo distinguenda (assembly GCA_947538915.1). Classification (NCBI taxonomy): domain Eukaryota; kingdom Metazoa; phylum Arthropoda; class Insecta; order Hymenoptera; family Tenthredinidae; genus Tenthredo; species Tenthredo distinguenda. The sequence goes on from OX384535.1 coordinate 3,266,076, forward strand.
ATCCAAATTTCTAAATGCAGGGCCTAGGAAGACGATTTTTGAAATTTGTAGTTAAAATCCTGTTTAAAGGGGATGAGTAAAATTGTATCATAGATTGAAGAAGACAAAACCTCCCAGTATGCAGACCAACGTATCCCATCGTGCGGTTTTCTAATGTACAATTTATCGTAGGTTGAGACTAAGGGTAGAGAAAAGTCGACGAATTCCAGCCGTTGAGTCGTGATCGTAAAATCCCCTACAGCGACACTCGCCTTTTCATTCACAAGCATCCCAATCATACCTCCCCACTGCTGTCTATCATGATCCCAGCTTCCGTATGACATTTGATCAGGTGGAATAAACTCAACGGTAAAATTAATCACTCGACTTAACTCCTTAAATATATTTCCGAACAATCCGCCGACAGTATCGTTCCCGAAACTAATCATCGGGGGATTCTGAAATTATCTTAACGCTAGAAACGTATCCGAGAAGAAGTGTACGCTAATTCATTATCTCACGTTGAAAGCCGTGACTACGATCGGAGTATTCTCTAAGGTGATTCTTCTCTCATAGAGACTGTTGACCGTTATAAGTTTGAAGCCAGTGTCAATATCCCACACCGCGAGGTCATCCATTTTGACTCTATCGTTGAGCCAGTACCAGTCCTGAATTGCTGAGTGATTATTCCGTACAACGAGCATCTCAGTATCAAATTCGATGTTAAACATATTTTTTCCTGATTTGGTTGGGTCTGTTTCGAGGTAAACTTTCTCGTCGAATATCAACAGCCAGCAGGCTGAATGCATGTCGAAATAGCTTGTCAGGTTCGAAAACTTAGCTACTACTTCGCGATTCCGCAAATTCACAACTATCAACGATCGAACAACACGGTTTGAATAATACGACATTGCTTCTTTAAGCCGTCGAAATTCTATGGCCACCGCGAGAATACTTTTTGCAGAAAATTGACGCATCATTTTTTCAATCCTGTAAAATTCGTCCAGATCTGGATGAAAAAAAATGAAAGAAAAAACTCATTAGAATTAAGTGCAGCGCTTCGCTTTTCTCATTTTTTGAACTTACGTACTACATCTACACTCTACACTTACTCTCTTGCCTGTTGTGAACCACGAATACGCACGAAGTAGTGAAGTATTTATGCACATCAAAAATTAATCCAAAATTACTAGTGAGACTAGCCGCAGAATTTGTTGATATAAATGAAAGAAAGAAAAATTTAACGATTACAGTAGTCGTCCACATTTCTTTTCAAAGCTCCATAAGCCACTGACAGTGGGAATGAATAATTCCATCGATACTGCAACCGCAATACAAGTGAAAGAAAATCTAAGGCACTATATCAGCTGTGAATAAATAATCCCCCCGATTTATCCATTCTGATAATCTTCACATTTGTTTTATTTTTTTTACTCGTGGTTACTTATTACGGCGACGTCATTCCCCGTCACGTGCTTGCATCAATTATTTGTCACCATTAAAGCACGTTTAACCAGCCTTGTACCTCGATATACAACGCACACGATGAATACCCTGTGATGCGACGTCAAATCGATGGAATTATACATAGATATAATAGCATTAGGCTTATCAAATAAAAGTAACAACGTTACACTGTAATCCGCTACAACTCGTTAGCCGATTTTGTATTCTTCTTCGCTTCTCAAAATTCATTTGTCACTTTCCACGTACAAGCTGTGAACTTTGGAGAAAACGTCTAAAACTCTCACGAATAATGAAACTAATGATCTCTGAATCTTAAATATGTACAATTTGCTATTGCTGCAGACCCTTGGAAAAAGGAAAATAATTGGGAGCTATGGAAAGGAATAAACGTATAAGATTCATGTATCGACGATTTTTAATTCTGGGATATCGCTCTAGCATAAGTTTCTTTTCTATCCGGTAAGATAATTCTATTGCTTTTTGTATATCCGGGTATTTTTCTTTACATCCTATGTTTATAAACAAATAAACAAATAAATACAATAATTGTATTACGTAACTATATGAAATAATGGGCAATCACGTATCAAATTGTAGCAAAGATGAAAAAAATGTTCTAGAACTATATGACTAATGAAGAATAATGAACTGTTCAATTTTGAACATCAAATGTGCCCCGTAATGCGACCGAGCGCGAGCATGCGTTGGTTTCGCACCGACATGATGCAACGTGTGCCGATATCTCGAAACATGTATAGAATGGCACAGAAACAAATGTCAACGATCTTTATGACGTGCGCCAAGCCAGTACGAAGCTACGAGACGCTTCTAGTAAAAGTTTACAATTTAACATTCTAAAGCCTTTCTACGAATACCCATCTCGTGGTATGTATTTGAACAATAATAATGACTTAATTCAATACACGCGGAGATAATGATAACAATTTCTAGCTGATATGACTGCATAGATATTTCCATCGGATTATTCACCCAGAATTTTTGTTCTTTTTTTTTCTCTTTTTTTTTTTCTCTTCCCGTGTGATAGCCCGGGTGTTTATCGTAATAGAATGACTCACACCGACAATAATGATTATAATAATAAAGTCACGTGTTGCGCATGAAGAGCTGCAAGTCATGGAATATGGAGTCGCGGTTTTCTGACTCTGTATTCGAATATACGGACTCTGAATTTGTGTTATTCATGAATTTAGAATCGTCGGATAAAATCTACCTCGTAGAATTGCAGAGCTATGATTTGAAATATATTGCCAGAGGCTTACTAGGCCCGAAAACTTCTAAGCGTCTAGTCACGGTGTTTTTTAAATTCAAATTTCGAGTGCGTGGCACAGCGCCATTCGCGTTCACCTGGCGCAGTACTCGATGACTAATCGCAACTAATCGATTCCGCAAGTATATAAATACCCGCGGCCCAACTGCGTATATTATTCGACGAGTGTCTTCAGGGCTTCGCACAGCTGTGTTCGTACAAGCGGTTCTTCAGTAATAAATATAATTGAATTATCAACGAAGCTTAATCATAAAACCAAGTGAACAGTTTTCCGAAATACATAAACCGAGACTTCTAACATTCCAAGTAAATTTTAAACGCGATCATAATGGCTGACACAGTCAGTTTTAAAGTATTTCTCGACAAGGACGAGGATTCCGGTGACTGCAGGCCCGAAGTCAGAAGATTCGGTATCGACAAGGACGTCGTTTCCAATTTTCTATATTTGAACGAAAAACTGCAAACCGTATTCTCCGTACTGCGATCGAGGCATTTCACCATCTCATGGAAAGGTAAGTTCAATTCAAATTTCAATTTCAATCTTCATCCATCACATTTGCATATATCTCGGATAATAATTGTCAAATATTATACGATTCGCAAATCAAAAGTCAATTCTCACCTTCCCCGAATTACCGTATCGAGAACCCACCAAATCTCAGCCGAAAAACACTTTTTGTATAATTTGTAACCCTCGATATACACGAAGAATACAATCCGGTGTTTCAATAGTAAATCTCAACCTCAAATCAAAATAAATGATGAAATCCTATTAACAAAATGTAATTTATTTCATTCCAGATGAGGATGGTGACAAGATCATCATTTCTAGTGACGAGGAATTGAAAATAGCTTTATCCGAAACCAGCAATCAAGATATCCGCAAGCTCTATGTAACCCTGCACTCCGAATACCCAGAAAACTACCAAGCGGAGAAAGATTTACCGCGAACTCTCCACGTAGGTGTAACTTGCGACGGATGCGACAAAGACGTCCAGGGATTCCGTTACAAATGCATCCAATGCCCAGACTACGATTTATGTGCGGATTGCGAGGCCAAAGGACTTCATCCGGAGCATTGCATGATTCGTAGCGCGGTCCCACTCCAATGGAGGCCACATTTTGGACGCCGTTTAGCTCACCACATGAACAAGTTCGCTAGAAAGAGCGGACACTGTGCTGGAAAGGACAAGGACGGACCTGAATGCCCGTACAAGAGAGGGAAGTTCCATCACGGTGGAGGACCCCACGGTAGTGGACCCCATGGAAGCGGACACCACGGCGGCGGACATCATGGCGGTGGACACCACGGAGGTGGACATCACGGACACCATGGAAGACCTGACGAGAGACCTTCGTGGCTCGATACCTTAGCGACGTATTTGAATGACTGGGCTCACCTACCTGGGGAAGGAGATTGCCCGATGAAAGATAGTTCCGGAGAAGAGTCGAATACTGATAAAGAGAATAGCGGAAGTGGTCAGGAAAAAGGGAAGACTAATCCTCACGCTGAACTGTTCAAGAATATCGGAGATAATCTTGCCAGTCTTTTGGACCCGCTGGGTATAGACGTTGAAGTTTTACCCGAGAATCGACAGTCCAGTAACGGAAACAGCAACCCTAAGACTCCCACCCAAAATACCGCCCCTAGTACCTCGACGAACAAATTTCCCGGCGAAGGAAAGAAACTTGTAGAAAAGACACCGCCAGCTAGTAATAATACTGCCATTGCAACGCCTGCTGAAATTGCTCCCTCCGCTCCTGCTGAGAAACCCAGCACTGAAAACGAGGGATGGACGATACTCAATCAACAGGATACTGCAGTTTCAGTTGCTCCAGTTCCTACTGGGAATCCTGTTAATGGAGCGATACCTAAGCAGGTACGCAGGGTTGATTTTATGGAAGTTGAAACCCCAGAGGTGATTTATCTGGACTAAATATTCATAATAAATTTTATGATTTCAGCAGCTACCGAATGTCCCTGCAGCCACTCCTTCGAATTCGGTATTAGCCTCAACTCCAGCTACGCAACCGATTTATCCACAATTACCTCAGCAGACTGATTCGCCTGTAATTTATCACTCAGACCCAAATATACAACGTGCTGTTATGGCAATGATGCAGATGGGATTTTCAAACGAAGGTGGATGGCTGACTCATCTATTGGCCTCTAAGAATGGCGATATCAGCAAGGCTTTGGATATTCTTCAACCAGTTCGCCCTGAGGCACGCAAACAGTAAAAATAATGAAGAAGGACTCGCATTTCTTAGTTGATGACCCAGCTTATTACTATATAATATATGTTCATTCCAATATTATACGTTCCGGAGCGTTTTACTATATTATGGCATGATTATCAGTAACAAGTATGGCAAATAATATTCTGTTACTATTATAATGTTTTATGACTAGTAAATAATTCTCAGTTGGTGGCTGTATCAATAATATATCTTTCTTTTCTTCGATACATTCAAATAAATTGATATGCATATCTATTTCTTTGACTCTGTTATTCCATATCCTGAACCCCCTCTCCAACATAGAGAATAGCCTTCCTTAATTTAGAAGAGATTGGTTGAGATCAATAAAGACGGTATAAACTAAACAACTTTTTATTTCATTCATTGAGTATAGCTTATAAAGGTGCACAGAGGTTCATTAGCTTATAGGCATTGCCGGCGGATAGTAGTTTCAGCTCTTGCAAACCCTCTTCGTTAATGTCTCTGACCCATCTTCGGTCTTTGTAGTAATCCATAACATTGTAGAACTCAGCATCAGTATACGGACCCACAGATACGGGTAAAAAGGGATCCAAATGCTCAAAACCTTCCTTTCCCAGTTGATATCTTGGAAGAGTGGACTCCTTCTTATCCTGGATAGAAAAAAGTAAACAAATTAGGCAAGAAATGGGGATAAACAATAATAGAAGAATTGTTTTGCCTCGGTTTGGCACATGGTCATTACCTTAACAGCCATTTCATCAACAGTTACGACTACAGAACCATTGCACCAATCGTAATTAGTTATATCCAAGAAAGCTGTGGTGAGTGATACTTTGTCAGGGAGCATCATTACTTTGTTGTCATTAAAGACTCTGGTAGTGTCTGTAAAAAATGAATTATAGCCATCGATGACCACTAGTGTATTACATTTTCCAGCTGTACTAGCTTCCTTCAGCTCAGACATCAGGGCGATTATTATTTCAGAGGCGTATTTTAATCTGGTTATCCCTAGTTCAATCATTTCTATTATCGGAGAGCCACTCTTTGAAGATTCTCGCTTACTCCAGATGTAATCCTTGCCGATTTTCAGCTGAAAAATTAGTAAGTTGTGTAGATTTGATCCCTGAGCATATATTGTTTAATAATTTCCTTACATCTAGGTCTGCCAAGAGCTGAGAGTTCTGGGTTTTGAAGTGTACCAGCCAGGCAGCTGCATCTATAGGTAGGTCCACAAATCCCTCTCTCGTTGTTGAATTGGCAACTTCTTTGGGACGTCTGTACCAATTCGGGACTGAAAATTATACGATAAAAAGATTTCTAAGTCGGGAAAATTGTGGATTATGATCAATCATGTGATTAATAACATCTCTACACATACTCCAAGGGGTGTGAATGATCACTTTCTGCGCCATGTACCCATAGTGTAAAATATGTGCCAATGTTAGAGTCTTTCCACATCCAAGCGGGCCATCTAATTACTTTGAGTCAAGAATAATAGTCAAATAACTTTGTGAAGGCTTTGAAAATGATTAAAATCAAGGGAATCTTAACATTTCTTCTAGAAGGATACACAACACGTATCTATTAACAGGTTTGCTGTAGTCTGCATTCCGCATGTAGGATATAATCTCTAGAGCTGGATCTCTGACTAAAATTGCACACTCGGTAAAGGTTTTAACTTGCTTTACATAGTCTCCTGCCAAACCACCATGTGCGAATAATTTCTGATAAATATCACTTGGCATGGTGTAAAATCGGCCCTTGTGTTGCGCCGTGTGATTTGCTGGGTTGCTTTCGATCGTTCTGAAATGTACTGGAGGTTCTTCTGGCAATTCCAGAGCCTCGCTCGCTGTCGAATACTTCTTTAAACTCAATGCTGATACTCGTCGCAAGAACGACTCCGCTTTTACTGAAATATTGAATAATTTTTAATTTGTAAAATTTATTCAAAGTTCATTTCGAGTAAAATGAACGGACCGAATTTTTCGGAAAGATTTTTACTGTGCTAGAACTACTAATACTAATTAAAACTATTTGAAACAAATAGATTGTCGAATAATTGCATAGAGGTTTTCGACTTTTTAAGCGTGACATTTGATATGAGTGAGTAGAAAAAATTCTATTCTTACGGGTTTTCAGTGCCATGATATTTTTCTTGATGAAAAAGCTAAAGTGCAGTTGATATAAATACGCAATAGTTTTTTGTTTCGCAGTAAATTAGTTGTCTGAAAAAAAGTTTTGGGGTTATGCCGTCTTCCCCATCTTTCCGCTCTTGCGCAAGTCAAAGCGCAAGTACACCATTTTTATAGTTCCCAACTTGGTTAATAGACGGCGACACCGTTCTTTACCCTATTGGCGAAGCCGGCTGTGCAAGAATGTGCACTGACCTGGGACAATAGCACCTGTCGCGGGGTCAGTGGCCTGCGTGGCGTCGAAGGATATAGATGGGGGTTGCGTGAACGAGATTCAACTCCGACAGGCATATCGATAGGAATATTACGAACACGGAGAAGTGTCGTAAAATAAACTATTCACAGATTTCTTCATTAACGAAGAATGATTCTCTTTGTCTAGTTTTTGAGTATTTTACTGCATAATAGTCTTATTATAACACTCGTCCTTCTGTTATCCAGCAAGAATGCTCTTCCAATTGGCAATTGCAAGGGACGAGTGGATATGCATATGGAACTCATGAGGTCTCTCCTCATATCTACAAAGTTCGAGTGATACCATCACAATGTCTTATATTAGCTGGTATATTATTATAATAGTAATGCGGTTTGAATTATATGATGACTTTTATGCCAAGAAGCAAATCAAGAAACCCGATCAATTGCGATGTGAATATATTCATTTTTAAGAAACAATCACAAATTGTACAAATCTTCGATAAAGAGTAATATTGTATTGATGCTGCAGCAATAAATTTATATATACCAATAATCAATTATGCCTTGTTATGTTCTACTTTCCCTCCCTGTGACTTTTTATTTCAGGTATCAAATAAGCAAGAAGTGAAACTGTACAACACACAGGCACAGTAGAGAATTAAAATTATTGCACTTTACTCAAAAATTTGTGACCACTTCTTCGGGTCAATTGTTCTTCTGCGATAACAGGGGCAATTATTTCAGAGCTAAAATTTTTCTAACTCCGAAGAACGCTAATATAAATGAATATAGAGAGACGTGCATGAAGACACGTATGCATGCCTATATCTATAGATATATCCAAAATTTCGGAACACCTCCTCGGGTCAGATGTTCTCCTGATACCAGGAGCAAAAATTTGCGACTTAAAATTTTCCTAACTCCGAAAAACGCTAGTATAAATGAATATATAGAGACGTGCATGAAGACACGTATGCATGCCTATACCTATACACATATCCAAAATTTCGGAACACCTCCTCGGGTCAGATGTTCTCCTGATACCAGGAGCAAAAATTTTCGACTTAAAATTTTCCTAACTCCGAAAAACGCTAGTATAAATGAATATATAGAGACGTGCATGAAGACACGTATGCATGCCTATACCTATACACATATCCAAAATTTCGGAACACCTCCTCGGGTCAGATGTTCTCCTGATACCAGAAGCAAAAATTTTCGACTTAAAATTTTCCTAACTCCGAAAAACGCTAGTATAAATGAATATATAGAGACGTGCATGAAGACACGTATGCATGCCTATATCTATAGATATATCCAAAATTTCGGAACACCTCCTCGGGTCAGATGTTCTCCTGATACCAGGAGCAAAAATTTTCGACTTGAAATTTTCCTAACTCCGAAAAACGCTAGTATAAATGAACATATAGGTAGAGACGTGCATGAAGACACGTATGAATGCCTATACCTATACACATATCCAAAATTTCGGAACACCTCCTCGGGTCAGATGTTCTCCTGATACCAGGAGCAAAAATTTTCGACTTAAAATTTTCCTAACTCCGAAAAACGCTAGTATAAATGAATATATAGAGACGTGCATGAAGACACGTATGCATGCCTATACCTATACACATATCCAAAATTTCGGAACACCTCCTCGGGTCAGATGTTCTCCTGATACCAGAAGCAAAAATTTTCGACTTAAAATTTTCCTAACTCCGAAAAACGCTAGTATAAATGAATATATAGAGACGTGCATGAAGACACGTATGCATGCCTATATCTATAGATATATCCAAAATTTCGGAACACCTCCTCGGGTCAGATGTTCTCCTGATACCAGGAACAAAAATTAGGAAGAGGAGAGTGGAAATAACGAAGCAATTGATTATTGGTGTATCAGAAAATTTATTGCTGCAGTACGATACAATATTCATTGTTAAAGTCATGTACAATTTGTGATTGTTTCTTAAAAATACATGTCTGTGATTGTAGTATTCTAAATAGAAGTAAAAATCGTGAATAGTTAAACAATATACGGGTATGTAGCTGTTCGTCAGCTGCTCTAAGTTCAGTAAATTTGTATTTTTATGCAACTGTGTTTCAACAAAATTTCTTTCAACGGCTTTATCTCTATTCGTTCGGTTATAATGATGCAATACGAGAGCAGTAGTTCTTTACAGCTGCCCCGCATTATTTCCACGCGCCACTATCGTTTATTTTATGAATGAAAGTACTGAGAGTAGTTTTTTATACCGCTTCTCAGAATTCTTATTTGGGCCACGCCCCCAGGTAGGAAGCGAAAGTGGTCGTAGTATTTTTTGTCCGCATATTTGTGCAGCACCACTATCTTTTCATTCATAAACGAGCGCTTCTCAGACGAGGTAGTAGTTTTTTATACCGCTTCTCAGAATTCTTACTATGCGCCTTTGGCCACGCCCCCAGGTAGAAAGCGAAAGTGGTCGTAGTATTTTTTGTCCGCATATTTGTGCAGCACCACTTTCCCTTTCGTTCATTCATACGCGACCAGCGCTCTCTATGTACCAATGGAGTAGTTGCTGCGAGGGGCGGGGCATCGAAACTAGCGATGTATACAAACGAACGAACAATTAAAAGAACAACTCGAAGTAAAATTATCCAACGATTTAATCGGAAGGAGCAAAAGAAGAAGACAGAGAATAATAGATAGCGACTACAAAGACATATAACTTTTTTTGGCGATGTAATTTTCTTATAATACAATCACCAACTCACCATATTTAATTGAGCACGTCTGTGCTACGGCCCTTTCTGTAGTCGTCGCAATTGAATGATTTCCTTCATTTGCTTCCTAATCTACAAGTAATCCTAATATAATGCACATTGGTGATTCAATATCGTACTGCCTAATATAACTAGTCCCACAAAGATTGAATACAGTATACACCCGCTCGTTGCAATTGGAAAGAATCTTTACTAGCCGAAAATGTTTGGACTCTGATGTAATTTTAATGAACGGTAACAGAAGAGGAAAAAGTATTCTGATATCATTATCGTTCAATAAATTATTCAATAACTAGACCAGAATCACCTTTTTTCGTCAATCAGCAGGTATACTGTTTACTTTGCGACAACTTCGCTGCGTTCGGAGTATTCCCATTGAAATTCCTGTCGTAACTCATAATCGAATCTCGTCAACGCATATCCCCATGCAAACTCTTTGACGCCACGAGGGCCACTGATCCCACGACAGGTGCTATTGTCCTAGGTCAGTGTCCCTCCTTGCCCGGCAGGCGTGCGAATCATGCCAACGGTATGCAAAATGGTCTCGCCATCTTACGGTCAAATGGTTGAACTACTTTTGCAACAAACATCATTGCGTCTCGGCGTATGCAATCTTGTTCACAATACTGGCATGTAAGTAGTATCAAATAAGGCGCACCAATGTTTGCGGCAAAAGTAGTTCCACCATTTGACCGCGAAATGGCGATACCATTTTGCATCCCGCTGGCTTCATAGCAGGCGCCCGTGTACCATTTGAATACAAAAACGCGCTTCAGTATACAGAAAATGATATTTAATAATGATGTTGACACAAAATTATAATTGAACATATCCGTCATATTTGGCACATACTGCATACATATAATGATCTACTGATGTCAACGAACGTAATTACTTAACACATTCTACTAGCGCAGTAGTACGGAAACTGTATACCCTGCAGTAAAATCCCCGCAAATTCCTGTAAAAAATTTTCACAAATATTTAATTGATGATTTTCCATCATATGAGCTCCAGATAGTATGTAATGTCAGGAATTCTCCGTTTCCAGAAACGGCAGAGTTTTATATATTTCCTCTCCAATAAAAGTATTAATTTTTACTCAATCATTTGGTTATATTTACTATTATACGTAATTTGGTATTCACCTTTCTCCAATTGCTCTATATTGTTAGAAATAGATGTATAAGCGGCAATATGCAATAGATTGTATGCATACTTACGCTGCAAGGGGGGATCCATGCGCTACAGCAGTAAATCAGTATATACCATAACGCGCAAAAAGTAGCGACAAAAAAGGATATGAAAATTAATACAAGGCCCCAGAATAGAAACGCAAACGGATTGCATGCCATTATAGATCAAGATTTATCTCAGCTATTTGGAACCCGGTTTATTTCCTTCGCAGAATAACTCGAAAAATTATTTGACGAACTTTGACGGTTGTGTTATCGACAAAAATGGCAAATAGAATAAATAATTGCACAGTTGGGAGAGGAGAAAAAGACGATAAAGATTTCAATGCCGTTGCGATTCGTCAGATGAATTATTATACATTGAATTCCATACAGGCTGCCTGATTCAGTAACAATAATTGACTTCCAGTTTTTGCAAGGAAAAAAAATAGTAAACGCGTATTAAATTTTGTGTAATACCTAATGATGTTGTATTAAAAATAGTTTTCAATTATAATTTGTAGTAGGAATAAACAATAAGATATCATTTTGATAAGCATTTTAATATAATAATAATAATTATTATTATAATAACTAATAATGTTATTAAATATTTTTATACATGTATATAATATTGTATTTATAATAATGGTTTGTAGTTCGTTATTAGGTATTTTATTATTAGTATTCTTTTTTTTTCGTTTTTTTTTTATCAGGGCAAAGACTTTATGTAAGTAGACAATCCTAGGTTCTCGTTATTTTATTTCTCTTTTTTTTCTCTCTCCTTCTTCCTCTTCTTCTTGTCTATACAGCGGTTAACAGCACTTAATATATATATATATATGTCGGTCGGAAAAATTCGCGGTGCTGTTAAATATATTTCTATTTATTGTATATATTTATTTATTTATGTATGTATGTACGAAAGACCGATTGCAGTTATAACGCGCGCGCGCGAAATCAATAATTGCTTTGTATGAATACCTCACCGTCCATTAACGTCGACTAACAGAATGAAGTTCTTGTAAAAAAAAGTTTTTTGCGATTCACATGATTTTATTCTTATTTTTTCTTTCTGTTTTTTTTTGTTCTTTTGTGAATGTCTAGTAATCTATTTGCATAAAATCTTTGGTAAGAGGCGTTACTGAAGTTAGTTAGACCCGTGATTTTCTGTAAAATGATAATATTTAATCTAAGATTGTTTTGCATTCGATAAACAGCCACATAAGCCATTTGTCATATCTTGTTGGTTGTTTGTTTTTTTTTTTTTTTTTATTTTTACATAATTTTGATTTCCTTCTGTACCGAGCCACCCAAAGATTTTCTTGAGTTGCTCTCAAAGTGCACCAGATTAACTTTGACTCTAAGAGATTTTATTCAGTCCTTTCAACCCACGCTGTCTCCAACTTCGTTTGGGCTCTCTTCAACGTCTACCTCTTCTAGTCCTAGTATCGCTGTTCGTACTGGCTCTACTTCGGGCTCTGGGTCACCAAAGGCATCAACAAATTCCTGTAAAAATATGAACTAATTTCATAAAACGAAATAACGCAATCTAATGCGAAAAGAATAAAAAATTCATTAGATATTCAGCAAAAGACTTGAATAGATTTGCACATTCAACTGAATTTCAAATGAATTAACAATCAAAGTATATAGTATCAACAGTTTACTCACGTCTAAATTAAGTTCCACGAACCCCTCGCCGTTCAAAGATTCACCTGGTGACAAAATAATGACAAATTAGATGAGAATTGATTGAAGGACATTTTTACATCTTCTATTAAATTGCAAAAAAACACTGATAATACTAACTGGGATCTGTTTGCGTCTGGGTAGAGGTGATTGTATTTTGCATAACACCGCGTCTTTGAACGTCTGCATCTACAGCGTGAAGACGTTCTCTGCTCCTTCTCAATTCGCGTCGCATTCTTTCGCGCTCTTCTTCCCTGTCTTTAACTATTTCCTGTAATGATAATTAAATATAAGATGATGAAATATTATCGATTGTTTACATGAGAGTGTGGCAAAGAATTAATCATTGTATTAATTTCACTTACCAATAGCTGCGAGAGCTGAAAAGCCAACGAGTGACAAACAGGCAGCAAACTAGCGGATGGTATAGACGGGTGATGAGATAGAGCATGAGGACGAGGAGCAGGACAGCCTGGAGCTTCACAACTTCCTACAGCTGATACAGAAGCTCCACGAGATGCAAGCACGGTCTCAGTTTCGCTAACGTTTAACGAAGCATTCAGCATTTCCATTAATTGATTGGCTGAAAAAAAGAAAATAATGTTAAATGTTAAGTGTGGGAAGCAAAACAGTAAATGAATGTTTAGCTAATAAACTGGATAAAATTGGACAGGATAATTGGTCAAGTTAATTTAAAATAGTAGCACTAAGCAGGGAAAGACACATTTTCTATGTTTTCTTTTATACACATTTAAAGAAAGCCTCAAGGATACGATAAATAGCTGTAATATAAAATAATACCCTTGCTAACTGCAGCGAGCATTAACTCAGCAGGTTCCTTTTCAATTCCTGACGGTTCGGAAGCCATGTCTGCAAGGTGTTCAAAGTCTTCTCTTGGAACGTTTAAAATGTCTGCTACCAAAGCCTGTTTTTCGGTCAAGGCTTGTTTGATCAGAGCATCCTTACGCCGGAGACGTTCTGCAACAATTATTGCAATGTTCGTAACAAAGAATGAAGAGAAAATAGTTGAATAAATTTTCACAGTTTCTGCACATCGAATACAAGAGAAAACAGTTTTCTCGCTGGAAAGATTGAACTACATGGTATTTGAGTATAAAAAAATTAGATTAAAGCGAATCTTTCTCTTCTATACTCGAAATCAAATCCAAAGACTACTTTCGATCCAACTTTTTGCAAAATTAAATATCATTCATATTACCAATAGGTGTGAGAACAGGTTCCGCCAAATGTATGGGACGCACTTCGACTCGTACTTCATCAGGTTCGATGAGAGATGACTGAGTGCAGGTAACTAATCGCAAGGGATCTCCACAAGCTAGAAAGAATAATAATAAACATCAATTCGAATGACAAAACCAGTTCAAACGAATAAATAAGCAATTTGAACCTTACCGCTAGTTATTACGCTCTGTGGTTCGACTTGTTGAGGTTGTTGAGGTTGTTCAGGCTGCTGAGGTTGCTCAGAAGGTTCCTCACTAGCTTGAGGTTGTTCAATATCCGTTGGTATAGTCTCAGGCAGATTAGAATTTTCCTCTTCATCCCTATGTTCGACGTTAGCGCTAGTTGTTTCTTCCGTGGTGTTATTTCCCTCAGTTCGAGTTTCTTCCTGAATTGGTTTATCTTTGTTAGATTCACTTTCAGGTACGGCAGGTGCAGTTTCTTCCACCAGAGGCGTAGGTTCTTCCACAGGAACGACCGGATGTGGAGGCCTCCTACCCTCTCTGTCCCGTATTTTGTAGGCCTCGGCAGCTTCGGTGATGTGTTTGAACCAGATTTTTCTTTCCGCAGGTGAATTGGCTACTAGATCATATATCTGCGCTCCACTTTGCGATGTGTTTACCAAATACAACGAGTTCTTATCAACGGCATTGTGCCTCACAAGTACAGTAGAAACTTTAACTACTGGACTAAGTACGGCGTTCACCTGATTAGTGCTTATGAATTTAAGCAAATACTTTTCGTCCTGTCTATGAAGCAGGAGTATCAGGTCATCCAGGAGCACGACATGTAGGTCGACCGGTTTGGCACGATTAACAATTCGCCATTGAAGAGGTCCCTCGAATATGAGTTTTCTCTTAGTTATATCAAGATTTTTGAACTCGTTAACAGTAGAGTGATCAAATTTCTCAAAAGCCGATCTATCCATGGTCCTCTGAATCTCGGCAAGGCGATGGTGGTCTTCTGCCTCTTTCACAGCCTGATTAACTCTGTTTAAAACCTCCTTGCTTCGCTCCAAGCTCCTTAGTACGCCTGCTTTCTCCTTTTCGTTACTTGCCGGCGTATATTTGGCAAGGTTTTCGAATAGGAGTGGGTATTTTGTGAGCCTTAACATCCCTGTGAGGATGTGATCCTTGAGTTGAAGTCTGCGACAAAGCGGACTAGCCTCTACGTCATTTAGGAACGCATGGAGCTTAGGGTCCTTTTTACGCCTGTCTCTAAGCGCGTCTAACGCAACCTGCTGTTTTGCACAATAGGTCGATGCAGCTTGTTCGAAAGTTTCCCCAGCTGGACCGTCAAACATACCGAGAAGGAGCTCTCCCACGTCACCGACACACGGATTTTCCTTCTTCTTACTTTTCATTAAAGAATTAAACCCAGAATGAATCTCTAGCATCTCGTCCAGGTTCGAAAATAACAGCTGAATTTGGTCTGGAGGTAAAACCTGAGATTCAACCATCGGCTTGTGGAAAACTTGCGAAAGAACTCTCAGGGCTCTTACGTGCGACCGCTCTGTGTGAAATAGTTCTGAAAAAAGAAAGGGAAAGCATTATATTTGATTTATTCATTCATTTAGCAGTGAAACAAAATCTCAGAGCTTTTGTTCTCAATGAAACGATTAAGGCAAAGGTTTGGATCATTTGGATAAATAAAGAGGGCAAACGAACCGTTAATAACTTCTTGTCTCTTCTTTTCAGAGTTTGTAAGCCGTGCAAGAACTTCTTCTGCGACACCCTGGCTCCAGTCAGGAGGATCTGCTTCGACATCGACGTCGCTATCCCAGGAGGTGGTTGTGTTGGCGGATGTAGTAACGGGGTGAACATGTTCCAAGCTTGTACTTGGGCTGTCCAAACTCCTAGTAGACAAGCTGCTGTTGGACGAGCTGCCCGCTGAATTTCCAGGGAACGTTCCTGAAGCGTCGCAGTCACTGAAACCAGCCCTACGGTCAAATGTTAGCAGATCTTGTCTCGCACGTTGAGCTACTACCCCAGTATCCCAATATATTTTTTTAACAAATAAATAAAACGATAATCATTTCCATCCGTTTACTTAGTTTGTTTCGTTTATGCATTTCACATAGTTAATTTCGTAGACGTAATTAATTAATTAGCGAAATCCTGCGTTTTAATGAATCGCAAATATCGATATAAATGAATGAACAAACTGGCGATGTAATAAGTTCGAAGTCAGAAATAAATAAATAAACAGTATTGCATTTAATTACCGTAAATTAATTTTTCGAAAGACAATTTTTTTTCTATTTCAGTTCCTTATAAAGCAGAGTTTCGTACAATTGTTTAACGACCCGCAAATAACTTTTCGTACTTGATTCCACCCCCTAGTTTAAAAAAAATTGATGTAATCGTATAGGTACACGAAAAACTAGTTGAAGGAATATTAGATTTTTTTCATAATCCTGATGAATTTATTTGTACATATATAAAGTTCTCAAAATTATCCTGTGGTCAAAGAATTTATAAGATATTGAGTAATATTGTAAAACAGAAACGAAAAATACGTTTTTAGTCCACATTCGATAAGACCCTGCAATATCTAATCACGTCTTTCCACCAGGATAGGAGTTCTTCGAAATTGTGATTAGACTAGTCTCAAAGGAGAAAAACAAATTGATAAAAAAATAAAAATAAATATTCCTAATCTACGCCAGACTGACATACACCGACCTAATGAAAGAACACCCTTGCAATATCCGATATCGTCGAGACTAAAATGGAGCTTAAAAATTCGGTCAATTTTATAGGTCATTGTCATTTTTTCAGCTACAGAGGCCAAACTGGCTCTTAGAATTAATAGTATATATTTTTTTTAATGATTTTATACGGTAGACGCTGAAAATAACTTAATTATCTCTATACTACATAAATTTCGGAAAAAGTTAGTCGTCCAAATCTTCCCCCATATAATGGAGGAATAGAACGACCGTAGAATTTGTGTTATAGTACCTAGGTCTGGCAGTAAATTACACAGCTACATATATGTATTCGTATATGTATACGTGTATATATACACATACATGCATGTATATGAGCTTATAGGTCTATGTCATAGCGGCGGCTGATAAATTGCTCGTAGAGACAGCGAGGTAAAGAGAGAGAAAAGGACAGTCTAGGTCGACATTTAGATACCATCCCCAACGTTTCCATCCCCTTCTACCCTGGTCTGACGTAAAGCATCACCTTTATCAATTCCTTATACACCGATTCTCTCCGTGGGTAAGAGTTTTACTACCCACTAAGAAGAGATTGAAATTTTTTTTTTACTTTTGCTGCGTCTATATAATCGGCGGGGGAGTAAAGAAAAAAAACATATATCTGGGTATATATGTAAAAAACGAAAAAAATCGTCGGTCTAATTTTAGACGAACGATTTATGCGGTCGTAGTAAAAATAGGAAGTTAAGGTTTTTTTTTTGGTTTTTTGGTTTTTCAATTTTAACTACCTTTCCGATCTGCTCCGACGCTCGATGACATTGAGAGAGTGAGTAGTCGGAGGTAGAGTGTGCGATGTTGTACGATCTATTTCTTTAACATTTTTAAACTTTTTCGACAAATCAGTCGCCCCTTCACCGCTGCAGGGTGAAGTTGATAATTTAGTACTTTCATCGGTATCCGGCTGAGGCGGTATTTGGGTCTGATTTTGTGACTGACGTTGCGAACGGACGCGTTTAGAGCCACGTTGTCTCATTCCTTACCTTTAGGATCGATGTATAAGTTAGTAAAATGAAAAAAAAAATAAATAAACAAGAAAAAAAAACGAGAGCATGGTAAGGTTTCTTCTTCTCTTTCCTAGATTACGGCCAACCTTTAAAACCAACTATACTATAACTATATCCTGTACGCTTTAAAACTCGGTTCACCCCAAGTCTACAGCGTCCCGAAGTACTCGTAAAACAGAAAAATAACACGACAACATAAAGTTTCTAAAGTTCGCGAATCCTCAGCTTCTGGTATCGAAAAACTAAGATGATAATAAGAATAATAAGAAGAATAATAATAAGAAGAAGCAAACATTTCGATGGATTGCCTTCGAGCTTTTGAACTGTACGTCAATAGCTTTAAATAGAATACAGATACGTATAAATAGACGAAAGAAAACTAGAACCTATTTTTCGCGCAAGTATAGGTAAACATCTTGGCCATATTCATTATAGTACAAGGAAAAAAGTTGATAATGATTTGAAAAAATCTCAAATTGATCTCATTTCGTTTTAGAAACTTCGCCTATCTGACTCTGGCTCTGACTCTCGAGGTTTTATCCCTGAGAAGGCCGCTCCTATAAGTTTTGCCACTTTAATCAACCCTTATACCATACATCGAAGGGTTCTCCTCTCTCCTCGACATACATACAGAGCCGAGTATGTGTTGTAGATAAATATGTGTGCGTGTGTGTGTGTGTGTATGTATGTGTGTGTATAAATGTGCGAGGAGAAGCGGAGGCTGGGCCTATATCCGACTATTGATTTCAAGGGATCGATTGGTTCAAAAATAAAGGCGAAACGCAAAGACATTTCCAAGTCTCGCGGATCATCTCTGCATTTACCTATAGGTATATACCCTAAACCTAAACTACCCAAGTATAACTATGTAACGGTATAGTAGGGAATAAGAGCCAAGACCTTCGACGATTGGTATAAATATACTTGCGTATACTCGGAGAGGGTATTTCTATAGTCGGAAGATGAGATCCAAAAATCAATAATTTTTTTTTTATGTTGCTTTATAATAAATAATTTATATACTTATTGCGTAATTTTTAATTGACGTATGCCCATGATGAATAATCGTTCACGTAAGAAAAAAAAGAATGAAACTATTTCCTACAAGACTATATCGATATTTGGTCGTTCGATCGAATTTTTGTTCGAAAAAGAGATTGAAGAATTTTTTGAGTTCTTTAAAAAGTATAAGAGAAAGAATTTATATTCTTGAATAAAAGAGGAGTGAGTTTGATAATTGATTTGAAAAGAAGGCCGGAATATAGGTTTGTATATATATGTGTATACGAACGAGTGATAACTGAAGAAGCGCGCGTTGGCACCGCACACCAAAAATTATTACCCTACAATGCAGCAAGGTGAATATCATGCGGTTTTATTTATACCTTTCCTTGTATTGGCAATAATATTTGTTTCGATTCATTTATCAAATGAAGAATAAACAGTGTAACGTTGATCGAAACATCGAAGGTAATAAGAAAAAAGCAAAATAAATGAATAAATAAATGAATGAAGAATGAGAAAAAGACAAGAATCAATTTCTTCTACGGTATAATGAAGATTCTTCTATAAATCGATGTACTACGGATAAAACGTGTACAGGTATACATACACGCGTTATAAATCAATAATATCGATAAAACTTAATTGTTAATTTTTATCATTATAACGATAATGTCTTCATTTTTATTCGAATATCAAAATTGTTATAAGTTTAAAACTCAATGATACGTATACGTCAGTGGTGGAACGTATTTAAATGAAAAGTGCATGAAAATAAAGATAAAAGATCAGTATACGGAATACGGAAAAACGAATGAAGAAAAGTATGAAGAAAGAAAGAAAGAAAGAAAGAAAGAAGGGAAGAAAGAAAGAAAACAAAACCACGAGTAACGTGGGCGACGCGCGCGTAGGGAGTCTAGTTGGTTTGAGTTTGACAAGCGCGTCGTGTATTTGTCGCGATGTATCGCGGTCGAGTAACGCAGAAGGAATAAGCGTTTTGTATATGTAATATATACAAAGAGACAACCCCCGATCTCGCGTATAAGAGACGCAACGTCGTACTGAGGGTAAAAACAGCTCACCTATCCAACAGTTTTTCCCCCCTTTCGGACCCCTTTCCACTCAATACATATAACGCCCACGCGATTCTGCGCGGTTAGATGATACTGCAGCTTGCGGCGGCTTGCGGCACGACGGCAATTCTCGCTTCTCTCCTCTATCTATATACCCTCTATACTCTATACTATATATATATACATACATATGTCTATATACCATGTATATACATGTATGTATAAGCGAGAGAGGTTGTCGAAAAATCTATACCTACCTATCCCACATACTCTATATTATACCACCTACATATTATCCTTCTATACAGAAAATTTCATTCTGTATTATTTGGCATTAAAAATTAAAAATATATTTTATACCTAAGATACGTAAGTTATACCGAAATTTCTTGGCACGGATTGACGAAATCTAATGCAATGCCAAGTTTCCTGATTAATGAATACATACCCTACGTTATAATACATATGAATTTTGTGAGTCTGCAAAACGATAAGGAAATTTAGTGTGTGAAGCAAAATTTGGAATGCCTCCTTTTTTTCTCCGTTTTCTGTTTTTCTTTTTTCCTTAGAGAGAGAGAGAGAGAGAGAGAGAGAGAGAGAAAGAGAGAGAGAGACGGAGGAAGACTTTTGGGAGCAACGAACTAGAAATATGAAACCTAGAGTAGCACAAATTCTTGCATGCAATTTTCAGACTGAACTGCATCAATTGACGTTAATTGCATCTAATTATACGCACATATGGTGTATACGTGTGTATATAATACGAGTTTCGTCTCTCTGTCTATCTGTCTGTCCGTCTGTACGTACACGTCAGAAATAATGACTTTGGACATATTTTCTCTTTCTTCTTTTTCTCTTCTCAACCCTGTATTATATTATAGAAGTTATTTCAGAAGCCCGATAAATACCTGCTCGCGGAAAAAAATAAAATAAAATAAATAAATAATTCAATTATACAGTATATGAGTATAGCTACCGCACAGAGCCATTAAAACACAATATGGATATATTCACGAGTAGGTGTAACGCACTCAGACTATAATTTTCTGATATTTGTATTTAAAAAAATCGACGTTAATATGCATAGATTATAGAGTGATCGAATTATTTTGATACGATGATAAATTTCACATGAAAGTGAACATAAACTACCGAAGAATGATCGGAGAAGTAAATTTTAAGAAAAGAACAAAACTCACTTGGTCTTCGAGAGATTCGGGTCGCTGGTTTTTCGCTTTTCACGCAACTGTCGCTGTAAAAGAGTGAACAGATTTTATTATTCATTCCGAAAAATGAACACGTATCATCCTTTTTTTTTTCTTGTTTCTCATTCTCTTTTTTTTTCTTAAATATATGCCATAAAAATCAAGCAAAGATTATATGATGTGTAATATGAGGGTTCGACAGGTGATCTGCGGGATCTCGTTTCCCCTGATCGTTAATTAGATAACTATAAAGACCGTAGGGAAAGGAACCAATCAACCACCTGTTGCTGAAACGTTTATGAAAATACGATCTAATCCTGGAAATAAGCCCCTCGATCTGTGCAGGTGGTCGAATATTGTGTGATGATAAGTGTTTCGAATTAGAATATATAAGTTTTCCTCATTTTTTATTAAAATATGTATATATATGTATACATATATATTATGTGTATGATGCGATATGAAATTTTTATGAAAATAAGTATTTTTTTAATTAGCGCGATGATAGATCGTATGAATTATTCTAATTATTCTTACCTTGTGGTGTATCCGCTCCTTGTAACTTTCAGACCTGTTTATGTTTGATGTCTTTGGCTTACTGGAAATATTTTGCTGCACCCTAAGTAATCGCAATACCAAAAAGCGTAAATTAATATAACACACTATGTAAGTTCAATGAAAAAATTTAGAAATATAAAAAAATTTTACGAAAAAAAAAAAGAAAAAAAATAACAAAGAAAGATTCCAAAATATTGTACGTCTTTTTTTGTGTTTTTTGATAATGACGAATCAAGGATAATGCGTAATAAAAAATGTATCTAAAAATGATATGGATGTATATAGTTAATAATATCATGTCTTCATACATCTCCGCGATATCTTCCCTCGAGGAAGGATCGTCCATACTCTCGTTGTGTTCCGCCCCCGTACCGTAACCGGAAGTACGTCCTCTTTCGCTGTTACCACGCGCACTTCCGGTCCCAGCACCACCGCGATGATCTCCTAGATATATGAGAAAAAGATTTCGAAAAAAAATTAACCCTTTGTTTCCATTTTTATATTCCATATGTAGAGCGAAGACAGAAAGAAAGAAGGGACTTTACTTTTTTCTGTTTTAATGATATTCAAAAATCTTTGTATAATTATAGAAGTGCAGCGTTCTACTTTGTAACAGTTCATTGCTATTTTATACGAAATAAGAAGAAAAATAGAACAACAAGGTCGAGGGGGATCTCGACTTTGAACTCTAACCCTTGACAGAAAAAAGCTTGTTACCCGACAAGCTAAGAGGTCGACGCGTGATAATTAAAACAAGGGAGATGTAAAGCAAGGGGTGGTTTTTCTCCCTCGCAGACAATTGTTGGTGACTCAGGATACTAAAAGCACATATGCTATGTACAAGCGCATCCCCAAATATAACCAACGTCGTTTCTTATCTCGATACGTTAGACGCGTATAATGTTTTCGGGCAAAATACATATTGCTGCGCTTTTATGTAGAACCTATACCTACTATCGTTAAAAAGTGAATATTTCCGTACATAGCAATTCTTGTCGGGGGCGTATAGTAATAGCAGTCGTGTCGCGTTGGGGCGCCTAGCTGTCGACATACATTCTATCTCGCGCGCGCGCCCGCTTCTTCTAAATATAGAGAGCAATATTACCGTGGAATCGGTAGGTACGAACTACGAACTACGAAGCTTAGCTTACATTAGCTTCAGCTTTGCGGCGTTCGCATACCTATCTACCAACAAATGTATGCATGTTGGGTTCTGACGCGGAGCTCCGCGTGGTGCAGCCTCCTCCGTTTCCTGTCGGAAATCGGTAGGAGAATACGAGAACGAGATGAGATGAACTTGGAGAGGAAGAACTAGCGGGAGGTTTACGAAGGCTAAAAATACCGTGGTTTTAAATTTTTCTCTTCTTTTTTCACCTTCTTCGTAGGATTTCGGTTTTTATTCGGAAAGTAAAGCCGATAGATGCGGATATGTTATGAAGATTGTTAATAATAATAGAAAGGACATAAAGATCGAGGATTACGAGAAGGAGATATAACGTTATATGGAATGAAGTGAAAACTGTAAAAAATTCCTGCTTAAAGTCGCGTTACATTTTCTGATTCGAAGTCGCAGACCGTAGAAGAGAAATTTAATGCGAGAAATTATCGAGCAACGATCCCAATTGCTGCATTATTAATGAATTCCGATGATTATTGACGGTTTAAACGGTTCAACGAGCCTTAAATCGTGCGAAATAAATACGATCCTCGAACCGTTAGTAACGTCTACGTCGTCTACTCGTTAAACTGTGTTTCGTATATTTTATAGAGGCATGTACAACATACTATACTGTAATATACGATGTACGGAAGCATCTAATCTCGCTTCCTTCCTGCAGCAAACTACTTTTAACATCTGCACTCGAGTTTCCGCGTATTCCGATCTCCGAGACGTTTCTGTGCAATTAAGTCAGGTCTTAAATCTTCGAATCACACTTCGAATCGAATCTTTCAATTCGACAAATTAATTAAAGAGAAACGTATATGGAGCTCTTTCTTCTTTCTCCTGTTAGCTCCATTCTTATAACACCTATATATACGTATATATCTATCCCGTCTATGAGTATAGGTATATGATTAATAATTATAAGGCAACGTTTCTCTCTATTCAACCTGCAGAATCAGCTTTTCATTCATCGGCTGAGCTTATTCCTGGCTTGTTGACGTTCGAAAATAGAATAGTGTTTACATTTAACACGTGAATTAAACATCCCCTCAGCTATAGCGATCGATTATTTATTGTTACCATTATTTTTACCATTCATTAATGATTTCGCTTTAATTTCATTCAATTTTCGTAACGTTTATCAGCTTCTAATTAAATCTCGTCTGTGAAATCGTTGATAATTTTGACAAAAATTTATTGAAAAAAAGAGGGAAGATTTAACAAAACATGGTGACTAAAAATCGCCCCGAAAAAATTGCGAAAATTCAAGAATGTCGAAATCCTGATAATCCTAAAACCTAATATTGTACAGCCACGTCTTTTTTTCAAACATTTCTTACGCCTACGTGAAGATCTCGCGGTACGAGCATAAAGCCGCGGAAACGTCAGCCGCTAAAATAATCAGGTATTTTATAAACCGCGTTATTCGGATCTCTGGATTATAAAAATGTTCTTTTCTTTTCGTTTCTCGTTTTCGAACAATCGAATCGATCATTCGACGAGGTTTCTATGGAGTAAAACGAGAAGGATAAAATAATCTGTTCGGGATGATGGAATTAACCGATATACGTATTAGGTATGGGGAATTTTTAACCTGTGATCGATTCTTCCTGGGGCAATAGGGGTAAATCCAATCCTAGGACTTTCTTAGCTGTTGAATTAGCGGCGGGTGGTATTTTGTCAAAGCAAATTAGTATCTCTGTACTTCCGGCAATGTCCCCAGCACTGCGTGTTTTTCTAACGGAACCTAATCTCTCCCAAACTTTACCAGCGATTGAATTCTTGCTGTGAGTCGATCTCGATTTCAGAGATTTCGACTTTGATATTTTCGCTACTTTATTGTCTCTCGTTAACAATTTATCCGGTACTCCGTTCACCTGCACTTGTCCAACTCCCTGAATTCCTGTATTATACATTTCACGATAATTGATCCATATATGCAACTACGGCAGCAGCATAATTACAAGCATGACCGACACTTATATTATGATTTTATCTTTTTTAAACAACGCTTTGCGCGCTAATTAACTTTCCCGTATCATCATATGAATTCGCGGTATAAAAGAACGTTGATATTTCACGAAGGTAATTTTTATATGAAATTCCAACGAATGTGTGCAAAAAATTAAAAAAAAAAATAATACTAATAATTTCGATTAATTTCATGAAATTTTCTGTCCTTTTCTTCCATTCATTTTTTTTTTTCCTCGAAATCATTGAATGCGGAAAAAGAATGAAATACGGAAATAAGCGATTAGCGTCAAAGCGTCGTACCTAACGGTTTTATTTATTGATTATTATTTTATTCTTTTTTCTACCATCGATTTTTCGCGATTTCCTCGAAAACTTTCTCCTGTAGTTCTCCGAGGAGATTCTGAACTGACTGAATCCGCTAATCAGGGGTGAAGAATTTCGGGGGTGGGGAGAGATCTCTAAGGTCTTTCCCTCTCCCAAGGAGCTCTCTTCTCCTCTTCCTCCACCTCCGTCTCCTCCTCCTCCTCCTCGTAATTCTATCTCCAACATCTGTGCGACTCGTTTCTCTTTCTCTTCCTCTAATCTCTCCTCTCCTCTTTTCCAGCAGCAATTATAAATCGTGTATTTTTTTTTTTTTTTGGCTTTTTTACTTTACATATAATATAATTATTATCCGGTTACTCTTCGTCCTTTATATTATCCGCCCTCACTTTCTTCCACTCTGGAATTTCCTCTCGCGATGATAATACGAAGTAGTATAAATAATGCGAATATTTTTTCATCACAGAAATTTTCTATGATCCTTCAACGAGGTATACGTATACCTAATCGAAATTTGAATGAAAAGAAGAATAGATCGATTTCCGATAGAAAGAAAATGAGAATATAATCATATATTTATATTAGACGGAAAAAATCCGGGTTTTTATAGTTTATTCATGTATGTATTATATATAGTTATTGGTGTATCGGCGAAGCTCGTCGACGTTGTATCACTTTCGTAGAATTATTATGAATTACATATTGGACGTAGTTATTCCCTCACTTGAGTGTTCAATTCCATAAGATCGTTTCACTTTTATCGTAAATGACGAATATTACACGCGATCTAGTTTTCAATTAATTGAAGAAAGAAAAAACGGAGAGCAAATTTGAAGCCTTGAAATTCACGAGAATATATATGTATATTCATTTCTCTTTTACTTCTACCGGTTAAAATTGTATCTGCGATATTATACAGAAAATAGAGGTCAGAGGGATAAACATCTGGGGTTGACCACAGATGACTAAAGTTCGCGAAACTGAATGGTCTGAAATATTTTTTATATCTCGTACTGTTCTTCACGACGAACTTATAACGATAACGATACGACGATGAGAGGACTACTCGCGACTCCCAACTCGCGACTGTTAGCTCGCACTAGTAACTAACTAACTAACTAAGAAGAGAAGCGGTTTCCCTCTCGGAGATAACTAAACCACGACAGAAACGATAGCCAACGACAACGCTTTGCCCCGTCCCTTCCTCGACGCTACCGCGAGTCGTTCCTATACGATAGAACTGCAGACAGGAAACCGAAGCTAATGTATTTCAAACGACGAAAAAAATGCAATAAAAAGTACCCGATTCATTTATTTAATCTATAGAAATAAAATATGTGACTGTTTTCTTTTCTTTCTTCCCGTCTTTTTTTTTGCATAAGCGAATTGAAATTCAAGAATAGAAAAAAAAAAAATTGAAAAATTTAGGATAAAGTAAAAACAAAGAAATATATAATTTTTGATTATATTTTGGAAAAGAAGAAGAGCAAAAAAAAAGTTAATAAATTTTTTTTTTTTCTTCGGAATTTCGAAATTTCGAAATTCATTTCAGAACGTTTTAGACGGCACGTGCGTGTTATAGGTATTTTCTATCGCGGGTTCAAACTTCGGCTTGAATTCCTGTGACTAATCCTATTTTAAACAGTTGGAAGTTTCCCTCGGGAAGTTAGGTCTGGTATAGTGCATATGCAGTTCCACTGCAGACAGTATAATAAGACAGACGTAGGAATTAAAAATAAGCAGTGTTTATATATAGTCTTCCCTCGGTCGGGTGTGAGACTAGGTATAGAAGTCATATAGGTATACCACCATACGACAAGTGTAGCACACGATGTAAAAATTCATCTGGTTATATCGCATCCATGCGCATATATATACCTAATATATATACATGTAAAACGCGTATAATTCGTTGCTGTTAATTAATTTTTAGCAATTTTTTTTGTTTTCTTCTACCATTTTTAATCGTATATGCTAACTAAATGAGCATAAAGCAAATCGTACTTATCTTATTCCACCAGGATGTGGTTTTTCGACTCTCTTGATACTTCCTTTAACTATAATGTACCGGCTTGAAAATATAATTTTTATTCTATTTTTTTCCCCGTTCTACTCAAGCTCTATTATACCGTATAATATGAAAAGTGTAGAGAAATTATTATCCACGCATTCTACGAGAATGCTAACAAAACAATTACGAATTTAACGAAGGGGGAATATTAACAGCGGAAATGAGCGGAGGATATTCATAGTTAATTGAATTGGCTATGGTAATATTTATACGAAGAATAATTAATAGGAAAACGAAAATTATTAACCAATATCGATCACTCCGAGCGAAATACTTATATCGTATCAATTTTTAATACATTACCACACCCGACATGTGTGTACCGATTATATTCTATATTATACACTTTGTTCAACAGAAGTGTATATTTAACGAATGTGTTACAGTTAATTAATTGAAACGTTACTCCGCAAGCTGACTTTAAACGGGGTTAAGGCCCTGGATGTAAGAAAGAGTAAAAAAAAAAAAAAAAAACTGACCAAAAGTTAGCAAATTGAAACGATAATAATTACGCTCTGTACTGTTTGAGTTTAATTCTCGCGCGTAGGATTATATTTATAAGTTTAAAGCTTTTAAAATTCTAATTATAAACGATGGTGTAATTGTTATTGTATACGGAGTTAATTAGCTATACATACACAACCTCGTTATTCCTTTTCTAATATTGATTTTCACCTCTTTTCTTTTAATTTCTCGTTTCTTCCGTTTTTACTTTATTTTATTTTATTTTTACTTTTTCTTCCTTTTTTAACGATTCATAGACACACACACACACACACACGCCCGTAACTGCTTATACTGCTGCAGCAGCAGTACTTCAGGAATATATTAATTCCGAAGCACGTCTCGAATTTCGGCGCAACGAAAACGTTGGCATTTGACCAAAACTGTTTCCTTCCCTATTGCATGCACTGTATAACACCATTATACACCTATACCGCGATACAAACGTGTCGTAAGCAAAAACATGAATTTCTGAAAAATGTAAACACTGGCAAATATGAAGTAACCCCAGCCGAGGATAAATATATTACAAGATTTGAATAAGTTTTTTTCTTCTCTTAATTATTCAATATGATATTACGTAACTGCATCATTTCCCAAGATTATCGATGCAATAAATGAAGAAATTTTATAAAATTAGAGAGATAACGATTCGTATGATTAGGAATTATATAGGTATTCAATTATGCCGAAGCATTACGAGAATTCAAACGATTGAAGATAGGAGAGAGGGGGAAAAAACAGAAATACAGCCCGAAGTGACAATGAATTCTTCGTAATCGTACAGCTGGTTAGAAATAGCTGTTTTCTTGATTGGAAGATAATGAAAACGATTCTTGATAGGACTCGGCAGATCGATAAGTGAATTTTCGATGTAGACATGTACGTATATTTTCAAGTGAAAGTATAATACTGACCTTCGAGGTAAACGAACCATTTCACTTTCTCGATGTATTTACGTGACACTCTGCCGTACTTTGGTACGTATTGTTTGAAAGGCGATGGTACGAAATGCCGCATATTATTTTTTGACGTCATTAGATATGAACCAAGAAATTTATCAACCAACAATGTACGACGGTGAATACGTATACTGGCAGATTAATACTATCGTTATTGTTATTATTAATTTTGTTATTATTATTATCGGTTAAATGATGACTACGACTAAGATGACGATAGCTTATCTCTTTACACTTTGGCACGGATAATGTGTTGAGCAAATCAACGGAAAGAGAATTTGAAGCGAAACGCAACGAAACTAACTAGCAACGAGTTTGCTAAATTTCGGGAAACTTTTATCTCGAACTCAAACACTTTACATAGAATTACTGATCGTATGTTAACAGCGATTATGTACTTGGAAAACTGTCGTATATATTTATTTACCAATTTGCGGACGAATATCAAGATATTGATATTTGCAAATCCTAGATTTTCGAGATTATTATTGAGATTCTTAAAAGTTTCTTAAAACAATAAGATCAGAGACAAGAAATATATCTTCATAATTCATTCGTTGAGTGAAGATTCGTTGAAAAAATACAGACTAAATCAAAACGCTGCACTTCATTCAATTAGATAAGATAGCAAAGAAAAAAAGAAAAACTCACCGTTTTCCCCGTCTGTCAAAGCCCCGCTATCGTCTTCGGATTTCTTGACTCGATCGACTGAAAGAAGAAGAAGCAAAGTATCTTGGAATTATTTGCTGAATTTTGTCAGTTTATTCAGTCGTACTTTGAGAAAGAAAGTCGACAATTTTTCAGTGCCTTATTTCCATTTTTTTCGTTATATAATTAAAAGAGAAAAATTGAGAGATCAAAATAATAAATTCATCCTTATTACGATTGTGTAAAAAATGCTGCGAGTGGTGATGATGAGACGACGGTGGTTTGCGCTCTGGTCTAATTCGTTCCATAAGTTTGCTGATACGGTCCGGCTTCTCTTTTCTAACAACCAATGGACCGGGACAACTTTCATCCACTATACGAACACACTGGCGATGTACGTTCAATGAACAATCTATAATTAAAGATGAAACAGAGTCAAAGATAAAATATTTTAATATTGTGGTCTAATCATCCAAGTTATTCAAAATTTCCCATAATAAATAAAGATTAAGCCATTTGAATGACTATTGGAAGCAAATTTTCTGAAATTTAGACGAGATTTTATTTATTCTAATTGAAAATTGTTGAGAAATCAAATTATGAACATGTATAAACGTGTAGAAGAGGCCTTGCTTACCACTGCACTGATATCCCTGCGGACCAACGCCCCAAATGATTAATTGACAATGATTGCAGTAGGTAACAGTAAAGTATTGATGAGCTACGAAGTGGTGTCCTCGAACGGTCAGTTTCCTAGTTTTTCCGGTAAGCAGTCGTGCTTTGATGTTGGATTTATCTTTTGAAACGAAGGTTGGAATTCGGTCCAAAGTAACCACTCGAACTTGGAATATTTTAGTGAGTATTGTCGCGAGGCCAGCTGCTGTTGTAAACTCGCGAAAATCAACTCTCTCCTTTTCTATGTCTTCCCTGAAAATTTTATTAGATTATAGAAACGAAAAAAAAAGCTTTTTATAGATAGAATTTGTTGAAAATTTCGAATTCGCTGCTTCCAAAATGGGAAAATATTCGATTGTTGAAGCCAACTTACAGATAAGGTTCCATTTTCGGTAGGAGAAAAGTGTCGATGACATGTGCCTCTCGAGCTTTATCGTTCGTGCTTTCGTCAAGCTGAGCGTCACACGGTCCGAACAAAGTCCCCAATCCTGCTGTTCGCTTTTGTTGAAAATCTGCGAGTTGTTCGTTGAGTTCCTCTTTTGCTCTAGCTCTCGCCTTCCAGAAAATCTGCAATGATAAGAAAGCAAAAGAAGATAGTAACATAAGTAACACCATTTTCATCTTTGAAATACTTTTCCTCAATTTTTGTCAAGATTTTCGAACAATGAGTCGAATACGCAACAAAATGGGCAAAATTCATACAATTACCTTTCTCAAAATTTCCTCTTTGTCGGATTCCTTTAATAAAACTTCG
This sequence comes from Tenthredo distinguenda, assembly GCA_947538915.1. Classification (NCBI taxonomy): domain Eukaryota; kingdom Metazoa; phylum Arthropoda; class Insecta; order Hymenoptera; family Tenthredinidae; genus Tenthredo; species Tenthredo distinguenda. The sequence continues at coordinate 3,296,942 of OX384535.1, forward strand.
TCTATCTCCCTAGCGACGTTTTCGTCTACGTTGTTTAGTCTTAGGGGCTGAAAAAGAGAATGAGAAGAGATTTTTAGTTGAAATTAGGTGTATCATGGTCAAACGAGGTATAATAGGTATAATCTTCCAAGTAACTCACAGCACCAGGCACCAGAAAGCTCGAATGTATTTCGTAGGCCCATTTTCTCATCTCTTTGGCATTTCCTTCCTTATATAAATCCGTTATTAGGTAGAACAACTGCAAAATAATGGTAATTCTCGTTGTTAACTAAAAATATTGTCTGTTTCGATAATTTTCGTTGTAAAGAACGAATGAACAATGAAAAAACCACCAAGTATCCATCGCATGTATTATCTAAGGTTCTAGAACAAGGCATAAGTCCGAAGACGATTCAGGATTTCAAAATTTAAGAACAATTATTTGGAATAAAATCGGAAATGGAATGAAATGAAATCTATATAGGGTAAAAACAACCAATTATCGACGATTAAAGTCGCTCAAAACATACATATGATAAGAAAGAACTAAATAAAAAAATTTGAAGAATCTAACCAGGCTGGAAGGATCGCTATTGGATAGAACATAGTTTATGAAAACAGCGAGATGTGCATGATGCTCCCAAAGTCTGGATAGAGACTTGAAAGGTCCGTGATCTTCAAGCTGACCCTGAAAAGAATAATAATAAACGAATGAATACGAAATCAAAATATGTTATGTGCCTCGATAGCTGACAATAACAAATATACGCCGACAGTCTCAAAGCCAGAATGAATAATAATTTACAATAAACACTTCCAAGTCAGACAATGATAATTAATTATTATCACAAGTGAGATACTCACGACTTCTTGATCACTCATGTCGTCATCCTCCATTGACATGATTGGCTGTTGTAGCGGCGGTAAACCAGGACTACTCTCATTTAGTGGACCTTGTCGAACCGGCGATACTGTGACAAAACTCTCTCCCGTACTCTGTTGAAAAACAATTCGAAAAAAATATAATGGGAGAGAAAAGTAAGAGAAATTATATGATTACTTGATACTATTGGAGTCTTTTCTGTACGCAAAGACTTTCTAGGATTAGAAAATGGAATTACGAAATTTGGACATAGACATAAACGAGTTTCAGATCTAGTTTTTGTTTTTTAACTCACATCGTTAATTGTGGAAGAAGAGAGCTGATCCGACCCTAAACAAGAAGATTGAGGATATGGAGGTGGTGGAGTTCCAGGAGGTGTGACATGAGGAGGATCATCTAGATCGATGCCACTATGTCGTCCTGATTTAGATCTAGAAAGATCATTCATAGATTCCGAAGCAATGAGACGTCTGCTTGCCTCGGCAGGTGAAATAGCTGGAAGATTTGTGGTCCCCAATTGTTCAGGGCTTGATTTTGTTCGTTGATGTTTGTTCAGGGTTGACATAGAGCTTAGGTTCGCTCCCTGTGAAAACTGCATTGGATAGGCATAATAATTGCATTAATAAAACCTGCATTTTTTCACATAGTAAAGTAGATTAGATATAATAAACACCAGATAGAATAGACACATTATTTATTCTGATTATATTAGTGCAGAATAATAAGATGATAGAGAAACATTTGTTCGTTTGCTTTAAATGGAAGATTTGTAAATAATTGCTAGAAATTTTAAAGACGAAGAGGAAGGAAGTCGGTCTAATGAAACTGAAAATAATTTGCTCAAATTATCAACGACAGGTATTGGATTAGAGTTAGTCTTTATTATTCACAAGACGATCGAGAAGTATGTGTATTTATAGATGTTTTGCCCAATCTTCGCGATTTGTGGAAACTAGGCAACCCTCGAAGCAGCAAATTTCAGCGTTTGGCAATAAAATTTATTTGCTAGTGTGAAAATGAAGAAATTGATAAATCTGTACTGAAATGAGATGTACGCAAAAGCTTAAATCGAAGATATCATCAATTCAAGGGTTGCTATCTGTTCAGCGATACTCAGCAGCGGATTTCTTTTAATTTCAAGCATGTGATTGACCCGCCCATAACTCCCTGAAGTCAGGTCACATACATCAGCGTTAATAGAGAATAGTTTGTATAATAAGCCACATGTCAGTATATACATGTAATATGAATTATAATTTTCACCATACACAGCCTTATACCTTGAAAATGAAAAGCTGAACCGTGTATCATGAATGGATTGAAATAAAAAAAAGAATACCAAGTAGAATGATTAATTTCTCATCGTTTTCTAATCTCAAATTCGTAACTCAGCCCCCTTGATAAGTAAATTTGTTTGAAAGATGTCTGTAGAATTCATATTTCCGATTGATTAGGTGATTAGGTGATTAGGTGGCTACTTACAGAGATAGGTATACCGTGACTGTTGGCAGGGGGCGTTAAATGGGTCAGCTGATGTCGCTCCAGGTCCGACTGGACAGTGTTGTGGGTGTTTGATATTGGTGTAGGTCTAGGAGGCAGCGGCGGAGGAGCTAGGCTTTGCATTGATAAGGATTTACGGGATGGTAATGGTGGCGGTACGTCGCTTGGAGGTGAATAACGACTCGGGGAAGGTGGAGTGTTTGTTACCAACGAGCAAAGCTGTAAGAGAGACACAACAAAAGCTGTTAGGCGAGGTTAGCCAAAGCCTAGCTACGTGTAGAGACGCTCACACCCTTTAGTTACCATTTAATTTATCACATAAATACAATAATTATTATATTTTATTTTGAGGGTTGAATAAAATAAAATTAAAAAAAAAAAGATTTAATTAAGTTAAATTGAATTAATTTCTCTTTTTTTCTTTTTTCTTCCTTCCTTTCTTTCTTCTCTGATACAGAAAACTTACAGAAATCTACGAAGCTTTAGCCAAAGCTAGTTTCGTTAATTCCGATCAATAAACAAATCCGAGAAGTTAGTCTAAATTTATAAATCCACGAAATAAACTGATTTACGAATCGTCGAGTGAGCAGAGTCTTATTTTAAGTTTTTACTGCCAGAAGGGAAATCTGCGAAATTTATATCTTTTTTATTTTTCTTTTCCTTTTTATTTCTAATTTCGGACTGGGTAATTAAATTCCATATCATACAATATACCACCTATAGATATTAATGTGTATAATTTTGCACTGCATCTGTTAGAAAAAGCAATTTTTATTCTATAATACCTATATGAAATCGAGGCGTGTTTTTGCAAGCAGAGTTCTTTAAATATTCACAATTTATATACACATCGAAAAATGAATAGTATAATAATACCTAATTTTATTTAATTTAAATTTATTTTTTTTCGGCGTTTGACGGGTACGCGAGAGCAAAAAAGCAATTTTGATTACAGAAAAAAAAAAAAAAAAGAAAAGTTATAATTTGATAAAAACACACCTGATCGTTGGTAGTTATAGCTGTAAGCTGGTCTTGCAGGGTGCGTATCCGCCTCTCGGCGCCCGCAAGTTCGGTTTGTAAAGTCGCGAGGTTGTTACCTCCTCCAGGGTTCGCTGCAGCTTTAGCCATATCGCTACGCAATGTATCAACCCATCGTTGTTCCGCTTCTAACATCTGTTGGAACGTGTGAACTCGCTGTGTTTCTAATTGTCGTAGTTTTTCGTGCTGTGGAAATTTTTTTTCGTTTTTTTGTTTTTAGAAAATCATTTCATTAACAGTTCAATTATTTCTTCATTTATTTACTTATTTTGTTAATATCTAATGGATTATATACCCACGCATATGCTTGAATAGGTATTTGAATAGTTAGTGGTATAAGAGAAATGTTCGTGAGTTTTGTCGTCGTTTCAGTAATTAGAAGAAAAGAAAAAAACGGGAAACAGACATCAAGACAAACGAGAACGGAATAAAAGATCGAAAAATTGATAAACCAATAGTATATAAAGCATATAGAATGAGGTAAAAAGTAAGAAAGAAGAAAATATAGGTAGAAATTACATAGCTAAAAAAAATAAAAAGCTGAATTGTTGCGAACTTTGTTTCCGAATGTTGGAAATTTTTTTTTTTTTTTTTTTCCTACGAAAATAAGAGACACATCATCGTTGATATATTCGGTGAAAGATTTGATAGTTCATAAAAAATGGTAAGAAACCAGCGGTTTTTTTTCCGTTTTCCAAGTTCGCAACAATTATGAAGAACAGGTGATGTAAATGTGAGAAAAAAAAAAGAAGGACAAAATAATAAACGTATATAATAAATAGTCTTACGTTTGGTTGTAACAGCGGTGAGCTAGAAGCGTTCGGTGATCGTTGTGTTAGTGAAAGATACGATATAGGATCAGAAACAGAAGACGTAGTAGATGATAGAGTAGTAGTAGTGGTAGTAGTAGTAGTAGTAGTAGTAGTTTGATGAAGAAGGTGCAGTTCGTTGCCAGTGCAGATAGTAGACGGAGATATTGACTGACCGTAGAATTGAGGGTTGATGGACGATTTTGGACTTACGTCGACGGGCTGAGGGCCGGTTATACGGGCACTGCACGGCGCGCCTCCGGCCGGTGCTGTCGAGGCCCTGTGAAGGGACGTCGTTGACGTTGGTGAAGATACCATCGCCGGACTACCGCCCGTCAAACTTGCCGGACGTTGAATTTGGTGACCCGTTAGTCCCCCCTGCAAACCTGTTGCAGGTTTTTGCTGTACCGTCAAAACCACCTGCGTCGATGCTATACGGGAACAGAAGAAAAGAAGCGAAGATTTTTTGGGAGTGTTTTTGTTATTTTTGTTTTTTCGTTTTCATTTTTATACCGGTTTTATAAAAATCGATCGAATTTTGTCCGAGATTCTGTTCTTTTTTTGTATTGTTTTTTTCGTCCGATCTTTGCGGATTTATATTTTTTATTAAAAACGAGAGAAAAAAAATAGAGATAAAAATTAGGCAATATTTTCGTGCGTGACTGGTTTAGATTCCGAGAATAACTCTAAGCCAAGACCTATGCGGGAACTCAACCTGGCGACAGTAGGGCGGCGTAATTTTGAATTTCTGACTCAGACGGGATATTATTTACTTGTACATACATATATATGCATGTTCATACGTAAGAATTAAAATCGAAGAATATTTGGAACAGAATTTTAATTTATGCAATATTGCTGGAAAATTTATAGATAATTGTATTTCCGTAGGGGGAAAATCATCCATGTATTTTTACTAGACCGCTGAATGACGTAACGAGTAATAAGTGCAATTAGAAAAAAGCAGAAAACGGAGTAGAAGGAAATGCCAAGCGATTCAATTTCTGTAAATAAACGTACAGTCACACACACAGGTTGAATCATTGCAATTAACGATATACGACGATAATAAAACGTGGTAAATCATATCGTCGTCGATTCGTTAAAAGTCAAAAATAAAATGACTAAAAACCTTATGTTAAACTATAAAAGATGAATAAAGTACCGCAGTAAAGTTCGACGGGGCTCTGGTCCCAGGCACGTTTTAAATCGTACGTAGTTGGCGTTCTCATTAGGAGCATGTAATATATCTCTTTAAAGAGATATGTACGATTATAGAGCGATAAGATTTCGATGATTAGAAAAAACGAAAAGAAAATTTGTTGGGCACAATATTTTCTCTCTATTTTCTATGCGTATAATAATTTCTTTTCATTTTTATACGTAACATTCATAATTCCAACTAATTTCACATATTCGAGACGGGGGTTTCGATGCGGGTGGTTCGATCGATCGATCTAATGAATATTATATTCGCCGTTAGGTATAATATAAGTAAAAATCGCGAGGAGACGAACTACAACTGAACTGCGTAAAAAATTTCACTGCCTATAAACTAAGGATATCCTACCGCACACATGTACATATAGACACAGATGATCATGGGCGCGTTAAGAAGAAGAGAATTTTCACAAGAAATAGTAGCAGTGAGCTGGCGCGCGCGCGTTTTAGACGACGAATGCCGACGACGTTTACCAGCGGGGAAGACCCGGAGGAACCTGGGGCATTCTTAAGAAGATTGAGGAGAGTAAAGAGGAAGGGGTTTCGAAGGAGGGACAGGTATATCTATTCGTCTACACATCTATATTATACGATGTATTAATATGAATGACGAGATCATGTCCAACATATTAATGGATTTGAGTATTTGTGTATAACCGGCTAAAAAAAAATCGTCGAAATTCATTTGTAGAAAAAATAAATAAATATGAAATAAAATTATTGAATCATAAGCCTGATACTTTTTTTTCTGATAAAAGAATATTGTTTATTATTTTTTTTAAATTTCACGAAGATACGTTTTATTAACACGGATTACGAGGAAGCAAGTATTTTCACCGGTATGTGAGAAAATTATATAGAATTAACCAGTTCCCAAGATTTTCTTTTCTCATTCTTGGGTCAAGGGTTTATTATTCTGTACACTTTCGTACATATATTTACGTAATTTAGTATTTCTTCTTTTCTCTATAGTTCCTTTTTTTTATATTTTTTCCTCCTTTCTTTCTAGCGGTCAGTTCCCGTCAGGGGTATCTAAAATTATCCCGAAGGACGTGACCACATACAGTAGTGTGGGTCTAGCGGTGGAGAAAAAAAAAAAAAAAAATTTTTAATTTTAATATTTCTCAGAACAAGATAAACGACGTGTGACGATCAGATAGACTAACTAACAAACTAACTAACATAAGACGAGAAACAGAAACGTGGCTCGTCCTAGAATCTCGAAGGTTATATATACACATACCTATATGTATGTATATATATCAAAGTATATACGTATAGAAAAGGAGCAGACTAATATTAACAAACTGTACCTTAATTCTCGAGAAGGATATATATATACCCATATGTGTATTAGGTATGATTAAACTATAATACAAGTATATTATGGTAAAATCATTCGGTAATACATAATAATATAATTGATGCGTTATAGAATTATAAATAGAAATGAACGATTAGTCAATGTTTATACGAAAACATTAACAGAGTTATATTAAATCTATACCTATATGGCAAAACGTACGGGAATATTGCATATATAATTAAACAACTCGACGATAAATAACATCGTGAAATAAATCTACGACGTATACATGTATTTTCACGAAACCACCGTATATTGTTATATTTGTTTTTCATTGACAAGAAAAAAAGAAAGAAATGAAAGAAGAAATAAAATTGATAGAAATTTGGAATAATATATGTACGTACGCTGGATCAATAATAATAATAATAATAATAATAATAATAATAATAATAATAATAATAATAATAATAATAATAATAATAATAATAATGATGATGATGATGATGATGATAATTTTATGTAACGCGATTGAACTCAATCGAATCTATATAATTATTATGATATAAGATGTGTACGCGCCGCGGTGTATGTATACAGCATCATAAGTGCAGAGGCTGCAGTATAATGCGTAAACCCGATAGTATGCATGTACGTAATACTAATCGAAACTGGGATCAGCGGGTATATTATTGTGTGTGAGATATAAAGTGAGAGAATGAGAGAGAGAGAGAGAGAGAGACTCGTTACTAAACGTTTTGAAGAGAGATCGGGAGTTAGTGAATACTGAATAAAGGCCACAGCCATGCAGCGGCCCGTGATCCATACCGCAAAGAGACCAAAGCAGCATAAGCGAGAGACGGATTGTCTGACGGACGGCAGTCACCGCTATAAACTTACGCGCTTACGTCAGTCATGCTTCTCTCGCGGCCCCGAAGATATATACCCTATGTATCTACGTATGTGATATATACATACGTAGATGTGTGTCTGTATATACGTCGAATATAACGTAATGATGATAATAATAATAATAATAATAATAATAATAATATAACAACAATCATAATAACAAAGACAACAACAACGATAATAATAATAATGATGATAAATTAATAATAATTCGCGACATACTTTTTCATTTATTATACAATTTTACAATACTTGTGCGTAAATAAATTATTCACATACATTATATTGTTGTTATTTTTGTTATATTCGTCTATATTCACGTATACATGACGAGAGGTAAAGTAGCGCGAAAAGGATTTTGTTTTTTTTCTTTATATACAGGTGTATAATGATGATTTTTCAATAATTTAATTGGTCCAAAAGGGGAACAGAAAATTATAAATTATACTCACATTTGATCAGCTGGACAACGTCAGTGTGGGTCGACTGCATCACGTTCACACCGTTCACCTACGGAGGTAAAATAATATATGTAAAAGAAAGTCTCGGAGACTTTTCGTCGTCCAGGTATAGAGTAAAAAACAAGAAGAATAAGAATAAGGAGTATAAGGACCAACGATAAGAACAAAACTGGCGCTGTTGAGAATCATAAAATAATAATATGCCCGCTGGTGCAGCACCGACTTTTATGTTGACGTTACGGTGATAGTATGCGTGGGTATTATGTGTAGCCAGAATTCTCGGTATATACATTATTACGATGGCTGGTAAGGTACAAGTATTGCGTCTCCCATGGGCCGCAGACACGGATGGTAAAAATTTCTGTACAAATAGTAGGCGAACGAGACATTTCAAGATTCCAAGAATGAAATTTTCGGTATTTATACATAATATACTGCTGCAGTATTTACCGAAAAACTATCGACACCGAATGGAGAATTCTTCTTTTTATTTTTTATACGCTTTCATTGAAATAAATTAACCAAATTCTTAAACAAGGAATTACCTTGATTATTTTGTCACCAGAGTGAAGTCCCGCTCTGGCCGCAGCACCACCTGTAATCAAGTATTGTTTTTTTTTTTTTGTTATTTGCTTGTTCTTTATTCTTACAGACGACAACGAATAAAGTAAATATAGGTATATAACTATACCGCGATCGAATTTCGCGTATTTATAAAACATCGAATATAGGAATGCAACATGTATGAAGGGTTAGAGATTCTCGATTATGATAATATGGATATATATGCACGCTATTCATTTCTTATATTACGACCTTGCCATATTATCTTTTGCGCGTATACCGCACGCGATGGTTAAGTGTGCGATTTAATAAAACATTAAGCGTAAGGCGAGATTTTCGCGATTATCTATACTACTATATATGTATGATGAAATGTTTTTTTCTTTTCTTTTATTTGTTGTTTGTAATCTAGGACATGATTCGATTTTCTTGAAACACAATTTCCTTCCTATCTATCTCTTCAGCTAATTATAGTTAGTTAGTTAGTCAATTACGACGACGTAGACGGACGTACCTTCTTTCACAGATTGAACGTATACCGGGTTATCCCCGGATACTTTCATGCCGTATCCGGCATCGTCCTTATATACAACTAGGGTTGCGATCGGCGGGGGTTCACCAACCCCGCTACCATTTCCACCGGAGGCGGCGCCGCCACCGGCACCACTACGACGCAGACCAGCGCTCCCATTCATCCCTTGCATCAGCTTCGCACCTCAAACGCGGGCTCACCTCTGCCTGTTTAACCGATGAACTGATTCACCTGTTTTAATTTTAGAAAAACTTATTCTTATTCCTTTTATCATTTTATGTATATAATATTGAATATATATTGAATTTTAATTATCACGAAACGAGTGTCCTAATAACACAAAAAAGACTAGAAAAAAAATCTTTAAAATATCTCTCGTTCTTCCTACGGTGTTCAAACCAACACTGCAGCCCGCTGCCGTTGTTGCTGCTGCTGTACGAGGTTCTGTAAATATCTGCGGTATCTTTCGTTATACCCTACTACACCGGTTATCGCAAGGCAGGTGTTTCCTGCAACACCTCATCCGGCATCGTGTATTATAATATAATCATAGAGAAATGAAGAAGAAGGAAAAAAAAACAATATTCTGACAACTATTTCCTTTATTATTGATAAATTATTATTTATGCATCTAATTACTCGAAAGCCGAGAGTAAAATGTATAACGTAATCTCTATTCCGATTAGTGAAAGAGATTCTGTTGTTGGTGGTACTGCCGCTGTCCCAGGTACTTGGTAATCGCTAATCTTTATTCGCGCTGTGCTTTTTTACAGGCTGTAAATCTAGTCGAGTTTAGTTTATAGTTATACGTTATTATGTAGATATACCAAGGCGTAATAGTATGCGTATTGTATAGGGTAAGTAGAAGTAAGTCAGAGTCACGTGGACGCGTGTTGCACCGTTGAACACCGAGAGATTCAAAGCGAAACGAATAATATGTAGACCGAGGAGCTGACTGGCTGTATATGCTGCTTGTGCTCGTCCTCGTGTTGGACGTCGTTTTAAATTTCTACGTATGTTGTACATACGTACTACATATACCACGTTTACTGTACTTTATACCTATATAAGATATACATCGTTTGAGCCGTTAATCCCCAATCCATAATTATGATGATACGAAGTAACATGTGTATGTAATGATCTACGTGCACACACATATATGTATGTATATATGTATATATGAGAAGAATAGATTAGATATTACTTAACGCAAACGTAAAGAACCAGAGTTGGGGAACGTCGAGGACACTGAGTGTCAAATCGCGTTTTACAAAATACAAGATCGATTTATTGTCATGAATTAGTCACAATCTTTTGTTTGTTTTCGTTTCCCTCTCTCTCTCTTTCTATATGTATAATTTTTATTTTTTCTCCCTAATCTTGGTTCAAAATATTCTTTTCTTTCTTTCACACAATTTGAATTTCACACAACTCAATTTATCATGAGTTTTACATTATAATATATTTATGTATGAATAATATTAGAGTGAAAAATATCTCTTCCACTATGTCCATCATCATGAGTTTCCGGATTTCAAGAGGCAGCGATAAATTATCCATTACCAGTGGTTTATCTTCTGGTGGCACTCGGTTATTTATATAATATAAAAAAAAAAGAAGGAAAATCACCACATACAATACAATATGATAGAGATAAGTTTCCGTCATATTATTGTTCGAAGAAAAAATAAGAAAATGAAAGAAACGAAAAATAATTTCAGCGAATTTGATAAATAAACTACTTGAAATCACATATATACATATAAATAGGTACGTGTATCATACATGTACGGAATGCATGATGTTACGCAGGAAAGCGTCCCGCAAGGAAGAGCCTTGCATAGTCGTACGTGTTTGTACCGCCCATAAAGACGTGCATACGTAGATACATACAAGATACACACATGCATAGTTACATACGTAACGCGGAGCCTATGTCATAGGCAAAAGGATATTTTATAGTTATATGTACGACGTTTAATACGTGGAATACATAGAACGTTTCGAATGACCGGAATCTATATTTGTTATTGTTAAAAGTTTACTTCCGAGCTGTAGATGAGTTAAAAAAAAACCATAAATGTAAGAAAAAAAAAGAAAATAGTCCACGTAGATTTACTGAGAAAAACAAGGAGGAAAATGACGCGGGGTTTGTAGAAGCGAACATAGAGCGATTGACAGACGGTCTTTTAGTCTGACAGGCTAAAACTATCGTCGTTCAGTTCTGTTACCACGCTAATTAAAATCGCGTATTTCGAGGCCAAACGATCTATGTATATACGAGGAAGAATCATTGAGGTAAGAATTTTCGTTGAACTTAAGAACTATAAGAAAAAAACGGAACCATAATTCGTCCTAAGAAGAAGAGAATTTTTCTTCAATCTATGCCGAATAAAGTGAGGCTGCAGGGAGTTGTTGTAAAGGTGGGTGATGATGTTCTGCTTACCTTTCATTTAATCCAGCGCGTATGATGTGTTAATAAATTCCGATCTAATATTGAAATCACTGTTGATAACGATGATCACCATGTATTAAATACAACTATTTAAACAATAATTATATCACAATGCCATAACAAAAGAATACAACACAACACATGAACATGGCTGGGTGACGAATAATTATTATCCCTTTTAGTATACACTTTCACAGCCACATCGCGTTTAGAGGAGGCATTTGTTATTGTAAATGTTAAAAAATATCTTTTAAAAAAACTCCTTATTACTTATATACTAGTTGTATAAATTTACTCGTAACATACGCCACTATGAAGGCACTGATTTTTTTTATTATAAAATGCACTTTGAATCGAACAAAAATACACTACTAACAAGTGTCAGCCATCTTGTATCTGCCCGAAGCACAACCCATCGTCCCGTCGTGCATTGCGGCTGAGAGTGGTACGACGGGAGAATGCGAGAGCAAACATTTAAATCGCCGTCTTCTGCTCAGTCGATAACAACTCGAGGAAAATATTCATATTATTCTAAACTCCTTTATTTTTACCGACGCTGTCGCTTTGAAGTTCAAAAGAAGACATATATATGATTAAAAATGAATAAAAAAGATACTGATTACAGATACGAAATTCCTTTTTACAATTACGATTTTATTTAATTTATACTCATCGTTTATATAGTTATGGAATAATAATCGTACGATGGATAATACTGTTGAATGTTTGTAATGGAATCGTATACATAATAAGTGGCCGTTTTTCATTCACTATCATTTATAGTTCATCACATGCTTTGTAATTAGTCACACACGTTATAGAAATGACTGAGGACTGAGTCAACTCGTGGTCAGCAATCGGAATACATGCATATATTTGTTGAATTTTCATCTATACTATAGATTTAGGCTCATGCCATAGATTTCATTCTGTCGACTGTCCATTGCACAGTACGGCGGTGGATGTTTCAGAGCGTGATATAGTTTTGGATCATTTAAAAGCAAAAAAAAAAAAGAACCGGTAAGTTTTGTAATTAATAAAATATATAATTGTACTACCTCGCTCTATAATATATCATGTAATTATAAAATGTGAAAACAGCTGGTTCAAAAATATATGAAGATTTGGTCATGATTGTTTTTTAATTAGTTGTATAGATACCAATGATCAATAACAAGTTTCATAGGCTATTAATTTGTTCGCAGAGGCCTCAATTCACTAGCGACGTATAGATATATCATGTATCATCACTTTTATATTGTCTGTGACATAATAGATAATGAAGAATATATAGTTTCCATACGACCAATCTCCGGATATCATAAACCGCAGCTTCGTCGCTCGTCAGTAACTTATCTCGCATTAAATTGATAAGCAATAGTGTCTGGCCGTCGTATTATGTATTTTATTTACACTACTTATTATGACATTGGTTATACGCATTAATTATCAATCGATGATGAATACTTAGTATACTAATGTGAAAATTATCGTCAATTATTTGTTATCACTTAAAATCTCAACACCAGCGTTTTATATTCGATTTATCTTTTAATAAACAATGAAAAAAGAAGGCGTTGCAGTATGCAATATACGCTTCGGAAAAAAAAAGAAACGAAAACAATACTCCTGCTGCCAACACGTGGTGTCATACAGCGCGTGCGCAAGACTTGCTGTCTGATGTCACGCGGAAAAACTCCCATGATAAAAAAAAAAAAAAAAAATGGCCGCCGCGCGGCGGAGCTGCATACGTCATCGGTCACGATTTTAAATTGTTTTTATTTCATTGACAGCTGTCAGTCTGCCGATCACAACACCTTGGTTATATCGAGATGCGGCAGATGCTTAAAAACCAAGATATAAATTAACGTAAACATACTAGATTACATCCTCACGTCTTCATACTTCATTCACAATGTCAGAATCATGAATAAACTAACCAAACCAAAAAATACCCACGAAGCACATAGAAGACAAAAAATGTAGAAATCCTCCAGAAAACAAAACATACAACAATTCGTTGGAATAATCTGTAGTCTCTTTTTTTTCATTCACAGAGAAATTTCATAAATTGAGAAATAAGTTGCGTACAATCAATATCAACGCACGTAATGGACATCTCAACAAATTCCATAACAAACGACTACACTGAGATAGTGAGAAGACTGCCTTGCAAATTGCGGATAGCCTACGGCGTTGGACACGTATTAAATGATGTCTGTGCTTCTATGTGGTTCACTTACCTCATAGTATTCTTTCACTATGTACTTGGATTCAGCGCTTCTTTGTCGGGGATATTATTTCTCGTTGGTCAAGTGGCGGACGCGTTAGCCACGCCGTTTGTCGGTTTACATTCAGACAGAAATGACGATTTCTGGTTGTGTAGATATGGAAAAAGAAAAACTTGGCACTTGTTGGGTGAGAAAATAAAAACGATATCATTTTTTGATCTCATTTTGGCTGAAACGTTTGAATTATGCAATTCTTTACTCGTTTAATGATTTATTTTTTGCCTCGCAGGAACTATCGCCGTGCTAATTTCGTTCCCGTTCATATTTTCACCTTGTATAAACTGTGAGAGGTCTCATCAGTGGGCTCAGTTAGTTTATTACTCTGGATTTGTCATTATATTTCAATTTGGATGGGCATCTGTACAGATATCACATCTTTCTTTGATTCCTGATTTAACACCGACTGAACATGAGAGAACAGAACTTACTGCTATCAGGTACATTGGATATTCTTCTCAATTTTCATACATATTCTTTGATTTCACAGATGATTGCTCTGGATTTATTCAAGGACCTCAAAATCCTGGAAATAGTATCACATTTTATTAAAAAATGAAAAACCACGTGAAACAACCAATTGAATAGCAACTATTTCGATAATTATACGCTGCGGGTGAAAGGGTTGATGGATTTCAATTTTGTCAAGATATTGGTGTAATTCTAAAAACAATTTTCAATTTCGTTTGATATAATAGTGCAGCAAACGATCCAAAGAAACGATTATTAAGTCTAGTCTTTATGCAGACTTTTTGAGACACCTTGCAGTGAAATTGTTTAAATTGTGTTCACAGATACAGTTTCACCGTCTTTTCAAATGTCCTCATTTATTGCATCACCTGGGCTGTCCTTCACATAACAAGTGATGAATCTTCAGAGTCCCAGATCGGACCTAAAGACGTTTACCATTTTCAAACGGTAGTCTTCATTGGATTGGCGATTGGTACCGTTGCGTCAATGATATTTCATGTATTTGTCAAAGAAGGTGCTTCCAGCGATACAACTGGTATTTGAAATAAATCCCTAGCCTTTTCTATTGAATTTTCTCAAAAGTAAAAGAAAATAAAGAAAAAGTTTGATAAATTTATTGATTACAGGGCCTCTACTACGCAACAGAAGATCTGCGGCTACTTTATTGAAGGATATTCAGCTCTACCAAGTAGCAGCAGTCTACATGCCTACTAGACTATTTGTTAATATATCACAAATTTATATCCCTTTATATTTACACCAGTCTCTAGGGATGGCAGCCACTGCTCTGGCCATCATACCCTTAACAATGTTTGTTAGTAGCTTTGTGGCTTCTTTAGTCATAGAAAGTTTGAACACTAGACTAGGAAGAAAAGTGTCTTATTTTATCGGAGTATTACTTGGCGTGGGTGCCTGTCTATGGATTAGGTTTGGAGAAGGAAATGCATACGTAACATACGAAATTTATCCAGTTTCTCTGCTGCTAGGTAAAATACACACAAGATTAACGCCTTCCCAAACAGTTTTGCGATATAATTGAATCTGCATCCATAACTATCTTATGTTTTCAGGCGCAAGCGGATCTGTTATGTTAGTCACAAGTCTTGGGATAACGGCTGACTTGATAGGTCAAAGTACGGAGAGTGGAGCTTTTGTCTACGGGGCTATGAGCTTCACTGATAAACTTAGCAACGGATTGGTCGTCACAGTGATTCAACATATGCAAGTTTAACTTCTTTAATAAACGGAAAATTATCCAGATTCCTCGTTTTTACATATTTTATTCAACAATTCTAGGTGCCCAGGCAGTTGTCCAACTTATTACAGAGACGTTCTCACGTATGTCTGTGGTGGAGCAGCAGTCTTTGGATTACTGATGCTGATTTTCATAAGGCCGTTCGGCCATAATGAAGGTAATCAAATAGTTTTGAAGAAGGATTGTGTAGAGGACTAAAAGTTTCACAATTCTTATTAAATTTCATCGATTCTCGCTCAATATATTTACAATCTTGATGTAATTTGAGGAGATTTGGGTGTCTTTTGTTGAATTAGATGATTGCTCATCACAGTACATAAATAGTTTTGAGTTCTGTGATTTTCAATCCAGGTATTTGAAAGCTGTTTTAAAAGAAATTGGCAATTTCATTCTTTTAGATTACAGAACCTTGACTGTACCTGTGTCCGTGGATCCAGAGCTGAGGGAAGATTGAAGCAGAAACTAATATATCGATAGTTTATATCTGAATAGTGATATATTTTTTCTACTATTTCTGTTATCCGAGATATCGAAGTACGCACTCTGAAATCTCGTGAAATAATCCCTTCTACTGAGTTACATTCGGCATGCTGGGTGATCCTACGACATCAATTATATCAGCTTTTACTTCCGGTTCAACTTTGGGTAGAAGGGATGGTGGGATGGTCAAAGTCTATAGAAAATAAGAAATAAAATGATATTAGTATTGATGATTATCAAAAACGCTTAATCTTAGTTTTTAATATTCAAATCGCATTTTCACCTTGCCAGGGGCTAAAGCTTCGTATTGATGTCGCAAGGACTGAAGTTCGTAGTCGCAAGTAGCTAAAGCTCCCCTCAGTTCATAGTGTAGGACAATATCGCTGCGCAGTTCATTGAATTGTTGGCAAATTTGTTCGGTTGGCGGCGGGTTTAGTTCTATAACAACAACAAAAATGAAACAATAAAATAGACAAGAAATATTTATCTCATGTAAATAACAATGTAAATCGTATGTGTAAATTTCTCGCTCACCTAAATGAAGTTCAGTTAGCATTTGTTCAATGCTTTTCATTTTCTTCTGACCAAGACTGCTGGGCAACTTAATTCTCTGCGAGCGTAGACTCACTCCGCTGTTTTTAAAATCTGGAAACTTTATTCCGGCAGATTCGACCACCTAAAAATGAACAGACTTCGTTTATTAGCTGAGGAAAACACTTGGCCAGTTATTAAAGCAATAAAAGTAGAAAACAATAAAAGAGTTCTATTTTCTGAGTTTTCCCCAACAATTTCTTTCTTACGTAACTGAGATAACTGAAAAATAAGTCTAATTAAAGTTCATGAAACCATATGGAAACTCACATGAGAAGAGTCGACTTTTGTGGGTCTATTTCTATTCGAGCTATTATTTTTCTTCGTAGATTTTCTCTCAGTCTTTCTAGGATCGACTTGATGGTCTGCAGCAGTGATAAGTTTCTGCAAATCTTGGGTTTTACGATCTCTCTCTTTTTTCCTCTGTTCAATTTTCCGCAGTTCAGAAAGCAGAGTCTGCTCCTCTTCTACTTGCTCCGGGGTTCTATCAAACAGTTTTTTCAGCTGTTCCTTTCTCCGCTTTTCATGCTCCGCATCAAATGTGTAAATCTTATCGTTGTGCGATTTGGCCCTCGTCAGAGCACCGCATACCTGATAATACCTGAAAATGAAGAAAAACAAAGTAATAAATCACTAGACATTAAATTCAGATAAATTCTCTTATTCTCTACGCACCGTTCTTTAAGATCTTCTACCGACCGATCAGAAAATTTGTTGCGATCCCATCGGTCTTTTATGATAATAAATCTAAGGTCAAATCTTCTGCATAAATCAAATAAGTGGTCAGTTTCTGACCGTGTCCATCCACTGGTTACTAAATGTTGAACGTATTCGCCATCCGTGTAAGACGGGATCGGAACTTTTTTGTTAAACTTAGCGAATGGATATTCTTTTCCAGCGTCAGCAACTCGTCGCCAATGGTGAAATACGGCGCCGTCGGTTCGAGCCGGGTTTGTAAACGGAGTCCATTTCCACGGTCTTACTTTGCGCATTCCTAGCTTAGCTTTAGTTTGTTTATAACCTTTTCCAGTGTCAGTTGGAAAAAGGGGCGGAACTTCATTGTTGTCTTTGCAGAGAAGTGCGAATACCTCGCGATGCATACCTTCCGGCCTTTTTGGGACTTTGTACTCATATTTTTTCTTGTTCTTTTTGTCTACACCAAATATTGCCTCTTTTGTTACCTCCGACGCGGACGGTACTTCGATGTCGAGTATATCGCGGACGTCAGACATTTCTTTTCTTTAAATAAGTGAAGAATGTGGAAACTTAGAACATTCGTACGTCAGATTTTTCGAGAGTTCACTTTATTCGGCTTTTAGCTTTTGGAAATGCTGATCCGTTTATTCGCGAGGAGAAAGAGGTTAACTTCCACGAATCACTACATGTTACACTTTTTCTTTGTTTGGGAAGAGTCAGAGTAAGGTCAATATCGAAGAGAGTGAGTGTAGTGAAAAGGATTTATGATTTCGAGATTGACGGGTTCATTTTCATGCATTTATTTAGATGGTATTTATTAAACTTTGACGAAGCTGGTGACAGAATGCGTCATTTAAGGCTATCAAGGGGGTCCGGTCATTTGTTTCGAGCGTTCGCAGCGCCGCTACTGTTTTCGAACTAAACTCATCAGGACCGTGCTGATACAAAGCACGGACATAGCCTATGACGTCATATCATGTGTGTAGTCACGACTGAAATGTTATGACCGGTTTCCATAGAGTTCTGTATCCTTCGGTCTTTATCCGGGGTGTAGGTAAGAAGAACAGTAGAGTCCTCTTCCCTTTTATCCACCAGTCTTCAAAGTTACATCAACGCGTTTGCGCGTACTCGTTAGTGACTTGTGATAATCTGACAAGATAATATTTGAATACTTCTGCTGAAGTTGTTTAACGACCGTTTTGTGAATTTATTTTCTCTCGATGTGACCTTCGTGACAAGTTTATTTCCTAGAGGAAATATTTAGTGAATAAACAACTCTACTGTATCTAGATGGTTAAAATGGAACATGCTAAAGATGTAGCACTCGCAATAGAAATTCATAATCGGTTAAACAACAAGATTGGGCTGACAGAGAACGCGATAATACCGGAAAATGTAAGAAGAATAACATCGAACAAAAACTTCTACTCTATGTATATGTCATTTTTCAATCATTAAACAAAACTAATTCAATGAATTCCCACTATTTATATCCTTCACGTTCCAGAACCGGTATTAAAGATTCTTTACATTACAGTATCAATCATCACAGACATAAAATTCGTCCGTATTTTCACTGAATTCATATAATCTCTTGATAAAGTCTTGAAATAATGTTGTGTATCTAAGAGAAAAGAAATGAATTTAATTCCTGTGTCTCTAACCTAAAATACAGACGCAAGTCATTTAACATTGTTCAACGGGTTATATAAGCTTAGAATCAGGAAAATATCGTTATTTCGCATTGATTGTATAACAATATTATTTAACATGTTCCAAGTTTCTAAGCTTGAATAAATACGCAAGTTATTTTACATTGTTCATCAATTTACATAAGCATAGCATTCATGGTTACATATTTATCACAATGATTGTATAACGTATCATATCGCACTAACGATTTTCTAGATGAAAGAAAAGGAGTACGAGCCTAGAACATTGATAGATAATACCTTAGAACTGATTGATCCAACTCCAAATATTCACACATTATTTGTACAATTCAATGCCAGATTTTTCTGGAATAAACTACAACCAGTCGAGGTGAAATGGAGCAACAAAATGACAACGTAAAGTTTAATTAAATTTATTGAATCAATAATCACATGTTCAATACATCAGAAATAATGAACATTGATTGATAAATCTATGTTACAGATGCGCGGGAGTGTGTTCTTTCCATCCGAGAAATTGCCAATGTATAATAACGCTGAGTGCCCCTTTACTTAAACTACGACCAAGAAAAGATTTGGTAGAAACACTTTTGGTAAGATTGACTTTATCTGCTGTTCAATTTTTGGTATTTAAATGAAATTATATTAAGAATAAAAAGGAGAAAAGAATACTTGATCAAAAGCTAAATTCAAAAGACTTAACTACATTTTATATTCAATTTTTCAGCACGAAATGATTCATGGATATTTATTTCTTACCCATAACAATGGGGACAGAGATGGTCACGGCCCGGAATTTCATAGGCATATGTATCGAATAAACAAGGAGGCTGGAACGCACATAACGGTACGCTAGCTGAAGAATTCTATCCTTTAATTGCTACTTATTGCATATTAAGCAATTTAACATCAAATAACTTAAAATTAATGATCTAGTTACGCATAATGTAAAAAAAAAACTTTTACATTTTCATATGAATATAAACTTACGACTGTTGTATAGGTGTATCATAATTTTCACGACGAGGTGAAACTCTACCAGCAACATTGGTGGTGCTGCAACGGTCCGTGCCAAAAGAAAGCTCCATATTTTGGAACTGTGCGTCGTGCAATGAACCGTGCACCGGGACCTAATGATAACTGGTGGAATATGCATCAGCAGACTTGCGGTGGCCAGTTCATAAAGGTCAGAGAACCGATGAAAAAACCGGCGAAGAATAAAAAGCCTGCAAAAGAAAATGCAAAGAAAGTAGAAAAAATTCCGAAATCCAAAGATATATCAGATTGGCTTACCAAACCTGACAAGCCTAAGAATTCAACAGCCGTTAAGGCGACTGTTCCTAAAAAAACAACTATCGGTAACCCTGGGCCTTCTAAATCAACTAAAAACTCAGTAACTTCAAAAAAGGATTCACCGAGCTTCACAAAGCTTGGAAATACTTCTAATAATATTCATGGATGGGGCATCGCTGGTCCTCACAGTGGCAGTTCTCTCACCTCAATATCGCAAGGAGGTGCTAAATCTCCGAAATTCCATGCCGTAGGAGTTCTCGGGGGTTCTGGATCAGGGAAAAGTAATTTATTGGATAAGTTCGCATCGCCAAAGATATTCGGCCAAAGTAAATGGAACAGAATATCCGGATCATCCAAAGGCGGTGTGAGTACATCGTCAAAGAATTCAATAGTGGATCTTACTCAAACACCGAATAAGCGGAAAAGCAACGATTCTATATTATTTAGTACTAAAGTGCCAAAACTAGAAGTTGAAGATTTTCCAGAGATGGCAAACTGTCCCATATGTAATGAAATAGTCGTTATATCTGTACTAAACGATCACCTAGATGAATGCTTGATATCGACATCAGTAAGCGATACGAATCAAAGCACAACAAAAATGCCTGAAAGTCCAAACAGCGATCACAATGATTTTGGTGAGAAAAGTAATATCAATATTGTATGCAGTCCTATTGTCATCAGTGACTCTAGCGGTTCCGAAGACTTTGAAAGCCCGTCTATTATCGAGGGGAGACAAAAGTGTCTGGTTTGTGACTCTTTTATAGATCCAGGAGTATCATTGAACGATCATTTGGAAACTTGCATAGGCTCTGCATTTATGGACGACGCATTCCCTGAAATTGAAGAAAATGATGAAAATGAAGACGGCAATAAAATTTCAGACAAAAATTTTCCCTGTCCAATTTGTATGAGTTTCATTCACGAGCCCCTCATGAATGCACATCTGGTTATCTGCCTTAACGAAGATCTACTAGAAAATTAAGTCTAGTAAGAAACGACGAGATTGTAAAACAAAAATAGTATAATATAGAATAATTTTGATTTTTTTAAATTATTACAGCCATGTTATTATGTTTTTTGTCACTATGTAAAAGAAATGTATAGTCATTATTTTTAATTTTATCATATAATTACTCTTACGTTGTTACCATTCTCCGTGTTTGCATATTATGTTTAATTCTTTTGAACAAATATTTTTTCAAGTTAAGACTATCTTTGCTAGTTTTTTTTATCGATAGTTAACTACTTGCTGGCAGTTATTGTTATTACTCATTATTTTATTTATTAAAATTTTCTTATTTTTTCTAAATCCTTACTACCATAAAATATTATACTGAAAATGTTGTAAAATTGGGAAAATTATTTGCTGCAATATTAGGACAGTTTGGCGAATCCACACTCTCAATTTTCAATACATTCCAAGTGCGTTACTGATAAATTTAACATTTACCATTTTCTACCACATAATCAGGATACTAATATACATGTACTAATATTCGAATTTAAACATTGTTTAGAATAGATCAAACCAATTGAACTTATTTCAGCGAAAATACTAACTTCCCTAAAATCCCTTGATGAAATATGACCAAGTATTATTAAATTAAGATCATCAACTTTTTATTTATAGTATAGTATGGAGAATAACCAGTCCCAGATCTTTTTTGACTAATATATTTTCATAGTTTTTATCTGCGCATACACACCATTACTATAATAATTTTGAATCCTAAAATAAATATTGTTATTTTTCCAGAAATGACTTGAAACTATTCATTATAATTTCCACCTGCCTTTATGTCGTTTATGATCGTTATTATTTAATAATTAGATTATAATTTAATGGAATACAAAGTATTTACGAAAGAAAGTAATATGTAACTAGTACCTACACTTATGCATTTTTTTGGTAGAAAATATGTCATAAAAAACTTTAATCATCTATTATAGCAAACTAATTATGGTACTCTGATGTAGAGAAGCTAGAATTCATGTCCCTTCATTATTACCATTCGCACAGAGACCACAAGTAAATTCTAGCACGTAGTTAGGATATAATAAAGCTACTTGCTCCGGTGTCCAGTATACGAACAATGCTATATCAGTGTATAAAAGTTCAACCGTGTTATCGCCGACTCTTATTCTGAAAATAGAGATTATTCATTAATGAGAAAACAAACAAAATATATCAGATGAATATTTTTGAGATTATTTACAGACAGTTGAAAATAAAAAAGATGTACATAAATATGGAACTAACTTTTTTGCTTTCATGTCTTGGGACTCATAGTTTCTTTCCAATTTCAAGTTTACATCGTTATTGTAAACAGATCCTTGCCCTCCCTCTGATACAATTTTTATTTGGTCAGTACCTTGGTAAAGTCTGAAAGTTAAGCCACTTGAATCGCTTTGAGACGTGACGGCAAACCCTGGCTTATTGCTATCACAATGTCCAAGCAATAAAGTCTCCTGGTTTTGAGGAATCGGGGTTGAAACGTTGTAGATAGATCTCAATAGTTCTGGCGTCACCAAACAAGTGCCTTCAAAAATTATCGGATACTGAAATCATTTCGTTGACATAACTCTAGCTTTAACTTGTATAAATAACTTACTGAAAAAGTTTTGAACTAGAAAATTATCCCAATATTTATGCAGTCTTGTCCTCATTAAGAAGTAGTCTATAATACTGGGGTTCAATTTCAAAGAAACGTGCTCATTGTTCACTTGCATCTCTGCTCTACTTGATCCTCTTGGAAATACTCCGCTGATTAATAACTGATCTGATTGCGAGCGATTAGTAATGCTGCTCTTGCTGTCTATCAGATCATAGAATGCTCGTAGCTTCCACGCACCTTTCAAGAGGAATTTTGGTAGCTGCGTCAAAGTTATCATTCCTCATCAACATTATCTCCAAAGTTTCTGCGATTTTTATATCTAAGTTCAACTCACATTTTTGTACATGATTGTGGCTTCGTACTTTCTCAATGTCGATAATTCTCTGGAAGTTTGATAACAAGCTTCTGAATAAGGGACGAAGTCCTTCCCCTCAGACTGCTGCCGACAATCGTCATAGGGCCAAACTTTTGACTTGCTTTGCTGTATTTGATCCCTGCTTATTTCACCAAGCAAATTCAACGATATTGATGAACCGCTAGAGTTTCCTCCCGCTGTATCAGCATATCCCCAATCTACGTTTAATTTGACTGTAGAAGAAGAGCTTGGAGTATTACTCAACAAACTCCACTCCCAAGGATATGTTCTTTCTGCATCGACACAGATCTGAAAACGTTACATCAGATTAAAGTTCGATTATCATTCAGCAAAACATATTCAATGATCCTATGATCAGATATCACAAAATCGGTGAATGGATAATTACCTTCCAAGGTGCTTCTCCTGCTTCAGTTCTACTTCCGTCAATTTTGAGCCTGTCCGCAGTCCAGTCTATAGCTTCGTAGAGTATAGTAACATTCCATGCTTGTAGAATGGTCTCGGACCCGATTGGTCGACGGGTGAGAGAGATCAAACGTTGCTTGCCACTTTTCAAATACTCTACTTTCACCTAAAAGTATCAATGAATTAATTTAGGTATTTATTCTTAATTAAAAATAGTTTATTGTGCCTGATAAGCACCTCAGTTGGTTGTGGACTATACAATTCTATATGAGCAGCAAGTCCGCAGCTGCCTCCAGGTGGTACATAGGTAAAGTAATCCATAAAGTGAAAGCCCAGAATACCCGACTTTAAAGCTGGCCAGATTCTGTTGGAAAAGAAAATTAAATTTCACAAAGAAAAGCATCATCAGTTGTACTATACTTACTGATAGTTACTGCGGTGGGAAGCCATTATATCAGCGATTAAGCGGTCTTGTGAAACGTGAGAATCACAGTTGAATACTTCCACATTCAGTTGCCCCCCAAGTTCGGGCGTCTTCAATTGCAGCAACGTAAATTCCTGGTAAGATAATAAATTACAGTTTCATGCAAACGAAATTTGAGATTACTACAATGTATGAATTATGACCTTTGGCTTGTTTTCCGGATGCTTCCTTGCCGTGTAGGTCGAAGGGCAATTCGCACACATAGATCTCAGCTTTTCCTCGAATTTGGGACCTCTAATGCTCGTCGTTGTTCTCACATGTGCTGTTATACCGGTAGTTAAATATTCTGAAAAGCAAGAGAAAGGCTTATGCTATATGGACTATGTTCATTAGTGATTTAACTGCCAATAATAAAATTACCCAAATCACATTTTGCATACCTGCGGGTGTAATGTAGGAGAAGAATAGCTTCAAGTCAAGACCAACGGTAATATTTACCGGAAAGTAAGCGTGGATGGATTGAGCTCTCTGTGCTGCATACCACAAGTCGGTCAATGGATTATAAGTTTCTATGGCTTCGACGCCATGAATTGATGTGCTGAAGAGAAAAATACAGTGCGCTGATTCAATGCGCTATAGCTTACTATTATTGAGTAGAAAGTAACATACCGCAATATAACATGATTGTTTCGGCCGAGCGGTATGTATGTGAAATCTCCTCTCATAGAGAATAGGGATGTTGCGATTGCCGAAACTCTAGCGTTAGTTCCGAGATCAGTCACTTGTGTAGAATCCATGGTTAATGGTACGTTGATCCGTTGTTGATTGATGTGAAAGGCCATGTTTTGAAATATGTAAGCGTATTCAGTCAGATCCATTAAAACTGCGCAAGAAAACAGGCCGGCGCAGGTCAACATAAGAATTTGTTGTGATTATCTGAGACGTAAGTTAGCAGCGTTATTTATTTTACGTACACTTGTAGCCCTTTTTGATGTTAGTTTCATTCAGATGTAAACACAAGACTGCTTTCCCTTGAATCTGAGCTATTAATTCTACATGGACCGGCTTCTCTGGTCGTTGTTCAATTTTGAATTGTTTTAAGACTTCCAATATACTGGCAGACTCTCTGTGAGGCGCTATTTTAGCCAGCGCACCATCAGCCTTAATGTATAACTATGTAAATCGAAATGAAACAATTATTCTTCATTCATTCGTTCCTCTTTTCGATCATAATCTCTCGACTCACCGAGACTTGATTCAAGTTAATACCAGCTCCGTGATTATTTAGCGTGATGTAAGTTACAGTAGGAATATTTGAGACAGGATTCCCTATTATCACAGTCTGAACCATGGCCCCAAAGTGTCTATACGTGTCTTGATAATCAATTAAATAGTTTCCTGTGACCAGGTGTTTCTTAGTTAACGGCTTGCGAAGCACGCGTGTAAATTGGGCGGCAATTTGACCTCTGAAATAATTCATAATGCAATAATATCAAACGAAATCCTGAAGAAATCCTTTTACATTAGCAGCAGAGACAATCGTGATCTCACATGTGAGTATAGCAAGGGAAGTTAGTCCTTTCCATCGACTTTAGAGTCGTGTAAAAGAAATTGTACAAATGCTGGTCAGGCTCTCCTTGCATATACCAGTAAAGAGATATCAATCGATTAGGCGACGGGCTCGAAACGATAAGCAAAGTTAGCGCTGCAACTCTGAGCTCCAGATGCTCCGTTCTGTTAGCAAAAATTGGCCAGTAGACTGGATGAATCTGTAAAAAGCGATTATTTGAAAATGCAATTATTAGATGTAATCAAATCAAGCATTAGCCAGTTTCTTTAATCACCACGTCGGGTCGCAGAGGAGCGGTAGGCAACGATGCCCAGGCAGCAAGAAATCGCAAGTGTCTAGATCTCGTGGAATCACCACGCGCAATTGGCTCCAAGAATTCAACAACTTTACCAAGCTGAATGTTAGCGAGGCCTTCAAGCCAGACCATTTTCTTCTCGTACTGTTTGCTATCTGCAACATAGTATAGTTTTACATAATCGTTTGGACCTTGGCTCATCTCTTTGGGTGTCACCAAGTACCTGTGAATTTGTCAAGATAAAGGCGTACGTAATCATCGAGCATTTCGTAGGGGCAGTATATGAGACAAGTTTTGTAGATGAGGGTGCCATAAGTTAGGATTGCTGTGTTTTGAACTTCGGAGGCGATACTCTCGGGAAGATTGAGTAAAGCCTGTAAATCTACGAGCAATTCTACGTCGGGCTTTTTCACATGAAACGGCAAGTGTGTAAGAAGTTGAACTTTGGTAATATCAGAGACTCTTTTTTGACGAATTAAATCCAAGACAAATAACGCTGCTTCTCTGCTTCCGACTTGTGGTAAGGCTTCGAGAAACAAGTTCCTGTAAATTAGATTGTTACATTTCGTTTTATATGATAGCTTTGATACTAGCAAGTGGTATTGATATTTAATCTACCTTACAGTTTCTTCTTTATAACTTGTCCCGGATATTTCATCGTAAACTTTCTGCAAATCTTCTCGCTCCAGCATACCCATCTTATAAAGAAGGTCAGATATCGTTGTGTTGTGTAAATTTTCTACCTCAACATCGAGCCCAGGATTTTCCAAGCGTCGACTTAGCTTATCCAACAAACCACCTATCTGTAAAAATATGATATATGAAATTCATTTGTGTGTGTACTCGGGTAGCATTGATCTCTTATACCCAGATTCATCTATAGGCTGAAATTCACTTTATTTAGTCAAACTTTCTCAAGATGGAACACCGAAAGTTGTAACAGTACATGAGAAAACTAGAAACGCTATATTAAGATGACCTTACAATTTTTCTTCACTTTTTTATACGTTATCACGTTTCACAGGAGTATTTATAGAATCTATATCCGACGCTATTTGACCCATGAAACTCCGCTATCTATTGGACTTTCTCACTTGTAATTATACAACTTATAATAAACTTTATTCTATCATTATCCCTCATTCTCTAATTATAAGTTTATATCTAAGCTTTTTTGCTTGTTTATTTTTCTCTCGTTATATCCCTGCCGTTTTTGTGTAGTCACCGATCTAGGCTGCGACTAATTTCCATCATAGAATTCTCCTCAGAGAATCCATAGAAATACTGGAAGCAGTAAAGTTATACACATCTTTTACTCCGCACTTACAGATTTAAATATGTTAGATTTGATGGGAATGCTCCTCAGCATCGAGACATCATTTTCTGGTAGATCGTGCTGAATATCGATTGTATTCATCTGAGTTGTGTTAATAGATTCCGTTATATCATTTGTTGACAGGAGTTTGAAGACCTGCCTGTTAGACACGCAAAAAAAATCATTATACATATCTAAATGAAGAAACTAAGAGTCGTATGATTAGATTAATCAGTAACATCTCACTGTGTGAATATAAACTGAGCTTCGCCAAGGCTCTGGAATGGTTGTACGTAAATTCCACCAGTAGCGTTGACAAATAAAATAGTATCTGTCTCATTGCTCGATTTCACCTCGTATAATCTTTCGCTAGACTTCAGTACCGGATTCTAAAATAGAAAAAACATGAGCAGCCTATTTTTTATACATAAAAAAGCAATCACAACTTTCTACAGAACACAACTATCTTCATTACTTGATCATTGTTAGGGCAGATCATGCGAGGTACATTACTCCATGTTCGATCCGGATGCCCGCGACACGTTCTTGGATCAACAGATTTTCTCACAAACTTCTCATCAGCACTCGAAGGCGTTACAACATACTCGATGTTGCACTGACCGTAATGATTAGTCTGAATAGCAGATGTAACAATAAATTAAATTATTCGATGAATTACAAGTTATGGATCTCTTTAGACTGGGATAAATTACCTCAAGAGAATTAAAAGCCGAAGCTGGTTCTTGGCGAATGTTGACAATATCGAGCTGCAGAATTCCCCCAATACTTTTTTTAATGTTAGTGGCCCAAGTCGGCTCTGTTTCCACACTGAAGGTCTGGACATTACCAAGATTGTACGTTACCCTAAAAGGCTTCAAGATTTCCATTACTTCATCGCTGATATCTACTCGTTCTTCCATTTGTTCATTTAATGGTCCATTCCATGTGCTAGTCTCCAATGATTGCAGCTAAAAGTTATCAGTTTTGTGTAAAGAAGCTCTAGAATTGTTTGAAATTGACTCAAATAATAAATAAGACACAAAAAAAGACTGCACTACAGACCTGCATCAAAACAGAATCTTCTGAAGCCTGAATTACAAGTTTTCCATGAATGCCCCAACCAGATGATGTAGTGGCTGGTAAAAGAACGCCAGTGCTAGACGTGGCATCGTAAGAATAGACATATTCTTTGCCCGGTGTAAATAATTTAGCACTAGTTTCTGTTACGCAAAAAACACTCAGCACCGACAAAATAGCACGGCGAACGAACAAGTGAGAATATTCCCTGCTATGAAAATCTGTAACAGAAGAGACTTGCTATTTCTATTCCAATGATAAATAGTAACTGATTACTTTTGGATAAAATGAAACTACGATATCCTAAAGAATAGAATTGTTAATTCAAACTACGTTCCAATACCTGAATGCTTCATGATGTGAGGGACGAGCAATACTCCGGCACACTGGAATCATGGAAGTCAAGAGATGACCCTAAACCCTGCTATCTCTGTGACCGATGTCATTGTGTGAATACATATGATTTAGGTACGACGGTGTATGCGTTACCCCCTCAAATAGATTATCCTCAATCACATCACGTCTTCCCTTTTAGTTTTTATCATCGTATTATAATATACCGCTGAGAGAATAAATAGAAGCAAAAATTATCCCATTTAGATTGTAATAATGGATATTATAAAGGTATTAGATGCGATGGAGATGAATATCACAACATTATGGGAATTTCAGTTCAATTTATCTCCCGCTAAATTATTATTCTAACGTTTTATATCCTGTAGTCTGTCCCTGACTATACATGTTCGATGTAGTCGATGAATGAAGCTGATTTAAAAAAATGAATCTAATCATTCTTGATTTATCTATGCGGTACTAATATCCAATACTGATTCTTTCGGGATGGGAAAAAATTAGCCTGTTACAGGCAGAGTGTTAGACACTGAGAACTCTGACCCAATCTTATCCTTATGTATTGTTGTCTTAAGAGATAAGGATCGTCTTCCAAGTTCATGCAGTTTTAAAAATAGATTTTCTTCGCCTCAGTCTGTGGTGGGTCAGTATATTCAGGCGGAAGAGAAATGAAGGAGGGGTGGAAAGGATAAGTGGAGAAAAACTTGACGTATAGTGCAGCTATTATCAAATGAAGTGTATTTCAACGACTAAAAGACCAATTTTTATTTCCCAAATCAGTTTATTACTATTTACAAGAAATGTAGATAATTGAAGATCACGTTTCACATTATTCAATTATTTAGGTATTGTGATTCTACATAGCCGGTATTATTGACCATGTAAAACTATGTCTTTTCGTGTTCTATTGTTACACATAAGATTAAATAGTTACGGTTTAGTCCTAGAGTAGTATTGTATACAACCATACAAGACTGAATCATCATGTCATAAAAAATTACATTTAAAATTATTAATCTAACTAAGAAAAGTAGTAAAATTTTGTCGGTTTGAAGGTTTGAAAGATTTCCTTATTTTAATAGCTATGATGGTTTGATAATCTTCAGAATCGACTTAGAATACTCCCACGCTTCGCTGTAACAAAATTAACAAAAATCAACTTTAAACTTCTTCTTTGATAAATAACACAACCCAAAAGACACAGAATAACCATTATTGAGCCTCGATATACAAAACTCATACACAACTTACTTATGACTTGGATTTGCTTGGTCAAGTTGTTCACTGAGCTGGTGAATCAAAACTGCAAACATTTTCAGATGCTCTATCGTTTCTCCCTGTAGCCAAGCTCGGGGCAGAGTGCTCATTATCTGGGAAAATAGTTGAGGATAAAATGAAGAAAATAGAAAAGAATTCGTTATGAAGAAGAGTCTAAATCTTTGCCTATAATAATTTCAGATATTTTACCATGTTGGCTTTGGTAAGAGCATCTATTGGGGACGATACCCTCAAGCCTGCGAGAAGATAGCGATTCAATAATGACCCCAAAGCCAGGTTTTTTAGCGGCGTATCACCAATAAGTCCTTGCCAGCTCAACAGATTGCGAAGTAGTTTTACTGCCATTGAGAATTGACGTTGAAAGAATTGATGTTTGGTATCTAAAAGCCTGTAAGAACGAATAGAATAATTGTTGACTATCAATAGTGAGAAAAATGATAGATAAACTGAAGTTTAAAACATGATATCTGGACCGAAGTCATTCATTGACTGACTGGATGTTTCAGAAAAGATTCTTGATGGAATAGAAATTGAATAAGTATCTAAAAGTTAATATCTTTGATGATTGGGTAATTCTCTTTTTAATTCAAAAAGAAAAACTTACTGCTTTGGAAAAATTG
Source organism: Tenthredo distinguenda (assembly GCA_947538915.1). NCBI lineage: Eukaryota > Metazoa > Arthropoda > Insecta > Hymenoptera > Tenthredinidae > Tenthredo > Tenthredo distinguenda. The sequence continues at coordinate 3,327,681 of OX384535.1, forward strand.
GTATAAAAACGTCGTTTTCAACAGCGAGTTTCATTTTGTCAAGAATTGCTGTGAAGAGTGTGAGCAATGGTTTGCTTTGATCAGTCAGGTTCGGATAATCTCTGATCAAACGACTTACTGTGCCGACTAATCTCAGAGTTTGAGAAGTAGACATTGGGTCCCATATTTTCTCAACAATTACTGTAAACAAAAAATTGGCAAGATGATAGATAATCGAACGGAATTCAATCAAATATCAAAATGATCAACTAATGACTAAATTATTCTCACATGTGAGTTTTGGTAGAACAATTTTTTCTATCGCAAAAGGAACCAGCCTGACGTCAGGATCCCCTTTTAGACTCTCTTCCGTCTCTTTGTTGTTCAGTGCGTAAAGCAGTAACGCATTATACCACTTTGTTCTTTCCAAATCAACGCTTTCCTGGAAAAACATGAACAGAATGTTATTCCCAGAAGAAGAGGCTAGTTTTGTTTTCGTTAATGTTTTTTTGGGAAAGATAACTTACCATGATTGGATTCCAGGTAACGAGCTTCAGCCTAATAACTGGGCATATGATTTTCGGTATACAAAGAGGAACATAAGCTTCTGTGTAAGCAACCATATCAGTCTCTCTCCACTGTTCTAATTTAGAAAGTATACCGCGAACGGTACAGAACTCATCAACTACGTCCGAAAACACGTCTTCAGATTCGTTGTCTATCTCATCTGTAAAGAGAATCGATTGTATTTTAATGAAGAGTACTAAAACGGAAACAATTATTAAGCATAATGAATTATACTGGTATCAAACATATGTTACAAACCTTTTTCCTGTTTAAATGCAAGATTCTGCTGCTCTGTAACTTCGTCGTCGCTCGACATTCCGTCTATGTGTTTTGGCAGAGTCGACGCCAACTCCCTTGCCCTTCTTCTACGGGCTCTTCTACCCTCTCTTTCTGTAGCTCGACGAATTCGCGCCTCGTCTTCTAGACCTCGTCTGACGGTTCCTTGGCTCCCTGATAAAATATGAGATAAACGTTTTCAGAACATAGAAATAATTTGTTTCATGGTGAAGGAAGAGGGAAAAAGCTTTGAATAAAAATGTGAGGGATTTAATGTGAAAATTGATGAAATAGGTGAAACAAATAACTGACTTGCAACTGAAGTGATCTCTTCGGCTTGATCCCGAGTGTCTTGTCTCCGCCTTTCCATCAGCTCAGCAGAACGTTCCCCATAAAGTTGCAGCCAACGTGATTCCAATCCAATAACCAGAGGCAGCTGGCAAAGAATTAAAATGTAAGGTCTTTTTTGTTAAAAACAGTTAACATACTTACCGCTGCTTATTTTTCTAGGATTTCTATTTCTTTAGAATAATGTTTTCTCCATTTTTGTCTGAGGTAAGTAGAAGGAGGAGTATTGCATGTCTTAATACAGAGAAGATCCAGACCCCTGGCAATGCAGGTTGGCAGTCGCTCACTAATCACATTTAGCATTAATTCAAAATCATAATTGTAAAAATGCAGTTTCCTTTTTTTAGAACAGGATAAATAGCAAAGTAATCAAATTAAATCAGATGAACAACTCTCTAAAATTCTGATTCTGATTGATAAACGTTCAAAAAAAGAAAATACATTCATTCAATAAATGAGAAAATTAATCAGGAAGATGTATATTTCTTTCCTTCGATTTTTCTCTTTTTTTCACTCTGCCCAACCAGACACTGCATGTAAGAACCCCCTTTGATCGAAGAAAAAAAAAAAGCGTGACAGCGTATCAACCCACCTTCTCATCAAGACACTCTACCAAGTCAGTGACATACCCACGCAACTCTTGGTAATATCTGAAGCGCTGTGCAAGTTGAGGCGCTCGCTCCTCACCCTCCTCCAGTTCCCTGTGAGTTTGATCCAATTCCTCCACCACACGATCCCGGTCTAAAAGATGCCGTCTGCAGACTTCTCGCAGACTTTCAAGCCTGGAAGTAATAGGGACATTTAATATTTGTCCACTTGTATTATCCTGATATCTATTATCTAATATACCCTTTCTAAACAAGATCTTTTTTCATTCTTTTTAAATACCTTCCACGCATTTTGTTAGCTACTTCTTGCGGAGTCACTGGTACGATCTTGGTAGGGTCAGGAGGATGCAAAGAAGGCGGAGGTGGCGGAGCTGGCATCATCACCATTTCTAGAGGCAATCCTGGGGCGATTATCTGACCCACGTTTATTCCCATAGAATATTGCTGCTGAAGCATTGAATCCTGCTGTGCTGCAGCCAACTGTTCAAAAGAGTGATGCAAAAACGTAGAAATAATTTCTCTTTTATTTTTATTAGAAGAAGGTAAAAGACAAGCTAATTCAAGATTTCTGCTTCCGATTTTGGCCTTTATTTGAGAATTGTTGTTACCTGAGCCCCCGTAACTCCTTTTCTGATCTGCTGTGCCTCCCACTCTTCCTCTTCGTTACCATGTTCACTTTCGTTATCTGAAACTACACCTTTGAATAATTAATATAATTGGAAAGCTAGATTTGCGTCAAGATTAAATGTAAATCTGTTAAATTAAAAGGACCAACATTTATCTCTGAGTTGGGAAGCGAGAAAAGCTTCTCTTCTTTTTTCCTTGTCACGAGCGTCGGTATTGACGGTCATATCAATTCTATCCTGAGAATCGTCGTCATCGCTTCTATCGTGATCCTCTTCCCTAACAAGTCTTGACTTTCCCTTCTCGTCCCTGCAAAATAAAACAAGAAAAAGATTCACATTATTCCTCTCCGGAATCTACGAAATTTAAAAATTTTCAATATTTTTAGTTGACAAAAACCTCTGCTCCTCTATCGGTATGTAATCGCTCCCTAATTCCCTCGCTTTTTGTCTACGCTTTCTCGCAGCATGAATCATCGCAGCGTCGGGTATGCAGCCGCCTGAAATAAAGATCGGAGTTATTACAGAGATAAAAATAAGGCAAGTTGTTACCTAAAAACTTAAATTCTGAATATAAAGCTTTGAAAACATTCAACAATTGCTCACTTTCTAAGAGTATCTTCATTGTATCAGCTCTGTCAGTATTTTTTCTGAATTTATGGCTACTGGCATCATCTTCCTCCTCCTCGGACGTATAGTCATCCTTTCCAGCAACTAGTGCAGCTCTTCCATTCAATATCAATGGATTGGTATTTTTTATTTTTACCTATGGATTAACATATAGATGTATATTAATATAAAGAACTGTGTAGATTCTATGATTTAAAAATTAGGCTACAGATCGAGGCTCAAAAAGTATCGAATCTCGTTTTCTCTCACTCTAATCAACTTTTGATTCCGAAGGCCAGAAAATTTCCTTTTAAGTTTTTAAAGAAATTGTTAAACAAAATTTGATCAATTCTTCTCAAATTTAATCAACAAGGTACTTTCTTCTTTTTCATATCTTACTTTTGTTGTAAAAATCATTATAATAAGTAAAACTTATGTTTATTGCATGAGCCAAGATCCTAGAAGAGTTTAGGTACTTTATAATGACGGTAATAGAAGGAAGAGCTATTATAAAAGATTTGAATCTTTTATTGAGAGCAAACAAGAGCCTGTGAAGATATGTTTATTAATTTTTGTTTCAAGATCTCAGCCCCTACATTTGAGAATGTTTAATATTAATAATAGAGATGAATAAATTTGAGCGATACTAATAATAATAAAACATCATAGAGATAGCTTACTACTAGATCGTCTGTCTTTATTTCTAAATCTTTTTCCTGCTTAACGGACATGTTCGCTTGCTCAGAGTCCACTTGCATTTTCTCTTCACCTTTCTTTTTTTTCCGCTCGTGGTCAAGCTGTTTCATCAGTTTTTTGCTTCTCGAAGATTTCTTCACTTTAAATACTTCTCCCTCGTCGGCTGAAAGTTTTATGAAAATTTATACAAAAATATATAGATATTTTTCTCTTTTAATTTTTTTTTTTCGATTTAACGTAATCCTGAAGAACATAAAACTGAATAAATAAAGCGCGATTCTTTGAGGTTACGTACCTTCATCGAGCTCCTCTCCGAAGCTGAGGAGCGTTTGTTTGGGTTTATCCTTCTTCTTGGGTTTGAGTTTCGAGGATTGTGAATCGTCGTTAGAATCCATACGATTTTCGTTATCCTCATCATCCTCGTTAAAGGGTCGCCGGCGAATATTTCTCTTCGGTTTATTAAACAGTGACATATTTTCGGTGGTATTTTAACACGGAATATGAAATGAGAACGACGAAGGAACTCGCTTTGATTGACGCGTACGGAAACAAAAAAACTGTCAAATTCACAACGCCGGTTATATAATTAACACTTTTTTGCTTAGGTTTACACTTTATTTGTACTATACAACAACGCGGTGCACGTTATTTCGTGTTTTTCACCTCAATAGAATCTCAGTATTACTAAGTATGTGGGTCTCTACGATCTACGATCGGGCGATGTGAAAATGATATTTAACCAAACACCGCACATTGCGTAGCGGTTATCTTATTTTCAAGAAACATAATCATCAAGATGATAGACTGACCGTACATATATATTTAGGAACGGAATAATGACAGTTTTACACGTTCTTAATAAAAATTAAATTTTATTTCTTCAAGGAAATAACGATTCCAATGCCGTTGCTCAACTCTTCATACACACACAGGAATACATACGCATATACACTTGTCACGATATAACCTGAAGCTATCTACATTACATTCGATAGAAATTCAATCCAACATATCGATCGTAATTCGAGAATCGAATGTCGAATGTCGACCCACGGCGCGAAACAAATGAGTATCGACGAACCGGCGCGAACGCGACATATGAACGCTCATCGTATTTTCTATTTTGATTCGTTTTCACATTGTATTTGGATTGGATATTGTGCAACAGATTTTGTCTAATTCGGATAAAAATTCCCTTCATTCTGGCGTATATTTTTGTGACGTCTTGCTTACTTTTAATAGGAAATAATATAAAATATGTTTTTCATCAAGTGGGCGATTGTCGTTTGTTTTTTTATGTGAGTGCGAATGTACGCGGCAATCTATCGTTTGATTATTCTTGAATTGTTGATCTTCTATTTTTCGTGTTCTGATGAAAAATTTGAATTCTCTACTTGAGAATGTTGATGTGTTTTATAAGTGATTGCAAAAAACCGTTTCCATTCTCAACTCATACTTCTTATACGATAAGCGTGCTGGTAAGTTTAATTCGCATGCGTTTTAATTATCTTGATTATTTTTACGGCATCAGGACGCTAGGTAGTTTATATAGACGAGAAGGGAATTGAAATGAATTTTCCATTGATTATATCTTAACAATTGACATTTTTATATTACTAGAAATATATTTATATACAAGAGATTAAATACTGTTACGTTTAAACCTGCGTATTGGTAAATCATATCTGATATTAAAATAATATATTAATACAATACGACGAAATTGTATCAATGAATGAATGTATCTGGATTATATATAAAAACAGTGATAAGACCTATTACCGACTAAAAACTAAATCATTTTTCTACGTAATTGGTAGTAGCATATATTATCTGAGTTCCTGAGAGTTCAAGAACCGACTTTTGGTGGGCTCTGGGATTGAGGTTTGACAAAAAACCCCAAAATCTAGCTTCTCCTCACCTTAAAACTCTAAAAAAGACCTCATGGCTTACAATACCCAAATTTTATGCTTCGTCTTGACCCTGCAGCTGGCCAACCATTTTCCGCACCCAACCAGCTCGGCTTTGCCCAGCGGAAACATCGTCTCCTCTTTCATCTTTTGCTGTAGCAGTCTGCTTTACTTCGCTACTAATACTCTGCGTCAATTCAACATTACTTTGGTGTATATTCCCCAAAGTTCTTCTCAAAGCTTTATTTATACCATTTTCTAATTCGTCTTGAAACAGACTATTAGCTTTGAGATAATTAGGTTTTTGAGCAACAGTTGGTCGGATTTTCTCCCCCGCCTTTTCTACCTTTATAAATAATTTATTTGTCGTTGAAACATCCGGTTTTCTTTTGGCTGGAACTGGCGGAGCAACTTTTGGTATCGCAGGAAGAACTTTCCTTGCATTAATAACAGAAAAAGAAGCTGAGGCCGAGGGGGTAACAGGCGGCAAAGTTTTTGCCGAAATCACATCGTCCATATCACTAAATATTGCACTATCCCTAAAAGCCTCATCCGCTTCAGGGTCAACGTAATTCTCTATAGTCTCAAACGACTTTTCATAAAAACTATCTGCCTCATTTTCTCTGCTACCGTATTCCTCCGTCAATTTATCTTCCCTAATTAAAGATTCGCTCTTAGACTCTAAACCGTCGCCCACACTCTCTGCCCTTTTCATCATAATACTTTCTCCAAAAAGAACTGTTGGATCTGCGTAATCTGATTGCGCTATACGAGCTCCGAGCCCGGAGCTGCCCTGTTTATAATAAACGGAAGGAATAGTCCGAGGAATTCTTGAGGGCGGTGTGTTAGTCCCGCCCGCGACGCAGCCGCTCATAATTTCGTCTACATCCGAGGAAGATTCCTTTGAAGATTTGGCCTTGTTCTTTTTCTTTGCCTTGTTGGATCTGCTTTGCTTAGTTCTCTCAGTCTCGTCGCTGCATTCTAAAGTCTCAATGCTCTCGGTAGACCTGAGTCCTTGGAGACGACTCCCTGCCTTAGAAAGAACGTTCTTAAAAATAGTTCCAGCGGTGCCGTTAGCTCTGTAGATTTTATGGTCAGGATGAACGTTCGTGCTGGTCGAAGTGGCCGAACGAATCTCAGAATACGAATCAGCGAAGGCTTCGTCGTCCAGAGAGTAGAAGAAAGTTGAGGTCGATGTTGACGTAGGGAATTTGGCGATTCTTCCTTCAGGTTGACAAGAAGATGCGTACCTTTCCATATCCTCCATATTAATCTCTGCCGGTTTATCTGAGGCTATTGTGAACGGACGTTCGCTCATGGGCTTACCATCCCGTTGCAAAAACCTCGATTTTGTTACTTGAGGGTAATGTGGGTTTATCTGAAAGCTGCGAGGAAGAGAGCCACTCTTTGGGGTAGCCGTAGGCAAACCCTCGCACAATTTAGTCAACCAAACTGCTGGCCGAGTCGGGCTATCTCCTCCGTCAATTTCCCGCTCTCTTTCTCTCACGCCCTCCCACACTCGCTGCAAGTTATCGTAGTTACCAAATCCTTTGGATTCTTCGTTGCTCTCGTCGTTTCTAATATCCGCTTGATCTTGTGCCGGAAATACAATCTTTTCCACCTCTGAATTGGAGGAGGTTTGTTTCGACGGTACCTCTTCTGGATTTTCTGCCACAGAATTTTCTCTAATGCGAAGAGCAGTCTGTATAACTTTGCTCTCGGTACCGCTGCTCTGTCTAAAGGCTTCGAATATTGCTCTTTTCTCATTCACTCGATTACTCCGATTTTTCACAGGTGCTGGAGGTTCGACGGGCGGTTTACTGTTCTCGGTATTATCGGCTCTGAGATTATCGTACCGTAACTGAAGCATAGGATGCAATTTTTCTTCTCGAGGGGGCGGGGAGGTGGAATTTCTTGCGTTATTTGCCCTGACTAATCTCTGCTCGCGTCTAGTTAGTCTCGACCATGTACCCCTAGCGTTATTATTGGTAGTAGTATCATTTTCTGTCTCGCTATCATCGGAGGTATCAGCGGAGGCATTGTGTTTATTGAATCTCTGCTGTTGTCTCATGTTTATTATACTGGTCGGCCGTTGCTTCTCTAAAAGCTTCTGGAAGTCGCGATTCTGCATTAATATGTGACCCACTATTTCCTCCATTGTTTGAACTTGCTCCTTCTGCTTCTCGTTGTTAGTGTCTTTGGTAATCGAAGGAGTAGATGGCGCCGAAGCAGGAGTCGGGGGAGACGAAGATGTGTTATTCAGCACGTCTATCCCCACCGATACGCCTGCGTCTAAGTCATCTATTGTTTCGTACAGCTCGGTGTTAGCTATCAGCTCCTCGTTGCATGCCTCGCTATCCTTTTCCTCGTCGTCTGACTGGTTTAGCGATACGTAACTCTGGAAACCAGGCTCAGACTTTCTTCTCCAACTCGCGAATCGGTCCTGAAATTTATCAATATCCTAGTTATCAGAGTTTTTATTGAGCAGATTTTTAAATAGACTGGGATTTCTATGATTTATGGATTAGCTCAAGACTTGTTCGACTTATACCTTCACTTTGGACCCATGACCATCTGCTGTTCTATTCAGACTCCGGTCTCTGCTATTACTTGTTATAGACTCAGTAGACTGATTTTTGCTCGGACTACTTGGCAAATCCTGGAATTTATATGAGAGAAGTTAGATTAGAGAAAGTTGTTAGATCGGAGTTTAAGTAGAGTAGCAGATAGAATAGGATAGGATAGAATAGAATCGAATGGACGCGTTAATTTTCCGATTTCGCCACAGATGTGACTTTTTGGATTAGATTGTTATACACCTACTTATTTTTAACTTCAGACATAAACTTTTACTGACACAAAGCGTATAATAAGTGAGTACAATAATACAAATAGATTAAAATGTAGGATAAATACCTCCTCGAGTGAAATGTTAGAAGAAGAAAGATTGTTAGATGTATCAGGTTGCAGAAGTGAATCGAAATGCCAAACCGACGAGCTCACCTCAATTGCAACTGGATTGGGATCGGTTTTTCTTCCACTTCTTCGTAATCGCTGTCTAAGACCTGTTTCAGACTTACGTCTCTCCCTCTCCTGCTTTCGTTTTTCTAAATATTCAGGCGGTGCAGAGTGCTGTTTTTTTGCTGACCCTCTGTCCCCCATAGTGTCATCTGTAATTTGGAGATATATTTGAAAAATAACTATCAAACAGCGGGATTCGAATTTCAATTTATATAATTAATTTCTATTATTTACCATCGGGTTGCGTCTGGCCAAGCCCCATGACTAGTTGCCTGGCATGAGAGGGAATCACTGCGTTATAATTTTCGAGCATAACTCTCTTGATTTGCATAGTCCATTCTCGTTTTTGTTCCAAGTTACGAGCCTGAGATTAAAAAATTAACAGAAAGATCGTGAAACAGAATTCGTTATTAACAAAATTTCGCGATTGATTTTTGAACGGTTTTGAATAATAAAACTCACCATGTACCCATGCATTCTGTAAAATAGCATCTCTATGTTACAGAATTATCGATCTTAAATATTTTACTCTATCAATTATTCTCCGCTGAATCGAAGACATTATGCATATCGGTAGAAAAGACAAATAGCGTTCACTAGTTACCTGTAGCGTGTACTGGAGCCGAGGATTATCGAATGGAATAACATGAAAGCTGAGTGCCTCTCCTGGGATGCTCTCTATGAGCATTAAATTCGAGCACTGAAAGAATAAGATCAACAAAAATTCAATTTCCCTACATTTTCTGCTCCTAGATATCTCTATCTTATTGAAAAATCTAAATCTCTGTACCACAATGTGAGCTTTGTAGACAAGGAGCCCGTCTTCCTTTTTCTTTGTCAGTAGCAGCATCTTATCAAAAAGAAACGCGTGTCTCGGCGCCTTAGCTCCTCGCATACGAAATCTTCCTTCAGCTACCAATTCACCGCTAGTAGTCAGGTCTGGCCCTGGCCAGCCGTATAATAAAGACTGAATTTCTTGCACACGAACTGCGTGTTCGTGTTTTCTCTTCATCACATTAATATGCCTTGCGATTCCTGTCATAGCAGCCAAAGCACGTTCGATCGCATTTATTGTATTAACGCCATTCTCGCTGTCGCCAACTTCTGCGTCGCATTCTTTCAACAAGTTCTGAAAAATATCAATTTGTTTGAACAAAAATTCCAATTATCTTGACTAGTGACCAAGAAAGGTGTATCACCTGCAAAAGGAGATGGTATTTTAGTATTCTTTGGACAGGTTTTAGCAGAAACGATCCTAGGGGTAAGGCATGTCCGAGAGCAGCTTGCCTCTCTCGAAAAGCACTCGCAGTTCTCTCGTGACCCATCAAGTCTGTTAGCACAGCGACTGTCCTGGGAATCATAGGAACGAAAACGAATAAACGCCTGTGCGTTAAAAAAACTTTGATATGATTCAGAAAAGATGGAAACTTATTTACCTGGGGTAATTGGTGCAGTATTCCGTGTAGACTTTGAAGCCTGAATTGTGCTTGATGAAAGTATTAGCCACGCATACCGGGTCCAAGCCGCAGTCTTCTATTTCCTTGAGAAATTCACTGTTGAAAAAATAATTGAAAGCAAAGTTAGGGATGATTAAGAGCCATGATAAATAGACGAAGAGTCTTCAGTACCGACCTGTTGAATTCGTAAATATCTTCGATATTGCTGAACAAATCACAGAGCTGCGGTTGGTCCATTAAAGACAACGGATCGTCTCTCCAGAAGATGAGATACCCCTGTAAAATGATTTTCGGATAATGGTAAAGCTGGATTTTGAGTTATGCTTTGGGGAAAAGATTTCTGTTCTAATGTGAATGAAGTGTGTTGATCAGGCCTATGATAAGCCGAGTAGGTATTGTTCGACCTAATGCACGGGTTCAAGTCTATTAGGATTAATTTCCGTCTATAATTCTCTGATGTCAAATTTTACTGCACTTAGAATATCAGAGTCGTTGTTTCAACTAGACGCTGCTGCTGCTGCTGCTGCATCAATTTGATGACAAATTGATATACATCCTAATCAACAGCAACGAACGGACATTGCGGAGTGGGTACGTGGCCGGGTTAGCCGCGGTCATGGATTAAACAAGCTGAACATACGTCCTATTGCATATTTTACATATGAACAACATTAGTCATTTTCATCCAATTATACGCATACTTATGTATGGCTAAATGTACATTGTACGTTGTACGGCACAAGGATTCATTCATATTCATTCAGTTTTTTCGTTTCTTCTTTCTTTCATTCAATTCGCATTCTTCTTCGTACAATTTATTTTTTTCTCAGAGTTCCGCGACTATTTTCGACACGAATAATTCTTAAAACGACTCATGCTAAAGCTTTTTTTTTCTTCAAATAACATAATTCGAAAATTTATTAAATTCGTGTATGTATCTGAAATCTAGAATGGTTTATCACTCGTTTTCCATATTTTATTCGAAACAGTCAAACCTTCGAAGAAGGTCCTTTCTTCATCGTTTTCTACAACACTTTCAGATTACTCAAAAAACCTAATAATCCAATACACTGAGGAAAAAAAAATTAGATTTCTTTCAAAATTTCCAGAGTTTCTGTAGGGTGAATCATTCCCTCCGATTGGTATATAAACACGAATAAATTCTACCTAATTACCAGCTTATATAAAGAAAAAGTCCGATCCACGCAAATGCCGAATGAATATTTTATTCGATAAATATTATCCTAATTATCATCATTATTAGCACTTCCGAGCAACCTACCTGTATAACTTGTCGAAGATGTTCAACGTACACAGCTTCGGTATCGACAATTTCAACGAGAACTCTTTCGACAGGATTTCTATGAGGATCGCAATAACGTGGCCTGGTGATATACGTCAATTGCACTCTTTCCGCACTGTTTCTTCGCAACTGATTACTGCTTGTAACGCCTGTTTCACCTCGGCAAATACTGTCCGAAACTGTGACCACCCCGCTGTCTCCGGATCCTAAAATATCACAATCTCAATTATACAAAAATCCCAATTAATAAGTGACTTCTCGTTTTCATAAGCATTCATAGATTCGGAGAAAACGATTATATTTTTTATTCTATATTTTTAACTTTCAACAAAAACCAAGTAAAGACATTTTTTGATGCTGGGTGAAGATGAAACCTTAGGGATTTTCTAATCGTTCATCGAAAACTCGTAAAAGTGTAAATTATCCGATTTTTGTCAAAGACTTCTGAATCGAATCGAACAAAACTCACCTTGTGAACTGGCGCAAGTATCAGCCAGGGATTCAACAGAAGCTAAATACGGGTTTACCGCGGAGGCAATACCCTGGTTACTGCATCCGCTCGAAGAAGTACTGGAAGCGATCGAGCTACCGGACAATGGTCTAGTACCCGTTCCGTTTCTGCACCTTCTATTATACCTCAGAGGTGACAAGCCGTTGTGACTCTGATTGGACATTGATTTCCTGTTATATTCAATCGTGGTATTATTCCCGTTGAAATTCGACGTCTTATCATCTTCTAATTTATCCCCGGTAGATACCGACAACGAGTCACGATTATCGTCGACGGTACAAATTTCGTCTATAGTATCCGAGCTTTCGACAATTTTTATTTCCACCGTCCCAGTCGGCTCCTCAACCGACGTCGGACTAGTTTCCTTGTTAGCCTCCATCATTTCTGATCTCAATTTATCTGGAGCACCAAAAGACTCGAATAGCGGATTCAGGAGCGAACCTCGACGAGATCGAGACACTAAACTCAAACGTTTTTGCAATGCTGCTGGTATATTGCACGAAGGTAATCCCCCATGGTTGCTACAGTTCGTACCTCTGCGTACAAGCTCGTCGAACATTCCCAGTAATTGCGGGACCAGGTCCGTCGACGTTCCTGAAAATGAAAATTAAAAGGAAAAAATCAATTCCGATATCTTTTTCTCGTATTCATTTTTTTTTTCTTCGAGTTTAAAAAAGAACATTTCCGTTTATCCAAATTGTTTTTCACGACGCGTTTAGATAAACGCTTTCCTATCTCACAGTGCAGCCTGAATACACATAGTGTCTCTGGTTTCTTATGACCTGTCCTGCGTTAACGCGTTATCTTACAGCCCTGCTCAGAATTCGACAGCAGTAGCTATTATAGACTCAGATTTCTTCTATTCGACACTGTGATAAAAATCCATAGATGTCTGCATATGTGTATATTTCTCTCATTAGTGGTGTATGTGTGCGTATATATACAAACTATGTATGTATACACAGTCGTCCGTAACGCTCCCGCGATCTAGAAGAATGTTTTCCAATTTCCGTGGCGGCAGACGTGAAATCACGTGAAATCTCCTAACTCATACATGCAGCAGCTACTGCATTACGATATAGATATACATAGATGAATGGATAGACAGACAGACATTCGGACCTTTCCTTTTCCCGATGTACTATAATATTATACAGATATAGAAGCCCATTATAGAATATCGTATAATTAAACAGCTCCTATACCTTCTCGCACTCGTCTTCGCACATGTAGGTATATCATAGTTATGCGCTTGCACGGAGGCTAGAAAAATTATATCTGCTAAAAATAGGCCAGAAGAGACTTTCGTACGCAACGCTGAGCTGCAGGGGAGATATGAATATCTATTTTATTTATATATACTTTATACATAGAGTGAAGGGTTGAAAAAAATCTCTTCAAAAAGCGCCAAACTGACTAGATATAGATCTGTTTTATTTTTCCATTGAAAAATAGAGTAAATCGATCGATTATGGCCTCGAGAATAAAAAGGACATTCGATTTATGAACTACGAAAATATATAGTCGAGTTTTTCAATCAGTTGTTATCTGTTTTAATCAAAACTATTTGGATAGGTTAATTAGTGTGTGTAATTAGGACGTGCGGTGAAATGAAACGTTTGTAATAAGCGGAATGAAATTTCTCGACAAAATGACACGATTCGAAGAATTTTAATGGGGGCTTTGAGGATATGCTGCAACCGCTATCGAGGAAGTACCGCAATTTGCTTACGTGTTGTTATTATAATGATCTGATCCTGCGCGAATATTCATATAATAATGAGAGTCAAAGTCAGCTGGAGGAGAGAACACTGCGATTATCATACCGCTGAAATTATGCGGAGAATGATCAATATACATCGCAATAATATCCTGCTAAATCGGGAACGACCGATATCGCGTGTAACATAAAATTTTCATTCTTTTTTTCGCGGTTCAAATTACGCAGAGCGAACACACGACGGATAATAAATATACAATACAAGGCCGTAAATTAGACATTCGTTTGAAATTTCGAAACGTTTGAGCTATAGCTGCTGAGTGTATATTACAAAAATCTAGAGTATAACAATAAATGAAGAACTAAGAGCAGCGGAATTTAACGAAATTTTGTCCAACGACGTAGGAATCGTAAAGAAAAAAAAAGAAAAAAAGAAATTAAAAGTAATTTTAACGTCGATTAGTTTTTCTACCTATAAAGTTATAATTCTTTCGAGAGCGAGAGAACAGCTTCCGCGAGTATACAGTTCGATATATTTATAGTTTTTATCGCTTGGTCGACCCGTAATAACCCGTAGAGTTGCAGAGTGCTGCTCTGACTCTGGTGCAGCAGCTCTCGAAAAGCCCAGATGAGGAGTCGTCGAGCTGCTGAATCCAAACGCTGGGCGCTTCGACCCCGACTGCAGCATCTCTAAAGAGGAAGGACCGCGTTGCCTTACCGTCTTTGCGAAGGTATACCTATACTAGCTAACGTGATATTACGATACGAATATACCAGTTGGAACAACAATCTGTTCCGCACCGGGATTATACGCTACGTTACGATCCTGTTACTCCAAATGCAATGATTTTTCTTTTCATAAATCACGGAGTCGTTAAATTTACTCTTCTATTATTAAATAATTTTTGAATGTGATTTTTTTAATATGTGATGTTTTACGCACCCGTGTAAATAGTTATTCGTCATTTGACAAATTTCTGACACTTTTTCTTCTTCTTCTTCCGATTCGTTTATATATAGTGATATTATTAATACTAGGTAGAAAAACTAGGATATGTATGTCGTTAGGCCAAGAGTGTCTGAGACAAACTAACGTAAGTTGATTTCGAGTACCACCGGCGCCGCGGTTTATGGTTTACATACTTTATATCCCGAGTAGTTCATATGTGACTCATGATGACGCGGAGTCACGTAGGTATATAGCCGGAGAAAAAACGCACGTTATACGTTATACAGGATTTTCAAATTTACCGCCTGATTGGAATATTCGAAAAACGAAAGAACAGCTTAATTCAGTAAAATTAGAATAATGAAATAATCATATAAACGAAAAATTCAAAGACCGCTATTATTATTAGTTATTATATATAGACGAAATTATTACAACGACGACGGCGTTGCGCAATATATCTTTTCGAAAGTTTCATTCGATTCTATAATTAGACGGTGTATATATAGTGTAGCACAACATTTTGTTATACACCGCTAATGAAGATCGTTAACGTATGGGTTATACGTGTATCGTATATGTATACGACAATTAGTAATTTCTGTATAATTGATTATATTAATTTTTTTGTTTGTTCGTAATATATTCCAATGTTTCGACAAAATTTATGGTCACGGCGACGTGGAAAAGGGAAAAAAATATTAAAAATTGGGATAAAAAGCAGTGCAGCGTTTTTGGTATCTACCTCGTGTGTGTATGTGTGTATATATATATTATACAGACGCAGAAGACGCTTATCGTATTTATCTGGAGTTTCAAAATGGCGCAAAGAGGCGATGCTGCACTTCGATAAGGAGAGAAATTTCGTAACTATTTATACATTTCGTAATGTACGAGCTAAACGTATATAGGTAATCGTTAGTGAGGTATAAAACTGTTATTTCTCGACCCACCTGTTTTTAGTCAATCAATTATTGGGCGATAATAATTTGTCGAAAATTCCAACGTTTAACGGTAGCAGCATGTATATATAGCGATCAATCACGTTCGTTTAGTAATCCACAAGCTCGGAGTTTCATGTACCACTGCACTCATTTCATAGAACAATTACTGACGAATATAATCCGATAAAATTCAGAAAACACGGATAACACACTTCATGGAATCTCAACTCGGATTTTTCCTTAGTGAAGCTTTGAATTTCATACAATTATAGTTAATCACCACACGGAATTTGAATTGCAATCGCCTCACGAGCCACTTTATGTTCAAACGAAAGAGAACGTAATGAAACTAATTGAAATAAATATTTATTCTAGTTATATATTATATTATATGTTTATATTTATTTGTTGTAAAATATTTTACTACAACATGACGAAGTCACTTCTTCGGTTATACTGTGACTCAATCATCGACTGTATACTACGCGACCACCGCGTTCTTTCTCTTCTCTGAATCTCAGAGGATCAGGTAGCGAGTAGCGGGAGCTCATACCTAGACGAGAGACGAGAGACGAGAGGCCAGAGGCGAGAAGCAAGGAAAGGAAAGGAAAGAGGAAAAGGAGGCAGGAGGAGGCACACCGTTGCAACAGGTAGATGCCGAGTAGGCGTCTGTACGTGTATATACCCTACACCTTGTATATATATAGTATATACAGATCTAACGGGTGTAAAATCTCGAATTAATCCCCAGAGATTTCCAAAGCGACAAAAGAAAAAAAAATTCAATTTTTCTTAATATTTACCCAAAAATCAATTTTTTGTTTTTTCTTTAAATTCCACGGATTATTATTTTATTTGATTGCTATTTTCGGGATAATTCGAAAGGAACGGTTAACGAAAAAAATAATAACGAACGAATAAAGAAAATCGAAAAATTCTAAAAAAAAAACAAATAAAACGTTGATTTCTATTTCTTCGTTAAAGATTTCGAAAAACTTTTGACAAATACAGGTATGTTCGACTGTTATAAGAGACTAATGCAGGGAATTGTTCGGCGTATCGATCTCATGACGATGGTGAGCTGCAGCGAAGGGGAAATAAAGCCCCGTCCGCACCGACGTGGGATGTAATTAAAAAGCGAATAAAGCGTGATAAGTGAAAGGATGAAATTTCGAAATTCAAGTTACTACAGTAGTTATTCAATTTTTAATTTTTCATACATCGAATTTGTACCTAATATTGTGCAGTCTCAATTTTCTCGATTGTATCATTACATTCTGCATTGTATCATATATACAGACCATTCGCGTTGTGAGAGTTGCTTGAGATTCTTTTTAAGTTAAGCCATGTACCGTGTATATATACACATATGTATATATATGCAAGATGGTGGCATGAGGATGGGGAGAATCGCTGTAATGAATTACAACGAGGCGCAGTGACTTACTAATCGTAAGAAAACTACGATAGGATGCGCATGGTCTGACTCACTGCAGCTCGATGCTACATTCTCGTATGTATACGTATCTACACACGTCATATGCCTGATAAACCTATATGACCCTTCGTACCTCTCGATTATCCAGTTATAATTATTTGAAAAAAGAAGAAGAAAAAAAATCGGATATAATTTGAACGGAAGTTACCATACTATAATAAAATAAAAGACAAAAATCGGTTTCAGAGATCAAAAGGAATCCTTTCTCTTTTTTTTCTTTCTACCTAGAAATGATAAAAGACCAACTTAATTTCGTAGAATTTGAATAAAATCGTCAATTTAAAAATTATTCTTTTTTTTTTTATATTTTTTTATATTGACTATACTAACTCTCATCTCTTATCTGCTGTTTCATATACGGACGCTATACTTGTCCTGATCAAAGTGTTATTGACTCACTTTTCCGAGCGCGAGTCTATAATTAGTGCATAATATATCGTGATCAAATATACGCCGCATATACACATGTATAACATATGCGCTGCGCAAGTTATTTTATTTTATTTTTTTAATTTTAATTTTTGTCATTTTTGTTCTTGTCGTCATGACCATCGAGTAACGAGTAACTTGAGGCGTCAAGTAAGAAACGTACTGTACGTTGATATATTATTATAAACGGCGAACCACACACGAGGAGAAAGACTACCGCGGCGCCGACCTACATATTAAAGAAGCTTGCAAACGGGAGTAGTCGCATATACGCAAGACCTGATTGCATATACACATCCGTTTAATGAAATTGAGAAATTATTTGACAGGGAAAAAGAAATAATAAAAACTACTTATTCCACATTTCATAAAAAAAAAAAGGCCAAATTTAACCAAGTATATAAAAATTGAATCAATTATTTTATTCCGAAAAAGATATAATTAGATACACGTTACTGCAGCGAATAAACGGACGCGTCGTTTTTTGCTTCTATTTTCTTTTCCTTCTTTTTCCTTTTTTTTTTTACGTATATTAAATCTGCGAGGTATTTATTATGATTATAAGAAGTAGGAAGTCGCGACGAGACGAAAGAAGATCAGCAAACTAAGTAAGAGAAGAGCAAAGAGTAGAGCGGATCGCGACGTACGGGCGCCGCGCCGTGGAGGCAGCGCCGATGGTAGTTTTTCATGAATAAGACCGGCGCCGGAGTTCTTCGCTGCATCTTAGGTATATCTGTTGCTGCAGCTTGTAGCTTGCTGCTTACTCTCCGTTCGCGTGGTCAGATCGGAGAGAGATTCTACTACCTCGACCACGAGATGACCTTACGTAGTTTCAAGACGACAAGACGACAAGACGGCTTTGGTCACGTTCCCCGTAATCGATCGGGTTACTCGCGAACGAACAGAAAACCACTACGTTTATATAGCTCTTCACCCATATAAATATACTGTATTACCTATACATGTATATAAATTTATAGACACTTGAACACTTTTATATGCCATAAAAGGGAAACTTTTCGCCGAAGAATATGAGAATATATATTTTTTTTTATTATTATACTTCATCAAATTCTCAAATTTCTTATCTCGGCTGTTCTATTCCAATTTTATTTATTTCTTTCTGAATTTTGATGAACCGCAATCAGATCGATTTCCTCGAGTTTTTTCACTTCTTTATTTAATGAATGGGACAATTAATTCAAGCGCATTAATAATATAATATATAATATATTTTCACTGCGTCTTTAAGTCTCAGACGACTCACTTATACTTATACTTATACTTATACTTGTTCGTTATTCGTGGTAATAATAACCGCCAATTCTCGCAATTAACACCCGCTGCTTTGGCTAGAATCAGATACGTACATATAATATATATATACAAACTGTTTGTGACGTAGTGCAGCTGGCGATGAAGTAAAACTGACCAAACCAACGCGAGAGAGAGGACCATAGACTATCGCGAATATTAAGGAATTTACGAACGAAATAAAAATAAAAATAAAATAACGAGGAAGAATAGGTACAAATTTGTCTACTTCCGCTTCTTCTTTCTCTTGAATTAATTCTTCCCCTGTGATCAAGGATAAGATATTAAAATAAAAATCTGAACAGGCTTTCTCTCTATTTATTTAGAGCCGATTCGGGGGGGCGACATGACAAAAATTATTCAGACCCCAAATGAGATTCAGATAATTAATTAAATACACGCGTGTGTATGCCTACAATAATTTTCGATGCTCTAGTTTGTCACAGGCGTTTCTAATATACCACCTCGTAGCCTGGTCTACTCTGGTCCGGTCGTTAGAATATTCTCGAGGACGTAGATAAATTTATAACACTATACGTCGCAGCCCTAGTATACCAAAAATATAAATGAGCTATAGCTAAAACGTTAGTCAGTCGACGATAATTACGTTTTTGTTTATGACGAGCCGAAATTCACCCGAGTGATAAGAAATAGAATATATTTTGCTGTTTTCCGTTTGTTTGTTTGTTTGTTATTGCTTAACGCAATTAACAGGCAGCTCGCATATCTCTTCATTATCTCTCGCGCTTTAGATGACTTGTTCTTTAGTAGCCAACGACATCTATTATCTTCTGATACCCAGAGTTCTTCCTTTAATCGCGTTTCAATAGAATTACGAATTCATATCTATTCATTAGAATTCATAGAATTATTACTATCGTTATATGAATTGCATAAATTTGTATTAGAAAACCCGAATTTCATACTTATATGATGTCGGGACAAACGGATATACAATACAGCGCGCTTCAACTCGAGCGGGTTATATTTTGAGAGTAGATTCCCCGCGAAAATCTAAGACTAAATTTCCTTTACCGAAAATCCAAGGGACTGATACTTTCCGAGCTACGGAAGATCTTAGTTGACCAATCGCAGAGCGTGTATAAGTCGCAGACTGGGTACCGCGCGAGTCACGCTCATGGTTAGCCCAGTCTGTGTCACTGAATGAGTTCCGTGATTGGTCAACTAAGATCTTCCGTAACTCGGAAACTACTGGGCTCTCGAACTTTTGGTAAAGGAAATTTAGTCTTAGAATTTCGCAAGGAATCTACCCTCAAAATATGGCTCGCTTAACTTCAATCACCCTCTATATTAAAAGAAAAAGAAACAAAAAAAGAACTAGCGGTACTTCTAGACCGTATGTGCGTATGTATACCTGCATGTATGAAGAAGTATTGTGTATTGTCTAGTCGGCTGCAGCAGTAGCAGGAGCATGGGAGAATAAGAAGTATATATACATACATAGAGGTAAGTTTAATGCCTACTTACATAGTATACATATACTGGATACTAAATAGTATTAGTATATAGTTAGTAGAATACATTCATATATGGACGCGAATAGCTGCTTTACTCACAAAGGAATTCCTTTCCATCTGACTACGCCACGTGGACTTGGACTCGCACTCGGCACTCGCGCGAGTATAGAAGCGCGCAAGTTTAGTCTTTCTAACGTAAAGTGCTCAGAAACTGAAACTAAAACTAAAACTAAAACTGAAACTAAAACTAGAACTAAGACCTGCAGCAGGAAACTAATGCGAGAGTCTAGAAGAGGGTTGCATAGTAGCTACTCTATGTATGTATATGTACGTACGTATATGCGCAAGCAGCGTGTAATAGCATGAACGTACAGAGAGGCCAGCAGTCTTTAGACGTAAGTGAGCGAGTGGTATGCAGGTATGCACCTATTTGTGCAATCGTGCTTTGTGAAAAAAAAAAACAAAAGGAAATAATCGAAATAATATGAGAGACAGAGAGGTGAGGAGGAAGAAGAGAAATAGAGAAGAGGTACGAGTGAGTCACGACTCTTCGCCACTCCACTTCCGCCTATAGCCAGACTCACGTAAGGGGAAACAAATGGACCAAATGAATCTCACTCGAGACGTTTTAATTATCGATTTATGTCGCCTGCGCGTGGGAGGGGTGTAATATTATTTAATTATGGGAATCCTAGCGTGTATTAATGAGTGAATTATTTATAATCGTGAACTTTAGGGGAAATAAAATTCTTTCGTTATAGGTAAATTCAATTATCTTTTATTCTATTTACAATAAAGGCATAACCTTTTTTTCCGTTTCTCTCTCTCTTTAGTTGGTCTAATTTTGATAATACACACATGTATACTGAAAGTGATACTGCACGTATATAATACATATGCGGGTATTATTCATTTTCATCAACAATTATATCTGCGACATAATATCACACCGCGGATATGATGAGTGTCATTCTTACCGTTTCTCTTTTTATCATCATTCATTTATTTCTTTGTTCTCTCTAGTTTTCAATTTTTCTCGAATATATCTGTACAGAAGAGAAGGAGGATCCGGTCAGACGAAACGTGCATGTCTGACCGGAAGTTCTATGTGCGGATCGTCGTAATCTATTTTGACTCGAAACTCTATACATTTCGGTGACTATTTTATTTTATTTTTCTTTTCATCGGGGTCTGAATAACTTTACTAATTAATTTTTATAGCTGCAGTCTAATTTCGCTTGTACCGTTACAATTTTCTATATACGTATACAAAAAGAAAGTCTATATCGACTCTATTTTTATTATATTCGCGCTCATTTATTCTTCTTTTTCTTATTCTTCCACCATTCAATTATCATACTAGAAAAAATACCTGTAGATATAAAAAAATGAAAAGTACTAAATCCGCAATTTCGTAAAAATTCGAAGAGGAAAAATAACGGCGATTGCACTAAAGAATTTTGATTATCGACGAACACCTATACGATGTATAGTTTCATTTTCGTTATACCACGTTTAATTCTATACCTATACATAAATTTGTTACGTAATAGATCATGTGTACTCACTCTGTTATATCTGTCATCGTAATGAAATCCTTCACTCGTTTAATCCATCGAGAATAAGGGGGGAAAGAAAAAAAAACACTTTTGAAAAACCGCGGAAGTTGAACTAATTTTCCTCGATTATAATACAAGCATTCCTTATGGTTTCTGCAATATAGGCAGGACAACTCAAACTATACAAATAATGTATAAAATAATAAATAACCGCCAAGCTTTCGAAGCAGGAATCCGGAGCGTACTGTTATCTGTACTACGGTTCTTGGTCTCTACCACTCTTACATATCCTTATCTAAAAAAAAATCATGCGCAGCCCGTAATGCTTTATTGCGATGATGACGAATCGTTAATGAAACTGCGACGATAAGTATGTCAGTTATTATTCTATACATATATATATTCAAAAAAAAAATCGAAATGAATTTGAAATGGCGGGAGATTCGAACCAGTTTGAAAAAGAAAAGACGAAAGGAAGAATCTGTTCCGATTGTTTTTATATATTTTGAATATGGATAAGAAAAACGTCTAATTTAGTTCGAATTGTTATATTCTATTTAACCGAACGCACGAATTCGAGAGAATTACATATTGTACGACTCGGACAAGTCGCCGTAACGCACTGCACCACTGTCTCCTCTTCTATGGCTAAATTGAACAACCATATGCGCGCACGCCGTAAGTATATGTATACTACCTCCTACGTAGCTGCTTTCGCTGTACCCCGAACACACATAGCTCGGTACGAGTCAGCGCCATGCATACAAGCATCAAAGCATACGTAAAGGTGTGTGTATATATTTATATATATACATAGGTATATGTATATCGCAGAGTATTACCAGAGAACCAGAATACACCGGAGAGAAATAGGTCTGGAAGAGTTTAGGACCTACGGGGCGCGGTCTTTGTCTCCTGAACCTCCAACGACGCGGACATAACTTTACAGTTCAACTTTTATACAATATAAACTCTAAACTGACTTTAATTACGAGATATTAACAAAGGGAATGCTAAACGTATACATCCATCTGCCGAGCACGAACTATACGCTTGCGGAGAAATTAGACAAATCGTAACAATTATCAAGAAAGTAATCGCGATCTAACTCCGTAAATATATATTTAATAAAAAAAAGAACCATAGGCTTCCCATTTCTATAAAATATTCTGTACATCGAGTTCATTGTCAAATTCTGTGTTAACGTTGATAAAATAGGATGAAATAATAATAAGAATAATGAATATTGTTGTTATCGCGATCATTGTCATTATTATTTATCGCGCTTGTCGGATGAAACGGCCCGATGACTACGGATTACTCAATACGTCCTACAACGAATACTACATACTCTACTACGTCGACTGGCTGGTTTCGCTGCTGCTGCTGCTGCTGTTGCTGCAGGCTGCTGGTGTAACTCGACCATATATAGAACCGTGGAGAGTTTACGGCTACAGTGAGAACCTTGACGGTTTATTATATCTATGTATTACCCCACGAGGCAGCATAACATAAGTTTATTTCACGTTAGGTTATACAGAGAGACAAATGTGCTCACTGTACTCATGATATACTATAAGATACACTAGCTAGATAGCGGAGATATACATCGAGAACGGTGAACACACCTTCTTACCTGAAAATTTCTAATGTTTGACCTTTTAGAATTTTCGTTGTTTTTTTTTCCAGGGATTTTGCGCGTGAATTATAGAGAAAAAAAAAGATGTTTCGAAAATCGGTATGTAGGTCTAAGATATTTACTCGGAAAGGTATATTTTTCTCTCTACCAAAAATAGCGACTCCCTAATAGGTAGGTAGAATCCCCCGAGCCGGTACGTGACACTGCACACTGCAGTTTCTTGGTATCTTATAAGCTACAAAGAACATGTGCCGCCCGCAACTGCCGACAATAACCCTTGAAACGCTATAATTTCAAAGGAGAAACTTTAGGGACTGACTGCAGTAGACCACCTCATGTATATACATGTGTAGGATATAATAAGAAGAAGAAGAAGAGAAAGGCTGAGCTACTCGTAATTAATAATTAGCGCAGCAATAGCATGCATTTAATTAAATACCGCATTGTAGCTATATGTATGACGAATATAAAGATGAAAAGGGAAGACAAGATTTTCGGTTCGATTCATCGAAATCATCTTTAAATTTATTTTTGAGTTTATCAATTTTCAATTGGGATGACCACTTTGCCCCGGTCTCCTCTATATTACACCAACGATTCTATTGAGAAATTATTATTGTTGCTAATGAAAAAGGACAAGAAAATAAGAAAACGATAAAAATCAACTTCGGCGACACCCGCACGGTACCATAGCCATATCCATTACATACGTACGCGCGTTCCTTTTGATGTTATCTTATCTAACATGTATAATAGAGGACAAATTTATACCACCGCCTTCTGCAAATATCGTATAAAAATTTTGTTAGAATAATAAAGAAAAAAAAAAATAACGTAATTAAGTCACGAAAGTTATGACTACTTTAGACGATGACTCGTGTATTCACTGTTAGTACGTGCCTGACTAAATTATACCTATAAATTTTTCGTTTAGTGATAATTGGTAATTTTATTTTTGCATAAGTTCAATGAATTCCTAATCAATTATATCGCGTTTGATTTTACTTTGTTTCTCTTTCCGGATCGTTTTATAGAAAATTGAAAGTACGTAACGCGGTTGAGTTACAATACGTATAATATAGTTAAGAAAGTCATACCGCGCGAGAAACAGTGGACAAAGTTGAGCCCTTCCGCATGCTTATGACACGAGACAAATCCATATACACTATAATGGTCCACGTGTCTCTTCTTGATTCCTCCTTTCCCCCCTTTTCAACTCTTCTTTCGAGTGACTAGAGTGCATCCAGTATATGGCGGGAGGCAAACAAACCGGATCTTTCAGTTCGTATGTTACAACGATGATGCTGCTACTACTACTCCAGCTATACAGACTTCAGACACCGTCACAAAGCTACTACGAGGAACGAGGGACAAACAGCTTCTGACACGTGTGTCAGATCCCGATGTCTTTAATGTAGTTTATCCTCGAATCGACTCGCTCCGGTCGCATATCGCCTTATACAATATGACCAGGATGGTTTTAACCCGAGTTCACTGAGTTTCTTCATCTTTTGATTTATCTTACGATAAATTAACGTACTTCTTCATTCTTCCCTTATTTCTTTATCCGACTATATACAGAATATAAAAAAAAAAATTTAATTGAAAATAAAAAAAACGCTTTTCGTATTCTTTTTTTCATTTCGTCGCGAATTATTATTGTCACGACGTATATTAGCGTAACGCGGGAATGTAGACCTCTTGACCCTTTCCCCCCTCGCTCCACATCCTCCTATTATCATCATCGCGACTAATTGAGGCATGAAGAAGAATGAATTAATCGCGGACGTAGGTAATACGTGAATACAGTGATAAAAGTCGACGAGATTTGGTTCAAATTTATTAACTAGTTATTATTTTCACGTAAATAATTTTGCATACGCATATATATTTCATCTCATATACATTCATTGTTAGAAAAACTCTTGTAGAATTGTTTCGAATGAATGGCTTTCACGATTTGTTGGGAACGCGTTATTATACTATATGCGTGCAGTAGGTACAGCTACATGGTGTCAGAAATCCAGCTTCGAACAAGCCTCGTACGCCCACCGTTTTACTAAACCGTGGGGCTAAGTAAGTAAGCCGGGCCCACGCGTCTCTCTTTCTTTCTTTGCTCTCCGCGGGTCTATACTTTGCCTAATATACATACATTATGGATATATAGGCATACCTTATGCAGGTTACAATATGGGCGCATATGCTGTACCCCGACCGATCTATATATTACATTCCGAGCACGATAGTTGAATAAAATTGAATAAAAGGTTGAAAGAAGAAAAAAAGAAAGAAATAAATGCGCCCGGAAAACAGGGCATTGAAATAAATAACGCTACGTATATGCATAAATGATGTTGTCACGGTGCAGCTGAGAGTATTGAAAAATTTATTTTGTTATTATTTCAATTCGTACTCGAATTGTACTTACGTGTCTGCGAAACGTGACACTCGACCGAAAAAATAAAATAAAAATAAACCACTTACGTTTTATATACTCCAAACATTCATTTGAAATTTCGCGATGTAAAGGTATAGGTGTATGGATATGTATACATAACAATTCACATTTACGTAACAAAGACGTGAATTGTTGTAAATAAAGAAAGAGGAGAAAAAAAGAATGTATATATATATACTACGCGTATTTTATATTCGCAATAAAGCTCCAACATCATTTTTACTTCGGTTCTTTGATTTTCTTACTGAATTCAATATAAACTTTTCTATACCTACTGTAATTGTTATTTCGTTCTTTTTTTCTCTTTTTTTCTTTATCTTTCAAAGCATATTTCATTCCACAGCTAATACGACACCTAATTAAAGAAGACTTGTAGAGGACTCGCGTGTTTAACCGCGTGCTACCGCTGCACCACGGTAGCTTAAGTAAACTGGAGTAAATATATGTGATGCAAACGAGGTGAAAAGGGATATTGTTTGTCTAACATATACCTATAATACGTTGTATCATGGCACGTATAGTGCCGAAAACGAGGGGAATATTATTTGTTTGATCTACTTAAGTAATAATGACGATTTTCAGCTTTTGATAAATCGGCGTTATAGGAAATCTGAAATTTATATATTTTTATCACGACGAACATTGTTGTATATAAATTACGTAACTTTGTATGAAAATTCCCCAGTGATATGTACGTATTGTAACAATTATTCGTCGTATACCATGTTACTCATACTAGTATACATGCATACACATATCATTAACACGTAGGTATAGTAACGCGCTGACGATGAGCCAAAGTCTACATCCGGTAAAGAAACAGTTTTTGTATGTCCCATAGCATCCTTAAAGTTAACCCGAGTAAATCCCCAGTTGTTCGGTGGTTCGTTGCCTGCACAGCAGTTCTTTAGACGGTCTCGTGACCAGATCGCCTCGCCTCATCTCGTTTCGTTTCGTTTCGTCTCGTCTGGACCGTCCGACCACTGCAACAGCAGCAGCATTGCTTGCCGTTAGTTGTATGCAGTCGCGCTGCAGCTTTTCGGCCGTTTCTCTCTTTCTATCTCTCTTTTTCCCTCTTTCTTTTTACCTAAAGCTAAACAACGTCTAGAAACCCACGCTTTTACCCTTTCAAGTTTCAGAACGTGGGCGAGAATCATTTCCATATTATAGATATAGATAGATGCCTGTATACTTTGAGTGCATTTTTTATTTGTTTTTATTTTTCAATTCCTGCGCAATAAATTTTATACTACGCGTAGAATCGTCTTTTTATTTTCCTCTTATTATTATTCTTCTTGTCTACGAATTAGATCGCATCTCTGTCGTCGCATATATACATGTATACAGTATACACTGCCCACTACGCGGTTTGAATTTTATTACAAATTTCTTCTTCGGTACTTAAAACGCTAAACTGCAACTGCTGCAGTTGCGATCGAACGCGGTTCTATGCCGCATGCCCATGGGTGAAGGAGTTTTTCTTCTATTTATATAATAGAATCACGTTCAAAACTACTAGGCGATTTACAGCTACTGAAACTCCGACGATTTCTCGTCGACTTCTTCTTCTTCTTCTTTAGAAGCTTATTTGCGGAATTAACAATAAGATTAAATCCACGATAGGTTTACGATGTGCGTGCGTGCTGCAGAAGCACGCACGTGCTTCGGAATCGAGACTCGAGCCGCATCGCTAATACATACATATACACATCGCTCAGTTCCCACACTCTGCAAAGCTGCGAAATGCGATTGTGTTTTCAGCCAATTTTATACGAACAATGAATTGAAAGAAAGATTTATTAATGTCGCATGATATTACGGGAATGAATCACTGCGAAAGTGTTGTTAGTTCTTTTCTTTCCTTTTCTTTTCTTTTCGACAAATAAGATGAGTACACGTTTATTATCGTATATTTACAACGTTGTGCAATAAAAATAATCCCTCGTAATCTAAGATCGCGATCGGGGCGATGTTGCGTGCAGTAATCCTAAGAATGAAAGCAATCCTACCTGTTTCATAAATTTGTGAAAAGAAAAAAAGTAACCCGACTTACCAAAAAAATCTTCCCAAGTATCAGAGCCGTCAGAATCCACTGCGGTACTAGTTCGCACGTTCCCATCCGCCTCGCTTCCCATGATATTAATTTATCGATATCCCTTCTTCTCTTCTTCTTGGGCAAGGCAGGCGTTCAGAATGTATCTATTGTATATTATAAAATGATATGATATTCGGAAGTCACTGACTATTATCACATCACAACAAAAACTCTCACATATATGTATAATCTCTCTGATATACTGATAAATATATTCATTTATGTATGGAGTTTCTCTCAGAAGCGCACTGTGAACACGAACTTTGTACAAACCGAAGCTTTGATGTATAGAAAAGGGGTAGAATCACTCCTTGATGAAAATATTATAGACTAGATACATAACATTGAGGATGATATAACTTTATGGTTGATCGTAAGTATAAAGCGCACGAGGAAAACCGACATCCCCTCGGCGCGAAGTCGCGACACAGACTGAACCGAACTGAATTCAATATGTGGGTAGATTTGAGTCACGGTAATCCGGGGGCGCCTGCGGGACTCCTCCGTGTGATGCTGCACGCTGCAGAGCACGAGGTGGAGTGAGGCCAGCGCCGGTAGCGCTAAAATACTGAAACTCACGTATGGACCGGGTGGCGAGTCGGACCGCCGTATACAACGACCCCGCAAAGTCGCGACCATTGAACTTATAATACCGCGCGAACCTGCCGCTCAGACATCAGTCGCCGAAGCGACGAGCTCGGATTATGAGCTTATCTACGATCTGAGATTGTACAAACAATTTTCCCAATTTATTTCCGAATTTTTTTCACGCTTTTAAGCCGATGTATAAAACTGCTTATGATTTTAACAATTCAACTTTATTTGGTTGAATTGAGAAACTGAACTCGAGCGTTTTGCGTAATGTAAGTTAATTGAGGGTACGGATGACGTTTGAGGAGTGTAGAGTCTACGAGACGGACGCTTTTTTTTTTGTTCTTCTGGTTCATTTTCGCCCCTTCTCTTCCGAACACGTGTGCGTAATACATATGTATGCGCACAGTCGACAGAAATGGGCGGTTCGTATATTAAGGCGAACGACGAATATATATATTTGTACACGCGGATCGCCGTTCTATTATTAGACGAACGGGCGGCCCGCAGTAGGGACTGACGTGAGGTTGCATCCAGAAACGGGATGAATGGTGAATGGATTACAAAGATCAGGAGACCGAATAGGACCGTAGAATAACATGCATGCTTCATTTTACTACTTTTTCATATTTCTAATCTGATAAACGATTCGACTAAAGGATATAATAATGTATCCATACATCCTGGAAGTGGATATTTTCATTCCTTGTTCCTGTTATTTTTGAAGATAGAGAAACAAAAAAAAAAATCCTAATTATAATTGCTGAAATGTAAAATATATTTTTTCTTTTCTTACTTAGAATATAAATGTGTCTTCTTAGGTATTACAATTTCCGAAAAGTATAATAAGGGCCCGAGAATTTTATTTTCTCCTCTCGTGCTTCAGAATAAATGTACGAGAGAGGTTTAAGAATGTATTTTTAGAGCGTTGATAAATGGCTGTTGAACCTGTTGTCGAACGAATCTGTTTTCTTTATTTTATTTTATTTTTTTTCGGAAGGGTGTGTGAGATACTTAAAAATTATTGGTACTAATTACTGTTTATTTGATTAAACATATAAAATGACAATAAGAAAAATGTTTTGTTGTTATTACCGAACTATTTTAATAATTGTATAATATACGCATATAAATTTGTTAGAAGTTCTTTTTATTTATTTATTTCATTTTTTGTTTTTTTTTTCATTTTATTACTTCTAATTATCACTTTGAGATAAGAATAAAAAAATTCATCAGAGAAAGATCATAAAATAGGATAATATGTATGAATTGTTTTGTTCTTAATTCTTCCTTTCTTTCTTGTTTTGTCTTCATTTAACGATTTTCGCAAATTGTTGGTTGAACATTATGTTAGGTAATCAGTAAACGAATTGCGAAAATATAATATTAATACGATGAGTAATATTCTAATTATTATACGTAATAGGATTTTTTTTTTTCACTTCATATTTTCGATAACTCCGGTTACCCGCAGTAATTCATTACGTCCACAAAAACAGTTTTCTAGGTATACTATATATTATATTTACATTTAATGAGATTGTGATAATACTAATTATGTCGAAAATCGAAAGTTACTAAATAAATTGATCGGAAATAACTTCCTTCCCTCGCGACAATATATATAATGTTTAGAAGAACAAGAAATTAATAATCTTAATATCGTTCATTGAATATATTGAAATTTAATAAGTCAATCCATATTTGCGATTCACAAAAAAATATAAAATAAAATTAATCTCTCTGTCATTTTTTTCGCTACTTTATTATACTCGAAAGAAATATTATATGTATATATATATATATATATATACGTATATATATATTTTTTTTTTTTTAAATTCAATCACAATTGATTTTCATAATAGCTAATTATTGAATTAAAGGAAGATTTTCGTTTACATGGAAGTATGTAGGTAATAATTAATTATCTAATATGTATCCTGCAAAACAACACCATTTCTATAGGTTTTTAAATTTCTGAAACGAAAATATACAAATATAGATGTAGGTATGAACAATGCAGGAAAAGTATTGTCCTAAGAGTTACACATACATACGACATTGTTTTTTTTTTTTGTTTTTTGCTTTTTTGTTAATAAATTAAATTTAAATTCAAAAAACGGAGACGAAATTTCTATAGTACATACAAGACATACATAAATTTACGCAGTGTACGCAGAAAATCTTGACGTAAAAAAATATCAAAAAAAAAAAGGGAAAATGAATTTCCGGGATTTGGAAGAAATTTAATTATCTTCAACAAATTATTAAGCAGTTCGATAAAGTACAGCTTTTTTTCTTTTCTCCTCTCGTTCTTTCGAACCGATTCTACGCACGCGCCGTATACCGAATACATAAATTGAAAATATTCATGTATGTGTGTACATACAACGTTACGATTAATCGATAATAATTATTGTAGTTAGTTAATTTATGGAATACTTCAATAAAGTTACCAGATACATATAGGTATGTAGAATAGCGAAAATCATAGAAACCAAGAGATTTCGTAATTGGTTTGTTTTTGATTTTGTATTATGGATGATCAACAGAAATTATTATAGATATAAAAAAAAGTATAATTTCCTAGTGATGATTCACGCTATTGATATTAATTTAAACTGGAGCGAAATAGTGACTTGATTTTTGCAAATTATTATTATTAATATTTCTTCTTTCTTTTCGCACCATTTGTTTTTCTTCTTTCTTTCACACTCACACAATATTTAAATTCATTTTGTGATTTTTTTTGTTTAATGTGAAAATTTAATCTTCCTCGTAGAAAAACAGTCTTTTTTTTAAATGTTTTGAGACATGTATAATTATGATAGATTCTAGAGTATATTTCAACGTAATTGTAAGAAATAATTTCAACCATCTCGAAGGATCGTCCAACTTAATATAAGCTAATTAATTCCTAACGAGAATCTATCGAACAATAATCAGCAAAGCGTCAAATAATCAATTTTTCATTTTTTACTATTACCTTTTTATACTTTACTTTAGTTTATTTTACTTTAGAATAACATGAAACGTAAGATGGATTAAATTTAGACAAAAGATTAGTCGAATAGGAATCTACGTCATCCTAACACGTCCACCTCTCTTAGATTTTATATTATCAACTTTTTCTAGCGGTGAATTTGTCATCCTTTGTAGAATTTTCTCACCAAAACCAGCTGCAATAAGTGGAATCATTAACACAATCGATTATCACATGTTACCTAATTACCTAATAGAATTCGTAAACACTCACGTTGTCGGTTTAACAAAGCAGCACGCGATCGCGTCAGTCTAGGGGAGGAGCAGGGCGACGATTTTGTACTCGTTGAGCTAATTATTAATCTTGATAATCTATTCTGAAGCTGCATCGCAACTGTTTCCATGGCTGGCGTCATCCATTTAGCCTTTAGCTCGTGACTGAAAAATAGTTTGCAAAGTCAATTAAGAATGCTGTGTCTCGCAGTGGGGAAAAAGATGCAAATATTGTCTAAAATGTCGAACTAACTCCATAGTCTTTGAAGAATGCCTCGACTTTATTGTCCCAGATTGTTTTTCTTTGATTCTTTGAAGAACTTGGAGCATCGCGTAGGTAGGAAGTGCTGGTGGCGGTGGAGATGGAGGTGGAGTCAGCGGAGGAGACAGTGGCGGTTCAATAGGCTGTAATTTTGCCATTTTGTCAGGATGTCTGGCTAGTACTTCTTCCCAGCTGAATTGTGCTTTTGGATTCGTCGGCTGGTTCTTTCTGGTCATCCGCATCTATAAAAAAAAGTCGTTTTTGATGTAAATGTGAACGTTACTCGAGTCTGAGGTCTCTGAAACATCACAACAGAACTTCTCATGGTTAAAGTAATTTTTTTTTCATAAAGAAAGAACATACTTCGCAGTTGACCGGTACGCAAGGTTTCCTGGTTAAATTTTTTACGCATAATCGTTTGATGGGTGTAGCATATGAGATATTTTCGTTTGGTGTTCGTTTGTAGGTCTTTTTCAAAGAGTTTTGCGGGTTTGACGAGGCAAGAGAGTTGTCGTTTTTCCAGGCACTTCTAGAGAACAAGGATCTTAGGAAATGGTAATCAGGCCTCGTCTCAAATCCCAGCTTTGCTACATACTGCATGTATTTGGTCAGCGTCGCTGCACAGAAAAATAACAGACAATAATAATCTTACAATAATAAGAAAAGAAAAGTTATAATCATGGAACGAGTATTCTTTCAATTTTCCATCAAACAATCGTAAATCTACTTTACTTACTGGGCGGATTTTGTTCGGACGGAAAACATTCCCGCATGAAAAGTGGAACGTTTGAGAGGGAGAATTCTTTTTGATTATGTACCGCCTCAGGGCTGGTGGCTACGGACATACCTCCGCTCTCTTTTTCCCATGGAAGCCGGCCACATAGCCATTGTATCAAATTGTAGCCCAAAGTTTCTAGGTCTCCTCTTCTCGAATGTGCTGTCATATGAAGAGGAGAATACAAATGTTCAGTACAATTCCGAAAATGAATAAAAATGATTGCAATTCCATTTAACTTAATGAAAAATAATTAAAAATTTGTTTTCTGGACAATTTATAGTTTTCGGTTGGTAAAAATTCATAAATCAAACAATTTTAACTCCTTTCAGAATTTTTATTCATCAATTCTTGATCTTACTTCCGTGATGCGCGTCCCGAGACGTAAACTCTAGAGTTCCTTCATGCGCCCTTCGCTCATCGTGGGCAAAAGGCTTGTGAACGCCAGCCTTTGTGCGGAAACGGAATGCTAGACCATAGTCGACTAGATAAGCCTCAGGCTCTTGTTCAACGATATCTTTTGCTTCGAGATGATTTAACAGGATATTAGATCCCTTAACATCTGCATGGGCATATCCTCGGCTATGAATATACTCGAGAGCGTTTATCTGCGAAAGAAAGAATAAATGAATGATGGATTATTGATGGAATCTAGTAATTGAAATTGCTTGGTGTAATTAAACCAATTCTATAGTAATTTCTACATCCATTATTGTGTTTACCATTTGTACAGCAAGTGCGTAAACAGTTTTCACATGCAGTTTTCTTCCCTTGGTTAGGAACAGCTTATTAACGTCAATACCGTACCGCGGTAATACAAGAAATCTGTATCGCTGTCCTCTAAGCATGTGAGAGCCTGCGCCTTCGTAGGTTGGTATACCGACTTTCCTCAATCTCTGTTGCTTGCACCATCCGTCGACTAATAAAATGAATCAACATTGATATTAGGCAAAGAATTTCACAATTTATTTTATTTTATTTAGATTGGCATTGATTTCTCCCTTGTTTATTCAGTATTCTTGGATTATTATACTTCTTCGTTCACTTCATCTGTTTCTCTATCATGTAAGAGGTGTAAACGAAGCAAAGAAAATTCATAAATAACATGAAAGTGATGTGAATTGACCCTTGAATCCTTAAATCGAATTCCAGGCCTTATTAGATTATATAATAGAGACAAACACTTACTCATACGTCGTTGAGCAGCCCTGATGTAAAAGTTCATTTCGACAAAAAGCGGGCCGTTATTATGAGGTTCAATTTTTATAACATATCTGGCGTCCTGACCAACAGTTCTATTGACGATATTGGAAGCTAGAAAATAATTTAAGGTATTAATTAAATGAATGCGAGTTTCCACAAAATTCAACAATTCTATCAAAACAAATTTCATTGAATACAAAAATTACCGAGATAAATATCCCCGAATCCTCCATGTCCAATGGGCTGACCAAGTCTCCATTGTCTTTGTGTAATATCTGTAAGTATTTCACCAGCAGGAAAACGAGTTGGTAAGCGGCAGCCAGGAGCTGCTACTCTTCTAACAGGTACCTCCTCTGCGCGCTGCGGTGCCATCGTCACCTTTCGATCATTCACGCGGGCTAAAAAATTATTTTCATTCAACGGATGGTTAAATTTAATCATCTAAAAGAATTGGGCATGGAAATTGGTAGGCAGGATACTGTAAACGATGAAAATTCAAGCTTGGGATTAAAATAGGCCTCTTGATCTATAAAAATAATTTTTTTTTCAACAATATTGCGGCTTAATTTACAGATTTTTTTCGTTTTGTTTATAAATACCTACATAGTAAATTCACTTAAAACAATCTGAGTACGCTATTTACATAGTGTAACTATTTATTATGATTATTATTATTTTACAGAATGATCGACAAATTGAAATAGAAATATTTTATTTGCCGGTTTATTAAACTTAGATTCAAAAATCTTAGTGCCTATGTTAGAAATAATTGATAAAATACAAATTTTCAATTTATTTAATCTTATTATTTTTTTTCTTAATGTTCAATAAGTCGTCTTAATAATAGAAGAATTGATAATTATAAAGAATGGAGTATTTACCTAGCACAGAAATAATATAACGTATAGATATTTGAAATTGTTTTGTTTTTTCTTTGGTAATTAAAAACTAATGAAAGTTCATTTAACGAAGCGGAAAAACGTATGCGAAATAGGTATATGAATATATTTTTTGAACCGTTTTAAAAATTGTCTCTTCTGACAACCGTCACGTCTTGTTATATCCAAACAAATACGACGTGATCGAGGTTTTTGGTAATGTAACTACCTAACATTGAAATTAATATCGCAATAATAAGAATGACAATAGATGATCGAATATCCGATATGGATATAAAAAAAAGAAGCTTTTTTTACATACGTATCTAGTGTATGTGTAGATAGGATAAAGCTAGCGTAAGTAAGAGAAAGGTAAGGTAGTGTTTTGACATGTAATATATCATTATAATATCGAGTGGAAATAACTTTGAATTCGTATTACTTACTAAAACCGCACAGACATTAAATAAGAGTTATAACTTCGTTGTTAGAAAACACTAGCTTCATTATTCTTGGTATGATATTATCACACGAACTAACCACCGGAGGAAAAATAATCAAAATACGTTTAACACCATCGTTGTATTTTAAAGATGCAAATATTATTAGTCTCCAAAAACTTTTTCGGCTATTTTCAATTATCAATGTGCTCTATAACTAGCTGTCAACAAACTCGTATACACTGACCAACGGACCGTTCGGTTTTATACCTCTTTATTTAACACTATTTTTTACTATTATTATAATTTACTAAGTTTATATTAATCATTGATTCTGCCAGAAGTTTTATCTGTACACATTCCTCCACCATTTTATGTATCGGTCTTTGGCCGATCAGCTGAACCCGCGTTCATCAACACGATGAAAGTAATCCTTATTTACTCGTTTGAACAGGGCGGCGAAATAACAAACTACAAAAAAAAAAGAAGCAAAGAAAAAGAAAATGGCGGTCAAACGTTTTTTTCTCTCTTACCATGAAAGATGATATACTGTTCGAAAATCGTTCGAAAATATCCTGAACTAGTTACTGTCAGTGAAAATCTCCCATAGTTTGTAACGTCTTCAAACTCTATTTTCCATCCTCATGACGTCATAGACTTGGACTACGTTTTCCGTATAGTTTCACCGCTCTTTAGTTCTGCTTTATTCTATGTCTAAATCGAAATCTCGCTTCCCCCCTCCGTTTCATACCCACAGCCTTCTAGATCCTTGCAAACCGCAAAGCCACAATGGTCGACGTCCGATAATTGGTGGTGTGGTGTATATTTTGTTGTGCAAATATCCCTGCGGTTTCATTAAAATGACATAACTTTATAAAGTCGATTAACACGTGCAGTAATAGACTACCTATAACCCTCACGATCCGGACACCAAAACGTAAGTCTCTCACCTAAATCGCCGACTGATTATTACTCCCGATTATTTCGTGGTTAGGTTTTGTTGGCCACCATTGATTTTTATGTCTGGCATCGGTCTTAAAAATCCCGCCCTATTTATATCGTTTTATCATATACTACTGCCCAAATTACTAATCAAACAACTCCAATAATCTAGCCAAAAATTCGTTCAAAATTATTTCTGAATCCCGCAATTTTATTACCCCAAAAACTTGATTTTTAATACTTTTTTCCCACCTATATTCATCCATATCATTTCACCTAGTTCAACACAACAAAACCTCTTCCTCTGTCGAAGTCATCCCATAATCCACAAATCTCAAAAACCGTCACTTTCACTGTCTTTTCAATAAGATCAATAATTATTTTTCTATTTCAGTTAGAACGTAATCGGAGAAGTGTTAATTGAGATGTCGTATCCCGGACAGCCGCCTATGGGCATACCAGGCATGCCTCCAATGCCCTATATGGTCGGTGCTCCGCCGCCCATAAT
Source organism: Tenthredo distinguenda (assembly GCA_947538915.1). NCBI lineage: Eukaryota > Metazoa > Arthropoda > Insecta > Hymenoptera > Tenthredinidae > Tenthredo > Tenthredo distinguenda. The sequence goes on from OX384535.1 coordinate 3,364,529, forward strand.
CGGAGGCGTTATGCCGATGCCTCACGTAAGTTTCTGATCAAAAAGTCTACAGATTTGATGATAAATGTGCTAATAACTTTGATAATCATTTGATTTTTAAATGCAGATGATCCCCACGCCGGTATCTGCGATGCAGACTTCGGCGCCGGCGGTTCGGTATGCCAGAAATCAGAATAGACACGATAATAATCGGCGACGAGAAAGAGAAACGGGACCTCCGGTTACTGTATTTGTTGGAAATATTATGGATAGAGCTCCAGATGTTATGATACGGCACATATTAGGTGCCTGTGGACATGTATTGTCGTGGAAAAGGGTCCAGGCTTTTGGATTTTGCGAATATGCTGGACCAGACGCCGGACTAAGGGCTGTCAGACTCCTTCATGATATGGAAATTGGAACTAAGAAATTAGTCGTCAAGGTCGACGCGAAGACAAAAGTCGTCTTGGACCAGTTTAAAGGTACTAGAAACTATGAGAATATCGTTATCTCTTATTATCCAAGTATTTCTCATCACGGATGAGTTTTTTGAGCTAGAACACGTCTCAAAATTCGTTCACTTCATTCTATTATCAAGCGTTCATATACACACACCTTGGAATTCATTTTTCTATTTGCTTTTTAGACAAGCAATCGATGAAAAACATCATTCAAAGCCTAATTGATCGCAACCGTAATCATTTCATAATACATTCCTAAACATGAGTCTAAAAATTTGATGTCAAGTTTTGTGTAAGCCCTTAACAAACTTCTGTTTTCCCTTTTGAGATTCTACTGATAAAACACTCGCACTAATTTCTTCTTTAACTCATAGCTGAGAGGCGGAAGAAACTCCGAGGTGGTCAGTCGCCGTTGCAAGATGAGACTCCTAGCGAGGGTTTGGATGGTGAAGAAGGGGATGACTACATGGACGAAGGAATGAGGGTTGTCGATGCAGACGCGATGACTAGGATCTCTCAGATAATTTCTGAACATGCGACGGAACTGGAAATGGCTCAAGTTGCACCAGGTAATTTATTGATTAATTGATGATGGATTATTAAAGAAGAAAAGGATTGTAATTCAAAGTAAATACTGATGGGAATTTATTCTTTTCTTTTTTCTATTTTAGAGGAACATCAGACGAAAATGGTGGCGAAATCACTGAACTTGGACGACGCTGAGATAGAAGAAAGCAAGCGAGATCTGATCACCAGAGAAATTGGCAAATTTCGGGAAGTTATGAAGGTAATTAAGAATTCCTTTTTCAAATACCGTCCAAAATCCGTCGTATCCTTCTCTCTCTCTTTCTCTCTCTCTTTCTCTTGCTTGTCTGCTCCATCAATGAACACTCTGTGATTATGCGTGGGTTTGGTATGAAAGTTAGAAGATCGAGCGTATGAAGTAAGTAAGAAGAAGAAAGTACGGACATTGAATTCTAACAAAATTTACTCAACTTATTGCGTTATTTCCAGTTTCGAAACTATTTATTCAGTCCTCCGTTAGTGTAGTAATCTATATCGGTCCTTTTCATCATGGCTTTGAATCCTGCGGTAGATAAATTCACGATTATCACCAAATCATGGGGTAAACACATTGAAAAGATGCTTTATCTTAAAAGAAACAAAGAAAAAGGGAACTAAATCATACTTTTCAAAGTCTCTTTCTGTAAACATCAAATGGGAGTGAAGCAGAGTTGAGATTTGTTGGGTTGAAGTTGAACAAATGTATAGATTGGGCGGGAATCAAATGTGATGTGAGTTTTCTTTAACTTGATATATGAATAAAGATGGAATGAGTGCGTGGTACGTTAGCTAAGGATAAATGGAGCCGTGACTCGTTGCTGTATATTATAATGACAGGCAGCGTGCGTCGCACACAGCAAAAGCACACACGTACGTCTAGGAATGCTGTGTGTGGGGACCACCCTCTAACTCGCTCATTCATTGGCTCTGAAGGGAGCTAATCACAGCACAGCCCTCGTATTTTCGCAGGCAGCCGCAGCCTCGTTGGTAAGTCAGTGCATATCAAAAAACAAAATCATGAACAAAAAAGAAAGAAAGAAAAAAATATACATAAAGAAAAACCAGCCAAATGATAGAACGAGGTCGACTCGCTTTAGAACTCAGCTTTAGACAACGCGTGGACAATCTTAGCTGATATTTTTTCATAGTTTTACGGACCAATACGAAACGGAAGTTATTCATTGAAATATCTATAGGAAACTAGAAGAATAAACTATAAACTATAATCATCGGATAGTTATGTCGATAGATGTTTGATTAAATTACCTATCGCAGCTACGTGAATTTTGATGAAGTATCTTATTCACTCAGTCTTTTCACACCTTATTGCAAGTATTTTTAGACATGGTTCAAAATTATTTCAGATTTTATACACTGTTTTACAGAGATTGAGTTCACCGAAGAAAAAGTGGTTGTTGCGCCCGCACAGGTCGCATTGTTCACTGACTCAATTTGTGTGAAGCGAAGCTCCATAAAAACTCAAATAATTTCTAATTATGTCAGAGAACACTAGTAATTAGCTGTGAAAAGACTAAGTCAATAGAGTGTTTCTTCAAGGCGGATCCAGAGGTTTGAAAGATATTATTTCCGAGGTCATTTTCTTAAAGTCGGGTAAATCTTTTGTTTGAATAGTCAATTTTTGTTGTTGTTTATTTATTATTTTTTTATTGTAAATTCTATTTTTCTATTCTGATGTAGTAAGACGGAGCTATTTGATATTAGTCGATTTTTTATTTCCTCTTAATTATAGATACTATAAAACATTGAAATGATTCTATTATCACAGTGGCGACTGTTCAGTTGTTGTCTTTATTTTGTGTAAACAGCTTCTGTCAACGTTGCGATCAGACATGTACGTAGTACCTAGGTACGCGCTACTCCGTTCTTCAGTACCGCCACACTGACCGACCTTGTCAACTTCACACCGTGAGTAAAACTACACAACCATGAATCACCACAGAATCAATCGGTTCTCGTAGTTTTCTGTTAGCCACTCCCAAACCCAATCCGATAATAAATAAATAAATTAGAGTCACGCGTTTATCCTCGTGTCCGTATCCAATCACTCATTCATTTCCACATCATTCAATTCCTCGCACTATTCATTACTCTTTCTTGTGGTCAGCCTAATACTCTGGGTTACTGTATGGACGCGAATAATAAAATAGGGATTAATTCTTTATTTTACTACGAACGTCTGACTCGTATCATTTCACATTTTATTACCGTTTTTAAATGGGGTGATCATTTTCTGGCTCTTATTTTTGCCAAACAGTAACCCACTATCGACAGGTTTTTATGTATAAAGAAAGGTTTTTTTTAAAAAAAAAAACAAATGTGATTAACTTATGAGAGAGCGTCGTTGGTCGGTTAATAAAATATTGGGGGCGTTAAGGGGGTGGGCAAACTATTGTGCATTTGATATCCAACAGTTTGCTGCATCAGCTGGGCGCGTATAGCCATAGCCATAGCCAGAGAAGGATTCAAAGTTGAAAGAGACTCGACAGACAGTATCTTGGCAAAAGCAAAAGATGTATTGGGGCGGATGGTTCTCTCTCCCTTGCGACGACTCTGCTTCTGATCGGTATATCAAAAATTCAATTTTTCTAATAATTATTTATTATTATGAAATCTATAAGTACAAATTACCCTTTTCCAATCACATTCACATCTATAGCATAGAAATCTATTGTTTTAATAAACTTTGGCACACATGCAATGTTGTGAGTACATTGGGTGTCCATTTACGTTGTTGCGTTCTTTTATTCATGCTATAAAAACAAATAAAGAAATAAAAAAATAAAACAAACTTACTATGTTAAGTTTTATCGTAAGTTTAGTATCTCTCTCACATTGTCTCCAAAGTTTGTACCTGCACTTAGGTACTTGATATGTTTACGAAGTATCGTGTAAGATGCCGTGATTTCACCAAGCTCCAGCGGAGTGAGTATACCTCATCGACACGAAAACATTTTTTACAATATTTATTATACATAATTAATAATCATTGTATAATATGGGAAACTAGCAATTGCTAGACTAACAATAAACGATTTTAAGTAACAACTATTTTTTTATCCATAAATCATTCAGTTTCTTATTAATATTTTTGCCTGTCTGTGAAACCAAAACACAGATCTTTTATTCCGTGCGTAAGAGAAACGCGATTGCTAGTTATCTAGTTTTTTGTTACACGGAGCTTAACAATTTGTTCTGACTTCATAAACTCAGCTTTCTTTCTTTCGTTGTGTTTTATAGAAGCAGGAAGAGGAGAAGGCTCAAGTCAAACGAAAGCGAGAAGCTGTCGAGAAGGAGGAGCGGGAGAAACGAGAGAAGGAACGTAAGGACAGAAAAGAAGAAGAATCTGGCAATAACAAAGACGATCATGACGGCTTAGAGCCTGGGAGTCCCTCCACACCTCCAACCGGTGGTTCTGGCACCGCTATATCGAAGGGTCGCAGCAGCAGCAGCAACAGTAGCAGAAGAGACAAGCGGCGTTCTAAATCGAGGTGAGTGATTGAAAAAATAAATAAAACCATTTATTGCTTGTTATTTTCTTGTCTTAATGATTAATTACTCGATTCTGTGTTTTTGTATCCCAGATCTAAAGAACGGGACAGGGAAAGAGAACGTCAAAGGAGTGAGCGGGAGCGAGACAGAGACAGGGATCGTGAAAGGGAAAGAGAGCGAGACAGGGAACGAGACAGAGACCGAGAAAGGGACAGGGATAGAGAGAGGGAACGGGAGCGGGAAGAGGCTCGTAAAAGCGAGAGAGAGATACTGCGGGAAAGAGAAGAAGAAGAAGAGGCCAAGGAGAGAAAGAAGAACGAGAGAAGAGCCAGAGAGAAAGAGGCCGCTTATCAGGAGCGATTGAGAGCCTGGGAAACCAGGGAACGTCGCAAGCAAAAAGAGTGGGAAAAGGAAGCTGAAAAGCGGAGGGCGAAAAGGGAGGCTAGAGAAAGAGAAGCAAAACGTCTTAAAGAATTCCTTGAAGATTATGACGACGATCGTGACGATGCCAAGTACTACAAAAGCAAAGAACTATCTCGACGTCTCGAAGAACGCGCTCTTGAGGCTGAAGCTGATTCTCGCGATCGATGCGCCGAGAGACAAGAACTTCAGCGCTTAAGAGACAAGCTTTACGCAGATTCTACACATTCAGATCCTGCCGCTGAATTCGAAAGGGTAATTTTGGTCTATTTTAGCATAATTCCAACTGAAATAAAAGAAAAGGAAGATAAGGAGTGAAGCAAAGACAAAAATGATGTTCATGAGAAGTTTAGCAACGACAAATGTCGCCGCTAAATTTATTTCGCGATTTTCTAGATGATATTCGAATAATTGATTATGACTTTTTATCTTCTTCTAGTTAAAAGCTGAGCGAGAAGAACAGTACAAGCCGAAGCCAGTGATAACGATAATAGACGAGGAGGACGAAAAGGCAGTTAAGAAAGAAAAGGAGGCGCCAATGCCTCCAATAGAAACTGAACCAATTGACAGCGATAGTGATGACGGTGTACACTTCGATGATGCACCGCCACCAGAAGCTCCATCAAGAACTCCTCCCCGGCATCATCATCATCATAGACGTCATCATCGCCATCATCAAAATCATCATCGCGATGATAATGACGAAGGGAATGATGAAGATATTAGCGAGATTGACAGAGATAGTATTAAAGACAAAGTCACTTCGCCGTCCTCACAATCACAGCCAACTATCGCTCAGTCTTTACCTGTTAATCATGACGAGGACTCTCGCATGTCTCTTGTTAGCGAGCCGGAGAAATCTAGCGGTGGTAAGGAAACCTTTGAATGTTGAATTCTTTCTATCTAATCTTTAAGTGCAAATTGTCGATTGCTTCCCAGTTCTGAGTTTTTTTCATCTACTGAACTGATAGTTTCTATGGAATGTAATGAATTTCTCATTTTTAAAGGTAATTTTGTGCCATTCGCTATGGGTGGTGGTGGGGCAAAGGGAGGAGGCGGAGTGGATCATGCTCCGGGAAATAAGACACCGTCGAGTCCCAGTTCTGCGGCTAATTCAAATCCTCAGCAGGTGAATCAGCCAAAAAAGAAAGGCCGAATAGACGTCAAGGACGTTTTTAACAATGACGATGATGACGACGGTACTAATAACACTAAGAAAAGAAAACTCGTTCCTCTTGGTAAGTCGAATTGAGGGTCTCCTACCTTTCATATCATATTTCATCAACATTGTTTGTTACCTAGAGAAATAGCACTCTTTGAAACAGTTTGAGTAGAGTTTGGTGATCGTTTGTTTGGTTTTCAGACTACGGAGAAGAGAAGAAGAAAAAAGGAACTGAGGACGGATCTAATAAAGTTGGAAAAGAAGAGAGCACCAAGAGTCAAGAGGAAAAACGCAAGCACATAAAATCACTAATAGACAAAATTCCTACGGACAAGAATGCTCTGTTCGGTTACCAACTAGACTGGGCTGTTATCGACAACGTGAGTAACACCCAAAGTTGTTATTCTTCTCTTCCTTAACCTGAGAATGGATTTCCACACTATTTTGTAACGACTGGTCAAACTAATCAATGTGTTTATTAATCGTTTTCCAGACTCTAATGGAGAAAAGAATAAGACCGTGGATAAATAAGAAAATCATCGAGTATATCGGAGAGCCAGAACCCACGCTGGTCGACTTTATTTGTAGCAAAGTAATGGCTGGTAGCTCTCCACAGGGTATATTGGACGACGTACAAATGGTGAGGGAGCAAATTCTTATTCTTCTTGGCTGCTGTCTCTTCTTATATATTATATACACCTCTAACTCGAATTTCCGAGGCGATGGAATTTAATATGCATCCATGCCAATATAAAGTATGATTTCAATCAAGGTGTTATCTGTAAAATCATGTATTCAGAAACCAAAATCTGACTAATCAACACGTTTTCCAACCCAATCTCAGATACCTTGATCACAAACATACTTCGTATTGTCATCAATGTATAAATTCGTTGTCTCGTTTCTAATAGTAATTGTAATAATCAAGAATTCTTGTATATTTCTTGCAGGTGCTAGACGAGGAGGCTGAAGTATTTGTAGTCAAAATGTGGAGGCTACTGATATACGAAGTGGAGGCAAAAAAAATGGGACTAGTGAAATAATTTGACTCTTGAGCGGATGATTTTAACGACTGGAATGAAACACCCAGTCGTAATTTGCTCGAGATATTAATCAGACATCGGACAGAGGCGAATATTATAATGAAGATGAATGAACTTCTGAAAAAGGTGATCTCTGGATATGATTTTATCGATATATAAAAAACAAAAAAAAAGGTATACATATGCATACACTTATCCTCGTATTATATTATTAGTCCGGATATTCGTTGGCATTAATCAATAGAAGACAAAATTAAATTAATAGTCGCCCGGCGAGTGTGGATTACATGTGTAGCGGTTTAAGCGTTAAATACACTTTGTAATTGACATCATTTATAACTACCTACATCACTTTCTCGTTTTTTATTATCTTTATTAATATTTTGTCTTGTCTTGGCTTGTCTTGTCGCGTCGCTTTACGTTAAATTGCATTGCATTGCGTTGGGTTGGGTTGGGTTTGCGTAAATAATATTCCTACTCGGGCGAGACAGGTAAGACAATTCTTTTTATACATTATAAATTATAGAACTGCAAACAAATATGAAATGGAATGAAATTAAATATTCAAATGCCCGAAAAACTGATCAACAATTATATGTATACATTGGTTCATTCTCATTTTAAACACATGCATTCTTTTTTCATCCGCTTTGATATCCTATAAAAGGAAATTAAAGATGCTATCCGTCCGTACTAAATACTACATCAACGATTTGAGTTAAAACAACAAAAAAATACGAAAAGCCTCTTTTTATTTTAACTTTTTTTGTTTTCAATAGCTATTATTTTCTATTCAATGAATTTTTCTCTCCGCATATTACGGTGGGACATATAGGTGTGTAGATTATTTCCAATGTTTGAAATGAATTATTTCACAATCCTTGACCTTTCCTTTTTACTATTATTAATATTCAAACATAGTTAGCGATTAGGTAAGAGAGTCAGGATTTTAGTCTAGCTTTTAAATACATCTAGTATAGGTATGATGGAAAGTGAATTAGCACAATAATAAACGACTCGATTCAAGCTCGAAATATATAATCATTTAATTGTTTTATCATTATTATTATTATTTTGATAAGTTTTCGAATCAATTACTCCGATGAATTCATTAGTGCACTTCTTCTGCTGCAATTGCAACATAAGTATAGATATTTACCATATTATTATTGTTATTATTATTAGGAATTTCAAAATTGCTTTCCCGCGCCGTAATTTCGCACCCGAAGTTCTATCCATATCTAACAGATGGCGTTGCGGGTTCGGGATTCAATAGACAAATTTAACGCGGTTCTATTTGTGCGCGTTTAATTATTGAAGAATTTTATTAGCACGTCTGGTAAACTGAAACCGATGCAATATCATTTTTTGGTCATTGTTGTTTCAATCAGTCTGAAAGAAATAAATTTATATTTTTCTTTGAATTGTTTTCACTACTAATATTCGTTGTCATACTCCATTCGCTCTCCTTGTAAATCAATTAGTCAATTTACGAAAGACGTACAGGTATAGGGATTAGTTCGGTAAAAAATAAGGCGAAAATAATATAAATAAGGCGAAAGTAAAGGAGAAGAAAAAAAGAAAAAAAAAAAAAAAAAATAGGCACAAAACACATGCTGGTATTTGATAGCGTGCGTAAAAAGTTTAGTCGACTTATATACAACGCAACGTCGTCGTTGTCGTTTTACTTGTATAGTCGACGTAATAAAACAGCGTGAAAAACATAGGAAATTGACGAGGAGGAAAAAGAGGTGGCAGGGGGGAGGAAGAGATTGAGCGTAACGGATAACGGCGAACGTAGGTATACCTTACAGGGGGAAACGAGACGATAAAAGCGACAATCATTATATATACTACATTTATTTCGGCGAGGATTTAACGCGCAGTGGGAGACTCGACGAAATTGCTTCCCTTAAATCAATCGCCTTTACCATACAAAAAAAAAGAAAAATGATAATAATAATGATAATAATAATACAAGAATAACGAAAATTGACTCTTTTTTTTATGTAATTTAAATTTTTTATCGATTTTTTTCAATAAAAAAACGGAATATCGGATTCCGATGCAGAAATTGAATCGGCGTATCGAAGTCATCCGCTTTAACACCGATGGGCTCGTACAACCGGCTAGTAAACCAGACAGAAGAGGAGGAGAGAGATTAGAGTAAAGTTCAGAGGTTCAGACCTAATTGGGGGATTCTTTCGACTTAGTGGCTCGCGGCTAGCGCGATGTTGTCTGAGAAGGCACCTTAGTATCTGTTGTCTTGTTACGCTTTCGCAGATACATATATATTTTACGCTCTTTCTTGTTATTTCCTTTCGTTTTTTTTTTCTGCATTCTTGCATCCAGTACCAGGATTTTGCCAACTTTAAATTTAAGCTCGCAATAAGAGGAAAAAGAAAGAAAAAAAAGTATATATATATTATATATATATACCTTTTCTTCGTTTTCCTTTACCTTACCTTTTTTTGTTGTTCATTTTTAATAATATAAGCCCCACCACTTGAGGGCTGTGCAAATTGTACCGGGGGACAGATTAAAGTGCGAGCCTGGTAAAGGTCTAAATACTAAATTGGCACAATTCCTTTTTACTTATTACCAAATATTTTCTTTATGCAGTCGACTTCGAATTTCTGTATGTTAGAGCAATTAGATCAAGTGGTTTAACTCATGAATGGCTTTAATTACGACGTCGCGTTAAGCTCCAGGATTATTTGCACCAAATACCTGTATCTAGTATTGCGCAAAGCCGAACCCCGAAGGTCGTATAGGTACAGTGGTTGAAATTGAACCGATAGATATATCGTTCTACCTATATGTATTGTGCATTCTCGTTTGAGCCGAAGCAATAGACGTATACGATAATAGGAGGAGCTCGAGATTACTTATTTGTACATGGTTAATATCGTCGGTTGAATTGATCGGTACAGAAATGGTTGATCAATAATGACATTCAAACGTTAATAACCGCAAGTCTGCAGCACGAATTATTCAACTCTGAAATGACAAATTTAAATGAATTATTAGATATCTATCAATACCGAAGATGGACGAGACGATTATAAAACCCTCAATCAGGGGCTGCAACTGGAAATTAGATTGACGGTTTCATTTTCAAATCAAGAACGAGAAATAATATTTTCAGTTTTTCTATCGATTTTTGGTTTCATTTTTTAAAACGTCAAATTAAACGCTGCGTCCGCGATATAGGTATATATTTTTATTCCTTTTTTCATACTTTGACTAATCGACGGTCAAAAGAAAAAATATCGAGAGAATATGAAGGATGGATAGAAAGATGGGGTGAAAAAGGAAAAGAAAGGGGGGGGACTCTTATACCAGGTATGAATAATGGAGTGAATCTGAACAGTCAGATAAATCGGGAATCTTTGTTGGGGGGTAAAACAAGAATCCGTGTAGGCGCGGGTGTAGTGTGGATCACTTTTTTCCTCTATTCTTATTATTTTTATTTTCCATTCTTCTTCACATTCTATACTTCTGCTTATTTTCCGTAAAAGAGAACACCCCACTGAACTCCGTTGATCAAAAGATATAATCATCAATATAGCGTTACGTCGTATACATCGTATTCAAATGGGAGAAATTCGAAGGGTTTGGGGCGGTACTTAGGATTAAAATAGGAACCTGCGGTTTTGGCAACAATTTTTTTTATATATTTAGGGACGTCCTGGCCCATGGGAGCATTGAAATTCTAAAATAATAAAATTAAGGACCACCCTAGACTACATATAGAATCGATTTACCAAATTCTATATTTCTTCCCCTACAGCTGCACAATAACCTACTTCCGGAATTCAAAGTCGATGAAAAATATCTTCACAGTTAAAGAAATGCCCATCCCTCGATCCTCGCCTCTTCTTCTTTTTCTTCTTCTTCTTCTTCTTCGATGTTCAGAATTCACACTCAGCTCGAATATCAGATTGCAGACTGTGTATAGACCTATATATATGTATATATGTGTATGTATATATATTTATTTCTGTATCTATATATGTATGTATACATACGTATGTAGTACGTATCCATAGGGGTTTTGCGGGACTCTACGAGTCTCTCATCTCATCTCATTCTCTTTCTATTTTTCTATCTCCTTTTTTTTTCCTTCTTTTTTCAGTTCCTCATCCTTTTCATCCTTCTCATCCTCGTCCAATCTCCTTTATGCCCTTCTAGTTTCGCGAACTGCCTTACCTTGTCAATCGATGCCCATACGCCACCCCAATACGTTATCCCTCTGGTTATACACTCTGTCCCCGCAAACTGTCTATCTTTCACCCTTCCACCCTCTCTCACTTTTTCCACCCACACCCAGCCTTCTCTCAGTTCCTCGAATAAATTGGTATACCCTACCATACGAAGAGAAACCCTAAGAGAAAAAGAAGAAAGAAAGAGGAAAAAAAAATGAGAAAAAACTTAATTTGAAATAATAAATCCTGCCAACGACGGTTTATTTAAAACCGCGAGATCTTTGGTTTATAATTTTCTTTTTCAAGATTCCTTTTTTCTTTTTTTCTATCAAGGCAGTTTATATCTGTAGCTATAAGTAAACTATTGCAGCTGTTTAACGTAGAATCGTTTCATTGCCTGAAACAAGGAAGTATAGGTTTGGTGATTAAGCGATAGGCTCGTAAAGTCGTGGTGCTATAAAACCAGGGGGGTTCATTGGCTGTGCGTGGTTCTGGTTTTCGAAAGCTACAACAAGCCACACCATTAATGGTTTCAGACTCGGGTCCACGCGATCTACGTGAACTTTGCGAAGGTAGGTAGGTAGGTAGGTAGGTGGGTATAATAATCCGCGGAGCTCTATCGTAATGGTCGTAACCTTTGCGATCAGATGTGGGGGAGAATGCCCACACCGGGCCTTGCGTATTGCATCGTCAAATTCATTAGACAAGATTAAACGAGCGATTGGAAATGGGTAAGGGCGCCGATGTTTACCCGATACCTGTAAGGGAATGAAAGAAGAACAAAAAAGAAAAAATGAAATGAATTAACGCGGAAAAAGAGAAGTACAAGATGAAATGCGTGAGAGTGTAGGGATTTTCTTGAAGCGGTCTGATCGTGATAAGCATTTGTCATTGAGCGATAAGAAGAGAGAGAAAGAGAGAGAGATGTAAAGGAAAAAAATAAGAAAAATAAAGTACAAAAATATTGAGAGAGAGAGAAAGCTAGAGAGCAAAGTTCGTCTTAAGCGTACTTGATTCCAACCAACTCACTCTTCGACTCTTTGGAGCTGAAGAAAGAGAGACGAAGAAGAAGAAGAAGAAGAAGGGTGGTGGTTGGTAAGGGCGAATAGAGTGCAGAAAAAGAGTAGGATGAGGAGGATGAGGAGGAGGAGGAGGAGGAGGTCGTGGGGCAAAAGAAGGAGAGGGTGAAAGTGACTCCGCAGAAAGTCCCCGCGGAGCGATTCAATCTTTGCCGCTTTTTGTGGGGCTATCAATGTCTCCGACTCTCGCAGCTGCAAAATAAAATCGCCAACCGTCTCGCTTCTATACTATACCATAGCTCCAACGAACGACTACGCGATAGATAGGCAGGTATAGGTATAACTACATCTCGTGTCATCCCAGGAGTCATCTCACCCTACAAGCAGTCTTATCTCGATTCATCGAATCGCTTGTGAACAAAGTTATACGTTCTTTCTTTTGACTTTATAGAAAACTGAATGAAAGAACGAAGAAGAAAAGAAGGAAAAGAAAATTACAATTTTTAATCAGTTCACTCGATTTTAAAATACCGTCAAGACCTTCCGGATCTATGAAAAGAAAAGTAGGATCTCACTCATTATTATGATACTGCGGAGAGAAATAAAGGGTAGAAGAAAAGAAAAAAGAAATAAGGGTGCAATTTAATTGAGATGCAAGGAAAACCTTGTCGTCGTAATCTGCACACATGATAGAATCTAGGTAGTGATTCGTTCTCTGGTTTTGAGAGCGAGAGAAAGAGAAAGAGAGGGAGATGGAGAGGGAGTTAAGGGTTGCAGACGACGCGTACGGGCCGCGCAGCACATAGCCCGTCGTTGGCCTCAAGCCCCCAGGTTAGCAGGGTCAGAGACTCCTGGAGCCACGGTAGAATCTGGATGAATAGCTGAAGGGTCGGTCGAGCAGGACACGAAAAGGGCGGCCCACGTAACCGACCTTTCCTCTTTTCGTGTATAGTATCCACCCCCAAATCCCATCCTATATACCTACTAGCTCGTTCCCCTTTACGTTTACCGAGTGAATATATCCACAGCGCGAATATACATACACATATAGCCGGTGGATCGCTGCCGCAGATATATACCTACTTATACTATATCTGTATACCTATATATATATCTGTATATATATACATATACGTATAGGTATATAATCCAACGAGACTAATATGCTAATCCTATCAATAGGATTCACCGCTCTCGGTTGATATTCCCAGCTAGTAAAATCGTTTTTCACCACAGTACGCGAATACGGGCGCGATCCATCCAAGTAGTATACGATTTCATCGTTCATTCTATACGATCTTTGACTCTTATACCCATACCTAGGTATATACCCTACCAATGCAACGAGCGAGGAGAAATCGTGAGGAAAATAGAAGCTGGTAGCTAAGTAGAGGGAAACAGAGAGAGAGGGAGTGAGAGAGATGATACTAGGGATGGAAAGGGCAGTGATAAATGACCTAAGGCGAGATCTGACATTGATTCAGTCCGTACAGAAGCTTCCATTTAGTTGTGAGGCATGACCATACCTAGCCATGGTCTTGAGGTTTCCTTCCTCTGCCTTAGAGGTGCAGACCTCCTTGTCTGAAGAGCAAATGTTCGCGAGGATTGACGACGCGATTAACTCCTTTTATTTTCAATAATTATATCAGGGGTGAAAAAAATCTGGTTCGATATGAAGCCGGATGAGAGTCCTCAATTCCTATGATTCGATGCAGTTTTCTTTGGAGACCGTAAACTGGATTGAATGTAAGTAGGTAAAATGAGGTGGAAATTGGGTGAATCGCGAGACGTAGGACAAGGGATATACACGTGTATGGGGGAAAAAGAAAAGAGAAAAATCGTGTAGGAAAAAGGAAAGACTCTTTCAAATTCAAAATGCACGTCACGGAGGCATTATTGTCTGCTGTTCTTCCGTCTCGAGGTATATAGTCAGTCGACACGTTTACATCGCTGAGGAGATGCAGTAACCGAGACAAGAACTTCTTCTATACACTCCACACACCGTGCTGCATATCCTGTCGCTCTCCCACTCTTAGCGCTCTCGGTTATTCACTGCTAATGGATATTGCTGTTGTCATGTTCTTATATACCTACCTACCTTATATCTACCTTCCTATCTACCTTCCTTCAGGTTTTGGTACACCACTCCAATGTGCAGTGCATACACGACCGACCTGCGTTGCACACTCCAAAAATATGGAATGGTGATTACGATTACGGGGATGATGAGCGTTGCGGTACCAAAATTTAAATTTATATTGTTTATATGCTTTGGCGGATGAAAATTTGTTCCCGTTACCAGTACCCTTTGATATTGGGAACCAAAGGATCTTGGGGTCCTTTTATAGAGCCTGTCTGTCCCGACGTCGAGCGAGTGTATATCAGGCTAATTGCTTTCTCATTAGAAGCATTTGGCCTTTTGAACTGGAGTGTCAATATAGCGACTAGGGCCGGTTCGCCGCAATTCGGTTTCAAGTATCTACGTATATGTATCTAGGTATATGTGTGTATTGGAATAGAGGAGACGTCTGCCATTCATAGTTTTAGCCCTTATACCTCTCTTCGTATTCTAAGAGGTCAGGTAACGAGTTATGACCGATTGCTTCACGGGTTCAACTCGATGAGAGAAAGATAGAGGAAGGAGGAGATCCTGAAACTTTCTAGCTATATAATACTGTGTGTAAAAGTATATGACAGCGGTCAAGAGCTAGAGAACTCTCGGGGACCTCTTCAAATACCAATAAACGGTTACGATTGCAGGGGCAAGTAGTTCCTTTTATTCACTTCTTATCGCATTCATATAAGTGCTCTTTGTGAATTTCTATTTTTGTTCCATCCATCGTATCGGCGGTATATTGTTAAAGTATTGGGAAAAAAGGGCGAGGTACTCTTCAAAAGTTCAAAGCTACTCGGGGCTGTGCAGAAGAATTAATCTGGATTTTATGTCGGGGGGAATGAGAGTTCGACAAAACCTGCAGCAAAAGCTAAGAAAAAAAAATAAAAAAATAATAAAACAAGAAGCCGAATTCCAATTTTCGAGTTTTCATTTCCATCATTTTCGCATATTATATGGAGAGAAGCTCTCGCTTGAACAAGATTTGACCAGGCGTTAAAGTTTCAATGTACTTTAGTTGAGTGGGAGCTAAGGTAGTGCTATTATACTCGACGAATCCTACCCTATTAGAATAATGACCGTTTTGAACGGGGTGGTAGGAGAGGGGAAGGTATAAGAATCTTACAGCGTGTTACACACCAAATGCAAATTTCTTGTTCATTGTCTTTCGCGGCGAGCCCACTGAGCCTGGTATTAATATAGAAATCTCCATCTCTGTTTTACGGAATGAAGTTGTACCTTTTCATCCCTATTTTCTTAATTCATTCATTATTTTTCCTGTTGCGGTGTGTCGTCTTCCCTGAAATAAAACATTATTTCATACATAACTTTAATTATTTATATATATTCAACCCAGCGCGCGAAGGGGGTCGCTGGAAATATACCTAGGAGCAGAACTTCCGTTCACGAGAATTCAGAGCCAGGGTTGTATGTGTACAATTCGGCCATACTTAAGGGTCAGAGTTATTACTGAGAGTGAGAAAGGTGGATACAGAGAGATGGAGAGAGTTGGACCAGGCGGGGAGATACGTTTCTTGATTCTAGAAGTAATACTAATATTGCTAAGTGCATCTCTAGTTACCCAGCACGGTGCAGTAGCAGCGGTACCTACCACGAAGCCCTTCGTTCACCACTTGCTATGATTACTTCCGATTTCATGCAGCGAGGAAACAGAAAAATTTTAGCCTCAAGATTCTGAACCCTTTTCGAAAACTCTGTTCAGAATACCATAATCATATTTCTCCACCTTTTAATACGAGTATATCGACGATACATACCTATATCGGAGACAGTGAAACACGAAATCATTTCCCCGAAACGGAT
The DNA here is from genome assembly GCA_947538915.1 of Tenthredo distinguenda. NCBI lineage: Eukaryota > Metazoa > Arthropoda > Insecta > Hymenoptera > Tenthredinidae > Tenthredo > Tenthredo distinguenda. The sequence goes on from OX384535.1 coordinate 3,380,832, forward strand.
CATAGCCAAACTAATTACGCTTTCAAATGCTAATCGCCTTTCCATTAGTAATAATCTTCCATTGTTTCACCCAACAATGCATTTACAATAATTGAATATACTATTACATACATGTATACCCGAGAGAATAAGATCGTATTATAATCGGCTGTGTTCTTCAGTTTATTTATAATCGGTATTCGGTTGTTCAATTCCGGAAATCATCCCTTACGCTTCATTCAGGGATAGCTAACAAGGACAGAAGCGTGTCTGGTGAGATGTGAGAAATCGGTATAGCACAGGCACGTTAGTTGATATTTCGGGGTGTTTTATAAGACTGGAATCGTGGGTTTGGACAGAGAGCAGGTTTGTGGTATGGGTGTTGTTATTCAAGGTCTTCAAAATGTATCTGCGGGTCTGAGAAGGGTATTTAAGGATTACGGAGTTTAGCATAATATTAGCAGGTAGAAGAGGACAACAGGGGTGCAAATGGGAGGTTCGGTACGACGCAGGGGGGAGGTATAGGAGCCGTGGTATTATTCATGGATTACCTCACTTGTCTCGCCCACAATCCTCCCAAAGCCTCCATTAGAATAATTGCTTCTTCATCTTCGCGCTCGTGTACAGTATATATACAGACGAAGCGAACGTATCATCCTCTCTGTCCTCTGGATATGCCGGGGAGGAAAGTGCCGGCGATATACGAGCGTCGAAGACGGAAAGAGGGAAGAGACTACTATACCATACTATACACGCTGGTATATCGCTCGTGGTTTCTTTTCTCTTCTATTCTAACACGCGGAGTTTCCCCGGCTAAAACAACCCTCCTGCTCTAGGGGTTGTTTACTTGCCTTAAAACTACAAATACATATAGTATACACATACCGTTTATAACGTATCAATATTAATCGAACCCCTGACACGTACCGAGGTTCGACTAACACATCTCAGACATCTAATGATCTATAAACTTGCGGAACGAACTAATGCTAATTGGCGACGTGAGAGGAAACCGCCACAACTCTCTCGCAACTTATCGCGATATATCCCCTCGCACGTTACATGGTATAATTTATACCGTATGTCTATACAACCACTCGTTCGAGATTAAGGGACTGTGAAATACAATAACTTTCCATTTTGAGGATCTTGCGAATTGATTGAAAGGATCGTTAGAGCAGGGGATGATTCCGGATTAAAAATTTTCCAAAAACTCTTCCGAGTCTAATGAAATTTCTATCGTTTTCTTCTCGACGGTTCTTTTTACAGAGCGAGACTGTAAGGGGTGAGAGAAAGCGGGGGTTCGGGCGTAAGGTTGTTGGTCAGAGGACCACTTTTTGACGGAGGTATATAGTATTTGTTGGCGAGTGCATAAAAGGTTTTCAAGTGTTTAATACGCCCGGCTGGGTAATAGTGGGGCGTTTATTGTCGTCGGGAAACTTGCGCGACAAGTAGAACTGCGGGCAAGAGTGAAGAGTGCCGTATACTTCTCCCCTGGTCCCGGTGCTAGTGAGGGACACGCCCCGGACTACCCTGAGACACCCTGTGCTGCGGTGAAAACCACCCCGTTATATCCGCCGCCTGCCTTTTACCTACCTTTTTGTCTCACTACGAGATATGCAACCTTGGCTCGTTTTGTTCTCACAATATACTGCGAGAACGGGGATATAATACAGTCCTTATTCTCACCTCCTTCGTCCTCGACTCCTCGTATACACCGGAAATAAATAAAAAAAAAGTCGCGTGACGAATAATTCCCCGAATACCTGCGGGGCCGTTAGTTTTCGGTCCTATATTCTTACTTGGAATTAATTTGGCCGGAAATTTCAGGGGTTGGTTTTAATCTCGATTATTTATTCGTCAAATAAGTTAGAACGAGGTAATATCAGATTATACGGGGGATGAAAACGTTTCGGTATTTTTTTGCTCCGTTCTGTTTTGTTTCGTTTCGTTTCGTTTTCTATTTCAACCCTCGGTTCCGGGTGTTTCGGAGTTCCGTTCTGATCGTGCAGCGTGCTGCTGCAGGAAGTGACGTGCGCGCTGATCGAGAGAGGGCGGATATGGTATTGCAGGAAATAGGTACGCGATTATCCAGCTACTACAGGTTTAGCGTCCGATTTGCGTGTTGCGTGTGTAACGCCGCGTATCAAATCAGCTGATGGTTTGATGTAGGTAGGAGGGTAGGTACGATATACCTACCCTACCCTACCCTACTCTACCCTTACACTAACCCAGGCCTCACCAGTTTGGTATATAACCAGTCTGCACGGAGAGACACGCCGCTGAATTATGCAAGTGTTTCGCGTTCGTCTCTCTCCCTCCTTTTCTCCTTTCCTGGTTTTCTGGTTTCCTGGTTTCCTGGTTTCATCCCTTCTTCCAACGCGCCTCGCCTACGCCATAATCTCGATAACTTTGTTTTCAAAGGTAGAAAAATGGATTGTCTCTCACCTGCGCAGGCTACTCAACCCTGAGCCTGAGTCTGAACCTTATATTCTTCATGCCCTTGCCTAAGCTAAGCTTCGGCTAAGAACACGACGTAAGGATTTCGAAAAAGGGATAACAAGCTTATCGAGCATGAAAAAGTAAACGATCTTCTTTCCCACTGTCATACGCTCGCAGATTTCAGCCAAATGATGTTTCGCTTTACGCACGTGGTACTACACGAAGGTGCAAAAAGGTAAAACTTCTTTTTTCTTTCTTCACGGTTTATTTTTACAAATGTCAGCTATTGAAATTATTTCACCTCGTAGCTATGATCGATAGCGTTTCGTCCTCGAACGATGTATCAGTTGGTGTATTTTTATTTTGGGATACAGAATTGCAAATCCTGAATTTGTTAGTCGATTTACACCACCATTTGAATATCTGACTTTGAAGTGTCGCGTGATAAAAAAACCATTTCGAACAGAAATAAATTTATTAGAAATACCAAAATTCGAAATCAGGTTTTTTTTTCACCCCCCTAATCCAAGTCGAGAAACTTGATGAAAAAGTTCAATAAATTATTACGATACAATGAGAATTAATAGGGTTGAAAATATTTGACTCGAAATAACGTAAAATAAAAAAAAAAAATTAGTTAGAAATATGTGAAAAGCGAAAGTTTGAAACAAACTCAGCCGAAATACATCGGCTCGTTTGTTATACCTGTAAGGGTGTAAAATTGCTTGTATCTGTGGGTACAAGGCAGACCAACGTGCAAGGTTCGTCGTTGAGGGTGATCAAAGCAAAGTTCCCCGATTGTGTTTAGGTATTATACACCTAACATATATATCTACGTATATATATATAGTTCGGTACGTGTCCCTTTCATTCCTCTATAACGTTTTCCCATCAGGCAATAGTCTCCCCGGTTTCAGGAATCTATATACCGCTCGTGTAACATACACAAAGGAAGGAATTTCCGAATCTGACGCCGACAAATTGTAATTAAAATTAATCCAATCATCCTATATCTAGCTACCTGACCGATACAACTGCCTACGTCTGCACTCTGTATCGTAGGTATATACCCAAGACTTGGTGCGAAATGGGGCACCCGAAGAAAAGATGCAATTATAAAACTGACTCTAACGACCCTTTCCTATGTAATTAAATCTAATATCGATTCTGTAATTTATGCTGTAAAAATCGATAGAGCGAGTCTTGCGTTCCATAGGCTCATTAAATTTGATAAATGAAATTGTTTTGAAATTCAATTTCAAGTGGAAATGGATTAGAGTGGGTTTTTAAGGCACCCCGATTCGCCCTGGTCTGGATATCTGTTTATTTTCTAGCTTTGGTTTAATGAATAGAAAAGCCCGGCTAGCTGTCACTTGAAACATTGCGATATCGCAGCACTTGTAACCCCATAGAATCTTCCAGACTCCCACTACTGTTCCTTGTTAATTTGGTTCTCGGTAGAAACAGAAAATGAATAGAAACGAGTCGCGGAGTAGCGAGTTCTTCTTCTCCTTGGTCGTAGTCGTTGAATTTTATGTAGAGCAACGAGGCATTATGCACACCTGCATATACGCGTACCTATGTGTATGAGGTGTAAAACACATTTATCCAGAGAACTCGACTATGCGCGGGATAGGGATGCATGGAAACAAGAAGACGAGACGAGACGAGACGAGACGAGACGAGACGGATAGACTGACGTGGCCTAAGGGTTGAAAAGGTGGTTGGGTGGTAACTCGTGAGAGAAAATGTTGGTCAGAGGGGCTTTGGTTAGCATTTAATGAATAGCATCCGTCGACCGCCCGCTACACGAGCCCAACTCAAAGGCGGACAAGATGAATAATTGCTCGTGTCAAAACATTTCATTTTACAAAACCCTACCGAACCCCCCGCTTTTACCACCGACCAAAACCCAGGGTACCCTTATTCACCGTCGAGCTATCTCGCGGAGATATCCTAGACAAATTTTATTGCGTGTGTGTAGGTGGTGTACGTGTAGATATATAGAGAATAGAGAAAGTCGAAATTGTTCCATGTGTTAAGAATCAGAGGCAATTATTTTGAGTGTTTTTAAAAAGAGTCATTCTTTTTGAAACGCCAACGTCGTGCCGGCTGCTGCGACGTGGAATCGATTCCAAAGACGTATTCAGACACGGAAAGTCTAGATATGCCTCTTGGAATTTTAGAAACTACTTTGCGGACGTCGGAGAGAAAGAAATTCAGGAAACAATGCTGCACGGTTGTAAATACACGCGCTTTGACTTAAAGGGGAGGAAGAAAAAGAATTGAAGAGAGTTATTTTGGAATGTAATATTTCAAAAAACAGGAATCACAACGCTCGTTCTAGCGCTCCTCGACTTGCACCCCGCACATTCGCTTTTCAATTCTGTATAAATTGCATATACGAGGCACGATTTTACGAACCTGACATTTCTCAACGTACGTCGAACGACGGATGGACACACACGGTGAATGGACGAGCTGGGATAAATACCTGTCGTAGTTGTGACAGATTATCTTCACAGTAGGTTTCGAGAGCTTAGTTATATACCCTCGAATATTAATATTTCAACATTTGAACATATAATAACAATAAAAATTGGCGACCCTCTTCGTCGCAGAGAATTTCAATCAAAAACCACATTTTCGAATCGTTTTTTTTTTTTCAAACATCGATACGCTTAAAAAATCTGAACAAATATTTATCAGTTTCCTCGAAGTATCGCACAAATTTTCGTGCTTTAAAGTATTTAGAAAAGTCACTGGGGCCAGAGAAAACAGACTTTGAAACCCACAGCGCGCTGTCCGACTGGCACAGGCCTCGACTACGTTTGTATATCATGTCAGTTAAGAAACAGATTTTAAAATCGATTTTTCCCAAACCGTAATAGGCTTAAAAAATCTAAAAAAATATGCATCGATTTCCTTGAAGTGTCAGGAAAATTCTCGTGCATTAAAATACTCGGTAAAGTGACGGGGAGCTGAGAAATTAGACTTCGAAGCCCACCGCGCGCTGGCGGACCGACACGGGCCTCGACTACTAGCCCGCGGTTCCCCGAGCATTGACTCTGACTACTCGCTTGCTGCGGTATTGAAAGATGAATGCATACACGCATATCTCTTCGGTCTTTGACTTGAGAAATTTTTTTTTTCGGTAGGCATAGAATTTTTTTTTTTTTACCAACACAAGAGACTGAAAAATGTTAGTTAAAATTTGTTGAAAAACTGATTCAATTTGTACGGATATAATTTATTCGGAGTTTCAAATAATAGTTAAATGTTAGAATTTATTCAGAACGAGTTTTGTAACGGAGTCAGCTAAACAGTGCACAGTTGGCGTTTAACCAAGGGATATCTCCGATCCTCGTCTTGCAGAGCGATGCTAGAGGAATTTCATTAGCATCAACGAGCGCGGAACAAAGTACCTAACGATTCCACGCTTGTTCGGAGTTCGAAGAGAAACGATAGCTATTCGACCGATTCGGGTCAAGCTGAGTTAAGTTACATTTGATTTACTCCCTACGCTGGTACATGAGGAGAAGTACGCGAGTTTGGATTTCAGTCAATGTTAACCTTATGTAAGTACTCTAAAATGTCCAGTGAGTTAAAATAAGTAGAAGCCCGAATAATAAGAGCCTGAAATAACCCGGGAGAAATAAAATTTCGAAAGGATAAAATTTCCTAGAGAATTATTCTCCGCTTCAAAGACGGGGAATATTTTTCATGTTATTAACCGAAGTATTTGATTAAAAAATAATGCAATATTCTAGTCGGAACAAACTGGCTTTATGAAGCATAAATATCTCTGGTATTTTATTATCCACTTCTCTCGGTCTCTCTTCCTCTTTTTCGTACTCGGATCATCCCTCTCGTTCTTTTTCTCTGTCTGTAGGTTTTATCCCCTAAAACCCACGAAATCTTCCAAAAGAACGCCTCTCGGAATTGACCGTGAAAATAGCTCCACGCTTTTACAAGGGTGTCTTTTTTTTTTTTCTCCATCCCCTAAAAAGAGCTCGCGGTCCTACTTCTTTTTTTCCCCTGTCTGTCTCTCTTTTTTCTTTCCTTCTTTTTTCTTCCAATGCAAATTATCGCGTCGCCGAGTTGCACTCGGTTTATCTATTCTGTAGATAAAATTCAAAATTCAAAATTCAAGCGGTTCTTTTAATCCCGGCGATCCTCCCTCTCCCTCTCTATCTCTCTCTCTCTCTCCCTCTCGCTGAGTCTATTACGAATTCCGTAGAATTATGCCGATTAGCTGGAATCCCGTATTTCGTTGAGGGTAGATAAAGGAGTGAGAGAGAAAGGAGAAAGGGGAAAGTGGGAGACGGGAACAGTGAGCAACGGTCTCCCCCGCAAATCTCATCCGACGAAAATAATTAAAACCTACGTTTATCCGCCCAGACCTCGGGGCTGTTTAACTCTTTTCTCTTTCACCCTACATATTTTCTGTTCTACCTTTCGCCCGGTTTACAGTTTATTGCTACGGACCATTGCAGCTTTTATTCCATGAAATCGCTGCAGTGACTTTTTCTAATCACCTAAATCTAACGATGTTTAATTTACTGATTAATTGAACAATTAATTTGTCAATTTTGCTACTGTGCATCGAAAACCACGAGTAAGGCTCACAATTATTAGAGATTTTCTACCCTATTTGTTCTGCTCGTGATCCCTGCGTGGTAAAAGCCTATTACGGCTTTGGCAGGATACCTAACGAACACACCATTATCGTTATGATATTTTACTAATGTTATTGTTGCATTAAGCCCGTGGAAAACCGGCGGGCAACGTACCACCTAACTAAAAGTAATGTAATTAATAATATTCCGAAATAAAGGGAATTTAGTATTACCGAAACTCGATAAAATCGGATTTTAATCAACGGGTTACTACCGCCGCCATTCTCTATCGCAACTTTCCTGACCAATTACTCATCTACGAAAGAATTTACGACTTTAGTAATTTAAAGTAAGAACAAGCATGTCTTGAGCTATAGATTCCCACCCTTAACAAGTCGCTTTTAATCCCCGATGAATAACAGCGAAGAGATTTCTCTCTGGTCATTTTTCGCAGGATATAAAGAATTTCGTTGGTCAATTCGGACGTTTAAGGGTTGTTTATTCCCCCCGAATGATGTCCCGCAAGATAACTCTTGGGGTTTCTTTTGCCCACCAGATTTTCGGAGTTACAGATTTTTTTATGATTAAAAATGTACTTCTCGTCTTTCTTCTTTACAAAACTGATCAAATTTTACCCAGTATTGTCTCAAGAAAAAAAGCAGCCCTTTCCCAATGGATCCAACAGAATCCTGCGGAATGAGTAAAAGCTGTTCACACGTGACGAGCTGTTGATAGATATGCGAACGTCGAGGATAATTCCTGAGGAAAAATAAATGGATATTTATCTTCTTCTCGTCCTTCCTCTGGCTGTAAGTTAAATTCCATCGTCCATGTCGGAAGGCAAGGCGACCTATAAAGCAGCCTTAACGTGGGCTTAGGTGAGCTGCGCAGCTTTATAGGTTTACACGTTTTACGGGGAAGGGTAGGAGATCCGCGATAGGATGCGACGCGATGCGCCCTTGTGTATACATATACGTATATACTCATATACAGACGTCGGTGGTACGTAGGTGCGAGCTGTCCTTTCACTCCTTTGTCCTGTCAACGCGAAAAAGCTGCATTATGCAGTTCGATGCATAATCTTACCGCTATTTGCCTAGCGAACTCGCCCCTGCATACGACGGAAATATATACCTATCCATTTTCTCCGTTTCGTTCTCTCTCGCATCTTCGTATACTAAACTACGCAATGTATCCTGCTTCCTTCCCACTGCTCCAGGACTAAAGTAGACAAATTCAGTTTCGCACGATCTACGTTCGCCGTTCCATTCTTCATCGTTAAAAAGTTTATCTTATCCGCGGGAAAACTATTCTAGACTATTTCATGCACTTTTCCTTTTTTTCATCCCCGGAATTTAGGGGTGAAATTATTACTAGCGTACGATAAGAAATTGCCGAGGTTTCCCTGATTCTTATCAAGGGGTTGTTTTTCGTAACGAATTTATCGATCAATCGTTTCACACTGATTAGAGTGACTCTCGTTGGTCTCATTTTTTATTCAAGAGGATAAAAATTCAGGAAATGAAATTTGACAAAGTTTCACAAAGCATTTGGTAGCATCGAACAAAATAGATGAGTGTATGCGTATACAGAAAGCGTTGAAAAATTGATAAAATCCGGTATCGAGTTTATATTTCGGAAATTCTTCCTTTTTTTTTTTTTCACCTAACACAGCGTGACTTTTAGTGGTAAGTTTTTGTCGCCCACGAAGTAGTAGCTACAGTCGATGGTGGGCATTTGTATCGACTTTTGGATCAGATACAAGCCGGAGATTGTTGTTTGTTTGACGCTCGCCAAAGTTTATCGGATCTTGGATGATGCCTTCAAAGTTGGGCCAAGTCTTGGCAAACACCCCCGTTAACCCCTCAGGGGCTTGCAACCTCTACCCCTGCCTTAGATCCCCACTCCCGATTCCCGGCCCCTTTACCCCATCTCCTCATCCTCTCTCTGATCCTTGGAATTCCTTTTGAAACTTTCCGATATTCATATCTGCTTGCTGCTACATCAAAAATTCCAACCTCGCCTTGCTTCAACCCCCAATCCTCAATCCCAACCCCCCGATCCTCTTGAGGGCCGCACGGCGTCTCAGTTATAAAGGATTCGCAGCCACTTACAATATCAGTGGCTTTCACCCCCATCCTCTGCAGTTTCCCTCTTTTCTCCTCCGCCCTCTTGCCATCCTAGAAGCTATCCTTGTTCATTCCCTCGTTCCTTTGCCTCCTTGGTTCAGCTGTTATATAACATTCCTGCATCGCTAGGGATTACTATATTGCTTGGAACGAGGGATGAGGGAGTCTGCGGAAGGCTTTTGAGTCAGGCATTACGTGTAATTATCTTATTTAGAAATGACCGCTACAGAATCACGAATGTTTCAATATTTTTTGCCACGAATTTCAATCTCATTGTCTGTTTACTTCGAGGGGATGATTACGGATTAACAATTTCCAAGTTTTTTTTTGTATTTTTCGGAACAGCGATTAATTCTCTACGTGGTAAATTCGACGTTTAAATATTGTGCGGAGGAAGAGATTAGAAAAAAAATATTTTCCCCAAGAAATATGCGCCCGGAGGTAATCTCGGTCGTCTTTTTCTCCCCCGTTTTAACTTATCGTCTTAAGATTCTGCGGTCCATTCTCTGTGTCCCTTTTCTTTCTTTTTCTCCACGTCTTACGCTCGGGCTTTTAATTTGACAGATTTTCAATCGCTTTGATCACGCATATTTTCTCTGTCCTCTTCCCTTTTTTCATGTTCCATTTTTTTTTCTGTTATAATATCCGACGTACCGCGTAGCGTGACTTTTCATTGGTATGAAATTTTTTGGCAAAGAGATACGAGAAAGAAAAGAGGAGAATAAAAATACTTCGAGGACTTCGCCGAGTCACATTTTTGATTCATTTTTTAAAATGGCTTTTCGAAATCTCAATTTCCAATTAAATTCTCACCCCATTTCACCCCACCCTGGTTTACCTGATTCTTTTAATTCCGTGCGATTGTAACACTGCAGTAGGATTCCACAATATACGTGTTATATACGTATAAGATGTACGATGAGAATTGTTATTAAACTAATTACATGATTAAGGCTAACGAAGTGGTTGTTTCTGCGGTGGTTCTGTCACGATCATCGTGATGCAGAGAACCACGCGAACGCGACTCATTAACTGGGACAATTGTCCCGATTGCGAAACTGTGCGAGAACTTAATCAATGACTATAATTACATAGTTAATCTCATTCCTGTTATATTCGCAGAATTATCATTGAATTTAGATTTCATGCTATTATTATCATTATCATTTATATGAACTAGGGAGGATGATGGAAGTAAAAATAGGGGGGAAAAAATCATTCAGTTTAGAATTACATTGATCTTTTTATTCAGCTAGATGGTTTTCTTAATCCTAAATATGTGTTTCTCTTGTATTTATGTATATATATATATGTATCGTGTGTGGGTGTGATAGTTTTGTTTTATATTTTTATTTGTTGTTTTGGGGTAAATTTAGCGGGTAGGTATATGTGTAGAATACAGTTAGGTGTGTATGATTTGGTTATGATGATTACACTGCGGGACAGTTAATTACAATTACAATTATGACGTGATTATTGTACAGTATGTATGTGTGCGATTTATTTTTCTGTTTTTTTTTTCTTTTCTCATTTCATTTCATCTCTATAGGCATCGATTCAGTATTTAAGGTCTGATGGAGGCATTCGCATTTAAACATTAACAGACAATATATAATAATATACATAGCCTGCAGTTTATAAATCGAAAAACTTTCTTTTCTTTTTTTTTTTCCTCGAAAAAAACCCAACATCCACGTTACTCTTTATTTATTTCTTATTATAGTCTGTTGTTCGTGAAATAAACTAAAATAATATAAATACAGCTCGGACGACGAGGCTCGATAATTCCGGTTTATATATTACTCAATTAATTAATTATACAGAACCGAGTTTCTAGTAAATTAATTTTTTAATTAATATTCAACGACCTAGCCAGGTGTCGTTTACTCAATTTCGCTCTTTGATACGTCGACTGTTTTATATTCAAATAACAAATTTCTCATTTCTTAATTTTATGCATTTTTTGTCACGACGTTATTTTCGGACTTCTTCTCAGACTTCCATATCGTCAATTTAGGATTCGGTTTCATTCATTTTATCAATAAACAAAACTAAATCGGTATACTTATCCGATGTGGCTATAATTGTAACGATCAATAAATTTCATTGATTATTATTAAACGTAATAATATAATATAAATAATATATATATGAGCAAAAATTTTTTTGCGCCTTATAGATCCGGGATTTATTAAACATATAATTTATAAATAATAAATATTATGATACAATTCGTCTCCTTGTTGATTTATTTATTTATTTATTAATTTATTTATCTTTTATCAAACTAATTCGTATAGATCGTTTGTTTTGAATTTCTTCGAACAGTTTTTAAATTTTCTTATCTCATCGACGAACGAGTTTTGAGTTGTTTGCTCTGTTTACTTTTAATTTTCCCGCCGCGTGCTGGGGGTGCTATCTAATAAAGCTACGACCTTGCACAACCCTTACCCTCCTTCGTTAAACAAGAAACAGTTTCCATGCTTAAAACTTACTTTTAATCATCTCTTTTTAAGTGGAAAAACGTTTGTTGGTTGTATACAATTTAAAACGTGACCCGATTCGCTGTTATAAACGCCCGGGATATTTTTATTATTATTGTTTGAAAAAAACAAAATAATAAAAAAAAATAAAACGAAACGAATATATAGTTTATGAGGGTAAAAAATAATTTTAAATCTCGTAACAGTAGTTATCATTATCATTATCATTATCATTATTATTATTAATATTATTATTATTGTTATTATTATTATAGCTGTTATATTTTAGTTTGTCCGAGGTAATTATTTATTAATTTATATGTATATATATACATATATTTATATATTTATATATATATATATATATATATACATATATACATATATAATATAATATACGAACGAGTTTTCATCATTTTTCTACGGCACAAAATATTCAACTACGCTTTCTTCGCTTCGTTTAAATTATTTATAATATATTTATTTATATAGATATACATATATATTTATACCGATATATTATTTTATCATGTATCGTAATATGTATATATATATATGTGTCTGTATATATATGATTTTAACCATCGTAAACACCTACATCAACAATTTTCATAACTTATTAAATTCTATATAGCATATTTTACAGTCTAGACATAAATATAATATATTTGTATATGTATATATATATATATATTTATATATTTATATTTTCATATACCTATATATATATATATGTATACAGAGTCTTTCCGAAATGATATTGTTGATAAATATTAAACATATATGTATACGATGAAATGAGTTGTTCCCCGACAGTTGATATACGTATACTCATTTTTCTCTGTATCGGTTCGCGGGATAGAAAAATTTCTAGAACAAAAAATATGCCACTAATAGTGAGCTAGATTTTTTGTACGAAGTATTTTTGAAGAAATTATAAGTCTAAGGAATCAATTCGAGAAGAAAGAATCGATATTATATTATACTGTCCCGGAAACACTCTGTATAATAAAAAGCTTTTATACCTATATTAATTTACATCAAAATTATAAATCTGTGGCGATGGTTGTTTTGCGTAAAATCTAACAGTCATTGGAGGATACGTTCAACAGTTGCGAAAAATAATGAAACGATTAACAACAACAGGGGAAATTTTTTTTTTTTTTGCTTTTTTTTTTCGTTCGTTGTAAACGTAACCGATATTACATATTTGAGGAGAAAAAAATTGAAGGGAATTTATTTTTTTCGTACGAATCGGAAAACAGGATAGAAATACGTTTTGATCATCATAATATATCTATATAACTATAATATACATAATTATAAATATGTATACACGGAGGTCAACGAAAGTGGGAAGATATATCTATTCCTCACTGTTTTCTATAATATTATTATCTATATATATATATATATATATGTATATATATAGTATATTATGTACAATTATCACGGACGTACTAAAATTTCTATCTCGTACCACGTCAGCTTTTATTGCAGGCTTATTATCCCCGTAGCGTATGATATTATTAAAACAAAAACGAAAACAAAAACAAAAATAAGAAAGAAAAAAAAACATCGATCAAAATCTACGAAATTATGCAGGGAAAATAATTGGTAACAAAATTATTACAGGCGAGAATTTATTGCCCAGAACAAAGGGTTTAACTGAATATACAAACGAAACTTTGAAATGGGTTTGAAACGCCTCCCTAATTGTTTAGGAATTTTTTTTTGGCACGATGATGATACATGTTTTAGATATAAAAAAAAATAAACAAAACAAACGAATAAACAAAAAATGTTTAGGTAGAAGATACGCCGTATAATTTTTACCTCGATATAAAGTTACTACAGATGCTTTTTTATATTCGTTTATTTACAGAAGAGAAAAAAGAAAAAGAAAATGAGATGAAAAAAAAATTAATCAAAGACGTAGGATTTTTGAGTTGATCTAATTGCCGAATTCTAATCATTAACCGAAGTTATATATTATCGACTGGATTTACTTGGAATAACTCGAGTTAAGTCAAGCTAAGCTAAGTTCCTGAGCCACGGAAAACTTAAAATTGAAAATTTCAACGCTGGGTAAACTTTGATACGGAAATTCCCGATCCACGATATTATAAACTATCACGATTCGATGTACGGTCTAGCGATATGCTTCGGAATTCTTTGGATTATTAATCGTCCTAGACTCTGCTCAAATTTTCATCACTCGTTCCTTTTTAGGGTCCCCAAGAAATTTGGATATTTGTAACTCACCGCGCACCGATCTCATGAGAAATGATCGTAGAATCGCGATTCGTTTCGAGCAGTATGTATATTTTGAATTGAAAAATTTTATGTCTCGCGGATAAATTTTTCATTTCTTCATAGCATATACCCCGAAAATCTGGAAATAGCGATAATTTGGGTACAGGTGGAAAATACTGACCATGAATGACGGTCACCGGTTGGATTCTTTTACTTCCTCTCGAGGAATCCCTTTCGATGAAAGCGAAAGGAACATGCGCCAGGGCGGCGGTCCTGTACTACAAGCTTTTCTCTTTCTGGTTGCGGTAGGGATACTTGAATCCTGAGCAGTCCGGTGACCATTATATTCTTCCGCATCTCTAACTATATCCACTTTCACCTTAGCTGCCATTGTCAACCTCTTGCTCTCTCCCTTTCTCTTTTACTTAACCTTCGCCCTTTTTTCTTTTTTTTTTTTTTCTCGACATCTTTCCCTTTTTCTTTCTTTTTTACTTTTCCTTCTGCGTTTTTTTTTCCTTTTTTTTTTCTTGCCTTCTCTATCCCCCTTTTACTTCTCCTGCTCACACGTTATACTCGTTATACATATATATTTACATGAAAGGATACGCCTTTCAACCCTCTGCTTCTTTACGCATCAGACAAAGTAAACAGCTACGAGAAAAAAAAAAGTAAATTTGACGAGTGGATTTTCGAGTTTTTTTTTCTCTTTCTTTTTTTTTCCGGTACTCCTCTCCCTGCTCCTCTTCGCTTTCTTCGTTGCCGGACAATAGACCGAAGGGGTTGGTTACCGCAACAACAACAACAGAAGAAGAAAAAAAAAGAAAAGGGTTTCCGCAATCTAGTCCGTCATTATTCGAGACTGCGGATTTGGTTCGAGATTTTTTTCTCAATTTTTCTCTTCTAATCAGGGTTATACTGTGTCGAATTCTGTCTTAGAAATATCATTAAATTTCACCCTCTTCTCTCGGTTCTCCGTCAACGCGCGGACTTAGCTTAGCTTGCAGGGTGCATATCACCAGTTCTCGAAAGCTGCGATTGAAACGCGCGGTTAGACAGTGAGTTTGATTACAAATTTTTTTGATTTTTATTCGCTAGATTTTTTTTTTCTTTTTTCGATTTTTTCACCCCGCGAGTTTTTTGGCGACTGAAAAAATAAAAACCATAAAAAATCATAAAAATAAATTGAAGATAAGATTTTCCAACGGTTATACGTACGATAATAATAACGGGGAAGGAGTTTTTCGTTTTTTTTTTTTACCATTTGCCGTGTATCGGTATACCGGTCCTTATTTTTTTACTTACCCCCTAAAGCAAGCTTCGGAAATATTTTATAGTATAATATATATATGTACAAGTAGTTTATAAGCGGAAGCAACAGTTATTACTTATTAGGCTAAAGAGGCTTTTCGTGTTGGTAATCGCGTTAGCATCGATTTGAATAGACGGCTTTTTAACACCGACTAATTCCCTCCAGAGTTCGCCCCTATTTTCTCAGTTGAACGAAGTAGCAATCGTAGCACAAAAAACCGTGTGATCGAAAAATGTAATTTTTTTCATCATTTGTCTTTCTATTAAAGTGGAAGAAAAAATTTAAAAAAAAACGGAAAACGAAAAAGAAATTGAACTATCGACAGATCCTATATCCGCGTATTTTATCTCTGTCGTTTCATGAATTGTTTATGAAGAAAAAAAAAAAAAAACCTCCGGTTCCAGAATTACAATAACGATGAGAACGGTTTTCCTGTGAAACGAGAGTTATCCCGTAATTCGGAAGAAAAGGAAGAAAAAAAAGAAACTGTAAAAGAAGTAAAAAAAAAAAAAGAATTTATTTTATCGTTGTTATTTTTTTAGACCCGAAATATCGAGGGTAGGGAAATTAATAAAACGCTTATAATTGTTGGATGTAGCGTTTTTCTCACGGTCGCTGCCGTCGCGTAATCCTCGTCCTCGGGCGACTCCATCGTGGAGCCAGTCTCCCTTAATGAACCTTGGAAGACGTGATTCAGTCTGTGATCCCGCTCGTTGCTCAGGTCCGAGCCGTCTTCGAGGGCACCTCCCCGATCGCCGTGCTTTTTCGGATGCTTCGGCAACTCCATGTCTGTAAAAAAAAAAAAAAACCAAAAAAAATAAGAAGAACCTCGTGTCTTTCAACGTCAATCGTTTTCACACCCCGTGAATTTTTCGAATCGAATCCACATCGTATAGATCTTTTTACCCGAACGCCAGAAAATTTCTTAGTTTCTTCACCGATGTTTTTTGAGAACACCGATTTTTGACTACGGATATCGTTTTTCGATACCGAAAAAAATTCTCCGCTAATCTTTTGTCCTCGAAAGTTTTCGCATCAAAACTCCGTAGACTATTTTTTTTTTTTTCGTTACCAATAAAGTTCTCACGGTTCGGTTGTAATGAATTCTGAGATACGGTCTTTGGAAACGAATAGAAAGAAAAAGAAAAAAAAAGTTCGAAAATTCCCAGATCGATTAAAATCCGAATAGTTTTGTTCTTGCGACAAAATATAGTTTCGTATACCGAAACGGGTACGTAATTCCTCCGAATGTGAGACTACAGATAAGGGATGTTGAAATTTTCATCCCAACGTAAAATATGAACCCGAAAGTAAAAAAGAAGAGAGATAGAAACAAAAACAAAAAAATAGAAAAAGAAAACAAAAAAAAAAAACAATTTTTCTTATCTCTCGTGTCGACGAGGCGCGTCATCTGTTCCTGTGGGTACGGTACGGATGCTGCATAGCTCGCAGAACTAGCAGTTTAGCGCTGATAACACTTGGCGGACTTTTATCGATCATGTCTGGCAACATATGGCTCACCCAATTCTCGGCTTTTTGGCGTTTTGTCTGGCCCCTCACCCCTCGCCCTCGTTTTCCCCCATCCCTCGCGATCCGGCAGCCCCTTTCTCACCCTATTTCACCCTGCCTAGCCGCGTCCGCGGCGGCAGAGCCCTGCTTGATAAACGATAACTAATACCAGAGGATAACGCGGGGATGAAGGGGGTACAAGATATTGTTTCGCTCGGCGGACCTACGGCCTTCGCCCTTCGGTTACGAAGGACGATCACGTGACGGGGAGAATCCATCTTGTATCTCCATCTCTCAACCTTCGCTTACCTTCCCTTATATCTCCACCTCCACCTCCACCTCCACTTCCATTTTCACCCCCAACCCCTCGTTGTTTCGATGTTAACGCTGTTTTACACGGTCAACTGAAGAGAGGAAGAGGAAGAGGTAAAGCTCAGTTGTTAAGCTTAACGGTTTACCAGCTTTTTCACCCCTAGTAGATCCCCGGGGTGGCCGACGCGTCTTGCTGCAGGACTTGCGATAGCTACTTGTATATATATCTGATCGCGTGACTCTACCATCAAGGAGTCACTAGGCCTACACGTTTCTTAACGCTAAGATACAACCCTTAGACAAGAAGGATATAAATTATTGCCATCGGGGGTGAGATATGATATTGGCGCGAATTAAAAACGCTGTTAATTCATTTCGTCAAGCTTTTTTTAATATCGACTAAATTCATTCGACATCAATTTCACACCGAGCTTTTCGACATGGAAACGAATTCACTGGAATCATTTTCGTTCGGCTCTATACTGTAATTGTCTCAGTTTTCGAAAACCTTTTTATCGAGCTTATCGAATGTAAAATGCAGGACAACTCGTTGAAGCTATTTCTCGTCTAACTTTCTCATGCGATGGATGAAGTTCGATTAACAATCCTTCGAAATGATTCGATTTCGACTCACCGTATAGACGAATGCTGTTCTCAGCATCCCCTATCGAATTCTTCGAGATGCATTTGTACCCGCCTAGATCGGGTTTGTGCAGATTGCGTATAACCAGCCTCATTAAAACGCTATAAACGGAAGTCGACGTTTCCGTCATCGTGTATTTGCTGTTGCTGATTATCATCTCGCCTAAAACAGTAGATACATCAAACATTATCATAAAAAAAAAAAAAAAAAATTGAAACGACCGTCTCCTCTTTCCCCTAGGAGGGTAAAATTTCCAATTGCTATATTGGAAAATTGAAGGCGATCCATCGCCTTTTTTACGATCGAAACTTTATCAACGCGCTTTTCAGTGTTCTTCGCTAATTCTATACTCGGCATCGATCGCGTTCAAATTTCATCCTTTCTATACTTTTTTTCGGTTTTTCTTTTTTTTCTTTTATTAGTTTTACCGCTTTCTCTCGTCCAGTAGTTTATCGCCTTTGGAGAAGCTTCTACTTGACACAAGAGGACGACGTCGGTGCCCGGTGGAGCCCCTACCAATTGATTGGGGACCTGAACCATCGGATGAACTGAAATATTTATCGATAAATAGAAATTATCATTCGGTTTAGAAAAATTCAGATGTTTCTTTCGATTCTTTGAATACATTTTTTACTCTCGCCACCGTTTCAAGCGAATAATTTACCATTTTTAAAAAAGAATCAAATAATAATGATAATGAAAAAATACCACCCTTTTCGTGTGCGAAACGATCAGATCGAATCGTACGGTACAAAAAATATGACCAGGCAATTAAAAGTTTTAGGTACCTTTACCGAGGGTTGGGTTCATGTTTTAAAACTAAACCATGCGACCCCGCGCTATAGCTCGTGTATAAATCAATTGGTTTTCAGCGTGGGATCTGTGTATATGTGTATACAGGTATATGTATGTGCACATACACGTTTATCAATAATTATATGTATAACTTGTAAAATGGTAATGAAATATAACGGTCACTCTGCAGTTTGGGGTATAATATGGATATTTGTATGTATAGGATAGCATTAGGGGGTGGAAAGAGTTTCCGGGATTTTCAAAGATCTCGATAATTTTATACGTATAACGTAATAAATCCGATTTGCTGAGGGAGGATTGCTAAAACCGTAGATATCTCTGATTGGCGAGTTTCTTTTTTAAATTGAAAGATCGAACGATTTGGTGGAGAGAGAAAGGAGCAGAAGAAGAAGAAAAAAATAAAATAAAATTCTACTCTTTCTCCAACGACTTCTCACCGAATTTAGATTAAATCTCTGTGCCTCTCGGTAAAAATAAGAGGAGTAAGAAGTAAGAAGTAAGAAGGGCTGATTCTTAGGGCCAGCCTAACTCGGCGGAATCGAATCTTCAGCTAAACTTAGTAAATTCGTTAAAAGATGTGCCGAAACTTGTGTCTGAGTATACCGTGAGTAATATCTGCTACCAAAGGCGTGTGTGGGGTCGTTCAGTGGTTTAATTGCCAAAACAACGAGCGAAAGTAGCAGCCAAAACATCGCTCGATACTCGAAAGAAGAGAGGATACCGAGGGAGAGGGAAAATGAGATAAAGATAAAGAGAAGGATATATCCAGAGGAAATGCTGAGCCCCGAAACGAAATAAATCATTGCTCATGGCCGAGGAAGAGAGGGCTAAAAGGGAGAGAGAAGAGCCTTGGCTAATAGGCTGGGATTCCGTTAAGTTGATGCGATTGCGGTACGAAATAAGCCAGCTAGGGCTGAAATTCGTCGACATGGTTTCGCTGCGGTCAAAGGAATAACCGTGGGGGTTGCGACGACCAAACGAAAGGATTCGTCCTGCGGTTTCGAGATAACGTATGCGGCCTTCCCGATTCTAAATAGAATTTTCACACCCCCGCATGGTTTTGGTCAGGGAAAACAAAATTCATATACGTATAAGTCAGTTTTATGAAGCCGGAATGAAACATGAGAGATCTTGTAGATTAATTTCTATAAATTTCATACATTTTTTCACGGAAAATAAACGATCCTCAAATTTTCAGGACGGGGAATATTTCTAATCGTCGAGAATAATTTCAAGCGAAAAATTAAAATTTTCTAAATCGATAAAATTGTCGAAGAATCGACGGATCTTGTTTGCGACTAAGAAGGGGTTGAAAATTAAAGAACGTTTAATATTTTCGGATCAAGTTCTAAGCGCGGCTTAATACGGAGGGGAAGCTTTTCTGGGACGAAGTCGGTTCAGGGAACTCGTCAAGTCTCTAACCCAACCTTACTTCACATCGGGGTATATCGCCCCAAGTGTAATTTTATTATCTCGCCTTTCAACGGTTCTCCGCTTCGGTCTACTCCGCCCTCCTCCATTCGTACTGTTATTTAAGCAGTATTTTACTTTAATTTTTTCCTTTTTTTTTCCTCTCTCCTCTTCTCTCCTCATCTCTTCTCTTCTCCTCTCTACTCTACTCTACTTCTTTCCCCATTTACTTCATCATCCTCTTACCTCCTACACCATTCTTTTCTACCCTGCCCCGTTTCCTAACCGAGCTTATAGTACGCTCAAAGCTTCTTCTCGCTGGCCCCCTTATTTTACAACGTCCACAAAATTATGCAAAGGAAGTAAGAAAGGAAGGAAGGAAGTAAAGGAAGGAAGGAAGGAAGCCTTTCCTGTGTATATTTTGACTCGGCTATCTTTTCGCGATGGATATCGCGGTTATATTCCCCGGTCCCAGTACCTACTCCGCACTCAATTTTTTTCATATCCCTTTTTTTTTCTTCTCCCTGCTCTATGCTATTTCCCCTCGTCTTTTCTCTCTGCGGTGAAAAAAAAAACATCTTTACGGTGTATATAAGCCTGAAAATAAAAATTATTCCTTGTATAGGAAAGAAAAAAAAAGGAAGTGATTCTTCACCGATACGCGCAGGCATATAATTCTTTCCTCAATTCTCGGTCCGTCTAACGAGCCACAGGGGGCGAGGACTCGGGTACCTCTGTACTCGTCGACTTGGCGAGTCGCGGGTTATGCAAAAGGGGTGAAGTTGAAACAGAGAAAAAGAAACGGAAGTGACGACAAAAGAAGACAGGGACAGAGCTTCCTACTCATTCCACCTTCTTTTAACAGTTAAATATCCGCGCGCGGTAGACCGCCGACGAGTAGGTATAGCTGTAGGTAGAGGTATACCTCTCTACTCGTCCCAAAGGGTAGCAGTTCGCCTCGCCCTCTTTTTACCTCTGCAAAGTTACAGCATGGAAATTTAATACAAAAAGAATAAAAAAAGAGAAGAAGAAAAAAAGGAGCATAAAATTGTTCTTTTTTTTGCTCTTCGTTTTTCTTTTTTTCCCCCCTTTCTTTCTTTCCTTCTCTTCACTCTTGTTAACTACGGGCTGGACGACTGCCTCTTCCTACAGCAACCCCCCCGTTTGTGTCTCGCATACCTGCCGAGGGGATCGTATTTTTAATTTAAAATTTCACCTTCGTTTAGTTTCCTGGTTTAACGAAAAGAGAAAAGAGGAGGAAAAATGAGGGAGAAAGATAGAGAGAGAGAGAAAGAGAAAGAGAGAGAGAGCGATGAAAAAGGGATAAGTCGTTTTCTCTTCTTTTCATTTTACGCTTATTATTTATTTTATTTCTTTCTCACTAATTTCCGTCTGCTAATTCTTACTAGAGAATTAAAAAAAAAAAAGGAAGGAAACAAAATTAATGAAAATAGACGAAAAGAGTATATAAAAAATTGAATTTCAAATCAGCTGTTTAAAAATGGGGAATAAAAAGTAATTGCTTAGCACACCGCGCCTATATAACCCACCGCGATGCAAGATGAGCGGTAATTTAGACCGCCTTTATCGCGCTACGGTTTATAGTTACGTTTTTTTTTTTTCTTTTTACTTCATTTTTATTTTATTTTATTCTTTTTTACTTTTCTTCTCTTCTCTCAAAACGACCAGCTCGCACCCGTTCGCCGGCCTAACTAGTAGACACTGAGTTTTCTGAGCCACTCGGGGAACAGGGATGTGAAAATTTTGTTGATTTAAGAAATGAAAATTCCTCAGAGACGATACAGCTGTATAATCTATCACTATATATACATATATATATACATAGATTAATTAAATAAAAACTGTCCGAGTCTTATATGGAGTACCTAACTTAAACTTTTGTCTCTCCGGCGTACTAACTTCTCTAACTAGCTTGGCTGTAGCTAGAATTCCCATTGAAAAAAAAAAAAACGCGGGGGTACGTTCCATACACTTTACAATTATCCTCGTGTTCCAAAGGACGAAAATTTTCCACCTTTATCACCTACTCCTAATTCATTTATAAACGGTTTTTTTATCTTTATTTTTTTTTATTTCAAAATCGCGATAATCTAGGCAATGATGGGTTTACCCACAATGAACGTGCAGCATAATGCGCTTGCTGACTGACGGTGGTACCCCGTTAGCCGCGATACAGAGATAGGCGCCCATCTCGCTCCGCGTCACCTTAGACAGTGTCAAAATTTCACCCTCGGCCGAAGGCACTGAAAGGAAAAATTTTTTTTTTTGAATTATGTGATTTCAGACGAAGGTTCCACGGGGGTTGTTTTCTTTTTTTCTTTTTTTTTTTATCAGTGAAAATTCAAGGGTCGTTCCGTTCTCCGTTTTCTAATGTTGAAAATTAACGAAACGGATGCGATTATTATATCGACACGTTTTTGTCAACGTTTTAAAATTTACCGACGGAACGACCCCCGTACGATTATATCCCTTAGGAATTGGGTTTCAGGAGGTATTTCTTTTTCTCACTTCGTGTTTTACCCGTTGCACCAGCCCTGGTGATAATTTCACCCTCATCCTCCCGTTTCCAAGTGATTTTTGGCTTCGGGTATCCACGTGCTTTGCATATCAGTTTAGCCGAGCCACCCTCAGGTACCATTAAATCGCCGCTAGTTTCCTCGTAGACGATATCGGGCGGTATAACAACTTCCAGATAGGCACTCTGGTTTTTTAACCAAAAAAAGAAAGAAGAAAAGAGAGCAACGTCAATACTCAAGATTTCAAATATCTCAACGACTATCGAAAGATATTTCGAATGATCTGACCATGAATTTCCAAACATTTCATGAGGTTTAAAAATATTCCCAAAGGACTTCGAAAGATTTCAAAAGATTCCACAGAATTTCAACTTTTTCCCCGATACTTCGCAGGATCTCATAGAATTTTAGGAGAACTCAAGGATTTCAAGAAATTCGACAACATCTCATGATATTTCGCAAAGTTTCAAAGATTTCGGAAGATTATACAACGATTCGAGAGGGGGGGAGAAAAAAAAAAAATCTCACGTTTTAAAAAAAAGATTTACCCGGAATTTCGTATACAGGGATTTGGAAATTTTCACGATATTTCTCGAGGAATTTCGCCGAGAATTTTATGCCGATCAGTTTCACTCGCGAGTTGATAATTACAAGATCGATTAACCCCTTTGCCGGTTGTTGAATAAAATAATAATGAAAAAATGTGACAATATAATTTGAAAGAGCGTAAAACCAACTTGCCTGACTCTTCATCGGGTTTGTGTTGACCTGGCACATATATACGCCACGATCCTCCCTCCGAGCACCACGGATGTTCAATGTCCAGGTATTGTAGTCGTTGTGGGTCACCGAGAGCCTCGCGTTGTTCGTGATGACGTGTTCGTGAATGGCTAGGATCGCCTTGGTATCAGCTTTTATCCACGCCACCTGACCTCACACACCCTTTACTTAGGAAACGGGGTTAAACCAGCGCCTCTTCAACTATATTACAAATGTAGAAACTTCTCAGTCTCCTTTTCTCTTAATTGCGAATCTCTTTTCTCTCTCTCTCTCTCTCTCTCTCTCTTTCTCTTTTTATGCGAATATATATAGTGTCATTCACTCGTTATAAAAAAAAGAATACAAAAAAAAAATAAGAAGAGGTAGAAATACAGACAATTCATATAAAATAACGTTTCTATAATCTTTCGATGTATGTAAGGGCTCCTATATTTTTCTCATACATCTCGAGGCCTTCTCCCGAGGGTTTAGTAATTCCTACATATACCCGGTCCACACACTGCAGCGAGGTTCTTATTGGCATCAAATTGAACCTTTGCCATGTCGAATATTTGACCTTTTGTCAGGACTGAGAGGAGGGTATCTATCAACCAACAAAGAGACGGTAGGTAGGTAGGTAGGTAGGTAGGTAGGTGGGTAGGTAGGTAGGTAGTTCTTATCGATATCTCGAAAGTGGTGAGCATAGAAGAAGACGACGTTCAGGTTTGGCGAAGAACGGGGAAAACGAATAGCGTTCGAAGAGACCCGTGGTATATACCTATAGGTATACGTGTTTGGTACTGACGGCCCTACGAGTGCTTCCACTTATAATACATTACGGGGGATGGTGGATGGGTATAACCCCTTCCATTTCCCTTGCTTAGCTACCAGATTTAACCCCATACCACTCTGAGATCGTCGAGCCATCTTTTCATAACAAGATCGTCGTTTTAACCCGATGAAAAATAATCATTGTTCGATATTTAGGGAAAGAAAGAATTTCATCCGAATCGATTTTCTATCGTTATTCACTTTTGTTTTATTTTATTTCTCTTTTTTCGTCGAACTTTAAAAATTGATTCAAATTTTTTGATCCTGAAAGGTATCGCAGCGTCTCTGCACCGGCTTCAATCCCTTCTTTGGGTATACCTATAACGTTCTAACTCTACCCTGTGCACAGACACCTCCACGCATATCTCTCCGGCTTCATTCGCGACCTCTTTCATATGCAAACCATCTCGGAGCACGCTATTGTGGTGCATTGTAGGGGATCTCGGTGAAATCGCGCTCGGGATCCCCCCGTGCACCTACTCTGCGGTCCAGTCTGGGGTGGCTCGCCTCTCTTGGGGTGGTTTCTCGGCGTCGTACCCGTGCCCCGTTTATTTCCCGTCTTCTTTTCTACCTTTTCTACCTATTTACCTTTTCACCTTTTTCCACCTTTTTCACCTTTTTGACGCAAACGCTGCAATGCCCACGGGTTATATATATATATATATATATATATATTTAAAAAAATATATATATAACTTGCTCAACCGTAATACCTACTCCCAGGCTACTCAACGGATAAATAAATATAAGCTTGATAATTAGGAGCACAAGATATGCGACGATGCGGATGATTTCCCAAAAGAATATATCGAAAATTAAAAAAAATAATATTTATATATATATCATATATTAAATATTGAAAGTAACCGGAAACTGGATCATTTTTCTTCCCTCCTCCTGACGATAACGGATCTATTATAGAACCCAGATATAGTTTAAGAATGAATATAATTTCCCCAGCTTTTTTTAGCTTTAATTGACGTTCAACTTAGTTTTTTTTTCGTTATAGAAATAAATTTTTGCCACTTTTTGCAAAGCGATTTTTTTATTTTTCGTTAATCGCGTGAATACGTGAGCTAATCGTAGCTGTACGGTTATAATGAAGTTTCTTTCCCTACAATATCACCCTGCGCGGTGGTACAATACCTATAACCTACGTAGGGGTATACACGACGCATACACAGGTACATATACGTGACTGAATTTACAATAGGCTATAGAAAATTTTTCTTTCTCTTTTCACTTTTTTCTTTCTCTTTTTTCTCTATCGTTAACGATCCTTTAATGGTTAATAAAAGTTTTATTATTTCATAGGTAGATTCTACCTATAGATTATCATATAATATACCGTTTCCAGGATATATCAAGTAGGTGTAGTAGGTATATGGTATATACTTACGTTCGAACATGCTCATGCAACCTTTAATTTCATTAATTTATATTCATGCTTGATTGGCATGCCTCGGGGATCGATATTTTTATTCACTTATTCACATATGGTTCCGATATATTATATACCCTCCTATTTCCTTTCAATTTCGGTCTTAATTATTTTTATTTTTTCCCCATTCCTCCGATCACGGGCAAGGGGATGAATTTTTTTTGAATAGCCACCTTTCGCACGATTCAATTTACGTCACACTTATTGCACATCTCTCTCTCTCTCGCTCTCTCTCTCTTTTTCTTTCTATATAGGTATATAATTATGTATATACAGTCGCATTCAAAGTACTGGCATGCCTTTGTCATATTAATTTCACAAGCCGCAATCATCATTTCCTTAGATATATATTAGGTACACTTTTATTTGTGATTCTCTGTTCTTCTATTTGTTCTTTTTGTTTTTTTTTCTGGCGATACCCTATCCGATAAATTCCAATTTTTACTTCCAATGAGAACACAATGACGTACGAGTAAGAATTTTGACTAAAAGTTAATGAATTATCGAGATATTCATCAATACCAGTGCAACGCGTTTCGTGTCAAGTCTTTAAAGACGTGATATCGCTGCGCAAATGAGGGACTCAGCTATTCAGCGATGCATTAATTAATTCAGGGTTGAGAGATAATCGATATCATATAGATATTGTCGATACTTAACTATCTATATACCTTGTATAGTATAATATGCGAGACAAAGTGGCGCGAAGAATTATGAAAATTCGCGATTTGTAGAAAATATAGAAGTCTTTGGATTTCTTTCGGGCGTTTTGGCTCTAGTATGATAATGAGGGGTGATATAAAGAATACAAGTCGTTTGGATGGGTTCTGGCTCGAACGAAATGCGGCGAAATCCTTCTAGCGCTCTTTGAGTTTACGGTTTTGTTTAGAGCGATGGGTTAGAGCTCGGCTATGGGCTATGGGCTATGAATAAGGTATTTAGAAGCCATAACATCTTAGTGCAGGCCATTACGTCGCTTAGCTGTGTTCCAAACCCTAAACGAGCCTCTCCTTCGTCCCGAAGAAATTGGAATCCATCCAATTAAGGGGATCTTTAATTTTAATCAATCCGCTACGGGGGTAGGGTGGTGGGGGTGGACTTCATACTTTTGTCCTTCAAAGCGTCGAGAAGCTTGCAACCCATTCACGTTTTACGTATATATAATATATATGTATATAATATGTGAGGAAAAAAAATGTAAAAAAAAAGGAAAACAAATATCGTGAAACAAAAACCAACGTCACTATAATTTTTCATCTATAAAGCAAAATAAAGCTCTGCGCCACTCGATAGTATAAATCACGTTAAATCCCACCCAGCTCTCTTATCTTATTTTAGCGAAAAATTTTAATCCACATGTGTGTATATGTTTATGAGAAAACTCGTAATTATAAGGATATGTGGAATTATACCCAGCTTAATCGAATCCTCGTTGCGGTTTTATCGTTTCGATTTATTGCATGTGAAAAAAAAGGGAAATTTTTTTTTTTTGCGAATCGGAAACGAAGGTCCGTACGAAAATTGTCGACGAAAAAAGATAATCGAAATTTCTACTGGCCTCAGGCCGAAATGACCTAGGAATTAATCGCGCCCTGTAGGCATAGGGCATCCGCGTTCTGCGTAGGCAGAAATTTTGGTAATGAAGATAAACGCTCACCGCGGCGTTACACAGGAACATACATGGATATAAACGCGTCAAGCATTGACCATCCGTATTAATTTGTTATACAAGCAAACGCGGAATAACCCCGAGGCTGTGCTCCGGCTGTCACCCTCTACCCCAGTTCTCTGCTGCAATACGGGGCTGGGTAATTGTCAGACTTATACGAACTTGAGAAAAGTACGACGCGATTAGTAAACGCGCGATTATTAAACCGCTTATTATCCTGAAGCCAGACTTTGCGAAAAGCTTAACGCAGCTTTGCGGTCAATTTTTTTTTTAGTTACTTTCCATTTGAAATTTCAAAGAAAATAGTTAATCGATCGAAAAAAAAAATGGTGGTTGTTTCCCTTTTACTTTTTTTATTTATTAATTTATTTTTTTAAGTTCTTCGGTTTATCCATTGGTTTTTTTTAAATTTTAAATTCCTCTCCTCCTTTCGCAGTTTTGCATAGAACATATATATATTTTTTTTTTTCTTAGCAACAGTTCCAAGATATACAGTTTTATATCTACGCAGGCTATGATATCAAATGATTATATATGCAGCTTTCAAAATTTCAAATCGACTAGTCCGGGTGCGTGCAATGTGCTCCAAGGATATCAAACACGCTGATCCACGCCTATGTACAGGGATATACAGAAAACTCCATGAAATTATATATAAAAAAAAAAAAAACCAAAGGTTTTGATGGTCAAAAATCAGTCAATCCTTGATTATCAGTAATAAACGTAACATCGTAGTACATAGAATGGACAAAATGAACTTTTAGATCACCCTGTGAGTAGACTAAGGAATATAAGTCAATGGGGCAGCTTTTCTACATCCCATTTCTCACTCGAATAGAAAATTTTCTTCATTTTGACCTCGTGTGTCTGCAGTGCAGACGTTTGGGTACATAATTATAAATAAATAATAATTATATACATAATAATAATAATACAAAATAATAATAAATAAATAAACGAAAAGTTTTGGGATTGGTATACACAGGGTGGTCGCGAACCAAGTGTTTTAATTTCTGGGGGTGATTGGAGGGGTCTAGCTTGTTACCCTGCCGCTTGAAGTAGCCATCTTTCTTACGGCATCTGCGAGATACAATGCATTTAGGCAGCCAACTACACAGAGACGTACACGATCGCTGAAACGAGTCGCGACACTTTCCCAGTTCAAGAATCACTCGATTACGAGACTGACGGACGATAACAGCATATCGAAGAGTTGGTCAACACAGTCTGTGAATAATTCTTGTGATTCTGGAATCGGAAAACCATCGTGGCACCTTCAGTGATCTTGTGCGCCTAAAGCCAGACAGTCCACAGCTCGCTTCCGTACAGTTGGCTGCCTAAATGCAGGCACTGACGCAACTCTTTCACTAAGACGACTATTTCTAACGATAGGGTACCAGGTTAGACCCTCCTAATCATCCCCCGAAATTAAAGGACTCAGTTCGCGGCTACGTCGTGTATTTGATCGTTAGATGGGGAAATACGTATTTCGTGATCAGACGATCATTATAGTCGAGAGTCGATAGTCAAAAGTCAAAGACCATGCTCTGTCGGAGCTGCGATGGTGATGGTGCTTAAATGCAGTGCTGAAGATGCAGGCGCGCGTAGAATGCAGTGAGTAGAGAAGTGCAGGTGGATGTTGGGTCCTTAGTGGACGTTATTTGGTAAGATATTTACCCGGGCCTTGGAGCCTGCACCGTGATCGCCACTCGCAGAGGCGGAAGAACTCACCCGGTTTCCACCCAGGTTATTAACCACACAGGTGAAGGTCGCGTCCCGTCCCTGCGGGATCGTCACGTTCTCCAGCGGGTACTGGAAGTCCGGCACGAACCCCGTCGCTGCAATCATAAACATTACGAATATATATATTACCATTCATTTTATTTTATCTCCGCAGATTAAAAAATGAAAGAAAAGAGAAACGAAAATGAAATTTGAAAGGAATTTTTTCAAAGTTTCTTCGAAAATTTTCGGGAATCTCGGATTTCATGGGACTTTTTGCACGGTCTTTCATAGTTTTCATTTACAGTATGAATTTTATTTTGATTTTCTTTCCGTTTATCCCGTTTCGAAATGGTTTTTTTTGCAGGGTTTTTTCTCTCTCCTGGAATATTATATGAATGTACAGGTATAGTATATAACGATGAGATTGACGTTTGGATATCGTCCACGTGTCATTCGGGAACACTTTGTGTATAGCTACTATTCCTTGGGGTATCTGGTCGACTGTCAGTCGAAGAATAAAGAGTAAAAAAAGAAAGGAAGAGGGTTTAGACGGAGGTAGAGGCACAGGGATGAAAAGGAGAAGTATAAGTAGAAAGGCATTCTTTCGGGGTGTTCGCCGCGAGTTTCCGTGTAATAAAAAAAAAGGAAAAAATAGCGATAAACTTTCGTTCTGCAGAAAACAATGGAGGGAAAACGCAGTCGACTGATTTCTTGTACCGAAGGAGAGGGAGAATTGAATGATATATCTGATAACGACGATTTCATGATTTTAGCATTCAAATAGTTTTGAAAAAAAAGGTGAAATAGTTCGTTTACCCGGATCGTTGATGGGAACATTTTCTCGCGTTAGAGAGAAATTGAATATGGATCGTTTGTTAAATCGGCAAGATATCTTGGTGGTTGTACAAAGAGCCTTGGAGGATCGTGTCGGGGCGTCGCGACGCCCACGAGGCGCGCAACACCGTCGGCTGAATTTTACGAGGGTATTTGCACGGGCGCAATATTTTACGCGCCACTTAATGCCGGGTCACGTTTCGGCTCGCCCAACAGCCATCTATGAATCAAACTACGTTTTAAAGATTTCCATGCCTCTTCTGCAACATCGGAGATAAAGAGGGTGTCGCCGCGATCCGGGGGTATTTTTTCTTTTTTTTTCTTCAACGCGTATGACATGTATATATTTTATTTATTTTTCACCCTACTATTTTCTTGCCATTTATTATTTCCTCCCCTATTCCCCTCTTTCTCAGGTCCTTTATCTAAAATTGGCTAACTATTCAAACTATCGGATATCAGCCCTGTGGGGTTTGACAAAGTCCTTAAACTCGATTGTTGCGCAGGGCTGGTGCCTTTTTCACAATTTTCGACATCTTTTCGCGGGTATCCCTCAAGGCGATCCCCGACACGCATTATTGCGTTTCAAACTCTCTGAGATCGTAGAAATGAGAGGGAGGAACAAGAGAAAAAAAATAAAATAAAAAAAGAGGAGGAGAAGAAGAAGAAGAAAAAGACCGGCGAAACTTACCCAGAAGGCACTGCGGGGCGGTCCTAAAAAGCCATCCCCGGAATACATAAGAATATTTATAGCCATAACTGTAGTTCGGTATATCCGTGCAGACTTTACACACGTTTAGGGGTAGTAAGGTATAAGTATTCTAGTTTCGTCGAAATCTCTCGCTATACGGTTTCTTCCCTTTACCTTTTTCCCCTCTCTTCGCTCTTATTCAGTTATTCTTTTTCTCTACTTCTTCGAAAAGATTCAGAAAAAAAAATCAAAATAATAATAATAATATCTTACTTCCTCCCTCAGTCTTAAGTTATAGAGGGAGAAGATCTGTCTTCTCCGCAATTCATTTCTATCGAAAAGTCATCTTCGATACCGCGTGAAAATTTTTCTTTCTTAGTTTGGACCGAAATCTCTTCGAAAAAAAAAAACAAAAAATTCTTGCAGATCTGAAACTTATTTTATACGCGTGTCCTACTACGATATCAAAGCAAATAATACAGGATCTCCCACGTCATGTCACGTCATGCTAATTTTATTTACAACTGTCACTTCCAGTGGGGCTCGACTTCTTTCAATAATTCAATTTCTACCCCAGAATTTTCTTATCGGATTCGAGTCATCCACTATACTGTGTATTATGTGTATATAATTCGATTTGAAATACCCATCTTGACAATTTCGATACTCAAAGTTCCAGTTTAAACTGTTCTTGCTATGATTTGTTCCATCGATTTTATTGCTACTTACAGAGAGACTAATTTCTTCATCTAGTATATGATTTCTTACAGGGTGAAACTAGTACGTTGCGGATTTAATACCACGAATGGCGAATGATATCACTGTAAAGTTTTGGGCACTTTTCTCCTTCGTCTCGTTCCATTCGATCTTATATAGGGGTGCAATTTTTCCCCGTTGATATTCTCCCGCACGTCGTTGAGGAATGGACGACCATAACGCGGGGGTGTCGCCCCCGTGCCGCTACTACCTACCCGGTTCTTGAAGAAAAGTGTCTCATACAGTTTCCGAGTTTGTTTTAGCAAGATCAGAAACGTAGGTAAGGCGCGAGCTGATCGACGTCGTCGGCGGCCCCCAGAGGCCCCGAGCACGGTAGAGGTTGCCGGAAGGGGTTTGGGGGATGGGAATGGGAATAGGGATGAGGATTGGGGTGGCGGCGGCGGTGGTGGCGGACAGAAAGAGAACCAGAAAGAGAAAGAGGGCAAGATATCCCGTGGGAGACGTCAGATAGCACGTTATACCTTCTCACCCCCCGTTGACCCCTTATACCGACGACCCTCTTGACCCAGGCTGACCCCCGGTCGCCCCCGACACCCCGACGCCCTCGAATAGTCGGTCATGGATATCAGCGACGGGTATGAACGAGCCGCGTTTCTTGTTTTCAAAAATTATGAAAAATTTCAGCCAATTTTTTGAGGCCCTTTATTGATCCTCAGGGTTGTAGAAGAACTTTGCTTTTTTCTTTCAGATAAAAAGAATCAGTTCTTTTTTTATACCATAATCGGGGCTGTTTATTCTTCAAATAATCTGATAATCACGTTGATGTATCCTGGGAATATTATATTTGCATATCTTTGCATTTATTTAGTATGCGGTTGAAGTCTCCCCGTCCCTCCGAGACCTCGAATTTTCAATTTAGAATAATAATCAACCCTGTTGATCGGATTTTCTAAATTGAGGGAAATTTTTATTTAGAAACTCGATGCAGTGACTCATGACTCTTGCAATATTCAAAGAGTTTGTCGCGAATTTTCCACCCTCGTATTTTTAGCCCGTTCATTTTTTTCCTCGGTCAAAATCCTCGCGGAAATATTTGATTTTGATCTTTTACTAGAATGGTAGGGTACTGCTGCCCCGCGACGCCAAACCATGCCATACCGCGTCCATATTTTTCGTTTAGTTTTTCTTTCCCTCGCGGATGTCTCCGGGTCTGACAGGTGCGACAGTCATCCCCCGGATCCCAATGTAATCGCACAAATACCTCGGTGATCTCTGGAACAGACGTCACGCTCTTCTGCAGACTCTCTCTTCCTCTTTCTCTTCCTCTTTCTCTTCTCTTCTCTTCTCTTCTCTTCGTTTCTCAATTTTCGGGGCGTGTTGGAGTCTCTCTCTTTCTCTCTCTCCCTGTGTGGGGGTGGAAAACTTTTCGCGCCAAATCGAGTTAAGAGTTTGACTCAACGAGGAATTAAGGCAAGGCCCTTGAACGCCTTGGCTAATTCCATTTCATTAAACCGTAACGATTAAACGTTCGGAAGCGGGGCGACTTGGCTTGGCTTGGCTTGGCTTGGCTTGGCTTGGCTTGGCGTGAGAAATAATCATAGCAATAATAGTTGAAATAACAATAACAATAATAATCACCGTGTGACGAATGCTTGAATAATTAATCAAGTGTATACGAGTACTATATAGATTTATATGAATGTATACATATATATTTGCAATTTTATTTTTCCGTGGTAAATCTCCTCGTTATAGTTATAGTTTTCCGTATATAAAACCGAGAATTTTAGTAGCTTAATTAATTATTTAGTTAAATTTTCCTACTGCAGTATTGCGCGTTGGTGCAGGTGAAAACTTTTCCTGAGCTCACCTCGCGAAGTAATTTTACAGAAACTTTAAGCTTCTTCAAAGTCTCCGGTCCTCCTGCACCCCGCTTTTCACATTGTACGTATATCGTGTACCTTATAGGTAACTATAATCCCACCTCCTGATTCGAAAAGTATAACATTATGAGAAACTTTGAGGCAGAGGTAGAATAAAATTGTAACAAAAATTGTATTTTCGAAACAAGAAAAAAGGACAAAAAAAGAAAAAGAAATAATAAACCTGCGGAATTACAACCGGAGGTGGCGATCTTTGATATTTTAAATTTGCCAAAAAATTTGCCTCGAATCGTAGTCCTGACCAATGGACAAACGGACAGACGGACAGACAGACAGACAGACGGAGGAACCCAGAAAACGAATAGGTACAGTTACTACGAGGGGAGAAGGATCGACAGAGAGAGTCGGGGGTAAAAAGGCTCACGGTCGTGGCCCGCGGGGGAATCAGTCTGGACAGCGGAAATTCCGCGAAAAACAAACTCTTCCTCTGCCCTCACCCACCCTTCAATTTCTACCCCTTCGTTCCGCGAACCCTGCGGTGTTGGCGTGTGCGAGAATTTCGAGCTGCTCTTCCCTGTCGTGTCGTGAGTATAATCCACACACCTATACACGTGTGTGTATAGATATATATACGTATAGGTTTGCGTGTGTGTGTATCCATCTCCGAACGATTTTCTCTCTTTCTCCGATCCGAGTATATCCGTGTGAGTATAAGATCGAAGTACTGGGTGGGTAGGTGTACGTGAAGGGGGTGGAAAAGGGCCGAGAAGGAAGAACCCCGTTGATGTTAGCCAGGTTTTCCCCGTGTCTACGTGGCCCAGAGTCGTGGTCCTCGTTGATTGGATATGAGCAAACACTAGCTCCTCGTTGCTAGTGGGAAATCCGGGGTTTCCGAGTGTCAGTTTTCCCTCTGTCACGTGCTCATGACGGAGTCTGTATTCCTACGTGTGTAGGTATACTTCGACCCCTACACCGATCGTGTGCCCCTCCTTGTCCACCTATTCACCTCGTCTCTAGGGGTTAGAGTCAAACCCGAATCCGATCGCGTGGTCCATATCACTTTCTATCTCTCTCTCTCTCTCTCTCTCTCCGCTCTCTACTCTCTTTTTATTTTCATTTTTATTTTTATTTTTATCTTTATCTTTATCTCCACTTATCTATTGTATATCTACTACCTGGCTTCCACTTCATATCGATTATTCATTGTTCGTTAGAACGGACACGTATTAAACTGCATACTTATAGTATATTTCATAGAATAGATGGATCAGTTTGGGATAAGATAAATGGCGTATATAGAGAAAAAATTCCACACGTATATATCTATATCTCTATACATAACTCCAACTTATACCTACTACAAGCAAATTTGAATCGTGATTATTCGTTGTATGTGCATGTATATATGCCTATAGGTGTATATGTGTATGTGTGAGGTGCAGATAGGGATGGTGAGCTATAACCGTTCATCTTGAGCTTATTTCCTTCCAGAATTAAAATGGTGACATAGCGGTTTCCGGTAATGGAAACCGCGTATATATATATGTATATATATACGTGTAAGGTTGTATAATGAAATTTGATTTTTTTCTTTTTTTTTCTATCGAATTTTGAGGAGAGTTGTATAATTGAAAAGAACGGGGTATAGGAATCGTATTGAAATTCGTGCGTACCGAATGACGAATTGGTAGATGAAATTACTTTTACCTAGCAATAAACGCGTCGTGTATCTAACTATCACG
The DNA here is from genome assembly GCA_947538915.1 of Tenthredo distinguenda. Lineage (NCBI taxonomy): Eukaryota > Metazoa > Arthropoda > Insecta > Hymenoptera > Tenthredinidae > Tenthredo > Tenthredo distinguenda. The sequence goes on from OX384535.1 coordinate 3,415,568, forward strand.
GGTTCTCCTCCTAGTCGATGTTTCACTGTTATAAATGAAGAAAAAAATATATATAAAAAATAAAAATGAAATAAAAAAATACCTACTGTTAAAACGCTCGTAAATATTCGGGGGAAGTAACTATAATACGTTTATAGACCGAACGAACGGTGAGATATATATATACATACATATATATAGGAGTGTGGTATATGTATATGTATATAAACTTGTTATATATCGGGGTAGCCGTGTTCGGCTGCGATAACAGTAAAATTGTAGGGACTTACGGGGAGAGGATCCGACAAAATTTCTGTTCCCATTCGCACGTATGTATGTATGTAACGTACGTACGTATATCTACGTAACGTACGTATATCTACGTAACGTACGCACCGGGCGTAATGTGGCTCGAACAAAAATAACCAAAAGGGGTTAGAGAAATTTTCGTTTGATTCATTTTGATTCATCACCACCAAAAAAGAAAAAAGAAGAAAAAAAAAAGGAAAAGGAAAACTATAAAAGTTATTCTGAACAATTATTTTCAAAAGAAAATTGGGGTCGAATATTTGATCATTTGTTTTCTGAATTATGAAAAACCGTACCCTATATTATTTATATATAGTATAAATGTATATATGATATAAAGTAACGTGAAACAGGTCTACATTATTCACAACATGAATTATTGATGAGCATCTCGTAAAATATGAACGGCGGTGGTCGTTATCAACGTAACGCAGGTCTCGGTTCGCGACGGTGACGGCAGACGACACCCCACATATTGCATTACGTCATTTCCTTCTCACCACTCCGTCGACATCCGTCGACCAACTGCTACATTTTTTCTCACATATGTATACGCGGACGTGTATATTATTTACGGTCACTACGAAGAAAAGAAAGAGAAAAAAAGTGATTCAGATTATTCGAAAAGGAATTTTCATTAATAAACCAGTATTTTTCATCCCTTGTCAAAATCAGAGTCGAGGTAAGGTTCTTCGGGGTTTACAAAGCATCTGGATTCTCAAAAGTGGTTTTATACTGAGTTTTCGAGTCACGTATTGTCGACGTAAAATTTTCTCATATACATACACGCAGTTGATACCGGGATATGATATATATCTCAGATGATCCGACGGACTCGATATCGATGACCAACATTGGGGTTTATCTTCCGCACAAAAGACTAGACAGTCGTGAATGGGAGCTGGTCAAAGTCAGAGGTTCGAAAGTCAGAACTAAAATTGAAAGCTAGAGGGTAAAGCCAAAGAGAAATCCATTCCGATAGAGACGTACACGTAGTTTGTTAGTAACATTACAGTCCATGAATGGTGTGTGTGTATTGTGATCCTTCCTATACTTGGATATCGGGCAACAAAACTCCCATTGATCCTCTTCTGCGGTGCAGACCCTGACGAAACGGTATTACGAGGAGTTTTCAGTTTTTCCTTGTCTCTTTTCTCTCTTCCCTTCGCCTCTTCCTCTCTTCCTTTCTTCCTCTTTATCTCATCCTCTCCTAGCTGCTCCCTGGTTGTTTATAAAACTCCTGCGGGTGTCACGCGTCCCAGAGTTCTGGGTGGTGCCTCGAAGCCAGACAACAAGCAAGATTGTATAAGCTGTCCTGTCTACTGCACGCCTGCTTCTTTTCCCTATCTTATTCTCCCATCTGAAGCGAAGGGTTCGAAACACTCTCGAAACTTTTGACTTTTGAGGGGCTAAATCAACCCGCGATAAACCTCACCTCCTTAATTTATTTCAACACAATTAATCATCGGATTAGCTTCGTTTAATCACCGTTGATGTATGTATATAAATAACCCTGGCTTCGAATCTTCTTTCAAATTTAAGTACATAAATTATTTTTGCTTCTGTTTGTATGAGGGTTCTTTATTTATTCTTTTAAGGTGAAGGGTGGTTCCTATCCGTCGCTATCTCGATTCTCGCTTACAAACTCCTAACCGACCTGCTGTGCAGAGTCTCTTTCCTCTTTCCTCTTCCCTCTTCCCTCTTTCCTCTTCACGGTTTTCTCTCGCTCCGGCGCTTTTCTCGCCTATAATAAGTAAGTAAGTTCCCCTCAAGTAAATACCACCCCGTCACCACGGCCACCACCACCACCTCCGCCTCCACCTCCGCTTCCATCGACGCAAACCAACACCGTAGCTCTCTTCCTTCACCTTTGCCATCTACCCGCGAAGTGAATCGCGGCAAGAACCATCCAGCCATGACGAAGGCGATGGAGTGGCGACTAGATACACGATGAAGAGTGTCGCCCGTTAATAGTAGATCTTTATGGTTTTACAGCGGGCAATGAGACTCGGTAACTTTTGATACAATATGAGAAGCTTCTCTTCGCTCACTTGTCAGACTAAAGCAAAGCTTGTTTTAATTTTACGGAATTTAGTCATGCCGCGAACGTGCGAGGTATTAGACTCGTGACAGTCTTGTCTAATTAATTTTCCTCTGATAAACTTTCAAGACAATTTCTATAAAAAAATATATACCGTGCAGAATTTAGTGTATGTACCAAGAAATTGGGGCACTTAGAACTTCCCTGGAATAACTTTCTAACTAGTCCTTCGATTTCGGCTAAAATTCCCACACGAATACCTCGGATAATTTTCAAACCTGATGGAAAATTTTGGAAAAATTTTTACTTCTTTACTTCTACTCCCCAAGGCACCGAGCTTTTCGCTCGGATATAGAAACACGAATTTTCATTCGAACCTTGTCCCATTTAATTGTCCAATTATTCTTAGACATATAATTAAGACGCTCAGATTGATTCAGGTGGAGATTTAGGCGAGGATATTTCATTACTAATTCTTTCCCCCGTTTCGAAGCGACTCGTTAATTCTGTAATCCGAGTAACGCGTGTCAGACTAAAATGACTGGTAAGTACAGATATTTGTACGAACGTTTGATCCGTCCCTTCTCAGGTTTTAATTAACCTAACGAGAAACAGCGTCATATACACGTACGTAGGTATACGTATACTTCGGGATGTAATTACTCGTAATTACTCTAATTACCGTGTCGCACATAGCGAATCGGTCTCGCTCTAGGTCTACTCCTAGGTGCATTTGACAAATCGATTTGTGTCGCGAAAATTCACGTATATACACGTGGGCCCACGTATGTGTATATCTATAACTACATTCGCGGACGCGTGTATGTATCATACACATCGCTTCACTGGCTCGTGGTTCCTTGATGACGCGTCAGGTGCTCCCGACGCCTGCTTTACCTATGTACAATGTACATACACACACACGTAGATATTTCCAGTCAAGGTACTCGAAAGGACGTCCCGTACAGGTGTATAAATTCAATACAGAACATATGTAATTACGAGGTCTCTGCATACCCAGACGTGATGCTTGTCTACCCACATATAGAATTCACGGACATTTCAATCAAGGATTTAGCGATTTTGTACAATTATTATGACTATTATTGTCATTCGAGGATGAATAGCGAATGATATATGGAAAATTGTACGAAAAAGAAAAAAGAATCGAAATCGTAATATTGATGAAGCTCTGACTGAAATGAGAAAAAAAAAGGTTTGGTTCCGGAGGACCGATTGATCCGATTATCCGTTGAAAAAAGTTAGGTACAAATATTATCCTCGAGAAGAGAAGAACGGGTAAATTATCGCATTTTCACGAGGTGGGTTGGATATGGTATAGGAAATACGGGGGAAATATAACAGGGAACAATTAGCCCGGAAACCTCCGTTGTTTTCAGATAAGATACGAAACAATAATTCCTCGGTATAGCCAGACGACCTGTATATCTCGTCTTCACTCTTTGTCGAATTATTATCAATATCAGTTATCTTCCAGAGGTACGAGTTCGAAGTTGGTCCGTTTCTCAGTAGAGAGAGAATAAAAATATATAAAATTGTATCGATAATGTAATCGCGATATGATATATAAGTGTGTATATATGTATATATATGTTGTCTGTAGATAGTAATTATGCAAACTTTTATTTTATTCGGGGTGAATCTGGAGCCGACGAGTTGTCGAGGGTAAGCCCCAGAGGACCGGAAGTAATAAATTAAACGGATGACAAATGCACTCGCTCGAGCGAATAAACATCGGCTTCAGAAGTTGGTCAACCCTAGGGAGATATAGGTATTTGGCATGGTTCACCGCTATATCTGGTCCTGACACTGGTGGATACCTAACTCTACATTTACCATTCTCCTATAGAATTCACTAGCTACCTGCCAGCCAATTTTCAATATTGTAGCGGAGAATACTGATATTACTTAAGAGGGATGTCCTAGATACGGACGAATTTACTCAATCTCTTCGAAATCATATTCAGAAATCTGCCAGCGGGGCTGGGTCGAATTTCCAAATTTTCAAAAGTACCGAGAGGTGAAAATTCCCAGTCTCAATATCACCCACTCAGAGTTTTCGGAAATAGTATTTTTCCGAAAGTCTACACAGTCAATTCCGAAAACTTTCCAACTAATTGTAAGAACACCGAGGGTTCAAAATTCCGAAATACCAATAACCTCCGTGACTCGAAATTCACGCATCTATTCATTCCGTGTTCGATAACTCGGGCTGCATCGATCCTATCGAGGTAAATAAGGGGTTGAATTGATCGTCTTGAGATGCACTTTTCGGAAAAAAAGTTTCAAAATCCTATCAATTATTCATGGCATCATGGGGTTGTCGATTGAAGTAGATAAAATGGGTTTGCGTAAAGAGAGTCTGGATTAGAATGGACCGTTTTTTGTCTCCACATCCTGAGAAATAGACCGAAATTGTCGGATCTTTGGGCTTTCGGGGATCCGAACTTTGGGAGTTTTGAACTTTCCGCATTCCAACCTTTCGGAATTTTAATGTTCTGAACTTGAACGTTTCTGAAAATTCTAAATCGTCTCGTCAAACGAATTCGGAATTTTGACCTTTCGGAACTTTTAAATTTCAAAACTCCAGCCTGGCCCCGTACTGGAAAAGTTCGAACCAAAGAACCTGAAATCTGTGAGGCAAGGAGCTTTTCTTCGAAAACTCAATATCTGAAATATAATCCAAATCTTCTTTGCATCGCAGATATTGAGTTTTTCAATTCGAACTTTTTTTGGCTCATTTGTACATCGAATTTGAAGAGATTCACGGAGCTTTTTTGAATTCAGAAGCTTTATTCTAATACTAGAAATTATTCCACGATTTTGGTCAAATCGGTTCATCAAAAATATTGAATTGCTCGACGATTGCATTTCTGGAAAATACCAGGACGAAATTTTTCGTTTCACGATAGTTTAGATGTGTGAAGGAATTCCGTTTTCATTTTTATATTCGCTTTCATTTATATTAATGATCTTGATCTTACCAATGGGCGCGTACAGAACGTAAAGAAGAAATACAGCGAGTCGGCTAGGCATGGTGCGCCTCTGAACCTGTGAGTTCTTCTATCTACTCGGCAACCTCATCTTCTTCGATTGTCTCGTCGTCTTGTGGCTGAAAAATAAATAAGAAGAGAAAACTTTGAACGCTGTTGAAAAACGAGAACATACCTAGAATAGAAATGGAGCGAACGAGAGGGAAACCTGGATGATTGTTTGTTAGGAAAAATACGCGTGTGTATCTCACGAAGTCCAAAACACAATAACGCTTAGAGATAAAATAAGGAAAAACCTTTTTTCCAGGACGATAAATGAAAAAAAAGAAAGAGTTTCGTTCTCGATTTTATTCATCGACGAGTCAAGAGACGTACGGTTTGTTTTTAACGATACGATTACGAGTTGTTACAGATTTGTATATTCATACGTATACATACACATGTGGCGAATGAATATGGGCGCAGTCAGTTAGTTTTTAAAATTCTAACCAATTTAGAGTTTTGAAAGAGTAACTTTTCTCATCCTCGAATAATAATCCGACTTCCTCGTTGTATACATAATTGTTTAATTCGTTGAACTTTTTATTAAAATATATTCATCACTCGGAGAGGTGAACTGTCTGGGTTTACAGGGTCCATATATACGTGTGTGTATGTATATATATATATATATATGTATATGTATAAAGCAGGTATATTCTTTCCACGGTTACGTATCGACGGATATAACGCGCGGCGGTAACCGTAGAACCGCGCCTTTACCGCACGGAGTAAAAGCGATCCATCCCTCCCCGGTCCCGGACAAGAGAACAAAAAGAGGCTGATGGGGTTAACTGTAATTTGCATTCGCGTATCCGTTATCTACCCCCTTTTCCCCTTCTCATCCTTCCCATCCTTCCCATCCTCCTCATCCTCCTCATCCTCCTCATCCCAAACTCGAGACCTCCAGGTCGCTTCGTTCGCCACCCATTTACCACCCGTTCGCAGAATGCAAAACAGATAGTCGAGCGTCAGCAGAGGCTCACCCTCACCCTTCCTATATATGGTATACTATCTGCTCTCACCCTACCCCTTTACCACATATACCTTTTCCGTATGGGGTAGCTAGCTAGCTAGGTAGGTAGGTAGGTAGGTAGGTAGGTAGGTACCGAGAAAGGCAGAAACGCAGACACGAGAGACAATACTTTTCGATTTTATTTTATCTCTTTATTCTTCCTTCTTTCTCGATCGTTGTTTTTTTCTTATTTTATCTTCTCCTTTTTTTTTTCTTGTTCTTTGGTTTCATTCTCTTCGGTAAAATAGTTCCACGAGGACCAAAGTAAATTCATTGCCGTTCGGCTTTGCCGCCTTTCTTCTTACTTCCCTTCTTCCTCCTTCAGTTCGGGGTTTTCCTTTTTGTCTTTTTTTTTTTTCTTTTTCTTTTTCGTTTTCTCACCGTCCTACGGACGTGGGGAAAGTCGAGGCGGGAATCGAGATGGTAATGGTTTTATCCTGGCGTTTGATTTTGTGGCACGTTAAGCCCTCTATCGACGCCGAGTATGGGATGGAAGAATCAGGATTACGATTCTATGGCCAAGACTGTATAAAGTCGAACTGCGTCAGCTCCCCGGGAAGGACCCTCGATCCTGACAGTTCATGGAATCATTCTCATAAAAATAAAAAATAAAAAAATTGACTAATGTAAGAGTAGCTTCTAATTTTTTTGTCTCCTTCTTCTTTTTGTTTTTTATTTTATTTTTATTTTTTTGTCCAAAAAGGAGCGAACAATTTTTCTTTAATAAAATCCCTTTACAATCCCCGATGCCTTCGAGGCTGTTATTCGATAGGAACTTCCAACCCTGTATAAATAAATTAGCCATCGATGTATCGTCGCCTCATTCCGGGTGAGCGAAAGTGTATCGGCAAAGGAGAGAGAGATGTAACCTCGTTATTTCAGTTTAATAGAAAAGTTAATGAGTTGGGTACCGGCCGTTGAGTGAAGGGGTTTTGTTGAAAAAAATTCAAAAAAAAAAAATAAAAAATAAGAAAGAAAAAAAAAATGAAAACTGAAAGAAAAAGAAAAAAGCAAAAGGTCGCTCCGATAGGGGATATTTTTCTGACGTCTGTTGCAATGAGGAGAAAACTAGATTATATATTATAAGGTAACCGGGGGGGTGTCAGAAATATAAGACGTACAAGAGGTACGGAGACGGTGGCGGTGGTTGTGCTTACGGGGAGGAATCTCCGCCTTGGGGTAGTAGTAGGTTTATACTGGTACCAAAGACCTGTCGATACCGTGACGTGACGTTCAACTTTTTTACGGCTTCTCCATTAACATCTCATTATGAACGCTCCGGCGAACTACACCCCCGCCTCCATCCCCATCTCCGTCTCCTTCTTCTTCTTCTTCTTCGTACCAGCTTCGTACCCGAACGCGTCTAACAAAATATCTCAAGTTCAAACTTCCATTAAAATATCTGCTCCGTTGAGGTCGTCGTCTTTGCTTCCTTTGACGCTACCATAGCACTTCGCGTTTAACTCTAAAGTCTCTTTGCGCTTTCAACGAGCTTTAACCCGTAGGTGGTGGGTATACCAACTCGGGATTCCGTAGGTGTTAAGATTTTATGCTTTATACTTTATCGGGCTATCCACGACGCGGAAAATTACATTTTCGTTTGTTACCCTAAACATCGCACCCTCGGATACGAGTCTATCTCTCACATCCTTTGAAAGAGTAGTTCGTACATCATATCATCATTTTCCTGAAATTTTACAAGCTTTGAGAACCCTGCGGTCATCCAAAATCCAAAACAACGTTCGGTTTCCGTTTAATTAAAGAAAATTTTGATTTCCTTCCATGATTTTTATGTTGAAGTTTATTACGCGCTTGAGTACAAATATAAGCCTTTATTCGAATCTAAATTTCTGCTCAATTTACACGTCGGAATGTTTGCGGAATCTCTCCGAGTGCCCAAATTGGATTAAACACCCTGTGCATAAATTAGAATCGCTAAGATCCGCGCCTTTATCAAGCGCGTTTATATCCACGTTGATCAGTAGTACGAGTCGCGGTACGGTCAGGCAACGGGATTAATTTCTACGAGAAAATTGATGAGTGGAAGAGAATCGATCGTTCGATGAATTGAAACACTCTGGAGTTTACCGTTCATCAATTAGAACCTTCGAATCAGCACGATTCTGATAACGATTGGTAACAGAATTAATTACGAAACAACGGTTAATTAATAATCCCTTCGTAAAATGAATTATTTTGTGGTTCAATTAAGCCATGTATACATGGATAGGGAACTAGGTACCTCCTTCCTTTCTTTCTTTCTTTCTTAATTCTTGCTTCCTTTGGGAATAATAAAAAAATAAAAAAATAGAAAGTATATCTACGAAATTGAGAGACGCGGATACTAATTTGAAAATGGAATTTATTTCTTTCAATAAAATACATCAGCTGGTAGGTACAAGTAAATTTGAGTCTTAGGGCTGTTTTGTAAAGCAATGTTTACGGCCGCGTAGAAACTGGATTGAGCACTGCAGACTCTAAACGATCGATACAATAAAAGTGAATTTACGTTGTTGGGAAATGGGTATTTTGAATATTGAGGCTGCGACAAGAACACCTGAGCAAATTGAATGCGTTCTCGTTCCTGTTCCCGTTATTCTCTTTTAACATCCCTTCTGCGAGTCGAATTCCTCCTTCAGAACCCAAGCAGAGGTACGCGAGAGAAGAAGCTATAAGCTTTCGGCTTCACGTGCGCGCAGACCTCGGCGCGTTCTCCGTTCTCCGTTCTCCGTTTTCCGTTCTCGGTTCTCAGTTCCCAGTTCTCGGTTTTCCGTTTTCCGTTTTCCACTCGGTATTCAACGGGCGATTCTGCAGACGCCAACGGACTATCTTACGGGTTAGCTAATGCGGAATTAATGCAGCTTCCCGTGCATTACCAAGCGTTCTTAACTTACTGAGAAACACTAACGAAGACGGTGCTGCGCCTTCGGCATCTTACCAAACATACTTATACCTACGTGCTTCAAGATATAAAAAGGACCAGCTTTCCCGGGGCTTATCTCAACCGGATTAGTAAAATCCTTTTAAAACAAAGGGCGATTTTTTCTTCCGTTATTTTCTTTCTTTTTTTTATTATTTCAAGAAATTGTTTTTTCTGTTTCGAAATCAATGTTCGTATTTATTCCCTGGGACAATGAAAATACAAAAAAAAATAAAAACGCGATTTGGTATTCTACCGTCGCGATTTCTAACTGCGGAAGTATACAATCTGACCACGTACTACAACCCGAACTAAAATATGGAGTTTCTTGTATAATAAAACGGTCACTTCCCAATATGATCACCGCTCTCCGACCTTTTATGGTTGAAAGAGCAAGCTAGCATCCCCTTGTTTTCGTTGTGCGATAAAAACGAAAGAGAAATTCAGTAGGATATAATAAAAAAGGGATTTTTATACATCTCCTCATCGTTATCACGGGATAAAAAATACCTAATGGGCATTCGAATCGCGTATACCTGTTGATCGACGAGGAATCAAAATTTATTCTAAGTAATTTTCACCCCTAAAGAGTTTCATTTATTTATACCTATACTTCAGCCTCAAGTTGAACCTTGTTTCTGGTAAATAAGCTGCCTTTAATACGACCGTAGTACGTACCACTGCATGTAGTACAAGTGAGTGTAACATCGGGCTGCTTAGTCATGTATATAAGAGGGAGAAGCCAGATTTACCCCCGTTGCGGTAACAACGTAGGGTTACCCTTGTTATAAACCCAAGGTAACGTTCCCATGTTTATAAATTTCCACTCGCAGCTAAAAGTAAAGTGGCTAGGTAACTGCTATACGCAACTCGCCCTTCTCCGAGTAACGGCTCTTCGTTAACTACGGTAATATAACCCCGCCTCAAAATGTCTTAGACCCCCCGCGAGTACGTACATATATACATACCACATACCAGGCTCTAAAATCCATCCGCATGGCTATAAAATTGAAACACCTGAACAGTTTTTTTTTATTCAATCTCTTCCCTTCGTCACATTTTTCCAATAAAAAAAAATCTACTTTTTGTTTTATTCCACTAGCAGAAGTCCGAGAAGTTGAATATCGTTCGAAACGTTCGAAAGTCAATTTTTCCGTGAAACTATTCCTCTTCTCTCGTCAGCGCATTGACGGATGTCAACCCTTACCGAGGTAAGACGGATCGAAAATTGCGATCTACCCGTTTCTTCTTTCCTCGCTAATCGTCAAAGCTGTAAACGAGACGAGGGACGCCGGTAGAAGTAGTAGTAAGGATCGCATGGGCGGGCGTCTGACCAATGTAAAGACTTGACTACTAGGTAGATGTGACAGCGATGATCCATCGCGACCTGTTGAGTCCAGAGCTAGCGAATTCTTGTCTACACGTATGCGTACATGTGTATATGTATACGTACACAGGGTTTGATAGGGTAACGGGCAGCAAAACGATTCGAGAGTAAAGTTATTCAATCTTGAGAGTTATTTAAGGCAAAGGGGGTTCACGGGTATGTACGTATGTGTGTATGCGTTACGTACGTAGAGTGTAGATCCGAAATCCGTGAACGATATCTCGCTTAAAGTTAACGACGTAAGATAGGGGCAATAAGTAGCGAAATCGAGCGCAGCTCGTCAAATCAACATTATCAGGAGCAGATTCTCGATTCGTTCGATTCTCAGCGGGTTGTTCAAAGTAAGTGCATCCCATTAGAAGCGAGCTCCTGGTCTCTCTCTTTCCTCCCTCTTTGATTCCCGCTTTCATACTTACCTTCGGCACGAGAAGAGGAAGCAGAACTTTCGAGAGGGGCAAAACTGTGAGACGAGAGAAACAGAGAGTAAGAGAGGAGAGAAGAAGCTTCTTGAGAGGGCTTCAGGTCTCGGAGAGGGTTTCAGCCAAGGAAAAGTGAAGAGGTGAAAGAGAGAGAGAGAGAGGGAGAGAAAGATGGGGAAGGAAGGCAGCTTTGTTCCCGTGACGTTGTGATGGAATGTGTCCCGTAACTTCTGCCCAGGAAATTGGAGAAGTATTGTGATGCAGGATGGAAGCTGTCAGACTGAGACCCCTTTACCCCGGTGCTACGTCGACGTTGCCCTCACAACGTCGCTAGATCGTATCTTGCAAACGTTACTTTAACACTTGACAGAAACACTCTTTGGCCCACTGTGTCCGGTTCTTTCGTTAGGCGTGAAATTTGATCATCGATTCTTCAATCTATCAATCTAAATCAGTTCTTCTTTCTTTCTTCGACCTGTTTTTAGGATACTAGAGATCCTGAACCGGCACCTTCTTCAGAAAGAAAAAATGAAAAGAAAAGTCAATTTTATTCTTTACGATTGAGCTGATCTGATTACGTCGAATCCTTCAGTTGATTCGGATCGGTGATCCATTTTAATTAATCTCTAGACGAGTAATTAAAATCGCGAATAATTATAACCCGTGCATAGATATAAGACACACCGTGTACACGTAAGAATGAACCCAACCCAGATGTCTTACTCCTACTAGCTGGTACGACTCCGGATGTGATTTCACCCTCTGAGGGTACTCTAAGTGTTGTTTGGCCTTGAGAATTACTTGTTCAGATTCAAAGATCACCCCACAGGCCATATAGGGGTGGGTAGCTAAGATCGGTAGTGAAGTAGAGCTGTTGAGTAGATATATTCCGGAGTCTAGTTCGCTTAAGGTACTCTGTACGTCGAGTTCGGAGGGGTGCAGGTGGGTAGATAGGTACTTTCCTTCCTGCAGGAGGCTACAGGGTACGTGCAGATACTGCAGAGTGGTGAGGAGCCAGAGAGCTGTTCTCTTTCTCGCTCTATAGTTACCTATATATATATATATATATATATATACCTTTTTTTCCACAATTTTCGATCTCGCTCTTATTTCTTTCTCCGCGGAAAGTTCTTCCGCGTGTACCTATTCATAGGTATTCGCGGACACGTAGGTGTGCAGAAGACTAGCGTTGTCTCGAGGGAGTGTAGCTGACGTCAATAGGTACATCTTTGTACGCGTCAGCCATACCTAATGCTGTATTACAGCCCGTACAGAGTTTTCTTTCACTAGGTGGCTAGATATTTTTCCTCACTCCCCTCATATCTTGTAGCTAACCCCCGCTTGACTGTGTCTTCTGTTTCCTCGAGCTCGGGGATAAATTTTTTCTTTCTCTCTATTTTTCTCTTCTTTTCTTATTCCGTTTCTTTTTTTTTCTTTTTTTTTCTTTTCCTTGTTTTTTCCTATTCTTTTTTTTTTGTTTTCTCTCTCCCTTTTTTTCTTTCCTCCTGAGCGCAACGAATCACCCTCTCCACCCCCCTCGACCCCCACGACAAAAGCAGCGCTCGAATTAATTGGACAAAACGTGACGAGCCTCTTTACTTCATTCCCCCCTACAGGTGGTTGGCAGAAAGGTTCCTCCCCGGCGTTACACTACCAGGGCTTAAAACCGGGGCTAACGCCTTACTGAATATTCAATCTCGTTATTATTTTAGACCTGTCAAAAGCCGGCTGTGCAGGTCTCGAACGTAAAGTAAAACCATCGCGGTATATAGGTATGTGTTTCCGGTTCGAGTTATGAAAATCACCTTTCCTATGTCTATAATTCACCTTCGGCTTACCAAAACCGTCGCTTTGTTTCATTTTATAATATCCACGATCAAATTTTTGAATCTTTCTACTCGTAAGTCCTTTGATATTACGATATTTTAATTCTGGCACTGAAATTAACCGCCCTCTGGAGGGGCCGTCGAAAGGGTAACCGGTAATTTTAGCAATATAAAAATTAAAAAAATCTCTGGGGTGAAAATCATCGATTAAACGCACACGTCCCACCCCCCACATATGTTACTATACGTATAGGTATGATACGCGTCGTTTTTTTTTTATTTTCATGTACGTAAATTATTGTTATTATTATTATCATTCCTTTTTCTTCTTCTCCCTCTTTTTATTTTATTTCCCAATTTCTTTATCAAAGAATCCCCTTTTTTAAAGACCGCGAATTGGATGGAGTTGGTTTTATATTTTGAAAAGGGGGATGAATGAAGATGCGATATAAAATCCTCGGTAAGGTCTCGACGTGGGGTAGAAAAAAGAAAAAAAAAAAACCGAAAAAAAAAGTGATATCAACGAAAAGCAAGGCTAGGACTTGGATCAGGAGCGATGGATTTGTGGTTCTACTTATAAATCGAGTTGAGCAAACAGCGCGCCCAGGGGGATGGGGAGGTGGGTACATACATTCAAAATTCTACCCACCCTCTGCCTCTTCGTCGTCGTCTTCGTCGTCGTCGTCGTCGTCGTCGTCCAACCCGGTTCCCAGTCCGTCCTTAACAGCGATCAAAAAGTTCCCCGCCCGTACCAAGGCCCGCGAAAATTTATTGCCAGGATGAAAGTGGAAGAGGATATTTTAAATCAATAGCTTTATTCGGGGAACTGCTTGCGACGCGAACCCGATTCTTTGGAGTAAGGGAGAAAAAAAGTGTAGAGGGATAAAGGATGGAAGGAAGGGATGGAAAACATAGAAAAAAGAGAGAGAGACAGAGAGAGAAAAAAATTAAGCTGCAGCCCCTAGGTTGGAACCGAGAACTCGAACCTCCCTTTCGCCTCTTCTCTTCACCTCCTATTTTTTTCCTTTCTTTTAACCCAACTAGAAGTTCACCTCACCTGAGATCGTTCTAGTTTCCGATCACGCGATTCTACCAGGACGCCGTCCGAGGTATCCGGGCGTCGGTCGTGCGTCAAAAGAGGAAGAAGAAAAAAAGAACGAAAGAAAAAAAAAAAAAAAAACAGTAAAGAGAAAAAAAAAAAAAAAGGAAAAGGAAAAAATCCGGAGACCCGGAGAGATAGATGGTAAAGAATTCGCAAAGAATTCTCAAAGATCTCCGGTAACAAACCTCGGCTATAACTTACTTTATATTCCGTATACCTACACTCTCCGTCTGATATTTGCGTACCTATATAGGTAAAACTAACGAAAACATAGGTATGAGGTATATATATACCGAATAAAAATTTACCCGAATTCGGAAGACGAGATAAGAATTTTTGTTTTTTTTTTCTCGTCTTCTTCTCTTCCTTTTTTCCCACATATTGAACAATCGAAATTTTTCGGCTCTCCTCGCACCGTGGAATAAGGTAAAAGACCCGTGAAATGAGAAAGGTGTCAATATGACGCTATATAACTGGACGAACGCTGACTACCGGAGCCTGGACGAGCCCCAGGTCTTTAGGATCGGTCTGGGGGTTACAATTGCGAGGCTGGCCACGTAGCCGGAGGGGGATTGCGCGGAGGGTAGGTTGCTGCAGCGGTCAGCAGAATCAAAATGCTTAGAACCCCATATAACGGCCACTCAACCTGGCTAAAACTGCCTCGACGCTATTCGAAAGACTGTGGGATACGTCTGATCCGGTGTGCAGGATAGGTACCCGTGATATCCTGGCAATCACGATTCTCAAGATTTTCTTCTTTAAACGACAAGTTTCTCATGTGACATTGCGTGGCGGGATTCTCGCGAGAAAAAATTTCTAGGGGATGGGAAGATCTTGCCCGGTAAAAAAAAAAAATTTTGTTTTTTTTTTCATTCATTCAATCTTGTGACATACTTTGACGTTAGGCGAAGGTGTAATTTTTCATCCGGTGATAAAACCGCCGAAACCTCTACCCCCCAGCCGGCGATAAATATACTTGTAGACAGTCATTTGGGGCTGTCCAAAATGAACATTTTCCAATTCACCCGCTATCCCCCTATATATGTATGTACGTGCAGTTCGATTTCCACGTACACGTAAAGCGGAGTAGAGGGTACAGCGGTATTTCAGCCACATCGCACATGATAGAGAGCTGAATATTTCGGTCGAATATTTCTGGTCTCAAATATTGAATCGAAGTGATTTTAAAATCGGCTATTTCAACAAAGGAAAAAAAAATGATCGAATTTCGATACGAAACTCCGCGTGCGTATATCAGACAGTATATAATTCATTTCAGACAAGTTCAGTTCAGATAATAAAATAAGATTATTTATTCTGGAAAGAATATCTATCCACCCCCTACTATCAATTAAAAAAAAAAGATTAAAACAAAAAAAAAAGCTCCAATTAATATTCGTTTACGTGCAAATATTTTCATCAAACGTTTCCCCTATCTATAGGTAACTGGCTTTCTGACCTAAATGTGTGGCTATATACAGGTATACATACACGTAGTTTGTTATAAGCGTTCCCGTGTATGAATGTGAAAAAAATGGTCTATATACAAAAGAATCCGTCACGTTTCACCACCTGGAAGTATTTTATATCGTTTTTACATTCTCCTTTTTTTTTCTTCTTTTTTTTGTTCGTCGTTTTTACGTTTTCCCTGTTCATTTTTATTTTCCTTTTTTTCTTCCATTTCCATTTTCGTTTTTATTTTTATTTTTATTTTCATTTTTATTTTTATTTTTATTTTTATTCCGCTCTTTTTAACCGACCGAAACGAGGTCTCGCATATAAAAGGCATCCGTTAGCCACATAGTTTTTAAATTAACGGCTGACTGGGTGAACGCAGAAGAATGTAATATACGAGCTTTCGCGGGTCGGTGCCAGAACCCCGCTGGGTCCACCCATACACCTCTTTCACTCTCTCTTTCTCTCTCTCTCACTCTCACCCCCATCCCCGTACCTACCCACGATTTTACATCCCCCGAACCACAACTAGGGGATCACTGGATGAGGGTTGAGTGCAATTATTGTATCCTACCCAGGACTCACTTTGATGTTGATGCATTAACCCCAGTCTGCACAGTCTACCCATAATCTATACCTACCTGTCTATCTATTCTACCTTCAACGCATTAGCCGACCTACTGTCACTCTAATGCACGCGTGGCCACGACACAGTCTGCCTTTACGCACCTAAACCACAGAATCTCGTACACCTATATAGTTATCCCAGGGGTTTCCGAAAATAGACATATATAGGTATATATATATATATACATCGGTCACTGCAAGACACGCCAAATCTCAACTCTGACTCGAGTCAATTGGATTTATACTTCGATGCAAGAATAATTTCGAGATAATTTATGATAGACACAGAACGATATCGACGAATGAATTTTATGGAGAAGTATTTCGTTGTTGGAACGAAAGCTGTGAAGTTTGGTAATATTGGAAGGTTCCGCGTTAACCACGGTCCGTTCGTTCGTTGTATGGTCTATGGCCTAGGCTTCTATCTAGCAGAAACTGCAGAGAACTATTTCCGAATGCCTTTGAATCGTCAGTTAGATAGAGTAGGCGAGGGGGATGGGAATTGTTCGGATCTGGATCTCCCGTGGCTCAGTTTGTTCGACGTTGAAATTCAAAATATTTAATCGAACCAACGCGAGGCATTAAGAACGGAGTTATTCGAAGAATTTTATCCGCTTCCTTAGAAAATCTTTACCCGGACTCGAACCGACTAGACTACGCTGAAAGTCCGCTTTACTCAAGTTGCGGCCGGGATAGTAGACGAAGTTTTAACAGTTATACGAACTGCAAACTGCCGAGTGAGGGCCTGGAACATTCGCGAGACGGTTTACCAGCTGCAATAAGATCAGACTCCGGATCGAGTCTGTCTGTTGCATAGTTCGAACGAACCGTCTATAATAAGGAAAGGGTTTGTTCAACGACTTCAGAGGGCGAAAAATTTCGGTGAAATGAAAAAAGCAGAAAACCAAAAAAACAAAAAAATGAAGTTGATTGGATCGAATTATGTAATAACTTTAACCGAGTGAAACAATCAAAGCGAAAAGCAATGGGGTTGAAATTAATTTTGTAGAGTAGAATTGGGTTGGTACCCGTTAATAGTAATTAACAGTAATTAGCCGCTCGAGTTTGCAGCCTCGACAATTGAAACTGAACGCTCGTAACATTTTACCCCGCGGTATAGATATTCCCGGGGGATTGGAAAATCTCCGAAAGTATAACACCGAAAGAGCTTCGGACGAATAGGACACTCTCGATTAATTAACGAACACAATTTATGATCTGATTATTATCGTCTCTCTGACGTATCGCCGTTGTATATCATTAAAGGGGATTGTAAACCCCGACAGGCGGTAGTAGATGTGAATTAACGATCCGTCTTCGTCGTCAATGGAAAAGGGAGAAAATTACTTCCTCCACACTTTTCCCACGTCTTTACCTACGAAGATCAATTCGACCATGTACAATTTACATATAACCGCAAGATCTGAGACTGCTGGTACGATAAACACGACAAACGTCGACTATAGCTGTTAGCGAGGGAGAGTTTGACGTCAGCGAGTGAGTGAGCGAGTGGGAGGCCCACGGTTTGATCCTTCCGAGTCCTTTGGGTCCTGGAAGGTCCCTGTCGACCGCGAGGCTATACATACCCCGTTCCCGTTTACAGGCAAGCTTACACGAGGGCAATTTTGTGGTAACGTCAATCATTGTTTGAGGACGCGGAGAGTTGTTGATAGAATGTTGGCCCCGGGTTTGGCCCCAGCCTCTCAACCCTTTGCCTCTATGCATACACGTATATAGCTACATACACAGTTATACTATTTACACGTACCCGGGCTGCGGGGGTGTACGGATGTATACACACTCGAAGGTTCGGTGGTAAAGGCAAAGGTATGATGAAAGTGAGTACCTGGCTACCTGGCTACCTGCCCGACAGCCATGGTAATATTTCGGGGGTTGTTGAAAGCTGCGAGTGCCCGAGAGGCCCCGCTGCTCCAACAAACAATCAATCAATCTATCAATCAATTAATCAATCAATCAATCCATCAATCAATCCATCAATCAATCAATCAATCGCTTCGTCAACTGGTCCTGCAGCGATGGGCAAACGGTGGTCGCGATGTCCTCGTGTCGAGGTCTGGTTCGAGGTCGAGAGGGTCGCCGCTGACAGTCAGCCGAGAGCTTTACTGTTATTGAGGGCCAGGAGTGGCCACCAACAAACTCTAACTACTGCCCACAGTCCACCTCTCAACCTTCTAGCCCTCTCTCTCTCCTTCCTCGTTATCTCTTTCTGACCAAAGCGAGAACGAGAGCCACCAGAATTCCGCAAATAGTTTGATCCCCTCCCACGTTACCAATCAACCGTTTCTACCGGAATGCTTCCGTGCAAGCTGCTTAACGCAACTTTTTCTTTAAGGGGGTAAAAAGCTGCGTGAATATTAACATATTTTTCTGTTTCTCAGTCTTAAAAGTTCGATTTATTCTTTCATTACCTATCGAGGAAGGAAGTTCTTTATAGTAAAGCTTATTTCTTCGACGTCACCCAATCTTATTTCAATTCATCTGACCCTGAGCTTTTTTTGACACACAATTCTGGTTCCAGAGTCTGGCTTAGGCCAGAGATTCGTCTGAATTCTAGATAGTGTCGTTGCGAGGAGGTGCTCGAGTCCCAATTTTACAATTCTTAATTAAAAAAATGACCGGAATTGAAAATCTAACCCGGAAAAGCTTTTTGAAAAGTATAAAACGATCGAGAATAGCGTCGATACAGACTTATGTAGCATTCGAGTGACTATAATAGCGACGAGGTTGAGTTGTGTGGGAAAAATCAGTTCAAGCAGAAGTAAATCTCCCCAGAGCTCCCTAGATTCGGGGTAGGTTTTTCCCCCCGGATCTTCGAAGGGAAACAAATCTGTCTGAAAAATGAAATTAATGGTTTCTGGTGGCTTTAACTTTTATCGTTCGAATAAAAGTCGACCCGCGTGATCGTGAGGACGTTTAAAAATGATTTAATGGTAGAGGAGATCTGCGGGGGGTTGCGAGGGGGTTGGAGTAGGTAGGCAGGCAGGCAGGGAAACAGCGGGTGGTCCTCGGATAGAGGCAACTTGTTGCTTCTCGGTGACACACAGAGAACTGCTGCGCCCTTACGCCAAACTCCTGGAGAGCCACCGGCACCCTCGACGTACTATATGAGGGTAAGACGTGGACAGACGGAGAGCTGCTTCTGGCTTATCGGTGTCCATCCCAGAGCCTCCGACCATTCGGACAACCGATACACAGGGGGAATACAGAGTTCTAAGAGAAGATGGGACTTAGAGAAGAAGTTGTACGGAAGATGAGAGGATTTTGTTCATGATTCGCTAAATTGATATGAATTGATTGAAAGATTGGGTTCCATGGATCGCGATTCGCGTTGTTGATTTAAATACGACTCGTTGTCGGAATCGGATCGGAAATTCTTTCGCTCGATTCATTTTCTGCATCCATATCCTTTCTCTCCGTGCAGTTGATTGCAAATACTTTTGAAATCCACTACAAACCGCTTTGAGTAGAAATAATTGATGTGAGAAACTGACGCAAGTTGTTTCAGAATTCTTTATGAAAGGATGTAATCAGTTTTTTTCAAACGAATATCGGATTTATGGTGAGCTTTATTCAGCAAGAAGGAATACACCAGATACTTTTTTCGGGAAAGATTTTAATAGAGGAATGATAAAGTCAGAGGGAGGCTTATAATCTAACGTGTGAGAATATTTATTGTACTTATTTCACCAAAGTTCCGAGTATGTGTATGCATAGGTATACTCGTAACCTACCCCCTTAAAAGCTTATTACCGTCTAGTATCTGGTAAACATAGGCAGATGTGTTTCTTGTTAATTACTTAAACTTGCGAATTCGGATTTAAACTTGACTCGACACTTGTTAGGCGCCTGACGTTTGACTTGCTCAAGTAATCATAGACCCATAAATACATACATATAAAGATACATACGTATGTATATGTATGTGTGTACAAATATGCGAGATAACTGCCTACGTCTTACGTTTATAAACGCGAGAAGTAAGACTCCAAACAATGTTGGAACTGGTACGCAAAGGTATATCTATCCGCGTACGTCAAGTTAATATTAGTCAGAATGATCCGGGATAAATGAACACCCTACTCCCTTCTAGTCGATACAGGCTACATCTGGGTCTAATCTTCTCCTGGCTAATATTCGACATTGTCAAGGTGTTAAAATGAACAGAGAATATAATGGGCACGTGGGTTGATTGAAACTCAATGACATGGCAGGGAGCAGGGACAATGTAACCCGGTGACGAGACGAAGGGTGGGTTTAAGGTTTAAGGTTCAAGGTATAAGGTACAAGGTTTAAGGTCTAAGGTCTAAGGTACAGGGACGTCGTGGCGTACCTAGATACGTGTACGTGTACCTAGATAGGAGAGGGAGCAAAGGAACGCGGGTGAACCTGGATGAGATGAGCTGTATCTAAATCTTAGCTAATAGTTTTCGTCTTACAGACTACGGGGGCCACGGCTACGGCTGGTACGGCAATTTAGCTTCATAGCCTCATCTACACCCCCCACTTGCACACCCGACTCGACTTGACTCTCTCACGTTCACCTCTCTCGGTATGCCACTCCGACTACATACTTCTACCACCCATACCTACACAACCATCTTCCTTAGGGAATGGTAGGGGTGAGAACGGCATCTAAGTCTTCCGAGGACTTGAACGGAGCCAGAGTTCAGGCTGGGTGTGCCGTTTACACCGGCAATGTTCACTATATTAACACCTCCATCCAACCTTAATGAATCCCAGAGCCGAGTTCGGGAGGTTAGGCTGCAGGGGGATGAGACCTCGCCGACAGACGACACCCCCTTTAAAGACCACCGTGGATCTCAATTGGAACCGGGATGAACATTTATGGTCCTTGGAGTAGGAAAGGTCGCATGAATTAGGAAATCGTGAAACTAGTAGAGCGTTTCTTCGTCAAATCGGCGGATAATATCTCCTTTTATTTTACTCTCGCGGAAATTTTTCGCTCAAACTTTTCGCGTCCCTTAGTTCACCCCGTCTTTATTTTTATTCACATTCGATCTAAACTCAACGTTTCGTCACCGTGAACTCTGAATTACTACCACCGAGAGTTGGGTCTGGAGTTCAGGGGATGAGACCATCTCGTACGCGTTCGAGGGACAAATTATTTCCCCATTTTATGGCCTGCTAAAATATAAATCAAGTTCTAAATTAAATTCCTCACCCTATCTCCGACCACCCATACGCCCCGAGCCTTAGCTACGTCTCGACGGCAAACTATAACGAGCATTTTATAACACGTTCATGTGCCGGAGGGCACTCTATATGTATAACCGTATCTTACAGGGAAAACGAGTCAAGATTTTTCTTTTCCTTTTTTTTTTTCTTTTTTTATACCGAGGTAAAGAATTTATTTGAATATTTTCAATTTTTTTCTTTCCTTTTCTTTCTCAAATTTCTCTTCTTTTCAATCGTCTTTAAATAAATTGGGGATGATTATTTCAACGGTGAATTACGGTGGTTAAAATCGATCCGGAAAGTATCGGGTGTACAAACAGATCAATTAATTCTCGATCAGTTTATGTAGATACATTTGAACTTCTCCTTTCAATACATCTACAGAGACAAAACTGTTTCCCCATGCAATTAAGTTCGGTGTACACACAGACTGTATTCGGGAAGTTTGACGTCTAATAATCGATGTAATTCCCTTGACAAATTATACTGCAATTATTCAGCCACCGCGTCCGCTATCCCGAGTCTTCGTTTAGATTATATACGAAATTACATGACATTAGACAAAAACGGCAAATCGAAAACTTTGGATTCGTTTAAACGGAAGGATGGGAACGCGTTAGAGGCAGCGAAACAAAGTGGTAATAGTCGATACGGGTCAGACGTGCCCGATGCCCGCTGCCGTTTCTTTTCTACTGGAATCCGAACGCTGCAATACTATCCTCGTATATGCGAGAATATTGCATGTTCCAAGGTCGTTCGCGTGGCAATTTTAAGCTATAAAGTGTGCACAAAGGCGTTTACAACGGGCGTCTAAAGTTCTCAAACGTAAATGCAGCTATGTGGGAGAAAAGATTCTTCCTGCATTACAATATACGTATACATACGCATATACCCCGTTCGAAAGAAAATATAAGGGCAGTTTTTCATCCAGTGAGAGTATAATCTCTGCGTCTAGACTTCGGCTAAAACGGGCGAAAATAAATCAGAGATGACATTATGTAATAAAGGGACGATTCCGAACGTTCGAAGGATATTTATTTCGTAAAAAATATTCGGTTTTTCGTGTATAAAGTATCTGTGAAAGCGTCGCGGCAGTTTGTTTCTTCTTCTCCGTTCTTCTTCCTTATTGTTCTTCCCTTTTTTTTCATTTTTTTTTTTTTTCTCTTTCTTTTTGTCGTTTTTATGTAATTAAAACTTGAGAGTAATTTGTACCAGCTTTATCACAGGGATTTCCGTTCCGGTGACGTTTTCCATTATTTAGGTTTAAAAGTAAGCGCGGGAAAAAAAAGGAAGGGAAAAAAAAAGATAGGAAGAGAAGAAGAAGAAAAAGAAAAAAAAAGAGGTAGGTAGGTATTTAAATTCACGCGTTCTCAACGAGATTCGTACGTTAAAATTATTTTCGCCTGAGAGGTATATAGGTATATATAGTATATATAACAACAAATAATGAATAAGATACATATTTCGAAATTAATTTACTCTCTCTTCTCTAATCCACGTATCATATCCGAAGCTGTATCCTTCCCTCCGGCCACGAGGCAGGGGTAGTTAAACAAATTGGACGAAGAAACAAAAAAAAGGACGTGGAACGGGATTAAAATTTTTTTTTTCAACATATTTGTTGTATAAAAAAGGGAAATTTTTTTTATAAAATTAAAAAAGAAAAAAAGGTGAATTAGGAATAGAATAAATCGAGCGACCGGAACCAGGGAATAAATTCTGGGGGGAAGTGGGGGGAAAAACGGAATTTAGTAAAGTGTGAAGAGCCTGGGTGAGGGGAATACCGGCAGTCTTTAAGCGTAGCTTAAACCGGCGCGGGGAACCCCCGTTGAAACTAACGTCGTCCCAGGACTCCACCCACCTCGAATAATTAAACGAAATTCATTTACATAGCTCGAGTAATACGAACCCGAGGACCCGGTAGCCCCCGTTCTCTCGCCGTGCGTACGAGTTCTTGGAGCGAGGAAGTGTTGCGGTTTTACGAGCAAGAAGGACAAAACTCCCCCGGTGGTAATAGGCAACGCGAGGATCTTATGTACTATACCGAAGAGTTTATTTTACTTCCGATTTTTATTTCCGCAGAAGTTAAACCACTCCCCGACTTCGAATTTAACTTTTCAATTTTCTTCAACTCGGTTAATTATATCTCCGAACAAAAAAAAAAAAGACGATGTTCTAGTTTGCGGAAAATAAAGTAACGAAAATTAGCCAAGTTCTCTTCGGAAGTATCGGACGATTTCGGTCTCTTGCTCGCGAGAAATGAAAACGAGGGAGGAAGAATTGTTTTTTACGAGAAAAAAAAAGAACAAAAAAAAAACGGGAAAACAAATTTGATTCTGTGAGTTAAAAAAAAAAAAAGAACGCCGCTCGTAAAAAAGGGTCCGATATAGGTATAGGCATATACAGTTTTACTGAAATACGAGTTTTGACTTAAGCGCATAGAGTTTTGGTCCCAGAGACATCCGGAGGCATAGAATGAAGCTGACTGAGAGGTGGTTTCTAGTAGCCTCTAGGGTACAGTAAACTTTGATCCTCTTCTTACGACGTACTCTCGCGTTTACCCTTTCTCCTGACACGTCGCACGGCTTGATATAGGCTGCGCAGTTTCTGCCTAGTACGGTGAAGAAGGGTTGAGAGGGGGTCAGCGGGGTCAGCTTTAGGGGGTGGCGAGGCGTCTCTTGGGGTCTGACCGTAAGTCTGGCAATTCCCAGCATTCCTCCGGGCTCATTTTTCTGCCAGGCGGACTTCCTTCCAGATATTGCCTCTTCTAAGCTCCCGGAGTTTGTCTCCTGACCTGACTACTATCTCTCCTCTCCTATCCTTTCCTCTGGACTCGCTCAGTCTCTTCAACACTCGAGCTTCAACGGTTCATAAACTTTCTAATCGGCGACTCAGGCTCATGCCCAAAACGTTCGAACATTACGTACCATTTTTTATTTGGATAAAAAAAGAAGAAAAAGAAAGAGAAAATGGAAAATCTGATCGCAGATAAAATGAAATATAAAGCTATCGGACGGCTTTATTCCTCCTCGACCCGATACTAATAACTCAAAGTGGTAGTTCGGAGCTTTTCATCTTGCAGTGTAGAGTCAGACTCGTCGAGAGGCTCTTCGCTGCAACAGTCAAGGACCGAACCACTGGTGCAGTGGCGGAGTAGTTGATCGTGAGCAAACCCAAACTCGTCGAAGAGTTGTCCTAGAGTAATGTGCTTACTATAAATAAACGGTAACTAACTTACTTCCACCCTAGATAGGCCGAGGCGTTTCTACTTCGAGAAACTATAACATTTAATCAACGAAACGTCCCTGTATACCTACCCACCTACCTACTGCAATAGAGTTTGAGTGTTTGGCAGCTTTCACCGCAGCGAATAGCTATTTCAAATTTATTAGATCGATTTATTAACCAGATGGTTTTTTTACTCCGGTTCTATCGCTAGTTTCTTTTCATCCTCGTATGTATGTATGCGGTATGTATAGGGTAAACCACTTTCAATCAGAGGTGCAAAAGTCATAATTTAAAAGCTCGGTATCGCGGACCTTGCAGTATCGTCAGAGACCCAACGACCCTGAAGTTTGTCCCAAAATTCCTGGATAACGATCCTTTGAACGACTATTTGACTCGTACAGTGAATTTGGTGGTTCTGTAGGGTTTCCACGGGTCGGTGGAGAAGGACCTTCTGAAATCGTGCAATAAACGCCCGAGAAAGTGTTCCGATCGTTTGCGAATATTCTTCTTCTTCTTCTTCTTATTCGAGGAAAAACAATTTTACGGTTTGCTGAAGTGGATTACAAAAAAGTAGAAGGTGCCACTTGACGCGTACGCTGATCACAGATTTCGGGTATTATGCTCCCTTCTGCTTTTTTTTCTTTTTTCTCTTTTTTTTTCGAGTTAGGTAGAGTCTGTTAGCGGCTTTAAATCCTCGGCATTACCATCTAACACTGATTCATACCACACGCTTTAAATTACGTTTAAAATAAAGAGGATTTTCGGTCCGTAATTCCGCAAAGAGCCAGAATTCCGAAAAGCGGAAGTTTGATTCGGACCAAAAACCACCACGAATGGGAAATTCGTTTATTGACCGTTCAACTGCCGCTCGAGGGTCCGATGTTCCTCAGAAAATGTGAAAGTACGGTTTGTCTCTTTCTCCGACGCGTTCATCCCGCGATCTTTGATACAAGCCCGAGAGCACGGAACTCTTGAATCTTTCAGAGATTTTAATCAACGCGAGACCAAATGATATTATGTTATTAATAACGGTATACCAAAGCGTGTAATACACGCATAGAAAGATGTATACGTAGAAATCCACTGAGGAATATACGGCGTGGGTCGAGGGGGAGCCCGTGGCTGACCCTGGCCAAAACCACGTCGGCTCAAACACGGTTTCGCGAGAAGGGAGTAGGGTGAAGGTAGAAGGGTGCACCGGGCGAAGGGAGGGAGCGCTTTGGGTGCGGAGGAAATTACGGTATCCAACATTTCGTTGTGGTCGAGAATCCATCGGTCAAATTGATGTTGCTGCGGCCGGCTCGAATCCGCTGGCAACCCGAGAAGAGGAAGAGACTCGGTATATGTACCGATTTACCTACATACCTTTCTCTATCTACCGACGTGCAGATGGATATCCGTCCGTTTGTCCGTCAGTCATCGGGCGTAAAATGAACGTAACTCTATACCGTGTGTTAAATAAAATGACGGTATATGGGTATGCGGGATGATTTGTTCGAGGGCAAAAGCTGGAAAGACGTAATTCATTGTTTGAATTACTTTTCCACTTTTTCATACGCCGTGAAAGAGGGAGAGAAAAGGCAACGCGCGAGAAACGGAGGGAGAGGGAGATAGCGCCGGGAATTAACCCTCGTGTCAGAAGGGACGGGTAATTAAATGTCAAAAGGAGGAAAAGACGTCCGACACCGTGTCGGCCGGCAGTAGGTTGAGGTAGAGCAACGCGAATCACTCATCCATCTCTCAGAGTCCGGAGAAACGGTTCAACGGAACTGTACGCTCCACATCGGCTTCGGGATTTTTTCAAAGCCTGAATCCGGTCTCTTGAAATTTTTCTGGTCAAAGTATTCATTCTCATAAGAAAACTTGTGCTTCGTTGGGAAAAAAGGAAATGAAATTTCAAACTGTTTTAAATTCGGGGAAAACGCTCGGTGTCTGAAGAAGTAAGAACCAGAAAAATTTCATACAAATCTTACGAACGGTTACCGAGATACGAGCACTTTTTTGAAAATTACATTTTTCCCTCCCGCTTCTGAACCCCTCGACCGATTTTATACAAATTCGGCACCGTGCCTGAGACTTATTCGATGCATCCCTGTGCCAAATTTCGTCAAAATTGGTGCACTGGTTAAAAAGTTATTCGAAAACGAAGAGAGACTCGACAGTTTCGGATTCCCGAAATAAGTATATGAATGCGTAATTACAATTTTATTTCAAAAAGCGTATTCGCGTGTTCGCAGGTTCACCGGCGGTAGAGAGCGAGCAAAGGAGGGTGAATAGAAGAGAGAGGGTGAGCGAGAGAGAGAGAGGCGGATGTCGGAGGGAGGTGTCGGTGTGACATGTGCGGTGAGCGAAAAAATTACGTAAATTAGTGTCAATTGCGGGCACACGGTGGTGCTGAGAGATGACGTGGGCGGACTATACTGCGGGGGTAGATGGGTGGCCGGGTGTCCCGGGTGTCCCGGGTATCCTACGGGAGTGTGCGTGATTGATGAGGCAGTGATAGCGACGCTTCTGCACTCGACACCTCGCTACTACCCCACCAAAACAATGCATATTCATCGGGTATTCGCCCCGCGGTATAAATAATACCCATTTAATACATAAATAGATATGTACATAGATACCCTGTCACACATACGTGCACATACGCACTAACACACGTGCCTTCGCAGGGGGTGCCATTTTCCATTTCGTTTATTGCGCTTGATTAAATAAGACGTGAAAAATTGAGGAGATATAACGTAACCAGGTATAGTTAAGGGGTGTGTATATGTATAAGGGCGAAGGACAATTGTGATGTAAGGGATCGTATAGGATATGGTTCGCTGACTACTATAACCGCAGACAACTACTAGCCGAGAGAAGTTACGGCGTTAGGTAACATCTGGCACTCATAAGCAAACTCATACCTACACCTATCTAGCTACGGAGCCAAGGCACACCCGGACTTTTTGCAATTATAGAGACGTTCTTGTGTCCAGCAGGTGGTGCTATCCTTCCCTTTCCTTCCCGATGGCCACTGCCCGATACTTACCAACCACCACGAACACCAGGACCAGGACCAGGGCCAGGACCAGTACCACGGCCATCGGGAACCGCCACCTCCTCTTTCCTCTACTTCTTCTTCTAATGACTTTCTCTTCGCGGCAGATCCGCAATATGTGACAAAGTCTGGAAACCACCAGCTCTTTTTTATTCTTTCTTCTCTCCTTTCTTTTTTTTTTCTCTTTTCCCCGTCTTCCCTCGCCCTATCTCTATTTTTTCTTCCTCCTCTCTTCTTCATTTTGTCGAAGATTTGAAATGAGGTTATTTATAATGTATAAGGTCCGTGTGCCGACCGATTCGGCACACAGTTTTGATCGATCACCCTGTCTCACGAGGTATGACCGACACACCGAGAAGACCGATACATCGGAAAAGTTTAATTGAAAAGATGACCGCGCTCCACGATCGTGTAAGCGCAAACATTCGTTCAACGAGTGACACCTACGCTATCTCGCATAACGTGTTAACAAACCTTCTTATTATCTCATAGAATTTGAAACGAGGGATGAAATTTGTGAAAAAATCAAAAACGAAAAAAAAAAAAAAAATTGGTTCTAATCTCTTCGGAAAAAAAATGCAATTTTACGAGACAAGTAGGTAATCATCAGTCTCCGTGCGATATACGTGAATGTATATCTCCCGAGCAGTATATCTTCTAGAGTGAAAATAATGTAACAATAACTTTGCAGCGTAGAGTAATTAGAGGTGACACAATGTACACGAAATTGCTAGGTTCTCTGCAGCAGCAATTTAACGCGGGAACAATTTGAGCGAAAGCGCTGCAGTCAGCTCTGACGCTATGGTAGGTAGGTAGGTAGGTAGGTAGGTAGATAGGTAGAAAGCAAGCAAGCAAGCAAGTAACCAAGCAGTCAGCTACCTCCACCCCTCGTCCCTTGCCAAGGGCGAAGAGGTCGAGAATAGGGGTGAAGCGAAGGGGATGAAGAAGAGGAAATTTTCACGACGTAGAGTTATGACGTGAGTAATGTCACTCGCGTCACCCAGGGTTATAGTCGCCTCTGGGACTTTCGCGTCCAGCTTCAATTGCTGCAACGTCAACATACCTATACCCCTCAGATATATACGCGGGAGAGAGGAGACAGAAATGTTACTCCATAAACTCCCACGTATATATATTATATATATATATATATATCCAATTTTCAGTTCCAAACTAGACGAACTTTACTTTTTTTTTTTTCTGTCCAGAAACAAAAATTCGCGTATATATATCTATCTCGATAGCTGGTAGCGCAAGTCTGTGTACCAACTAATCAAGCAGAAGCCTTGTCACTCGGATCAACTGCTACTCGGACTTTTAATTTCCGGCTCTTTAATTGTTAAGGAAAGAAACCCCTCTCAGCAAAAGTTCATTCACCAACCCGCAGTGTCTTTTTCAGACATTAGCGGGACGAAAAAATTCGACAATTAGAGACCCTTAAATCTAAAATCGAAACAACGGTGAAGCTCGATCTTCACGATGAACGAATTACTCTAATTCCAATCAAATCCTGACTTTCATTCGATTGCGCCTCGGAAGACTATACAGTGAACCAGTGTTTTTTAATTCTCTTTTCTTCACATCTTCTCTTTCATTTTTTCTTCAGCACAGCTTTACAGGTAATCGAAAGAATATTCCGTCGATGTCGTACGACGTACAGGTATGGGTGACTCGATCATCGCGTGAAAACGATTTATCGTCAGTTTCACGCCCTGGCAGGTAGATATTAAGTAAAAAGAGGTGTTAGGCTCAGGGATGGGGTGGAATTAGGTAAGCCATGAATCAAGTGATTGGAGGAGCCACTATCCTCCGATCTCGATGTAATCAATTTATCCGATGTTGTTAACCGTGCGAGGGTGGGGACTGGCAGGGGTCGGTTAAGCCCAAGTAGTGCGATGCAACGTGTGTTAACAATCTACCCGTCAATTAGCTCCTCGCGTGTGTTAGGATTGCCGGGCAATGGAGAGCAAGTTAGGGTAGTTACGTCCCGCATACAGGGTGGTTGACCAAATATTCGCTCAAGGAATCAAGCCACACGAAATTAGCGGACAAAAAAACGAGAATGTAAAAATCAAAAAAAAAAAAAATGTTAACTTGAATGTCGTTTTTTTTTTTTTTTTCTTATCTTCTTCCTTCTCGTTTTTCGCTTCATTCAAGGGTCGACGGGGGACCGTTTTTATGATAAATTTGAATTGCTTGGATCGTTTCGTTTCGCTGCCGAGTTAAAGAGCTCTTCTTTAATCGCAAGAAATAAATATAACAGCGAGCGATGTAAATGACCGATTTTGTTTTTTTTCTTTTTTTCTTACTTTTTTATATGGAATATATAATTACTGTGACTTCACTGTGTTCCGTAATTAAATTCAGACACCCTGTACCGAACGTAAATACGTGCGTATAGAAAGCTCAGGGTTTATATACGTAGTGGCGTGCCGGGAAGGAAAATTACGAGTAGATCGCGTGCTAAACGATTCTGCCTTGCCTGAGCACCGCTCAGCAAAACACCACAAATCGGAGCCATTATATGCCCTCTTGTCCGTCTCCCCTTGCCTTCAATTGTTTTACCTTAACCATCCCCTAAAACAGTTGAGGAACCGATTATTTCCTCCGGAGAAAATTTTCTCTTCTCTTCTCTTTTTCCTTTTTTCTTTTTTTTTTCTTTTCTCTCCTTCTGTTTTTTTACTATATACGTGAAGAGTCATCCTTACGATTTCCTGATTCTATTTCTTTTCGCTGGTATCGTGTGTGATAATCGAAGCAAGTTTGTGGGATAAGAATATTCGAAGTTTTAAAATTGATTGAATTTTATTCGCATTCCTTTTCACTTTCCATGTAGGAATAATCGCATAATAGCTGTTATGGGATTTTAGGTGAAAGCAAAGTGTCGTGGTCCGGAAGTAAGGCGGTCGCGTGTCTTCGTATCGCGAAATCCTGTTTCCTGAATTTTCCAGTAGGTAGGTAGTCGGGTAGAGGTAGTCGGAAGAGACACTCTGCTCCCTCGTGTAAAATAAATAAAGGCAAACAACCCGGACTCAGTCAGCTTTCCGAATACTACGCGAGTCTGGAATTAGGAATGCGAGAAAACGAATGATAAGAAGAAATAGAAAAGTAAAAGGAAGAAAAAAAACGAGAAGAAGGAAAGGACGAGGAAGAAGACGAAGAGGAAGGGGTGGAAGATACATTGAAGCGATTCTCAATTGGTTTTTCCTCGGTTATTTTGCCTCGTAGAATGTATAGCATACCCTATACAGTAGATATGCCGTTCACTTACGACTCTCTGTGTTTGTTACGATCTTATAAATTTACGCTCATACATACGTGCGCACACGCGCGCACGGGAATCTTCGTGCGAGAACACATCGGAAAAGAAAATATACGAAGAATATTCAATATTTCGTATTACAATTTTCCTTTTTTTTTCTTTCTTTCTTTATTGAATTTACTTTTTTATCGCTACATTTATCGGCTAACAAATATGTATATTCGATTACGCAAATACTCGCAGTTACTCCATGGTTTATATTACCGCGTATGGTTTTCGTACAGGTATATATGTGATACACGCATCGCGAGAAAGAAAGGCGTCTGTAACTATATACACCATTTTATCTCTGGAATCAAGATGAAACAAAGAAAAAAAAAAAAGAAAGAAATTTCTTCTCAAGCCAGTCAGGTTTTCTACTCCAAAAAAAAAAAAACCATGGTATAGTCCTCGGGGGTTGAATAGTCGCGTTTTTCGAGGTGGAATACATCACCTTGTCAGTTTAAAAGTTGTAAAAAGGAAGAATATATATATGTATACATATATAAAAACAAGAAACCAAAAAAAAAACACTGAAGCACTCATTTTTTTTTTGTTTTTTTTATTTCTGCTCTAGAGATATCCGTCGTGAAATTTTTGAACGAAATTACGACGTTCCTTTTTCCTTTCTGTTAGAAAAAAAGTTCTGTTTTTTTTTTTTTTTTTTTTTGGGCTTACCTTTAGAAAAAAGACTCGGTCACAGCATGTTGTCTGATAAAATATATGTTTGTCACAATTTTTGCACAATAGATTATATTTAGTTACGTTTTGGTATTAATGAAATTCTTAATGAAAAAGTTTCTCATTCAATTCATTTAACTTCTTCTTCTTCTTCTTGTTCTTCTTGTTCTTCTTCTTCTTTCTCTACTCTATTGTAAACAGTTCGTGATTTATATATATCTATATATATACAAATATATATGTATATAGTTTATTTTTATTCAAGTTTTGATATAAAGCTGCAAAAGTAATCGAAAGTAGTTAAATAATAAATGAATTTGATCGAAGTTTTGCCGAGGGAAAGTAACAAAGTATAAAAGAAAGAAAAAAACAAGAATTCGAAAATTATTAAATACCAATAAACTAAATAATTCATATCGTGTCACAGAAATAAAACAAACTTTATGGAATATTGATCAGTGAAGTTTCAACTCTTCTTAAACGTATTATTTGTATCCTACTTTATTCAACCGCGATATACGATATTCAATCAAATTTCACGACCAATCAAATTTACCACCAGAGGGTTAATTATATTCATAGAAGGACCGTTTGGAATAAATTAAAATAAATCTAATCAAAACAGGGCTGGTATGCCATGTTCACCCGTTGATATTTTTCAACGATTAGATGTTTTAAATATGTACTGGTTTTTTTTTTTTTTCTTTTTCTGTTTTCTTTCTTTTTCTTTTTCTACACCCCTCGTTTACTACCCCGATCCTCGCAGTACCGAGTATATAGGTATGTTTTCACATCGATAAGAGAAACTAAATTAATATTCGAGAAACAAGCCCCGAAGCAAAGTATATAATTACACCCTAATTATACACCGGTAATAATTCTCATGAAAGAAAGTTGAAAAAAAAAGGAGATTGAAAAAAAAATCGTCACAAATTATCGTACCAAAAAAAAAGAAAAAAAAAAAAATCCCCTCCTTACTCGATCACGCTTTCGGTCATTATTTATATTTACGTATATTTCATACACTTACTCACATTTTGAAAAATGTCGTCAATTCGACAGAAAAAAAAAGAGAAGAAATTATCAAAATCAAAAAATTGAATCTTACTCGAAAAAAGGAAGAAAAATCAAAATAAATCGAAAGAAACTACATATAAAAAAAAAAGAAAAAAAAACGAAAATTTCGTACGTTCGACGAATTCTTCTTCTTCTTCTTCGATTTATTTTATTAATCCACGTAAACTCCTCCTAGTCGCGGTCAATTATTATATGAGTCAAGTGTAGAGGCTAGACCGTGGGACACGTGGGTAGACGCGACGTTGTTCTTCCGACGCGCGTCACGAACACGAGGACGAGGACGAGGGTTTCGCGGACCGCGTGGTTACTGCACGGGGACACAGTAGGAAACTGCGTTCACCAGGAGTCCCCACCACCAAATACGAGGGCAGAACACCCCTACGTCCTCGTGTTCTCGACGCGCGGCGACGCTCCGCCTACGTAGAAGAAGCCACCCCTAAGGTCTCCGCGGATGTGTTTCCTCGCGATCTTCTTAAATCGCCAACCCCCTCTTTCGGGGAACCAGGACCTCTTATACCCGAGGAGGAACCGCTTCTCAGACCTATATACTCGCGACAATCTTTACAGAAAATATATATCTATATCGGAAGAATATTTTACGCACACATTTACAACCCCGGTTTATTAACCACGTGTGTGCTTACCCCCCGCAGATATAATGCTTATGTATGTGTTCAGCGTTTCCGCCTCTTCATAATTGATAAACTTGTTCATTGACCCTCGTTAGCAAGGTCGCCCTTTCACTCCGCAGCTTTTCTAGTTCTCATAGAACTCACGAGCTTTTGTGAACGCTGCAGGGCTTAGCTTTATTTTCTTTTTCGATTTTTAGTCTTCTAGGTTTCTGCTTTTTTTGCAAATTTTTTTTTCGAATTACAATGAATATGAGAAGAAAGGACGATATGAATGACTCGAAAAGCTTGGAGAGTTGTGGAAATACAAAAAGCTCTCGTGCTTACCGGATTTTGTAAAGATTGTCGAAGAACTGTGACGAGTTATCGAATTTTCGAATTCTCAAGGGGATGATTTCACAAAAATCAGAAAGAATTTTCTACAATGGGAAATAAAGCTCGAAAAATCTGATAAAGCCACTCTTCAAATCTCTCCAAATTGCATGTATAAAAATAAGCCAGAAGAGTTCGGATTGAAAAACTTAATATCTGTGATGCAAGGAGTATTTCGATCACATTTGAAATATTCAGCTTCCGAAAAGTTCCTCGCGTCACTAATTTTTAGTTCTTCAGTTCGAACTTCTCCAGCCATTTGCGGATATAATTTGCGAAGATTGACGCAGCTTTATTTTCTTTCAAATGAGTTTCTGCTCTCTCATGGTAGAAATTATTTCACAGATTCGGTAAAGCCGTCTGTGTCTAGGCTCACCCCAACTGTCCGAATGAAAGATAAAAAATTTCGTCGAAGAGAATTACCTGTCGAGCTTTCCAGCTTTATTTATTTATTCATTTATCGATTTATTTATTTATCTACTTATTTCGTTGTTTTTGAGCGAGAGATGTGATTCTTCGATCTTACAAAGTGTAAAAAATGCAGGAAACATATCGAAAGATGAAAAATGAATGGAAAAAAAATGACAGACAAGGGTGCAGGGGTGGATAGAGAAAGAGAGAGTTTCTTAAGATCGAAAAGCGCTGGGGGGTCGAGTGTTTTTATTCCATTACCAGCGACGTCAACCTCTTAACCACTTACTTAACAGCGAACCTTCTTCCCTGTCTGATCTTCCTTCACACTCGATGGCGTTTGACAACTCAAATATTATCCAAGGCCTGATCCCTACGAACACCGGATCATCTCGATGTAGTAACTTTACTACGAAGCGAACTTAGGTATTTACCCTTTCCCAAAAACTTTCCCCAAAGCCAATTCCCCCTTAGCCTTATACTACACCTATATACACCGACTTCCATACTTACATATATTTATGCAAATATATGTGTACGTATGTATTATATGTATGGTTGAACTTTGACATTTTCTTTTTCATTTTTTATTTATTTTTTTATTTTACAGACGTCCATAGTTTTGTCGACTTACGTTAAATTTTCACAATTATACTTCTAATGATTATACCGTTTGAATTTATGTTTTGTTATACAACGCTATTATACAAATGGTTTTATATATAAACAGGAAAGAAATGAAAAAACAAAATAACGAAACATATATTATATCCTACATGAAAGAATTTCTACACCTCGGTTTTTGAAATTTATTCAGAGCGTGCTAAGTTATCTTCTTCGTTAATAAAAGTAACGTCACTTCCCGGCTGCAGGTATATGAAATGCAAATTTTCACTAGGAGTGCCTTCTGATGTGATGCGCAAGCTATACATACACGTATATAGTACCATACACATGCATATATATATATATATATGTATATATAAACATATATATTGTATATGTGTACCTATACGTATAGTTTATCTACACTTTGCAAATGCACGTTGACCTCTGCAGTATTGTTACGATTTACGAGTCTAGCCCCACGTGTATATAGTAAAAAATTTATTTTCCCCATATACCTACATATATGTGTGTGTATAGTATATATATATACAAGGTATCGTGAAATGATAAATCTTGAGGAAAAAAAAAAGAAAAAAAAAATGGAAAGATAAGACAATTATTCGGTGAAATATCTTCTGCAAAGTAATATAAGCCGTTATAAGATATTGAATTTAGTTATGTCGGTTCTAAGTAAATCGAAGAATTACCTACGCCCTTTTTCCGTACATGTATACTATATGTATATGTATACTATATACTTGTATAATAGGAACTTTTTGACGTATCTCCCTGATCCTCGTACCTATACTTCTCGTGTTTATGTTAATGTAATTTTCGTTCCAGGTGGTGAAATAACGCTCCGAAATAACTACGCGCGACCGAACGCTATACCGTATCTATACAGTAGTGTAGCCAAAGCTGTGTGCAGACGAGAGCGGAACACCTCGCAAAAGATAAATCGTTTCGCGTATGCATGCGGTATATGTATATATATACATATATATGTATATGTATGCCTGCACGCCGCCGTTGGAAACTGCGTGAAACAATTTGACCGTCTCCCTTCCACCCTCGTCGTGCACCTCCAACTCTGCCATCTACCCCATCGTTCTCGTTATACACTCGTAGAATTCATTTCCCTTTGAACAATTGGCGCTTTTGCCTCGGCTATAGAACGCAAAAAAAAAATATATATATATATATATAAAACAGTCGAAAGAAAAAAAAAAACGAAAAACAGAATATACGTACGTATATGTATGTATAGGTATATACCTGTATATTCCAATCAAGTAGTTTCCCCAATTAAAACAGACAACAAATAATACGGATAAATTGATTCGATGAAATAATGACTTTCTATACGCTAATCCCAAGCTCCTGCAACTGTCATCAAATTTCCATTTGTTTTTTATCCGATTATTTAACCTCGTTATATGTATACATAATACGTAACAAGGGATGAGAGATTTTCGTCGAGGGGTAAAAACCAAAAATACGATAAAAGAAGATGAAAAAAGAAGGAAAAATTGTGTTGTTTTTCGTATTTCTTTTTTTTTTTCTCCTTCCGTTTATATTTGGCACACAAATTTTTCTGTTTTTTTTTTGTTTTTTTTATTTCTTTTTTTTTATTTCTTGTTTTACCCAAACAGAGTTGAGCTGATTGGCCGGGGGCAAAACACAGGTTGTACAGGTACAAGAGAGGGGGAACCCCAGAAGGGAAGTTGGGCCCCTATTTCTCATCCTCTTTTACCCCCCGGCCACTACTGGATAATGGAAATTTGTTCGTTAGCTCAAACACACGCGATGTCTCATCCGGCAATTCGTTGCTTTCTCACACACGAGAGTATAAATATATATACATATCTACATATACATATAGTATACGTAGGTAGATGAAGGTATATAGATTTTCTCTATCCACATATTTATATACAAGTATACGCGTGTGTGTGTGTGTGCGGCCCCACGTACGTGAATACGTGAATACATATATACATATATGTATATACACGTCTGCAATTTTACCCATCGTGTCTCATGTTTATATGCATTCGTTACACCGGAAGTTATAACGTTTATACCGCGTACATAGGTAGGTAACCGACACTGCCTTTGTGCACGTGATAACCCGACTTTTCCTGAGCACCGGCGAGATATCGGGGTAAGTTAATCAATCGGATATTTGCGACCTTTGTTAAGATTCATTTCATGAGAATTAAGAGAAACACACATCTCTATAGGTATATATACCTAAAATTGATAACAAAAAATTGTTAAAGTTGTGTAAATTTGTTCTGCGTCTAAATTTAATCTTACGGCGCGGAAGGAGACAAATAAAAAAAAGAAAAAAAAAGAGAAGGAAATAGATAGCACGGAAGCCAGATATCAGCTAATCTAGCCCATATCCCTGTCTATACCCGGTGATAGTATTGGTTCTAAAACACACAGAGAAATAGTTCCGCTCGTGGATTCGCGTGGGTGTGAGCCAATATCGGCGACGAGTGAAGGATGCCCAACACGCGTCGTCGTCCTTGCCTTACTCTTATCTCATCTCCTGGTAGGCTAGTCTAGGTTAGCCTGGTTTCAATTCTGTTGTACGAGTTATCCGGCAACTCACGTACCTGGACTCTCGTGCCTTAACACCAATCGACGACTGCAAGGGGTGTGAAACTAATCGACTAGGTGCAGCTCGTAGTCAGTTTCTCCAAATTTTTTAACTATCTCACGAATATATCTATTGGACATCAAATTCGGCGTTTTTCACTCGGAAATGAGCGAGAATATACCGTGCGTTTTCGTGGATGAGCGACATGCATAGTTCCGAAGATAGCCGAACGTACGCCCTATTATATGCAATTAAGGGTACATGTCATATATATATCAGTATTTTTGACACTTGACGGCGAGCTGTCAGCTACTGTAAAGGCTATGTGCATTGGCGGTGAAGTTTATAGGTTATTCGTTAATCATAAAACTAGCTGAATGATGCGGATCAGTGATCGATCGATTTCGAATAATTACGTGTGATTAAAGAATAACCTCTAAACATTGCGGCCAATAGACATAGAGGCTCTACAGCCACTGACAGTTTGTCGTGAAGGCTCGAAATGTCAGAAATACTGATATATATATGACATGTACCCTTAATTGCATATAATAGGGCGTACGTTCGGCTATCTTCGTATCTATACATGTCGCTCATCCACGAAAATGCACGGTATATCAGCTCGAATTTTGTCCGGATAGTGATTCCTTCGATTCTTTTTTCGCCTCGTAAGTGAAGATTAGTTTTCCTAAGCTTCAGGTTGAGACGCGTAACGTCTAAGGTTGGCAATTACCGATTAGGTACTCGTTATCGCATAAACCAGCAACGTTTACGCGTGGTATTTGCGAAACGAGCCATAAGCTCGATAACATCTAAAGGATGGAATTACCCCAGGCTGAGAGAGAAATGACCGTTTACAACGTCTTAAAATTTCCCTACCTCCTTCGTGACTCGGAGTTGTTGTGCATATTATATCGCGGGACGGATACCGCCGATGATTACGCGTTACTTATCATCGTAAATAATTTTCGTGGGTAAATTTTGAGAAATTAAGTCTCTGAAAATTCACGTGTCTGATACCTCGGTCCGGCTGTCATAAAAATTTTCCACATTTTCTTCCGAGGCGATGGGTACTCTTTGTAATAAATGTTAGGGGCTGGCGATTGACTTACGAAATGTCAACTTCACCCCCTATTGTCTTGACACTCAACAAAGCATGGGATGACCTTTATATAGCCAGACAACGTAGGCTCCCCGACTATCGCCTAATCTGGTAACATAAGATCGCGGGGCGCAAGGGGATGAAGCCAATCATAGGTATACGAACGAGTGATATTTTCCAAGTTTTTCGTATTTCCTATTCGCACTCTTAATTTTCTTTCTCTTTTCTTTCTGTTTTTTCGAATTTTAAAAGTTCGAGCTTGAATATGTCTGTATGTAGGTAGATATATATCCGAAATCGACAAAATTCAGATCACTTCTTTGACCTGATCGAAGGAACTTTGGCGAGAAACTTGAAGCTAGAAAACTTGGCGATTCTGGAAAAGGAGAGAGAGAGAGAGGGAGAAAGAGAGAGGGAGAGGGAGAGTTTCTCGAAGATTTTACCTTATAACCGCCTAGGGCCTCGTTAATTTCATTCCTACCTTTGCCTTTTCGAAACTTTTACAGTTTAGGTAGCTGCGAATCTTTTCGACGAGACGATTTCTGATCGTAAATGTTAAACGGGCACTTTTACTGCATACTTTCGTTATAACTTATTGGATAGAATTTTTCACCGCTCGATCGGCGAATGCCTTTCGCGAAATAAAATAATCGTGAAAAAGAAAAAGAAAAGAAGAGAAGAAAGAAAAAAAAAATTATTCAAAATCAAAAGTGCTTTTGAAAAAATTGCTTGGTTCTGTGTTTTTCTTTTCTTTCATGTTTTTTTTTTTTCTTTTTTCTTTCCTTCCGGTCTTCACACTTTTACTCTTTTATCTCATAATTTCTGATTTCGAAGAGTCGAGAATTAAGGAGTTGCGGTGAAAAGGACGAGGGTCTGGAATTGACGCGGTTCGACAATCCTTTGAAGGTAAACACCAAACGTGATTGGTGGAATTTTAAACAGCTCGTACACATCGATATTCAACAAGAATATCGCGGAGCCAGTGGATCTGAAAGCTTTTCCTTGATTCCAAAACTTTACCAAACCCTTCCTTACGGATCAGTGAAATTATATCGAAAATTAATTTTCCAACACAATTTTCTAGAAAATATATTAAACTCACGTACACCATACATATTATCAAACCACGTAAAGAACGTAGTCAGAAAATATTTGTCTATATTATACCATACGTTGAGAAAATTTGTCTTTAAAAGAAAACGCAATGTTCCCTTTATTATTTTATTCTTCAGAGTAAAGTGCGGCTCGATGAAAAATTTTCGAATAATAATCTATACGGTTCGGTACGTATATACGTATAGATATACATAAAATGAAGAAAACTGCGTCTCCTAGAATAACCAGCCCTCAGTAAGCCTCGTAGACTCTGAGTTACTGAAATTGGGTAACTTCAGTTCTCGACCCCTGAAATTCAACGTTTCAATTTGATATTCGAGAATCGCACGACACTGTAAATCTCAAGGACGATCCCTAGCCAAGGTAGGAAGGTAGGTAGGTATAAGGTATAAGGTAGAAGCGTTCCTGGAATACCTACGCGAGTGATCCGGCGCCGGGACGTCGAGCGTCGCCTTCGTCGCGTAGATCGAGCCCCGAGAATAGGGGAGTGGAACGAAAAGATTCCGGGTTAGTATGAGGTGTCCCATCGGTCGAAAGATTTCCGCCTATGCGCGTGTGAGTGTCCGTGTGCGCGTGTGCGCGTTTTTTTTTCCTTCTCACTTTTTCCAGGAACAGAAGAAAAAGAGAGAGAAAAAAAAAAAAGAAACTTTTTGAAAGATGTGTGCACGATGAAATCGAATATCTACCCTGTGCAGTTACTTTGAATAAGGGTACGATTCCGATGCGGATAACTTCGCTTCTTTGCGGACTTTGTGATTTGTCTCGGGTTAGGGTATAGAAGGTACGTTACTACACTTTCCCGCTCAACGTCGAATGAAAACCATTCTCCACTATCCCGAGAGACACTCCAACTTTTCACCCTTTTTGTCTTTTTTTTTCTCTTGCTTGTTTCCTCCGTTCCAAATTTCTCGCCGGAACAGAAAAAAAAAAAAAAAATTCGTCATACGTTATGTGGCATTCCGTCTCGTTTCGAATTCGTCGCGCGTCAGATCTCGTCAAAAAAAAAGGAACGGAAAAATAACGAGTTTGGCAGAATTCTAATGTGTTCCGTCTAGGATTACAAAAAGAAAAAACCATTTCATTCGTATCTTCTCTCCGTCAGAAAGGTTTTCATCAAATTTTTCCATTTCCTTCCTTCTTTTCTTTTCTTCCGTTTCAATTAGCACGTGTGAAAGATCAAAGAACACACGTTTCTTAATCGTTCATCAGGTAAGCAATATATTTTTCACCTATAATACTCGTGTACCTACACGTATATAAACTCGCGAGTCGAGTGCTGCAGACGTACGTGCGGGGGTAGATATGTACATACATCGAGTATAAAACGGAAAGCAATTGGCTTGGTTGTACTGTACGGTGGTAGGAGCAGCTAGCCGGTCGTGGGGGGGTTTTGTCGCTGAACGAAACGGTATTAAAATCGATGCAAGCAACAGATGTGCAAGGATAGCTTTATTGCTATGAAACCAATAACGAAAATCATTAAATTAGCTTAACCACTGCACTGCTGTCCGCGGGGCCTGTTAACACCCCGGTAATTTTATTGTCTTCGAAAGAGAAAAAAAAAATGAAAAAAAAATGAAAAAAATGAAAAACTACCCCTTCGAAAGAATGAAAAGAGAGAGAGAGAAAAAAAGAAGAATTTCACTCGCCACGGACTGAAGCAACCGGATTACGAAACTTTATAAGATAAGTTTAAAGGTCTTATCAGCCATGGCATGACATGGTGTCGCGGGGTGTCAAGTGACGCCGCGACGCCAGACGTCGTTTTTCAGAATAGAGAGAAAAAGCGTTGAGAACGAAACGTACGGAGATAGTAGGTATATAGACGGTGGTCGGATTACATTGAAATGCAACCTGCCAACTGCACGAAGGGGTAGAGATTACGAATGAAATAATTTTCGAGGATGATAATTCCCGATTACGCCTGACAGCCAAATGAAATACATATCTGTTATTTAAACCGCATATTCTCTACTTTGGAACGTCAGTTATCCAGTTATTTTTATCGCTATTAGTTTATTAAAATTATGGGTCACGTCTCTCTACGTACGATCGTTGGCAATTTTCCCTTCAGAATTATTCATCCCCCTCGTAATAACTGACTGAGACTTAATACGTGTATGAAGAATCATCGATTACGGGGGTGTAATATAATACCAATTAAAAATCGTACCAACAGATGCTTTATAACTCGAGGAATTTCGTCAAGGAATTTTCTACGGCATTTGTAAGCTGATGAACTCACAAATTGAATGGTTATTCCTGTAAATATTCCTTTCAAGACAAGATATACGTAACATATATATTTTCTATATTATATATACGTCGAGGGATGACAAAATTTTTGTGAAATTTTAAAGGCAAGTCAAATAAAGACTTTCGACAGACTTTCAGACCTCATTAGCTCTTCCATTTGTCAATTAATCAGTTAATCGATCTTTGGACAAAGTTGCATCTGTCGATAAGAGGAGAAGAAGAGAAGAGAAGAGAGAGAAAAAAAAGGAAAAAACTTGATACCATTATACAAATTTTCAGCACTTTATTCATCAGGTTTTTAAAACATCGGTTAATCGCGTTACCAGTTTTAGGAGAAAAAAATTAAGATCTTAGTACAATAATGCGTCAGCGGGTGAATTGATGAATAAAAATTGTAGTTTTTTTCAAATTTTTTGATACTTCGAACCTAATTTGAAATAATCTATCCGCTGTAAGGATAGATAATTGAAAATCTACGAATGAACGGATTTAAATCGCTCCTCCGTTTTCACATCGCTCGACGAAAATCGCTCGAGACTTGTGTAGGTACCTCGGTTCATGGCAAACCCTATTTGATTCCGTAATCCATTTCAAATAGCTCCGTTGCCTTACGGCATCCAAGTGATACGAAGCCAAACCCGTGGCGATCTGGTTCCTGAGACATCAGTCTCCCGAGGCTCTCTGTCTACCGTCTTGTCGTCGACAGATTCAAGGGAAGAATTCCACCCCTGATGCGCGCTGCCAATACAAATACCCTTTTGCACAACCTTACCGACGACCGTGGATTAAATATAGACACACAAATCTTACCCCGTACGTATATACATTGATATGAGATTTTCGCAGGAATCTTCTCCGCGAAATGGACTTTTATTAGAATGTAGATTTTGTCGATCACCGCAACACAAAAATTGCGATTTTCAGGATAAAACCGTCCCCTGAAAAGTACGAAACAGACCTCAGAGTTACATTTGTATGGATATTTTCGATCTATGATTCTGGACGAAGTGGTTGGCTAATTCGGCTGAAATTTTGACACAAAATCGTGAACACCCTGACCATGTGCCGAGAAATTATTCAGACCCCCATCATTTTTGGTTTAAAAAATGTCTAGACGTCTAGACTATAACAAAGTTCGCAGCTCTTGAATATCTCATCATAGACTTGGAATTTGATTTTCCGTCATACGTCGAAGGACATTTATCAGAATCTCTCAATCTCGAAATTCTGAATTATAGACAGAATTCGATCCGACTTGAATCTGATCGAATTTTGGAATCAATCGATTCAGTAGCTTCCGATTAAATGAAAATAGATCAACGTTCCGGTCATAAGAAACGCCTTCTTCTTTTGATCCAACCCTTTGCTCATAGAATGCTTTCTTCGAGCTCGAGTAAGAAATTTTCTTATCCCAGTTTCGTACCTCCGCATATACATACGTACACGCGTATGGGTATTACTGATCGTACGATATCCTCAATCGGCGAAATGCCATAG
The DNA here is from genome assembly GCA_947538915.1 of Tenthredo distinguenda. Lineage (NCBI taxonomy): Eukaryota > Metazoa > Arthropoda > Insecta > Hymenoptera > Tenthredinidae > Tenthredo > Tenthredo distinguenda. The sequence continues at coordinate 3,458,848 of OX384535.1, forward strand.
ACCGAAAAGTCCCGGTCAGTGTTTCGGGCGAAGGTACCTTCTAATTAGATTTCCCATCCATAGGATAACGAGTTGCTTCCCGACACCCGACACCCGACTCCTCAGTTCGTTGTCCAGCGTGGATATAGGTATGGGCATGGGGTTTCCGTCCAGATTCAAGCTCTCGTTCGCCCTCGGAAGGGCTCTTCGTGGTCTGGTGGGGTTAAAATAGAAGTGGTGACGGTCGCGGTGGCTGGTCGTGGCCCTGGCTGTTGGTGAAGTGGTCCACGGGACAGTAATTTGCATGGCTCGAGTGGTTGGCTGGCTGGCTAGGCTGGTTGGCTGGTTTCTCCCGGCGGTTCTCTCTCGTCCGGGTTTGTACTTGCACCGAGGCGAGGGTCCACGACGAATGGTGAACTGAGAGGGGTGCGAAGGTGCCAGAGGGTGGAAAAGGGTGGCATGAGACCGGGGCAGGATGGGGTGGCAAAAGGGGAATGAGGTACTCCGACTCGCATTCCAAGCAGACTTGGTGAACCGGGTTCATTATTTTCTCGTTATAAGTTTCTACAACTCCGGCTTGTTGTCGTAACGTTGTTAACAGGACGCGCTGTGAATTGTTAAACGACTCCGTTCCTGACGCCATCGCCATTCTCATAGTCGAAGCCCGCGGCTGGTTTTCCCTACTCTTTTCTATTATTTCTTATTTTTTTCCATTCCCATGTATACCCGCCTTACACACACCATATCGTAAATTCAATTCTGTCTCTTGTCTGCACCCCTTCCATTCGTTCTCGATTATCCGTTCTTTCGCACCCTCCCAACGTCGAAAAAAAAATTTTTAATTTAGCTTCGATAAATTTTGCGGTATCTTATATCTCCTCTCTCTTAGAATAGTAATGCAAATATATTTTCCAAGAAACTCTTCGGGACAAACTTTACACGACTCTCGAGGTACGACCGTATACGGGCACGTTGTTTGCCAAAAATCACAAAGCGAGCCCTTCGGCATCATTCGAGAAATATTATGAAATATTTTCTGGTCCAACTCCCTTGTTGAACCTCCTTTCATGTTGGTCAAAGTAAAAGCCCGTATTAACCATGAGTCTTGTTACCAATATGCCTGATTGAAGTTCCGTATCTGTACCTACAACGTAAAGAACAGAAACGAAATCTTTATCAAAAATACAATCAATTTTCTTTTATCAACCCTATTGGTTTTTATCGTTATACATTCTTACTCTCGTGTACGCGGAATAATCGAATTCATAAATTCGGACCATTTTGCATCTAGATGTGAGAGAAAAATTGGTAATTTCGAAGCGAATTCGCACGCGTATGAAAATAGCATGTATGCATAACATATAGATGTACACGTACGTAGATCGAAGTCTAGAATTGCTGTGTGTGGATATCTCCACTCCGGTAACGCTTAGGCATATCGTTTAGTCAAGATTACGTTTGTATCGGTGTAGACACGCGACTGAATCACCTGACTTCTCGATGTTAATCACCCTAACGCCGCAAGTGGAATCAAATCTAAATCAAGAAGGGGGTTTAACTATAAGCCCGAATTAACCGTATTACGTTTTCGAACTTTGCCGGAGGTTTGAAGCGATAAAACAACTCGAAACAAAAAATAAAAAAATAAAAAAAAGGAAAGAAACGGGGTAGTTTCCCCAAAATGATTATTTTTTGCAAAATCGCGGAGGAAATTTTCTTCGGAACTTGAAGTAAAATCAATTTCTAATTTAGAATAAGACCGCGTGCCACGTCCTCGAGAGAAAAAGAAAAAAGGATAAAAGGAAAAAAAAAAACTAAAAAACTAAAAAGGCTAACAAACTGTCGACGACCTCCGTCTATCCCGACACTTTCAAACTGCCGCTTCCTATATCCGACGTGCAATCTGAAAAGTTTTTAGCTTTAGGTCGGACTCGATGAACGCTCGCGTTTGCTCGATCGAGAAAACCCTCGGATATAGCGACTGCAGGATCGATACCAAATTTCATTTTTGAAAACAATATACGAAGTTACACGAACCGTGGATCATTTTTGTGCACAGTTTCGTTTTCGATAATTTGCGCAATATTTTGTCGAACTCTGTATACTATATATAGCAATTATTATTATTCCGATTAGAGACTTTAATCTACATTCTCATTAGTCTCATGTTTCAAATCCCACCTGAAAGGTGGACTGATCCGATCCGTTGGCCGTCGAATATGTCATCGGTTTGATCTGTGCTTGAATAATTAAACGAACATGTCACGTATGTGGAATGTACATACAAACGTCGACTGCAAGTGACGGTCGTGTGTACAGCGGGTACAGAGACCGAGATAGAGATAGAGTAGAAATTGCAGAGGTCTTGCGCGCATGAACGAGATTTTGAAATTAGATATTCTGGTCTTACAATTAGGAATATTTACAAAATTTCGTTAAACTCTGGAGATATCAGTAATAGACCAAAGCCTATTTCGTTCTCGGTATATCCTTTAGCGAGGTTTGCTCTAAAGTGTTTTCGAAACCGCTTGTAAATTACCGGCTCCGACAGCAACGCTGAGGGGCGAAGGACGAAGGGGATGAATGAGAGTGTGGGGGGTTAAGGCGGGAAGGGAATGGCGTATTCCAAAGTTTAAACCACGCGGGTTTACGGACTACCTTCATACCCTTAGCTTTGGTTATATACCAACCAAAAGCTACACTAATGTCCAACGTTCTAGATATACAAATATCGCTACAAGATCCCCGAAGGGTATAGGGGCGTCAAAGGCACGCAGCTTATACTCTCTTACTCTTTCTCTTTCTCTTTCTCTTTCTCTCTTCTTGGTATAGATAGCCCTATATCTATCTCTCAGCGAGCCAAGAGGGACGAATGAGCAAGTTAACTTTCGATGTGGAGCAATTTAAGTTTGTAACAAGCGTGGTATGCGCCCCACTGCTTGCTCCCCTATATCCTGCCAGCGTGGAAACGGCTCGGCTCGGTGTGGCGCGGGCCAAACCCCGAAGAGTAGAACAACCCGGAGGATGAGGATGAGGACGAGGACGAGGACGAGGAGAATAAGGAGAATGAGAAGGAGTAAAACGAAGGGGAGTTCTGACTGAGTCCGGGGCAACTTCGGTCATGAATTAATTTCACGATGGAATCGTTTATACTACATTAACTTTTAATTTGCTAAACGCTTTAGTCTTTACGGTGTATTTATATTAACTTTCTTCCTTCCATTATAATGGACTGCCGGAGGCACGGAGTTGTCCCTGACGGCAGGCTTATTGCCTTCTTTTCTCATTCTACTACTTCTAACTTTTCTCTATATATCTATCCGGATACACATGAGTCCCTTCGTTTTTTCTACACTTTGCAAATTACACGTTTTCTCGTTCGCTCATTTATCTTCATCCCCTTATGATCGAGTCCGAGATTCGTACCATTGGAATTACGAGGCTGGTGAAAAAGGGCGATAAAATTGTTCGCGAATCGCTGCAGCTTCCTCGCCAAAGCTGAATTTTGGTTTTTGTCTTTTCCCTGGGAGTTGGTACAGGCAGAGTTTGAATCGCGTAGCGAGGCTAATTAAAACCTCCCCGTGGAATATCTTGGACAGGCGAAAGTTCATTACGTTCGGATGTCGTCGGCAGGAAATCCCCGTGCCGTTCGACGTCTGGTTGGCACCCCTTACGACTCGGTCTGCTTCCCTGCCTTGCGATTGCCTCGTCCTACCGAAACGCCTCGATATCTCGTTGATGGGGAACAGGGCAGGGGAATTGCAGACGTAGAGAGAAACGAGAAGGGAACGAGAAAGAGAGAATTGGGAGAATGAGGGGTTCCGAGGTTCAGGGGTTCAGGGTTCAGGGGTTCGGGGGTTCGGGGGAAGCGCGAGACCCATCTACGTAATAAAATCACTTGTTGGATTTCCGGCAATCATGTAGTCGAACCTCTGATTTACGTTTCGTCTCAGAATTGAACGAGGAGGATCGAGGTGAAAAAGGCGGCGGTGTCGTCTTGCAAGCTTTCACTTCCCACCCCTGTGGATCGATTTTGCTTCGATAGTTCCTCATTTTTTATCGACTCTTAGCTTTTCATTTCTCCTCTTCAAATATAGAGAGAAATAAGGAAAGGGACCTAAGTAATTAATAAACCGAGACAGATTCGTCTCTGACGAATGTCGATTTGCCTTTCCATACGGAAATTGGCTCATCTTCGAATCTACCAAAGTTTCAATTCGCGTATTCTTTCCTCCCTCGCAGATCCATAGCTTGCATAAATTTCCGACCATATACCTACGATGTATGCATCTATGTATGTATACGTATACGTGTGCGTTTCGTCTTTATAAACGCACGGGGAATTCTATGTAGTGAGCAAACTAACGGGGGGTTTCTCGGCAGGGTAGGTTAACGTGCAATATAACCACCCACAACAGCATAACCATGATATATCTGTACAATTTGGAGTAATTTTGTTAAAATAGAATAATGTGAGAAGGTTGGTATATAGCCGGCGTATAGATGTGTGAGTCTCTGTCGGGGTGGGCGCGAGTAGCTACACACACACACACATATATAAATATATATATATATATATATATATATCTAGACCGTCGTCGAGCACCCCAGGGTAGCGCGCGGAATCAACCTCTCAGAACCAGAAGGGCGGTTTTCATTTGACAAAAAACTTTTACCTCACCTCCGTACAATTTGGATTCGCGATTTTGACATGACATAAAATCGTACCACGGGGGTTGAATTTCATTATCGCGTAAGAAATCCGATCGATTATTCGAGCTTGATTATTCGCGGTTTTCGCAAAACTATGAAATTCTAATCGTCGATTTGAACGACGTGAATCGAATGCAACAAATTTGAATTCGCTGCGAGCAAACGTCTTTCGGATTTCTTCAATTTCAACAAGAGCAGATCGATATTTGGGTATGGTATTAATTTTTGCTCTCGGATCTACAGGACTTAGGCCATTCTTAATCCCGAACAAGAAACTGATTAGTGGCCGTGTTTATACTCATTATACGCACCAAGCGCAAAGCATTACTCAGCCGTCTACCGCCTTCTTCATTTACAGGAGCATTCGACCCCCAAGATTCTACACCGGCTCCTTTTCCTCAGCGGCTAAGGGCAGGCATTATCCCAAAGTTCCGCCAATACGTCGCGGCGGGTTTTACGGGTTTCGCGGGTGTATCTGTCCCGAAGAAACCAAAATGAAAAATTCAAAAGAAAACTACCCCCGATATAATTCCTCTATTTTCGACACCGTTCGAAGTGTCAAGATCTTTCGAGAGTCCGCTTCTTCTCCAGAAGTGGTTTTCCTGGGTTGACCTTACGCCGTGTTGGCTTTAGGGGGTCGCAGGCCAGAGTTACTCGCGCGCGGCTATAACTTGAAAACAAACAACCGACACCCATGGTTACTCGCAAGGCGAGATATACTATAACAAGGAAGTTCCTGGCCGAAGATGTCGAGGGTGGGTTTTAGCCGTGGACAGGTCGTGGCGCGGCGTGACAACCCCCAAGAAACAAGGTGGAGGGATCCTGCAAAGAGATAGAGAGGGAGGGGGAGAAAGTGGTAGCAGCACTAGTAGTAGCGTATAGTATGGTCGTAGGCAGCTCCTCTGCTACCACGACGCCCGTCTCCCTGGCACGCTGTAATAATACGTAATATCTTTACTGTTTTAGGCAGCCGCGCGCATTATTCGGATGCCAAGCGTGCCTTGGAAATTTAATTTCGAATCGTATTATATCCGCGCCCGCTCGCGGAACACACAGAGAGATGGCGAGAGGATGGGGCCCAGTTCTCTCTCCCTCCCTTTTGCTTCCTCATCCTCATCCCCGTCCTCCTCCTCCTACTTCTCCTTCGTGTTCACTCAGGGCGAAGCAAGGCAAGGCAAAACCGTTGCAAACGGGGTGGCTATACGATGAACCGAAAGGAAAGGAAAGGGGATGCAGGGCCGAGGAAGGACGAGAATTGGCGGATGCAGAGATGAGAGAGAGAGGGTGACTAGGGGTTGGTTTTCAGAGGGAAGCCGCAGAGCAGAGGTTCTCAATATTCAATTCGTTTACACAAAAGCCACGATACATCGAAGAGGGGTTTTTTTCACCACCGTTTTGTATCTCTTTCGAACATGTGTGACGTTGATCGAGGATATTATTCTACGCGTCTAGGACCTTTGCTCTCATCATTCGAAGGGTTAACTCACTTCGTAACAATTTACCACTCCACCCCAGAGATTTCTACCTAATCAGTTTTGGAGTGAAAATATTTGGATTCTATTCGTGCATTTTCAAAATTTTTGTATAAAAAGTGAGAAGTTCCGAAGCTTCATTTTTTCAGATTCTCTAAAAGCTCGGGGAATCTTTAACGGCTTGTTTACACCGTGTATAGTTAACGTTTTATTAACCCTACTTTGTCGGAGCGACACCCATTAAGCCTAAAAGATCTTTGTAGCCCTCTGTCCTTGCTGCAGCGAGAGATCCTTCCGAGGGCTGACAAATGGTTTCTAGAGGCTGTAGAGGGAGAAGACTCTGAAGGGGTTTCTTTCAGAAGTATAGATATATATCTTTACATATAATACAATATTTATATACAGATATAAAATAAGTGGTTGAAATTTTTTCATATCAAAGTCAAGAACAGATTTCCTTGGAGCTTTATATGCACTCAATTTTCTTCGACACTATTCGACTTCTCTAGATAAAGAGAGAGAAAGAGGAAGAATAAAGAGGAAAGAGCAAAGAGGGAAGAGGAAAGGGTCCCTAATTTACATACATTTCTAGTAATATACGATATGGTCGTCAATCCTGCCAATTAGCTGAGCTTTCCAATCTACGGAATTTCCTTACGCCCTCGACTCTTCAGTGACTCGAGAGATTTGGCTTAATTGATTTTCACTGCCTAATAACGTAGCCCCTCTTCGTCACCCCGATCCCTCGACACTTGCCTGCTTCCGAATCGAATGAATATCTTTTTCGGTTTATTATACATATAAGAATTAAAGTATATATAATACGTAAATCTCTTGGCTCATGTTAGACTAAGAAATCTATCCATGGGGTGGGAGAATTCCTGATAATTTTTTTCTCTCTTTTCTCTCCTCCCATTTTACTTCGCTTTTAATTTCTCTCCTATAAGTGCAGAGGAGTATGTCTTTCGGGTTGAAACAAAGCGTGTTTCAGACATAGAGATTCATGGTACCTGGACACGATACGGTGCGGCGGCGCGTTAACCGGAAGTTGGTTAAGTGTAGTTTCCTGAACCATTACCGGGCTCATCTCAAGTACCGCGTAACTCTTTCCTACGGTTGCAATACTTTATGGTTTATATACCCCCGCGATATCTCTTCTTATTTCCGATCAGATTCCGCTTCCCCTAAATCCCGAATCCTAGATCCTAAATCCTTTTATTCCCGAAAATTTCTCCTCCCTTATTTCTTCCTCTTGCGCTATTAATTCTCTACTTTATCCTTTGATTTAATAATCTGGATGAGTGCGGAATTCGAACCTTCGACCATCGTACAGGAAAATATCCCAGGGTCTAGGTGTACTAGCTTATACTTGATGATCGAGTATTACCGCAGACTATCCTGTAATAATCTTTTGTACAAAATTGAGCTGCAGGGTGCGGCTATAGTCACGCCCAAATATCGGTGTTCAAGGTAGGTGAGTTTGCAAAACAGGGTAAGGTAAGGGGGATGAAAAAGCTGAGGGTTGGTATAATTCGCGTACCGAAGAAAGACAGCGTGCAGTCTTTGCAAGGGCTGGTCGATTAGATGGATGAACCTAAACGCCGTGGGGTTAAGCTATAGGTATAGGGTATAGGGTATTTCGTTTGAAACAACAAATAACACCGTTTCTACCATCGCTTTTTCGCCCTTGTACAACACCGACCACCTTTCTTTCTCTTTCCATTCTCTTTTCTTCTCACCGTGCTCACCGACTTCCCCACTTCCTGCTTTTCCACTTATCTTATTCACTGCACGTAGCTCAATTTTATTTCAAGTCTCTCTAATAAAAGCAACCCGCTTGCGCTCTAATTGTGTTTGAAGCTACTCATTCAACGGGCCCCACTTCATTAACCCACCAATCACCTCGGTTTGCATAAGCGACGTGAACTCGTCAGACATACTTCAAATTTTTTGACAAAAATACTAAAATACCTTCACACATAGGTATACGTATAGGACGTTATTCTTTGAAGAAGAACTCAACTTCATTCATAGTCACTGTATGAGTATTTGAGTAATGTTACATTTTTAGAATCACCCTTCTCAGTGAGAAGCTTCAAATTTCATCAACTTACGAGTTTTCAATTTTAAGTACATATGCAGGCATGTATATACAATTCTTCGATTTTATTCCATCGATGATACAATTTGGGTTCAAGCTTACGCGACTGAATGCTTCGAAGTTTTAATTACGGGATGCTGCCCTCAACCCTTGAACAGAGATTCGGTGAAAAAAAAGCGCACCGTTGGATAAGAGAAAAAAAAATGGTAAAAGCATATAATTATTAACATGTTTAAATGTAGCTTGCTAATCCCGTAAGTATGTGTACATACATATACATATATACGTATATACATATACCTACTTGTATGCCCCTGTACTTGGGTAGAAATCTGCTATCCAAACCTTTGCTTTTCATACATATATGCGAAAGCCGAAAATGGGTAGCAAAAGGGAAGAGCAGAGAGAGAGTGAAGCCTGCTATCTCCATGTTTGATGTCTGTATACCAAAATGATAGAGAGTGGTATTATAGTCTTCGTATGGCTATATAAGACTGTCTATACCTCCATCCGAATGTATGATCATGTTCGTGTTCATATGTATTTATATATATATATGTATGTATGAATGTATATAAATATGGTAGACGCATATAAGCGGTTATGAGTTCGTTCGGCTTCGAGGCGAACCCCGAGTGCCTGAGCACTTCAAAGTTCCGGTTCTACTGCCCTCCAACAGGGTAAAACCCATTAGCTGTAATGTATGTATGCAGGTTCACCCCTACATGCAGATGAAAGTGTCTCTGTACCCGTCATCTTCAAATAAAACCTACAAATGGATAGATATATATTTTCATTCGTAGATGAAAGGTCTTATCATATACACGCCTATATATATACTTGTGAAAATATAAAATCTAGATACGCGATAGTACGTACATACCTATACCCCGCAAACTTGTTTTGACACATCGCGAATATTTCGCTTCCGATAAGTATTGGATTTTAAATGAAATTTTCACCCTTCCACCTTCCACCTCCAACATCGACGTTTCCTTTGAACCAGACAGACGAAGAGGGTTGAAAAATTGCGAATATCTATAGAGACGGAAAACGCGTGTCCCTGCGTAAATATGTGTACAAATAATAACTATATTGGTTCGAAAAATTGATGTAGTACGTATTCAAAAGTTATACGCCTCCACTCCGAAAGCAATACCTTTTTTCCACGCTTTTCTCTTCTTTTATTTTCTTTTCTTTTCTCACAACTCGTGGGTCGAATCGATACTTGAGAATTTTAACAAGCGAAATGCTAAACTCCTTGTCTTAGCAGCTTAAACTACACTCAAGGCAAGCTGATGTGAGCCGAAGCCAAAGCGATGCTGAAACTGAGGTGGTGGAGAAAATAAGGGTAAACTTTTCTTCCTGCTTTTCGTGGCACCGCTTCTTCGTCACTACCACAAACCTCGATCTCAATACGAGTATCTTATATCTCGCAGGTACACGCGTTTACATACTTTATTATGTACATTATGATAACGGGCATTTCCTTGCATCTATATATACAGATTATCGAGGAAAATTTGTACAGCGTTAGACGTATAATCCAAGAAGCTTTTCTAAGTGCAAAATTTATAAATCGTAAGAAAATGGCAAAAACAGTCTTAAGAATTAGGATTTTTATTTTTCTGTCCATCACAACGTATAATGTTGCTTCAGAAAATTGTTACTACGGTTTTAATTTCGGGTCGTCGAGCTTCGCGATTCTTAATAGAACTTCTTAGGCATCAAATTGTTTGACGGTACTTTTAGGGTATAATTGTATCTGTACCTGTTCTACAGAAGTTAATTCATTTTCTGACTCCGGCCATTAGGCTATAGCTGCAGTTTATATATAGATGGTAAATATTAATTATCCACTGTCCTTTACCGACGTGTCTAAGTCAGACTCGTCGGCTTAATTACTTAGGTGATCACTGAATAACACATGTAGAAACGTTATACAAGTCCGCAACCCCTTTTCCTCTAGACTCTGAACCTCACCCTAGTTTGTACAGCAGGATCTTAATTATTTATCACTATTGACATAACAAACAGTTTAACATACATCCTCGTACGTTTCTTCATTAAGTATACTATCCCACATAGATTATACAATTGAATAGGGAACGTTTGTTTAATATAATAACTCAATATACGTCGGTATATGTGTAGACGATTCAATTACATGTATATTTTATAATATTCCCAGATTATTTCACCTGTTTGAACTATTCTGGTTACACATACGTATATCTATAGGCATCCACATACTCTCTCCACACCCACCCGCAGCATCCCTTGTGTACCAATTTCCGGTTCGGTCATAATTATTTCAAGAACCGCGTAGTCCCTCGGTTTCGTCTAAAGAGAATTAAATCAACCCATAGGCAGAGGATCATCCAAACAGCGCATTCCGCAGAATAATTAACCATCATATTAATTATTTGTTTATAGTACCATATTAGCTCGCAATTTTACACTAGCTAATAGACTTTTCGCCCATGGGATAATCGCCGAGGAAAATTATGTACATACACTGGACTTCGAGATCCAATGAAATTTCATCACAATTCGCAGATTTTTGCAGACTCAATATATGGTGCCAGGTTTAAGTTCCGAATTTTAATATTACCGACTCGCAGTTTTTAGAAAGGGTTCTTTCCCGAAAGTCTGCATAGCCGATTTGAAAAGACTTTGAAACGAAGAATACCGAAGGTCTCAAAATTTCGAAAGCTAAAGTTCCGAAAGGCCAAACTTCCGGAACTTGAAATTCACGCATGTATTCATTCAGTCTTTGATAACTCGGGCTGTATTGATCGCATCAGAACCAATAAGGGGTCAAATTAATCGTCTTGAGATGTACTTTTTGGAAAGAAAAGTTTCAAAATTCTATCAATTATTTATATCCTCAAAGTTATCGATTAAAGTGAATAAAATGGTTTTCCGTAAAGAGGCTCTCGATAGGAATGGACTATTTTTTTGTCTTCACATCCTAAGTAATAGACCGAAATTTCGGATTCTTGTGCTTTCGGGGGTCTGGACTGCCGTCGTTTTTAACTAACTGCATTCCGACCTTTCGGAATTGTAATGTTCTAAGCTTTAGCGTTTCTGAAAATTCAAAATCGTCTTTCGAAACTTCAACCCGGCTCCCTGAATATTAATAAATCTTTCGATAATTATAGATCGGTGAGGGATCAGCATTCGTCTCTAAGATATTTATTTTCACCTATTTCGATTTGATAATTGTTATTCCGAGTATATAGCTAGGAGAATGAACTGGTAAGGGATGATCGTTTCCCAGTACTGTTAGCAAGGTGGCGTAGAGGAGCGAGAAGAGTTATTAAACATCTCGGGCATTACAAATTGCGGTCCATTGTGTAAACCACTCACGGGGCGTTACATAACGATCGTTCGTAAAGTTAGCTAGCATCTCGCCTCGCCTCACCTTGCCTGGTTCTTCGCCGGCGTGGCGGTGCCTCAGGGCAGGCCAACTTGTGTGCCTCTTTTGTGCCAGTCGTGTTTTCTCTCATTTCCTCTCGTCATGGTCCCATGGTCGATCCTCTCCTTTTCTTTCGCACTCAAGGCTCCCTCAGCCCTCGCTTCTCGAAGCATTTCACCTTATACCTTATACCTTATACCTTATACCTACCTACCCCTCGCAAACGTGGTGTGGCGCTCGGCACGGCCGCGGCCGCGGCGTGCCACGTTTGCCGGAAAGTATATCGCCTCCCTGCGAGAAGTTGCCAAAGGCGCAAAAATGGGGAAAAAGTGAGGGAAAGAGGGAGAGTGAGAAAGGCGAGCGTGCCGGAGGACGATAACGTTTCTTACCCGTTAAAAAGGGGCGTATGTCTCGATCAACGACTTGAAAGAGACGAAAAATTGCTCGCGATTAGATATATTGGACCTCTTATTAGCTTTTCCAAACGGATATTTTCATACTTTTAATTACGATATGAAAGATTTAAAAGTAGACGTATATGTGTATTCAGTTATCGCGATGTATAGGAGCTTTTTTGTCAAATAAAATCACCGCGATTGGGGTTCCCAAAGAAGCCGATATCCATACAAATAAAATTGGTGTCGATATATTTCACCGTTGCAAAACCCTGAAGCTATTAAAAATGAATACGTATGGATTTTGTGCACGTGTGAACAGATAGAGAACAAAAAGTCGAATTCACACGGTTATCAGGCGTACTGTGGAACCTTTGAAGTTGTTTTGGATAAATACGTTTTTTTTCTTCCAACTTTTATTATATGTATATACGATTTGATGGTTTTACATTATACCTACATTCACGGAGAAATGTTTTATGCAGCGACGTGTGAAAAGTATAATTTGAAAATAAATTACATGTATACATGTTACATTTTAAATTACGAGACATTTTTTTATTCCCCGCGTTTCATAATGAGCAAGAATGTGTTTGTGTAATGTAATTATGAAACGGACTGTTCGTACCGTTGTCACATTTTCAAGATTAAAGGATTACCTAGTGTCTAATTTTTATTTTTATTACATTTTTCATTTACATAGACGCGTAACGTATACATGTATTCTGTGTACATAATAATATCAGGCCTCTAGTATACATAGATATGTGTGCACATATATAACTGTCGGAGCTCTTAGCGATGAAAGCATTCTGCGTTTAGCGTGGTAGAGTTAGGGTTCACGGGGGAAATGGTATTCCCCTTTCTCAATTGGTAGCTGCAGGAAGTGTAAGTCACGAATTTAAGTCCAGGCGAAAGAACCTTTTCTAAAATCCTCCCCTCGCGGTATACGAGCCTTATATTTATACATACGTATATATATTATATATTATATAGGTATATAGGTATATGCAGAATCGTGGACGCTAAATCGTTTCGTACCTACTGTACGTATACCTGGCTATAGATATACAGGTGCAGCTAGTAGAGAAATGGTCACATTATCGCAGTTAAAACAGTTAATAAAGTAAGCAATAACTATGCAGCTGGGATTACGGAGATATACGACGTCGGGAGGTTTATAATACCACCAGAGCACTGCGTTAAGGCGCCGGGACGCCGAACACCGAGCCTATATTATACATATATGATACTTATAAATGACTGTGTACATAAATTTATTGTGAATGAGGCATAGGTCATTTTTCATCTGTTATAAACTATACTTTAGCTCAAAGTTAGTCGCTGAAACCGCTAAAATAGTCGATATCAATAAAGCGACGTGAATCTGCAGGAAATCATAATAATTGACAAAATATATGTTTCTAATATCTGTTTCAGTCCGAACTTCAATTGAAGAATGAAGAAAATGGCATTTGCAATTGTTATTTTCAGATATTTAAGACATCAAATAGTCTCAAAATGTCATGTTCCCTCCGCGATTTGCAATTGCTTCGTTAATTCGACGTCAGTGTCGCTAGTTACCGACTCTCGTAAATATCCAGAACAACAATAATATATGATGTGCCGTGTATTCAGTTCACCAACATGTGTCCAGAGGTCAGCAACTCTGTCGGTAATATAATTCACCAGCAGTCGTCTGTTACATTGCAGTTCGCGAACTTCCTAACTTCCTGAACTTGTTTATGTTTATATTGGTTTATACCTCAAATGTTTACATCGAGGCTTCGATCGACAGCTGCCTTTTCACAAACGCGTCTTGTATCTAACGATGTTTCAACCGTGATATTAACTACGCAAGTTTGATCAACGGTAAGTCAATTAAGCAATTATCAAAACCTTTTTTCATAAGTCAATGTAATCAACGTATATTCAACCTAACCTCACTTAACCGAAATTGCGTCGGCTATTTGCCTTGCCTACGCGATTCTTCCGCGTTTCTGATCAGAAAAAATGAACGAAACAGTTAATATAACCTAAAATATTATTCAGAGCGCAAAATGTTGTCTGGAACAGAGAACAATAAACAAGTTATGAAACACGATTGGCCCAGAGCAAAAACTGCGGAATTATTTCGTCCGAAAAAAGTTTTGGTTCGTGGTCTCATCGCCGATGTATTTAGCTCGAAAATTTGTGATAAGAGAATCGTTCCCACCAAGATTAACACAGGCTTCGATAATCTCGAAGAGAAAATTCTTTTCCTTATATTCTCCCATTTTAATGAAAAAGAGTTACTGTCTAAAATATGCGGAGTTTCTCGTCACTGGTACAATGTCGCTCGTAATCCAAAGCTGTGGAAGGAATTGGAATTCAAAGGCAATAGATTTAACACAAAAAACAATTCCATAAACATATTTGTATTTTATTCTCATCAGGCACAGAACGTATGTAAGATATTAGATTCGAAGTCTCTTTGATTTGATTAACAAGTTTAGTTTATCGCTCAATTTTAAGCCGAGAAAACAGATACGCCGACAAAGTGCAATTTTCTATGGAAAAGCCCGAAATTAGAGAGATTATCTTTAAACGATATGAAAAATCCTGTAACTGTGATAAGGCAGATGTGCAGATGCAATCGTTCTTTGAAACATTTAAAAATCAAGAATTGTCGGGGAGGACAGAGCGAGAGAATCCCTGAGTCTGTATTGCGGAATATTTTACACTCCTGCAGAAAGCTAGAATCTTTGGACTTAAACGGCACTCAATTTTCCGCGACAAGGTCGGAAATCTTAATCCTCGAAAACTAATCTCAATCCTGTTGTCGTTGACTAATGATATTTTGCGTCAGGTTTTATCACGAGCTTGCGAATCTGCCGAATCTCAGAAAACTGAATTTAAATAACAGCAAATATCTCCTTGCTAAAGATTTGGTTACTATAGCTTTGAATTGTCGTAAACTAGAAGATATATCAATTACCAGAGCAGAAGACAGTCAGGCAATGAATTCACTTCGGATCACTGATCAAGACGCCGTATTCTTGTTCCAAAACTTATCCCACTCATTGAAACGCGTTGAATTTGATACCACCGGACTCACTGGTCCGTCGTTCGAGGTACTTATCAATTTACCTGTTATCGAAACAGTTTGAAACCCATTACATAATATTTTACAGGCGATACTGAGCTGTCCTAATTTGGAAAGGCTGAGTCTTTGGCACGCTCTTTTCCTTAGTGGGGAAGTATTTCGTGATCATATATCGAAGCTTCGCGGATTAAAACAGCTACGTCTAACTCATGCCTGCCAATTGGTGTCGGACGATTTAATATTCCTTAGCAAGAAACGAGTTTTCGATCATCTAAATCTTTTAGATCTGTCCGGGTCTCCTAGAATCACAGATACCGGTCTCAGAAGTTTGTTACAGCGTTGTAAAGACCAGCTCACTTACCTGAACTTGAAGTCGTGCAAATCTATTAAAGACCTGTATTTTATAATCAACAACTGCACGAAATTACAATACTTAAACATCGCTCATTCCATTAGCCTAGACCCATCTCACGTCGAGAATTTAACTTCTAATATTCCAAAATTAGGCAAGCTTGTTGTTGACGACAAAACCTTGACCAAAAGCGATTTGAAAGCACTTCTCTTCCGCGCGCCTAAATTGAAATTGATTCGTTCGATGTCTGAATTTCACAGAGATGAGTCATTGGTCTGTTTGAAAGGAGCCAGGGATGTAATTTGAGAATTACGCCTGTAGAGAGTGAAATAAATTAAATAAACTCTTATCGCAATGACTTATTACTCACGAATCTATAACTAGACTCAGTTTAAGCCCCTGCTATAGTCTTTGAGGCGTTTCTTACCTCAACGAACGTATTTTACTTTCAGTTTTGCAAAATGGTTATGGAATATGGCTGAGCTACATATAATTGGCCAGATAAAGTCCGCCAAAGATTTTCAACCTCCTCACCTTTTCTGTAAATGGAGTTTCCATATCGGTAAGATTGATGAAGATCTTCTATCGACTCCCAAACTTTTATTGCAAATTCAAACTGATTATTTTCTTCGAAACTCGATAGGTGGAGGCTGGAAGCTCATAGACGGCAATGCAGAAGGCCAGACTCAGGAATGTTGTGATCTTTACACAAATATGCCAGTCTGGGATCACCCCATAGATTTACACTACACCACGCAGACTCTTCAAGGCTCTCCAAAACTGCTGCTACAAATATTTTGTAGAGACGAACACGGCCGAGTATTATTCATCGCGTATGGCGTTAGTTCTATTCCGTTAACTCCCGGGGCTCACAGCATTAGTTGCCATACATGGAAGCCGATCGGTGAATCCCTTTTCTAATATATTTCAACAACAGATTGATGAGCGAAAATCTTTTTCAATCAAAAATAGACGCTAATCTTTGTTATGTATCCCCATATCTGATCACAGGTGATTGGCAAGACAGATTAAGAGATAGATTTCTTGGGATGAGTTTACAACTGAAATCGCCAAATGCTCTGGCAAATACCGAAGATAGATTTGAACTACTTACTCAAACAATGGGCACTGTGAATATTGATTTACATATACTGGCGCGTAATTTTGACAAATTTGGGTGCAGATTGTAGTTGAATTGTCAATTTTGAAGAGAGTTCCCAAGTGCCTTTGCAGACCTAGTGCCTGATGAACGTTCAATGAATGATCAAAGTCCAGAATAAGAATATAAGTAGATTTTAATTGATGTTCTCAGAATTTGAAATACTTTTTTACACGGTAATATTCTGAGAGAAAAATGTTGACCGAAATAGTATATTTATTGTATACCATTACTGTATTAATTAACGCAGAAACTACAGAAACAAATCTAGATAAAAACCTGACCATATGTTTCAACGATACTGACTGCGACTTATCAGAAGGTACAAATTACTCAGTTGCCACAACTCCTTCCCAAACTGTTTCCGACGATATTAGCACAACCAAAAATTCATCTGTTAACGTGACGGCAGTATCATCGCGAAATACAACTCCTTCAAGTATCGTAACTTCAACGCCAAAATCAACCATTAATACGCCTCGAAATCCCGAAGGAATTTGCGGCTGCGATCTGACGGTGATATTTCTGTTCTCTTTGTTATTCATAATAATGTTTATTATTGCATTGCAGATATTCTACAAGAATTGTTAGTTAATCTGTTAAAATTTATTCAAAAAACTAATGAAAAATCAATTTTCCAGGTGTCTTCATGCGATATAAATTGCTGCTGCGATATTGATTGCAAAGAGTTGGATGTGAAGGAATTTTTTACTTGTAAAAATGATCGCCCTAAAGTTTACGACTCCAGATATTGTTACGATAGTAATTATATCCAGCACAACAACAGCCGTTACTTGCTAGAAAAACTGAGAGATAATTTATTTTGTATAGTCGTCGATAATCTTCCGCCAGTTTACAGTATCGATTACGATCCAGTAAGTTTTCGTTTCTTCTGTGTATACAAGCATTATTGATAAAGTTATATGAACTAAACTAACAAAAAAACTCGATTTATCATCCGCAGGTTATTTCAAACAGAAGTATCCTCTACGAAATTGTTAACAATAATAAAAAAAGCAGATTCAAATTGGACCAAAGTACAACATATCTTACAGCGCCGTTCAATTCTGACAAACCTTATATATATGGAGACGTCATTTGGAAGATGCAAAATAGTTACATCAAAAAATTAGGTGATAGATCGAAATTACTTTAGCTCACCCGATTTATTGAAAAAGAAACTGAGTGTATGAATTCATTACTGTTTCCTTTTCAATTTCAGAACTACCTCAGACAGGATTTACAGCGATTTGTACCTTCAGAAAAGCTTTAAAATATCTTGAAGACTGGAAACATTCCTGTATGCAAATTATATTGGAAAATAGAAACCCCCAGCTATTTACCAAAGCATTTACCAACTTCACTATCATCGCTTCGCCAGTCTTATACAACGACTCAAATTTTACGTCTGATAATCAGGTAGCCATGAACATGACTATGTTTTATGGAAGTGGAATGAATCCGCTTCGAAACAAAATTAAAATATTTTATTGAATACTTTCCAGAGTTGTCCAAGGAATATTTGTGTACCTGTTAAATCCCACTACTGTCTTGCTTCGTGGAATTCATGTAAAAATGATAGCAGTCTAAATGGCAACTGCGATAACGGAATTTGCAAAAACATCGTGAGAGGCGTTCGATTCGTTATAACACATAGCGGATTGAAAGGGATCGACGGAATAGATGTCTACCTCAAAATAGGAAACGCTTCTGAAAAGTTCTATCAAGATTTTGAAGTGGAATATAAGTGGCTAAGAGATGATGAATCCAAGGTGTTTCACTTGAGCGGCAATCCTGGATATATTCTAGGGAAGCCGATAATCGTAGGAAATTTAATAACTAACAAAACTAACGCCGTAGACTATAGCTACGTGAGCGTAGACAAAGAGGAATACTTCCTTTCCTTGCCTATTGGTGAAATTGATGGTCAATGTAGCGAGGATCGTCGATACGCAGTTAACTTTGGGGAAGATTTGAAACTGAGTTGTGAAATCAAACTTACAACTCGTAACTTCACGATAAACTCATGCGTTGATTTGCAAAAACAAATTATCCAAGCTTTGTTGAAGAACGTACTGGTTAACGTCACTGAAGTTGATCAGCATTCAAGTTACGTTGCTAAATGGAACCACCTTGATAATAATGGCACATATAACTGGGTGAAAATTTTATTCGATAGAATACCACAGAATGTTGTTACCGGCCGGGTGATAGATGATCAATTAATGTGTTCCGGTTTGGTTACTTCGTTAAGAATCGATGTAGTTCATCGCCACTTGCCTGAGCCTGGAATAGTAGATAATTATAAGATCTTAGGTGTAGCTATAACGTTTTCAGAAGACTCTGATATTTACTGGGAAAAATGCGAGACTGAAAATTGCACGGATATATTATCTGTGGATGTTATAAGCTACGTCATGTTTCATGACGTGTCTCAACCGTCAAAATATTTTTTTGCGGAAGGACCTAACTTGGATATTAGTCTACCGCATGACTTTTTTTATCCCTTCATCAATAATTCTCCTGCAATAGGAGAGGTATCTCATTTAGCAGTTGTGTGCACCTGTGTTATCTTGATTTTAGTTAATATTTCACCCTGAATTCCATCTTGCAAGTGTTTCTAGTCTATAAGTTTATCGATATAGTTATTAAAAAACCAAAGATCTTGAATGAACTTAATTTTTGAGTCATAATTGAAACAAAATCGCTAGAATTGAACATTTTGAGTACAATTTGTTCGAAATTTATACCATTAGTCATTACTTATATCATATTTTTATGAAAATGGTAATAGAAATAGAACAAAACATATTAATGTTACTTGAAAGACCAAAGATCTTGACTGAAATTAATTTTTGTATTGAAATTTTTCGGTACAATTTATTCGAAATTTATACCGTTATCTATTATTTATAGCATATTCAAGGAAAAATGGTAATATAAGTAAAATAAAAGGCATTGATACCTCTGAAAGCTTAGTTCTTTCCTATTAATTTATGAATTTCGAGTTTTAAAAGTAGTTTCTGAAGCAAAAGGAAGGGTGATTGAAGATTTGAAAGTTATAACGCATTATAAAAATTAGGTATAGTAATTATTTATTTATTTACATGAATGGAAAATCATATAGACACTATTTTCAAACACCGCGTTAAGTAATCTACAATATATCTATAAACTATCTAATAACTTAATACCACATAGTGTTCGAATTGTTAAATTACATTGCTGCTGCGAACTTGGTAAGTTTATGTGGAATGTTACAAGATTAATAGAACAATTTCAAATCAATAGATACACACGATACAATGAATGCAATAAAATAAAACAGTAACATCTTATATAGTACCAAGTTACATGCTCCGACACTGAGGTAACATTAAGAATCATACATTTTTTCAAATTACATAATATTCCTGAATGTAAAGTGGTCTAAGGTCGTCAACAACTTTAGACACAACTTAATCCTTGTGTATAAGATTGAACGTAATCTTCTCACCTTTTATTAGCAAATAAATAATGCTTGACAAAATACAGGAAAAAAAGGAAAAAATGGAAGCTAAACAGACGCGAAATTGAATGAAGGAAGCAGCCAACTGTGGGGTGAACTTAATTCATATTTATAGTCCCTTCTAAAAATGCTGAATTTTTTCTTCTCTAACTGCATTTTTTATCGGAACTGCCTTAATTAAGCCCGAACATTTTCTCAAATTTTTATTATTTCTTATTTTACACGCTGAGAGAGGATCTAGAATTTAGGTAAAATTGATGACCAGAGAAGAGGAACGTCAGTACATAGATGCAGGCGGCAATCCAACAGTTGTAAGCATTTTGTGTATAGCCTCTGTCTACTGCTGTATAAAACGCCTCCGCGCTCGCAAACGTTTCACCTTCGATAGGTAGATCTTCTATCAGAGCGACGCTCTTTACCCAAAAGAATACCCCCATCAGTAGCTAAGGAATAAAAATAATGTAGCTTAGAGTTTATTACAGTTTAAACTCTCACTTATAGATATAAATTCATTATAGAAAATCAATTATACATCCTGGTCGATTGATTGAGCAATTGAAAATCTATTCTTAAACCATTTTCCGGATATTTTCTAATCGTAAATCTAGGTACTTGTGAGAATTTTTCGGAGCGTGAATTTTGAGTCTTCTTAACGGTAATTAACGCGAATTATTTTGAAGGGATGTATCAGTTTGAAATATCAATGATTCTAATAAGAAATACGGGAGGTATATATACAAACAGTGAGAAGAGCGAGAGAGAGATTAGTATGAAGAGGTTTGATAATGACGGATTAAAATGTGGAATATAATATCTTACCAGTTGTATGATACCCCAAACAGAAATCACCAAGCCACAAAGGGCATATTTAGGTCCGCAAACTTTGAACATTTTATTCTATTTATTAGAGGTATATTCACTCGAATTATACTCTGTCTAAAAAAAATATGAGAACCCAACACCAACAAGTTTGGTCAAAACCAACGTCGAGCACTCCAAGCTAGACGTTACGCCCATCAAGTCATATGATTAGAATCGATTCTTCTTATATCGCAACTACGAAAGTAGGAACGATGTTTGTATTCAAATTAAACCTTAGGAGACACATGAAGGGAAAGGAAATTTAATAAAAAAACAGTATTTATGAATACTGTGATTTTATTATCAATAACAATGAATCTACATCAACTTAGCATTTATTTATATTGTAAGTAATTATTATATAAATGTGCATGAAATACAGCATAGACATGTATATAAATAAGTAATGACTAAGTTGAGAATCCCGAGAAATTATATATACATTTTTTTTTTTTTTATATAAATTGTTTAATAAAACTTGTCATGAGGCGTTATGGTATTTCGCGAATCATTTGTTGCTGCACAGTGTGACTACGCTGTTCAAAATACGCTGAAGCCCACATATACATGTCGCTACGTATCCTGAAGCGTGTAAAGTGTCGTATTTGAGTTAATAAGAAGATTTTAATAACGAAAATATAATACTAAATACAGTTTCCGCTAAACAAATTGAGTTTGACTCTATACTCGACTTCGGATTCATTCATTTCGATTAAATTAAATGACTGTCAATGGTTTGAAAGTGATTCATGTTTCGAGTGTTTCCTGCTGTTGTTAGCCCTGATTCATAGTAGTAGGGCCATGGTTGACCGACTTGGTTAGTTGATTATTTCTCTCTTTTTATTTCTTTAATTAATTCAATAACCTATCGTAGTTATCTGAGCCTATATTGAACCGTAAAATAACTTTATTATCTGATAAATAACATTGCGAAATAACATCGCCTCCATTACTCCTCAATTTAGTTATAGCAAACCGATTTATTATCACGTTAGAAAAGTGGGCAGTGCACGACTAATACTTTTGACAGCTGACATTGTCCATGACAAATATAACAGTTAAAATAAAACGGAATATCATCCCCGTCATATCACTGGTTATAATTCACTTTTCTCAACTCTAAATTATCAGGTTTATTATTCTATTTATTTATTTGCAGTAAACAGCGAAGCCAATGCCAGGCGTATCGCAATGGTGGAAAGCTGCTTCGGCAGCTCAGGCCAGGTAAGATATAACTAAGTTTATTTAAAGTTTATACTCGGGATAAATAAGGTCGTATTTTTAACCAGATAACATAAATATACTGAGTTCCGAATCACACTAGTATCGGCGTTTATTTTCAGGCTTCGATGAACAGTTAGAAAGTAATGCCGAGACCCACTTTGCCTCTAAATTCTATATGTATAATTCACAAATTTGCATTACAATTTACTATTGAGATCCATTCTGAAAAAAAAGAAAAAGGAAATATCTAAAAATTGTTTGAGCCCCAGAATTAGACCCCAAAGATTATAGAATTTGATTAAGGCATCTTGTTCCTTATGATTTATGGTCTCATTATCAATATTCCAATCTCTATTCGAAATCAAATAATTGCAAAAAGGAAGTTTGACAGAGATATGAAGAAATGATGAATCACGGAGAAAAAAAGGATGTTATATTTTTAATAATTAATTTGATTTGTTAACCTTTAGCCACTTGCGGTACCTGGGAGGGTATTGGTCGGAGAAGGTGTCCTGACAAAGATGTGTAGAAAAAAGCCGAAACCGAGACAATTTTTCTTATTCAACGATATACTGGTTTACGGAAATATTGTGATAAATAAAAAAAAGGTCAGTTTATTATTCTTCTATTTAATTTACATACGATTAATCTTTATTCTCTGTATTAGGCCCAGAAATTGATATTTACTAATCGTTCTTTTCTTTTCATATTTTAGTACAACAAACAACACATTATACCATTAGAAGAAGTTAAACTTGAATCATTGGCTGACGAAGGACGTGAGTAACAAATTAAATATAATCAAATTTTTCTCGGTATTTTATCTAGTGCAATTTTTTATATCTTTTTCTCTCGTTGTTCTATTTATTTATTTATAATATACACCCGAACTGAAATTTCCTTATTCATCGTGAATGTTTTTAGTCATCTTTTTGAGCATAAATACACATAATACACTTACTATTATTCTCCCATTATAAATCAGAATTAAAATTTATCTATGTATGTACTTGATAAGATAATGTCTTGTGGATCCTTCTCAGCCCTGACGGTAGTGTCGGTAGAAATAACGTAGATATATCTATACTATTTCTTTTTATATCTAGACATTTTTGAAAGAACATAACAATGATCATGATAGACAGTAAAATTTTCAAAGCATAATACATTTTTCTTGAGTCTTACTAATTCTACAATCAATATTGTCCTTCATTCTATTTTTTTCTCCAATTCCCAATTTATTTTCCAGTTATGTTAATATTTTTTATAGAATACCGTAATGGTTGGCTTATAAAAACTGTAATGAAGTCATTTGCTGTTTATGCTGCAACTGCGACGGAGAAACAAGAGTGGATGGCTCACATAACAAAATGTATTGAAGATCTTTTGAGAAAAAGTAAGTTCACTATTGTCTAAAAACCATTAATTAATCATTCCATTTTTAACAAATCTAAATTCTAATATTGTTTAACTTATAGGTGGTAAGAAGCCTGTTGAAGTTCACGCAGCTGTTTGGGTGCCTGATAACGAAGCAAATATCTGTATGCATTGCAATAAAACACAATTCACAGTCTTGAACAGACGGGTAAATTATTAATCAAACATTATTACAATAATATTTTCCAAGCCTTACGTATGTATGTACGCACATGGAATTTATTTTCCCATATTCATTAATCGCTTATCTTCTCTTCCTTTAGCACCACTGCAGGCAATGTGGAGCCGTTGTATGTGGTCCCTGCAGTAACAAAAAGCTACTTTTGCCCGGACAAGGGGGAGGAAAAGCAGTCAGAGTATGTCTACAGTGTTACGATGCAGCTAGTAAAGTCAAAATAGCATCTCCAATTGCGGACAGTCTCGATAACAAGGATCAAACACGTATTTCTGCTGATAGCTCTGGAGACGATAGCTCGGGAGATGAGGATGACAGTAATAAAGAAGCAAATCACGATGAGGTGAGCTGAGATATTTTTATATCTAATCAATTATGATATTCAATTGATAATCTCGGGAACAAACTGAAAGTTTTTCAGATTTAAGATTTTTTCGAAAAGATTTTGGCATCTTTTAATAAAAATCTGTTCATTTTTTAATTGCAGCCTAAATTCTACGGCACAGTAAATTCATCGGATGAAAAATAAGCGCACGAAAAAGGAGGAGGCGGAACATCAGAAGTTATAAATATTGTTCAGTTGAATATTTTTAAAGTAATACCTAATTGGATTTTTGTATAGCTCGATGGTTAAAGGTGGAAATTTATTTATACATACATGCATTTCAGTAATCTTTAATAATGAGTTTCCGACATAGGTATATATACCTGTATATATAGGTATTAAACTCAAAACCTTAGAGAGTTTGGCTTGTTCAGGTCTAAAAGAAAGAATTCGTTTTCGTACCTGGAAATCAATTGAATACTTGTTCCAATTTTAATTTGCAAAGTCTTAGCATTGATTCCGATAGAGTTTTCAATTATTAATTAAAAAAATGTATATTTACCACGATAAATACGGAAAGAAGTGTCTCGGCAGTTATATAACTTGTTTATAGTAAATAAGAAATAATATTAACTACCTATATTTTTAACTATTATTAGTCATTTTTATCGCCTAATTTTCTCTATAAAATTTCTAAATTCACATTTCGTTGATGAAGGAAACAAAGCAAGAATACTTGGAAATATGATGAATCTAGATAGACGAATTTTAAAAATGCATTTCTAAATTTGTGCCTTTTTAAACGTTATAAAAGATTCAACGGTTCAGGATCTTATTCAATCCTCAAATTCAGTAAGTCTTTCAACAGTTTGTAATACGTCAATATGGAGTCAAAGATTTAATTGGTTGGAGAAAAAATTGTTCAACGGATATACTATTCGGTTATTAAACGAAGATTAAAAACTGATAATAATTCATTTTAGTACATTCGTATGGTCAGGATGAGTGCAGACTGGTATCGATTGACCTGTGCTTAAATCTGCGTTCTGTAATTAATATAAACAAAAAAAAATCATAATAATGATTTAATTAAGAAGCGAAACTGTGTCACAATTATCTGACCGTGAATATGGACTTGAAATTGTTAGTTACATCAGAGTATATATTTTCTATACATATATTGTTTGAGAGATCAGAAATTGTGACATATTAAGCAATATAAAACTCGATAGTAGTATGATAAAATTGAAAGTATAAAGATAGAAGATGAGTAACAAAGTTTTGTGAAGTAGTGACACACGTACGGGAAACTTTACTACGTTTATACTAATTCTGATAATGAAAAAGCCTTTGGTTTTTCTGTTATTTCTACATCGATACTATGAATTAACCGATTATTTATATACGTAACTTAATTGTCAATTTATCTTACAGTGTCACTACCTACGATATAATTATCATGCTGTGGTCTGAATTATAAGAGATCAGGATATAGTTTTGTAATGCGATATATATACATGAAATGATATGTGGGGTATAATAAGACAGTATGTAAACAAATACCGGCCATAGATTATAAGATGTCGAGCTTTTGCTAACGATGGACGGTATTTAAACGTTTAAATTTCTAAATAGAAGATTTTTTCTTCACCTTTTTTATATTCACTTTCAAGAAAGTGAGAATATTATGAATGTAAAGTTGTTATTATGAAATACCCAAACTTCCGAAATATGTAGAAGGATTAATTGGTATAGTTTATCGATAGTAAAAGCTCTGTACATATATACATATAATGACTTGTGATTATCATGGCCTTTTTGATAAATCTGACCACCATACCTATATTTGTTCAAAAGTGTTCGAAGTTACACTATAAATAACACTAATGTGAACAACCTTAGGTGCTCAAGAGAATAATAATTATTTTTTAGTAATATTATACTGCTAATTGTATGTATGTTCGCCAATTACATGCATGCAAAAAAAAAAGAAAACAAAAAAGAAAATAATAATAATGCCTATGAAATGCCTTCAATCACTCTTTTTACATGTTCAAAAACTTTGTTAGTAAACCTTAATAACGTGTGAATTACGGATATTAATAAAAATTACAATATGTATAGCTATTTCTATACTTCGTGAATTAATCGTATAATATGTATAGGCAGTACTTTGCCTATTAATAGGTATATATCACAAAAACAAAGTATGGATTAGCACTAACAATTACGTTTTATGAGATTCGAATCTAAATTAGCCATTAATATTTCATCACTTGGATACAGTGGATAATAAGATCTACTGTATGTGTTTCTTTTGTCATTAAAGAGATGAAGTTCGTTCATTTTCGAAGAACATGTTTTGAAAGACATATTATAAACGGATGAGAGTATCAACATTTCTAACAAAAACAATCAATCGTTGAAACAGTCTATTATATGTCAATATCTCTACTACGATCTTTGTATATCATTTTGACAATATGGTTTTATAATTTTAACTATAGATTAACCGATTAAACAGTAATACATGAATAATGAATATAATATACGATTGATTATGCGATTTTCTAGTTATCATAGGTGATGACTGATTCGAAAAGTTGAAAAGAAACTCTTGTTACATCAAATGCTGTATCTTTTATGTAATAAATTTCAAATTATTTAAGTATTAAGGAATAACCCAAGCTTCCCTCAGAATTCTCCAGTTCTTCTTTACTGTTAGGATTATATCATAGGATGGTGAATCTGTTGGTTTGAGAAATTGAAATGCAACTTTTAATATAAAAAATCTTGTTTATATTTATAATTATCAGGAGTAAAATGACAATTTGTATACAATGATTCTTCCAAAAAAATCTGTGCTCTTCCCAAACATGAGTTTGAACGTTTTGGCCTTTATCTTATCATTTAATTGAAATTTTTGAGACGAATTAATGTCTTCAGGATAAAATGGCTCTATTATCTCCAGGCTTCGGTAATCTGGTCCTGCTTCTATCCGACAATCTTTACCGGCAAATCCACCTTGGAATTGAATTTCAAACGAGCCTAGCTCGATTTCAGTTTCAAATTCTACCATTATCCATTGCGGAGAACCCTGGAAAATTGATATTAATTAAATAGTAAAGATAAACGCTAGTGTCTATTGATATAAACAGTAAGCAGTGTAACAGGTTGAAAGATATGTAAGACCTGATCAGAATTCCAGCATGTTTCCTCACAGTCATCGAATAGATACTTTTTTCCATAAGTCTTGACGTCTTTGTTCAATACAGAACTGACCCTGGAATTTAAAGTGTCACGGAATTATTGTCTATTCGATTTTTTGAAGCGAGAAGTTTTCGATACTTAGGTTATGGAACGAAGTTAATCTATTTTCACAAATAAATTTAAACTTATGGTAGAATTTGTGGACGTACCGAGAATTCCATTTGTACTGTTTGAAGATACAAGTCATGATTATACTCGTGATAACAAATTTCTTATGTTACATAGTAAATATAGTAAACATGAGCCTCACAACATAACCCACAACTTGTTGTCGGGAATAAGCATCCTAGACTACATTGATTAGAGATAACATTATTACAAAATCCGCAAGTAGAGCGAGAAATGGTATCGCCAGCTATTAGACAAGTTCAAAACTACAAATCGGCATGCGGGTGGCATACGATAGGACGCACTTCTGTATTTCGGTGGACGTACCGATATTTGCGGCAAAAGTAGTTGGTCAATTTATCCGCGAGATGGCGATACCATTTTGCACCCTGTTATCTTCAACCTATGTGAAATTGGCCCGTGACATTATTATTTTTCGATTTTTTATACACCAAACAATTGCTCCTCAATTGCTCTTAATTTCTCTACCCTTATTTCTGATTGCTCCGCGATAGTTTTCCAGAAAATAGCAGAAATGTTTAACATAGAAAAATCGAATGTTGTTTTTCTCATTTTTCTCAAGAACTAGATTGGAGCAATTAACGGAATTAATAGAGCAATTAAGAGCAATTAAGGAGCAATTGTTTGGTGTATGAAAAATCGAAAAATAATAATAAAGTCACGGGCCAACCTCACATAGGTCTAAATGAAGATCTTTTTCGTCTAGTATTTTGAGTAATTTACTGAATCATAGTGATATGACAATCGTTCTTCTCTTACAGTTGAATGAACTTCAATGAGCGTGCGAACGTCCCAGTCTAGTGAGAATGCGGCACATATTTAGTTTTAGGAGTCACTTACAAATTATACATAATTTACAAAATGAGTAATATTGTATCGATACTAGAGCAATAAAATACTAGATATACCGATAATCGATTACTCTGTTATTTTCCACTTTCCCCTCCCAACAACTCATTATTCCAGGTATACTAGCGTTTTCGGAGTTAGACAAATTTTAAGTCGAAAATTTTTGCTCCCGGTATCAGGAGAACATCTGACCCGAGGAGGTGTTTCGAAATTCTGGATATATGTATAGATATAGGCATGCATACGTGTCTTCATGCACGTCTCTCTATATTCATTTATACTAGCGTTTTCGGAGTTAGATAAATTTTAAGTCGAAAATTTTTGCTCCTGGTATCAGGAGAACATCTGACCCGAGGAGGTGTTTCGAAATTCTGGATATATGTATAGATACAGGCATGCATACGTGTCTTCATGCACGTCTCTCTATATTCATTTATACCAGCGTTTTCGGAGTTAGACAAATTTTAAGTCGAAAATTTTTGCTCCTGGTATCAGGAGAACATCTGACCCGAGGAGGTGTTTCGAAATTCTGGATACATGTATAGATATAGGCATGCATACGTGTCTTCATGCACGTCTCTCTATATTCATTTATACTAGCGTTTTCGGAGTTAGACAAATTTTAAGTCGAAAATTTTTGCTCCTGGTATCAGGAGAACATCTGACCCGAGGAGGTGTTTCGAAATTCTGGATATATGTATAGATATAGGCATGCATACGTGTCTTCATGCACGTCTCTCTATAGTCATTTATACTAGCGTTTTCGGAATTAGACAAATTTTAAGTCGAAAATTTTTGCTCCTGGTATCAGGAGAACATCTGACCCGAGGAGGTGTTTCGAAATTCTGGATATATGTATAGATATAGGCATGCATACGTGTCTTCATGCACGTCTCTCTATATTCATTTATACTAGCGTTTTCGGAGTTAGATAAATTTTAAGTCGAAAATTTTTGCTCCTGGTATCAGGAGAACATCTGACCCGAGGAGGTGTTTCGAAATTCTGGATATATGTATAGATATAGGCATGCATACGTGTCTTCATGCACGTCTCTCTATAGTCATTTATACTAGCGTTTTCGGAATTAGACAAATTTTAAGTCGAAAATTTTTGCTCCTGGTATCAGGAGAACATCTGACCCGAGGAGGTGTTTCGAAATTCTGGATATATGTATAGATATAGGCATGCATACGTGTCTTCATGCACGTCTCTCTATATTCATTTATACTAGCGTTTTCGGAGTTAGATAAATTTTAAGTCGAAAATTTTTGCTCCTGGTATCAGGAGAACATCTGACCCGAGGAGGTGTTTCGAAATTCTGGATATATGTATAGATATAGGCATGCATACGTGTCTTCATGCACGTCTCTCTATATTCATTTATACTAGCGTTTTCGGAGTTAGATAAATTTTAAGTCGAAAATTTTTGCTCCTGGTATCAGGAGAACATCTGACCCGAGGAGGTGTTTCGAAATTCTGGATATATGTATAGATATAGGCATGCATACGTGTCTTCATGCACGTCTCTCTATATTCATTTATACTAGCGTTTTCGGAGTTAGACAAATTTTAAGTCGAAAATTTTTGCTCCTGGTATCAGGAGAACATCTGACCCGAGGAGGTGTTTCGAAATTCTGGATATATGTATAGATATAGGCATGCATACGTGTCTTCATGCACGTCTCTCTATATTCATTTATACTAGCGTTTTCGGAGTTAGACAAATTTTAAGTCGAAAATTTTTGCTCCTGGTATCAGGAGAACATCTGACCCGAGGAGGTGTTTCGAAATTCTGGATATATGTATAGATATAGGCATGCATACGTGTCTTCATGCACGTCTCTCTATATTCATTTATACCAGCGTTTTCGGAGTTAGACAAATTTTAAGTCGAAAATTTTTGCTCCCGGTATCAGGAGAACATCTGACCCGAGGAGGTGTTTCGAAATTCTGGATATATGTATAGATATAGGCATGCATACGTGTCTTCATGCACGTCTCTCTATATTCATTTATACTAGCGTTTTCGGAGTTAGACAAATTTTAAGTCGAAAATTTTTGCTCCTGGTATCAGGAGAACATCTGACCCGAGGAGGTGTGCTGAAATCTTTGGCAGAAAAGAGGAATGGCGTATATGCATACATCTCTTCATGCATATTGCTACATATATTTATGATAAAAAAAAATAAATAAACAGGCGTAGTGAGGGGAAAGTGGGAAATAATGACGCAATTGATTATTGGTTCATCTGGCAATTTATTGATGTAGAATCGATACAATATTAATAATTGTCGAAATTGTGTACGCTTTATAATTGTTTCTTAAAAATAAATATGTTACCATAAAGACGTATCTCAGCGGGGTAACAAATGGTATCGCCATCTTGCGGGTGAATTGGTGAACTACCTTCGCGCAAACTTCGATACGCCTTATCATATGCAATTTCAAGTTAAACATTATGGTAATGTCATGCGGGCTTCTTGTAGCAAGGCGTACGAATGTTTGCTGTTAAATTAGTTCATGAGTGTGTCCGGGAGATGGCAATACCATTTTTCACCCCCGTAGACCGAATGCCGCGGCGACGGAACTACTATTGCCGCCGATAACTCCAAAATAATAATTCACAACTGCACGGGTCGTAGATGAAGGGCAAAAGATGAATTTGAATACATTTTCGACTTATTTTTCAAGCGTACCTTCTTCATTTTTGCTTTCATCGACTTGTTACCTGAATATATTCATCCTACGTTGAAAAATACTCCGAATATCTACAACCCAGAAACATATAATACCTTATGGGCCTCACGCTCAACTCTTATGTATAAAGTATCAAGTTTAATATTAAATATGAACAAAGTATACGATTAATGAAAATCATTGTTTAATGAATATATATTCGTCATAATATATAAATATACATATTTACAACCTAACAAGACATTAATCGTACGGATAAAGACGATATATTATATCGGTCATAAACACGAAGACACATTATTTTTCCTTTCATCTCTCATATTACTGGCGTGTAGACACAAAAAAATATTTCGTATTATATTCATTTACATAATTTGTGTTTAGTAAAATATTACATATTATATGGAATAAAAATCTATACAAATTTTATACTTTGTATATATGCTATATACATATATATATGTGAGTATATCTATATATATATATATGTATACATATTGTTTAACTAATGTAAGTGACTAGTTTTATGTTAAAAAACATTCATATAATGTTTATTAATATAGATATTATGCGCAGGTATTTTTATCCAGGTTAAATTATAACGATAACGTGGCCCCATAAATTCAAAGTCTCTTTTTGAAACGAAAAGTAAACATTAACCGACCGATATTCAATTATTTTTATAATAGAATTACATTTATATACCGTATAACTGAATGAATCTGATGATAATCTAGGCACATTGTTTGTTATAACGTTTATACTCTGTCCCAGAAAATGATTGATTTTATGTATTTGATTTTATAGAATCTTATAATAAAACATATTTCGAGCTTGTAATCCTCCGTCAGTTAATCAATTAGTCATGTTAATCACGATTTAAACACTTTCATTAAAGAGTAGTTGGTACATATAAACTATAAATGAGGTACATTCATTAATAGCTAAAGTTTCATATACAATAGTATTAGCATCTTATATCAATATTGAAATCGTGTAGAATATATATGTGTTTGTGTGTGTGTATATATATGTGGGCGTATATGTTATACAATGTGAATATATTCGTGCGTATATATATACATGTATAATGCGCTTGTGATTTAAAGTTAAAAATGGCATTTGGTCCAAGTATATATATAAAACTTTTCACATATCTCTATAAACTTTTTTCTATAACATGGTGTGATATATATTTTCATTATATACCTATATTATATATATATATGTATATTTATATTTATTTATTCTTTTAATTCATTTGTAACATTTAGAAATCAGCAACACTTCTATATAGACAAACCAATTTACTCCTTATATTCATCATTTTTCTTCTTTTGCTCTTTCTCTCTCTCTCTTTCTCTCCCTTATCACTTCATACAACTTAAAATTACTCTTGTTTTTTCTCACGAAAAATTGATTTACACAAACGATCCAGATATAGGATGAGACAGACTTAATAAATACTAAATCTTCAAACGATATAATATATTCGAGTATTTCTGAAACAGTCAATTTCTGAAATTGTTATATAAACTTCGAAAGATTCATAGCCGCGATTAGTCTCACGTCTTCTACATCACACTTCATAATAATAAACTCAGCTTCAGAGATTGTAACCAGCTCATTTTGGTGCCTAATATCTAGTCTTCATAATACTATGTATCGTCCTGCACTTTTCTTTGCTTTGCCTTCAACACATAACGAGGAGATAGTCCCCTCCAATAATTATTCCTCGTCAATAGCTGGCTGTACTCTTCTTAAATCCATAAGAACTCTCCGTTCCTTATGCTGATCGCGATAATCGTGTTGAATACCGTGCAACAACCCATGTCGCACGGTGGCCTCGTCTCAGACTTTGCTCTCAGGACCATCCGCAGTGTGTTTAAAAGAGTTGCGGATCTTACTGAGGTGTAAAGCACTTATGTGACCATAACTTTTGTTGTACCAGTCCGGTGTACGTCCCCTTAAAAACAAAAATAATACAGATTAATGAATAAATCCGTCAATATTAACTTTCCATTGTGAATTATTTCACCAATCCAACATATCAATGAAACTCAGAAGGCAACTTACTTCGTGTCCACTCTGGACAGATGCATGATGCGTGATTTTCCGCTACCACATGGCTCTATGAGATAACGAGAGGCTAACACAATCCCTCGAGTCCCACCAAGCATCACAGGAGCATCTGGATGCTCTACTGAAGTTTCTACTATCACACAAGCACCTTTGGGCAGATCGTTTCGCCAGGATCTGTAAAAGGGATGAAAACACGATTGGATTAGATGAGAAACTACAGCAAAAAATATCTGAATTGAATTATAAATATTAATGATCTTAGCTCACCTCAAAACGCAGTAATCCCTTGCGGGAAGAGGGCTCATATTTCCAGTCGCATATTGAAATACTTCTACATTAGGGTCCAGCTTGTTTACCAGTCTGTATTTCAACAGCTGTGGATCCCAGACGTGTCTCTCTCTCAAAACACGATGTAGTAATTCATTAGGTGGTGCTTCGACTTCGGTTGAAGCTCGCCACAGACGCAGCGGATGTCCGTCTCCTACTTTTTTGTAAGCAACTTCGACGCCAGGATCAGCTGGATTGTTGATGCTCACCCATCCTCGACTTCTGTTGATTAGATAAAAAAGGAGAAATGGCTTATAGTAAAACAATCATCAGGCATTTGGGTACAAATGTTTAGATAATTAGAAAAAAAGAACTTACTTTTCACGAGCTTCTTTCAACAGCGCAGTTGTACAAGCGTAGAGATAGCCTCGCCAATCTTGCTTGAACTCGGAACCAAGTTCTTCCAAACCGACTGGGACACTCTCTTCCATGTAGTTGAAATGGCATTGAGTTAACATGTCCGAAGAAACCTGGAAAATAGAAAGAAAAAACGAGTTTTACACAACAGTTTGAAACTATTGGACAGAATTTACATCGATGAAAAGAGATTAGTTCCTTTTTCTCACCATGAATAGTTCACGATGTGTTTTAATCAAGTAAAGAAGACAGTCGTTAGCAGCTTTGTTTTCAGATAATTCTCTCTGGTCAGGAATGCCGACGGTCTTCCTTCTCCTTGGAGAAACGCTGTTGGATCTATTGGTAACGCTTGTTGTTGTGTGATTGAAGTGAAACAGGCTCGGTGCAAGACACACGGCTAGATTTGAGGCAGTCATTTGGTTGTAGGGTGAATTATTAGCTACGTGATTCAAGAAGTCTAAAAGTGCTTCTAGAGCTTCACGATGTTCATCGGGCAGCAGTAACAGCACACACTGAACAGCTTCTGGTCTTATTTCCGCCGGAACGTCTGTAACATAAAAGTAAATCGACAGTTATAATCTTCCGTTCAATATTCAGGCTTAAATGGCGGTCAATGTCTTTAAACTCACGTTGGAATATGGCGATGAAAGTTTCAGACAGCTTGTTCGTTAGCAATGACTCTGGCAATTCCCTGAAATACTGTTTGACCAGGTCCGCGACATCGAAGGCCTGTTGTCCGTCAAAGTTAATACTGTCTCCCTGAGTCTCGGTCATGACTTTAAGAGTTTGAATTCTCGAGCGGAGTCCACTCTTCCTGAATATTCCAGTTTGGTCGAGTGCGTTAGCTCTCAGCCACCTCAAAGCTACTTGAATACACTTTGGCAGAGCCTGTCCGGTTCTTTGGAGTGAAAGTAAAAGCGGAACGCCAAACACAGTCTTGTCCTTGTAGTCTGGAGTCTTTATTTTTCTTATGAATTTGGGAAGCTCCCAATTCCAGCCAGTCCTATGCGTAGGACAGTACTTCTCCATGCAAGCGGTGAGCTTCAAGAGCGCCAGTTTTCTCAGGACCAGTAGCTGCCCGCAGGACATGGATGCCATAGCTCTAGGGCAGAGGGGGTCCGATTGTTCTGGGTAAAGAGAGCCTCTCTGAAAACTGTGCCACCTTACGACGGTGCCTTTGTGTCTTGGCGACTCTTCTTCCTGGTCAGAGTCCCTGCTTGCAACGGTAGAGCTGCTCTCCTGGCTACCAGCAAGCTCTGAGCTTCTGGACCTAGACTTTTCTCTGTAAATGGTGACGTCTTTAGTCAGGGGAGTCTCTTCTCTGTAAAGATCCTCTCTACCCCTTCTGAAACTCTTGTAAAGTCTCTCGTCCCGTTTGGTAGCACTTGGCTTATCCTCTTTATATCTGTTTTCTTGGCTCTGATTGAACTTGTCTCGATACCTCTGAGACTCTTTTCCAAGATTCAGACTGCCCCCTCGACTATTGATGGGAATTGGATTGGAAGCTGATTCCTTGGGGCTTTGTGGATGAGTGTTAACATACTCAAGGACCTTTGTATGGTTGCTATTAGCGTCCTTGAAATATCTGTGTCTCCAGCTGGTGGGCTGGCACTCAGAGTCACTCAAGGCGCCTTGATCCTCGCGTCCACCACGATGGAGGAATCTCCGCGGCCTGTTCATCTTCGTTCGCGTTGGTGCAGGGACTGGACCACCGCCCTGTGAACCGTCCGAACAATAGCTCGAGGAATCGTCGCCAAAAGGACTCGGATTATTGGCAAGTGGTGATGCAGGTAGGTGGAACGGTGAAGACGGCAAAGTCAGCGGAGACGGAGGAAGATGAAGAGGAGAAGCCGGAAGAAGGTCGTTGAAAGACACTGGGGCTGGTCCAGTCGGCGATACATCGACGCAATTAAGATCCTTCATCTTTTGCTGCATAGAAATAACGTCGAGGACTTGAGGACCACTGATAACTACGCCTTCTCTATTCTGCCTCTTCCTTCTTCGGGATTTCAGCGATTCTACTCTCCTCAGAAAGGCCTTAGCGCTGTCCTTCAGACGCTCTGAACCAGTCCTTCGAAATCTTGGACTAAGATCATCCGCCAATGGCCCAGGGGGGAGACTCCCGTATTTTAATGTGTCCAGCATGGTATCGTCAGCTTCTTCGGCTTCTAGACGATCCTCTATTGAATCGTCCTCGTCCTCTGGCCTCGCGTTTTCGTCAGCGATTGCCTGAAGCTTTTCTACCGTTGCTTGGGTCACGTCACCGACGCGAGACCACCGCCTTGTCTTCTTTTCAAATGTCCAGTTCTCGCTCAAAGCGCACTGATTGTCTTCGTCGGAATCGTCGCCGCCCTGAAACATGAGGAAATTCGAAATTCAAATGTGAAGAAAAAACGTGATTTTCAAGTGAAAACGGAAAGGGAAAATTACGACCCTCTGGCGATCGGTAATTTTGACTTGAAAGGATATTTGTCCAGTTGAACAATTCGTTAAGGATATAATACAGATGCCCGTGGGATGTGGGAAGGTGACCCGATCCTTGAGTAGAATAGAGATCGAACTCGCGGAGGTCAATCCGAAACGGTAAATTGAGTATATAAGAAGAGTGGGAATCTTTAGTACAAGTTTGTGGTTTCAGTTGAGAAATTGACTGTCAAGAACGAGAATAAGGTAGCTGAGCGAAGTAAGTGGGACATTTAAATATAGTTTTCGTTGCGGAAACTGCATCGGTGGCAATGGGAGTTGGACCATTAAGGAGAGACCATTAGACGTATATACATATAAGAAATCCGGTGTAAAGAACCGGGCGAGATGCAATCCGTAAGAAGAATCCGGTGCAGGGTGTAAGATTCGAAAATAGCACCTACTATTCTAATAATATATACCGTGATTTAAAATTATAACATTCGGCAAGAACTCGATTACTTAACATATTAAAAGCCGGGTGTGTTTCGTTGACGCTTAATTTAAAACCCGAGGTTTCGAAAAGTATATATCTCGAAAAAGAATCCCTGCCTTCACCTACGTCACGGTAACCATTTACGAGAAGACTTTTTCAGGTCAACGCGGTTATAAATTTATTTGTTTCATTATTTTTGTTAGTTCATCTTTTTTCAATCTATATCGGATTCAGAACTCGATTATCTCGAACTAGATATGTGTTTATAGATTTCATAACGGATATATACAACGAGCATCTTTTCTTTTGATATTATGCAGATCTCTCTTTCTGTCAGCGTACCTTACCTAGATATAGCTTTAGGATATTGCTCAACGAACCTTAAAGCATGGATGATTTTTAAACGCTCACATCAGATCATCTCTATCTAACAAACAAAAGAACTAGTCCATATATACCTACGTCACATCCGTTCGTTCAACTCCAGCAAACATTATAAACCTCGTACTATGCACTACTACCTACTTTATAAAGTATAATTGTCAATGGCAAATTGCACCCACCCACGCCCTGATACCACAATTCATGACGCGAATCGATCAACGATTACAAACTAAGAATATGAAAAGGGAATCATTCTATTCTTTTTTTTTTTCTTTTTATCTTTACGAATACTCGTGCAGCTGCGAATAGTTGATCAAGAATGGCAGTAATTGTTCTAGATAAGTTTAACGTCGGAATAAGACTGAATCGTGGTGCCTTTTTCTATCTAGAGTAACCGAAGCCAGACCTTTAAGTGGTTTGTGCAGTCTCCAAATTTACTGTTCATAGAATCGAGGTTTTTCTTAAGTATCTGTCGGTTACGATGGAGACCAACGCGTCCTTTGAACTGTTGCAGTAAAGTATTTTTAGTTAACTAAAACACGAATACTGCAGCACACTTCTCGGAGTGCTCCACCACCACCTTCTCCGATCCTCACACTGTACCATTTTCTCTTTTTCCCTGCTTCTCTCGTTTAGTTTGAGATGATCCTATTTCGGGATGGATCACAAGCCCCCAGCGTTGGTTCTTGGCTGTGATGCGGGTCAAGCAACTTCAGCTGCCTTCAAAGACCTTTTAACCGTGACAACCCACACATCATACGTAACACATCACACACAATCAAATAGAGAATAAGAGGAGACACTCTCTTCGTCTCGTTAGGAAGTCTGACGTAATCTATATGTATATGTAGCAAGATTCGATTCCGTGTACTCCTCCTCATTGCAGTGGTCTGTACACATACTATCATTTCATTGTGCGATGCTCGGAGGGTATAATATATGGGTATGTTACACCAACTGGCAACGGGAAGTGTTGGGAAGTAAACGAGAGCCAGACGACGACGACAGAACGATAAGAACTTATTAGCCACCACGGAATGAGATTACTCTACTTGCAAATGCAGTTCTAACAAGTACCGTTATAGCTATCGTTGCAGACTGCAAACCTCTATACATATATATTCGCTTAGCATATTACATTATATGAAAAATAATTTACTGTCACGGTTACGTATTATAAATTCAGCATCAAAGGAATCGTGAATTTACTCCTAGTTACCCCTGTCTCCATGTGCGAATTTTTCTTTTTTATGTAGGTACCCAACAATGTTTTTACTCGTTTCTTGTTTTATTTCCAGAAATGAGAAACGACTTCAGCTTCAAAGAAAAATGGTGAATTTATATTTCCAGTTATTTGTGAAAATATTTAACTGTAGAGAACGATCTTCTGGGTTCGTCCTTTACTTATTTCTTTTGCTTTTGAGATGGGATTGATTCCAGTAATGATTAGAGACAGAAATATGTCGCAGGGATCTGTGGTCAGAGATCGCAATGTGAAATCTAGAGATCGTGGAAATTCCTTTATGACCGTTAGAATATTGAATAAATATGATCGGTATCCGCGTTCTAACTAGAAGTAACTAGGCACCTATACATATCCATCTTATACCGACAAGACGATGACGAGATATTGAATACCGGACTCGCCAGACTGCTTGGCACAGGTTTTAATTTAAGAAAAAAAAAGCTACGATTCGAAATCGAGAAATCTCTTCGAAGACTCGCGAGATCGTTAACGAGAAGCAGTTTTAAAACCGGCTGTAATACTCGACGGTAACTACACCTAATTGGTAGAAAATGAATAAAAATTGCAATTTTCTGTTCTTCGAAGAAAAAATAAAAATAAAAATAAAAAGACAGATTTGTATATGGAACAGTACAGAGTCTTGAAAAATTGTAGCGATAAGGAGAGTGTTATAAATAGCGATTTTTCGATAACGCAATATTTTTTCTTTCAAACTGGAATAAATTTTCTTCGAACAAACTATATATACAGTGGCGGGAAACGGCTGTTTCGACATACCGATATACCGGTATTTCTGCTTACAATATTAGCCAACTTTTTCCCCTAGTACGGAACCTGTTAACCTCAGATAGTCTTGTCTTTGGTTACGACTTAAAACTATTAAGAAATTCATGAGATATGCTGGCCATCAGAGTCTCTGATTTTCTGAAAAATAAAACCACCGCGAATTTCTGTTCAAATTAAAAAAAAAAAAGAAGCGACGAATCGATTGATTGCAGATTCAGCGATAAACTTTCGTCCTTTTTCACCGTTTCCTTTTCATCTATCGGTCCGTTTCTTTCTTGCTTTTCAAGAAGGACTTATACAACGTTTAGTCGAAGATAGTTTTTTCGAGTTAAAGTCATAAGCGCACCTTGATCTGACGTAAATACAGGTGGTGCAGCCGCGGCAAGGCATACCGCGAGCCGCGCTGTCTGCCGTTCCTGTCACACGGGGCTTCAACCTGTTGGCTGTTGGTAGTTTTACGTGCGTCTGCAAGATGCGTAATTACGAGGTTTGACGCAAAAGAGCCGGTGCCTGTGCTGGCTGGCGCGTGACGAATGGGTTGAAAAAGTAAACCTAGCCTTATATATTCCTCCTTGTATAGAGAGAGGAAGGAAGGCTCGGCAGCTGAAGTAAAACCGACGAGTAGCGATACGTACATCGCGAAAAACGAACGGCAAGAAATTTCTGCACCAGCGGCTGGTTTCGAGGTGGAAAAAAGGAATCGCTCGAGAATAATAAGAAGAAAGTTCGAATAAAATGAAAATGACGAAAAATTTTCAATCGATTAGGAAGTGGAAGAGATAGGGAGACCAATTCTCACTTCCGGTATGATATATCCTGATATGAAGGGAGACGGGCGTAGCGAGGCCTGATGCCGATGCATTTAACTTAAAACATACGTCAAAACCTTTTACGGGCATGAAAGTCGGAGGTCCCATACGATGATACCAGTAATCGTAATTGAATGAGAAAAAATAATTTCTTGGATCATTCGAATGAAGCCAGAGGCTATTTTCTACATTGAGAAAGCTCGTACGATTGAATAACTGATATAATTGACACAAAAAGTACCTATATCGATCAATCGTCTGTTCAATAACTATTCAACGATATACCGTGGACGTGTAGTAGGAAAGAAACGAAATGATACGAATATCTCGACTTCCGTGTTTCGAACAAAAACCTGACCTCCCAGTGTTAGATCTTTTTCCTGAATCGCGATCTTGATGGGTGATTTAGAGTCGAGAAATGCATATAATCAGCAGTAGACTACCCTGATCACGTGATAAGTTTGATTGGTATTCTACAAGCAGCTACAGAAGTCTCTTCATAAGAATAGCGAAAGACGTAGCTGCTTTCACCGAGTGCATAACAATGATCATGTTTTTAAACGTGTCATAAGACCCTTTACTCGATTGAATACCAATTAGTGTTAGACTCCAGTCAGGAGGAACGAACATGCTACGTTGCACATGAACCGTGACTCGAAAAGAGAACTTTCGTGGTTCGGGTGGTTTTCTTTCTATTGAACCTTTTAGGCTGCAGGATATAAGAATCCACGATTAGCCAGCCAGAGCCTCTTTCCGAGGCTTAGGGAAATTCCTTGAAATTTTTCGACCGGACCTTTACACGTCCGCTTCCTTTTAACGTTTAGAATCTTGCCTGTGGTATTTCTATTTAAGAGGGATTCTCAGAAAACTCTGAAAAACTTTGGACTTAAGGATTTTCGGCATACCGCGCGAAGTTTCCCTCCTTGAAGAACGTTTCCGCGATAAAAATGAGAAGAAGAAGAAATCGGTGATCAGACTGCGCACGGATGACGGAGAAATTGAACAAAGCTAAAAAGTTCGTTCCGGTGTAAATTGTACAAGAAATATGTTCCCGAATTAAAGAGACTTTTACCAAACTTTCAAATTTTTCTTTCTCGTATTCATTACCCATACTACTTCGCCTTACTGTATTCCGAGTTTTTGTTAATTGGGAAATTCGATCGTTCGAGGAACCGCAGGTTTCGATTAGTCGTATAATAAGTTTGGAGAATCGTTAGTCCACCTCTCGTCATTAATTCGACAAATTTCAAGGTTTAATTTAAAATATCTTTGCTCACCGGTTTGCTGTGGCTCGTCGTATGATGATGGTGCGAATGGTGGGTGTCCAGCTTCATATTAGCGCAGCGATTCAACGCGTGTAACCTTCGGAAAAGACTTTGGAGAGAATCTGTATCGAGGAAAGGGTGGTCCTTAGCTACTCCAGAAACCTCGATCGGAAACTGGTAATCTGTAACAAAAATGGGAAAACGGGGATCCGTTATAATCGTCGCTTCGCAGTATAGATCTCGCTTTGTTGTTATCGTAAATTCAAATCCTCTCTCCAGTGCCTATTCTCTACGGGGTTTATTATACAGCTATTTGAAAAGGCAGCGTCATCTCCGATTACGGATGTGATCTTCGAGAGACCAGCTAACTCGGTAGACAAGGAACGATATCTTTTGTCGACTTGCGCAACGCGCTCTGCGACCCAGATCTTGTGATCCAGATCTTGATCTATGATCTTGGTGGGCGAACCGTCGTGATCGAACTCCCATAGATCAGATCCTGGCTAAATTTGAATCTTTCATTTCCGCTTG
The DNA here is from genome assembly GCA_947538915.1 of Tenthredo distinguenda. Taxonomy (NCBI): domain Eukaryota; kingdom Metazoa; phylum Arthropoda; class Insecta; order Hymenoptera; family Tenthredinidae; genus Tenthredo; species Tenthredo distinguenda. Next base: position 3,500,687 of record OX384535.1, read on the forward strand.
TTCGTAGATCAAAATAAAAAATAAAATAAAAATTAAGAATAAACGATTTCAGAGCCTCGGCCAGTGACTGGGTAGATAATAATCCGCAAGATAATGAAGTTTACTCGGTCTAAGCTCGATCGTAACTAATAACTGTAGCCTAATCACATCAGGTTGATTGTCAATCTCCTTTAGCCGTATTAGCCAATACGAAAAGAGCTATTAAAGCTTTGCTTTCTCGACATTCTAATTAGGTTTCAGATACGAGCTGCTTTACTTCCTAGTCCGTTCGTCGGCTCAACGAATCAATTAGCACCGTCATTAGAGAAGCGTATTGAGAAGGCTGAGGCGCTGAATCGTAGAAAAACCCGATGAAGGATTTCTTCATAGGTGCAAAATGCCAAGAACGAACGAAAGAGATTCGTTTTTCGAGTAACTGCGTACTATAAATCGACTCTCTGGTCAAAAAACTGGGTAATTAGCAAAGCAGCGAGGTCCTGATAAAGAACGAAAAATCTCTTTCCAGACGTGCGATTAACGCAAGACGAATCGAGGAGATGATTTCAGTACGTCAAAGAGAACTCGGATGGGAATCGGGAACAAAGCGAATCGATAAATCTAGTTTCTTTGATCTAGTATTTAGTGCGAGTGAGTAGGTAATACCTACATGAGTAAACGCATACGTATATGCCGAATGATAGACGTCGCGAGTATCGTATTTATATCGTATTTATATCAAGTCTTGTGGTGGGCGCCCCGCAGGTTCAACTAGGTCAATTGGTTACTATTCATAGTTCCCTTCGATTATGTGCTTGACTTATGACTGGCAATTAACCGTGTGAGAAACCGAGACGTAAGTGTAGCGTATTTGGACATCTAAGAATGCCTAATTCGTCTTCGAACAAAAAAAAAAAAAAAAAATTTATCAATTTTAAACAGAACCCGTAACTTTCTTATATTTTCAACTTCGATCGCGATTATCTATATCCAAACCACTCGACACATGACCCTCCGAGATAAGCCCCGTATCTACATCTTTCCCCGACTAAAAGTGAGTTCAGCCCCTTTTCGTCTTTCCGTACAAATGTTCACCGGAATTTAGGAAAAACACGAAATAGACGAAAAATAAATGAGCGATAATTACACCCGGAGGATCAAGGTGACGTTTACGTAACGGCAACCGTCTCTTCCAAAGATTCTATTCTCTGTGACTCGGTGAAGTTTAAGTAGGCAGTCTCATCCTACGTTTTATTATCGAGTAGCGATCGTATGGAGGCTGTAAGGATGATATTACATATCCCGATATGGTCCGCCGATTTCGTCAATCGATACCTACACATAGCTACACATAGATCGAAAAGTAAGGATTGTGGGAATGGGACGAAGATGTGAATCTCTTCTTCACAGCTTATAGAACGTCTTATACAATTACCTCTCATTGTGACACCTTGACACCTTCGGCACATTCGTTTCTCTATTTTTGAAAACAGTATGTACGCAGATTTTCAGGCCTCCTTCAACGGTGCATAAGACCCGGTAATAGTTTCACGGTTATCTATCATAGTTCTGGATCGTGGTATTGCGGTATACTATTTGTTCATAAACGCGTAGATTCTCGAGAAGATATTACACGTTCGTTTGCGCTTATGCGCGACCAGGTAATCGTTAAACAAACACAGATATCTGAACCGTACACGTCCTCCTGTCAGTTAGGAAATAACACGATCCTTGATAGGTAAACGAACTTGTTAGATAGCTCGATGTTTGAGGTTTGAAATCGTGGAATATTCCACTTATCTATTCAACGGATTTTCCGTTCAAATTTTCGTAAACGATTCACTTTACGGTTCAAAATTTTCATTTACGAATTCGTCCACAGCTCTTTGTGTTCGGCTATACCAAACACGGTAAAATTGTTCAATTATTTTCTAGTATATTGATAACGACGAATGATTCACGTCACGATCTAATTTAACACGAATAATTTAATCGATCGATTATCAATCGTCTTATTTCTTTATTATCAATTATTGTTCACTTTCGCACGAATCACACTGCAAATTGTTTTTTTTTTCGTTTTTGTTTTTTGTTTTCTGCGGTATTCTTCGTTACGTATTCTGCGATGAAATGTTTCTAAACAATGACCATAAAAGTTCTAGATAACTTTTATCAAGCATACGAAGATAACTTCAAATACGACAAAGTTCATGCTTTAACAGTTTGCTTCGAACTAGCGATCGCCAGCTTGAGCGAGCGTAAATGAGGACTTTGTGAAACCGACTGAAAACTGGTGGGGGAAATAACCAGCTAACTTCGACGGTGGTGGGAGGAAAGTAGAAGCGAACCCAATGTGTGCACGTATCATCTACATATGTACGTATATACGTATCTATTTAATTATGTGTATCTATACGATAAGTATACAAGTATGCGTAGAGCGAGGGAAGAAATGTCGAGAAAGATGCGCGTTTTGCGAAATTTCTCCTTTTTTCCTTCGACGTTCGCAAGAAAAAAAAAAAAGTTAGGGTGAAAAAGGTGGGAGCCAAGGTGTAACGTATCCGAAAAATGTCTCAGGACTTTTCCCGCGGCGTGACAAAAATTCTGAGATTCTTTTTCATACGAGTGTAAGTGAAACTTCTGGAAACACAGCGATTGAATTTCGTCCCCGTTTAGTTTTCTTCGAATTTACTAAACGGAATCGTGGAGTATCTTGGGACTCCGAGCTGTTTCGTACCACGGGTGGATAATCCTTTCCAAGATCCCAGTCCGTCTGTCTTTTCGGTACGTAACTACGTACGTACGTAGGTAGGTATCCTACCCTGGCAGTGTTATTGGCAGAATACCAACAGATGTGTCAAAGACCTTTTCCTTTTGTTTTGGTCTTGGAAGATGCATGGTGGTGCAGTGGGTACGCCGTTATTTGGACAGAGTCCAGATAATCCATGGAAGGTTTATACCATAGTTGCAATTATTTACGATTAATCAAACCCCGGTGTTCTGTTAGATGTAACTGCGGTGTAAGTATAACTATAAGATAAAGCAATTTGGTACTTTGCCCAATTTTATCATACACCTAGGTAGATATAGGTAGGCAAGAATATATATTTAGATTATCTCGAGTTCGGTTTTAAAATTAAGTCATTTCTTCAACAAGGACGATATTATTTATTTATATCATTCTCTTATAGTTTGAGTATTGGTAACGCGAAAATATCACAAAACCTGTTGCACCATATACCCATATTATATTATCAATCCCACGCAATATTATACTACAGTTCGCATACATACATGTATAAATATATATATGCTACAATGATATTTAAATTTATTTACGGAACAACGCGAACGAATAAGAACGGTTTCTAATTTTCCAAATATTATTTATAGACATTTCCTCGGATATAGAAAGCAGTCGCGCCACCGATTGCCAGACTTATGGCCTCCAAATTCCCTATTTCACATATCGTCTGACCCACGCCAAACTTGTGATAATTGTCCACTCAATTATTTCTTGGCCCCGGTATAATTCGCGAAAAAAAACTCACCGTTCAGTTCTTTTTTATTTAAAAAAAAAAAAAAAAAAAGAAGGGATTTCGTAGTTTTTTCGTGGGGCGAATTACGAAATTACGAAATTTATCCCCAAATACGTAATTTCACGAACAATTTATAGTAGACAATAATTCATCACGGTAGAACTTTGGACGTAGAAATTAGTCATTTAGTCATCGGTCGACGGACGTCTCGTCTTATGTCCTCCCAGTATATTTAAACCGTTGGGGTTGAACGTTTTTTTCGTTTTCTTTCCCGGGTGGGGTCTTTTTTTTTTCAATATTTTTTTTATTGTTTTTTCTTACCGCTCAATGTCAGTGCTTTAAATAAACAGCGAAGTACAGTCGCGGAGCTTTCTTAGCCCACCGTATACTAATTCCCAGACTTACGAACCCGCCAGCATCTCTCCATCTCCTTCTATCGCAGCTCTTTGTTCTCTCGGTTTACCAGAAATCGGAAAATCTCAGCAACCAGAGTAAAATCATTCGTCATATATTATAAATGAAAATTTCGACTCGCACTGGGTTTTAGTTAACGGTGTCAATTCCACGCTGAACACGTACACGTAAATACGTGCTTCTTCTCATTGCTACCTACGTACCAGCGCAAGACGAAAATTATTCTCGTCGAGTCCCTATATAAATTAATAGTAGAAATTTCTCAGGAAAATTCTATTGCATATACACGACGATGCGTCACAAGTTTTACTCGAATAAATCTCAGCTCGAATCTTTGGGGCTAATTTGTACCGAAAAATGATCACTTTTTTAAACACAATTGAACTTTTGAGCTCAGAAAAATGAAGAGGGAGAAATTAGGGCTCTTGCCTTCGTGGGGTCGGTACCTACTTGTGCGTCTGTAATTATGAGTAAGACACTTTAAATTTTAGTTATAGTCTAGGATCTTGAGTCTAGACTTTAGACGCCTGGTACCTCGCAGCTACGTGGTGGGCTGCAGTACGACCACACGTGAATCGTACCTACCTACCTACGTGGTACTTAAGTAAGTCATGGATATACGGTTCCTCCGCATGCAGAGAGACTTGAAAATATACTTGACCTCGGTGAGTTTCCGAAGGTACGCGTGACGTCGAGACGTATTCGAGACTACGGGGATTTTAGCATCGATAGAATTGACGCCAAGGATTTTCTTCTTCTCATCTAGACGACCGATACCGCGTGGTAATTTGTTTGCCGTGAAACATCAAAAGGAAAAATCGTATTTTGAAGTTTAAAAAATTGATTGCGCGATTTCTATATTTACCTAAATCGACGAAAATATTTTTTTCGCTCGAGTCCAGGGGTTGGTATAACAACCCCAGTTCTCCCTCGTTGCAGGAAAAAGAGAAGCTGACTATCCGGGCGATTTAATTATTATTATTTATTATAAATTTTGGCTTTTTTCCACAAATAAACTGTTTTTCTTGTTACCCCACGTAAGCGGCGTCAAACCGTCTGCGGCAACGATAACTGGATGGAAGAAACGGGCTCTGTAATAAATTAACAAGACGTGTAAAGAGTCGTTTCTTTTTTTCAGTGGTTTTCGGAGTCAGTAAATATCCCCCTGGCGAATAAATCTTTGAAAAAAGGAACGCTAACCGATGACCTGGAGTGTCTGCGAGCGTTGAGAAAGACCTTTTATTTATTTGGCAGATTATTATTCCCATTTTTTATTTTTTTTCTCTACATTTTTTTTCACTCTCGTATTCTTTGGCCGTTGTTGATATATTTTCCCAAAAATTGTCACACCTGGTGTTGAGGGTATAAAAAAAATAATCAGGAAAATCGTATTTCGGAAAAACTGCACAGTTTTGGATCGGCATGCGGAAAATTATCTTCACGAATACGAGAGGAAGAAAATTTCGAGAAGAAATACTTCCGCTGATCATCGTGAAACTAGTTTTCTCGATACTGTTTCGACGAATTTTAAAATTTCTCGGACGTACGCTGACCGCTGGTGTATTCCTCGTTGACAAATAAATTGACACGTCGACAAAGTCCGCGATGTGTAAATTTATAAATATAAAGACGGCGGGGGAACGATTCGAGTTTCCGAGAAAAAAGAGAAAAAAATTTTTGATCTAGATTCAATTTATCTTTGAGAAGAAAAAAAATAAAATAAAAAATAAATCCGTACACTTGTCGATTATTTCAATCTCCGACGTCACTCGAGTCGGTTACACATCTGTTGGCGGTTTATACAATTTGACAAACTCTGGCCATGGCCTATTATCCAAAATCGCAGCCAAAAACCGTTCCTAAACACGAGAAGGTGGAATAAGAAAAATCGACGTTGCGGAACGGAGCCAGAGAGACTTGCTTAAACTTTTCGAAATAACCTCCAATGAAATTCAACCTCGTTCGTTAGCGATGCGAAACTCCCTTGTTTGCACTCGCAATTATTATTATAAAGTGTGCAGTAAAAATTTTACGCAGTTGCGAGGGTATATCTTCCGCTTATACTTTAAAGTCAAAAAGATGAAGAGCTGGAGCCGGAGAAACGTTGCCAAAAAAAATAACTCCGAATAATCACCGCGATATTTATTGCTCCTTATTTTCAAATTATTCATTTTTTTTTCTTTTTTTTCTATCTATTTTTTCATAAACACATAGCCATGTATTTCCGACTGAAAAAAAAAAAAAAAAAATTAGTCGAATAAATAACCGCAACATTTGTATATATATTTCAAAACGGCTGATATCGACGTTTACCTAAAAAATCCTAAACTAGCGAAGCCTAAAACCGATCAGATATCGCTTATCTAAAAATGTATCGCGGCTAACAGGAATATCTTATCATCTGCGCTAGACTCATTGATAAATCCTAAATGGTATAAGTTAATAATAACGAATGCAATGCGGAATACAGTCATCGGTTAGCAATAATAACGAATGTCGCCGGAAACGCGGATGCAAAATGATAAAAATGATCATTTTGCGGAAGCGAATCGATGTTTTTTTTTTCTTTTTCATTTTTAGGTAAGATTGAGCGAGTCGGAATACAAAATAAGTGCGAAACTTTGTTACGCAATTCCTTGAATTGATGATATTCAACCGTATAGCGATGATAAAACTTGATCGAGGTCTTCCAAAAATAGGGTTTCAGGTATACCTACACCCCACCCATTAACGTATAGGTATATATTTCCGGAAATCTTAGCTGCTGCAGGGACAACCTTCACCTAAATAAATGACGAAACTAAACTGTATCGCGGATGTAATTCCTACGCTGGATACGATTTCACAATCTTTTAGAATAACTGATTCGAATTTACGACACGTGGTTCAGGGTTTGGTATAAAACGTGTGTCTGTCGATCTAAATCCAACTTTATAGACGGACGGATAAATTTCTCCGATCTAATTTTCATCGGCTCGGTGCGATCCGAGGAAAGTACCGGTTTTTGGCGAAAAAATCACTTTTCCTCGTTTCAAAGAATCTTTATACGTTTTCGGGAATTCTGGAAAGATAGAAATTGTCCAACGAACTCGACGGAGAATCTCGGAAACGGCGGGACGAAAGAATATGAATTTTCCGGTAAATGTAGAAGGAAACGAAAAGTGGCTTGAAAAATCATTTCGTTTTCACGTCAATTCTTTTACCTAGAAACTGTAAGATATTCCATACACGTACACAAATAGAGTCGATGAAATATTCCGTCCACCGCATCGACTGCAAACGCAACAGACATCTTCGTCTAGTGTAAGACTGTATCATTTGTAGAAGCAATTCTCTGTCCCTTGGCAATGTTCCCGGTATAAATTTCGCCCTGCAGGTGTATACATTTGTACATACACCTATACGGGATGCGTGGTGTCAAAGAGACTCGTGACACGTCAATTGCCAATCGTAGATACGCGTCAGTCGTTCAGAGACAGACGAACGGACAAACGTGACGTCTCGTGAACAACAAATGGCGTCATTTATTGCTAATAATATAATTTTAGCAAAGATCATGTGATCTTTTTTTTTTTTAATTATTTTTTTTCTCTTTGTAATTATCTAAGACACCACGAAGTTATCGATTGAAGCAGATAAAACGGGTTTTCCGGGGGCATGGACTTTCGGTGTCTCGAGCTGTCCGCATTTCCGACCTTTCAGAATTTTAATTCTCCTAGAATCGAACGTTTCCGAAAATTGGAAATCGTCTAAAACTAATTCGGAACTTTGTCCCGGCCCCATAATGATAAACTATTATTCAAGTTTGTGAGAAACTTTCACTTCGGTAGATATATATATATATATATGTATGTACAATATGAACTATTCTTGTACCGTAAATTATCTGATATATAGAGTGCAGTCGTTACGATCCTGCAAGCTGTGTGCGGTTATAGTTAGCGTTATACACAGAGACCGGGATAGGATATCATGAATTTCGAATAACTTATTATATTTATAAACCCTGCTTATTTTACGGCGTTAATAAAAATCTAGAAAACTGGTTTAATTGACGGGATCGAAGATCTAAACTGGCGTGTTAATACGGGATAAACGAACCGCGAGTTGACACGGTGTGACGCAAATAATGTTACATATTTCTGGTGTCCGTTCACCGACGTAAAATATGACTCATATTATACCTATATCTATATATGTACATATATAAAATATCTACACGGATCCGCAATTTAATTTTCTTCGATAATTCTTATGTCAGAAAGATCGGGACAGAGTGCGAACACCTTAGCTGAAAATTGATGAAAATGAATTTTTTTCTTCCCTAATAAACCTATGTACGCAATCTTGTATAAACTCTCTTTTATTCTATTTTCCTCGATTAAATGTATAGGAATGAGGCTAACTACATATTTTATAGATAAGTAGGTATGTGTAGGTATAAGAAAAAAAGGAAAAAGAAAGAAAATCTTTCGATCGAAAGATCCCTTATCTTATATACATATGGAGACGAGGGCCTATCGCATTCCCATTCAAATTTCATACGATGAGAATCCCTTTTTACATTTATATACTATAAAAGGGGAATCCGAGACTTTGACATTTTTAACCCGCATCTATACTCGTCGTATTTTTATGCGTACATATAGGTACCGCGATAAGTGATTTATAAATCATATGCATACAGACATGTATACGTACAACAAGTTTGTACAAATTGGTCGATAATATCGTGAAGGATTTTTCGGGAAGTGAAAAACACATGACACGACGAGATTCTTTCTTCTTTTCTTTTTTTTTTATCATTTTGAATAATTTATCAAAGTCCTCGTTAACGTTACGTAAGCATCGAGTCTTTCTCGTTTCTTTCAATTCGCAGTTATTACATAACATCGCGGATGACACTTCGTGCGGCTATGAGACGATTATTGTTCATTCCGTATTTCGAATTTTTTATTTCAATTTCAATTTCTTTTATTTTCGTTTTACCAAGACACGCGGTCCTCCACGTCGAATAAGGAGATATTACAACGTCAGCGGTAGACATACGAATGATCGTACGAAGAATTCTTATTCCTTATAGAGAAATATTTACAAAAACACGCATTGTAGTCTCTATATAATATACAGACTATCAAAAATCAAAAAGAAGAGAAAAAAACGACAAAAAAAGAAAAAGAAAATGGAGTTTCGAAAATTATACAAAATTGACCGACGGCCAATGTATACGTAGATGAGTTTTCCTTTTTTTGTTTTCAACGAGTAGATATTATACACAGATATAGAGGTAGGTATATGGTTACAGAATTTAAAATGACCGTGAGAGTTGATAAGATGTTAAATAATGGAATATAATAATTCCACGACACCTTTGGATATGAGTATACATACATATAGGTAGTATATTTACTGACTGTCAATTTACCTTCGTACATCTGAGCGTACTGCGGGAATCCAGCTGCTCTCAACCATTTGCAAGCCTCCTGTGCTTCGATCTCTGCAAAAAGTAAAGAAAGAAAAAAATAAGACACGTGGAATTAATCAATTAATTAATTAGTTAATCAAGCAAATAAATAAATTGTAATGTTTTTTGTTTTTTTGTAGAAAATTAAATATTATATTTGTGCAGATAATGTTTGATACATCGATGTTGCAGAGAGGCTGCTGTATCTATTCTTAGAGCAGGACTCTGAATCTGACTAGATCATATTAATATTGTGAGCGTATATATATTTATATATTTATATAAGTGTGAAGTGAGATGTGCATCGAATTAATCTTCATTAGGCAAAACAGCGGTAGAAAGTCTTCGATTTTCTCATTCATATATTAGAAACTTGATATAATAATTATATTATCTCTACATATTATCGCGTACATATTCACCTATTATATGGTTTGAATAGTTTATGAAGAATATAGAAGAATAAAATGAAAAATAAAATAGTTTCATTTTTTTCAAAATTTATTTCTATTCACCGAATGCGCCTTTATACAGAAGAATAAAGAGAAGATGAACAGAGCGAGAGAGAGAGTGGAAATAAAAAGGTGAAAAAATTCGATCTGATATCCTTTAATGAATCCTCTTGAACATCGGTCTAGTTGACGTTCTCCTTTTGTCTCGCCTCCACCCTGTCCCTATTTCTATTCTCATACCCCGTGCACGAGTAGATGATGTAGGAAATGATAATAATACGATTCTCACGCGTTTATCTGGCTTTAGGCTGATCGTCTTAATTTATATACCAAAAAGATCAGGCCTTTCGGTCCGCTTTTGGCCCATCGCATAGTCCGGGTCTACCGAATCCGATGAATAAAAGAACCCCCGAGTCTCCCGAAAAACCAGAGGCTTATAATTTTGAAAACAGAAAAAAAAGCCATCGATTCCAAACGATGAAAAAATAGGGGGAAAAAAAAATGAAGGAAATCAGGACTCCAGATATTCTCTGGATTCTTTTGAGTAATAATTAAGATTAAAAAATTGATAATAAAATTGAATTTAAATACAATATGAGCTGTTTAAATAAAATATTATCTATAATCTAAGATCGGTATTAGCACCGTAGGGTAATAAATACTTTCGCTCAAAGTTCATCATCCTTTACTCTATAGAAATTATAAACTCTAGTGTCGTCGACTAGAGCTGGTTTTCTAAGATAATAATGATTGCCATGCGGTAGGTCGAGGTCTGGGCGCTATGTGTATATGACGTGTCCGCTTTTACTGTAAGGCCAGCTCTGAGGTACACGTAGATTTAAATACATACATTATATACGTAAATGGACGACCCCAGATTTCGAGAGTGTCGATTATAGACGAGAGGAGTAAGAAAACAAACGACTAAATTTGAAAAAAAGAAAAAGAAAAAAAAAAGAAAGAAAAAACGGTCTATTTCAGTGTTTATGAAATAACAATAATCCATGACCTACTCAAACGTAATGCAATGGCAATTCTCGCCTTCCTATATGGAGGCCGAAATAATATTATTACGTAATTAAACTCGTCGTCGAGGTATATTATTGCAAATTGTTCGCGAATTATTTATACGAGGTGGCAAAAGCAACGGCGGATATAAAAAAAAAAAAACACCCACAGTTTTTGAGGAAATTCGTAAAACTGTGGGTGCATATGATGTAAGAGATGAAAGGAAAAAAAAAAGAAATTTTTTTGTTTTCTCTTTTGGTTTTTTTTTTTTTGAAATTGGATAAACGGCGCAACGACGAACCGTAAACAATAGATAATGTCTTTTATTATATGTATGGGTACGGGCCTACGCCTACGCAACGTCCCTGTAATACGGGTATACCTAAAATTTGAATATTTAAATACGCCGAGTCAAGGGCCTAAAAATTGATATGCAGATTGGCGAGATAGGGCCATGGTCTCGAGGCTATGTAAATCAAGCTTTGCCCTTAAGTGGCCGAAATTAGGCTCCGATTCATCCCCGCTACGAAACGAACTCGAGAGAGTGAAGAAAGGAAGAGAAGAGAAGAAAAAAATGAAAATATAAAAAAAATAATATAAAAAATATGACAAAGAGTTTCGGCGTGAAAATCGATGTCAATCTCTCTTTCTCTTTACTTTCTCCTCCTCCGTCTTCTTTTTCTTCTCCGTCTTTTTGTATACAGTGAATAAAAAAAAAAAAAAAATTTCTCGAGTTCGATGGTGTTCGAGCGCGGGTGTATCATAATGGGATAAAATATCCTTATATGGGGTATCAGGCAATAGAACCTATCTCGCAGACTCACCGACAAACACTTACATATATGCCTAGAGATGTAGCGTACCTAGGTACCCCTTGGACGGAGTAAATATACAGAAAAAGAAAGACGAAGGAATAGAAGAAAAAAAAAATAAGAAAAAAAAAACCAAAAACCAAAAAGTATCCAGATGGAACAACCCTATGGTGTAAAGGTTTTAACTACATTCCTATATGCACTGGCTTTCGCATACGTAGAAGAGCCTAGAACATATCAAACGCGATGATATATCATCGGCGTGTAGGTGTGTTGTTTAAAAATGATATTTTGTCAAAGATCTGGAAAAGATCGTGGAAATATTAACGATGATGATTAAAGGCGACGAAATTTATCGACGAGTTCTTCATTATAGCTATGAGATCGCGATTCTTATAGGTTTTCCGCAGTTCTCTAATTAATCGATGTTTCTTCTGATCTAGAACTCCGTTTTACTGTATCTAATTATAAGTGATGTCCTAGTTTTCTGAACAGCTCTATCATTTCTCTCTCACACATACATATATATATATATATATATATATATATATATATATATACCATATGTGAGGGGAATATAAGTTGGAAAAAAAAAATCTTTATCTCTGTGTATACGGAGAAAAATATGATGAATATAATTAGTCTACGATTATTATCTAGTCGTAAGAACTATTCCCGGAATCTGAGCTTATCAATGCATCTATCCATCTATATATCTACCTTGTTATCCTAAGTCTTTGACAAGTATAGGTATACAAAGAATTTGTTGAAAAAATGTAAAATTACGATGTGTATCTGTATTCCGAAAAGCTTGATAATATATCACGTGCGTATATCATAGATTTGTGAAAAAGTGAATCATTGTTCCCTGTATAATAAACGATTGTTAAAATCGTATTGAAAAATCGTTCATTATTTCTATTTTTATTTTTTTTCGTTCGTATTTTTCTGTGTTCTTTATTCTCAAACAGAGAATAAGGGGTGGACAGGTAGGTATAGAGTCTGTGAGCCTGTCAACTACAGACAGAAGGGTCATCCTCCTCTTCTTCTTCTTCTTCTTAGACGCAAGAAGAGATATACCGCGCCCACATCTTACCGAGATGTGAGAACCTGATTTATAATTTTGGAAGAGGTATCATCTATCTATCTGACCCAAAGTTAAGGCAAGGCAACATGAATTTACCCAACGCTAACGACTCAGGAGCTGCTTTTTAGAACTGTGACGAAAGTATCATTTCAGAAACGTTGAAAACTAAAAAACTCTTACAGCGGACTTTCGAAGTATATCGAATGAAGATTGAATTGACATCATATATGGCGAAAAAAAAGGGAAAGAAAAAAAAGTAAAAATACAAGTGACCACCTTGGAGAGTGGAATAAAACCCTCGTCAATTGACACATATGTATATGCAGAGTTTAAAGCAACCCTATACGATGAGCGAGGGCACGTGCGTATGTACCTTACCTACCTATCTACTATGAGGTGTAATGTTACAGAGTAGGAAGCGCACGTGGTGACCTTCTGTTACGTGGAAAGATTGATCCGTTTAAAAAAAAAAAAAAAATTACGAAGAAAGGATAGGGAAGAATTTTTTTTTCCTTTTAAATACTGTTTTTGTTTTCAAAACCGAAACTACGATGGTTAAGTGTATATATTTTTTTCTTTTGAATTGGCAGAAGACGCGTTTTGACAAATGCCATATTTGGCGAAGTGAAAAAAGACAACGAAAACGGGGAAAGAAAAAAAAAAACAAAAAATAAAATAAGAATGAGAATAAGAAAATAAGAACAAAATCTCTGGTTTGATCTTCAATGCCAAAGCCACAACTCGACGGGGAGCCATGAGCAAAATTGTCGTCTCACGCTGTGAGCGGCTATTCAATCTGTGCAATTTTCAACCATAGGCGTGTCGTTTGTCAACGTTATACTCGCTTGCTTGCTTCCTCGCTCGCTCGCTCGCTCGCTCGCTTTGCCTCGCCTCGCTTCCCTGGGCAAGGGATGCTGTTGAATATTTAGAAGGACCGTGTTGTAGGTATATAGTAGAACCAACGACCCATCCCATCTCCCACGAAACAAGTTTCTAATATCATACACCTACATATACATCCATATACCTTTATATTGTCGTGAGAAAATTTTACCCAATTTTCTTTTTTTTTACAAAAAAAAAGTAGAACCGTTTTTAATTTTTTTTTTTTAATTTTTTTTTTTTAAATTTATCTATTCATATCGGTATTGTTTAGCGCATAATTTCTTCACGTTGAGGATTTATGTATACGATACAGGGGGAAGAGTGAGAATTGGCGAAGGATCGAGAGATATGTGAAACCGTAGCTGTAGCGGGGTGAAATAATTTGTGTTATAAAACCGTTATGAAGTAATGTGTATCTCCTCGTTTGGTTAGAAGAGATAATCTAGGCTAGCGATCAATTAAATGTTAAAATAAAATAAGTCAATTAAAAATAAAGAATAATAATTAACTTCATGTCGGCACGCAATGCAATGGTGGGTATAGACGTAGTTACAGCTATAGACATCACGCAACTCGTTTCGCATTCCGCTGCATTCGCGTTGCAACTGTACGAGTTGAATAATAATAAAAAATAAATGGAAAAAAAAGGACGAACGAAATGAAATGATAGAAAAGTAAAATAAAATAGAAAAAGAAAGAATAAGAAATGAAAAAGAACTGAATACACAGAATAAGAAGAAGCAGAAGCGGAAATGCAGCTACTAGATATAGCTACCTGCACCGGGTACTCTCTCGGAGAAATATTGATGAGCCTTACGGGGATTAGAAAAAGAATGAAAAAATAATTGCAGATAAAAGGAATAGAGAAGAGAGAAGGAAAATAAATTCCCGCGAATTATTTTGCTCTTGCTTTATCGCCTCTGCAGACCATTCGAGTTATTCACACTCGAATTATTCCCTCGCAGAAAATTAATTTGTCTTTTTCGTTTTTTTTTTAGGATTTCGAAAAAATCGTGTGAAGAGACTGAGCACCTCGCGAGGATGGGAGAGTGTCGTTACAGATATTGCAGATTTGATCGGAATAGTTATGAATTGAAAATAGTTATAATAATTATAAATTGGAAATTTATAATCTACGGATACAACAGCGAAACCCTTTGACGTTAATTCGATAGAAAATAATCTCCTCCTCGTTGGCATAGCATCAGGGCTATATATGACTCGATATTTGCGAAACTCCCACGCACCCAGCCGTATTAGCCAGAAATTATCGCTAATTCAATCGTTGCCAATCGGGTGCGGGAAATGCAGCGAAATCCAATATACCCGAGCAAATATTAAAAGGGTTGGCTAACAGGATCTATCCAGCTTTATATAATTTGCAAAAATTCGCAAATTTTTTCCCCCTCCGAAAAAAAAAGAGAAACAGAATGTTCACCTCTTAATTACCGCTCCACAGCTGCGGTGGCGACGTATTCATAATTGATTGATTAACAAGTGCGATAAAATAAATCCACACGCTGTAATTTATTTTCTTATTTATTTATTTATTTATTTATTTATTTGTTTGTTTGTTTGTTTATTTATTTATTTATATATCGTTGGAACTAGATATACGATATGGAGAAATAAGATCAAGTCAATATGCCGGTTGAAGAAGAGAAGAAAAAGGTGTCGATGCAAATACCAACCGCGTTGAATAAATTATAAGTAATTAAGTTCATTAGCAGACCGAGCAACATATCTTACACGACTACCTACCTCTACTACCGGGTTCTCAGTTGCGTGCTCTACGCGTATTCAAATGAGATTCTCCCTATCCTCTTTCCGTCCCAGCTAGATATCGAAGAGCAATAAGTCTATAACCGAGTATACGATATTCCGTATGTTGCATATCGGGAAATCTGTGCGAACGAATCGATCCTCGATCAATTCCGAAGTGAATCACGCGAAAAAGGGTCGGATGAAAATAAATTCGAGAGGAAAAAGAGAGAAAAAAAAAGAACAGCTTGTATTTTTGAGGTAACGCCTCACTTTGAAAAAAAAAAAAAGAAAAAAAATTCAAAAGTTTAATTTTCGCCGACATCGTGGCCTTTTAAACCTCGTTCTGTAACACATCGTCGAAAAATCTGATATTCCCTGGGATTATTAAAACCCGAGGCTATTGCCTACGGCCGTTCTGTCACGTAGGCAGATCTCCGCTTTCCATGGTGGATTTCGATGATATCCGCATACCTTTCTAAAATCAGCTGCTCCGGCTATTCGAAAGAAAAAAGAACGAGAAGAACACGAAATTTAGGGAATCGTTCTTTCTTCTTCTACTTCGTTTTCTTTTTTTTTTCTCCTTTTTTATTCTATAATTTATGCGGACCAAAGACTTCGCAACTGTTGCCCTGATCCAATTAACGAAAAAAAAATATATATATGGGTCATATCCTGTATACAATAGATAAATATATATAAGTTATTATAAATATAGTTATATACACGTCTTCCTGTTTTTTTTTTTTCTTTCTTTTTTTTCCTACCGCTATCCCAATAAACGTCGATGACCCAAAATCCATTAAATACAACCGAGCTGCACCAGAAGGAAAGGAAAAATTTATAGACCTATATTTATAATACACGTATACTGGATAAGAATTATATATATATATATATATATAAATATACTCTATGACGTAGATGTGGTACGAGTATCTATTTTTTTTTCCTTATAATAATTCTTCCAGCAGATCATCTTCTACCCGGAAAAAAAAGATTTCATGCCACTTGAATATCGCTTAATGAAAAGTAGCGGAAAACCGGAGCGCATATGGTCCAAAATACTAGGAAGTCTTATTATTCTTCTAATCCCTTAGGGTAATAAATTGCAAGAATAACATTTCACGCCATCCGAGTGGATTGTGGTATAAAACTATACATCGATTAATTAGAAACTTGATATTTTTTTTCACGAGGTAACGTCGCAGGGTGTTGATTATAGAGTAAACAATTAGGCGGATTAAAGAGAGGAAAAAGATACCGAAAATTTGGAAAAAATATAAGTTAATGACAAAGATGAGTCAGATGATGTGGAGGGGATCGGTTCGGGTTGAAGTTCCGAATTTCGAAAGTCCCGGACGATCGAAATTCAGAATTTCGACATCACCGAGTCACAGGTTTCGGAAAGGGTGTTTCCCCGTAAAGTCTACGTAACCGATTCCAAAAACTTTGAAACGAAGAGCATCGGAGGTTCAAATTTCCGAAAGCTGAAGATCCGAAAGGCCAGAACTCCGAGACTTGAAATTCACGGACGTATTCATTCGGTGTTCGATAACTCGGGCTGTATCGATCGTATCGAAACCGATAAGTGGTCAAATTAATCGTCTCGAGACGAACTTTTCGGAAAAAAAGTTTCAAAATTCTATCAATTCTTTATGTCATCGAATTTATCGATTGAAGTAGATAAAATGGGTTCCCGTAAAGAGGGTCGCGATCAGAATGAACTATTTCTTGTCTTCCCATCCTGACAAATGGACCGAAATTTTCGGATCTGTTTGGCAAAAAAAAAGGAAAAAAAAAATGAATTAACATCGATTTCGAGGTGATACTTTGCTCCGGTCTCCCTTGCGGTATACGTACGATACGACGACAATGGTGAGATCTCTTTGTTCCAACGGAAGCTGCAGTGTGTATGCCTTATATCTATATCTAGATATACCTATATATGCCGATTAAAATTTAAACGAGTTTAATGTATTAAATTTCATACGCGCGCAGTCAACGATGCGTCAAATTTAATCAGTCGACAAATACATGTCGAAGTATAATAGCTATATACATATATACATATATGTGTATAATTATTACTAAATAAATTATTATTTAGACCACCCGCAGAACAGACACACCCTTATATTTCTCCTGTGATATAATCGTTACTGTGTAAATAATTATTTTAATAAAAAGTAAAAAAAATATATATATATGTATGGATAGAAGATGTAGAATTGAGACGGGTGGTGGTTTCAAAGGGTTAAGAATAACTCCGGACTTCGGGCAACCTCCGGGTTTCTATATTTGTTTCGGAACACTTTACGATCGGTTTACGTTATACGGTTATATTAGAGATGTAGGAATAAAAAGGTGGGAAATACCTATGATCTAGATATATGTATATGTGTGCAACACCAACGGACCTGCAATGATCGACTTAACGAGAGTTAACTTCCTTCTGATCTCTCCAAAGTATTTCGTAGAACTTTTTACTCCAAAGAAAATATTTCCTCTGTCTATATATATATAGAAGTTCGAGTGAAAATTTAGCTACATCAATTTTTATCTATAGATCGTTGCTTGAGTATTTTTTTTTTTTTTATCATTTTCTGAATTGATTGCGAAAATTTCGAAATGTGTAATAATTTCGCGAAAAGAAAATATAAATTTTGCGAGGGAAGATAAAAACGGTTTATTTATTTATACGTTATAAAATTGATATTCTTTCTTTGCCTCTATTTATATATATTTATATAACCTATATAGGTATATAGTGGCCTGTGATAAATGTTGCGTAAAACTTTCAAAGGGGTTGAATAATGTCCGCTTCGATGAGGGTTCGTACGTTATTTTCAACTTTTTTTTCGGGTTTTTGTTTTTACTTTTTATATGGCTACATACCGAAATTGATTTTGATTTGAACAAAATAGGAAAAGGCAAAATAAAAAAGGAAAAAATAAAAACTACAAAGCTCCCATGTATCCTGCAATCGGTATAATATCCTAAATAAAAATAAAAATGAAAATGTACAAAATCGGACATATGTATGCTGCAGTTGAAAAATTCTTTCTCACTTCGTTCTAGCTAACTGGTTACTGATATAATATTCCGAGATTTGAGTAAATTTGAAAGAAATTTTAAGAATAAGATGCAAAGATTTGATAAAGAAATTTATATATAGGTAAATATTTTTGCGACAAAGGTTGGGAAGGTGGTAGAGTAGATCCCTCCCTATGTTATAACATATAACACGCGCTTGGTTACCTCTATCTTCGGTTCTTTAGCTATTGACCTATTGAAAATCAATCAAGCCTTTAGCTCCAACGTACAAAGCATAAGAGCCACAGCAATAGCATTAGCAATAGCAAGAGCAGCGGCAAGAGCAACGGCAAGAGCAAGAGCGAGAGCAACGGCGGGAGAAGCAAAAGCAGCGCGATAGGGTTCTGGTCATCGTTACACGCCTCATTGCACATCGGTCTCTGTAGCCTCTAGGCTCTCGTTAGATATATATTAACACGGCTTTTCCCCGAAGAAATTAATTACGGTGGTCTGATAATCGGGGATGGTATAGAAAATACCGACGCCTGTATATACGTATATATACATAATAACGTAGGCACACGCGTTACATACACGTAGTCGCGGTACATAATTTTTATTCTGGTTTTCAAGGTATTTCGCGCGTATAGAAAATTCTATAAATATAAGAAATTTTTTTTTTTTTTTTTTAAATAGATAAAAGAGAGAGAGAGAGAAAACGGTGTGAGATCGAATATGTATACCTAATTTGGTGTATAATTTACACTAATGAAAATTTAGAGATTTTTCGCGTTGGTTTACGTGAAGAAAAAGAAAAAAAAAACAGAAATTAACCGAGGATATATTTTTCGGCAAATGACTATACATATATATGCGGCAATAAATCGAGTGGAGTAACGGCTCGTAAACACGAACGAAAAATCAACAAACAATCAAAGTTTACTCTTTCCTGTCTACCGAATCTCTTCTTGCAGTCGATTTCTGTGTACATAATATAGTTATACCCAAAAGTACCTAGTGTGCAGTAAAGGAAGAAAATATAAGCCCCGAGAATTCGGTGAGTAAAGATTCTTTGCTTTCGCGTGTCAATACGGCGAACGAAAAATGTGCGAATTCGTGAATTCGTGAATTCGTTTGCTGCAGACATTTCTTACACATGCATCACATCAGTTCCTTCTCTTTTTTTTTCCCCCAACACTCGTCTGTTTGCAGAAAAAATAAATAAATAAAAAAAATACGCATCTTCCAGGAGTTTCCGCGATTCGCGCAGAACTTGAAATTATTATTTTTTTTAAATTTTAATGACATTTTTCTTTCTAATTATTCTGACGTAATTTATTCCAGATTACGTCCACTATAGCTTCTAACATACATGGAATAGAAAATTAGACACTGTGTTTCGCTTTTTTTTGTATCAAAATTTGGAAACAAACAAAAAATACAGAACCGTGTGCACCATATTTCGTCTATGACGTCAAGCGGGGTAAAATGCTTCGTACTTTGTATTTTTTCGATATAGTTTTTTGTTTTTTTGTTCGTATTCTTTTTTTTCTTGTTCCTCATCGAGTAGGTATATTTTCCCAACGATGCATAAAGCCCATTTATAACCGCGAGGCTTATTATTTCTGTTAGGAAATCTATTTCGGTGTGAAAATTCGAGTCAAATGTATATTTGACCATTATTGTTTCCTCGTTTAGTATTAAAAATCATCTCATTTACGCGTCAATGAAACCAAATTCTATATCAGAGATACTGATCACATCTGGCTCCTAATTTAATACCATTAACATGAAAATTCTCCTCCCCTGTAATTCTTTTTTATTTTTGTCATCGTCAAAAGATTGAAATGATATTTCATTCTACGTAAATCTATTTTTCACCTTCCCGATGAAAATGTGAGAAAGAGAGAAGAAAAAAAAAATGAAAAAAAAAAAACTGAAATAAACGAAAATAAAAATGGGGTCTTGGGTGTGGGAGAGATCTTTTTTTTCGTTTTTTTTTCTTTTAATTTCTTTTTTTTTTTTGTCGTATTTCTCAGTTCTCAATCGTTTTCACACGTCATTTGATAGTGAGTATTTCCAGCTCTTGTGAGAAATTTTGACTTGACGTTTCGACGAGTCTTCCGAGTCTCTTTCGAGAGTTTATTTATACACACGGTAAGTATACTTGTGTACGTGTGTATAATACCTATAATACTTACGGGTATAATCGCACGACTAACATAAAACGCGACGCGTATATATTCCACATAACATATTTTAGTATACATATACCAAAAATTCAGTTTTTCTCAGTTTTCTTTCTCTCTCTCTCTCTCTATCTCTCTCTTCCTTTCCCTCTCCTCCTTTCCTCCAAATGACATGTTTGCATTGGTAATGGATGCCTCGACGTCTTTTTCTCCCACACACCCACACACGCGCGCACGCACGCATACATATACATATGAATACATACACACGGCTACATCTGACCAACCAACTCTTTTACCAGAACAGACCATGGGAATTGATCTTTATTATCGTGTGAAAGTAGCGATTATTTTTATTTTATTTTTTATTCCTTCCCCACTCCCACCAATCGGCGATTCTTACACCGTTTACGCGGAAATTATCTCTCGAAGAGAAAAGGGGAGAAGAAAAGAAAAAAAGAAAAAAAAACGGGTGCCTGAAATTTGTGAAAGAAAGAAATGAATCCAATATTGAAGAACTGCAGGAGCTGATTTTGGACAGATTCTGTTAAATTCCAAAAAAAATATGAACTAACCTTTAAACCGTTCGGAAATATCGAAAGGCGACGTATACGTACATGTGAATGGGGAAAATTGTTAATATATGAATGATTAGTGGAGATCGAAATTTTCTGGGTGTTAATAGATGCATAATGCGTCTTTTACATGGGTGCAGGTGCATAATTTGAGCAAGTGGTATAGCTTCGAGTTTAAAATAGCTTCAGATGCGTCAGGTCGTCGACCCAAGACTACGCGTCTGACGTCATTGTGACGCAGGATACATGCATCGAAGTTCGAACTCCGTCGTAACGAAAGGCGAAAATTATTTCAGCTTTTACAATAGCGCGCAATTAGCAAGGAATCGGAATAACAACAATAAGAAGAAGAACAATAAGAACAAGAAGAAGACAATAAGCGTTACCCAGCGATCCTCTTGTCTTGATTTATTCATTCAGTTCTTTTTATTTTTATTTCTTATTTCTTTCGTTTTTTTCATACTTTTTACGAGTAACGAAATCGTTTTCGACGCCTACGTACAGGTGTGGGGCGTATCAGGACTCGTGGCGAGAATAATTAGCACGCGGTTAATTAGCGAAACGTAAAAGATAAGAAGTTCGAGCCTAGACGCGTGTACACCGGGTCTAGAAATCCGCCCTTTATCACGAGTTCATTACTGATTCATTCGTTATTCAAATTTAATCAAAACCCCAGCGCCGATTTCGACTATAGCCAACTGATTGCAAACTCTCTGAATCAGCTTTTAAATAGTTCGCACGTACATAGACTTTCCCTTATTCCGTAGCTCCGTATCATTGATCAAATTTTTTTTTCCTAACGGAGAAATCGTTAATCAATCAAATTTTCATCCCAACTATAATTAATCATTCAGTCTCCGCGTGCGATCGAAAAAAAAAACAAAAAAAGGATGAAAAAACAAGAAAATCTTCGCCGTGTTGCGAATTCGTAGAAGAAAACTATCCAGAATGCAAAAAAGGAGAATGAGATGAACAAGTAGGCAGTAACTAGTTACCCACGAGTTGAAACGATCTTAGAATATGAATGCAATGATTTGTGCCCCTTGGGGTCGTCGCTTCAGGAACGAACGCACGTTTATACGTATATGTAAATTAATATTTATACATAATAGGTTAGTATTTGTTAGTAAAACTCGCAAGCTATACGAGCCTAGGACAACCGTTTGAGTATATACGGTACTGCAGAGCGTGGTGGGTATATGAGATACGGAAAACATGAGCTGTTTATCAAATGGGGTGCGACAGCGTGAAGATATTTGTCGGGATCTTTGAGTCCCTTTTCGAAACCGACTAGAGAACCTCTCACAATCAGTCTTTAGGTCCTTCTTTGAGAAAACCCGAGATCTCCTTCTCCTTCTTCTTCTCCTTTTTCTTTTTCTTTTTCTTGGCCTCGTCCATAGACCACGACGACCTTGTCTGGTACGCAGGTAGAATGACCAGGGGATATTTTTCCTCCGGGCTATTAAAATTCCTAGCTTCAATTTATGCGTCAACCTCATCCTTCTTCGCTTCACCTCCTCACGAGTAGAGTTCATAGCTACGCGTGTACTCGGATAAGGGTGATAATGCGTCGGTCAAATTTCTCCCCCAAATAATTACGTTGTTTCATTTTTTCGCCTCGATTTTATCCTCTCAAAACTCTGTCACTGTGCTATAAATATCGATGGCTGTGGATAGAAGTGATACCCAGAGATAAGAGAAGCCAAAAAATGAAAATGAAAATGAAGTAACGGGGAAAATTATCCGTGAATAGTATAAGAAGCGGGGTTTTTAATCCGTCAAGATTTCTATACGACGTTGAGAAATCGCTGGGTCATGGGTCAAATATATCCTGGAGCAACGATCAACCGAGACTCATTGAAAATTAGAGACAGGGTTTAAATTCCTGCCAGTCTGAAGAGATATGAGACGGACACAGAGAATTCTTTTCTGTTCATCTTCTCGAATGAAGATAACCGAATTGTTCGGTACAAGTTATCCGCAATATGGATCCGGTTTGATCTCTCGTTCCGTTTCCTTGGCGTTATAGTGTTTTCATACTTTGTCAGAATTTCATGTACCGAGAAGGATCGAGATTCAAGATTTTTCAGCTGCGCCGAAGATCCCCTCATTGTCAGTAACGCGTCTTGGTCGTTCGCTAGTTAAATCCAATGCGTAAAACTAATGCGAGTCGGGACTTTCCCGTGCATCTTGGTCAACCCGGGATGATCGCACAGCATCCCTGGGTAAATTTCACTTCCGAGAACTCCGAAGCTAAGGCCAGAGATAGAATTCGAACAGGCTTGTCGGGTAACTGAACCCGACAGAAGACCAGCAGTCATATACTGCATACATATACGCGTGGAATAGTTGAATCGCATTTAAACCATCTCGGAAGTTGAATGGGCTTCAATTTTCGGGTTTAAAAATTAATAATAATTAATGACGAGGGAGGAATGAGGAGAGAGAGTCTTTCCAAGGATCGTGCCAGAGATCGTAAAGTAGTAAGATAATATTGTTCTGTCTTGTCTCGTACGATAGAATCGGGTTGTTAACTATTATGCGTTGAATAACAAAGTATGTAACAGATGAGATACTACAATGCATTTCTATTCAGAAGTCAACTCACTTAACCCTCGCTAACCAAAGTTCACCATCTCTATACGGTATCCTACAATGATTATGTAGGATCGTATGAACCTCGTGGCACGACTCCTCGTACTCGCGGACGATACATCATACAAATCCAATTACGTACACGAGGGTTTTATTGGCAACGGAAAATTTAGGATCCGCATGTATTATCGATACACGCGATAGTAGTTACGGGAAAAATTAGGAATCTGAATTCGTCGATTTGGGATAGAGATGATCGGGAAGACTCGGACCTCTCGCGGTTCGAACCTTCTTAATTCAATCCGAATCCCTCCGATCACCCAGAGTTTATTGATTCCAATTAAATCGCAAGATATACCCTCGGCTATAAGCGTCCTCGAATAATCGACAACTTCTCAACGCAGCTTGTGAAAATTCACGAGCAATTATCAGGGCAGAAAATATTCGCTGTTGAAAAAAATCAATTTTTCTCACCCTTTTTCGTTCGCGATAAGAGACGGAATTAGCTTACGACCGTTAAAACGAGTGAAGTGCACAAACGCATGTTTCTTTCTCTTCCTTTCTCAATACAATCTACGACAGGGATGCTGCGGGAGTTTCTCTGATCCATCATCCACGCCTATTTGTATCCTAGGTGAAGATCATTTCTCATCTTTTAGTGGCCGTGAGAGTCAATCAATCGACGGATCTCTACGAGGATCACGATTTTTAAAGACCAGGTTGAGCTGGGTTTCAATTTTCGGATCAGGGCTGGAGGATATCCTCCGAATTTTATTTGAGAACCGAATTCGCAGCCGAGAAAATAAAATTTTCTGTGTCCAAATTGGCTTCTTCCTATTTCATGTTCCACCGATCTTTGAATTTCTAGATAAAAGTAAGAAGGTAAGTACCTGGAGTAGTCTAGTCTAGTCTGGTCTGGTCTAGTCTAGTCTGGCAAAGTATAGCAGAGTATATGTAATGTTTATTTATGAGGCATATAAAGTCTGAAGTGCAATGCATAATGTGCATAGAAAATTACTGTCTGCAGTTAGGTAGGTAGGTAGGTATAGCCCGCATGTCACCCCGGGACAAGACTCCGTTAGTTGACACTGAACAGCACTGACATACATTTTCATTTGCCGAGTCATTCGAAGAAGATTAAAATTTATGGATTGATCGTTAGTGCATAGATATATAGGTGGGTATATTTATACGGGTCAGTGTCAAAGAATAATGATTACCTCCAGCCGACAAACTCTTATCACTTCTTCATTTCGTTTCCTTTCCTTTCAAAGATATATGAGAAACTATATATTAGGTGGAAAAATTACTCATACAGGGGCCGAATTTGAATATGACCGATTCTTCGAAAAACTTGGAAACGAAGAGCACCGGAGATTGAAAATTCCGAAAGCCAAAAATCCGAAAGGCCAAGACTCCGAGGGTTGAAAATCACATTGACGATCACATACAAATTTGTGTTGTTGTTTTTTTCAGATTTTTCGGTAAAATTAAACGGAAGAAAAAATTGAAAGTTTGGATACTCGGAAAATGAAGAAAGTAAGAAACTGAGACTGAGTTCCTTAATTCAGAGAATTTCGTCAGAATTCTAACGTGCTAATCTTTTCAAATGAAACGATGCAAAGTATTGAGTCAATACGTCTGTCGTCTATTTACTCGGTAATTGGAGGTGGCTGACTCTGTTGACTTTGATTCAGCCCTCTCGAGTACTAGAGTCGAGTGACAAGGTACATACATATATGTATATATATATATGAAGAAAATCGTCATCACCGTTATTTAAACAATATAAAAGAGTGTCTAGTTACACCGGGTATTTATATAGAAAGTAGCTAATTCGAATTTTCCGAAAATTTAATGGCGTTCTGAAGAGCGATTGAAAAATTCTGTAAAATTCGATGAACGAAGGGGGTTATAAAAATTGGGAATAAAATGCCTAAGGAAATGAATAATTTGAAATTATTTCTTTAAAATTATCTAATAATTTCGTAAAATTAATTCATAACCGAAAAGAAAGAGTTTCGAATCACTCCCGCTTCTCATCGCAGCCGCAGCCTCCTGCTGCAGGTAGGTAGGTAGGTAGATACGTATGCATGAAGACGCGAACAAACGTGCAATTAAGTTAAACATATAATCCGTCCGATTACCGTAATCTCTGGTCAAGACCTTCGACGGACCTCATACCGTACTGGAAGGTGAGATCGAAAGAGATTTCCCAAGATTTTACTTCAGCTTCCCCTCCGTGCTTGTTAAGGGTATTATAAGGATCAAATAAGCCACACCTCGAGCAGATCCCTGTTTCACGTTGAGGAAAAATGATACCTTTTTTTTCACCCGCAAGAAAAATCGGACGTAATGACGTCGTTTTTTTTAATTTTTTAGGAATTTCAGTTGTTTGTAGAAAATTAGAAGTCATATTTATCATCGTAGAAGCAGAGGTTGGAATCTATAGTGACACGAATGTCAAATCTTACGAATCGTTGAAATTATCGAAAGTCGTATTTCGATCGGAACGAAAGAAATCGATGAATAATAAAGAACGTACCTATTAAATAATAATTCCGAGCTTGAGAATGACATTTTTCTGAAGTTTAAGAAAGACAAAAGCGTGAGACTAATGTGTTTACGGGTTTTCCTGTGACTCAGATCCCTAAGATCTAAAATAAATAAATAAAACTAAAACCTATAGTGTTGGTAGGTGACTAACTCGAATAAGGCAACGTATTGTTGGCATTAACGACCTGGCCCACAGAACCGGATTATTAAACAGAGAATTTTAGAAACTAGTCCTAATCGTACAACAACTCGTATGCATACACATAATATATATATATATGTGTGTGTGTACTTGGTACCTACGTTTTACGGGAGTTTATTCGAGTTCGTATCACAGGAAGCTGCTAAGTGGATGACGTTATGAGACTGGAAATTGTTTCTCGTTTAAAAGTAAAAATCTGGTAATAACAGCCTTTGAATATACGAGCTAGCCGGAGTTCTTCTCAGGTGCACATTTACCAATGTATTAGTCTATTATATACCCATACCGCACCTATACATGGATATAATATTTAACATTTTTACAAGTATGCAACACGTCAACTACTCCGTACACGTATAATAATAGCCTACAAAAGTAGTTAAATTTCATTACCCATAAGATATTTTAAATTCGTTTTATAGATATACATATATATATATATTATCTATTTCGCGATCGTTAAACGTTGCACCGTTCCAGTAAGTGAAATCAAAAATTTCTATGATAATTTATGTATCAATTAATCAGTCAATTATTTTTCTTGTTTCTCTAAGATTACTTGATTCGTGTATGTGAGGTAGTCAAGGTTTTTCGATTCTTTAGGAAAGTAGGAAAAGAAAAGAGAAAAAAAAAGAAGAAATTCTGTTGAACTTCGATCTCGAAATAAATGAATAAACTAAGACGGTTGTATTTTGAATTTCGAATTTTTTTCATGCGATCACAGACGAAATTTGGAACAGTTTAAAGCCTTTGTGTATTTGTATCGGTTGAGAACGGTGTAAGGTAACTAAAACACGGTATATATGTACATATACAGTATAACGTGAACAATAGCTGATTATTGTTGATAATTTACGCCCCAGTTAAGGCAATGCCCTCGTAGCGCAATGCCACACCCGCGTAACTACTCGTCTCTTCGCAAAGCATCGCTGGTCGATTCGTTAACGAAGCATAAATTAGTCCCTCGTTAAATTACGGTAGAGATATGGAGCGAAGAGCGAAAGAATATTATAACAAAAAAAAAGAAGGAAAAAGAAAAAAAATCTTGTACGACGATTTTATATCTCATCTTCTTTCTCTCTTTTTTTTTTTCTTTTTCTTCAATTAGCTATACATTATGAGTCTAATTTATTAACCGACTCAATTTAGTACAACAGTCATTAGACAACCTGAATAATTAAAATTTGAATTTCCTTTTCGCGAGTGGGCGTTATATGCTTCGAATTAGGCGGGTCATATTTTGAGGGTAGATTCCTCGCGAAATTCTGAGACTAAATTTCCTTTGCCAAAAATTCGTGAGTCCAATAGTTTCCGAGATACGAAATATCTTGGTCAAACGATCGTGGAACTCATATAGGTGACACAGACTGGGCTGACAATGAGTTTAGGTTGAGCGGTGCCCAGTCTATGCGACCTACACGCTCTGCGATTGGTCAAGATCTTCCGTAACTCGGAAAGTATCCGTCCCTCGAATTTTCTGTAAAGGAAATTTAGTCTTAGATTTTCGCGGAGAATCTATCCTCGAGATATGGCCAGCTGAACCTGAAGCACCCTGTATACTCATTTTTTTTTAAGAATGGGGAAACAAGCCCTTCCATTCTATTATATACTATACGAGAATCTATAAATATGTATATACGTATGTGTATGATAATAATTAAATTGCATTTTGATTAGCTACGAACACATGTGTTAAAGCTTTGCGAACCTCTTCATCTCGTCTCGGGGGAACTTCTCAGTCCTTTATAGTTACCCTGCTACGAGATCAAGCGGGCTTCATGAACTCACGATCAGCACCACGCACGCACGTACAATACGCGCGTTGTTCGTCGCATTCCAAAGGCACACGCATACTTAGTTTATGAGTCGAGTTACGTCTGCGAGTAGGTAGTGCATACATACATATACCTATATACACATACGAGAGAGAAAGAGAGAGAGAGAGAGAGCGAAAAAAATCTATACGAATATATGCATAGTTTATAAAAAAAGAAAAGAAAAAAGAGACACGAACATTGATTCGTCTTTTTCGCTGTCATTTTTATTTTTAAATTTCTTGTATAGAATGAAATTCAAAATTCTTGGAATACTTCGAGGTATACTATTTGAATATTCGATGAATGTTTACTATATTTTTTGTTTTTATAGAAGATTGGTAAATTGTTATAGAAAAC
The DNA here is from genome assembly GCA_947538915.1 of Tenthredo distinguenda. Lineage (NCBI taxonomy): Eukaryota > Metazoa > Arthropoda > Insecta > Hymenoptera > Tenthredinidae > Tenthredo > Tenthredo distinguenda. The sequence continues at coordinate 3,529,412 of OX384535.1, forward strand.
GAACAAAGCCAAGCTTCCGGATATGTCATTTAATTTTTAGTCGTTTTTTCGAAGAAAAATCAAATAAAAACTTGTAACCCTGGTATCACCGTTTCTATATCTATAATGGCAATACCGAACGATCGTTCAAACATCTGTCCTTCGGCTTTAGAGTAAATAATTTTGAATTCAAAGAGAAAGAAAGAAAAAAAAAAAAACGATTCAACAATATGATTTTGTCTGAGATATAATGAATGGAATTTGAATACACCTATACTACAAACTTTGATAAAAGTAACTATAATAATTAAACGGTAGACACTTTGTGGTAATTATACCTACATACTGCACATAGGTATGGATCTTTGAATAGAAATTTAAATATTTTTCATCCGAGTGGGAGTCTCGAGTTTCGAACGAATATGAGTGTTTTAATTATCATTATCATTATCAATAACTTCTCCGATATTCAATTATAATCATTGACACTGGTTCGCAATTGGCGACGAAGAAATAATACAGAATATAAGTCTGTAGGAATTTATGAACTACATTATGTATTTAGAATTTTTATACAATAATTAATTCAGTCTAGATACTCATGCATACGCGAAGTTTAAAAAAGAATATGTGTATGCATAGGTATATGAGGAGATAGAGATGGAAATTTCGTTTTTATTTTCCTCCGCAATTCCCTATTCGCAATTCGCAATTCGCAATTCTAGAAATGTTTTTTTCATGACATATTCGATGTATACTACGTACTACCTTATGTCAGATCGAAAAAGTTCTACGATATTAAATCCCGCGACTCGTCTCGTAGGCATGGTATACCCCTGTACGTAATACAGAAACATCTGCGCTGAAAAATAAAGTGACGAATTTTTCCAAAGAAATTTCACCGGTATATCCCTGTCTGTATCTATGTACGGACCTCCTCTCGATTTTCGATTATATACGGAACCATTCGAGGCAGTTGTTTCCACTTTTACCGGAAGTAAAGCTACTCGTATATGGCAGAGAGAACGGGTTGTGGATGTGTGTATATCAGATGGATTTACAAAATAAATACATACACGCTCGTGCGGTTTAAAACGGTTTACGGAACAGCTGTCCTGAAATCACCTGGTCCCGTTTAAACCGACGATTGAATATTGCTTATCGATCTTTGAATCCGATATACCGGCGAAGGCAGAGGAGGAGCGAGGGAAATATTCGAAAAATCTCTGAGATCGATGAGATTTTTAAATAAATGTGAAACTATTGAATTAATCAATCGAATACGTTGCACCGAGCGATGATAATTAATCGCGAGAGTGCAGGGGACTAATGCAACGACGTTAATCATACCGCGGAGGAGATAAAGTGAAATGATGGAATCGATCATTCGGGAAGACGTCGTAGAATCAATTTAGCAATATCGTATAATATAGGTAGATCATCTCTACGGATGAATGATTCGAAAATAATTAAACGTTGCTATGTAAATAAACCGATCTGAGAGACTTTGGAAGAGGAAATTTTTTCCTTTTTTTTTTAGATACTTTTATTCGTTCCCCGAGAGGTAATACCGATGGATATGTTAATAAACTTATGAAATATGGATCCTCTATAACAAATAATCTTGACCTACACTCATAGAGGAGAGTAATTTATTAAATAAGTGAGGAAGAAAATTTAGACACGTTTTTTCTTCATTCAATAGAAACAAAAATGTATAAGATATTCTTTAGAATCTATATAAACTAGCTGTGAGAGCGATGATTCTGTTTATCTGAAGGCACCCAGACGTATAGAGAAGAAGAAAATACACTATATAATTGTTTAGTTTGAAATTTCTAAGAAGTCTAAACGGCAATGTAATTTCCGATTTCTGTTAAAGATTCTTTATGATATATTCCCAGAATTTATCCACCTATAATACATCATCCGTGTCGTTTGTTAAATTGTTTCAAACATTTACCCCGATTTAGAAACAACAGACTCTAAACACCATTAGGTCATTTCTATACCATCGGAATTGAGAAATATATACCACATATCTGTATGTAAATATAATGAAACTTTCGTGCAACTAACCAGACAATTTACCCGCTCAACGATCTTTACCCTAGATATTATACCCGTGTGTATGTATATCAAGTTTGGTATAGAAGAGCTATCAAGTTTGTTTCTAGTATCTTGAAAGTTCTGGTCTGATATCGTTGTATGTTGCCTACCTGCAGTATTTGGTATCACTTTTTTCTGTAAGCGTCTATAGAAGTTCGTGTCGGACTTCTAATTTTAATAAAATGAAAAAATAATTGATAAGTAAACATGTTCTATGTGTAAACGACATAAGAATTCGTTAAAGAATAATGTTATGTAAAGTCACCCGATATGATATAATGTCCGATTCAATAAGGTGTAAAAATGAATACCTATCTATCTACCTACTACATCGTGAAATTTGACCGGTGTAGAGAGAAAAAAAAAAGAAAAAAAAAATCGGCATAACTAGAATGAGGAGGAGGCAACAGGCATCGTTGATTGAAACGTGTCAAGTTACAATACCGATCACCGATCAGTGTGTATTGGGTAACCGCGAAGATCTCGAAGCGGGCGAACATGACGTCGTGTAATTTAATTAACACGGGTGAAAAATGACGCGAATAAAAATGAGAAGCCGATTATTATCGATAAATAAAAAACAATCATCTACGGTCTTCATTTTCTCGGTAAATTTCGATGAAACGCGTAACGAGGTCCGACATCGAATAGAATTGAACTTTAATTACTAGCCTGTCGATTAAGATAGAAGAAAAAAAATTTCTTTCGGTATGAAAAATATACCAATGTCCTTTTTTTGAAAGAGTGAGATTTTGGAAAGACGTTTCGTCGCATAGTGCCACTAGATGGCAGACTTGGACAGTAGCGGTGCATCCTAGATATCTGCAATTCGATTCACATCTGAGTAAGAGGTGTTGCCTACGTGCGGGCTCTAGTTCGTGGTATAATACGCGAGTTTGAAAATGAATTAGAGGTTGATTGAATTCCTTGCTTTTATTTGTTTATTTGAATTTTTCAAAGGTTCTTTACAGCTATTGAACTCGTTATCAGAGATTTTATATTGGCGATTCGAAAGTAAACGTTAAAAAGAAATTGGTTTTGAAAGGTAAAATGAATTTCTATTTAGTTTAATAATTTTAACTAACAAAAGAAACTCATTTATTTTCGCGGTTTATTCAAGCTAAGACCATCAACGTTTAAAACCACGATACATAGTATATATTTACTCGGTTTAAGGGACGGGGGAAAATCAGAGAGAAAAATATAAAATTATTGTATCATGGTATATAGAAATAAAAGTTCGGCGTTAAAGGCTTGTGAATATAATATACAATCTCGAAACGGTCTTGTACTTTTAATGACTGTTTTCAGTTGCTTTAGGGAATAAAAATGAAAAATGAATAATATAATATAACGAAATATAACGAAATGAAATAAGATAAAGACAATTACAGGAGAAATTGAATGCCGGGAATTCAATCACGGTTATTTTATTGTCAAGTAAACTAGGTACCTGACATTCTGACGCAATCAGAAATGAAATTAAACGTCGAATATTATTTATCGAATGTATGTATCAATACGCTCTCTCTCTATTTCGCTTTGAGTATTTTGTAAATTAATTCCTCTTACGAACGCGAGGTTATATCTACCTGTATTTATCAACTAGTTATAGGTAGTTCAACGTGAAATATAAATTGCCATCCAATTAAACGGATATTCAATATTTAACGATGAAGGCTCACCGAATTCAATATAACGTCTAAAATTACGGATCAAAAAATTTATGTGAAACGATACAATCTTTTAAACAAGAATTTTCGAAGAAATGAAAATTTAAAAAAATAAGAAGAAGAAACTGAATTTTGAGATACTCGAAACCCGGTGAAAATTTTTTTTCGAACAATTCCCAATTCGGAATCCTGGATTTCTCGCTCACCTCTAACGACACGAAACGTAGGTATACGTACACGTCGATGTGGTTCGAACAGTGTTTAACCATTTCAGAAAGTTAGAAAACCATTCGCTAGTATGTTAGCCACCTGTCAGTACCAATCGTGTACCTAAATCAAATGATTTTACCTCGTAATTAACAGCGGAATGTAATTTACCTCTACTGTAAATGAGTTGCAGCCAAGATTCGATTTACCGAATAAATAACATCCACCGTTGAGAAACAAATCAACGCGTGTAAAATAAATGATTAAAAAACCAAAAAATATCGTTATTCGTTATTTTGTTTAAATTTCGAGTATTTTTTTTTTTTTTTAAAACGTTAGTGAATATACATGTGTACCTGGTCCTAAATATTGTTATCTACTTTGATGAGAAGTCAAAGATGGCGATCTTAGGAGGCTGGATATTGAAGTGATTGAATCATAAAATAAGGGGCTCCATATAAGGCAGTCAAATTGGTTGTAGCTATTAAAGAATGGTTTTATTCGAGACGTTACGAATATCAAACGGTCTTGATTTTGACATAGAAACTTTATTGCGGACTGACATGTTGAAGAGAGATAAGAGATCAATGATTCATAATAAGAATCGAAATGAACTAGACAAGTTGAATTAAAAAGTAGATTAAAAACGATCGAGGATAGCGCAGGGTGGTAATTAGTCAGACTTGGATCGGGGCGATTCCGCTAAAATAAATAAAATAAACTCCACGGTTTATATCACGTGTGAGAAGAGCTGAGGCAAAGGTAAAAATTTATTCCCATGACGATGAATCGCACTTTTTTTTCTTTCTCATTCTCTTTCATTGTTTCATTCGCGTCATTTGAGATTTTCGCAGAAATTTTAGCATACGTGTTGAGTTTCGTTTCTTCCCACATCGGGCTAACGGTGGCTGTAATTAACCTAAGGCACAATAATAGACGCTGTGAACTTTCTAAAAAAAAAAAAAAACGAATAAAATTTGTTACAACGGCATCAATATTTTAATCCAAAAGCTGTCCACCTGGTTTTTATTTTTACAGATTCTAGACATTTTTTATATCACGGAAAATAAATTGGGCACTTCGCTAAGCTCGTTATTCGTGGATTATGGGGCGAATTTTTTTTCCATCGGACAATCTTTTTGGTCAGCGAACGAAAGAAAGTAAGAAGAAAGATAACGGCGAATCGGGATGTATGAAAATAACTGGATACACCGTTTAGAAAAGACATATTAAAAGCTACGTGTGCTTAAGTATGAAAAGTTCAGAGTTCAAGTTCAGAATAAAAATCCTCAACAATACCGCCTATCGTAGTCGTTGATGCTGCCTTTATTATGCTATAGAAAAATAAATCGTGCTATACTATCTATAAGCCACGTATACACGCGTATACAAACCTACGTTTATTGCATACACACGTAGGTGTAAATCGTCCAATTATTATCCTTGCCGAAAAGGTCGGAGAGAAAGAGATAGATCGACATTATATATATATATGGCTATAAAAAATGACAAATTTATTTTCTTTCACACACGATTCTTCGGTTATTTATCCTACTTTCAGCGTAAGAAATTGTAAACCGAATTGTTTAGCTCTTTGGGTACGACTGTGAGGGGTAGTAACACCCACGTTCGCATACGTATGCGCGTGCATACATTGTGGCTTCCGTAAGCTCGTGCTTGAAAGGAGTAAGTGAGAAATAAAGAAAGAAAGAAAGAAAGAAGAAAGTGAGTAGTCGTGTGTATAGATATATCGCGAAAATACGAAGCAAAGTTGTATAGTGTAAATTTATTTAGAGAAGTTTAAGAGCTTATAATAGATGGAAATATAAACTGTGCGATGGTGCAGCAGCAGCAGCAGCAGCGGCAGCAGCGGCAGCAGAAAGTCTTTGCATATCGTGTCCCTCTTTCGTACGACCGATACCTACTCCGCACGCATCAGAATTCGAGAATATATATATACGAAGCGAAAATTTCGTCTGTAGAATTGTTTGCTTGTTTGTATAGAGAAACGTGCCTTTTGGTTGCCACTAAGTAGTCCTTGGCTTAGCTATATCGATACTGTCGAAACTGACCAAACGACTCAGGGTTTATTTTAGAAATCACGTATGTGCGGACCAATTAGTGTAAGTGCCGTTTTATACGGCGAGGGAAAACACACGAGATTACGCGATTGAATAAAATCAAAGATACCACACCGCGACGGGGAATATTTTCCGCGTAAAATACCAAATTTCACCATATATTTTTTTCCTTTTTTTTTTAAGTTTACAATTCGAAAATTAGGATTCTTAATTTTATAACAGGGAATTAAATATTTTCCCAGACTCCTAATCCTCGAGGAGAATATGTCTATTAATATTTTGTTGTTTTTTTTCCTATTTTTTTCAGAAAGAAAAATCAGTCTTGATCTGGATCCGATCCGATCCGATCTGACGCTGCTGCTGCTTTCAATCAAACTTTGATTGAATTCAGAATTGCGAAGATTGAGTGGATCTGCCAATCGGGAAACCCGATAGGAATAAAAAGATGGATATAAGAAGATTCGACGAGTATCGTATATAATATTTATAAAATAATATATCGCGTTTAATTATTTGTACCTAATTTTCTTTACGATCATTCATTTGAAATTATCGATGAACGGACGGAGGAAGTTTTTTTTTTTTCTTCCTTCTGCTCTTTGAAATAAAATTTCTCTATACCGTATTATATACTAAGAATTGTGCTGTAAATAAAACTAAAATTCATTCCCCCGCAAATCGAGGTGCTATATTTAATCCACGGCCAATGCGAGAGAGAGTGTCTGACGCGTGGTGCTATACAAAAGTATAGACCTATTAATTTCGTAAATCCCAAGTCCTGGACGGCGCCAGCCTCCAGGAATGTAAAACATAACCCATAAAGCATGCCTATGGCTTGCAGGCCCGATATGTTTATAATCGGTACTCCTTCCATCCACCTTATATACCCTAAAACCGTATTTTCATAACAGAACGTAATCGTTATCGTAATTTAAACTCTTGCCGCTGCAGAAACGAGCTTTTGATTGATTGTCGTAATTAAAACAGTCGTAACGGAATTCAAAAAATGAAATTTCGTAGGTATTGGGAAATTTAATGGGAAAAGAAAGGGTTGATTTCTCGAAAGAATCGTCATCCGTTAATATTTTTTTTTTTCCTTTCTGTCTTTCTATTTTCCTTCTTTCATTCGTATCGAAGAGAAATTCGTAAGCTCGGATCAATGACTCTCTCTACTCTCACTCCTATGCCAATAACTCCAGCAGAATTGATTAACTCGCAATTCGTAACAGACGCTGTTTACTCGACCCAATGTCAATTAGGTTCAAAGCCATTCTGTGAGGCTCTATATGTGTACAATAAGCTACGTGATGTCGCGGTAAACCTTTTCGATGCAGCGAAAGAGAGAGAGAAAAAAAATAGTACATAGATAAATACATATACCTATGATACATGTGAGTATAATATATTTGCGAAGGAATGAAACCTAATTTCCGATCTCTCCGTCGATTTTATTTCATTTTTTTTCCCGTATGCCACATTATACACATATAGCGAAAATTCTAGAGAACAGAAACGCGCGAATAGTGAACAGTAAATCATCTCTTTTTTTTTTTTTATTTTGTATAAAGTATAAATCGCGATGTGTGGGATGTACGTACATTGTGTCTCATTGGTTGAATGAAGCCAATAGTTTTCAATTAAATTGACGAAAGATGAAACCGTGGACCGGTAAATGAACAAGGAGATAGAAAAAGATGTGAAAAAAATAATTGTATAAAAGCGTCGTTGAATGCAGTTCTTCGGAATCTATACGTGTGTAGCACATAAACGAGAAGTATTGAATGGAACGAATGAAAACGTGTTACCCTGTTTTGTCTATTGTCAATATCGAGTAGATTCGTTTTTTCTTTTTTATTTCTGTTATAAAAGAAATAGTTAAAATGTGGAATACGAGAGGAAAAATAAAAATAAAATCTAGCCCAGTTCGCACGTATACGTAAAGCTCTGATGAGGGGTTGAGATAAAATACCGAAGCAGATTTTCGTTACCCTGTAAATGAGGAAAAAGCGCAAATAAATTAATAAAATTTCAGTGGTTGAGCTCGTCGGGACGTGAGACGCGGTCAGGAAGGGTAGATAGACAGGGCACTAAATCCACTATCGCTGGTACACGTGTAGGTATATACGTATAGGTATGACGGGGTTGAAAGTGAAAAAGTTTAGCCGAAAACGATTCGAAATTGGTTTCTCGCTCGGGTAAAAGGCGAAACACGTACCCGTCTCTGCCGTTCGTCTATGAAAAACGGATAAACTAATTCGAATCAGGTGAAATAAGAGCAGTGGGGTGGCGAGAAGGTTGCAGGAATCGCGTGAACCTTTCGAAAGCGACGAGATATCTGCACTGTTGAGAAATTTGAGAGGACGTGTTCTTTTCTTTTTCTCTCTTTTTTAAAAAGAAAAAAGAATGAAGCAATTCGTCAAAATATTGAGCGACAGATACTTGAGATGGTTGATGCTCGAAAAGTATCGGGATTGAAAAGCTGAATTTTGTATCTCGTACTTTTATTTAATATCGAGATTTTGATTGCTTGAAAGGTCGCCGTCTGTTTCTTCGTTTTTCTGATCTTAAAACTCAAAGCCAAACTTGTACCTGTATGAATATAGAAATCAAGATAAATGTAATAAGGACGAACGTGCGGAGTGTGCATATGCAAAGGAAAGATCGAATCGAACGACGAGGAGCACTTTCCTCAATCTTAGAAAATCTCGACTCCGTTTTTTCGATGTATGTATGTACTATGTCACGGTACGGAACGGGAGGAAAAATTTTACGCGGCGTTAGAAAAAATCTTTTTACACTAACGACTATATACCTACCGCGCGTAATATTCGATTAACGTTTGGTTCGTCGCAAGTAAAGAAAAACTTCGATTAATAACGAATTGAATAAATAAATTGAAAACGAAAACTAGATCAAGTTTTCGAATTCGATTGAACAGATATGTACGCGCTAGACTCGTAAATCATCCCGTTCAAAGCTATGTTTTTTTTTTTTTTTTTAATCACAAAATCCACACCTCCAACTGAATCGCCCGTAATTCTTTTACGGACGGATGTATTCTCTGCGAAAAACTGGGACGATGTTTTATCAGCGAAAAACTTGTAGCTATTACAGTTTTTAAATGAGAGCGATTCGTAGCGGACCAATCGCCGTTCGCCGTTAACGTAACGGTCGCGTAACAGGGCTGGCGCCGATTGGTCAACTTCAACTGGCTATAATTCGTAAACTACAATAGCCTCGATGTTTTTTATTCGACGATATCTTCTCGGTTTTCAGCAGAGAGTATCGAGGAGTGACTTTGTGTTCGTTGTTGTTCGTTGAAAAAAAATCATTTTTTTTTTTTTTTTTAAATACGTTTATCACTAATGGGTTTTAAGATTGTCTACCTGCGATTTTTCGCTCTCGCATACGTCGCCAGAGAGCTTCGACCTTTCGCATCGGCCAATTCCCGCCCTTCGCGCTGAAACTTCTAAAGAATTTGTACTCTTTGACTTGCGACATCCTCCTGCTTCCGTTTCCTGTTTCACCACCGGCAACCGAGGTCTCGGTTGAACCGCTGCATCGACTATCCAAAGAGGTAGTCGCCATTTCTTTATTTTATTTCAAATTTTAACTTTGATTTATTATTTGATTATATCTTATTGAGTTAATAAGTAAGAGACGTATGCACGTCTCCCGCACACTTTATTTCACTATTATTTCATTATTTTGTCATTACTTTTTATTGGCTTTTATTACAGAGTTCGCCTGCATACGTATTGCCATATCAAAAAAATAAAAAAGATCAAATTCTCATAAAGTTCCTTGGAATTTCTCTCTGTTCCGTTTCTTTTTTGTTTTTTTTCCTTCCTTTCTTTTCTCTCCTATTATTTTATCACAATGCGCACCCTGTACTAGTTTATTACCGTTTAATGTATTTCATAATTTAATATGTTTGGTTGAAAAAAATTTCGCACGTCTTAACGTTAGGTAAATTTTCATCTTTATCTTTTTCAAGTATCCTTTTTCTTTTTTTTTTCTTTCTTCTCTCTTACGTTTTTCCCTCTTCTTCTTCTTTTTAAGCGTAACCCCGGTTACACAACTTCTCTCTTATACATTAAACAAATAAATATACTATTTTTACGTCTGCAGCTTCATAGTATATTTCGACGTGAGAAACAATCCTCCACGGATTAGGGATATACATTATTAAATTTCACAGCCTTTTCTTGAACATTTTGAAAATTAACGAAAAATTATTATATATACCACAAGTCACATGGATTATTTTCGAATTATTATAACCGATGTTATTCGAAACCGAATTAAACGAAACGTTACACGATAAAATTTTGAAAAACATGTACAAGATGGATTTCCTGGATAAAATTCTTCTTCTAAAAAAAAAAAGGAAATTTAAATACCGCGAAACATGGTCCGTTCATTTATTTGCTTACCCCAAACTTTGATCTCGACGCGTATTTTCATATACCTATATATATATTTTATTTGCAGTAAAAAAAAAAAAAACCAAGAAAAGAAAAAGAAAAACTGAAAATTCTTGCTAAGCATATTATCGTTATCTAGTTCTTTAGACTCGGAATTGAATTTGGTGGGAAAATAGAGTTTACCTATAAATCCGTAACATCTGGCCCAGGGACTGTTTACTCGTAGGCAAATCTTACGCGGAATAGCTGAGGTCATAGTATCATCATAATTCCAAAAAGTAATATCGAACCTCGTCCGGTTAAATAAATACAAAAGAAAAAAAAAAATGAAAATTTTACGCTTTTTCTAACTATAAAATTAGATTCAGCAGAACTCTAGAGACAAATTATCGGAAATGAAGGAATAATTTACGCTAAGGAATTCCATTTTCATAGAAAATAATGAGAAGAAGAATAAGAGGAAGTAGAAAAGAGCGAAAAGGGTATAGAAATAGCAGAAAAGAAATAGAAAAAGACCAAAATTGTTATTAAGAAATTTCTCAACAAGTTTTTCGCGTTTCATTCAATTCTGACATGAGGAAATAAACGAAAATCGGTGTTTAAAAAATTTTCCGTGTAATAAATAATGAGATAGACGTCATTGATTTGATATTAGATATTTTCTACTCTTATTTTAACTCTGGTCTCTTTTCTACTCTTTTCTAATTCGCGTGAGATAATAAACGGCATGTATATAACTATACGTGTTTGAATTACCGTCAAATTTATCATATAATATAATCGTAAGAAAGGACCCGATATTAGTGTTCGAATCTTTCAATAACGATCGCGTTCGACGGATGAGTCTTGAAAAAAAAAAAAAAAAAAATAGAAAAAAAGTAACTTTCTATTCAGAAACGAATTCTTCACGCCTTTCTACGACTCTGGACTATACACAATGCACATACTTATATACATATACATATATATAAATGTGTAAATGGTGAGTTGATTAAAATCTGGCCAAATTAGTTTAGGAGTCAATTATACGCGTTATATCTTACGCTTTTGATCTTGAGGGACAAGTAGACAGAATGACAGAAATCATATGACGATTAATTAACCTTTGTGTATACCTATACCACAATAAAAATGAATAAATATAAATATATTAGTATTTAGGTTTGTATGTATGTATGTGTGTGTGTACGTACGTACGTACGTACGTACATATAGTGAGATAAAAATAACAGGATTTTATTTATGAAACATGGGAACATGCCCGGGGGCCGGTGGAGGCAGGTTCGTATATACGAATTGGCGAAACATAAAAACGTTATTTATTCTTATATATAAACCCATATATGATTTTTATTTTCTTTTATTCAATACTTATCGATTTTCTTAAAATCTTCGAACACTACGGGGGTCGAGTTTGACGCGAATATCAACCGCGAAAATAAGTGCGAAATCGTACCGCTATTAGGTAGACGTATACAACGTTGATAATTAATAACACTTGATGCCAAAAACAAAAAAAGAAAAAAAAGAAAAAAAATTGAAACGAATCGGGACGTAAGCTTTCCGCACAGAAACACGTTTTAATTAATGAAATTCATGAGTTTAAGGATATACGTGTATACATACATACATGTATGCATATAAGTACGATACAGGGTTCGACGTAACTTTTTATCCGACACAACGTAATGCGTATATAATTACGTTATAATTATTAAACAAGTATTTATCGAATACCTGTATATTATATATATATATATATATACGTATAGCGAGTAGGTATGTCAACACATTTATTGTACACACCAGAACACGTGTAAGAGGGGGTTGAAAAAATATATAATTAATTATCCCACGACCTCACGACATATACAAATACGTATAAATATTAAATATATATATACCATATACATAAATATAAGATTGAATTATACGTGTATATGTATTTAATTGGTTCAGTTTTATTTTTATTTCTTCTTTCAACTTATTTGATGCACAGCTGCAGAAATCCCCCCACCTCCAAAAAGTAAGAAAAAAAAAAAAACTACGAAATACTATTTGAGAAAAAATCAAAATCGATTATATATCAATGATATAATGAAAATTGAACGTCTTTTTTTAATCACGTATGTATGGGTGATTTAATACTTGTTATAAATCGCAAAGATTCATTACACCCGCGGCAGGTGTTAATTAATAAATTAATTAATAAATAAATCAACGGAATTAACCGATAGATCCGATTATTATTGTATATTTATATAATGTTTTTTTTTTCTTTTAGATTTATTTCTTATTTATATGTATATACATGTATTTTTCTTTTTTTTCTTCTTCTCGAGTTTTTTTTCTTCTATTTATCCGTTCGAACAGGTGCTTTTCTAATTTACGCGGCGTCGCGTCGCAAGACGTCTCGCGGCGACGACGTCGACTTATTATAATATTGTGCACGCGGTATCGCGGACGACGCCTGCACGTACACTGCGCGACGCGCCGCGACGCTTCTGATTGCCGCCGACGACGCCGAAGAGCAAAAACGCTATAGATACTATAATACGCGGTTGAAAGGTGCCGCGGCGCGGGAGGCGCAGGCGTCCGAAATATTTATCGTCTGGCACATATACGTATATACATCATATACGCGTATTACACGTACATATGCATACATACGCATATGGAATCTTTATGAAAAAAAGATTTTAATTATTACACAAATTAGTCGAAATTTTTTTTTGTTTTTTCTTTTCGCTCTTCAAACTACTTTCCATAATCGTGTGAAAATTGCAAAAATTGCAACCGGTATTATTTTATTTGATTATTATTTTTTTGGTTGTTCAAATACAAGAGAAGATGAAAAATAACATAGAGAAACGATTGGAAGAGGGGAAAAAAAGAGAGAACAAAAAAATGAAAAAAATAGAACGAACAACGTTGGCGCTTTGTTCCTTTGGCGAAAAATAATCGCGAAAAAAAAACAACAAGAAACAAAAAAACAAAAAAAAAAAATGAACAAAAAAGAGAGGAAAAAAATTCACTGCCTCGAAAGCAAAACCGTTCGGTATGGTATGGCAAAATGGTATGGGCATGGGCATGCGGTCTCAAACAGATATATACACGCAAGTATATACCTACATCTATACTTTATCGCTTGTTTCTCTAAGAAACAATCAAATATTTACGTTCTAACAGGCTGTTAAAGAAACGATCTCTATATGAGATACGCGGATTTCTGTGCCTCGTATAGTTTATACGTATGTACGCTATTTGGCTAATCCTACCCTCTCTCGTTGCACAAATTACTTTATTTAAAATCAAATTTCGATCCGTCGTATACGTAATGTAGATAAACGCGTAATATAAATATATCTACGTGTGCGAATATCTAGTGAAAATTTTGCTGCTAAAACTATTATAAAGAGATGAATTGGAACGTTATGGGATGCTCGATCTCTCGGATTTTGATTGAGATTAAAGGCTGAGATTGATCCGAGGAAATTCGAACAAGAATCGAATTTTTCTTCTTCTTCTTTTTTTCTTGTTTTTAGTTCTTGTTCTTTGTAAATTTGATTCGATTCGTTTTTCCCCAATTCTGAAAATTTTTACTCCAATTTTCGCGACAGCTAAAAGATACAGAAATCCTGTAGCCGTATAACGTGAATATATAAATATGTGTGCGCGCGTGAGAGTAATCGAGACAGTTCGATATCTATTTACTAACTAATTCGTATATTATAACCTGGACCTCCCCGCGACAACCTGGAATCGATAATCTCCCGAATCTCCCGAATCTCCCGATCCCCCCGGCACTCCAAATCCCGGACGATATCGCAGAGGATCTCTCTCGACAGCTGGCATATTTTAACTTTGCAAAAATCAACAAATTGCTTAGCCAAGGTCGCGGCCTCGTACAGTATGCGTATGCCTACAGAATCGAGATATAAATCAACGTTTCGCACATCAACGTTCGTACTCGTGTACGTAGTAAGTCCTCATATATACATATATACGTATACAAACTCACGTAGGTGGCATTTGGAATAAGAATTTCAAATGAGACGAAGACGAAGAAGAAGAAGAAGAAAAAGACGAAGACAAAAGCACAATAAATAAACAAAAAATCTCTGCGTCGTTATTATTATTGAACACAGATCATCAATTTTTTCAACTGAATATATGTATATGCGAAATGCAATTTGAAAAAGAAGTAAAAAAAATGTATTTTATATCAATTTTTTTGTACTTCAAAATTTCTTTATTTTTTTTCTTCTCACAATCGTAAATCGCGTTGGTATCGATTTTTTTGTTTTTCGAAAATCTGATTTGAAAACGAGAAATATTTCGGGGTCCCAGAGCTACCCGGTGAGAAACAGAAAAAAAAAAAAACTCGCTTTTCTTTTTTAAAGAGAAAGAAAATATGTGAATTCGAGTTAGAAATTTTTTCTTTTTTTTTTTGTCGACGTAGTGATAATGGTAATGGTATCGATATAGTGGTGGGTGGTTCGATATAATATATCAGGTAGATGAAGCAACGCGGTGGTCAACGATCCGTAACTAAATCCTATCGGCGATTGAAGTGGCAAAGAGATTTACAGAGAAGAGAAGAGGAGAGGAGAGGAGAGGAGAGGAGAGGAGAGAAGAGAACTGTTAGTATCGAAGCGTGAAGTAATTAATCAACGATCCGTTAATTATCGGTGATAAAAATTGACAAAGTGAAGTTAAAGTTAAACTTAAACTTAAAGTAAAGATTCGATCATTATATATGAATAATAATTATAAACCGTGATGAACAAATCAATAAATACGCCGGATATAATATACATGTATTTCGCTGCTCGTTGACAGGTATAAAAACGAAAAGAAGCCTTTATCGCCGCTGGTTTTGGTGTAATTAATTGTTACACGAGTGGTGTAATTAATTATTAATACGACACAATTATACCCTGAAGAAAAAGAAGAAAAAAAAAATCGCGAAATTTTTGCACGGTATTAAAAATCGTAATCGAGTATTGAGAAATGGGGGAATAGAAGATTAATGGAAAAAAAAATAAGAAGAGAAAAAAATTCACACTCACCGGACAAATGTCGTTCGGATTGAGACCTCGGCTGCTGTAACATGATCTGGAATTATAGAATATAGGAGTAAAAAAAAAGCGTTCAGAAATTGGATGAGAAAATCGGATGAGAAAAAAAAATTCGATACAATTATTGCAAAACGAATAAATGAGTGAAACGATGCAATTTTATTTGCTCACTAAAATTATAATAAAAGCTGCGAATTATTTATCGCACTGATCTCTATAATCAGTGATTTATCGCGAAACAGGAAACAACCGATCTCATTTTTTGGTATAAAATCCGGCGCTGGTTCTTCCTCCAGGGGTTTTCGACTAGCCTAACCTTCGCTAACCTGCCCTAACCGATACCTATATATCGCCTGAGCTGAGTTATGTGAGTGACGCGGGTACGGGGGAAAATTTTCTACAAGGGTGTAAAATGTATCATGCGAATAATTATCGTCTCGGTTGAATAGGCGATGTGCTTTGACTAACCCGACCGATGCTTTGGTACACATATTCAAGCCTCGAGTTCCGCAGGATAGAGAAACCAGAGGCTGGACGTCACAACGTGCAAGAATATCTTTCCCCCGTATAATATACATGTATATAATAATATAATAATAAAACTATATGTTAAGAGACTCTATTGATCGTATCGAAACCAATAAGTGGTCAAAAATTAATCGTTCCGAGTCGTATGTTTTGGAAAAAAAAGTTTCGAAATCCTGTCGATTATTTATGACATCGTGAAGTTGTCGATTGAAGCAGATAAAATGGGTTTCCGCGAAGAAGGTCTCGATTAGAATGGACAATTTTTTGGCTACAGATCCTGAGATATAGACCGAAATTTTTGGATTTTTTGGCTTACGGTGGTCCGGATTTTCGGAGCCTTGGGAGGTCTGCATTCCGACCTTTCCGAATTCTGATTTTTTGAACTTGAAAGTTTCTGAAAATTCGAAATCGTCGCAAACGATTCGGAACTTTGCTCCGGTCTCCCCTGGACAAAATCTAATTTTTCGTCCTCAATGTAGAGGAAACATATACCAGTTTTCTGAAATTCTTACTAAGTATATAAACGATCGCGACGAAAGAAATCAACGTATAGGTATTGGTATATACTATCAATGTACGAAATAAAAAGACGCGTTTTATTTATACCGAGGTGTTAAAAATATGAGGGGAGAAAAATAATATTTCGCCAATATACAATTAATCATAACTATCATGATTTTCGAGTGCCATATTTACATTCATCGCAATCTAAATACAGATACATAATTATAGGAGAACATACAATATAATATGAATCGTTTTTCTTTTATATTTCGGTTTATAAATTGGCAAATTGAGATTCTTCAAGACAAAGAAGAAGAAAAGAAAAATAACAAAAAAGAGGTTAATGATTAACAATAAAGAATCTCTGATCATAGAATTTGTAATACTTTATATCGTGTAGAAGAGGATATAAAAAATTTGAAAAAAATAAATAAAAAAAGAACAAAAATTTCAATCAAAGATATCGAACGTCAAGTATGGATAGATAGCCTCTGTGAGATTTTTTATTCGATGATGAATAAACGCGAGTTTAAAATCCGCGTGACGAGGAGAAGAAATAGTGCTATTTATAATCCAAGGACTAGGTATAATATAAGTTAGTCGCAAGCATATCGTTCAACAAAATATTATAATCGAAGAAAAATCGAATTGTTTCAATCAAAGAGAGGAAGGAATAACTCATGATGTATATATTTAGTCAATTATCTACTTAGGAGGGTAATTCTTTGATTTTTCCGCCACCCAGAGCAGAATCAACCGCAATGTCGTTTCGATTATTAGTCGGGGTACCGAGTAGAAGAGATTCCGCATAAACCGGAGGCTCGTCTGCGAAATTCAATTTTTTTCGGAAATTTCGGCGAAATTTCCGAAAATATTCGACTTTTCGGGAATCCAAGTTTCACGACTGTTTTCGAAAGCTCTTGACCCCTAGATTGCGAAACGAAACGACAAAACCAGCGGAAATATTCCGGGCGACCGGGAGACGCGACACAAGTCTCCGAAATTCGCGGAAATTTCGGTACTCCGACACCTGACGCACTTGAGACCAATTTTTGGATTTTTTCATCAAATAGAGAAAAATCAACCGGAATGTCGTTTCGATTATTAGTCGGGGTACCGAGTAGAAGAGATTCCGCATAAACCGGAGGCTCGTTTGCGAATTTCAATTTTTTTCGGAAATTTCGGCGAAATTTCCGAAAATATTCGACTTTTCGGGAATCCAAGTTTCACGACTGTTTTCGAAAGCTCTTGACCCCTAGATTGCGAAACGAAACGACAAAACCAGCGGAAATATTACGGGCGACCGGGACACGCGATACAAGTCCCCGAAATTCGCGAAAAATTCGGTACTCTGGCATCTGCCACTAGAAAACCGAATTCCACGTAATAAAAATAAAAAATGAAATGAAAGACATCCGAGCAGTTTCGAAAATTCGATTATTCTTGAATTCGAATCAAAATTCCAAGTTTGAAAAACTCATTCAATCATTTTTCGTTTTTTTTTTTTCTTTTTCCTCCCATCTTCAATTTTCATAATTATTATAATTGTTTTTTTTTTTCAAGTTAAAATGAAAATTAACTCACCGCCAGGTGTTCGTCCTTCCCCTTTCCCTCGTCGCTATTTTCCAGGAGAGGAGCACTGCTGCTTTTACCACCCAATTCCACACTCATTGGTTCTGGTTTTAATTGCAAACTAGCCGCCGAGGGTGACGACGGTGCTCTCGGAGGTGACTCGAGCAATTCTCCAGAACTCATCGAGCTACTTGCAGTCGTAGACAAGCCTAAGACCCGAAGAAATGACAAGTTAACAAAACTAACATAAAAAAAATTAAAAATCAAATTAAAAAAACAAAAAAAATACAAGAAAATTGTGCAAAAAATTGTTTTCAATCATTTCTAAAGAAAAAAAAAAAAAAATTCATCCGCCGAATTATCGAGACGTGTGCAACGAGATTTTCGACGTTTGTTTTTTATTTTTCTTTCTTTTTTTCTTTCTTTTCTTTCTCCTATTGTTCTCCTGAACAATTAACAAATTTTCATAGACGAATATCCAGACACGTTTACCTAACGGTAGATTAGTCGGTCTTGAAGGTTTGATCCTCGGCAAGGAATCGTCCAAACCGCTACTGCTGTCCACTATCTCTTGTGGGTACCGATCTTCCTCATCCCTTGTTTGAGTATGAACACTTTCCCTCCTCACCCAAACGTCGACGGAATATTTTTCGGATCTTGAATTAACCTTCGAAGGTCTTCGTCTTATTCTTTCCCAAGTTTCTTTACGGTGACATTTGTTGTACGCGGGTGTCGCTACGGGATCAACAAAAAAAAAAAATTGTTCCGTCCTTTTCTATCTTCCTATTTAATTTTTTTTTTTTTGTTTTTTTCTCTTACTCACGTCTTGTCAATCTTCGTTCCGTACTTCGCGGGGGACTCGCAGTTCCTATACCACTTTCCAGAGGCGATGATATATCCCTGTCGTTAACCTCGGGCGACAAACTACCGGACGATATTTCGTCCATACTTTGCAAAAGGTCCTGGGACGAGGACGAAGATCTGTTATCATCGTCGACCGTGTCTTGGGGGGAACCTGGGTCTAGGGTAGTTTCGTCTCGGAGAGATCGACTGTCGACTGTCGATTCCGCTATATTATACATTTATACGACATAATTAGAAAATCGAAACCGAATCGCGAGAAAAAAAAAAGAAAAGAAATAAAAAATCTTTTTTGTTTATTTCATTTTTTTTTTGTTTTTTTTTGTTTGTATTTTTTTTTCAATTCTCTTTACCGTGAGGTGAATCGCAGTCGCTGACCCAAGTCGTGCAGCTCGAACTTCTGGACAACGCCGGTGATGTTTGAGTACCCATATCCGAACACGTGACTGTTGTATCGACTTGCGGACTATTCGGACAACACGAACCGGGCCCGTTTCGCATTTGAGATAACAACGATTGCAGGGATATCGGTAGCTGAAGTTGTTTTTTTTTTTTGTTCCAAGAAAGAAAATATAAAGTAAGATCAGTTTAAAGTTGGAAAGGGCAAGACAAAAATAATAATGATAATAATTTTATAACAATCTGATTGAGCTACGAAAAAGAAGAATTTAAGATTTTTTTTTTTCATTGTTCCTCATTATTTCGATTATCGCAAAACGAATTCGATTATCAAAATTCACGCGTGTGAAAAATTTGGTTTGGGAAATGAAATTTAACACCAAATCGAAAGATTGATTAAGTTCTTCGAATCTTTTTCTCATTTTCAGTCTTTCCCTTGAAATAAAAATTTTTCTTCCTCTTCTTTTCCGTTCTAATATAAATTTTCATCGCATAACGATGTGTTAACAATCGACTCACCGATCCTGACCTAGCGTTGTGTTCCTCGTCGATTCTTATCCTCTCGTCATTTCCGATTCTGTTATTAGTCCGAACGTTGCTATTCCCCTCGTCGAATCTACCAGAATCTTGAATATCGCAAGAAATAGCGACGTCGTTGCCTCCCCTGCTCCTCGACAAAGAACCGGTGGAAAATTTCTTCAAATCAACGGGGCTGATCTGCCTGACGTCTTTGTCAGACTCCGACAATCTCTTAGCCGAAATATCCGATCTCAAAGTGAACGGGGATACGGATCTGATCTGTTTCGCATCGCAGTTTTTACCCTCTTTACCCCCGACTCTAATTTTTCCCTCGATTTTTCTGTCCCTCGATTTATCCAGGAAGACGTCTTGATCCGGCAAAGAAGAAACCCTGACAAGCACCACGGAATCTTCCGAATTCTTGTCGAAAACGGGAGCGTGTCTTTTCCTGAGAAGTTTCGAAAACGGCGCCCTCTTTTCTTCCGTAGGTGTGACCGGGGCTGATTTCGGGCAATTATTATCGGGATATTTCGAGGCGGTAATCATCTCGTGAGATTTACTAAAATTATAAACATCGTCGTAGTCCGGTTCGTTCGCGTTAGATTTCTTCTGCAATTTCAGGTGCGAATTTTTCCGCCGTTTCTGAACGTTCGCTAAGTCGATAGGGAGGCTGGTTTTTCTCTGTGAATTATGGCTAGTATATTTCGGCGGCAATTTATCGTTGCCAAATCGGGCTCCTGCCACCTCTTTACGGTTTATTAAATCTATATTAAAAATATAATTCTTTGGTATCTGTGGATAATAATTTTTCTTCAATAGACTAGAACCAGTTTCAATATCATCGTCGAAGTTGCCTCCTTCTCCTCCTCGTCTCATTCCTTCAGGGGTGAAAATAACGTCGCTAGGTTCGTCATAGTCGGAGCTAATATCGCCGCGATTATATTCTACTCCATTTTTATTCAAAATTTTACAATCACGTATCGATTCCGGAGGTTCTAATTTATCCCTCGGCTCGTCATAGTCGGAGTTTAAAAGCTTAGGACTCTTTGGGACGAAGCTGTGACTTTCTTTTCCGTCTCTATCGCCGTCGTTGACTTCGCTAGCGCTCTTGATCTTTTTTATCCTTCTGAAATCGCCTTTTTCGGAGTCACTTTCGCTGTCGGAAATCCCAAACTCATTCAAAAGTTCCTTGTATTCTATCCTGGGAATTCTATCCCCACTTTTTACTTCCTTTTCATTTTCCCTAAAATCATACTTCTTTTTAATACTGGACGATTTCTCCCTGTTCAGATCGCTTATTTCCTTGGCGATCAGCGAGTTGAATTCCGCCAAAATATTGTCCGACCAATCATCGCCGCGATTTAAACTAGCCGAATTTTTTAAATAGTCGGAATTATCGCGTTTCAAAAGGTTGATTTTAGTCGGCAGCGAATTAGTTCCTTGCATATGATTGATATTCGCGGTTCTCGAATCTCTGCTGGACTTCTTTTCCACTTTCGGAGTCAATGGATTAGGAAATCGCGGCTCTTCTCTACAAATCCGAGGTGTAGACGGTACAGACTCAATTATCTCGCCGATTTCCTCCTGAAAAACAAGAAAAAAGCAAAAGATTTGAATAAAATTCAAAAAATAAAGAAAAAAAAATTTATAGAAAAGAACTTTCAGAGACTTTAAACTCGCCCACGATCCTAGTAACTCGCACATTGTTATATTCGCATTACTGCGGCAGTATAGCGTTCGTTATGAAAGGCTGTATCACGCTCGAGTGAATGAGTGAAGTGACAATAAATCTCTACGGAGTATGTAATATATTTGAACTGGGTGGTGGGCATGAATCGTTAACAATTGTAGTATCGGGATATAAATTCGATTCTAAAAGGTAGCCAGCTTTACGCCGATTCCCCAAGTGGCGTTACGCTGACTTTGTTATTTCCAATTTATCTCAAGAACTATGAGTTTCTCGCTAAACTACCCCTTACAAAAGTTTTAGCCCTTGAAAATCCGCGCATTTTTTATTCGAAACATTTCTTTCCACGATCGATATTTCCGGAGATAAACGAAGAGGAAGTTGTTTTTTTTTTTCTTCTCTTTCCTTTTCGGATAAAAATTAGTGAAAATTTTTATATCGCGGATCCAATTCGCAAAAAGAGAACCACCCTTCGTAAGGCCTTTTCCCATTGTTCAAACGAATAGCTTGTCTGTATCTTTCACTATGGCCACAAGCGGTAAACCGCGAGTTGACGGGAGTCGTGTTTAACTACTTAACAACGCGGGGTTCTTGCATAGAAGTGATCAATTATCGTTTCACAAGCTGCTCTTGATTTGATACGATACTACGGTGTCTACTTTCACGCATAAGGGGATCGCGAACTTCTACGGGCATGAGGAATTGTCGACAAATTAGCCAAACGGTGGAACGAAGTCGTTTAATTTTTGTCGATAATTGATGAAAAAATGAGTAGAAAAAAAAAAGAAAAGAAGGATGTTCGCATTGTGATTCGAATATAATTTTTTATTTTTTTTTTTTCCCGTCAAATTTTCACAACGAATTACGACGCAATGAATTTTTCAGATTAAAAAAAAAAAAATGCATTTTAGTGGATAATATGTGTGGAGTGTATAATACCGCGGTACAAGAATATCGGATATTGTATATAGGTGTACGAACTTTTTTTCTTCTACTTTTTACGATTATGTATATGAGGTAATAAAATTGAAAATAGAATCCCTATAAAATAATGATTTATAATTTAATACAGACTCGAACCATACGGCGTATACCGAGACACGGTATAGTGTAGTTAGTTTCGCAGGCTTCTTCTCCTTCTTCTTTCGCCGATAACAAATAACGGCGTGACGTCACTACTCGAGAACTTTAGATATGCTTTAATTGGCTTAATATACGACTAGGACGTGCACTATATACGCATACCTACATCGTTTTATTATTTTTATACAAAATTTCTTCATATAGGTATATTAGGGTGGTCCCCAATTCGGTCATATTCGAATTTCAATGCTCCCATGGGCCGGAACGTCTCCAAATATGCACAAAAAAATTTAGTCAAAACCCCAGGTTCCTGTCTCGATTCTAAGTACTGTCCCAAAGCCTTCGAACCTCCCCATTTGAATAACACACGATTTTTAGTAGTTCGGGGTTATTTTTTACTTCCTGTCGTATTATCGTTTCGAATAATCTGAAACTCCGGACACTCCTTCGGCAGTAGGTACCCGTGAAAAATTTATAGATTTTCAACGACAAAATTTTTATTCATCGCGATTCGGAGATGAGAATTTTTTTTCGGTGCGCCGTAGCTTCGAAAATTATATCGTTCAAAATCTGTCAAATTTTTATGAAATACCTACCGCTACGGGTAAGGAGTGTACCAAGTTTCAGATTTTTCGGAGCTATACTTTAACGGTAAGAAAAAAAGTTAACCGCGAAATGTCACAAATCGTGTTTTATTGAAATGGGAAAATCCAAAGGCTTTGTGGCGGTATTTGGAATTGAGACAGAAACTTGGGGTTTTGGCTACATTTTTTTGTATATATTTAGAAAAGTGTATATCCCTGGTCCACGGGAGCATTAAAATTCGAAAATGATCAAATTAAGGATCGCCCTGAGGTATATGCACGTATATTCTTGTACAGAACGGAGTGCTGTTAATTATTATTCGCCCTGACTGCCTTGACGTATCCAGAGATGGTGTTGACGGCTGTCGATATTCACGTATAGTCGATTACAACTGTCAATGAATCAATAATATACGAGCAGAGAAAAAAGAGAAAAAAAAAAAAAAAAACGAAAAAATCAGCGAACGTGTAGGTATATCCGAACGAGAGCGCCACTATAAAAAAAAAAATCTCTATACATAGTCACGGGGTTGAGTATATAGTCTAGGTCAGTAAAGTAAGGTAAGGTAGAGTTAAGTAAATTTATGCTAATCCATATAGCAATGATCCATATCTAGTTTAAATTCATACATATATAGACACACGATTTGCCTCCGGTAATTTTCTCTACCTCGTATAGGTAAGTAATATACATATATACGCCTACATCGGTATGTTTTATAAATAATTCTTGGAATGCTAGAAGCAATTTTCATTTTTTTTCCTTCTTGTTTACTCAAAATTCTTTCTAACCACACGCAGTTTGAATTTTCGAAAAAAGCATCCGGTCGAAAATGAGTAACACATGCAGACGTGCTTAAAGTCCCGAATTTTGGAACTGCGAAGCAGATTTGTGAAATTTTACTCGGTGCGCTATATTCTCCTTAATTTTATACTCGCGCAGTCGTAAGATTTTCCGATTTCAATTATGGTCTCGGGAACATCTGACAATGATTGATATAACCACGCGGATCGGATATATGGACTGTTTTTTTTCTTTTATACTTTGCGACAATTTATTGACCATATTTTTAAACGTAGGTGTATGTGACTTTTCTTTTGAAACTATATAGGCGTGACTAAATATAATATAGCAACACTCTCTGAATTACAGATTTCGTCCAGCTGGTTGGGAACACAGAATTAAAAAAAAAAAAAGGAAAACAATAAAATAAAAAAAAAACTGAATAATATTTACACCAAATGATACTTTTTTTTATACAAATTTTTTTTAAATTAAAAATCAAGTTTTATTAGTCTAAAAAATCAATCAATATTATAGTAATTATTTTTTTTCTTCTCTTTACGGTTCAAACACTTTTTAATTTTGTCCTTTTCCGATGCGACGTATTTCATCAGAAATCGCGCGATATTACTGAACGGTGGGAATAAGCGAGTGCAGTATCCTTCGCGAATCAACGACAGTCTCGTACTAAAGCGAACGACGAATGCCGGAGATAAGTAGATTCGAATATTCCGCTGCGAGGGTTTCGCGAGGTTCGCGAGTTATCGATGCGATCTTCATAATTTCAAATAAAAAGAAGGAGCACCAAAAATAAAAAAATAAAAGAACAGAACATACCTTTTAGCAAATTTTTCGGAAAACCTTTCGCCGTCGAGAAATAAATTTTGATACACAGATTCGAGAATAGAAACCAAAAAAATTGGCCTAACGAATTTCAGCCAATATCATAGAATAAGAAACAAAAATAAAACAAAACGAAAAATCTTCAAGTTGATTACCTAGTCGAATACAATTTTTCATCACAATTCACTGAGTAATTTCGGTGATAAATTCAATCCCTTCGTATAATAATTATTTCGAAAATTGTGACTAGATGTCGAAGGCGAAAAAAATTAGAAAAAAAAGGCAGGTATTTATATATATATATATATATATGTATATATACGGTAGGAAGACCGGAGAGAAGTGAAGGTCGGGGGAACGGTTCTTTGACCATAGAATAATTAACGCAAAACCTTTCAACCCAATTAACCCCACTTTAAAGAAGTTATTCGTTTGAGTTAGTCGCAGCTCCGTGTATAGCCCTCACCCAGATAGATCGTGTCGACCTTTAATTTTCGGCTCTTTTATACGTTAGAAATTAATAAATATCATACATACATATTTCTATGATTGTTATTAGAATTAGAATTAGATTACTATCGACCAGTCGGAGATCGGTATATATTAAACGAAAAGAACAATTTGACAAAAATTGATGAAAAGTAGGCGAATAAATAAAACCGTGAATAGCGACAGGGATAAGAATGTTAAAAGTCTCCTCAGTCGCAGTTTTATGCACTTCTCTCTTTTTTTTTTGTTCTCGTTCTTTCTTGTTTACGGGTAAAAATTGTAACGAGGGAAACTAGTTTTTCTAAATAGTTGCAATAACCAATGTAATAGATTCAACAAGATTCTTTCGATGGATGGAATTATACCTGTACGTGCTGAAATTCTGTGTGGGAATAACCGACAACTGCGGTACATACATATATGCAATATGTATGCACATACAATGCAATACATATACGTATACAATTGCAGTGTAATGAAATTCCTGCATTAATTAAAGATTCTATAAAAATAAGAAGAAAAAAAAGAAAAGAAAATGAAAAAAAAAGTCTTCAAACTTAAACGCCGATCAAATTTACCGATGAAAAAAAAAATATATATATATATTCGATGCAATGCAAAAAAAAAACAAAAAAAATGTTTCTTTTTTTTTTCTCTTTTCATCGATCGGATCTGCGATCGTATATACATATATATAAGTGAGAGAGGGAGAGAAAGACTAGCGTCATTAAGCTGCAAGCGGCTCCATGGCAAATTAATAAGCCTATTTCATTAGAACGGTCTATTCAAGAAACGGCTTCGTTATAATTACCGGTTAAGTGGGCTGATATATTTCTCCAAGGATAAATAGGTAGGCGGTACTGCTGCAGGTCACGTTTCAGGTATAATAAAGCAGCAGCAAGCTGCTGGATCGAAAATTTCTTTATTTAACTTATCTCCCTGTTTTTTTTTTTTTTTTTCACTTTTTTCTAACGAACTATAGAGAAAGATGTTAATTTGTTAATATATAAAGAACGAATAAATGAAGAAGAAAGGGAAGAAAAATTGACGATGAAAAACTGCGCGAAAGTCCGGCGTTATAAATCGATAATGAAAAAAAAAAAAGATAACAAAAAAAACTTTACTATTAGATTCGAAAGTTTGAAGTTGGAACTCTTAAACGAGAGTTGGGTTCGGATCAATCAGCCCGTGAGCAAGTTGATGTCGTTAATCATAGAGATAAGACTGGTAAAATCCACCACAGCTGAGTTAAAACCGTAACGTTATACATATAGAATACAGAGAGAAGCTTAAACCTGCGACCCGTGTTATCCGCTGCTTTAGTAATTAATTACAGTCGTTCTAGCCCGGGTTTAGAACGAGGGTTGATTTTGGGATATGGTACAAGTGAGACAACGAGAAATCCTTTGAAAAAAAATTAAAAATATATTTTTCAGATTTGAACAAAAAAAAAACGAAACAAAAAAAAATTAGGAAATCAACGATTTTTCATAAAATCGATAACAACGATCGAGGAAACTTGTCGAACTTTTTGATCTACAAATGAATGTATTATATCGTTGTTCTTTTTTTTTTTCAAATTTTTACCGGCTTTAGAAACGCATCTCGGTGATACAAGGGGCGTGAATGAAGCTGCAAGGCGACGTAGCCAATTATGGATCGAATCGAGAGAGTCGAGATTCCAAATTGGATCAAGATCTTCCGAAGTTGAATCTCGCTTATAGCGCCTGTTTAGGACAAACGGGTCTTTACCACGCACTTCTTCGATCGCCGTGTGTGTAGTCACGTGTGTGTATATGATACCTATACTTACCGCGTACGTACCACGTAACGCGTAGCGGGTATTTTTTTTTTTTTCCTTTCCTATCCTCTTCATAAACATTTGCGATACTCGGCAGTCGCATTCTGATATCGATCTCCGATCGTTTTTCTTTATTTTTTTCATAAATTTAGAAATACAGGTGATTCAGAAAAACAATTCATTTCTTCTCGAGAGCGACGCGAATGCGAATGTGAATGCGAGCTTTTTGGCACAAGATCGTAAACACTTTGATACGCAAACGCGGTTAAAATTCGGGATTCGTCGAGGATCTATTATACGTTATGTTATATCAATAGCTATACGTACACCGGAAATACGTTCACTTTCAGCCCGACTCCGATCACGTTATGCGTACTCTTTAAAATGTCCAATGACGAATTGGTATTGCGAAGTCGAAGTTATCGTTAGGTATAAGGTAGGCTGGTAACCTACGCCTACTACGTACTGATATTCACATAAACAACAAGAATTATAAAGATTCTTGTCCCATACAAACCTAACTATACAATATACTCCTTGGCATAGAATATATATTTCATTCGTAAATAGTGACCAGAGGCGATGATTTGTGCCAGTTACTTCATACTTTCGCATACTATCCACACAACTACGTGTACCTATCGTACACACGCCTCGCCAGCGATCACTTTCTACAATATTTGTTTTTTTTTTTTTGTTTTCTTTCCATCATAAACAAATATATTGATAATCTGTGGAAATGTATACATATATACATTTTTTTTCGACGCGATGTTTGAAAAAAAAAAAGAAAGTAAAAATCCGGTGTAAAATATTTAAACGAGTAAGAATCGTTTTTTCTTTATTTTTTATTTTTTCTATCTCAGTCGTCCGACGATTTCTGTATTATTTAACGGGGTCCGATAAAATCTGGGACGGGAACGATCTCTTTTGATTTAAAGAAAAGTGAGTGGAAAGAGAGAGAGAGAGAGACTGGGAACAGTTCGCACGGTACGCGATTGGAATAAGAAGAAGCGCAGCGTCCACGATCGATAAATATCGCGGGGGTGGTACAGGTACCAGGTATAGAGGTGGATGGATTAAAACCGGTGTGGAAACAATGGGGTAAAAGGAAAAAGAAATCTCGTACACGTTGAATAAAAGTTTAACGTATAGGTAACATAACTCTGTGTCGGTGTAAATGTGTGTAACATACGTATCCATATTATATCCATACGCGTGTGCGAAAAAGAATAAAAATTTTATTTTCTCATTTTTGTATTCTTCTTGTTTCACTGCCCCATTCAATTCCTCGTTTAAAAGGCACGATAAATTTTCTGCCAATCGTTTTTTCTATCTGCAGATCCGAAACTCGCGATTATAGTATATCAAAGCTATATTATATATTAAACGGAATTTATCCCAGATCATTTTTTTTTTTTTTTTTTTTTTTTTTTTATCCACGGTTTATTTACCATTTCGTGATGAAAATGTATTCGGAATTTTTTTATTTATTTTTTCCTTCTTATAATACCTAGACATAATCAAGTAATTGAAAAAAAAAAAAGAGAAGAAAAAAAGAGAACAAAATTCTTGGCTCTCTTTTCACCGAAGAGTGAAGAAGATAAAAAAGGCGTTGGGTTCAATTATCGCGGCGAGAAAATGTGAAGATAGTATAGAACTAGAAGAAGAAGAAGAATTAAGAAACAAGAGTAAAGCAAGAAAATCGCACCATTATTCACCTCTACACTCTGAAAATTGAATATGGCGTCGTACGCTGTAGCAATATTTTAAAAATGTAATGTAACAGGCTACGACGTGGCTGGTGACGGAATTTTTGTTTTTTCAATTTTCTATCCCACCTGTGATCAGGTGAAAACATTGGAGGCAAAGAAAAAAAAAACGAATTTATGAAGAAACTTTTCGGATGATAAGATAATTTTTTTTTTTTTCAAATTAATTAATTAATTAATTAATTAGCTACGAGTATACAGACATAGTATAGCGCGAAGTCCGAAGTTTCGTAAGGCGAAAATAATCTCTGAAGCGGTAGGTAGGTAGGTAGGTAGGTAGGTATCAGTGAAACTCGGTATACAAACTCATTGAAAATTCAATGTACGACTTTATGCCCCATCAACGCGGCGACACAGTCTTTCCTAATACGGCAAGTTGCTTCGGGTAAGTTCTGCAACGGAAGAACGTTCTTACAAACAAGAAGCGGTAGTAGTAACGAGTTGACGAAGAGTGGAAGAGCGGAAGAGTGGAAGAGTGGAAGGATAAAACATGTGGACGTATAGGCATACATATACGTACCCCGCATAACATCCGCCGACCTGACACTTAACGATTTTCTTTAAAATTCCGATTTATTGCAGACAGAGACGAAACAACGATCGTATAACGAACCTATACTCATACATCCACGACCAAGAAGAAATTCGACTGAAAAAATTTGGGGACGCGGTTGTCTTTTTTCCTTCTTTTTTCTGAATATTAGTTGAAATTGAAAATGCGGAGAAAAAACATAGGAAAAAAAAAACAAACAAATAACGTCGATTTGGTAAAAACATTTTTTAAAAAAGTCCGTAAAGGGTGAAATTTTTTCAAAGTTCGAACAGCCATGCACGATAGCGTAGAAACTATAGGAATGAATAGGTCGTAAACTAATATGGTAATGATAAAAGGAGAAATCGAGTGAATTCTATAACCAGGAAGGAGAATCCCGATCGAGATCTAACCTACCCATTCGTTTTCCGCGATTATTAGTGATAATGATCTGAACCCTTCTGCGAGATTCGGAAGGAGAAGAGTATATATATATACATATATATACTTGTATATTGTCCGACGATAATAAAAGATCGTTAACTTAACGAAGGATTCTAAAAAATTCCGTAATAGGTGTAAAGAAATGGTTCGATAAATGGGTTTCATAAATCTAATAATCATTTCTTATCTAACTCTACAATCTTAATTAATCATCGATAGATTTTTTTTATAATTATGATTCGAAGATGGATAATGTAAGTTTAATTAAACTTCAGAGGTATACCCGTATACCTATGTAGTACGCAGTACGTGTAGCTATAGGTATGTCATTTTTCTCTATCCTAGTGCAAAGGAATTGAAATAACATGAATTGAAATAGTTTCCTCGAATACCGACAGGGAGACTTTGGTACACGATTACTGAATGTGAAAATACATGCTATACGATCGAGTTTCCGCTCACTCGCGCCATCTCGGCACGTGCGACGTAACCGGGATGAACTACGTTCCGTGGAATAACAGTTCGAAAAAGTAGACACCTGCAGTAAAAAAGAAATAAGAAAAAAAAAAAAAAGATACCGTAACTAACTTTCTGCCCTGTCGACCGAGAGAGACTGCATGGCGACTGACGATTATCGGACACACGCAACGCATTCTCGCGGGAACATACCTACCGCAAAACGACTCTGAATAAATTATAGAGAAAAAACGGAGCAAAAAAAAAAAAAAAATTCCTAAAAAAAAAGGAAAAAAAATCAGAGATGGAGATAGAGACATACGGGTCATCAATTTCGCTCTCTAAACGCGACGAAATCTTCTGCATACGAGAAATAATAAATTAATTTAATTAACGGATATTGAGATAGCTGGGAATTTTTTTTTTTTTTATAAAAAGAATGAAAATAATTTTTTTCAGATTAAGATGTATGATTTTCAATTGTGATTTTGTTTATTTTCATTTTATTTTCTTTCATATATTTCTGACGATTGGTGAGAATTTTGTGTTAATTTATTCATCGATTGCATCGGTATTTTATTTTAATAAATGTTCGGCAAAAACGTTAGCTTCTTACGTAATCCGCCCATGATTTCACATATGGGAGGATGTGTTTCTACTAACCATCGTCCTTGGAATAATCGCGAGAGGAACATTCGCGGTTTGAGGCGGTGTGTTACCAAGAGCCTTGTTTATACTATTCATAATCGTTTTTTAGACGTCTACATGTAACATGTGCGATTGGTATACACATATGTACACTCATACGAAAGCTAGAAGAGTCGCACGTATTAATTAAACACATCGAAGATGGTTTTCTTCCTTCCATATTTTTTCTTTCTCCTCTTTGTTTCACACATTTATCTGCACATATACTCGGGTGAACCTGTGTATAGCATTCGCGTGTATGTATATGAAATCTAACTATCATAATCGATCGCTCTGAGTACGGATCGACTCTTTAAAAAATCAAAAAAGTAAAAATAAAAAGGAACAGAAAACACGGTACATAAATAATTAACCTCGTCGAAGGTACGGGAAAAGTTTCAATGCTCCGAATCGCTGGAGAAATATACATAGTATAGGTACAAATAAAGCGACAGGTTGCCTAGATAACGTAACGTTAAGAACGAAACTCGCAACGAATCCGTCGAATGTTTTTTGGGTCAGTTTGTAAAAAATTATACTTCGTGTAATTTAGCTACCAGTATAAATATGTACCTATTATATACATGTATATATATATATATATATTTATATATACACACCGATATATTAGCGGTTCACTGATTTCGCACAGTTTTCTGTTCGTTTCGGTTGAATAACTTAAGCCAGTCATTAGTCTCGATCGTGGCAAGGTATATACTAATTGCAGCCTTTTTTATACAATAGATATGTGTACACAGCTGCGCGAGACAATTAGACGCTTCAGCGTTAATTACGTATATATATCTATATATACATAAAGATACGTAGATAGATATATGTAGAAAATAATTGCGACGTAACGATAATTTGTCGCGAAAATTTTGCAAAAATTCAAAATACTTTGATAATTATATGTTTCGGTATAAAGGAATTTTCATCGATATCGCCTCTAAAATGGGCTTCACAAATGAATGAAAATGAACTCTGTAGATAATTCAGATTTTTATTTTGGTATTTCACAAAATCACGTAGCGAAAACTTGGAACGAAACATGACAACGATGTTTACCCCCAAATAGTGATATCAGATGTGCCGCGGTGTGTGTGTGTGTGTATAGCTATATGTACGAATATGAGAGGTAAGAGAAAAGAAAAGAAAAAAAGTGAAAAGATTTAGTAACGTAACGAAACGAACGAACCAAAGAAAGAAAGAAAGAAAGAAAGAAAGAACGAACGGCTGCAGTAACAGCAGCAACAGCAGCAGCGAGTGTTACAAGAGAATCGAAACCCGCCTTCGGGGCATTCCGATTAATCTGCACCAACTACTAAACGACCCGTTGTTAGCCCGTTATAACTGTTAGCCGAGTTCTAATCGGTCAATTTGCCGCACGATTCCTCCTGCGAGCTCTGTAATCTACGTATATATACATATGTGTGTGCGTGTGTGTGTGTTTGTGTATATATATATTCAGTATATTAACAAGTTACGAAATACGAAATATGTTCGTTCGTAGGTATAGGTACTTCGTTGTTATATACCATTATTTAAGTTGAAAGGGATTTGAAACGCGCGAAAGCGCAAGCTAGACCAAAGATTTTCACACCATGAATGATCGTACGCCGCATATGTATATACATATATATATATATAGAGATATAGATATATACAGACAAGCATCTATACCATAACTCATCTTCGAAAGAGATTAACTCTTGTATCGTATTATATAGGTATGCCTCGAGCCTGCCTATATGTCTGTCGATACGTTAAAAATCTTTGTAATAAAACCCTTACGAAATTGACCAAGTCAGCAATATACCTCTATAGCTACAGGAGAGAGACCGAGACAAGGTGGGGAACACCTCGGCTGAAAAATTGATGAAGGAAAAAATGTTCTGTTTTTTTCTTTTCCAAACAAAAGTTTTCCTCCGTAAATATTGTTTCGAAATTATTTTGTTGGAAAAAAAAAAATAATCTTCTGCATTACGAGATTACTCGGCGTATATATGTAGAGAGTGAAAGGTGGTTGTCGTATCAAATTTTCTGTCCCCAAATAATTATCTCAAGATATGTATATGTATAATAATATCACAATTAATTAGCTAATTATCTCGACAGTCGCTTTTTTTCTACTCTTTTTTCTTTTCCAACGGACACGCACAATACACACGTTACAATTATCACGTATACCTATCATTCATTTCTCTCGGGCCTCGTAAACTTTTACGAACTTTTCTATATGTATTATACATATCACTTTTGACGCTATTTTGAGGAAACGAGAAGAAAGTAGAGAAAAAATAAATAAATAAATAAAATGAACGAAAACTTGAAAATTTTTTTCCCGACTTTTTCGATTCACGGCTCCGTACAATTGATTGCAATTACACATTGCCTATAGGCGTGTAATCTATAATGTATATACATGTACATATGTATATATACGTGAAATAGAGAAAGAAAGAATTATGCGGGCGTAAAGGAGAACTATGCCAAGGCGGGCGGGCGGCGCGTTGGCGTATAACGATATACACAAATACGTGTGTAGAGGTATATTATAACTGCTATTTCCTTCTAAGAGAATTATTACTAGCGGGCGGGTGTTCTCAACATACCTATACCTCTACCTGCCGTAATTACTCACAACGGCCACTCTCGTCTAATAATAATGACAATAACCATAATAATGATGAAAATTAAAGAAAGAAATTTTTTTAAAATAATAATAATAATGACAATAATAATGGATAACTATAAAATCTTATGAGAGGAGAAAAAAAAGTAATATACATAAATCGAGTCTCGAGAATATGTGTAATAAAGATCGAGAAATGAATATTATGTAATTCTGCAGCGGATATAAATGACCAAAGGAGAGAATGAAAATAAGATTCAAAAAAGATAAATAAAAATATCGAAGTATAAGAAAGAAAAGGAAAGAAAAGAAAAAAAAGAAGGTATTACTTATAACCGAAGTAGGCAATATATTACATGGCCGTACCTAAAAACTTGACGAAACAGATCGCGTAACGTGAAGAAAGTGAAACGCTGTATATGATAATAACATATTGTACAGTCCAATCGATAGATAGATAAATAGACGAGCAACTGCTGCAAGTAGGTAAAACACTGAATAAATATCACTCATGTACGGTCAGTTATAAATATATATAACATACTTTAAAATAAAAAAAATAAAAAAAAATATCTAACGACGATAATAACAGTTGTCCAGTTATTTTTAAATTTTCTTTTTACGAGGTAAAATTATATACGTAAACTCGAGAATTTATTACACATACCCATTTATTTTTCTAAAACATCTCGATATGCGATTTATAATAACTATATAGATGTAAAGATTATGAAATGAAATTGAAGGAGAGAGATAAAAAAAAAAAAAGTAACGATAATAATAATTGGTACGAACGCGGAGGTCTTTGAGCAATCAGCGAATCTTTTTCAACCGAGAGAAACAGAGAGAGAGAGAGAGAGAGAGAACGAGGGGGACCGGGGTTCTCTGTACCAGAGAAATGTTTCGTGACCGAATGAATCAGCGGGTAACGCATAGCGATGACATAACATCATCTGACCAACGCAATCTGTGTGTATGTGTGTTTGTGTGTTTGTGTATGTATTCCCTTTCGTCTGAAAATCATTTTAAAATGAAACGTCCAGCGTATACATATACATATACATATATTTATATTCATATACCTATATACCATAGATTATTACCATAACTTCAGTACCGCGTGGGTTAAACCACTTTTTTTTTCGTCCACATATATATGAATATATGGAAACGTGTATCGAATTGAAACTATACCCAAGTGAAGAGAGAAACGAGGAAGATATAAATACATACATTACACACTGTGACGATTGTATGATTTGAAACATAAATTTATTACCGATTGTTAAAATGAGTAAATTTTGAAAAATTTCGACCGATAATTGTGTATAGCTAGTAGGTATATACATATATACTGGTACAGGTATAAATGTGCCAGTTGGGTTGTCAATGGATCGTGAAATAATAGGTCGCGCGTCGTGTGTCAACCGCGAGCTAGTGATTGTCATCGTTAAATGAAAATAACGGAGAAATTTCAATCGTCAATTCTATTTCCATGTATAGTTTACTACCAGCTCAGGTACAACAATAGGACACTTAATTAGAGGAGTAATTATCTATTGTCTCTCTTATGGCTAATTAGTCAACGTCGCACGCTTCGTTAACATATATCTATGCGTATGCGTATGCGTATATGCATACACGCGTGTGTACGAGTATATACATATATACACACACGCATGTATATTATTGTATGAATAATAGTCAATGAAACGTTTCAGTCTCGTCCAAATATACTTTATACTGTAAACTGTACGTGATATGCCCGATTACTCGTTTGTTAAGCCCTGTGAAAGACAATCTCGTCGGGTAGGTGTGTACACCTGTTAAAAATTCGACCATATGTATAACGCGGAATACTGGCTGACATAGGTGAGGTATAATTATTATAAAATACGGTATAAAAGGAATGGGAATAAAAAATATACGTGCATATATAACAATGATAATAAACCGGAAGAGAGAGAGAAAAAAAAGAAAGGGAAACAATTTTTTTTTCCTCAAAAATAGCGAAAAAGCTCGGGAATATATTTTTTGTGTGTACGTTTTTTTTTTGTTTTTTTTTTAAATATTTTTCTTCGACGCAAAACTCATAGTACATATATATAGGTTATTAGTGTGTGCAACCGCACAATAGTTCCGAACAAATTGGCAATTTCTGTATAGCTATTATAACCAATTTGTAAAATTCTTTTGTAAATGCCGCAGTGGGTATGAATATATATATGAGGTATACATATTACATATATACATATAGAATTGAAAGGAAATAAAGGTATATTTCAAGTAAAGTAGAGCACTTTAAAACCAAATACAATACACTATATAATAACTTGGGTATACAACGTATGCATCTGTCGTTTTGGTTGCTGTTTCACGACGACTGTTAAAGCACAGCTGCCTACTTGCTTGCTTCCTTGCTTGCTCACAGCAGTAGCAGCAGTCGTGAATTGAGTATGTACGTGTACCTTATAAAAGTGTATATGTATACATAAATACCTACACGTATGCGGTATTAAAAATAAAAAAAAAGAGAAGAGAACGAAAAAAATCAATCGATTTCGATCGTACTAAACAGTACGTTCACGCAAAAAAAAAACCAAAAAATTGTCGCAATGATACAATATACGTAGATAAAGTGATCA
This sequence comes from Tenthredo distinguenda, assembly GCA_947538915.1. Taxonomy (NCBI): domain Eukaryota; kingdom Metazoa; phylum Arthropoda; class Insecta; order Hymenoptera; family Tenthredinidae; genus Tenthredo; species Tenthredo distinguenda. The sequence goes on from OX384535.1 coordinate 3,565,794, forward strand.
GAATTATGAAGTTATACATACGTTGTCCGTTGATATAGAAATAACGAGCGACGAGTCGAAACTAAAAGTAAAAAAAAAAAACAAAAAAAAAAAAAAAGAAGAAGGAAAGTAAAGAAATGAGTAGAAAAAAAAGGAAGAATTTTATCGCTCGGATTTCAGTTACACGTCAGCTTGATTATATATAGGTTGGTATATGTATCATATATGAGGTGAAGATTAGTTCATTCAGTGAATGGCGTATCGCGGTTTAATCGTTCTCTATATAGTGGATAGCGGTAGATCAACCTGCACACGTGCCCACACACAAATACTTCGACCTAGGCTGCCGCTGCCGCCGCTGTTACTGCATTACTGCATTACTGCAGTTATAGGTACTGTTGCTGCTGCTGCTGCTGCTGCATTGCAGAATTGCGCAAGTATAACGTGTCTATGATCAGTTTGACAAGTATATACATATATAACTACATTCGACTTGAGTAGTTAGGAGTACATATAGTCTACGTCAAGTTCTAGCGATATTTGCGGGACTTGAAGCCTTTAAAAAGTAGAAATGCGATAGCAAATATTCGAGATGATACTTCTTCTTTCTTCCCTTTTTTTTTTTTATTTTTATTCTCTATCCGGAAATTAAAATTCTTTGGATATGAACGCGATAAAGTTTCTCCATTGGATTTATACACCTACAACCTATGACAGTGCAGGTTACTTGAAAAAAAAAAAAAGAAAAAAGAAAAAATTAAGAAGTAAAAGATAAAAAAGATTAGAAGGAAAAAAAATTAAAAAACCAAGTGAATGACGTGCCTCAAGACGACGGACGGACGGACGCGCGATATATATGACGCGTAGGTGGCAAAGTGTAGGACTGGCGCGCATCCGGTTGGGTGTGTCGTATACACGCAGGCCTCCTGCGCCTACTATTCCTATGTATGAATGACGTTAATCGAACCTCACGACTCAATTATATTCTCATTATACTCGGCTAGGTATACATGCGTGTAAGATATATTCCATTCATTTCTCATTTCTCATGAATAATAATCGTTCCACGAAACTGGATGAAATAAGAGCAGGAAAAAACAATTACCCCTCTCTCTCTCTCTCTCGCTATACAGGTATATTAGGGTGGTCCGTAATTCGGTCATATTCGAATTTCAATGCTCCCATGGACCAGAACGTCTCGTAATATGTACAAACAAAATGTAGGCAAAACCCCAGATTCCTATCTCGATTCTAAGTACTGCCCCAAAGCCTTCGAACTTCCCCGTTTGAATAACACACGATTTTTTAGTACTTCGGGGTTATTTTTTACTTCCCGTCGCATTATAGCTTCGAATAATCTGAAACTCCTTACACTTCTTACCTACGGCAGTAGGTACCCGTGAAAAATTGACAGATTTTCAACGACAAAATTTTTATTCATCGCGATTCGGAGATGAGAATTCAATTCAAATATCGTTGAAAGTCTGTGGAATTTTTACGAAATACCTACCGCTACGGGTAAGGAGTGTACCAAGTTTGAGATTTTTCGGAGCTATACTGCAACGGGAAGAAAAAAAATTAACCGCGAAATGTCAAAAATCGTGTCTTATTAAAATAGGAAAATCCGAAGGCTTTGTGGCGGTACTTAGAATTGAGATAGGAACCTGGGGTTTGGTGGGCATCGATGCTACTATTCGAGGAATCGAGCCAAATGAAAGATTGCACTGCGGTTCAGAGTGAGGTAAAATCGGAGATGGAAAACGTTAGGGCATGCAGGGTAGGGCAACGGTACTAGGCTATGCACCTATCTACCTACCTATTGGTCGTATGGCTGCAAAATCTTCATGCAAGAGTTGACGCAGTTACACCATGTATTTGGAAGTCAAATTATGTACATATATAAATATGTATATGCATACGTTGTTTCTAGGAAAGTGCAGTACCACCGATTTATCTAAAACCTGGCCGAGAATCGTGAGTAAAGTTTGTATCTAGGGGTATACATATATATACGTTATATACATGTTATGTATGTAACTAGGTATATAGACCGCGCCTTACGTTTTTCAGGATAATATCTCCTTCGAGACGTATCACGGAAAAATAAATATATACCTATATGTACTTTCGGAATTCGTGTCTACATTTACAGGATATACCTATCTACACGGTAATGCGGTAGGACTAAAGCATATCTGAGTACAAATAAACTTCCTTCGATTATCATTAAATCTTCGAATTTTTATTTTTAATTTATTTTTTTTCCCCTTTTTTGAATAACTTCGAATCTAATTCTTCAAAAAGTATAGTGGTTGAGGCTTGTTCAAGCAAAACCTAAAACACTGCAGTTGCTTCGTTTTATACGATTTTTTGAGAATTCTCTTAAAAATTTGTGTGACTACGTAGATTAGAAAAAAAAAATAGAAAAAAAAATGATTCTCTCTTCTTTCTTATCTGGAACCCGGCGAGTAGTCAGATATACATATGTATACGTATAGTTTGCCGTTAAAGTTGAAAAAATTCTTGGAAATATTAACTAGGGGCCGAAATTTTCATAGGTCAAATATTAGACGATAAAAAAAAGATGATGAGGTTTAAAGGGTGAGAAAAGTCGTATAAAAATAAGATTATGACTCAGATCTCTGTGTATATATATACTGCATATAGGTATGCGTGTGAATCTTGATATTTAAATAAACTTCTACATATATGTATATATATACACGGGTAGATATCTTATAGCTGTCATTCGGGTGATTAACGAAATGATTTGAACGTCGAGCGATGAAGTTTGTAATTCTTGTATAGGAATAATCTATCCTTAGCTATCTACTGCAGTGCGGTATACCTACAGATTGATATTATCTCCTCGTGGAATCTCAAATCTTTGAGAGGTACCGAGAAGAGGAAGAAGAATAAGAATAAGAATAAGAATGAGAATGAGAAAAGGAAGATAAATAATAATACATAATAATAAAGAAAAGAAGAAAAATAAGAGGAAGGAGTAAGAGATCTTCGATTGAATATACGTTTAATCATTCAATCGTCTCAAAGTGATAGACCATCGATTTGAGTACTTCGTAGCTGCATCTGCAACGTATAATATACGAGATGATTGCCGAGAGATTTCTACGTCCGTTTGGTAAAAATGAGTAGTGGAAAAAATTAAAAAAAAAAAACGTTTTTTCTACTATTTATTTATGCTTTTAAGCTCTTCCGTATACGAAACTAAACTACTTCGTAGAAGACGGCTAGAAATCTTTTTTTTGTTTATACTTTTATTTCAAATTCCGTGATAGAAAAATTTGTATATATGTGAGCTGAATCTCCTGCGAGTGATTTACACTATTTTCCGCCAATTTCTCGCAAATAATAAGATTCCTTTTTTACTTTCATTTTTTCCTTCTGTCCTAAAGATTTTCGCCAACGTTGCAAGATATGCCCGGCACATACGTAACATAGGTATGATATGTAATTATTGCGGTACCCACACATTCGCAGGGGGCACATTCTACCATTTTTCTTGGAAATAACGATATAATACTCTTGTGCCAATATAATTATTGCTTGTTTTACATTCGCGAGGTTCTCGGCTGTGTACCTCGAATTTAAAACACGGGTTTTGTGGCGCGAATGGAAAATGAACGCGTTCGTAAAAGGAAAAGAAAAAAAAATTCACAAAATTATTTTCAGAGAAAGTACCAGGAGAGAAACAAAACGAGGATTCCTATAAATCAACGGGTAGAGAAAAATCGCAGAAAATATTCGCAACCATTAAAATACGCTTAAAGATAATAAAAGAATAAATAAAAGAAAGTAAAATTACATATACTCACGTTTACTTTTTCGAGGTATAATTCGAGTTCTCTGTACGGATCCATTTCTCTATTTTTCACGTAATTATTATCCTTAATAACATCATTGGGATATGAATTTTCAACAATTTTTAACCGATTCACTATCTGCACCGGTCCGTTTAATCTATCGTTAACATTTTTAAAAACACTTTTTTTAACATTCACATTCACATCCGTATCCACATCCACATCTGCAGGATTGGCTGGTTCTCCTGCACTCTCCTGCGACTCCGTTTCCATTTTATTTTTATTATTTTATATTTATATATAATTTTTATATATATGTATATATTTCTCTGCCCCTCTCACATCAGTCGACCGCGGAAAGTTCTAAGTTTATCATGGCCACTGCCCAATCTGAAAAAATAAAAAGAAACACAAAAAGACAGTCAGTAGGTATAATATAAGATTAATCAGTTGTATTCAGGTTAATGAGTAAAAAAAAAAAGACAACTTTATAACAAAATTTTTTGTTTCTTCGATTAAAGTTGAATAATGGTTTTTCCAGAGATAGAGAGAGATAGACGAACGCACGCTAATAATACAACCGTTTTAACAAGCAACAAAATGCAGCCACCTGTGCTGTTATGACAGAAAGATTTCTAAAGTTAGAAACTAGTCGTGTTTGTTAGTCACACAGTTTGCCGTTTTCACGAGAGCTAATTATACACCCTTTAGGTTCTAGATTATAGTCTCTCGCGCCACGAATAATCATCGTCGCAAACCTAATACATAATTATTACGAAATTTTCGCAACCGTAAATAGAATATTTACGCAATTATCCACAGAACATTGAATACATGTATACGTATATCTACGCCAATTTTAAAATATAATTAAATGACATACACGAGCATACATATATATTTTTTTATTTTTACGTTTTATGGATTTTCTTAATTTCGGAAGAATTTTCTTCCCATTTTTTTTTTTTTGTTTCACTATTCTCTGAGTAATTCAATACAAATAATTTAATACGCATGGTTGGGTCGAAGCATTCTGAGATAGGTACTGTACAGGCTTGACTAGTCAGAGTTAGTTGGTTTTTATCGTTTCTAATTTATACGGTATTTCTGGGTTAGTTGTATGTATATCAAGAGCGACACGTCCTAAATTTAACCTTCGAATAGAATAATAGATTAGAGTTTAATCATTAGAGACGGGCCTACGTGTGTAATAGACATATATACATACATACATACATACGTGAGATAAACGAACCGAATAACTTTCGAGGTGCGTTTTATAGTATACGCGATCGCTTCATTGACGATAATAATAATCATAATAATTCGATATACAATTGAGTCTTGAGAATAAAGGAAAATTATACTTATTATATTCACGATATATATATATATTTATCAACGTGATCTTTGTTCTTCGGGGTATTATCAAATTCTTATCGAATAATCCCCGAAATCATTACTGATAATTAAAAAATTTTGTTCCGCAAATAAATCGAATCGCGCGATGAAATATTTATGTTAGTAAAACCAATCATTAGTGGATCATCGTACTCGTTATCCTGACCTAAACAACGTTCGCGTATATACATATAAGTAAAAACGCGTGAAAATGTAGTAGGTAGTATGTGTCATCAAAGTTATTTGTATTAGACAAACGATGATAAATTATCGCTACTACTACACGATGTAGAGTTCAAGATACGCATACATACATGCACACATACACACCGTATGATAAAAAACTCGATTGTAGTATACCTACACATACGTAGAGCTATTTATTTATCGATCTATTCATCTATCTACCGTTCATTGAAAATTCCCAACGTCGCATTGTCGATGTGGGGTAGGTACATACAGAGGCGTTGATACCGATCGTTACGTAATCGAACTTATCGTCGGTTATTGCATGTATTACATATGCATACCTGATCGAGTTTCTACAATATTCTTACACAGATTTGTTCGAATTGAGTCGGTGATATTTCGAGGGTAGATTCCTCGCGGAATTCCAAGACTAAATTTCCTTTACCAAAAATTCGTGAGTCCAATAGTTTCCGAGATACGGAAGATCTTGGTTGAACAATCGCGGGACTCGTATTGTACAGATGACACAGACTGGGCTGACAATGAGTCTTGGCTGAGCGGTGCCCGGTCTACGATTGCGATTGGTCAACTAAGATCTTCCGTAACTCGGAAACTATCGGTCCCTCGAATTTTCTGTAAAGGAAATTTAGTCTCAGATTTTTCCGGGGAATCTACCCTCGAAATATGACCCGCTAGATTCGAATCACGGTATAATTATGATCTTTGTTGTTGTTGTTTTTATTAACTGTATCGTACATGCAAGATGGAAAATATTAATTTTCTTATGCCACATGTATACCGGTATATATAGTATGAGAGGGTAGGTACGACCGAATAAAAAGGCTCAAGTTATACAACCTGCCTGAACCCATAATCGTAAATTAAATTTCTTGTCTTCCTGAACCGCGCACGTAGGTACATACCTATTCATATTGTATACTATATATACATATACGCTGAATATGTGTGTATACTAAAGTCCAGGAAATATTTCACGACTATTTAAAAACATCTATACATGTTATATAGATTTATGCATATACGAAGAATATTATATTCGATCGACAGATGTAATACAGTCATTCAATAATCACGACTAATTATATACGGTATACGTCACCCTTCCGCAGTTTTACCGTGAGATCTAAATATGAGTCATGAATATCGATAAAATACGATAATGATGATAATCGTGTGAATTCATGATTTATTTTTCTACTCTACATATATTTTATGTTAAATAAATGAATAATTTCCCCTCTTTTTTCAAAAAGAAAAGAGAAAAAAAAAACAAATTTCGAATATTCTGAATGGGTTGTTATACCTGTATCTTCTAATTAAATAATTCCTTATCAAAATTGAATACTCTTATCGCGATACAATGTGATATATATATATATATATATATCGTAAATCACATCGAAACTAAGGGTAAAAAAAGCATACAACAGGTGTTGATATTTAATCCATGTGGATGAAAAAAAGAAGGAAAAAAAAATCAATAAAAAGAAAGAGTTGAAAGATGTGGATATAGGTATTTAAGTGGGTATAGCTGTACCTGCATGCACGCACTTCGTGCGTGTAGACAGCGCTAATTGGAATTAAAGCTAACCTTTTCCAAAAGAGGACACATGTTCGCGTGATAAAATGCAATTAAGAGTACCGGGGTATATAATAAGAGAAGGGAAAAAAAGGAAAGGAAAAAAAGAAAGATAAAAATAGAAGAAAAGAGAAATAGAAAGAATCAGCCTGCCCGCGTTTAGATCCGTACCTATATACGCTATACGCTCAGAGATTATTCGAGCCAGATTTGAATTTAATTATAATGTGATTAAATTTCAAAGAAAGTAAGGTATTTTTAACTATTTATAATCCGATACCAATAAACTTTGAAGAAGAAAAAATATAAATTAATGAATCCGCGTGAGAGAGAAGAAAAGAAAACAGAAAAAAAAAAATTAAGAATTTTTGTTAATTTTTTTTCTGCTGCACTTTTATAGCCGATTTAAAAAGCGATAAAACGCACAGTTTCTTAGAAAACATCATATAAATTGTACGCGTATAATAGTTGCGCTAGAATGAGCGGCGTTTAACACGTCGCATATCTTTGCCTAGACCATTTAGCATCCTCCCGTCTTAAAGCAACACACACCGAAGACGTAGGTACCACCCTCCACCTTCTCCTTCTCCTTTTTCTTCTTCTACCTCTACTTCTACTTCTTCTCTTACTTCCATGTATCGAGCAGCAAGGCAGCGTCTTCCACTTCTTCCATTGAGCGACTCTTCTAGCGGGTTCCTTGCAACGGGAGGCTGCTGCACCAAGGCCTTGCAAGGTTACCTATCACCAGCGACAGGTAGAAACCGCGCGCGAGATAGAACAAAATATAAAATATTCGCAAAAAAAAATTTTTTTCAAGAATTTAGCAATACAATAAAAAAAAAAAACCCCGAACGCTACCATTCACCGATTTATTCGTCATCCTTCGATATATTCGTGAAACGAGGAACAAACAAATTTAAAAAAAAAAAAAAAAAGAGTGAGGGAAAGAGAGAGCGAGAGAGAGAGAAGACAGAGATGTATCGAGTTTCTAAGAAACGAGCGAACGAGTGTGTGGATTGTGTAGAGAAAATTTTTTTTACGCAACGTTATAGTATAGATATATATATAAAGTATGTATATACACACGGTATTATAATACTTCTTGAATTACAACGTTACGTTACGTTGCGTCGGTGGAGGCGGGTAAGTACACCGGGGTTCCCTTATAGTTAGATCGTTACATAGCCATCGCTACGTAAATTCCAAGGAGGACTACAGGCAGAGGCTAAGGCGTAGGCAGAGGCAGAGGCAAGCAAGCAGGGAAGGCAGAGCGAGGCAGGACAGCAGTGCGGAGTTTGTGTGATAGAAAGACGCCGACTACGAGGTAACCAAGAAGTGATACGATGTTGGTTTAGGTGACGCCGGTAAAAAGGGACGACATCAACTAAAACGTATGTATCGCATGTACATACATACATGCATACGTACATACACACACGTATACATATATACGTATATGTAAAGAAACACACCACGCGGTATCGCTCTCCAAATTCCTCAGCATTTAAAATCGTCCTAATTTCCCCCTTTTTTTTTACCTATTTTCTAAACACGCTTTTCATTAGAGATAGGTACACATAGGTATATGTATAGGTGTATTACAATACCAAACGATATTATCGTTATAGTCGACGATTTTCCAACTCTTTCATTATTAGACATTAATTACCAAGTTGAAGTTCGAAATTTTGGAAAGTCGAACGGTCGAAATCCCGGATTCGTTTCTGACGATATATCTACCTAAATCGATAACTTCACGATGTCAAAAATAACCGATAGGATTTCGAATCTTTTCTTTCAAAAAAGTACATCTTAAAACGATTAATTCGACCAATCCGATTCAAATCGGTTATCCAGACCTCCAGGAAAATACGCTTTATACAAACGCGAATAAAATCAGTTCTTCGGTTAGACAAAAAAAAAAAGATAAAATATTTTTGCCTCGCCTTGCCTCGCCTCGGTAAACAGTAAAGACAGACACTGTGCGGTTCATTCATAATTTCTTTAAATGCCTATACGTAGGAACGTCGTGTACACCGCTATACGTATGTATATGTACTACCTGCTTACGATGTACATGACTCATTAAATTCGTAAACTTTAAGGCAGGTCGCGAGAGGGGGTGGAAGGGAGTCGAGACTTCTCACAATAAGTTTGTTTTGACAAATCTTTTGAGCAAGCAAAATTGTATAATACCTATATGTACTACGCTTGTATGATAATTACGGGAGAAAATGAGTATAATAATATATATATACGTATCTAAGAAGTATACGATACTAGTTCCGTTTTAGTCTCTCATTTCTTTTTCTTTTTTTTCTTTCGCGGTTATAATGCCGATATTTACGATTCGCTGTAAACACGCGCCCCGTGTATTTTCCTCGGTATAAATTTTTCGCGATATTTTACTCGCGCACGAGCTATGTACTACCTGTATCTACTTCGTAGTTGCGTCATAAAACGAGAACGTAAATCACCACGTGCATATAAATATACATATGCTAACTTAGAAGATTCATTTTTGTCCCACGATGATTCAGGGTTAAAAAAATCAAGCTGCACCACGTTTAAATACGCGATATGCGTTATCGCGGAATATTATGACGAACCTATATGGAAAACAAAAACCATCGATAAACGGTGTGCACAAATAATTGACAACCTATCTTCGCCCGTTCATTATTAGTTTCTAAATTTCACTAATACACAAGAATGAAATTATTCTCTCGTATTAAATATAGACCGCGAGCGCGGTTCCACGTTTCCGACAATAAATTCACTTCTCATGTTAACTTCCGGCGTAAAAGCCTATACGTGTAGGTATAGGTACACCGAAGCGCGGGGGACGACGTGACTTATCTATATTTTTCATGTTGTCAAGGGAGTGAGCGGTGCAGTTGCATGCGCAGTGCAATCGCAGTAGTAGAAAGGGAAAAAGTAGTATTAATCGACGTGAAGTTCATTGTCAGAACAGATACAAAGTAATACGATAAAACGAATAACAATGGATTTTCAAATTGCCCTAAAAAAAAAAAAAAAACAATCTAAAATAGGATAATTTTCTCGATGTCGTCGACGAGGATCTCCTTAATTCGCGTGTAAAGCATCGCGCTATTTCTATTTACGGAAAAGGTATGTTTCTAATAAATAATTAATAACCATTATTGTAATATATGTTCGATAAATTATTATACAGAAAGTGACGCGCGAGACGCGAGAGGCGAGTCAGCAGCGATCGAGCTAACGCGAGGTCTACACACGCAGTCGTCGACTGAAAAGAGATAAGGTCTGCGCGGAGCGGGTTACTATTCGTTGAGTGCATGCAGGCCAGCAGCAGCAGCAGCAACAGCAGCGAGCAAGTAAGTAAGCTAGCGCGAGCGCGAGCGAGCGAGCGAGCAATGAGAAATGTTTATCTGTTAGTATACATATCACATACTGGCGCGTACGGGGGTCTAGTTTGACGCTAGTGTCCCCGAAAAGCTATCGCTGGTTATATTTGTGCATAAATAAAGGTATATACAGGTATTCGTTGAGGTATAGTTTTTATAGTTTTACTTATAAATAAAGCCTTGAAGTTTGATCGCATATAATTGCAAGTTGGATATCTGCTTCGCGTGTGTTATAGCAGTAGTTTCTTCTATCTTTTTATATTCCTATACGTAAGTTACGTACCGAGAGGTATAAGACTACACTTGTAATAATGAAAAATAATAAAGATGACATCATACACGGTAAACAGATACTTATTTTTATTTTTTATTCATTTTTTTTTCCTTCTTTTCTTGTTTCTTTTCTCGATTCCCACCTTTGATCCTATACTCTTTTATAACGCTATTTGGAATTTAAATATACGTACGTGGGTAATTAATTCTACCCACGAACTCTTTAATAACCAGTATTAATATCGCAATCCTTTTACCCTACCTCGATCTTTTCGCGGGCTTCAAACATCCGCGACAGCTTTAATATCCTTGATTGATGTATCTGCGTGTGTATCCGAAATATTTTTTTCTTCTCTTTTTGTTTTTTTGTTTTTTTTTTTTACTTTGACACTTTGGTATTCGCGGTATTTGAACAGAAAGAAAAAAAAAACGAAAAAAAAATAAGTAAAAACAGCACAATGTATTGTTACATCGAAGATTTAGATAAAGAAAGAAATCACTGGTCACTGAATTTTTATGTTATTATTTATCTTGTTTTTGTTATTGTTGTTGACAGATTATAGAAGGTAAAGAGAAAAAAGAAAAAAAAAACCTGTTACACGCAATGATTAATGTAACGTATGTGAAATACGGTTAAAGGTCACTTCGCGAAGTAAAATCCAACGATATACGGTAGTAACGTGTATTATTAATATAAAATAAAAGAAAAAAAATGTTAAACAACGAGATAGAAACATCCGCCGCGACGGTCACGGCAATACTGACTAAAACTCTCGCGACGACGAGCGAGGAGTTGAGTTGAGTTGAGTTGAGTGCAGAGTGTGGAGTAGGTACAGTCGTCGTGGTGTGGAGTGAGTCGAGTGCTGCTACTCACTTCGAACTACACCGCCGAGCCTCGAGCAGCTCGAGGATTCCGAACGCGCCGAGCCACGAACCGTTCCGAATTCAACTCGAGTACGTAGGTAGGGTTGCATACACATGTGTGTGTGTGTATTCGCTCGGCTATATTATACACGCTACGAAACCAGCTGTTTAAACCACGTAGCGGACTCGCCGCGTTTTTAGATAACAATAAGAGAGAAGAAGAAGAAGAATAAGCGAAGAAAGAGGAGCGGAGGGATCCTCGATAAAGAACAACAACGACGAGAAAAGAGGAGAATAACTTTTGCCGAATATTTTTCCATATACACGTTATAATATTTAGTCTCAAGGTGATCGAGCGCTGAAACCTATGTATCGGCGATTTCACGGTCACGATAGAACACACCTGAAATGAAATTTTCTTTTCCTCGGTCAATTTATTCAGAGGTATACTCTAGGCGTGTAGATAAATACGTGAATATATCGAGGCGTGATAACGTCATAATTAGCGGCAAGGTAAAAGCGATGATAATTAATTAACGGGTTCGAGTCACAGCGGCAGGTACTTAGCACCGTTTAATTTCCAACCGTGTGAAATCTGCTTTCCCCATTATTATTAAGCAAGGGTTGAACAACCTAATCTAAGAAGATACGAAGACTGTATACACACACACGTTGGGCACGAACTTTTTTCGTTAAATATAAATACATACGTATCAGCATAAGCCTACACGTACGTATATATGTATACATGCACACATTCGTACTAGGCAGCGTTAAAGGAGAATGGATAAAGTAATAATGGGGCAATTTCACCGGCATGCGACGCGACGATACGTAGGTTACATACCCATCTATCTACCTACCTACTTCTACCTACTATGCGTGATCGAGAATAAACACACGTCGCGACGTTTAATTTTAATTAACAATTTCTCTGTAGTTTCATATATTTATAGTTACAATGGGATCAAGATTCGCGGCAGCGAATCGCCGCCAAGTACCAAGCCCCAAAGTTTTTTTTTATTTTGAAGTTAGGCGAGCGCAGCCAAGAATTATTTTCCCGAGGCAACGGTTTATACCTGTAAACATACCGTTATATCTCCCGAATGCGTGAATATTATCGGATGAAATTTACGAGATTATGAGTCCCAGTCCAAATGAGTTCGTTGTCCAAATTCGAACAGAATCGGTCGTTTGGTTCCAGAGATATTAACTGTTAAAGTTGATGAAAAAACACAATCTTCTTCTTCTTCTTCTTCTTCTTCTTCTTCTTCGCCCCATTTTTCGCTAGACGCTTGCTAGGGACCACGATATCAATGGAACGGCTGTATGTATCGACTTGAAATTTAAAACGTAGCTGTTCTCCATCGAAATCTAGCTCCCTATTGTTTTTGGTGCGAATTGGTACTCACACTCGGTCAGGAGATTTTAATAAAGTCACAAAGCGCTTAGTACGGCAAAATGGCCGCCCGAGGGCGTTAATTAAATTTATATATTTTTTATTACAGGGTAATTCAGGCTGGACGCACCACCTCAGGTGGGTGTATTCCTCCTGAAAAGTAATAATTTCTTTTACCGAAACTTCGAGACACCAATAGTTTCGGAGCTACACGAGACCTTACATTAGTGGACTGATCACAAAGTTTATGAGTGAGCAAGAGTGCAAGTCGAGCAGTGCCCGCGGAGGATCGATTTTTATTGTACGACGTTTCAGTTAGATTAGATTCCTAGATGAGTATGACGGCGTCGTCTCCTGGAGATGCCTTCGTACGGCATTCACCTCCGTCTCGTCGTCCTCATCCTCTGATTCATACTTCCAGATCCCCCACCCAGTGATTCTCGTACTAGATCCTCAAAATCGTAGTCTCATTTGTCCAGATCCTCGGCTTTGTAGCTTGCGTAGTCCAGGTCCTCCGCTCCGTAGTTTGAATCGTCCAGGTCCTTCGCTCCGTAGTTTCAGTCGTCTAGGTCCTTCGATCCATAGTTTCAGTCGTCCAGGTCCTGTGCTTCGTAGTTTCAGTCGTCCAGGTCCTTCGCTCCGTAGTTTGAGTCGTCCAGGTCTTGCGCTCCGTAGTTTTAGTCGTCCAGGTCCTTCGATCCATAGTTTCAGTCGTCCAGGTCCTGCACTTCGTAGTTTCAGTCGTCCAGGTCCTTCGCTCCGTAGTTTGAGTCGTCCAGGTCTTGCGCTCCGTAGTTTCAGTCGTCCAGGTCCTTCGATCCATAGTTTCAGTCGTCCAGGTCCTGCACTTCGTAGTTTCAGTCGTCCAGGTCCTTCGCTCCGTAGTTTGAGTCGTCCAGGTCTTGCGCTCCGTAGTTTCAGTCGTCCAGGTCCTTCGCTCCGTAGTTTGAGTCGTCCAGGTCCTTCGCTCCGTAGTTTGAGTCGTCCAGGTCCTTCGCTCCGTAGTTTCAGTCGTCCAGGTCCTTCGCTCCGTATTTTGAGTCGTCCAGGTCCTTCGCTCCGTAGTTTGAGTCTTCCAGGTCCTGCGCTTGGTAGTTTCAGTCGTCCAGGTCCTTCGCTCCGTAGTTTCAGTCGTCCAGGTCCTGTGCTTCGTAGTTTCAGTCGTCCAGGTCCTTCGCTCCGTAGTTTGAGTCGTCCAGGTCTTGCGCTCCGTAGTTTCAGTCGTCCAGGTCCTTCGATCCATAGTTTCAGTCGTCCAGGTCCTGCACTTCGTAGTTTCAGTCGTCCAGGTCCTTCGCTCCGTAGTTTGAGTCGTCTAGGTCTTGCGCTCCGTAGTTTCAGTCGTCCAGGTCCTTCGCTCCGTAGTTTGAGTCGTCCAGGTCCTTCGCTCCGTAGTTTGAGTCGTCCAGGTCTTGCGCTCCGTTGTTTCAGTCGTCCAGGTCCTTCGCTTCGTAGTTTCAGTCGTCCAGGTCCTTCGTTCCGTAGTTTGAGTCGTCCAGGTCCTTTGCTCCGTAGTTTCAGTCGTCCAGGTCCTGCGACTACGAGAACTACGAAACGCAGGATCTGGACGACTGAAACTACGGAGAACAGTACCTGGACGACTCAAATTGGAGTGCGAAGGACCTGAACTACGAGAACTATAAGTCGAAGGACCTGGACGACTAAAACTACGAAGTGGAGGACCTGGACGACTGAAACTATGAATCAGAGGAACAGGACGACGAGAACGGAGGTGAATGGCGTATGAAGACATCTCCAGGAGGCGACGCCGTCATACTAATCTAGAAATCGAACTGAAACTTCGTACAGTAAAAATCGAACCGCCGCGGGTACTGCTCGACTTACACTCTTGAACCGGCCCTGTCTTGGTCACTCATAAGCCCTGTGATTGGTCAACTAAGATCTTCCGTAGCTCCGAAACCGTTAGTCCCTCGAAGTTTTGGTAAAAAAAATTTAGTCTTAGATTTACAGGAGGACCCACGTAAGGTGGTGCGCCCAACCTGAATCACCCTTATATAACAGCGATATCAATATTCTATACTTGCAAAAAGGAGTGAAATCCCACGGAAAAACATCGTAGATGTAAAAAAAGCCGCCAAGTACTTACACAGAAATCACAATTGCCTTATAAGCAGAACGTTTCGCCAGGCTCTGTCGTGAAATCAAGAAAAAGGCCAAGCACCGAACGTACCCCTGCGATCTCTCAGCAAGTCTACGTCGTGAAGGCGAGTTTCGTGTAAGGATATCGAAACATCATTCCAAGAGCTACGTACTTGGCGGGCACATTCGGTTTTTTACAGCTATACGGACAACTCGCTTCGTTTTACTCGAAAATTGAGTTTTCAATCCAATAGCAATGAAATACACTGGAAAAATAGTTATTCCAACCAATCATCGTATCAAAATATACTTCTACGTGTCCTTAATTATCTGTATAACTTCACAGACATAAATACCTTGTATAATAAATAAAAATCGTGGTCGGTCCACTGTCATTGAATTATCTGATCAGACTTGATACTCTGGAATCACGTACCTTACTATGGAAGACAATGAATTAAGTATGTAGTATTAATTTTTAGGGAATAAACTTATTCACTTGCAAAACTGTCGAATCGAGAAAATCTACTTTGCTATTTCGGCATAAAACCTAAAACGCGCAGCTACGGTATACGTGTATGCATACGTAGTACGTAGAGTATGACGGTTTAATATAATGATAAATATGAAATTCAGTTGATGAATAGTTTAGTGTACCTATACTACTATGTCATACAATCTTGCTCGCGATGCATGCGGATGCGGTGCACAAGTGTATACACGTAGTGGGAAGAATCGATTACTGCAGTAGTACCTCGATAATCCGAACCAATTCGGACCGGGCCGGGCCCAGTTCGGATTAGTGAAAGTTCGGATAATCGAACGGTAATGTTGGGTGAAGCGATGTTTCAATAGTGGGAAATATCTAAGACACATGTAATACACACACGTATGCTATGATATATATACATATATATATATATAATATATATAACATAAAATTCTGAAATTTATATGATGGTTCGGATGAAGCGAGTTGCGGTTCGGATAACAGAAGTTCGGATTATCGAGGTTCCACTGTACAATACTTGCAACTCTCCCTCGTAACAGTTCGGCGTCACTTTATTGCAAAAATATTTTGTTGCTCATTCGTTTGTGAAAAATAATCATTCGCAACTATACTATACACATTAGTACAAGAAGATGAGCGCGTGCGAGTTTACGGAAGTGCTGTAGTGCGGGCGCCCGAAGGCGCCCGCACGCAAGCACTGACGTCAACTCGCACACGCTTATCTTCCAACTGCCACGACGAGGTCGTGCCACGAGATCGAAGGATGCATTTTGAATGAGTGTGTATGGAACCAATGTTATCTGCGAATCAGATATTCGTCAGTCGATGCAAGATTCACGACGTGTAGGTACACATATATCTAGCGACCGGAAACATAGTACTTTGAGACATCCATCAGCTGCCGAGTACCGATACTAGCAACTGTTCACAGTTCGGAATAACTGTTAGACAAACAGCCAAATACAGAATGAAACTGCAAGAAGTCGCGTTCTATTAATCTCTAGATTTTGGATGCCAGATTTGATGAATAAACAATATGAAAAAAGCAGTCGTAAAAAAATAATTCACAAGATACGCGAAAGTACTATCAATCCAAAGCAGAAAAAACAAACACAAAGAAAAAAAAACCGAATGTGCCCGCCAAGTACGTAGCTCTTGGAATGATGTTTCGATATCCTTACACGAAACTCGCCTTCACGACGTAGACTTGCTGAGAGATCGCAGGGGTACGTTCGGTGCTTGGCCTTTTTCTTGATTTCACGACAGAGCCTGGCGAAACGTTCTGCTTATAAGGCAATTGTGATTTCTGTGTAAGTACTTGGCGGCTTTTTTTACATCTACGATGTTTTTCCGTGGGTCGAATTTTCTACAAATATTCCTCGAAATTAAGTCTCTTCTTTTGCCATTGAGTCGTTTTTTATTCGTAATATAACTATAGTAAACAGAATAAAAAAAATAAAAAAAATCGAATAAATAAACATAAATTCTGTCGAACCTTGAAGATATATCGATATCGCGAAGATCGTCGACTATACATATATACATATAACCGCGCGTGATCGTTTGCGTTGTCGATTTATCGACCACGACCATAGAATTCTTAATTTTTTATTTCAATTTATTTTTTATTTTTTCATCGTATCGTTTTTTCTTTGGTTTTTTTATTTTTCTTTTTTTTCCATATCTCAATGCAGAAGTTCGCTGCGTTATAGCCTATACCTAACCACTGCACGCGCGCGGTAGGTGGATCCTTCCTTATACCCTCGAGTCCTTCGCCACTTTATTACCTCGTCATGCTTCTGTTATTTCTTCGATATAATATACGCGTCTGTGTATATATATATATATATATAAACTACTATACGGTAGAGAGGAGTTATAATATAATATTGCTGTTCTGGCAAACGAGTGCGAAGCACCATAATCATTTAATTTATCTTTATTATCCCTATTATTATTATTATACATTTTATTCGTCATTTTTTCCATACATTTCATCAACTGTTTCAAAATTTATCTTTTTCAATATAAAGTCGACGAAAAATGCAATTTTTTTATTCTTTTTTTCCATTTTTTCGATTCCCGAACGACCGTTTTGTCGGTCGTATTATATTTTGGCTCAATTTCGTCATAGTGATATCATACCTACACTGGTGGGTATGGGTATACGGGTATATGTGTCTCTACTGCGTATACGTACATACACCTATATTGTACGAATAATAATACGTCGTGCTGCACCCGCATGCCTTTGCATTAATCTTAATTACACGGCAATTAAAAGCAGTTAAAAAAAGATGGGTCGTGCGTGTCGAGGTCTTGCCACCTCTGGTACATATATAAGACGTATATAAATAGTAAATACATATAGGTATAAATATAAAATTAAGCTTTTTATACACTGAATAGAAATTCGATGGTTTATTGTCGTATTTGTCGAGATTAAAAGTTACAGAATCATTGATCTTACCATATATAGGTATATTCGTTGAACTAATTATTCCTTTCATTCGATAAATCGGATTAAAATATTTCACGTGATTATATCTCTGCAAAGGAGAATAAATTATCGAATTGTATTTCACAAATTTCGTCTTTTTTTTTTTTAATTTTTCTTTTAGTATTATCTCGGAAACTATTAGTCGTGGATAAAATTTGTATGAACAAAAAATACGCCTTTTTTAAAACTCCATAAATTTTGTTTCAGGTATTTTACCGATAAGTCAACGGTTATGGATATAATGGAGAAGGAGTAGCTCCTGAAAACTGTCGCTATATTTAACACGGCTCTTACAGAGCCTTCTAGCCTCTCACACTCATCCTGGAGATATTTGTCCTCTGAAATGGAATATATATATATATATATATATATATATATATATATATCTAAGAAAAAAAAATTCCTCGAGCATTTCCTTCCTTCCTTTATGTTTTTTAATTTTAATTTTTTTTTATATTTTATCTTCTTTTCTTTCATTCTTTCTTCCTCCTTTTTTTTCAACGCGCGGCTTCGTATTCAATTTTATTCTTTTTTTCTTTTTTAAATTTTATTCGAAATTAATTTTCATTTTATTAAGGAATAATTTAGCCGAGTCGCTGCCGCGGGTGAGAAAAGATACGCGTAATAATATGTAACAACAAGGTTGAACGGGGGGAACGCGCGGTGGTACAAGGAGTCCGAGAGATGATTCTGCCTTTCTGTTTACCGTTCTGACACTCGATCCATTTCCCTTTGTCAGCCTTTCTCGCCTACTCCCGAGCTGCTGCCGTTGCTGCTGCATGCCGCTGCCGCCGCAGTCATTCGGTTAAACTTGCCCATTGATGAAACAACCGTCCCCCATTATAAATTCTCTACACCTTTTTTTTTTCAAGGAATGAACTCATACAAAAAAAAAAAAAAACAGAAGACGAGAAAAGAATAGGATAAAGGAAGAAAAGGGAAAAAAGGAGAAGGGAAGATGAAACGAAAAATCTATTATTCAAGATCATTCCGCGTATAATAACGCTACGCGTTATATGCTATTCGGTACATATAGGTACGTATAATACGGCGTGTATCGAGTATCCTGCGGTCAGAAACTTTGCTAACTATAATAACGTTCATGTTTACGACTGCGAGAGACTTCGTACGTATAGAAATCCTTTGAGGAGATAATACGGCGTTGACAACCCTTTTTTTGTTTTTTTTTTGTTTCTTTTGCGGATTTTTTTGGGTCAAAATTGTCGAATTCGAAACGACTGATGAAAAGGTAGACCAGAGAATCAAAGAAGCAGATCATTTTTCATGGAATTTATAAAATTCCAGATGTCTTTTCCAATCGCCGATCGAGAATCCGCAAATCCTAAGAATTGCAAATTTTGAAACGGGGTATCGCAAGAATGATACTAATTTCGTGGCTTTTTTTGGGACCGTTTTCGAAATTTTTCACCGAGTCGAGAATTCGCAGTGAATCTGTGAATCCAATCTGTTTATCGTCGATCGGTTACGTATATACCGTTCGTTACAATTTATAAATTACGAAAGGCTGTTGTGGATAGGTTATTCCGGCGGTTGTTGAATGAAAAAATTCCAAGTATAACGCGAAGATGAGAACGAAGATAACACGTGGGGACCTACTTAGCCGAGTCCCACATGACCTCGTATTATGCCTCCTGCAGCTTCCATGTGCACCACCACCGCACGGGGTTTAGGAACAATGAAAACTTTCTTTTTCAAGGATTAAATTTCACGGTATTATTGCTTCTCAGCACCAAAAGATGGATACAAACAGGACGTTGGTACCCAGAAGTTAGAAAACCGAAACCAAAAAATTTACCCCGTGTAAGACACAGGCTGAAAAAAAATCACAGGACCTTCTCTTTTCGGCTAATTTATCGCAGAATTTCGCATCGTCTGTTCTACAAGAATCGTTCAGAAAGAAAGAAAGAGAAAATATCCAAAAACGTTGAGTGAATAAATTTAAAAAAAATCGAAGAACGAGACAGTCGAATCGTGTTTTTGGTTCGTAATCGATGTGTAATATTCACCGATGTATATAACTTGTTGAATTTTTTAACCAACGTTTCTTGATTACATATACGTTCACGCAACGTGGTAGCTGGTGATATTACACGGCAGCTAAGTCAACAAGCTGATTGTCAGTGTACGTGACTAAACAAATTGAACGAAGTGTAAAACAAGGTTGCGTCGATAAAGAGCCGTAATATTATTCCGTGCCGTTTTTCATTCTCTGGAAATTCTTTCGGGATATCAGCAAACCAAAGAATTTCAAATTATACATATATACTTCAGGGTGGTCCTTACTTAGGTCATATTCGAATTTCGATGCTCCCATGGGCCAGAGCGTCTCCAAATATGAACAAAAAAATTTATTCGAAACCCCAGGTTCCTGTCTCGATTCTAAGTACTGTCCCAAAGCCTTCGAACTTTCCCATTTGAATAACACACGATTTTTGGTACTTCGGGGTTATTTTTTACTTCCCGTCGCATTATAGCTTCGAATAATCTGAAACCCCGCACACTTCTTACCTACGGCGGTAGGTACCCGTGAAAAATTTACAGATTTTCAACGACAAAATTTTTATTCATCGCGATTCGGAGATGAGAATTTTTTTTCGGTGCGCCGTAGCTTCGAAAATTATAGCGTCGAAAATCTGTCGAATTTTTGTAAAATACCTACCGCTACGGGTAAGGAGTGTACCAAGTTTCAGATTTTTTGGAGCTATACTGCAACGGGAAGAAAAAAAGTTAACCGCTAAATGTCACAAACCGTGTTTTATCGAAATAGGAAAATTCAGTTCGACCAATTCCTTAGTCATTTTTATTATCATCACGAGGTTGGTGTCTGACGACGAGAAGAATATATCCAAGGAATAATACCACGCGAAGCGCGTTTCTTTTACTGTCAACGAGGCAGCTATATCGTTCCCTAAGATCTCAGTCTCTGATCGTATAGAGAGAATAAAAATTGCGAAAGAGGCTATGTGACTCGACTCGACCCTCTGCGATTTGCTTCAGGAAATTCCCCTCTTTAATTAATTCCTTTACGATCGAAAGCGACGAAAAATTCGCAACAAGTGGCGGAACAAGAAAAACGAAAAGAACAAAAAGGCGCATTTTTATTGTTCATTTCATTTTAATTACCATTTCTACTCTTTCAACGATTATATTTAACCTCTTCGACCCCGCATGCGGGGTTGAATACCGTGCATAAAGAGGATTTACGATTCTTTTAAATACTCTCGTTTTATAGTCACCCAGCGGTTTCATCCTCGTACTCATATATATACAACACGTATACGAAAAACAGTTAAATTGTTTAACAGGCCACAGTGTCGCCTGCCTCTTATTATACTTGTGCATGCGAATTCTGTAGAATATATATAATACACCTCATATACTGCCCGACTCGCGGCCACCGCAGAACTTTGTCTGCGGCGCATTTTAACAACGAATTTAATTATTCGTTACCGCATTGTGTTTTTTTCAGTATGACTAATCGTAAAGAGTATAAATAAAAACCGTTTAAACAGACTTTTCTTATTGGCTTATTCATCCTTACTTACCCCCGCTTCATATGTTCACATATACATATGCACATACTAGCGCGAGAGACAATGGCTAATAATAATCTCACAGAGAGCGAGATATTAAAAAGTGGAAGAAATCATCGTCGTCATATTTGGAAATTAGTGTTCAAAAATTGGCGAGAGATAAAGATCCGAAAAAAATACTGAATGCTCGTCGTGATTCGATAAACGTGGAAAATAAAAAAAAAAAAAAAAAATTGGCGAGTTTTACTTCAAATTTCCGAAGCTATCAAAGTCACGTAGTTATCTCCCGTTCCTAAAATTTTGGGGCCAAGTTCCGGACGCCCACCCTCGCCCTTTTGTGGGATCAGTAGCAGCTGGTTAAATATTTAGAAAAAAGTTCCCCTCCGATTTAGAAACGGGGGTAAATTATTTTCGACGAAGTTGTCTCGCCTGCCTCACGCCGGAAAACTATGAATAAAATTTTTGGCAATTTCGTATCGTAAACTGAGAACGAGATTTCTTCTATTAGACGTTTTTGTCGACTGGATTCGACGAAGGGAATAAAAGAATCCGAAGAAATGTGATCCTGCAACATCAGGCTGCGGTGAATCCATTCATATTCTAATATAATAATCCTTCGGGCCCGTTTAGTTTCCTCTTTTATTTCACGGGCGAATGGGCCCGGGCTTTTAAATCCCATGACCGAACCCTGGGTGGCTGAACGACTTTTCTTAAAAGGACTAAACCGGGGGAATAAAGAATAACGAAGTATATAGGGCGACAAAAGCACCCCTTGTGTATAGCCTGTAGATTAGGAAACGCGAAGAGCGTGAAAGAGTCCAGTCTTTTCCTCGTTTACCATGATAAAAAAGGGAAGCTCTACTGCAGGTTTTGAAAATCCACTTTTCATTCTTTTTCAAACACTACGGAGCCCGCGCGTTCTTCGGGAGTGAAAATATTTATTTTCTATAATCGCGGTCCCTACTCTAAGTCTACGTTCTTTTTGAACGATAAATTGTACCTACGCGTGTTGGTTTACACGAGGAAGCTGAAATTTATAATAATGCCCACCCCGGTATGTTTGGATAATTGGTATAAATTTTTGTCGACTCTTTGTCAGATCGGATTTGTGTGCTTTGTATATTAAATATTTGTATCACCCTTACCCCCGGAGGTTTTATAAACAAACAGAAATAACAACGTTGAATTATACCTCTCCCACGTACACTACGTACCAAACTAGCCACTGTATCAAACTGCTGCATCGGCAGATGCAGCTTATCCAAATTCTAATATTTATAGACTTTGAGTAAACTGAAAACAAAACTGTTAAATGCTATTTGATTATTCACATATATATACATATATAAATACATACATCAATCCGCGAACTTCCGCGAGTAATAAAACTATCCTTGGACATATGCGAATAACGGCTAAAAATAAATTCGCGAATGGAATTAAGTCACGGTTTTATAATCCGCGTGACTATAGTCTGACTGTTAACGTTTCGTCAGTTTTTTCCATTGACCGAAAGAAATTTTTACTTCTTGTTGTTGTTTTTTTTTTTCGTTTTTTTTTTATTAGCTAAGCCGGAGTACACTAAATTTCATTTCGGTTTTAAAAGTGAAACTCGAAGTGCTTGGAGGAGTTTTAAAACCCACGGAGACATAATTCTTCTTTCGAATAAGTAACGCCTTTGCCTTTGCCTTTGCCTTTGCCTTTGCCTTTGCGCTTTACTATACGAGGGTATATTTACGACTTTTTTCTGAAAAGGGTCTCTCATCCAGATACGCGGACACGTCGATATATCATACTTTATAGTACGTACGTATACACACGCATACAGGTTTAACACTCGCCTTAAACTTGGGGATGGATGAGAAGCTCGAGTCGCTAGAAACTTACGAGTATATGTTTGTTTAAATTGAGACGCCAAGGAGATGGTACAAGCCCGATCCACCGGTAAACACTTCTCTTTTCAACGCAGATGAGTCAGAAAGTTGGAAATCTGGGTACCTACTCTAGATTAAAAAACATCTTCCATCAGTGAATTTATCATTCGAAAAGAAAGATTCTTGAAAAAATATCCGATTTTCAATATCACCGATTCAGAGAAAATTGCGAAACCTGAAGATCCGAAAGGCCAAAACTCCGAAAGTTGAAATTCGCGCATGGATTCATGCGGCCTTTAATAACTCGGGCTGTATCGATCGTATCGAGACCAATAAGGGGTCAAATTAATCGTTTTGAGATATACTTTTCGAAAAAAAAAGTTCCAGAATCCTATAAATTATTTATGACACCGAAGGGAGCTTTTAAAATTCCGAAGTTCTTATAAATAATTTTCTGAATAATATTCCGAATGAAATTATCGACAGTAATCTTTCGACTGAAGCCGATACTTTTCCCTCAAGACCGCGAAGTGACGAGGAGTAAAAAGTAATCAAAACCGAGCCTCGAAGCTTTGATAATTTTTTTTTATTTTCCATACGCGGAGATTTTATTTTCATTTTTTACGCAGCTTGTTACTGAAAGCCGGTAAATTACGCCTTCTGACTGTCGGACAGTTTATCGCGTCTAACTTTTTTGCTTAATAGTTCCAGTCAGCGAGCACCAGGGTTAAAAGGCATCTGAACACGTCGTCCCCGGTGATTACTGTGATAGAAAATCCTTGACGAACGTTTTCTCTTTGTCAGTTTTCACCACTCCATTAGGGCTAATAGGATGACTCTATAGAAATCTTGCCTGGCATCGAAGGCATGAAATGAGGATGAGCTGCATGGCAAGAAGATGAAGGAGAAAAAGACCAACGAGAAGGCGAGGAAAGAAAAAAAAAAAAATTGGAATCAAATAAAGAAATCAAGTTAAAAAAAAAAAATATCCAGGCGTATAAGAAGTTTGAATAATTTAATACGTAAACGTTTTAAAATTCTGTATAATTTATATACGTAGACGTTATTCAGTTTTTCTTCTCGATATATAATATTGATCTCTAGGAACAGATTAATGTAATTATAGCTACTAGCCAGCCCCTAATTACAATAATTACAATCTTATATCCGAGGCGAGATCATTCATCTTTTTGAATAATGAGGAAATTTTTACCCGTTCGACTCGCTGGTTCTCATCATTGTTGTCTGATCTCGAAGTTTTAATTTTCAGAATGATAATTACACGCAAGATATATCAGATTTGAAAAGAGGACGTACACGTGAAAAATTCTTTCAATTTGTTGAGGATCAAAAAAAAAATAAAATATAAATAAAAAATGTAAAAATTCGAAAAAAAAACACAATCAAGATTCAAATCGCGAAAGACAGATCGTTGAACGTATCGTAAATTTAATCGACGAGTCGAATAATACCGCGCAGGTATATCGGCGTAGAAAATATGCCCGACGTACATACTTCTGACTCGGCGATGTAGGCGCGACGATAATCGGGGCACTTGAACACGCGTCGCATTTAATTTGTACGACGAGACTAACGAGTCCGTAAAACAGCTCTGAGAGATCGAGGAAGGCAAGAAGGCAACCGAGTGTGTCGAGTATATCTCACCGCGAGTCTCTCGCCTAGTCTCGATGATCATCATCCTTCGGTGGTCAGGAAATTTTAACGAACCAATTAATTCCTACGCGAAATTAGTCAGCCGATTTTCAATTTAAATCGCGCAGTATTATATGCATATACATATACATATATCCCCGCGAATCATATATGATCATGATTATTATTATAATTTTTTCTTGTCTTTTTCAATTTTTACTCCGGTACGTATAAAAATTCTTTTCTTCGATCCCTGCCTATATATATAGTTACATCTCAATATATAACAAAGTCGGCTGTTAATCACCTCTAATAACCTCGTTAGTGTTTAAAAATAATTAACGGTCATTAATCACGAGGGTCGAACCCTAGAGGTAGTCGACAGGTTCCCTGACAGTCGATCTTGGGGCGGGTGTGAGATCTCGAAGTCTCGTTGTAAGGTGATTGATATTTAACGGGAGAACAGCTCCAGGTCTTCCCCAGATTTTTCAAAATATATATTTAGAATCCACCGGGGGAAAGGGGAGACGCTTGAGATTTTATTCAATTTCCGTAAGGTTACGAGCGGTTGTAATTAGCGTGTGATTATTATAATCGGGTATAGGATATTACATTATAGAAATATGACTGTAAATAACAACTATATACGTTATTTTAAACTTGAAAATCAGCTTTGGTTTTCTCGGTCTTATTTCGGTCACTGCTAAAGGTGAGAGAAGAAGAAGAAGAAGAAGAAGAAAAAGAAGGAGGAGATGGTTTTTGCGTCGCTTTGCTGCAGCAAAATCCCGAATGATTCATAATAATCGCGAGCTAGCTGCGGTGCTAGGCCGTGTTGTCGCGGACGCGGAAATCTTCAGTTTCTTTGAATTCGCGATGATATTACGTATCCCGTAATATCTGCTTGATATGTTTATCGCTAGTTGCGGTCACGCACACAGACAGAGCTCTTCCTTTCTCACGACCAAAGAGCCACACATCCATGACGGCCTATATATCGCGAAAGACAAGAAAAAAGAAAAAAAGAAAAACAACTATTCAGAAATTCGTCAGAGAAAGAAAATCAACTGACATAAAAAGGAGAAAACTCCACGTTTTCATGTTAAATCGTATCTTTTTCGCGTAGTATACGTATATGTATATGTATAATTTATTTCTATCTACACTAGGCACTGCAGGTGAGTAAATAATGAAAATGTAAATGAACAATGAGTCAGCTTTGATATACGCGATGAATATACAAAAGGGCCAATTGTTCGATAGAAGACGTATATATAATGAGTAATGGAAGACACGCGTTTATCGCGCTTGTGCGAATGCGAGTGTGATATCTATATAGGTCCGTACATGTACGTGTGTGTAATTGACGTACACTAGTCTAGCTGACGCATCTTTGCATCCTGCATGATTAAGCGATTATTGTAAACCGGGTTTTCAGTCGATTTCTTCATAATAAAATGCGGTTTTATGCGGTTAACGATGTACACTTATTATATAGTATGTGTATATCAATAGCGAAGAATTGTACAATTATCCACTTCCCAGCAGCAGCAGCTATGATATTTTAGTTCTTTCTATTTTACTTCATCTTTTTATTTTTCTTTTTTTTGTTAGTTTCGTACCCGTTGCCGTTTTCAATTCCGAGTATATCTGAGGAGATCGTGATTCACGACACGCAATGAGGCTTGAGGGAGATAAAAATCAGATCTTATCCCGCTAAAGAACGTATATTCCAATTTCTCAGTAAACATTTCTCGATAAAATTAAACCAGGAATCAGTTGTGAAATAACATTTTTTTTATCATCGATCAGAAACTTGAATAAGTTTCTCAATCTCTTTTCCCCGATTCGTTGAGAAATTGAAAAAATTCGAAAAAATTCAGTCTTCGTCACTCGTGCGGAGAGTTCCGAGCCAACACCCTTCTCGCTTTCAAATCTCGATATAAACGGTACGACGATGATGATTACGGTCACGATGATGATGATATAGAAATGCATGATTATTGCGAGAATAAGGTATCAGGTCACGATTTGAATAACGCGGGTATAAGGCGGGCCGAGGTCTAAGTTACGATTTCCTGATTTTAGCAGCAATTTACTGCAATTTGACTCCTACACAGATCTCTGCACCGCTGTACCGCGCGCCGTGCCGTATAGCTTCAGCCGTGGCTACGAGAACGAATAGGTTTTAACCGAGTCTTGTGAACCACGTAGGCTGTAATGTGCAGAGAGTTTATACACGCATTGTGAGACGAGTAAAGTCTAAGCTACAAATCAGAGAGCCACTCGCGAACGACTACGGACTTTAATAATATAAGGAGTGTTGCAAGAGAGCTGTATCATCTACGTATATGCCATACAGTCCGCATCGGGGCCGGGTTCGAGTTCCAAAAAAGCTTTGGAATTTAAAAAATTTTTAGAAACGTTCAATTTCGGAATATTGATATCCCGAAAAGATCAGAAAATTTCGGTCCATTTCTCTGGATGCGAAAACAAAAATAGTTCATTCTGATCGAGACCCTCCTTACGAAAACCCATTTTACCCACTTCAATCGATAATTTCATCGGAGGTTTGGCCTTTCGGATTTTTTTGTGGACTTTGTGGACTTCAGAAATGAAATCTAAATCGCTGACCGACCGCCTTGTTCCAAAGTTTACTAGTTTACGGTCTAGGATCTATTTCCGGTCATCTAGATCCAGAGTGTCATGCTCGCATTACGTAACGGTCAAGTATGAAGTAGCCGTTCTATTCTGGCCCTCGTCCAACTCAACAATACACTTGATAATCAACAAAGAGCAAAAGAGAGACAGAGAGCGGAGAGAGGAGATGATCTCTATTTAAAACACCTGTTCGAATATTCCGTGCGAAATTTATTTTTTCGAATTAGGATTTACTCATTTTTGGAATCGATTCGGTCTACCGATTAATTCCGTCTCTCTTCAGATTCTGCACTTCTCTAACTGCAGCAGCCTCAGCCTGTCGGTGATAAATCTATAAGTATTCCGATCTTTATCTAAAACGTTGGGAGTGTCTCCCGAGAGATTCTTCGCGATTCCTCCTCTCGGCTCGAGATCGAGGCGCTAAATAGCTGACCAGATCGCGACCGTTTTATAATCTGTTGAACTGCTGACCGCGACACGAATACGATTCAAAGTTTTTTTCGTATTTTCTTCTTTTTGATTTGTTTATTTATTTTTTTATTTATTTGGTTCTTTTGCTTTTCTTACACCGCGCACGTATCTGGTCAGTTTTAGAAATTGGAACGGCGAGTTACGATCAGCTGATTCTACTACGTAACACAACTGATTTGAATACGTAAATTGTTAAATTGCACCGTCCCCAAGTAATTCATCGTCGAGATTGAAATTGATATTGAAATTGCGGTGGTCTAGAGATTTCCTCAATCATTTCATCAAGACCCTTCAACGTCAAAGTGAGTCCTACGCAATGTCATCGGTGAAGTGTCCAGCGGCTCCCAACCTCATCCTCTCTTCACTTTCTCCGTTTTTCGTCGATTCAGTCATTCGACGAATTTCCGCCATCTCGTCAATTTCGTTCAAAAACCGAGACTCCGATTTCCGATTTTTTACTATTTTATAAAATACGCACAGAAACACAAGAGATGCGGAGAATTTCAATAACGATTCAATGGAGTTCAAGGCGACTTGAATAACAGGAATGCAAGAATTCTCATTCTCCGTAAGGATTCCAGACGCGCCATCATCGCCTCGGCCCGGTCCCCAGGTTTCCTTAGAAGGCGGATCATGACTTCTTATACGAGTTGGAAAACTGCAGCATCTCCGCAGCGCCACCGGCCCCGGATCCCGGGGTCCCGGTCCCGTTCCCGTTCCCCTCGAGGAGGAGTAAGCGATTGTCGTTCGTTACATTGATGGGAAATTCAAAGGGCTGGAATTCCCTAACGAGAACGTAACACTTGCAAAAAGAGAAAAAGGCGAAAAAATAAAAAAGTGAAAAATAAAAATGAAATAAAGGGAATCCAGTCGTCGATAAAAATCATCGATAGAATTCCAAAACGATTGTAAAACGACTTTAATTTTTCTTTCAGATTTTTTCTTACTTCTCTTTTCAGTCCCTTTTCCCATCATCATTATTTCTATATACCGAGTGCAGCGGATATGCTTAGAAACGTAGAATAATTTAGTGTCGAAACGTTTAGAAAAGGGTAGACAGTCGGTGGTGAGAACGTGTCGGACAATGAGAATTTTGCTACGCCTTCCCAGAACTGATTTCCGTAATCTTGAACCTCGTATATACATATAGACGAAGCTGGAACTATATCTCTCTAAATATCCTCAGAGCAGGGAATGCACGCTACGTACCTTGGGATTTAGGTTTCCAAGAAAACTCTGAATCTAGGTAAAACGAAACCGCGAATAGGTAATATGCAGTATATCTCACGAGTTTATAAACTCTTCGCCGAAGGCAATGAATCGATTTATCTTCATATTCAGGCGGTACGAATTAACCATTAGTTTATCCTACGCTTCTTGGTACTGATTTGCTAATACCAAACACACCTAATATAATTCGATAGAAAATCTTTGATCTAAAATAGAAGCCAGAAAAAAACAAAAATGTTTACAGCTTTTCTGGATTTGAGTTAATTTAGAAATTTGTTTTCGGGGGATTAAAAATGCGGAAAAAATAGCCTCCGGTTTATAAATAATCTATATAATAATAGGTTGGCTTGGTCAGGTTGAGGTTCGTTCTAAAATATATCTAACGTAAACGTCATCTCGTTTCACGTAATAGATTAATCATAGAAACCCCGGGCCGGTCCATACCTCGTGTGTTATGCATATTAGAATTCCTTTTTAGAATAGGACAGTTCGTGTCTTATGCAAATATCGTAAGGGAACGTAGTTGGAACTAGCCTAGGCTACGAGATCCTCCAGTTCCTCCTTACCTTCGTTCTCTCATCCTCGTCACAAAAGGATTATTATGTGGGCGGAAGATGTAGTCACGACGAAAGTGTCTAATGGATTTCTGATGGCCGGTATAACATATACGGTAAAAAAATAAATAAATAAATAACGAGAATAAAGTTGGAAAAGTCTTCATAGATTATTAGATTTTTTTTTTTATACAGAATCTGGATTCTTCTGATCAGATTTTTAATTATAAAAATTTTCGATCTAGGAGAAATAAAGACGTTCGAAAAAATTCGGAACTATCGTTTCTATCATAATTCGTCGGAGGATCTGGAATTCGTGTCTTCGTACGAGTATATAATGAACAAAAAGACACAATTAATTATTCTCAGACGTGAATTGCGTAGTATAGACTCTGTTACATCACACATACGTCTGTTATAAGTACATTACTGTTTTGACGTGATATTCTTGCAACTTCCTTTAAGAAAGTCTAGTCATTCCCTCCCACGCGTGTTAAATTTGACGTTTAAAACGATCGAGTTTAAAGCCGGTGCGTTCCAGTGTATTCAAACTCGAAATTCATGGTCCAGGAGATCGAGACTTGCTCTAAAATCCTTGAAATGTATGGATGAGCCTTATGTACCATAAAAAAAAAAATAAAGCCAAAATATATAAAAATTAAAAATAAAAAAAAATAAAAATCCCATTGACGAAAGTTACCAACGCGTACACATATATCCATCCATCCGCGAGTGTTGGCGGATAATGGTTATGTACTCGGTGTATATATAGTGTACATGAGCCTCGCCTCGGCTAACCTTACCTGACCAAAGAGAGTATTTGCATAATAAAACGAGTCGCAAGGAATGATTCATCGCGCATCGACACTCTTGGTCATCGACCTGAAAATCCTTCGGACCTTATATTCCACATTCGCGTTCGTATGTTGAAAGATCGTTAGGAAAAAAATTTTGGGAAATTATTGTAGATCTCTTTTTTTTTCTACGATCGAAAAATTCACTTTCACTTTTTGATTTTTAGTTTTCTTTTTTTTTTGTTTTTCTTGTTTTTTTTGTTATTCGTTTCCGCCGCGAGACTTTCGGATACACTGCATCTATATGCTCCACGCACGCATATGTATGCCTATAATCGATACGGGTAGAGAAAGGCTCTCTGAACATATTGTCGTCAATTTTATCATTCTAAGTGTAGAAAATTAACGAGGAAGGCCTGTCGTTGCGTGGCAAATCTCTGATTTATATACAGCATTAA
This sequence comes from Tenthredo distinguenda, assembly GCA_947538915.1. Taxonomy (NCBI): domain Eukaryota; kingdom Metazoa; phylum Arthropoda; class Insecta; order Hymenoptera; family Tenthredinidae; genus Tenthredo; species Tenthredo distinguenda. The sequence goes on from OX384535.1 coordinate 3,597,069, forward strand.
TCAATTTCACTTTCTAAATTATTCGCGCCAACGGATATATCCGCCTCTTTCTTCTTCGCGTTATTCTCTATACCTATATCTACCGATAGATGCTACACGGATATATATATATATATATACACACATATATTCTCTCAATTTTAAAAGGACGAAAAAATGAATATATATATAGTGTATACACATAAATTCTACGATCATAAATTTTGAATCGATTTTTTTCCCTGAAAGAAAAAAAAAAAACGAAGGGGTTTGAATTGAATATTGGAAAGTGCGACTATATCCGTGGAACATATGTTCTATAATAGTCGATATCTGTGACCTAGTAATCTTTGCTATTGTTGTCGTTTGCCTGCGACGTCGCGACGCATTGCGAGGTAATTATTGGATGTAACTGATCGTCGTATTGCACATAGAAAATGGGTTATAGGCAAGAGAGAAAGAGATATTCTCTCTACACGGACAACGCGAAAAGCGAGCTTGTATACGTACGACGTGTCTAAGTATAATGTTTATAATGTATATTGCATGAGGAATAATTTCGCTCTGAGCCGCCTACGCAGGATTTGAAATACAAAATACGTACACACACGCACACACACGCACATATGTATATAAAAATGTACGTATGTATGTATGTCCGAGGATCGGGTAATTGATCATACAGACGCTTGGGTCCATCCGGGTGGCTGGTGTGCGAGGTCCCGGAATGACTCAGACGTAATATGCTAGTGAGTTATAATTTCAATTAGGCCACTTTATGATGTCGATATTTATAAATACACGCGAATATCTGTGCATATACGTACGCATATACCTGCGTACAACGTCTCTCGGAGCATATATGTGCGTCATTTTACACCGACGATCAGAGCTGAGTATCAAATCGTTAGCATATTGACCCCGTAAATTAAAATAACGGTGACGATGTTTTAATCCGCGATCTCGATCCCGAATTCAATTTGAGAAAAGACATATACCTTTTTTTTTTCAAAGCTCAGTCGAAAATGTTTGGAAATTTTATTCAAGGACCGAAACCGAAAAATCTATCAAATTTTTCTTTCGTTTTTCAAAAAAAAAATTAGCGAAGCTCCCTAAAAACGTTTCAGAAATTTCCTGCTAAATTTCCAATTCCAATTCCTGGCAGTATATTTGGGAGTTTGTTTTTTTTTTTCTTAAAAGTTACTTTGAAAATTCTTATAACGATTAGATCCGGATTTTCCGTGAAGAAAGTCCCTGACTTTTCACGGGACACCCCGTACACCGAGGGTATAAGTAACTAATTCCACCTCACCGTTGGATTGGCACGTTGGAGGAATAACTGAACGTAATAGACTGGTGGTCAGTGATCAGTGATCAGCGGTTAGTGGTTACAGTGGTCGATTGTGGGATGATCGGTAATCGGCATTAACTGACGATGATCGTCGGCAGTGCATGTGATATAAATTCGATCCAGTACATAGACACAGGGTGAAGTCGTCGACGAGGATACGGATCGGTGGCGAAAATTTTAACCTCGCGATATTTATGGAAACAGAGCGGACGAATAAATCCGGAAGTTGTATAAGAAGCGAGCATTCAGTCGCTGCTACGAACCAGAAAAAAAAAGAAAATTTTTTTGGCAGCAGTAAGGATCAATAGTTTCGTTTTTGCACCACCGCAAACCTGAAGAAAACGATTAATATCGAATTCTATCATCGCTGGGAATGAGAATCGGCGTAGGTATTGTCTTTTTGCCAATACGCGTAAGAGACGGGATTTTGTCCGATCGTTCGCGAAGAGGGACCAGTTTTTACTCGAAAACTCGCTGAATCGTTAACTCCTTCGCGATTCTTCACTTCTATCCAGAGATCGATGCCCAGTTCTCCGACTCCCGGGGATGGGCACAAAGAGTACCTCGACAAAGCTTTGTCGTTGGTAGGTGTAGTCAGGTAGGACACCAACGCACACATGTAGGTATGGTTCATTCCCTCGACGAAATGACAGGTGCGCCACGTTCCTGTTATAATCAAACTATACAATACAGGATGCGTCGCGTGGCTCTTTATAAAACCAATCAGGTTCCCCACGATTGTTATTATCGCCGCCATTATCATCACTCGAACGGATCCGTCAACCTCTCAAAAAAAAACGGTCAATGCCGAAGAAAATATGAAGTTCCGAATTTGAAATTTGAAAATGAAAGCAAAAAAACATTTCGTCACAATTCTGCCATAATAGCTCGCTCGCGTATAAACGAACGATTATCAGACGTTAGAAATTCATTCAGGATCATCGCCATTGATGTTAAACCGGACAGCGTGCCACCATTCAGCTTGAGAATTGTTTATTCAAATGAAAATTCAACGGGGACTAATCGAAGGCAGTCAATGGATCGGAGAAGCGATGTTAGAGTCTGAAAGCTGAATTGATAATTAGCATTAGCATTATACATATTGTGGTCTCCATAATGCGATAGCTATGTGTTGTACGGGTATAGTTGTTATTCTATTGGGATCAGTACACGTCGTTATGAACTCTCGGCATGGCCTGCGGACACATACCGTAGAGCAAAGAGATGATAGAAATCGATTTGTCAGAACCATTAGGGAAACGGTTGCCCGGGAAGGATTACTTTGCCCGATCTTGATAACGCCGTCAGACTCGACTAACTCACTACACATCGCGTCTCCCCCCGTTGATACGCCAGTAGCCCAATAAAAGATGAATCTCTATACATAATATACGAGGTAATTTACAGTCCTAAATCTATTGCCCAAGATCTTGTGCCGGTGGATTGTTTTATCGTTCGAATAAAATCTCACAGGTGATATTTCCCCCGAGTTTCGTTATTCGTTATTTTTCAATTATAATTCTATCGAAAAATTAGTCCAGCCTCGGTTTTCGCGCTCGGTTCGTATCGCCGCGAACAAAAGGGACGAGAATTGCGTTTTGTGCCCACGTCGGAGACGACGACCGTATATCAGAAGCGAAAGCAGAAGCAGAATCAGAAACAGAAACGTCGTCCGCGAGACAGCGAGACCACCAGGCCACATTACCAAACAATGGGTATCTTCCGCTCTCTTCCTCTTTTCTACACACAAAACTTTGCGAAACGAATGACACTCGCTGAGAAGAGACGAGACAACATCTGGAGTGAGAATTCCACGAGAAATCACATCCTGCGTGAATAAGAATAAAAATAAAAATAAAGAAACGGAGAAAGAATACGTCGAGGTATTCCCTAATTCTATCGAAGAGAAACTAGATCTGGGTTTCAGGATTGAGACGGATCTTCAGATCGTTAGCCTCCAGGGTGTAGCTCGGGTCGTAAAATTGGAAAGAATCAATTTGGTACCGGACAGGACAAGGTCTAACATATTTTAGATCGTCCTTCAGGTAGAGTTAGGTGGATACCAATACCTCGCGGGATACTTTATGCGCTGATAAAACCGCTTGACATCTTGATGAATTTACCAGGGTTTTGAAAAAAAGAAATGATCCGATCTAAGGAATTTCATACTCAAGTATTGAAAATAATAATTATATCTTACGATAAATCTAATTATTTATTCGACGGTAATTACGGGGAGGCACGCGAGGCTGGTGTAACACGGTGCCCAGATGCCTCGACGCAAAAAGTAATTATATAAAAAGGAAATAAAAAAAAATAGTAATAACAAAATAAAAAATAAAAAAAAAGGGAAGAAGAGGAAGAAACCACATGGCCAGGAGCAAATTCTACGATGTGTAACAGCTATAGTACCTTGAATAGATGATTGTAAGTGAGGCTGATGTAGAGTGAAATTTTTCTCTCCGTATCTCGAAAATGTTTTGAAATTTTTTTTTAGGTAACGAAATAATGTGGAATAATGAAATTAATGAGAAAGTCACGTGGACTAGAACGGAGAGAATCGGCCACGTGGGGTTCCCGCATAGAAGCTATATATGTATATATATACATATATGTATATGCGTCTGGCCCCTTCATTAGAATAATTATGCGCCGGGTGATGATTAAGTGTTTTAGCAGATGGTATCGCCGTCCTTTTTTCATATGTACCATCAGGGTTAAGAACTCGTAGAGAAGAAAACGGACGTCAATTCTAACTCTTTATTTATTTCTCACGCAAATTATTACCCTGACCCTATATCGCACAGGGGGGTCAATAAAGTTCAAACGCAAAAGGCTTACCCGACTGTCTCGCACGGACGCATTTTCATGCAGTACTTCTCGATACGGGCCGGGTCAAAGTTCACAACGAACCGTTCATTTTCAGTCTCAGCATCCCGAAAAATGGACCGAAATTTTCCAAAATTTTTCCAGCTTCGGGGATCTCGATGCTCCGAATTCGGAAAAATCCATCGAACTTTTTGTAAAAGTAGAAAAATAAAAAAAATCGATTCATCGGTAGTTAAGTCGGAGTATCGTGCGACGAATAAGGGTCGACGCGGAAGATGCTGGGACGCACAAACGTACCGCGTGGTGTACCGCCCGGTAGGAGACGACTTTTGTCTCGGAGATGAATAGTAATTCACTAACCGAACACAGCTTTTCGTTATTCTTTAAACTAACTCTGTACCACTATTCCACGGAGTACGGGGACTTAGGTGTATACATGCATTTATACCTACCGCAGTACCCCGTACGGTAACCAACAACTTACGAGACACAAGACAAGTTGAAGACGCGAGACATGCTCGTTGTGTTTTATGCTGATAGGAATAACTCGGCTATATGTACATATATACGTATATATGGATTTTTCCACAGAGAGAGGAGAGGGTCGCGGGGAATTTCTGTTCGTGGAAAAAAATTCTTTCCGCTGTTAAGATTCCGAAAAAGAAAAAAGAAAAAATCGAAGAACAAAAAAATCGATACAAATCCGGATGAATTATTGATTCCGTATTCGCTCGACAATAAATCGATGATTTGAAATTTTAAACTATAGAACAGAGATCGAAAAATAGAGATAAATCCGTAATAGAATCGAACTACTTGTATATAAAGGTACCAGTGCCGTTTCGAGGCAATGAAATATCTTGTATAAATGAATCCGCATGAATAATTGAATATACGGCTCAAAGTATCGGTGGCAGTTCAGGCGGCTCGAAACTCTTTATTACATACACGGACATATATGTGTTTGCGGATTGAGCAAAATTTGACATTTTAATATCGAATTTTTGTCCCTGATTTCTCCTGGTTTTTATATTACGATATTTTTCTTCTCAGGTTCGGAGAGGGAGATAAAGGAAACGTTGAGAAACGTTTTTTGGTTCAAGGCGAACGCTGTCAAGGGATCGTCTTACTAATTTGAACGTAAGGCGTGCAACGAGAGAACTTTTAATCTCACTCAAACATCTTTGACACCTTCATTCGTCGCCGTGACGGTAGCCTTCGGCGGTCGAGTTCAAAGAACATATATTTACCAAATATACATATATATACCTACGTGGCTCGAATATTTTTTCGAAATTTTCAACTAGATCAAAAAAGGTATTCGTAAATAGGGTAAGAAAAATAAAAAAAAAAAAATGAAAAAAAAAACGAGAAACCTTTTCTCTCCAAAAGATAAAAATACGTATTATTATATATGGTTCATTTTCATACTACGGAGATTATCACCGGATGACTTATCGCGTCAGATAAATTTACCAATAAATAAAGGCTTATGATAATTAGAAAACGGTGGGTTGGAGGGAGATGATCCGCGGCGAAGATTTTCGTGTGATGAAAACAAAAAAAAAGGAGAAAAAAAAAATTAAAAAATAATAAAATTTAGAAAAAAAATACGATCATAGGTGTATACGACTCGGAGTTATAGAATATTCAACAAGATTAATTCCTAGCCTAGGATTTGTGCGTCTCCGACTCTTCTAGCCCGGCGCGATGTGTAGTAATCTCTGCGTACAGCATACACGTACATAGGTATGAGTTTTTCACAAATGAAATATCGCATTCCGTTAGAGTTTATTAAGAGCTTACATCCACCGAGAGAGAAAATATCTTCCAAACGGACAGTTTTAAGATCAAAGATTGTCAAGATATTCGAGGAATGCTGATTCCAAGTGAAAATAGTAAGAAAGAAATATGAAACAAATAAAAGACACATCCATCAGGCGAGTTAAAACAACGAGGGCACTCTCCTCAAAAGCTCTACATACGAGTTTAATCGACCTTATAATATTTGTATCCTTATTACATTATCAATTCATCCTCTTCTTTTTTAATTTCTCAAATTTTTGCCTCCCTCTCTCTCTCTCTCTCTCTCTCTATCAAAAAAGGGAAAAGAAAAAAAAGAAGAAAAATTGTCGAGGTGAGCCGAAGGAAGTATACTATATGATGTACATATATATTATACGTATAATCGTTGGGTGGTCCATTCGGAGGATGTTCACATTGAGACGTCAACCGAGGACGCGAGATCCTTGGCCGCAGGAGGAGGTAGAGGCGGAGGTCGGAGATAGGCGGTAAGGATGCATTTATTCTCCTGGCACGAGGCCGAGTCACGAACACAACCCGGAGGGTTGGAGTCAGTCGACTAGGTCGTTTACCATCAAAACAAACACGGCGAATCAATTACCGAAAAATTTCGGTCGGATAGCGAAGAGAGAATACAAGAAAAAGAAAAACGAAAAACAAAAAAAAAAAAAAGAACGAGGAACCGGAAAGAAATCCCTATTTTTTGTTTCTCTTCCCTTCTTTTCCCTCCTCGATGAACGTAATTGATAAATTTTCTCAGAAATAACGAAACCAAGGAGTTAACAACGAATGGTTATATTATTCTTAGAATTTCTCATTTCTCGTACATACATACGTATCCGTATATATAGGATATGTGTGGAATGAAATCGAGATTTCCTCCGAATGCGTAGAATTCAAGTATACACATATGTATAAATACGTAGGTACGTGGTATGTGTATGAGTATATTGTCGTGGTATAGGTCTAATGAGAATAAAAGGAATGAAATTCCCGAGGCCTGAGGATGTGCACGGGGCCTGTTGCCCGTGCCTGTGCGGTTGATTTTATCCAGTGTAGTTAAGTACGATAATTAGCATAACTTAAATGCCTTTAACCGCATCAAAGAATAATCTGGCTAACGAAACCGATCGATTCAGCGATCAACGAGGGATATTTGAATTCTCGTTAAATCTTATACACCGAGTCATCTTTATGCGATAGTTATACTACCAAAATACCCGGCGATCGGATCTTACGGCGTTACATTCGATTTCCATGAAACGACGAAAGAAAGAAAAAAAAAAAACGTCGCTTTTTACAGAATAAAAGATTTTTCTTCTAAGATCGAAAGAAATTTGAAAAAAAAAAATTCCATCCGAGTATTACGTCGCCGATTAAATTCTCCCGGAGTCTGGAATATCGGGAACTGCAGGGAAGAATCAAGATCGAGAATCTCAGATCACTAACAACGAAGATCTCTTTCTCTCGCTCGAGTTTCTGCTTAGCATACATGTAGATCAGTTGGAGGTAACATATTCCTTTATCCTAACCCATCGTAGTGCTGCAGCCGTGCCTGCAGCCTACACAAATCTCGACCCAACTCTTCTACGTGTACATTTAATTTTTAGATAGTTCTATCCCCGGGTTTATCTCACGGGGAGTAACTAATCTCGCATTTAACCGCGCGATAAGAAATTGGAGAAATTCATCTATACCTACACGTTTTGTTGCTAAGCGTCAATGAGAGTTAACAGATTTTTCGAATTCTTAAAAATCATATCTTCCCTTCTAGCTGTCGAATTTCGAAAGAGAAACGAAAATAAGCTAATGATTTACGGTCAAGTAGCTTAGAAGAGTAGCCCCATCGGGATTCTACGGTGTCAGTGACTCTGACCTAGCCACGCTTAGGTACACATACGTGACGGTTTAGATATGTTACAAAAGTAGGTTTGAAAAATGTGATATGATTACCGCGAGAGATTTGAGAAAATAAAAAGAGACGTAGGAAAAAAAATAATCGAGATTTAGAGACTATATCTTAATTCCCAGGCATCTAAGGTCGCGATGGTCGAGATGGTGGACCACACGTGAGCGAAGTACCGAACCCTCCTCACATTTATGCTACCATACTCATACCGTAATACGTGTAAGACACTGTAGTCGTCGGACATCAGGTAGGTACACGTATGTGTGTATATATTCACAGGTATACAATATATATATATTGTAGTACCTGTAACCTGCTTCAGCACTAGGATATTTAACAGTAATAACATACTGCCGATGTATGGTAGTTCTAATGCACCATTACTGGCCCAAGGGTCGAATAATTATAATAATAATAGAGATTTAGGGATTAATACCAACTCGACTGTAGAGGCTTGAATCGAGTCGTACGATTTTTACCCTTTTTTTATTTTTTTCCCATTTATTAAAGTCTGCTGAACTCTACGAGGCTAATCGACTGCGAGCCTGCATAGGTGATAAGTAAGAAGAAGGGAGTGATTTCCCGTCGAATTTATACTTTCACTTTTTTACTTTCACTATTTTTATTCGAGTCGAACGATCGCAGGTCAGTTTTTCGAGGTGATTTTATTTCTCCATTTTCATTTTGAACTGGACTTGGAATTAATTCTTTTCTTTTTACAGACGAGGTATTCACACGTTACAATTCCCAGGCTAAACGAAGCAATTATGCTATCGGGTACGAGAGAACATACGTGTATACATATACACATATATATTATAACGCAACGCAACTGCATTGCGTGTAAAACGTTATACCGCGATGATAATTGTCCCTGCAGACTGGAAGTTCAATTAAATGAATAATTCCTTGTTTTTATCAACTCGTACTACTGTAACGCCGCAATAGACTCGTTAAAATAAATTGTGTTATTATTAAACCCTCTGCAGCTAGTCGGTCTTGGCTTTACGGTTGAATTTCAGACTATAACACAGGCTATTAGTATTACGCGTGTCCTTCGTTCAGATAACAAGCAACCGTGCTGGAAATTGTCTTTTAATAGTATAATCTATTTTTTCTTTTTTTTTTGTGTTTTTTACAGTGAGAAATTAATTTCGAAATTTTCATCATCGTTCTGATATTATACGATGATCCTTGTTTTTGTTATACCTATATGCGTTAACACAGGCGAGTCGTTACGAAACTGCAGCAGGAGTTGAAAAGCTAATATCCAATTAAATGCAAATGATCGCTGCAAGGTAATTTAATAATTATAGTATACATTAAGTATCGTGATAGTAATTTACGAGGTTTTGTGATTTCAAATTATCGCCTTGAGTAATTGTATCGAAAGTTATAGGAGACTGACCGAATTCTATGAATCAGATTTGAAACTGGGGTGAAGAGAAGAAAATTTATGAAATTATTAATATATGGATTGGTATACTTGTAAAGTCCTGCGGCAATTTATCGTATACGTAATCGATCGACGCGGTTAAATATCGTCCAGGTGCAGGTAAAACAATGAAGCCACCTGGCCAGGGTAGGTAGGTAGGTAGGTATATACCAATCAATAAATATACAAAGAGCTAAACTCCTCCTCGAGTTCTGCTGCAGCAGGTCCGGCTAATATGGCGAGTCAGATGCACCGGGGTTCTCGAGACTCTGTCTCTCGTATCTTATACCTGTATAGTATATATAGATATATATATATATATACATATATATATATGTACTCGTATATACATACATATTTATGCAACGCAGGATGTACTAATATGGTTTCGCAACAAAGCCGAGTGCTGAGTGCGTGCGAAAGCGACGAGGCGAGGCGAGGCGATATGGGATGGCGATAGAAAGCGAGATACATAACAATAGAGGAGTAGGACTATGAGAAGAACCTAATCAGGAAGTATCCGTATCCGGTGGATTAATTTGAGGAAAGAAATTTCATTCAATAATATATAAAAAAAAAAAGAAAAATCACGTTTTTAATTACAGATGATACGGAATTACCGCGCCATGGGTCATAGGTGCATTCCTTACGAAAATCTAAGACCAAATCTCCTCTACCAAAAATCCTAGGAAACGATAATTTCCGATTTACGGAACGTCTGAAGTCGCCCACCACAGAGTTCATCCGCGATCAAGATAGGGCTGGCTCGCAAGTGTAAATTGATCAGCGCCCGTGGCAAGCCGAGTGTTCGGCGTTAAATTGTATTCCTTGCTAAGTACGGCGTCGTCTCCGATTCGAACGCGGCTTCCACGCTCGTTCGCGGGGTCCGGGTCTTCCGCTCGCGATGCGTGATGCCAGATGCTGGATGTCCGACGCCTGACGCCTGACTGATTTTTCTCAGGCGTCGGGCATCAGGCATCGCGAGCGAAGGACCCGGCCACCGTGAATGACCATGGAAGCTAAATTCGAGTCAGAGGCGACGCCGTACTTAGCTAGGAATACAATTCAAAGCCAAAGACTCGATGCGTCACGCGCACCGATCGATTTACACTTTTGAGCCGGTCCTTTAGCGATCGCGTATAAGCTGTGTGATCGGTGAACTAAGACCTTTCGTAAATCGGAAAATATCGGTACCGCGAATTTTTGGCGACGGACATTTGGTCTCGGATTTCCATGGGAAATCTACCCATGACCCGTGGTGCGGTGATTTGAATCACCTTGTATACGAGTATCGAGTCCTCGCGTAAATACCTAACTGTATTTTTTGAGTCCGTGAATAAAAATGGTCGATCATGTACAACGAAACGGCGTCACATCGGTAACTGCTAACGATTATATTACACCGGTGCCAGTATGCCAGTTGAATTTTTGATCACCGATTGATACGATCGCGTCGACTTGACGACTCTTTCGAATTTGTACGAGCATAGAATAATAATTTACACACGTTTTTAGGTCTCGCGTGTCATGCAAAGGACGAAAACTAATAGAGAGAAGCGTGTAATAAAAGGGAACAAAGTTTCTAGGCACGTCGTTTAGGTCGCGTATTCGGACTACAGTTCATTTACCAGATCGTTAAATATTTATCTGAACATAATTTTATCGCAAATTCGTTTATTCATCTTATCGGAAAGTTTCGAGACCGTTTCATTCATAGTTTGGCGGACCGTTTGCCTCGAGGGTGTGTTATTAGAACTTACGTAGCGTAGTACCTTATCGTTTCTCTTATCTCCGAGTTATTCCGCGTTTACAAAGATATATTCTCTACTCCGCTCTGCTCCGCCGCTGGCGGGTAACCGACGCCTGTTTACTCTGAACAATCATAAAAACAGTATGGCGGGGACAGGAAATGCTACCACGCTAAAGAATCCGCCTCTATACCAGCTACTCGTACCTACATACATAGAAATGTGCTCAAGATACACACATGTCTTCATACACCGCCGAGAGTCTCATTGTCGAAGAGTCTATAAGTCCTAGAGTAGGTTTAAGCTGTTTTATATATACCCCATTCATAAAACGGCTATTGTAAATTTACATTTCGATATTAGGTTTCCCTAATTCCCTCGAATTTCTTCCCTTTCCATTTTTTTTTTTTTTTCTTGTTATTTTGTCGAGTGAAAATTAATATCTAAAGATTTTCATTGGTTTTTAATCCTGCTTGAAAGCTTCTAGTAATTAAGGCTCTCTCGCCTTAACGGTCAGTGACACTCGCTCGCTCGTTAACTATATACTTATGTATACCGCGTATAGATATATAGATATTCTTAGATGTAAGTATATGTACGTGTTACTTTCAGAATTATTATTGCAGTAAAATCAAGTTAGTTTTATGACCGGTAAGAACGCAGCTACCGCCTCAAGCGCAATCGCGACTTACGATTAGCTGCTTCCTCGTTGTTTTAGGAATTTTATTATAATCATTTAGTCGTATAGGTATAGGTACTCAAACTCTGAATCAATACACCGATACCTACAGGCAAAAAGATGATTCGATACGGTGAAATTATAACCGCGACAATTTTTTTTTTCTTTTTTTTTTCCTGCAAATTATACAATCCGCAGTATTTCTCAAGGTTAATATCGCAGCTTTAACGTCTGTGTAGGTATTACACATTATTCGACAGTAAGAAGTAAGGAAAGGAAAGGAAAGGAAAGGAAAGGAAAGGAAAGGAAAGGAATCTGTCACGTGGGTAGATTGACTGCTTGGGCCCAAGAAGAACTTTGCGTAGGTATCTTGTGAAATAAGGTTGCAACAAGAATCACTATACAAGGTGATTCAAAACCACCGCCCCACGGGTCATGGGTGGATTCCCTGTGGAAATCTAAGACCAAATGTCCCTCGCCAAAAATTCATGGGACCGATATTTTCCGATTTACGAAAGGTCCTAGTTCACCGATCACAGAGCTTATACGCGATCGCTAAAGGGCCGGCTCAAAAGTGTAAATCGATCGGTGCGCGTGACGAATCGAGTCTTTGGCTTCGAATTGTATTCCCAGCTAAGCACGGCGTCGCCTCTGACTCGAATTTAGCTTCCATGGTCATTCACGGTGGCCGGGTCTTCCGCTCGCGATGCCTGATGCCCGACGCCTGAGAAAAATCAGTCAGGCGTCAGGCGTCGGACATCCAGCATCTGGCATCACGCATCGCGAGCGGAAGACCCGGACACCGCGAACGAGCGTGGAAGCCGCGTTCGAATCGGAGACGACGCCGTACTTAGCGAGGAATACAATTTAACGCCGAACACTCGGCTTGCCACGGGCACTGATCAATTTACACTTGCGAGCCAGCCCTAGCTTGATCGCGGATGAACTCTGTGGTGGGCGACTTGAGACGTTCCGTAAATCGGAAATTATCGGTCCCTAGAATTTTTGGTAGAGAATATTTGGCCTTAGATTTTCATAAGGAACGCACCTATGACCCGTGGTGCGGTGATTCTGAATCGCGCAGTAGAGTTAGTTTTTTTTTTTTTATAACCAGCTGCTTTACCCCGACTCGAATAATCTTTGTCCTGATTAATCTATTATAGTTTCTTTTCAGCAAAGATATAGGTTTCCCCGGAATATATTAATAATATGTCTATGAAGAGCGCGGGCGAATATATGTGTATACATATATACCTTAACGATTTTTCTCAAGCCCGATAACTTTCCCTGTATCGAATCAAATATTTCCTGAATAATATATTATCCATAATATTACGTGTACAGCCCGCGAGCGTATAATATAACCCGGAATGTAATATGCGTCCATTATGAGCTCACATTGGTTACCCTCTCGCGCGCTTGCAGCTGATCTATAGGTAACAGTTTCAATTACCTGCACGTACCTACCTACCTACCTACCCGCAAGTCGACCTCACCTATCGTAACATCACATCGTAGATTTCTACTCGTAATCATGTACTAGACGGTTACTGATAATTTCTTCCCTTGCGTAGATTACACGCGCGAGACTTTTAAGGGACGAAAAGAGAAACTCTAAATAAATAAACAAACGAGAACGAGGAGAATGGTGTGAAAAAAATTAACCATTTTCTCACCATTCATAGATATTTTATGGGCAAAAGAGACGCGATTACAAGGGAATAAGTGTGTCAGTTTGATCGGTTTCTCCTCCGAAACGGCTAAACCGATTCGGACAAGCCAAGTGACGTTAGAAAGCTTTCGATCGGGGTTACTTGATACTGTTAAAGACTTGCTGAGATGAATGGGCGTACAACACGGCGTTAACTACGTCTTCATCACACTTTGAATCCGTAAACAATAATAATTGGCCAATCTCATCAAAGTTTCGAAACTTTTCGCGGAAGTCTGGTCTCCTTTTTATACCTTTGTCTCATTTTTACTTCGTGGTATTTATAAGCTACTATAATCATCCGTTTTGTCATATAAAAATCTGATCGAAAGAGTAACAAGCGTTTCTTATTTTGTTCATCGATTATCTCCGTAGTTTAGAAACATTTGAAAAAATTCTTTAAACAAAATATGTAGGCACGAAATAGGGGAAACTTTTTTGTCGACGAAAATTTTATGCGGGATTAACGGTTTCCGAGAAAAATTCCGCGCAAATATTACGAGGTGAAAATTTCGCTTACCCTGAATCGCCATGCATCGATGATCCTCTCATTTTGTTTCGGATTATTTCTCCTTCCTTGACCGGTTCGGATTCTTTATAATAAGATTTTTCGCTAACTCTGACGACGATTTAAATCGGAGGAAATTTTTCAGACTTCGTTGTGAAAAAAAATGTGACATCGATAATGAGGAGCCACTGTTTACTCGCCACGACTTAGATATACAATAAAACGACAAACTAACGCGGGGGTCGAATTTATAAACGCGTATATAACAAAACTTCACCGAACGACCAGCACTGACCGAGTACCTACCGATTTCACGCACTAGGAATAGAAAGAAACTTCACTGCACTAAATTTAGACGAAACTCTTCTTGGCGACGTAATCCAGAGTGGGAATGGCACTGCACTAAATTGGCGTTAAAAAAACCTAGAACTTATAGACGCGTATGTGATAAAACTTTACCGAACGATCGGCACTGACCGAGTACCGATTTTACGCGCTAGGAATTAGAAGAAACTTCGCTGTGGTAGATTTGGACGAAACTCTTCTTGGCGACGTAATCCAGAGTGGGAATGGCACTGCACTATACATTGGCATTATAAACACCTGCACGGATTCACTTCACTGACACTTCACCGCACTATGTGAAGTTAAGAGAAACCTTAACCCTTTTTGATCTTCTTAGCGACGTAATCCAATGAATCGTAAACCTGAAAGAAAATCACTCGCGTTTCCAAGCTTGGAGTATGTACGCGGCGTTCGTTAGTTTCCGAAACTATAGTATTCTCGCGTACGGAACGATGCGTGTGTGTGCGAGAGATTTTATAGCATAGATGCCGTAAACTCTCGACGAATCTCGCGTAAACCGTAATTGACTAATCGTAGAGGCTTTACAAGCTACTTTTCATAAACTTTTTTGCCTAGAAGCTGCTGAAAACCTCACTCGAGATTATACTAGTCCGTTAAACGATCGATAAAAATCACGCCATATTGAAAGCGGGTGATGACTACCAACCCCAGAAAACTCGTTATCGGACAAACCCGGGTCACTATTCTAAGATGCGATTTTCACGGGGTCAAATTTGTCTCAAGTTTTTTTTTTCACAGTCGGGTTGAAGTTTTATATTTTAATTACGATCCCCGCCCCGTTTTGAAAATAAATTTTATAAATATATTTTTTTTTCCACTCAAAACTTGACAATTTCAAAAACGATCAACGAATAAGACAATTACGAAGACGCTATTGCATCATGGCGTCGATCTTTTACGTTAGATATCGCGGCTGACCTTAGTCGGTTGTTTGTCAGATAATTTTCACGAGATTTTGGGAATCAAAGTACCACACACTCTCAGGGAAAGCCTCTAGTAGTATCAATAGTCAAATAATTACGTATACACACTTACTCGCGACCGAAATATTCGTTATTTGATTACGATAAAGTACGAATGCGGACGCACGGGGTTGTAGACTAACGGATCACTGACTAACCGGAAATCCGCATCTCGGAACTAGATCCGCGCAGATGAAATATCGATACTAGACAACTAATCGTTGAAATTTTGAGCTGAAAAAATGTAGTTAATCGATTCATATTTTTATCAATCGTTTCCGAACTTTATATCCTCTAATATTATCGATGATTAGTAAATAATAACTTCTCGTTCCCGCGCGCGACACAGTCGCGCCAGTTTGACCACTGTTACAACAATAAATATGGACAAATTATTGCGGATTGCGTGTCGGTAAAGAAGATCCATTATCGTTTTGTATTTGGATAGAAACATAGTCCGCTGATAATCTTATTCCAATGATAAATATTACTCCGAGGATATCTGCATCTGCGGAAATGAACTTTGGCTTTCTATAGCTTTGAAACTATGGCTCTAAGAGATAAGTGTCCAAGGACTTTTTTGTTCCTTTTTAAATTCTTGATGTTGAAGTATTAAATTAGCAAACATCAGACTTTTGGATTAAGCCTCAAAGGGTTGTTAAAAATATTCATTAGAAGACAACTGGAAACGGGAAACCATACCTCTGTATATATACAGTTATTCCTCGGTCACGGCATGAGATTCGCTGAAACTAGCGATGTGTAGCTCGAAAAAAGAATCGCAATAAATCCGTTAATCAAGGATTAAAAAGGGAACAAAGAAGTCCCGAGACAGTTCATTTTCGCAGACGCAGATATATCTTCAGGGTCATAAATCTGGATGTTAATACCTAGTGGCTTGTTAATTTTGACAAAACGTATAGGGTGATAAAAGTGGTCTATAAACTATTCCGGCTTGTCTACTCTCGTTAGATTAATAATCTCACGAGATTTTAGCGTATCGCTATACCTACACTGTACACATGTAAAACTGGTAACGTGTAGGTATATTATTTCGTAATATACTCTGTGTATAATTCCTACGCGTTGGCTATAATGCCGGAGCTAACGAGGAAGATTTGGGTGGTCCAATTCATGCGACGTGCTTAGGGCCGCCCATCCGGTTAATTATTAATATTTTAATTCCCGATTTTATCTCTACAGCCACTAAAATTCCATATTTTAAAACCCGATGCCAGAATTCTAGGGCTCGATTCATCATCAATATTAATTATATGAAACTATTTTTCAATTTCTTTACAATTCTTATTCGAAAAGCGGACCTTTATAATTGCAGGAAATAAAACAATAGAGTGTAGCACATTCGTATAATAATAATGAGCCGCGCAGTTTGAACACATGGAGGGATTAATACCCTCACAGTCGTAGTCGAGTGTATGGAAACAGTTTCCCACAGTTTGTTATCTCGGTTGCGCGATAGAAACTCGTATATAACAAGTAAGGGTCACCGACTGCAGTTTAGACTTTAGCAGTTATAGCCGATGGCCGAACTAAAGCCAGGCGAGTAATAATTCACTGCAAAGTGTATAAGTCTGTCAGTAAAGGAATTGAGGGGGCGTAAAGTCGTAGGTTGAAGGGTAAAGGGTAAGGGGCAAAGTATACCTATATATGTATCGCGATATATAGAGTCGAGTATAATAATACATTGATTGACAGTCAATTTTAAAAACAATAAAAACAGAAACCAAAAACTACACCCCGTTGCTTTTATAATATTTAATATTTATTCATTTAGCCGACTGTACTCTCTCTAAGACGAGAAGACCAACATCGAGGTTCACATATGTCAGACGTCTAGCTCACCCGCACAGCATCCAGAATTGTCCTGGGAATTTTCATGACGTCATTCGGAACCGGGGCTCGGATTAATTAGAACGATTGCAAAAAATCTCCGTTTATTTACTCTCGTTCAGTACATATTAGTACTTCTTAACGAGACTTTTTTGCCTCTTCCTCGTATTCTTTTACACAGGATTTGTGCTGAATGAAGATTACTGGTGTATTATTGGCATTGATAATTTCTCTTGCGTATAGCAGCCCGAGTCGCACGATCAATGACTCATTTTCATTCTCAGAGATTATTTTATGGGTTCAGTAAACAATCAGCGCAGCTTAAGTTGATATAATATTACCAGTGCTTGGCTGATGGGTTGTTATACTCTTAGCTTTGTATTCTCAGACGGGTTTCATTGCTTGTAGCGAATAGGGCTTAACACCATCTCGCAGTATGTGAGTAATGCGGATATAGGAGCTTGCGGAGAAAGTGTAACGACTATATAGGTTGCGATTCTATCCTACGATCAGATACGTCTTTGAACTTGAACTTTAACCATTGGGTAATCGTTGGTATCTTGACTTCGTGGACATTTCTCGTAACCAAAATTGTTTCCAACTAACTCCTCTGACATTTCCTTGAGTATACTACGCGGATGTGAAGTTAGAATTTAATAAAAATGTATGTACGTCGTACGTAACAACATCTGGCACCAAATCCGTTTGGCGGTATCTTACGTTTAACGGACAAACTTTTTATCATATTATGATGTGTAGTACCGTGTACGCTGCGGCAGACGTCAGTTTTTTGCTTAAAAAACTACTAAAAAAGTTCGTGTGAACTTTATAAACCCGGAAATATTATTTTTGGGAACTACGTACGACGAGACGAGGAAAAAAGTTTCTTTCTTCTTTTTTCCCTGGAGTTCCTTCCTCGCGGCAATAATCTACAGATTATGCACTTTGTGTTTTTTTTACAACGTTTCATTATAGAAATTGGATTTTAGATTCATGGGTTACTTGACCAGTGAGAAATATTGTATATCTATAATGTTAGTTTCTTTTTTTTTTGTTTTCTTCAAACTTCCAAGTTTCTTTCCGTGCCAACGAAATTGAGAAGAATAATGAAAAACTAAGCAGATTCCATCACTCGAGGGATATGAAATGTCTTGCTTCGTATATTCTCTCGAATGGTACGGTGAACAACCTATGGTCAGATATCGGTACATACCCCGCATCGCGCGTTAGATGATGTGCTCGGACTTATCGACGTGAAAATAAAAAAGCATATTGACAGAAGACAAGAGGGATTGAAATAAACAAACTTTCGTACAGTTTAGCAATAAAATAAATTTTTTTCTCTCCTTCCGGAAACGACTCTATTTTATGATATCGAACTTTGCTATACAATGAGGCGTACTAATAAATGGTTTTTTTTATTTACGTTTAATGAAGGGAAACCTTAATACATTATTTTATCTTTAATAAAATCACTCAGTAACGAATAACTATGTTTAGAATACAGAGACCGTTCGCCTGAACAGAAAAAATGACAAAGTTTATTGTTGAACTATTCGAGATTAAACTTTACTTCACCTATAATTCCCTAGTTCCCTAGTTTTGAAATAAATGAAATCATTCCGCTTGAAAATTGTTCGAAATCGGTGCGAAAACTTGATTGCCGAAATGAATTTCTTATCCTATTCAATTTTGGATGGGTAGTAAATTAAGTAATTAGATTAAATTTTGTCCATTCTCGATTTATTTTTGAACGTACGAGCTCCCTACGTTTGTATACAACTGTAGTACTCGCTAGTAAATATGTTATAAAAATTAAAAATTAAAATTAAATAGAGATATGTAATATGAATGTGCAGTAAATAGCACATACATTATATGTATTTCTTTTTTTTCTCTTTTTTATTCAAATTCTACATTAGAAAGGACGGATTCAGTTTCTTGTAGTTCTAGAAATCTCATTTCATTATTCTATTCCATTTTTTTATATATCAATATATAAAAGAAATTAGAAATCGAGGTACGAGATCGAGGTAACTCCCTCTTTATAATAATAATAATAATTAAAATTAAAATAAATCATCAATACTCGTAACATTTCAGTATTCAATAAGTTTTTTCAAATCTCATTCTGTAAGAATGTTATTCTTTTACCACAACTAATAAGTTATACTATAATAAATCCAGCGTCAAAACTTCGTACGTAGATTATCTTCGGTCTATTAAAAAAAAAATCTATCGATCGAACGTCTTATTATAAGTGTATGAAAATCTCGACAATGGAGGAATTCCCCTTCAAAATGAACTTTAAAATGTATTATAAATGTAGACATTTATATCTTCTAGCTTTGTACAAAATACCTCAAAGACACGAGTCTGATTAGTGATAATAATTATTAATAATTAATAAACTTTGATATTTATATTTATAATATAATATAAACACGAAGCAGCAAAGAGATTCTTTGAACTATATAAAAAGAAAAATTGCGAATGATTTCAGTTGTCTTTATCCTATGGCATTTCATGCTATGGAATCACTATTATAATCAATCTATATTAATACCTACATTTTATGACCGGATTTGGACGGGTGGCTGATCAGGTATCAAACCATTTCAGTCTTCGATCAATGTAAAAATTAATTGCAGGTTTTGTTTTCCGTAATACACGAAAGCGGCACGGAAGCAGAACGATCTTAGTCTCTCATATGTAAATTTAAATTAATTAAACTCATTATTATAAGTAAATATTAGCTGCTCAAGATCAAAAGTAACGTTTCGTTTCGTTCTTTGATCAAATTACCCTGAAAAACAAAATAAATCAATTTTTACGGAAGGAAAAGGATCGATACAAGATTCGCTTGCTTCCGAGTCACCGTAACTGCATTTACGAATATAAAAAGAACGTTAATCCTACTTTTCTTTCATCTTATGAAACTAATTTGTAAATAGATTGTCTTGATATCTTAAAATACTCTTCGGGTTGATCTGTGGCTCATTATTCACGGCCACAATAGCTCGATATTAGGCGATTGCATGTTCGCGATAATCTGGTAAACTGAATACACGCACAGCCAACAGTAAATCTATAATTTTCAAAGAAACGTTCGATAAATAAAAAGTATCAATTATCATTATTGAAGTATCAACCAATTCATCTCAATAAAATCATCATTCAATTACTTATTAATTTTACTCACGTTGTAAGACATCCACAACCAGTTACATAAGGTTGCAAATACCGATTGGAGCTGAAAAAAATGAGTAGATTTCTTTGAACTTCCAATCAACGTTATCAAACTTATCATTTTGTATTGGAAATAAAGGAAAAGGCGATTAAACGAATGATAAAAGTATCCGATCCTGAAAAAATGGTAATTATAGAAGTAGTAAATAATTTTTGGATTCTAGACAAAATGTAACTTACGTATATGTAATAGCCGCCGAGTAACCAGAGTCCAAAAACAAGTTGGAACAAACAAATGATGAACCACATTATCAGCCATGGAATCATCATTCCTCTAATACGACGACCGATACCCTGTATCATGCATATCGCAGCTGCGATCAAGCCGAGAAAGTAGATGATAAAAAGAGCCCCCCAGATTTTCATGGCTGAAATATTTATACAGATGTTTAATCTCATCAATTAGGCATTCATTGATTTAAACCAAATGAAAACTTGGTATAGTTGCTCAACTCCGCTTCAATTTTCAAAATTAATAAAAGCCTGATGAGTTTCTTTAGTACTTTCAACTTCCGTGAAAATATTAATCGGTAAAACAATGGGAAAAAACTACCGATGTTATACAATTATCCCACTTACACATTCGGACGTCTGTCTCGAAAAGGGGATTGTAGAGCTGCGTAGAATCACCGCCATTCAACATGTAGGATATGAAAGTTATCAAAACGATACTTAATGCCTAGAAGAAAAGAAACGACAGGTGTTAAACGCTTGAATTTTTTTTCTTAAAATTTTAGTCAAAAGTCAGTTTGAACAAAATTGAAATACGATCTGATAGAAATATATTTGGAATAAAGAACACGAACAGCAAAGTATTTTGAAGGTTAAATATTCGAGCAATTTATTTTCACGCTAGAAAAATTCGACGGTTGCAGAAAAAAAAAATCGGAGTGAACAGTTTATTGAAATAATTTTAAAGATCAACGCCCTTATTCTGTGAATACGTAAACGCAATTGTTTTTCTACTTACCGATGAGTAAAAGGCGACAGCCTTGCTGCCAACTTCAACGTTGTTTGTCCATATGCATGGTGACCAGCAAGACGTGAGGACAACCATATTTACTCTGGAATAAACAGGGAGAAGAGATTCGATTCAATGTTTAATTTAATTAAGAAACAATTAACGACGAGTGACCTAACCTCAAGAGGCACTCCCGTTTGTTTTGAAAGTGGGGCGTCGGCTAAGGTGGATTACTATCGGTTTATACACGGTTTCATTGAAGAAATACTATAATCCAGTTTTTATATTCTTACCTAGTTTTTCTAGGCGAATCTCTTTCACCAGTAAATCGTTCCGAACTTGCGTTTTATTACTTATTTTATTTACATATAAACTCTCGTTCGTTTCGTACTAACTACACGTTCACCAGAAGGTGTGGTCATTCGGTTCGCTGTAGTAGCGTCATCGCTACGGTACGTCAAATGATGTACGGCGCTTTAACCGTAGTAGAAATTCCACAGTTTCGACAACACGAGGCGCGAAATATCCCTATGGAAATACAACCATCGGACATTATATTATTATTTGAATAATGCCCCAATAAATAAAGAGATGATTGTCAATATTTGCGTGTATACATAACCTTCGTATATGTGAAATATAAATTTTAATTGATGATTATTAAACGCCGAATCGAGGTAAAAATTATAGGAAATTATATTTTAAATGATTTTGAATTAGAATTATTTCAAATAATTCGTTCGAGGTCGGAATTAATTCTTGTTAGTTTGTGTTAATGATAAATGTAGTTTAAATATGAATTAACTAATCTGTTAGCGGCTATTTTCGAATTCGGAATTTGGATTCGAGCCGCACGAGTCTTCGAAAGATTCGCACGCAGAATCTTTGATCGTTCTAATTTTTGATTTCTTTTTGCTCTAATAATCAGGAGTACGTATCTTAAGACAGAATTTATATTGGATTGGCAATGAATTAGAAATCATTTGAATCAACAATGCCTAAAGAATATACCGACTTCGCGGATTATTGATATTTATAAAACTGAAGGTATCAGATTTCGAGATGCTCCAAGTTTTTCATTCAAAACTTGTATAGCTGAATTGGGGATGTAATTTATGGCTTTTCTAAAATCGTATCATTATTTTTTATCTCGAATCGTGTCGATCTTATTATTTGTATTCCAGGTATTATTATTGTAGATTCATTTGTCCGAGATAAGTACTAAGAACTTAGCTTAACGAAACGACAAACAATAAAAAAGCAATTTTCCTTGTCATTTCAATAAAATGATCTGATGATTCAGAATCACGAATAAAACGAGAGAATCCAAAATTATTAGGGAACTCTTTTTACCGGTCGATCAATTTCCACGTGACTAATAATCGAGTCCATCAGATTTTTAAAATATATTTTTCGAGGACGTCTCGTGTATATGATAAGTATATATATATATATACATACACGTAGATATACGTGTATAATGAGATAAAATATGTTATTTACGTCTGTATCACTCGCTTAACATAGCTTTCATGTAACGACGTTATATTGCCTGAACAATATATATATACCAATATATATGTATATGTATATATATGCTAATGGTTTCTATTAATAATCTGTGAGAGCAAGGCCGAGTTAGTTTATTGGACGCAAATAGATGCGACATGCACATATCTCCCCCAGCGCACCGTTTCGATAAACTATTATATAAAATATACTGGAAACATTAACGTCAGCTTTTAATTCAATTAAAATTATATATCTCGGTCTAATTGGAAGCGACTTCCTCGTATATATGTACCTACGTAATTGCGCAGATATGAAAATATAATTCATTACACTACATATATTATAGGTATATGTATACATGGGGGTTTTCGATTTATACCTCTTTCTCTCTGCACCAAATATAATTCTATACATACTTTAGACTACTGTTATAATTTTGTGGATTTATTTACATACTATACCGTAGTATATCACCTGAAATTTTATATCGGATATTGGTATATATATTTATATCATATGGTCTGAAAAATTTCACCGTATAGTAAAGTTATTTTCAAGTATTTTTCGCGATGCGGTGTACTTATAGTTATGACCGGATATCTGACTGAATAACACCTACACTTATTTCCTATTTATACCGAAGATCCACTCTGAGAATAGATCTTCCAAATATTAGCGACATTCGAAATGTTCTATGAAGTTAAAAATTTTCTTATAACGTGCTATCCCAACGTAGGTAGATATAAAATGAAAAAAAATGAATGTAACAAAATAGAAACTAATAATTAATAATAAAATAATTGTTTTACATTTACTGTATAGAAAATATATTTTATCTTTTATAATATAGACAATAAATCAAACACTAATATCTTGATCGTGACAAATATGAAAATAATCAAGTGTTTACAAGCTCTATAAAGCGACCGAAACAGCCGTGACGTATACCTACTCGGTATCTGTGATCTGTCACTAAAAACTCGTGTAAAAGTCCTGCTTTCGCCAACTCAAGTAATAAAATTATCAAGGAATATAAATTCCTCCTCTTCTCACCGTTCGCGTATACTAAGATCGTTATAAACTCGTTTTGCCACGTTTATATATATTTGGGGAATAAAAGTCAACTCGCTTTGTTTCTATCATTTATTGTATAATTTACAAAATTCATTACATCACACAGGAATAACGAATTTTAATAACTGTTAAATTTCAGTAACAATTATTAATAGTGTATATATATAATAATTGATTTTCTAGGCGCGAAGTTCATATTGCAATATGAAGCGCAGGATAGTAGAGTTAATATTACTAGAGCCAGCCGGTATATATCTATATACATACGTACGTGTATAAGTTTTAGAAAAGTCGCGCATAGTTTGATTTACCGCAAGATAAGCACCGGCGTAAAACTGCTATCACCTGCGGTTATCTCCGCCCTTTATATTATATTGCAATAATAATTTCCCGGTAATATATTACCCCGTCTATAGTGTGCAGGATAAGCCTGTGCTAGCGGTGATTAACCCTTTGAAAATGTAGTTCAATGGTGTAAGGTTTCCTTCTCTTTTGCGGTCTTCGTATATATATACATACACATGTACATACGCATATATATATTCATATACGCGGCCATTTTGGTACCGCAGGAGAAAATAAACCTAATAACATTACCACGCATAAGTAGCTATTATAAAACTGCATAATCTCAACGTTCATTGGTATCTTCTAATCGCGAAGATCTGATTTTTCATATTCGAAGGTAAATTTTGCCTTCGATCTATACAGCTAGCTTGAGAAAAAATTACCGTGAATATAAGAAACTTGATAGACACAGTTTTTCCGAGGTATGATAATACGATGCAAACATAAACATAATCGAACCCTTTGTTGTTATACTATATTATACAGTTTGGAGATCGAATAATAGATTGCTAAAAGCATAGTCATCGCGTGGCTGGCCACGTGACGCGGGAACAATGATCAATCGGATTGAATGATGCTCCGAAAATAATGCCAATGGATTCGTAACTTCTAGAGAATGATAGAAGACCAGACGTATAGTATTGAAAGAAAAAAGGTCTAGTACTTTGACAAAACGTTTATACTATCTGGACAAATTTTTTTCTTATTCTTTCTTATGTCTTTCACTTCGAGGTTCGAATACCATTGAGATGCGATAATAAGCCCTGGTTACGAATCTCTAGACTTAAAAAAATGTATTACAACTATTATCGGCAAACATATTCATATCCACAGACAGATGTTTCCTGTACTATATCGTACCTAGCTACCTACCACACGCTAGTCGAAAGTTATAAATAAAAGGCACGCCTGTTTGAGTTGTTCCCTGCGCTATTTTCTAGACTTGTTTCTTCCACCATATTGGTCTCCTCTCATATGTATTTGTATAGATATATACGTATGTCTGGGTTTGGTTAGTTCCTATATACCCATATACCTTTATAGCATAGGGTTTTTCCTCTTTCTTTATATATTTACTCACTTATATAGGTACGCGTGTACGTATATACATTAAAATACTCGAATAGGATCTTTAAATCGTTATATTATTCGTACGACGAACACACGCCATATAGGTAAATAAATACTGATATCAAAATTCCGCACGGTATCACTGCAATTTTACATATATTGTATGTATATATATAAATATATAGGAAGCTATTATTTATTCCGTCTATAGTTATATACAATTTGCTAATGTTTACAGTATATATCTAGGTATAGGTACAGTTTGCCGGCTATATTCGAAGCTTCAGGCTTCGCTCGGGCTGGAGGCTGGAGACTCGGAAACTGTGGACCTACGCTGCACATACATACTTACACACGACGTAGCTTATTGTTAGAAGAGTAGGGATATTCTATACTGCGGTTTTCCTAACTCGACCAACAATTTTCATAACAAAAACAAAACAATCTGTTCAAACAAAGATCCTCATCCCCTACTACCTTAAATACCGCGCGATACGATATCGTTCCGAAAATTTATATCAAAGATTGTTAAATTATAATAAAACAAGTTTATTTTATCATTCTGAATTACAGATACGAAAATTGAAAATTAACAAACGAAGAATTATCGATCTGGATCGAAGTCTCGGTAAGTATTTTTAACTTCATTTCTTGATTTTCTTACAAATTCAATCCCGGTTCATAAATATAGTCGAATAAATCATAAATGAACTGCGTATATACCTATATTATCCGCGAGGTTACGGAGTTACGCTAAACGAGTTATAACCGGATCCCTCCCATGGGTCAGATGAGGCCCGTCGACTCCGTCCGACTCTCAGAGCGTTGGTTCGAGTCGTTGGGCCCCTGCAGCCTACGTCAGAACTGAGGCCTCGCTTGACCATCGAAGGTTGTTAAGTGGATTTAAAGACAGTAAGAAGAAAAGAGTAAAATAAACAAAACAAAAAAATAAGGAAAACGCGTGCGGTGAATTTTTACACAGAACTTTGTACAAATAATAACGATAACGATAAAAGTAATAATCGGGAACAAAAGAGGAAGCAGATATAACCGCATAGATTTATAATTTTATTTAATTATTTATTTATTTATTTATTTATAGTTTCTAATCTAATGCAAACGAATCCTCACCGTCTTATTCTTCTTCTTGTCGTTGTACTTCTTATTTTGCAAAACTTATAGGTTCTCAACGCGGTGTATCATCGTAGTGGCTTATACGTGTTATGTTATGTTATGCTATGTATGCGTGCCGTAGATGTATCGTGAAATTTAAATGAATTTGTGCTTCGGTTTAATACGTTTCTTGACGAGTACGTATTGCTATACTTGTGTATAACTCGGAGTATAGAGGATCCAGGAGAGAAGAAGAGAGAGATAGAGAGAAAGAAAGAGAGAAAGAGAGAGAGAGAGAGAGAGAGAGAAATGGTGAGAATGAGGGACAGAGAGGGATCCCCTTCTCCGTAAACCACGACCGTATCGCCTCGATTACACCGCCGTATATGTCAGTCGGTACAGTTGACGGTCGACGGTCTTACAAGATATATTCTGCAGTGCGACGATTCGAGTGAACAACAAAAAAGAACAAAAAAAAAAAATGAATAAGGAATACGAAGTAAATATAAATCGGGGAGAAAAATGATCAGAAAATAATAATGGGAGTAGAAATAGTTTTTTTAATGCAAAATTGAATATGAATAACAATGAAACACGCTGATGAAAAATTAATTGATAAATAATAAAGGTGCAGTTTCCACGCTGCACCGCGGTGGCTTAACCGGCGATTCTCTCTTCGACTCTTGAACTTGACTCGTTTGAGGAGAGCTGATTGCGAGCTCGAGTTGCAGCAGCGGTAGCAGCGAGCAGCTAGCGTCTCTCAAATGCGATAGATACTCGATGATGAATATTGAGTGCGGTTGGTATAGTCGCCGGTAGACTCTGGGGTACCTAAAGTAACGAAACCGCATCCCAAGAGCTCGCATACACATCGTATAAATATCACGTGAGCCATCCCAGCAGAGCGGTACGCGGCTGAGTCTGCGCTATTTAGAAAATCTCTGCTTAGCGGGAGACGACGCGCTCCTTCGTGAAGAACTCTTAAGAGCTTGAATACGTCGTCCTGATCGTTGTCTCTATTGGTATATCATAGTATCGCACCGCGTCCTCGACCCACGACGATTAACATTCTCGTCAAATGAACAATAAGTTCCCTATTCCTTCAGTGATCGAACTGTTTCGGTATTTTTTTAACTTTACACCGAATATACGTTAGAACGAAGCCGCGTTTAGTGTCAGTAAGAAAACGGAAATACTGTGCTAACGGAAACGAGAAACAACACGAGGTGTAACGTATAACATAGTGCGACTAAAACTTGAGTGCTGCAGGTACCAGTCGAGAGGAAATACTGGAAACTACAGATAAACGATGGAAGACACATGATTAGCAGGTAAGGTGGAAAAAACAAACGTCGAATAATTGAATATTGGAGAAAATTTAACAGCGTTCTCCGCAGATTCAGTCAGATATATACCGTATATTCTCTCCGCAGGTAATTCGCGTTAAAGTTCACGGGTAAACTCGACGTCGAATTGTCGGTGTAACGTTATTCCGACTCGAATCGTGTTGAATATCTGTAAATAATTGAAAAATGAAAGAAAAGGAATGAGGAATATATCTCGTGTTAGAATTCGCTGTTAGCGATGTGCGAGCGCGTGCTGTAGTGCAGTTCAGTTGAGTTCAGTTCAGTTAAGTCCAGTGCAGCAGCATCAAACTCTTAAAGGAATGTTTTACGACTGAGTAACACTGGGGCTGGCACGAGTTCAGAGTACTCTGATATTTTCTACCAATGATAGGAGGCGTTAGTGAAAGTTTGTTAAAGCTTGGCAAATGGTATTCTAGATATAACGGAAAGTGGGTTTATTTATAGCGCATTGGTAACCGCCTATACCCCCTGTACGATGTATAGATATGTATACACCTCATACATCTATACATCACAGTTTGAAGAGAGATTTGCATTTTCCATTCATCTTGGGATAGGTATAGCTTAAATTATTGCTCGTGCACCGCGTATCCGATGAATTATTACCTCGTATAGATATACGTATCATATCACATCCTAACAAGAGGTATTTCTATTCAAACATATACGTATATTTCGTTTAATAAACAATTTCTTCAACAAACATTCCAAACCAGATAAAAAAGACGTCGCGAAAATGAATACAGGCATTCGACTACGATGAGGTTTATATTTATAAATAATTTACACGTTATTCATAATCTTCCGTAGGAATTTCGAGACAGCTATTTTCGGATTCGAAGAAAAAGGAAACTTTACCATAAACAATTACAAAGTAAAATTTTTCTCATTTCACAGACGTATATACGTACGTGTTCTAATTTCTAGCCCTCCATGATATTCGCCCGACCTAGTTTAGCCAATTAATTAGGTAATATCGTCTCACTTTGGGTTCTGCTGGTATATTTATACGATAGTTTAAACGGAGATTGTATTGTAGTTCGGTTACGCCTTTGGCTCTTATCTATCTTATAATATAAAATGAAAAGTCGTGTTATACAGCCTCCTCTTCGAGGAAGAGATATTACCGTACAGAACTTACCATCGGTTGATATAAGTTTCGCACGATACGAGGAGTGTGAGAGTAGTGCTACGGTACGCTATAGCTGACAAAGAAACTGCTAATGAGACATTATATCTAGTATATTTAATATCACATGTGATATGATGATGTTGGAGTGTCGCGGTATACGTTCTTCAAGAGATGATTAGCTCTACTTAAGTCTCGTTGAACTTTATACAGCCATTATATGTTGTTTTCTTCTTCCTTTTTTTATTTCTTGTTACAGTTTAAATGCAAAAATCTGCATCCACGGACTATGATCGTCCTATATCCAATAATAAAGTCGAAAACGTAGAATGAGACGCTGCGAGAATTCAGTCAAATTGGATACTTTTTCGCGGGATTCTGGCGACTGGGGTAAATAACACACGGATATCATGTTTTAGGCCTTTATTCTACGTAATGTTATCTACAAATCTTGATATAAAAAACCGTCGCATCTTACATTATGCGGCCACCAGCGTAGATCGAAGTAAGCTTTGTAAAAATGACATGGGTTAACTGTTGCCATAATTTCGAGATCAATTTTAGTTCAAATTGGATCCGGCTTAGTGAACTTCTTCAATACTAATGTAATTCTAGTTTAGACTAGGATTGCCAAAAAATATCCAATTTTTAATACGATTTCATATTTTTAAAATACGTATGCTGAAAGCTGGAAAAATTTGAATTTTATCGAATTTTTTTACAGCCTAACCAACAAATATTTTGAAAAATCTTTAGTCTACACTAAAACCATGTGTAAGGACTATATGTACAAAAAATTATGGATCGATCGGACTAATGGTTAGTTACTTATTACGTCAACGGTTGACCCATGCTATTTCTACAGGGCTTATTTCAATCTGAGCTGGTAGCCACATGGTATGACATACGGGCGATTCTAATATCTGGATTTGTAGGTGATAATACGTAGAATAAAGGCCTATAACAAGATATCTGTGTATTATTTATCTCAGTCGCCAGAATCCCCGCAAATGTGTCTAATTTTTATATCCCGAAAGTTCCTTTTGTATTCAGAATATTTAAAAAACCTGAAAGGTTTAAAATCTGCACCGGAAAAGGTAAGAAATAGAACGAGGCTGTTGGGATATCGAAGGCTGAAAATTCCCACCCCTATTTTTTCCACCCTTTTTTTCTGGTTTTTCATTTTTTAATTAGAATTCAATAAAGGAACCTGAAATCAAGCGCATTGGCGGATGCGTACAGCTACTCTCAAAGCATTCCTTCATTTTACGATGACAATAAATTCGCTTCTGTTTTATGCAAGGTCAAGCACAACCCGTGTCCAAATTATCTCTTAGGCGTAGGCGAGTAGCGAGCTACAAATAAATGTCAGACGTTAGTTTATTTATTTATCTATCCGTGCATACGGATGGCAAAAATCGATGAAAATACTACGCCTATGAAATGAATCAGAATCTAATCAATTTGATCCGCAAAAATATTTTTTTATTATATCTGCACTCAAGTAGAATCCCGATTATTCAACTAGGAGAAAAAAAAAATTATCTTGACTGGTTCAAAAAAAAAAATAAGAGAGATGAGGGAAATTTGTAACCGTAAATCTTGCGGCGTAGAGTAATTTGAAATTTGTAACATCGCGTGGGATTTATTACCCGAGGATAATTCTTGTAATTAAAAACTATCGCACGTATACATATATGTATATGGAGAAGATTTAGTCCGTTGGATAAGCACCGGGCCATTTAATTTCTTGATAAAGGATTTTAATTCGGTAATTAATTAGCTGTACAAAACTTAAAAAAAAATTTCAGACAAGCGTACAATAATTTTTATTCCCCCGATGATTTCATTGCGTTTTTAGTAGATTTTTAATTATAACGCCCTCGGGTAACTATTTATGTACGGAAGTTATGCTGTGTGATGTTACACCTAATATGTAGCTAGTGTTATAACGTGAGCCGGAAGTTAACGGTGAAAAATTATTCTATTCTTTTACAATTATAAACGTGTCTAGGAAATTTGTATTCAGGCTTCATTATACATTCATGACCGGCAGCCGCAAATCCGCGCAATAATTAACGATAGGTTTATTTAAATCGATCTTTAATGACAGTCTGAAACTGTAATCGAAACTATTCTCAAGAGATGATTGATATATTTACTGCTATATGTATAAAATTGCGGTAAACGAACTTTTAGAGTGAAACTAACTAAATCTTAAAAATCGTGAAAAATTGAATCGGAAACATAAAATCGTTCTCTGATTTACCGAATCATGACTTTCTTTTTCTATGAACTCCACGCAGGTATATGATATTATATAAATACAAATTTTCTAAATTTTCGAAAGCCCTCGATCGAAATAATAATAAAATTAATAAGTTTCCCAGAAACAATTACTTCTTCGTCGATTATACGCACAGGTACAGGATTCTGAGATTCACACTGCGGACTTTCTAATCAATTCCGTAACTCTCGGACAACTACCTATACCTATGAATTATTGATCCTGAAAACCTTTATCCCATTTTTTAATTTTTTTTATTTTATATCCTGACTTTGTGGAATTTCAAAAAATCCAATATTATTGAAAAAAAAAATAAAAACTCCATTGCGTAGGGGAGATTGGGATAAAGCGTGGCAACCTCGGCTGGAAATTGATAAAAATTTCCATGTCACGTGAATAATTTTTTTTTTAATTTATTTTTCGTTTTTAAAAAAAATTTTCTTCTTCAGGGCGAGGGAAGGATGAAGAATGCCCCGCGGCGTCGGGGAAGGAGGCGAGAGGGCGAGCAGCGGTGGCGGATTCGGAGGATGGCTCGGAGGAGCTGCCAGAGCTATGACGGGTGGAGCTGGTGGCGGTTACGTTGTCCTAGGTGGTACAAGATACGGTCTGAGACTCTCGCAGGTCAGTCTTGAATCTAAGAACCTGAAAAACAAAAAAAGCAAAAAAAAAAATGTCGATTTTGATTTTGAATTCGATTGATTTTCCTCTAAAAAAAAAAAACATCTAAAAAAAAAAAAAACAAGTAAAATCGGTAATCTTAAGGTGACGAAATCCTGCCGACAGGAGAGCATACCTCCTGCGAGTACTCGAGAGGAGTCGCAAGAGCGTCGAAAAAAACGGAATTCGAAAGAAAGCGGGGATTCGAATTCGAGAGAACGTCTGACAGATAAGAATTCAGCTGTACCAATACCTGCAGCTGGTAATGGCGGTGGTGGCGGTGGTGGTAGTGGAGTAGAAAAACCGGGTTTAGATCTCGCGGGGAGCGTTGCAGATTGTTGCTGCATAGGACCTCGTTCGCGATTACCTCTTCCCCGCGTCTCTACCTCCTCTTCGTCATCGTCAAATACGACAACTGTAACACCACCGGCACCAGTTAACGCTCTAAACTCTAACAGCAATAGCAATACCAATACCAATACCTATACCAATACAAATACCAATACAAATACAAATACAAATACAAATACCAATACCAATAGCAATACCAATAGCAATAGCAACGGACCTCCGGCTACAACACGCGCGACACTCGCGGCTGGTACCGGAGAGTTAACAGTAACACAACTGCCGCCAAACTTCTTGGCTAATAATAAACAAGGAGGCGGTTTGCAGCCAGCCAGCCACGGATCATCCGCGACCTCACTACCAGCTTCAGTGGTCCACTCAGTCTCGGTGCCACGACAGCTTGCCCAGTGGACCAAACACCAAACCCTCAAGTTACAGGTTCGTAAGACGTAAACTTTGATTGGGAACTTCAGAATTAGGAGCTAACTGTATCTGTTTATTCGCAATATATTTATCACTAGTTTATACACGTTTTTTTATTCGTTAGATTTTTATTCGGTGTTCTCTTTGTCAATTTATCCGTTCTGATCGATTTTGGGACGAACCGATCTCGCGGGATTTTAATCGAAACCCTTAAACCTGATTTTCGCGTGTGTTAATTTTCCCCGCTGTGTTTTACAGCGAGACGTTTCTGCCGTATGTTTTCAGTGGATGTATAGGTATAGGTGTATAGCGCAATATTTATAGACTCAAGTTCAGAAAATTTTCTTGGATAACGATATTCGCGTAATGACGTAATATACCGAGTGAAAAGAAAAACTCGGACAATTATTCCACTCTGCCCGGTAAATAATCGGTCCGATTTATTTCCTATCCTTACGTTATTAGACACATGCAGCTTATACGGGTAACAGATCTACTTTTAGTAACGAACTACGTATTGTACGTAAATAAATAAAAATCTGCTCCATCATCGCCTCGGTACGAGGCGAAAGAGAATTTTCATTTTTCACAAACTGATCTAAAGAAAGGGGTTTGAAATTTACCCAACTGTTTAATAATTATGGAAAAAACCGTCTATCTTATCTACGATTCGTCGTCGTCGTCGGTGATCTGAAAATAAAATCCTAATTGAATCATCCACGACGCGTTTACGAGGAGTCGCGCGGTTTTTAGTCCTCCATTCGGCGATATCGGATTTTCAACCCCTAAACTAAGCCAGGGGTTAATATAAGAGAGATTTTATCGCGATAAGAAAGTCTCGGATTCGTTATTCGGATTTATAAATCGATAGGAGCCAGCTGTGACAGCAGTGGACCGTTTGCACAGATTCCGGTGGAGTGGGGGCGGAGGAGGAAGCGGTAAAAAATCCTCTTCCAGCCCCCGCAGCGACAAAGCTGAGCGGCTTCGAGAATTAACGGAAAAATTGAAGGGGCCAGCACCCGTGCCGCCGCCGCGAAGACCGTCGCGATTACAGGCCTCCTCGCCGCCTCCGAGTGGCCATCATCAGCATCAGCATCAGCATCAGCATCAGCAGGTAGGAAGAAGAAGGAAAAGAAGAAGAAATAAAGAGGAGTAAAGAAATGCGTGGAAATGTTGTTTTTACGGAATTTTTTTCCATCCCAGAATCCGCAAACAGCGCCGATCCAAAATTGCGGACGTTGCAGCAGCGAGGGTCGACCAGCTTTTCGTAGCTACACGTACAGCGAGGGTAGCGGAGTCGTGGGTGGTTCGAATTGTTCTATACATCAACCCAAGACTTTCGTTAGAAGTGAGAGTGTGAGTGAAGAGTGCGTCAGTGATTCCGCGGGAGGTTTGGTCCCGGTTCAAAACGACGAAAAGAATGATAACCCTTCGAACGCGATAAGTGTAAATAAGAAAAAGCTGGGGTCCAAGACACACATGAGAAGCTCCGACGAAAGAAATAGTGCAGATGTCAGTGACCCGAAAATATCCAGTGATTCCAACTCCAGTGCGGACCCTAAACATTTAAGACAGTACAGTGACTCCATTGTGGAAAGTGCCAGAAGTCTCGCTGAACTTTGTCTACCCCAAGGCACACCTTCGGCAGGAAGCAGCGAGGGTGAAGCCAGGGATGCTGTCGCTAGGCTAGAGCCCAGAGGACCGCTTTTGTCCTATCATAGAACCGGCGTACCCTACAGAAGCGCGTCTTTCAGTCAGGTGGACTTCAATCAAGGTAAATTAGTACCCGAGTCCATTCAACGAACTAAGTTTTCCCGCACTCGATCCAAATTTCACAAAGCTACAGACTCGCCGGGCACAATTCCATCCCCTACTCTGCCTTCTTCGGCTCCTTCGCTCTGTCCGAGATCGAATATCGAGTGCAACTGCTTCTCTCGAAGTTTTACTCTAGCTTGCGAACTCCTCCACGTATCAATTAAAAACTCCAAGAAGTTATGCATACTTGGCGGGCACTTTTCGTTACCTCGCTTTGCCTTTTCGTCTCTTTCAATCTGTCCAATGTCGAATTGTGCTCTAGTTTGTAAACTTTCCCGCGATATAAATTGAAAATTCCAGAAAGCTCAAAACTTGGTGGACTACATACTTCATCCCACTCTGCCTCCTCTGGCTCCTTCACTATTCCCAAGATGAAAAAAAAGTGCAATCGCTTTCCTCGAAGTTGTGCAACTGTAGTTTGCGAAACTCTCCACGCCTCAATTAAAAATTTCAGAAAGCTACATATGGCACACTGCTCTCCCCTATTCGGGCTCCCTAGTCTCCCTCACTTTTTCCAAGATCAGAAACCGAGTGAAACTGCTTTTCTCACAGTTGTGTTTCGAGTTCGTGAGCTTTCGTATTTTTCTTCATCGTATCGATAAAGAAATTCCAGACAGCTACGTACTTGGCTGGTGCATTCCTTCCTCCCACTCTTCCGATTCTTTTCCTGACCGAGAAACGAATCTTCGAAACGAATTCAGTGAGCCATTAAATTCGCTGCACACAGGTAGCAGACTGAAAGCTCAAACCCAGCCGAATTCAAAGACCGAAACAGAGGATCATACCAAGGATGTCCGCGCCAGTACTTTGCCGCGACGTCGTGGCGACGTTAGTCCCAGCGTCGCGACGCCGAGGCATAGCCCTACCCGGCAAAGTCCTAGGGCAAGTACCACGAGCGTTGATAGCGCTGTCGGCTCCGCCGAGGGTCTAGGTGCCGTTAATCAGGGGCAGGAAGAAGTCAGACCAAGAAGCGACGGATCTGACAGTCTCGCAACTTCCAGTGCTCTGACTAGCCCCGAACCCCCGACACCAGAAAGTCACGAGCCAAGGGTGGACCTCGTTCAACCCGATCTACCGGCGCCAGAATGCCTACCCGACAATTCCGAGGTGCTCGAGACCGCTGTCGAGGAAGTCGTACATAGAGGTGAGACGGAAATCGATGAAATTAACATTTCGGGGATGGGGGAAATCCGGGCGAACAGATTTTAACGATTCTTCACGATTTCCGGAAGAAACGAAAATTTGCATTTTGATTACAGAATTCGGAAAGATTTTTTTGTTTCGGGGAGATTTCGTTAGATTTCGTGAATTTTTTTTATCGAGAATTGGAAAATTTCATTCGGCGTTTGGCTTGAATTTTGCGAATTTTAATAAATTGCCTGAGTTTTCATCGAATCTTTCAAAGAATGGGCGAGAGTGAGAATTTATCGCGATTCAAAATGAAATAAAAAAAGAACGGAGAGTCGAAGAAAAATGAAAAATTTGTTAATCAGACTCTAGAATCGAGCCTCACGAAGTGATAGTTACACCGCCACCAGAAGAGCCGAGATTGAGTCAAGCCAGCGAAGGTAGCGAAGCACCGAGCGAAACTCAATCGGAAGCATCTTCGCCAGGAAAGACACGACGTTATCGGGGAGATACGAGTAAGCGAAGAAAAGGTGTCTACATAACTCAGTGGCCAGAACCTTCCGATTCAGATAGAAACAAACTGGCTGCGCAAAGCAGCGAGGAACGCGACGATGTACCAGCGACACCCAGCGATCTGTCAGACTGCGAAGGTCACACGCCTAGAAGGTAAGAAGAAGAAGTAGAACAATTTTTCTGAAACATTAAAGAACGCCGTCTCTTTTTTTCATTCAATTTTTGCAACAAAAAAGTCTCAAAATTCTATCAAGTTTTCGATCGAAGGAGATGAAATGGGTTTCCGTAAAGAAAGTCTCCATCAGAACGAACTATTCTGTGTCTTCGCATCCTGACAAGTAGATCGGAATTTTCGGATCTTCGGACTTTCGAAATTTCGATGTCCTAAACCCGAACGTTTGAAAATCGTGACTCGAACCCGGCCCTCCTCGTTCTTAGGTACAGCAAGAGGCCTCTTCGTGGTCCGTACGGGCAGATGTTGGAAGCCGAAATGGCCAAGCCACGAGTGCCCGCAGATATCGGTCTGGACGGTGGTCTCAGACCGAGAAGAAAAGTCTCTGCTAATCTGTCCTACAGCGCTGGTACAAACAGCAATTCCGAACCACCGACTCCGTGTCATCACAGGACTACTTCGAGCCCGAGTAAACTCGAAGGACTCCCCGGTCCCAGTCCTGAACTCCTTGCCGAACTTCTGAGAGGTTCTTCGGAGAGAGTGACTCGCGCTCCAGCTCATCGAAACGTGAGTTTTATCCTCGCATTTTCATTCATTTTTCTGTATCTGTACAACATACAGGATTACCTTAATTTTGGCAAAAGATACGGGGTACGTATATACATAGATCTGCTATCGTACAGCTGTGATTACGGTTACGATCGTGATTCGAAATTATTTACGGTCAATTTTTACGTCTCTCCGCTACTGTATATGTTTGTGTCTGCGTCGTAGATCCGAGAGACTAGGCTTCTCCTCCCTTGACAAGTATAGGAGCCAAACATAATCTAATAATATTCAACGATATCTTTCGCGTACGAGTATAGAGAGAAGAGAAGAGAAGAGTAGAGTAGGGTAGAGCGGAGCGGAGTAGACCGGTGGAGTCTAGGTTTAGTCAGTGTCCTGGAGATCTAGTTCGTCGTTATATAGAAGAGCAAGAGCAGTGGCGGTATAAGCTTTCGGGTCTAAGAAATCTTGGTTTTGATGAAGCTAGGTGGAAGTGGAGATGGGGGCGAATGCTGTAGACTCACGTATATATACCGAGGAGGATATTCCTGGCCAAATATATACCTGAGCTCGAAAACTAAATTTCGTATCTATACCTATACACTATCTCTGTATACAAATCTATGACACATACCTATACCTACGTACATGTTATATATGTGTATACATATGTATGTACATGTACACATACGTACCCCTGCATGTGTTTACGAGACACAAACTTGAGACTATGTCGTTTAGTCGCCAACTACCTACTCTGTCTGAGTCTGAGCTAGCGGCTATCTAACGCTAGCTTAATATTGACGCAACTTTCTGACCTTGCGTAAGGCCTCACTCGCGATTATATTGGAACAAATTTTCATTTTCATTTTCATTTTCATTTCTTTTCTTTTTTTCATATAAAATTGAAGAGATAATTTTCTCGATGCGATTCGTAAGCAGGTAATTTCCTTATTCGGGTAAAAAGGAAACTGTTCTACCGTGTTATTTCATTTACAATCGTTAGAATATGAAATTTATTCTTCTTCGGAGTAAAAGTGAAAAATGCTGCGCGTTTTTATTATACGTTGTATACATATATTTATTTCTTCTTTTTACGTGCGTAAGATATTATTATTGTATATCTACGCGGAATATGGACGGATTACCGGAACTGCTGACTATGTAATTGCAATACGTAACATCCGGTGGATGGAAAATAAAATTTTTGATGTATAAATAATTTTTGCATACGAAATACCTTCGTGTACATTTTTTCTCTCAATTTACTTACGCACAATATAATCAGCAATATAACTAATAGAGAAATTCATATACACACTCTATATATGCATTGGCCTAGAGCCCGCGTCTGAATCGCAGACTATGCTGCAGACAGAAAAATGAAAAAAAAAAAAAAAAAAAGAAAAAAAAAAGAAAAAAAAATCAACGCGTCTTAGATTAATTATTTTATTTTCCATTTTTTCCATTTTATTTTCTGTTATTTTTTTGACCATATTTTTCTCAAATTCTTAGACTAAGGAAAAAAGAATGAGGGAGATAAAGGAGGGAAAAAATAAAAATAAAAAATATATCGCACCAAAAATTTGGTTAAATAAATTTATTCCAAGGCTTATATAGCTATATAATTTACGCTTTATAACATATATTTACCCGAGACTCGCAATAGAGAGGAACGGGTTTTTCAACGTTATATACGTTTACTAAAGGAAATATTTGAGTACATATATTTATATATCCATGTATGCGTATATGCATGTATTCACGTACGTAGATACATAATAGTATATACGCCTATATCTATATACGTATGTCTGCATCGGCGCATGGCTGTCGACTGCACTCAAGAATCTATACATAGATCATTCAGATCACAGCCTCGTTTGGTCGAACGGATCAACAGGAAAATTCTTCTTAAACCTACGATCGTATATATAAATGAAGAGAAATAAAAGAAGAAGAAAAAAAAAAGGAGAATTTATAACTCGGTTTAGATATGACAAAGAAAAAATCGTTTTTCAATTTTTATAGACACGATATTCTATAGAAGCGATTTCGCTATCTATATACTCGATTTTGAATATCAATTCGTTCCCTGATTTGAAAAATTATCAAAAATCCCAGAGAGTCGCTTAGCTGTGATGAAAAAAAATCCGATTTCGGTATAGTCTGGATTTCGATTTTAGGGCAGCGCGCGAGCGTCTCGCGTCGCGTCGTCGGCGAGACTAAACACGCGACCCCGCGGAGCGTCTAAATAAATATATCGTTATTGCAAAAATATGTTTTGATGGAGTAATTTAATGGGGCGAATACCACGAGGCCGATTATACGCCGCGGTTCTGTTTCTACCGCGAATTAATCATACCCTACATTTATATACCCAAATATTTCATACATATCATTGAAATCTGAATCGACAATTTTATCCTAATCGTTATTTCACCTGACTTCAATTGTAACCAAGCCATCGAAGTACGCGATCGAATATGAAAATTGGTCGAAATTTGTACTCAAAAAGTTTTCCGGAATCCATAAAAATTTCATCGCTTTTGAAAAATTTGAACTCCGCATAAAATCGATAGATTATAAAAAATGAAAAATAAAAAAAAAGGTAGAAAAATCGGAAATTTCGACTATTTTTTTTTTTTTTTGTTTTCAAGTCGACGACGCTGCCCAGATTGACGCAGGTGCTAACTTCCGGCGTCGCCCACCAGGTGGCTGCGTCACTAAATACCCCTTCCATTTATCTTAAGACGAAAACTATACCTATACCTATATACTCGGTTGATTTTAAATTTAGAACGACTTATATGTGTGTATAGTTGACTGCATGAAATTTAAGAGATTTCTCTAGCCAATATGATCCCAGCTGTACATAGAATAAAATTAACGGAACCACCCCAAATCCTCGATTTCAAAAATCGCTTTTGAACCGTTCGAATTTATTTTCCCGCACTTTTGTTTTTTTTTTTTCATGAACAAAAAACAAAAATGACGCAGAACGATTTTTAACTGACCCGAAACGAATTCCCCAAAATTAAAAACGATCCGATTGATGAATTTGATAATTTTTTTCGCTTATTTTTATATCGGGAAAACATGTTTGTATGTATAATTAATTAAAATCTGTTCATGCGCGCGTGCTAAAAATATATTCTAATATAATAAGGCAGCTAAAAACATCGTTGATACGATCGTACAGGTAAAAGGGTAGTCTACTAAGATTACCGTGTTTAGTAGCTAGGAAATAATCTACCCTCTCTTCTATTTTTCCTTTATTTTTCCTTTTTTTTTAAATATTATAGTTCGTGTAATATAGGGTATATGTGTATCACACGTGTATATATATGTATAGCGTGTTAAAAACCGAAGTTTGATCCAAAAATAGACAATATATTGTATTTTTATCAACAGCTTTATTATTATAATCGCGGGAATGGGAAAACAGTTTGTATAACAAATAAATGATAAGCTTTTACTATGCGGCTATACGATATATGCTGTGATATTTCTCTCGTCGATATACGATATAGAGATGAGGAAAAAAAAGAAAATTGATGAGAAAATTTTTATAATCGTGGATATCTTTTGTATACATATATTTGTTTTTATTTTTTTATTTGATTAATTAGGAAATATGAGAGTTTCCAATAATTCCATTCGAAAAAGGATTACCTCGTTATCTTTAAAATGAAATCGTTGATCGGACGAATGAATTGATTTTCTTCGATTGACGTCATTCCGAGAAACTACGTAAGTGGTAGCGTATAGAACGTCGCGATAAGTATAGTTACTAGGTAGCGGGTACAAACCGCGAGTTACATCAATGAAATCACATCGGCGATTGAAGAAAAAGAATAATAAAAAGAAGAGGGAGAAATAGTAGAAAAAATATTATAGTAGAGATTATCGCGAATCGAGTTGAGAAAATTTCTTCAGAATTTTAAATATCAATGAATGAAAGAGATACAGCGGAGTTGTTACGAGAAAAACGTGAATTCTTGGAAAAATTTTTCAAACGTTGAGAAAGAGAATATATATACGTATATATTTATATATTTATATCAGGTTTTTAAAAATACGCATATACTAGACCCCGAATACTATACGAAGTTGCGTAGAAAAGTTTGGGCTAAAAAATGTAAAAAATGTAAAAAAAAAAGAAATCCGAAAAGGAAGAAAGTTCGATCGATCGTTGAACAGTCGTTTTATGGAAATTGTGATAAAACGCCATGGCGGAAAATTTGTACACCTACTATATGTATAACGTTGATTATCGAAATTCAAAAAATTGGATGAATGACAATAAAGTTATCAAAGAATTATTTTCTCAGCTTACTTTTCAGTCAAAGGAGCTCAGTTTACTTCAGTACGTAGATAACGGTGTGAAAAAACTTTTCGCAAAATTTCAAGTCGACGTATCGAACGGTTTTTAAATTATCGCGTACACCGCAGAGAACCGTAATAAATAAAAGACATTCTCTTTCCCACGTTTAACGAATAATTCTATTCACCTCTTCACGAGCCACACATAGAAGGTACAGATTTTAAGAATCTGATTCAGAAATTGGGCATAATTGAAGAGGGGATGTATGTATATATGTATACGTATGGATGGATGAAAAATAAAAATTGCTGAAGGAAGCGATACATCGAGAGGTACTTACGGAAACACTTCGCGAAAGATGAGGGAAGGAAGACGAACCTGCAGCGTAAGGTGAAAAAGAAAGAAAGAAAGAAAAAAAAAGAAAAAAAAACCGAAAATTAGAAGAAACAAAAAAGAAGAAAAGAGAGGAAAAAATTGATAAAAAATTCCGGTGTATCACGGCTACCTACGCGTAAGGGTGGGCAGTAGAGGTAGGGGGTAGGTGGTATAGGCTTGGTTGGTCGATGAAGCCCAGATTTTGGTTACCCCGCCGTTCTTCGATCCGATCCGAAACCGCGCAAGAAGAATTTAAATTCTATTCCAAAGCTAGCAGCAGCTGGACGTTGAAGGCTACAAATATTATTGTTCCGAACTTCTGCCTCTACACCTACCCATACTCTTTTCTCGCGGTTTAGTCTGATAAATTAAACGATTACGTAACCCGCGGTTTATTATACATTCACACATGTGTGTAGTACATACATACGCGCATGCAATCTGAAGAAAAAATCAGATAAAGAAAAAGAAAAAATCAAAGAAATGAGAGAAAGAAGAAAACCGAATGATGTTTCGAAAATTTTTACTTAATTCTTAATCTTTTTTTTTTTTGTTTTTCAACCCCTTTTGCCGGTCCCTTGATTTCGTGATGTAAATCCGGGGGTGATGCGGGGGCGAAGATTGGGGTGGAGAGAATCGTTAGATTTTCGTTTTTGTGGGATAAATTTAACGATTTTATTTTATTAAAATGAGTATCATTTTATTATAGGTAGTTATTAATCGGTTTCTATATAGTTGTATACGTATGTAATACAAGAGAACGCGCCGGCGTCCCGACGCCCGTTTCCTCTCGGTTGTCTCTCTTGCTCTCAGGCATCGATCACCCTTAGTGGGCGAGCGTCGGGACGCTGCTAGTCGACGCGGAGCGACGCCTAGAATCTACAAAACTTTTTGCAGTCCTTTTATCATAACCTGCCTAGATAGATTCGGACTGGTTTTGTAAATAACCGAATGTCAAATTCGGGATAAAAATCGAGAGCTTAAAATATATATATAATCGTGATCATCACAGTGATATATCGTATACATAATTGTACGTTTACTAAATAATGTATATTAAATATTGTAACACGGATTCATACGAATGTGAACAAAATTTGGTGAATTTCTCCATTTTATTCCTCTCTCTCTCTCTCATAGACTAAAAAAGTGATTCCGTTCTACAAATATATTCTTTTTTCTTCTACATTTTTTAAATATTTTTCTATTGTATCCAGGCGAAAGCGTGGTTTTATTTTGATTTTTTTTTTTTTCAAAAAACGTTATAACCGCTGATCGTTATCAAAAGAAAATTAACGATCCTATATACCAATCTTGATTTATTGAACCTATAAAAGACAGATTATACGACGAATAGGTACAGTGTTAACGACTTGGGATGATCGAACCGTATTCTAATGCTGTGATGATCAATTCCCGAAATTATTTGACGATATTATTTTCCGGGGATTTGGAAAATACAAAAATTACTCGATATTTTTCTCTTCCCTCTCTTCGTCACTCCTTTCATTACATTCAATCATCGATTATTTCATTATTCAGGCGGATATGGTATCTATATTTTTTTTTAGTTGAGGTTATTCAATGAATAGAGAAAAAATATATACCATATATAAAGGGATGAAATAAATAAATAAATAAATAATTGAAGGGGATGATCAGCAGTCGAATGTTGTCATTAGTTTGCTTGATTAAATTTTCTGAGAAAAGAAACAAAAATTTAGGAAACAGGCCGATTCTCGAAATTTGAAGGTTCAGGGTTGAATGACGCTTGCTAAAATTCGCAGTATTTGGTGATCGTCGTGACCGATGAAAAAAAAAACATATTGCATATATCTATGTATGTATGTATGACGCTGGCCACGTTGGCGGGATAGATATTTACAGAATCGAATTATTCGGAAGACAGACGGACTTTGATACAGCAATCAGAATTGACGCTAGATACTGAAACAACACCTATTACGTTTGAAATATAATTATACACATATATTACCTGAATAGATACTCTTCGAAATAAATAAATATCAATTTTTCACTATATACATACATACATATCGATTAAAAGAATTCTAAGTTATAATTGCTCGAAAGAGAGAAACGAAAATTCGTATTTGTTGTAAAGAAGGAAGAAAGAGGAAAAAATTTGAAAAAAATTGAAATTGAAATAATCTAAAACGTATAATATATTAAGAAACGTAGGGTATAACGTGGAATCAACCGAATTGGGATAATTTAGGTGGAATGGGGAAAAGTTGGGTCTTGAAAGCACAGGTTGCGGAGGGCGTTAGTCACTCGTCTAAATATATCCAGCTGTATAGCGGGAGGTTCTCATCTCATCTACATACTCACGTATACGTACATTACCCACCTATCCTAATACCTATACCTATACATACCCATACACATACGCATATATATACATATATATATACATACGTACGAGACATATATACGAATGGAAATATATGAAGCGGCGAATAAAGGTTCTGGAGCAACGGGTGTGCTTTCAAGGGGTAAGGGGATACGGTTATTCGATGGCTGCCTGGGAAGGCCAGTAGTTCGGAACGTATCAATCCGTGAACCGCGCGAAACTATGTTATACCGTGATAAAAACCTCTCCGCGATCTATATTTTCATCGATTTCCCTAATTTTCACAATTTTCTTTAATTTTTTCTCATTTTTTTTTCTAACTTTCCTAATTTTCTTTGATTTTCCTCGATTTTTTCTAATTCTCTTGATTTTTTTCTTCATTTTCTTTATGTTTCCTCTTCATTTCCAATCTTTTTTTTCTTCCTATACTCGGAAACCTATGCTCGACAAAATCGATCGGCTTTCGAATATGATCACAACGGAATAACCGAAATGAAATTAATCTACTCGAAAAATGCCTTTTCATTGAAACGGTAGAAAGAAAAAGAGTAAAAAAAAAATGTATATATTATATGTATATGAAACAGTTTTCCAAAATTAAGTTGTCAGCTTTTCAAGCTCGCGATTCGACACGTGCTTTTTCTTATCGAGGGCGATGAGTTCCGTTTAAGTAGATCAAGACGTTATAAAATGATAATAAAAATCGATATCTTTATTTATTTATTTTTGTCAAATGAAAAAAGAAAATTAATTTTCCGGATATATGCAAGATGTAAAAGGTCGAATATTAATAGACCTACGGATCGAGTAGGAATTACAACGTTTTTACCGAATAACGCGGTCGCCCATTTCTGACACGATCCAATACACAGATATCATATTTATTTCCGTAACCGAATTCCTTTCGGTT
Source organism: Tenthredo distinguenda (assembly GCA_947538915.1). Lineage (NCBI taxonomy): Eukaryota > Metazoa > Arthropoda > Insecta > Hymenoptera > Tenthredinidae > Tenthredo > Tenthredo distinguenda. Next base: position 3,641,899 of record OX384535.1, read on the forward strand.
TCAGATTATAATAAATTTTTGAAAACCGCATCCGTTTAAGGTTTGAATTATACCCAAAGATCACGATAATTTCACTTTAATCGTCGCCTTTGAAATCCGCCGATCAAAGTTATCGAAAGTCTAGCAAATTCCTTCGCGTTTTAACATTCTAACAATTTTTCAACGACAGATATCTAAGTGCGTCCGACAATAATCAAAAGAGATTCCCAGTCGTAGGTGAAATACAATAATTTATCGATACTTCAATCCGGCCGTTTGTTATCGAGCTCTAAAACCCCGCGAAACAATAAATCACCGAGAAACGTGCGGGTATCGCCCGTTCAAAATCACGGCTAGCGTAATCCCGATCGAATTTACCCTATTCCCATCGAAAACCATTTCTCATTCATAGGTATATATACCAAAGAATCGCACAAAAGCCAAAAGAAAAAACCAAAAAAAATATTATCGATCACCAGATATCATAGTTCTGTATTTCGATTATTTGAAAAAGGAAGGAAAAAGGGAAAAAGAAAAGGAAAAAAATTGTGTACCTACATTCGTCTAGAATCCTATTACAGGCTATAGTCTCTAGGCTTACGAGGAAACATACTGTCGGAGTTAAGGGGATTTTAAGCCAACTTACCGTATTCTAGGTACATACGTACATTAGGCTATTGTATATAACTAGAACTACATTTCGCTTGGATTTAGTCGGTGATACATTACTCTCGATGTGTACAGAGGTACGGGTATAATAGGGAACAGTGTCCTAGTTTAATTAACGGTTATTTTTAAGGTGAAGTTTACTTAACTAGTTCAGTTTATCATTTTCACAGTGTTTTCGATCAGTGCAACGTACCGTGCCGTACCGAGTCGAACCTAATCTACGATATTGGAAAACTGTTTGAAATGTGTATAACAAGCGACGTTATAACGACGGCAGTATAACGTCTAGCATTAATTAATATAATCATGAATTCAATCGTATCATTACACAACGAATTACGTGTTACGTGTTGATTACGATAAAGGACGATGATTATAATGAACTGAAACATGCCTGATGTGCGATAACACACGTACATATATACCTATAAGTGAAGAGAAAGAGGCGTCAGTCTCGTTTTACACTGAAAATTTTTACGTAAAGTTTATGTTCAACTAATTTCAATCAGTTCGATAATGAAACACTGGACGATGGTCATTTTTATACGAAATTAAATATAGTATTGACAATGAGTGTTGGACATAGGCTAGTCAGTCAGCCTTCAGAAGACAGTGAAGATAACGAGATCGTCGCCAGACGAGTGGTGGGTTCATTATTATTGATTAATTAATTATTCAACGAATCGATATATATAATAATTATTTTTCGTTTTTCTTCGATTTTATCCCGTCGTCGTATTTAACGATCGGTAATCGTCGTGTCGACGTCTCTATAAAACGTCAAGGATGTTGTTATATCAGTATAAGAAATCCGGGTTTAAATCGATGTAGGTACAACTTAATATTGTAAATCCTAAGATATAAATGCCAACTTTTAACCGCGGTTAATATCTAAATTTATCAAACGTACGTACGGTTGGGGGTAATAAATTGTACGATGTTAGAAAATTCGGTGCCTCAAGGACGAAGGAATTCCAAATTCCTAATTCTTGGGTCTATAATTATGGTTCATCTCTTCTATCTAGTGAAATTTTCATCTTTTAAATCTTACTCGTTACATCATATTTGCGGATTTATTCATCTCTCTCTCTCTCTCTCTCTCGCTAGCTCTCTGGCTCTCTTTCGGCGACATATATGTTGTACCTTATGACGTATGTACGAGAGAGACACGTGTGGGTACGTGTATATTATATACGCATCGGAAAGGGGCTGCGCAATGCATGTCACGAGGTCAGGAATTCAAACCGGAAACAAATTCGACCAGAAATTGACCGAAATTTGACTAAAAAAATTCCGAAAGCCTCCTGCAACGAATAACTGAACGAATTTTATCAAATTTTTGAAATTTGATGGTTTCGATTCGTCCTGATTTTAGCTGGACTCTTAAACGTCCGGGAAAGCAATGAATTTGACGAAAGAAAGTACAGAGAATCCGTGAATTAGGTTTTTGGAAAAATTTCATGAAAATGGAAAATCGAAAGACAGAGAGAGCCAGAGATTTGAACACCGAAACCAAACTAACGCGTAGTATGTCTATATTTGGACGAGGTTTCGATCAATATTAATAGATACGTGGACTTACCTCCGCTACGGTTCCATAGACATTAGAGGCGACGATCAGTAGGATAAAATCTGCGCTTCTATTCCGCGATAGATTTTTTTTCTGATTTATAAAACCGATAAATTGCATTAGAAAATTAGAGGCAATGGAATTAAGCGATCATTCTATGTTTCAGGATACCAGGACCCACGTTGTTGTCGAACTTTACGATACCGAACGATCTTACGTCGAGGCTCTGCAGATACTAGTCAATGTAAGTTATATTCGATAATAATTGCGTTGATTAGAGTAAAAAATGATGAAGATATGATAAAGGGGCTTTTCGGTGGTATATAAATACGAAAATTCATGTATTATAGTGCGAGGTGAATGTATATGCGTCGGTTTAATTATTTCTTTGGAAAAGTCGAGTCTTTTAGCTTCAAAGAGAGTTTGGCACTGGTAATCGCATTGTCTACGATGCGCGAGCTTCTTTGCCGATTTCATTTACCTTCGATATGATTCAGTCGCGCGATGATCATTAGTCAAAGATGAAAGCTGCGAGGAGCCGAGTTTTGGATCCCCTGCGCGGCATCTCAACAAATTAAATACGAATGATTGAACTTTGGACTTATAAATTATATCTCGGAGCTTTATACTTACCGACAATGTTGCTAAGTGCCTTTAAAGTTGCTCTGGCAAACTTAAATCATATCGTGATTTAAATAACGAGGCGCGTGTGAACGCGAATAAATCGTTGTTCTTGTTGTTTCAATTTTGGAAAGTTTAAATCGCCTCAGAAGATCGTTTTTACAGAAATCTTGGAAGGAATATTTCGAATTCGAACATTACCGACTCGCAGTCTTCCCCGAAAGTCTCAAAAAAAAATTTTGACACGAAGAACAACGGAGGTTCAAAATTCCGAAAGCCATGAAAACCCGAAAGGCCAGAACTCCGAGGATTGAAATTCGCGCATGTATTCATTCGGTGTTCGATAACTCGGGCTGTAGCGATCGTATCGAAACCAATAAGGCGTCAAATTAAACGTCTTGAGTTTTACTTTTCGGAAAAAAAGTTTCAAAATCCTATCAATCATCTACGGCATCGGAATTTCAATGTTCGAAATTTCATCGTTTCTGAAAATCCGGAATCGTGCGAAACGAATTCGGAATTTTCTACCGTTCGGAAGTTTTTAAAAAATTCGGAACGTCAACCCCGGCACCTCTCGAAGGTCTGTAGACGATTTAAGTAGTTAGGTAAACTGCAGAGGCGCCGTACATATTATATTGCATTGTAAATATTCGCGGCGCCAATCTTCGCGCGAGTCAAAGATTCGTGAATCGTAAAGTTACACACAATTTGCATATAGGTATGCGCGGTATAGAGACAGAAATGCGAATATTTAAAACCGCGACCTGCAGCGGAAGTCGTACTTAAATAATAACGAGGTGGGGGTTAGTAAATCGCGGGATTTAACGACCTGGAAATATTATTATACCGAAAACGAAAACTCCTTTGATAATAAATATGTTATAAATTAATTCCACGGTCTATCAATTATATCCTAATGAAATGCATCGGGCATACAAAATCTCCGAGCTAGCTGTAATATATATTCATTATTATTAATTAATTATTACATTCATTCATTCATCCATTCATTCATTAAGTCTACGGGGATTTATAAAGAGACGTATTAAGGCTCTCGTTCTTTTTGAGGCGCGAAATATCCGCAAGAATCCCGCTGCTTTATAAGCTGGCATATAGCCAGAAGACATTTGACACGAGACAATTAAATACTACATTTCAAATTCAAATCTGAAACGAGGTCTTAGCTGTTCGTTCGCCAAGTAAACACGCATTAGCTCAAGAATTTACTTAATCCAGAATTACTCAAGAAGAAGAAAAAAAAAAGAAAAAAGAAAAAAATGGAAAAGAAAAAAGAAAAAGGCGTTCGCGATGGAGAGGGAGAGATAGGGAGATGGGGAAACTATTTAGTCCATTCAGTGATTGATTGTCACATTTTGTAAACACGATTTTGAAATTCCAACTAAAATTATATCACGTGAGAATATCGCGCAGTCCTGTATAAATATCGAAAGATTCTATCCAAATTATAAACAAATTTCATTTGGCGACCACGTGTTTTCCCACGGCGCAAATTAATCCTTTAAGTAATATGTAAACCGTTTAAATCGAAGCATCACGGGCTGAATGAAATTGCGGTTCAACTTCAACAAGCATCCAGAATTTATAGATTCGTTTCTTTCGAAATTAGGAAATGATTCATCTAATTTACGGTATAATTTATATCATTCAAATTTCGATCTTTCATCGAGAGGAAAAAAAAAGAAAAGAAACTGGAACCGAGCTGAAACTGAAACTGCATGGATTTAACGATTTATCTTTGAAACCTACGGCCTGTGGCCCGTTAGATAGATTTATGGTCAAACAGCGGTGTTAATACCTTAATTAGGGGTCGAAATGATCATTAAGCGTGAGATATTAGGCGACAGTTGCAGAGGTATTAAATCTGCACGGAATCTCTGAGTTACATTGGTTCGAGGAGCCGATAAATTTCTTGCATACTCAAATGATATAAATTTCTTGAACAAAATTTTTCGAAAATTCTTTAAAACAGTCGTCGGTAATAAATGATAGAATAAATTCGAGGGATCGTATCTCTTCTTGGCTTTCTTTCATCCAATTAATAAAGAAAAGCACGGAGTTCCGATCGCGACATAATCTCCTGGTGTTCGAATCGATAATAAGGATTCCACACGTTTTTAAGCCGCGATTATAGTCCGATTAACATTCGTTTATACCGATTATTATTTTACTTTTCAGAAATATCTTCAGCCTTTGAAGAGTCCCGAGAATAGTGGCCTTGTGGATTCAGCTACTGTTGACGAAATATTTTACCAGGTATACACGATATGAGTATATTACAAGTTATTTATTCATCCTTCGCGAAATTCTCTAGTGAATAATAAAGAAAGAAGGTATTTTTTTTATTCTTTGCTCTATCGATTGCCCAATTTTCTGAATTTGTTCGTTCAAATTCACGAATATCGCCTTAATTCGTTTATTTGTTAATTATTTAATTGATCAACTAGCTAATTACAGAATCGACGAATTCGATGATATTCCCGATTATTTCTGGCTGTCGTTTCATTGGTCAGACCTGGGAGTGTCCAGATGTCCCAAGACTGACTAAAGGAACGGTGACTGGAATTGAATTCTTCAAAACGAAATTTTTTTGGGTATAAAGAGACCCTGAAATTCTTCTTTTCTTTCATAAAAAATTAGTCTTATTTATTATTCGTAGGTTCCGGCGATTCTAAGTCACCACGAAGTGTTTCTAGAAGAGTTGCGTAAAAGATTAGAATCATGGGAACTCCGGCAAACTATAGGCGACGTATTTCTAGACGTGGTAATTAATTGTTTCGCTTTAAAATTTCTCAAAACTCTGTAAAAAGAATTTATTTAACGAATCGCTTTACTCCCGCAGTTCACAAAGCCAGACGTCTTAGAGACGTATACACTTTTTTTAGACAATTGGAAATCGGCGAAAAAGGCGATAAAGACGACTTGTCAAGCGAAACCAGCCTTCGCGAGATTCCTCGAGGTAATTTAATTGTCACAGCTGTAACAAACCACGGGCTGTTTTAAAATCTCTGTATTTTATCCAGGCTATGGAAAGAGAACACAAGGGGAAACTGGGCTTGGATCAGCTCCTGATAAAACCGGTACAAAAAATTCCACGTTACGAATTGCTGATACAAAGGCTGTTGAAGCACACCGAACAGCACCATCCAGATCACGAACTGCTGACTGCCGCTCAAAAAGAAGTACACGAATTAGTTGTAAAGATAAATTGCACCGAGAGAGAATCCCTCGAATGGGAACAGCAGCAGACCACACTCAGAGAAGTACAAGCTCTGGTCGAGGGGCTGGCTGGAATTGTGACGAACGATAGGTGAGCGATTGAAATCGAGTCCCTTAAGATTTTGGTAACGAATCGGTACTGGAATTCTTCAATTTCTTTAATTTCCAGAGCTTTTATCAGACACGATTTGGTAACGATCGCGTCTAATCAAGGAACTCGGAAGGAGAGAGCGTTGTTCTTGTTCTCGGATCTCCTGGTGATAACGAGCATCAAAAGACGGAGTGGTACGATAAGAAAACCGTCTACGTAAGTTTTCATCAGATTTTTTTCAGCCATAAATATTGAGTCTCTGTCTCAAAGCGAAATTTTTCTCACGCAGAAGTTCCTGTCCGAATAGTTTAGTCGGACTTCTAGAGGCGAATAAATACAAAATGCTGATGAGGATAGCGCTCGACGATCTCGAGGTGATGAAAGGTGAGCCACGAGACGTGAAGAGGATGAAAAACTGACAGATAGATATTTTTTCCATTCTTTAACTTCTCTCTTTTCCAGCTAAAGATGAAAACCTTAGAAGAATGGCTCGCGAAGTTGATCACCTCAGAGAAGACTGTTCGACTCTGACCCAGCTCACAGAATTGGCTGCCAATTTACACGGTGCTAAACTACAATTGGAAGAATTAATAAAGGAACTGCTTGGCCAAACTCAGAGACAACTTGCCGAAAGAAATGCCGCCCATTCGCAGCTTGCTTGTCTAGAATTAACTCTGAACACACAGTGAGTAGAATTTTTCGTACGAAGCTAAAGAAAGTTCAAATCGATGTCAACGAAAATTAATTAATAACGCTTTACACAGAGCTGGAATCGAGAATATATCTGTAATGTTTACCAAGCCTGACAAGCGGGCTAGTTGGGAGGAGAGCTTCAACGATGCGAAGCAGAAACTAGGTGAGATGAACGTGAAAAACTGTAATCGATTTGATTAGCTTCCAGCTGATAATCGCCCTCGTTTTCAGTTCTCTGTTTCCCATTCAGACTTTGCCATTATTTATTTTTGCAGCTCTCTCAGCCGACAGAAGACCTTGTCCAGAATTTGTGGGTCCTTTACCAATTCGAAAGACTCGAGCCGGTCTCCAATTTACTTGCGCAGCTCCAACGTTGGCCAGTGGTCAAGGTCCCAGAGACGTATGGGTCTGCAACAGCGATGGATACGTAGGTCAAGTTTGTGTCTTGAGTTTGACACCTGAACCACCCCAAGTCACTTCATGCAACGGGGTTTGTAACGCTAGAATTTTATGCGTCGCTGGTATCCCCGCCTGCACACAGGGGTAAGTCCTTCTCGACGTTCTTTGATCCGTTCTGGTTATATGGATTTACAAATTTTAATTTTCTTCTTTCATTCTTATGCGATTTTCAGGCGACAAAAATTTGATCGTTTAACTCATTTGGCCACATTTATTTTCAGATCGAACTCGTGTGCTCCAAATAACAATCCATTCATCAGCAGCAAAAGTGGGATCAGTATTTCTATTCAAGACGCCGATGCTACAGGTGGAAACATTCAATTGGACAGGTAAGGGATTATTGGTATTGAATAGAAATGAGATTCTGAAATATACCATATCTGATTATTTTCTCATAAATCTTCCGAATAATTATATCTGAGTGGAAAGACTCTTTAAGAAGTCCCAGAAACTCGGATTATTTATGAATCTACTATGAAAAGATTCTCGAAATTGGAACAGTTTATTATTGCACATACATTTCACGGAGTATTTTAGATTTGCTGTTGTTATAGAGTTACTGAGAAATTTTTAAGGGGGTAATCAGAAATTTATTTTCATTCGAAACCTCTTGTATTTCCATAAAACGATGAGACGGTACGTTTTTAAGGAAATGAGGAAACGATATGCTCGATTTCACTTTTTATCTTTCCTCACCAAAATTCGACAGATATTTTCATTTGTTAATTTTCGCAGTAGTTCGAGTTCCGAAGACTCGGATTCTGATGACATTCCATGTGCGGATGCTGGAAGTTCTTCATTAGGTGGAGATATTTCAAGTTTGGAAGGTGTTGGTATGGAGGAGGATCTTAATCAGCCCACGATGTGGTTGGGTACAGAAGACGGTTGTATCCACGTTTATAATTGCAGCGATAACATCAGGATAAAGAAAAATAAAGTCAAAATTCAGCACGGCAGTAGCGTGCATTGTATTATGTAAGTCAATTTTATTTCAACTATTTCTATCATGTCTTTTTAGACATAAATTAATCACTAATCTAATTCACTACGTTTAATTTTTGTTCAGATATTTAGATAACAAGGTTTTCGTCTCCCTCGCTAACGGAGACATCACCGTTTACTCGAGAGATCATCGTAAGTTTAACAAAATTTATTATGGATCAACGATCTTATAATAGCTTTTTTAACTCCAGTTTTTATCACATTATCATCGGAAAATTAAACGAAATAATTTTAATAAACACTGAGATCAGTTTCGTACGTTACAAATACACATTTGCTCATTTTTTAAAGTCTTCAAGAAACCATATCTCCACTCAAAGATTTTAAAATTCAAGGGATATAATTTTTATCCAATTATTTCAAACATGCAGTATCATATATTTCATGTAAAACATTATCTAAAATAAAGTCTACCGTTCCGTAGCATCGATATTGATCAGAATTGCCTCAATTATGGATAAAATATTTCTAAGAATTATAAAATCAAGCTTTTACTACAACATTTCCTTCTATGATCAAAGAAAGAATAAACCTAGCATGCAGTATGGCTGAAATTCTCATGAAATTGATCTCTTCTTCGATTTTCACAGTAGGTGGATGGATGACCAACGACCCAACGACTATTTCTGTAGGGACGGTAGCTTCGCCAGTGACAAAGATGTTGCCGGTATCTGGAAAGCTGTGGTGTGGTTGTCACAATACTATAAAAATCTTGAACACACATCCTCTCGATATAGAGCATACTTTTGCTGCTAGTAACGACACCAGTCGACCAGTATCATGTATGGCTAGTTCCGGTGGTCCAGGGGTATGGATATCTCTCCACAATAGTGCAGTCCTAAGATTATTCCATGCGGGAACTTACGAGTGTTTAACTGACATAAACATCGCCCCAGCAGTGACCAAGATGCTTGCCAGTAAGTGTCAAATCAAATTCGTTAATGCATGACGATAAAAATATGTGAAAAATTGCAATTTTGAATAAAATATATCATCAATTTGTTGATAATATGAAACGTTTGAAGGTGATACGTTATTCTCTCTAGTTGATGAATTAATAACGAATTAATGCATTACAAGTGAAGTTTATTTTAACGAAAATATTTAAACTCGTTGCAGGTTGCGATGACATTATTCGACAGCATAAAGCAGCCTGTTTGAGAGTTACAGCGCTCTTAGCTTGCAACGAATTACTTTGGATCGGGACAAGCGCTGGAGTATTATTAACGGTGCCGATTCCTCACATTAAATCATCTACTCAAAGAATGTCGCAGCCCCCCATAGTCACAGGTTCGTATATCGACTATTTTATCCATATTTCAATTATCAGCGATGAATTTGAATACGATGAATCATTTTTATCAATGTTTATAGGTATACCACACGGGCACACGGGGCATGTGAGGTTTTTAACATGTGTGGAAACAACGTCACCCGTCAAGCCGGACGCTCGTCCAAAGATAGATAGATATTCTTTAAAATCGTCAAAGACACAACAGAGCAATATAAACCTTGGTAAATTATTGGTAATATCTGGGGGCGATGGGTACGAAGATTTTCGAGGGCCTCAAGCATCAGCCGAACTTCAGGCGGGCCGGGAAGACTCGACTAATCATTTACTCCTATGGAAAGTTTGATGTTAGCGTTGAAAACGGCCACTGAAATGGCCTGTGGGTACAGAATAAAATATTTTAATCGGCGATGAATTATTATGCCGAATGACAAACGGCGTGAGGATGAAGAAGATGATGATGAAGATGAAGAAGTTGAAGAAGATGATGAAGACCAAGTAGAAGAAGAAGAAGAAGGCTCTGGCGAGACCATGACGAGAAAAGGGAAGAGATGTATTTCTGGCAAAGTACAAAAACCTGTGCCAACAGAGGAGATTTTTAAGGAATAAGAAGAATCTAGTTTGTTTTAAATGAAGCGTCTGATTAACAGGAGGTATCGAAGACCTTATACGTATAGTTTATGAACGCGAAAAGCTTGTGATAAATAATGAACAGCTTGGATTGAAATATCATACGAATTGTATTATTCTGGAGTAGCGATGAATGAAACTTGGAGTTTGCCTCGTTTTCATTTGAATGAAACTCGAAAATCTGAAAAGAACGAGTTGGATACCTGTCTAAGAAGTGATCGGTTGATGCGGTATATCGAGCTTATTTGAATTGAGAGCCTGTGTTACCTGAGCATACCTATAGTTAACTTGTATGAAATTTATTGTCTATAGAAAAATATCGAGCTATATCTGAATTAGAAAAACAAAAACAAACATATACCTATATATATATATATATATATGTATATTGTATATATATACACTGAAGATTTTTCATTTAGCCTGTTTGAAACATAGGCCTATATACATATACATATACAAATGCGCATAGAGATCTATTCAAAGAAATCGCAAAACTACTATAATTGTAAATCTATTTTCTTATACATGATTAGATAAAGTGCCAAAATTTTATCATTTATACTATATTCATCGAACTATCACGTTGTTGGTTAATTTCTCATTTTATATTCTGTTCGTTAACAGGAATAAATTATTATTACCTGCCCGTTTAATAGAAATATCCTAGTTTCTCATTACCCAGAAGATGAAATTACAGGTCTATATTCACTATTGGAGCGCATTTATCAAACCCTGTGCAGCAGTTTCAATTATGAGAAGATAAAAATTAAATTAAATGTTTAAACGTATAATACATACATATAATATACATATTGGAGTGTGATATATAATAATTAGGCCATCATCTACTGTCTAGTATTAGTAGATGTATATACATATATATAAAACTAAAGATGACTGTAATTCTTGACAAAATAACGAAAACTCATAATATATACTGCAGGACCGAATTTGAGGAGCTTTCACGATTAAGAAAATCGAATTATAGATTGAACTGCGTTGCTATATCGATTGTTTCGCCAATTATTATACGATTGTACGATCTTATAATATTATATGTTTGCTCAAAGTTTAAATAAATGAGAAAAAAAAAGAAAAGAAAAAATACTAGAATGAAATAGAAAAAGAGAAAAAGTTTTTTCAAACGCAACAACTGAAGATATATCAATCGTGGTAGTAAAAATGTTTTAGAAAATGGATATAATATATCAGGATATTTAGAGGAAATATACATATATAATATCGTTAGAATGAGGACCATTTTTGGAGAGAAAAAAATCAATGAATGTTTTTATTTATTTATTTCTTTTTAATTTCGGTTTTTTTTTTTTTGTTTTTTACATAATAATATTCAAAGTTCCGTAGCACAAAGTATATAAAATACATTTATATAATGATGCGCGTATACGTACGTAGACAATGTTGCCAAAAAAAAAAGGATCATGTGGTAACTTAAAAATAAATATATAGATATAATGAAACAAAACTCTTTAATAAAAACTTATCCGTATCATCATCAAATTGTTTCCGGATAATGTGTTAAAATGAATATATCGCGTCACTAATGCCATAAGGTCGTAAGTGCCAAAAAAAAAATTTCGTTTTTTTTTGTGGCAAAATCTTTTTCATGCTATACAACATCGTTTGGGCATATTCGCAAAAAAAATAATTTTTTGGCGCTTACGACCTTATGGCATTAGTGACGCGATATACTATAGTATGTACAGGTACTTATGTATCGTATACTATTTAATGAAAAGATTCGAGACCCAGCTCAAGTAATATCGAATTTATGAATAATAAAAAAATTGTCACGCGTTATAGTTGTATCGAAGAAAGTTCAAATTTGGGGAGTACTTATATTATATAATTCTATTGTATCGAACATACTATGTATAGGTATATATAAATGTGCAGTAATTATCAATTGCATATACATATATATTTACCTATTTAATACTATATACCTATATATTTTACTTCCCGTAAATGCTGCCTATATATGCGTGAATACGTCACATATACGTACGGATACAAACTCACACACACAAACGGACACATATACATACATATATATACCTATATATACCTTCTCGATGAAATAGATAAATAAATATAAATAAAGAGTGAAACAAACAAACTATACAGAAACTCTATTAGGAAAATGCAAACTTATATAGTTAATATTATGTAAAATGAATATATATATATATATATATTTTGTCTATCAAAAAGCTATAAATAAAGTTTCACTTTACCGAATAAAATATAATGAAAAAGATACAGAAGAAGAACGAAGAAAAAATATATATTAAGTAATGGAACAATAACTTATTCCCACTTCGAGTATATATATATATATACTATATACGTAAACTATACATATACTATACAGGAGAAGAAAGCGTTAAAAATGAATGCCTTCGTAACGCACGTCTTACACATATATACTATATACCCTATGTAGTTGGATAAAGAAAAAAGAATATATAAATGAATAAACAAATAAAATATGTGTATTCGTGAACGTAAAATATATCAACGACGCTCTTACTAGATATACACATATATATTACAAGTATAGGTATACGGATATACATAAATAATGAACATGTAGTACGATCCCGGTTACATTCATGTAAAACGTGAATATTATCATTATTATTATTATTATTATTATTATTACTATTATTATTAGTATTGTTATATTATTATTTATTTAAATATGTTGTATATCAACGTAAAAACCAGATATAATATTATATATACGAGAAAATAAATAACTCTAATATTAAAGTATTAAATATTGAAACAAAAAAATATATTTACCAATCCTTTTATACATCCATCCATCTATAGTTTATAAATAGAAATAGTTCCTTCGAGTGTAAATAACTGAAAAAAATAAGATTATTATAATATCGAGAATTCATACAGATTGCCGCCCGCTGTTTGCGGCAAAAGTAGTTCGTCAATAGTCCACCAAGATAGCAGGGGCGCTAGCTGATGGGCATGCTGAAATCGCATAAATTGGCGTACGGGGTACCAAATGGTATCGCCATCTCGCGGTAGAATATACGTACTACTTTTGCCGCGAATATGGGTGCACCTTGGATAATATCCAACTTGTGTTTGCGTTTATCAAAGCGTACGGATGTTCGCGGAAAATGTAATTCATGCGTTTGTCCGCGAGATGGCGATACCATTTGGGACCCCGTTGGCGACGAGTAGGTGGGAGCACTGACCTAGAGCATAGGCACCTGTCGCGGGGTCAGTGGCCTCCGTGGCGTCAAGGCGTTCATGTGGGGGTTGCGTTAACGTGCATATAACCTCTTAATAGAAATACTTCGGAGACAGAGTAGCGGTCGCAAAACTGATATGCAGTACTCATTGTCGAAAATAGATTTTCCTCTAGTTTTTTAGTTATTTACTAAATGATAGTGATATTATAACACTCGTTCTTCTGTTGCAGTTCAATACACTTCGGACTGAGTTTAAACACCTTCATTCAACAAGGATCCTGTTCCAATCGACAACTGCAATAGACGAGTGAACATCGTACTCTCGGGCTTTGGAAAATTAGTTATGTTAGCTAGTATATTTTTGCAGTACGAACGTAGTTTATAATATTAAGATAACTTATACGCCTTATATATCTGCAGAGAGCAAATGAAGAGACTTGGTAATATGCAATATGGACATATCTTTATTTTTCAGAAATAATTATAAATTATACACAACTTTGACAAAGAGTAGTATTGTAGCAATTATTGCATTAATAAATGACCGAATATACTTATTAGTAATTGCATTGTTATTTTCTACCTTCCCCATCCTGTCACTCTGTATTTTCATTCAGCGATATGAGTACGAAATTAGAATTAATGCATTTTCAGCTAGAACGTGCATTAGCCTGTTTGTTTGTACGCTATTGCTTTTACCCGCTGAAAATTTCCGTACACCTCCTCGCGTCAGATGTTTTCCTGACACCAGTAAAAATTTTCAACTTAAAATTTTTCTAACTCTGAAAAACGCCTGGTATCAGGAGAACATCTGACTCAAGGAGGTGTTCCGAATTTTGGATATGTGTATAGATATAGGTATGCATACGTGTCTTCATGCACGTCCCTCTATATTCATTTATACTAGCGTTTTCGGAGTTAGACAAATTTTAAGTCGAAAATTTTTGCTCCTGGTATCAGGAGAACATCTGACCCGAGGAGGTGTTCCGAAATTTTGGATATGTGTATAGATATAGGCATTCATACGTGTCTACATGCACGTCTTTCTATATATTCATTCATACTAGCGTTTTTCGGAGTTAGACAAATTTTAAGTCGAAAATTTTTGCTCCTGGTATCAGGAGAACATCTGACCCGAGAAGGTGTTCCGAAATTCTGGATATGTGTATAGATATAGGCATTCATACGTGTCTACATGCACGTCTTTCTATATATTCATTCATACTAGCGTTTTTCGGAGTTAGACAAATTTTAAGTCGAAAATTTTTGCTCCTGGTATCAGGAGAACATCTGACCCGAGGAGGTGTTCCGAAATTCTGGATATGTGTATAGATATAGGCATTCATACGTGTCTTCATGCACGTTTCTATATATTCATTTATACTAGCGTTTTCCGGAGTTAGACAAATTTTAAGTCGAAAATTTTTGCTCCTGGTATCAGGAGAACATCTGACCCGAGGAGGTGTTCCGAAATTCTGGATATGTGTATAGATATAGGCATTCATACGTGTCTACATGCACGTCTTTCTATATATTCATTCATACTAGCGTTTTTCGGAGTTAGACAAATTTTAAGTCGAAAATTTTTGCTCCTGGTATCAGGAGAACATCTGACCCGAGAAGGTGTTCCGAAATTCTGGATATGTGTATAGATATAGGCATTCATACGTGTCTACATGCACGTCTTTCTATATATTCATTCATACTAGCGTTTTTCGGAGTTAGACAAATTTTAAGTCGAAAATTCTTGCTCCTGGTATCAGGAGAACATCTGACCCGAGGAGGTGTTCCGAAATTTTGGATATGTGTATAGATATAGGCATGCATACGTGTATTCATGCAAGTCTATTTATTGTAGCGATAGTAAGAGTTAGAAAACTTAAAAATTGGAAATTCCTGGTATCAGGAGAACAACTCTCTCGAGAAGGTGGTCGCAAATTTGCGAGTAGCTCAAAATATGTTATTTTCAATCTCATGCCAGTCCTGTCTATCGTTAATTTTCTCTGCTCGCTTGTCTGAAATAAAGAGTTGCAAGGAGGGAATAGGGAAAAATAACGAAGCTATTGATTATTGGCATATCTGGGAATTTATTGCTGCAGCAACGATACAATTTTACTCATCATCAAACTTAAGTATATTTGTACTTGTTTCGTAAAAATTATTATGTAAGATGTATCGCAATTATTGATTATGTCCCTTTGGATGCTGCCTGGCATAATACTCATCTCACCCTTCCATCATTCCATTCTCAGCAAATGTATTCTTTGCTCTCATATCAAAAACCGTGCTTGCATAATTTCATTTGGGGGTAGAGCAGTTTACCCCAATGAACGAGCAATTATTTGGTAAATTATAAGCCGTCGATTACCCATTCGTTCGGTCCAAACACAAAGTCAAAGTGAGGGCTACTCCGACATGGGAAATTTCCATGTTGTTTTTCTCATTTATCCTAGAATCCAATTGTAGTGATTAATAAAACTAGTAGAGCAATTAAGAGCAATCAAAGAGCAATTGTTTGGTATATAAATAATTCAAAAATAATAAAGTCGCGGGCTTACTTCACATATATACGCCATCCCTGTGCCAAATTTGGTATTTCTAACTTATCCAACAGATGACGCTATGATGTAGTCCAAAAGACAGCGCCTCCGATATCACGGCGATGAATCAACGGACTACTTTTGCCGCAAACAGCGGGCGGCAATCGCTATGAATTCTCACCGTCGTTAAATTTATTATTCATTGCTAAAAACTGATTAATACTGTTTCGGAGGAATTTTGAACAACCATTAACGCACCAGAGTACTCAAAAATCATTTTGAGAACGATTCCGCAAATGATTCGATGTATTTTTATCACAGCAAGAGACAAGCGGATTGAAATGCATAAACTTTCTGATAGTTCAGCAATAAACCTCATTATTTCCACCGTCATCGACTGGTTCTATCCATTTTACATCATATTCTAATTTTAATGATCAGTTAACAAGTTATTTCAATGAATAGATACTTAATTTATGGTTTCTTTCTCGTGTTAAACGTAAAAAAGAAGAAAAAAAAACGCTTTAAACCTAAGAGGATTTTTTATTTACCTAGTAGAGTTAATTATAACGAAAAAACTATCGATTCTAATCGACAGAATGAAGAAAGGAATACTGTGGTCGGAAAAATTTATGAATAATTATTCCACCGTAAAAGTTATTGCAAATATAACCGTGTAGCTCGGATCATCACCGTCATTAGCGTTAGCTGAGTTTGAGAGCAGAAACAAGATCTGTCCAATTATAACGTAGGCGAAGCTATTTATTTCGTAGGGTAATCAGGCCAGACATAATTCGTTATAAAAAGAATGACTAAACAGTTTGGAATCTTGGTGCAGCTTTCCGTTCCAACTTGGTTATTACGGTAGTCTGCAGAACTTTGTATGACAACCACTTAGAACAAGGCAAAACTATTTAATATGCAGAGCATGTACTGAGCAGATAATACTTTAGTCCTCGTCTTCCTGGAGCAAGGAGAGAAAAAGAGACGCTCTGTTCGCGAGAGGGAATGCAAGGAGAGGAAAGAGGAAGTGCAAGGAAAACGCTTACACTGCAAGCTTTTCATCATCAGCTGCAGTACTATAAACAACTCGGTATACCTCCCGTTTTCCTATATTCTATTCTATCAATCCATCGAACGAAGTAATGAATTTGGAATGAAATCAATTTTAAGAAAAAAATTCTATTCCTCTTCCTCTTCCGTGATAATAATAATAAAAATAATAACAATAACAATAATAACAATAATGATATAGCGAAGGTTTTTACCCCCGGATTGAAATGATTCTGTAACGGCACTGCCGGGGCGTTGAGCAATCGAGGGAATCATAAACTGTCTAGACGACCTACTGCTGCCCTAGTAGCCCTATATTGCCTGGGAGCTCCGCATAATTTGGCGAACGGGTATCTCAAGTATAGCAAAAGCGGAGAGGCAAAGAGCTACTGTGGATCGTAAAGTCGACACCGCCTCTCTCCGCTTCTTCGTTGGGATCGTGAATTACCTTGGAATCTGGTAACTTTAAATTGCTGTTTAAGAATTATTGTCGAACTCCGGGGAGGTATCGGGGAGCTGAGAGAATTAGTGTGATAAAAATTGAATAATAATATAAGAAATAGTCGATAATGATCGATTACAAGTCACCAATTATTACGCATTAAATTGCTTCGAATTATACCCACGGAAATGTTGAGAAGTAAATGTATACTTTGATATTGATCGAATAAAGAATAATCGTTCCGAAGGGTTTTTATTACTTTTCAAGTAATTGTTCAATGCCTTTTCCTTATTGCGAAAAGAGAAGTTTTCGGAATTTTATAACCATACCGAGATATTTTATTCCCCGAACGAAAGACGGGCTGCAGGTTTCCATCTGCTCGTCGTCAGATTGTAAAATCGTGTAGAAACCCAATCTCGAAATTTCTATCGCGGAATAATACGTCCTTCTTCCTATATACGTGTTCGAAAGTTGCGTGTATATATAACGTTATGTAGCCGAAGAATTTCTTATTCGAGAAATAATTTTCTCTCCTACAGTCAGTCAACAGCTAAACCTTCGCGCGGGAGCTTTTATACCCGTATATACCGAAACCTGCAGCACCAAGTCCCACAATAGGGACACTCGGCGATTTTATATACCTTCAAAACTCTATTCTATAGGAATCGGAAGCGAAAAGCAATTCCCGAAATATACTGAGGTAAAGAAAACACGATTTAGAATTTTATACAGTCAAAAGATCGTCGATTTATAATCGAAAAAAAAAACAAAAAAAATAATAAAACGAAAAGGAATCGAGATTCTTTCCCCAAATATAAGAATATCGATATCCAAATTATCCTAATTCTGTACAATTTCCCTCTTTCTCAAAACTTAATTTCCTTATTGTTCCCTTTAATTTTTTCTCGCCCGTTTCGAGATTATTGGTAAGTATCGAGGGTGGTTAGAATCGCGTAATCGGGTGGCACGTAGCCCGTGCCATTCGCTGCCAACCTCGGCAGCGACGGGCTGGGTGACCAGGAGCAGCGTCGGGACGTCGCGGTCGCGTTCGGCGCCGGGACGCGCAGGCGTCTCGTAGAAAACGCGACCCGCAGAATCATTTCGCGCCGCGCTGTCTCGGGCCGCTCACGATGCGCCGATGTGTCCGACTATCAATTGACCCGAACGTGTCATTCGTTGATTAAAATTAAAATTAGTCCTTTCTTTTTTTTTTGCCGGTATGTCCGGGTGAATCGAACGTTTAATTGAATTTTGAAACGTGGAGGAAAAGGGCGAGAAAAAAAGGAAAACAAGAAACAAAAAAAATATATATACATATATACGTAAATTTATCGTTTTTGATTAATTACATGAAAAAAGAAAAAAAAAAAAAAATTTACGTTATGATATAACAAATTTATGATTTTCAATCATATGACTGAGAAAAGATAGAGAAAACTATTTTTCATTATATACATATATATATATATATATATATACACACCATTTGACAATGAAGCAAAAGTTTCTTCTCTTCGTTGACACTTCGCAAAATAGAAGATACACAACGATTATCAATACGTGCGAAAGATTTAAAATATAAGTACAGATATATTATACCTATATACGTAGATATTAAATAATATTGGATTTGATATTAAGTGACACAGTATATATATATACATATATATATATTGGTAATTGAGTGGTTTTCTAGTGATTGTGTACATAACGTGTACATAGGTATATAATAATAATAATAATATGATAGGTGATAATTTGTTAATCAATTAATTGTGTTAATCGATGTAAAATATAGTGAAACAAATAAATAAATGAATCAATAAATAAATAAATAAATAAGAAGGTGAATTAGACGCAGCTATATAATTGCTCAAAAGAATTTTAACAAATTAAAGAAACATATTTGAAAGCAGCAGCTTTTTATTAACGATTACAGTTGCGTGTTGTAAATAAATTATAATATAAATTAAAACGTTAGAAGTTGAGAAATTTATTACGTAAGCGTAGTTTCGGTGAGAAGTAAAGAGAAATAAAAAATCGTGGCGATTAATCACACGTTGTAATTACAGTTTAAAAGTAGAAACTCGAAAGTGTCATTGCAGTGCAGTGTGATAGGTGTAAAAATGTTGTTTCACTTGTTCCCTGTTCTCATATTGACATTTCAAACCGGCGCTATTCAAGGTAGGTTTGAATACCGAATACTCTCTCCCTTACACGAACACAGCTTTTTAATGTAGGTGCCACTCGATTTCTGAAATTTAATTCAAACATTTAATTGAAATTCGTGGTTCTTCGGGGACAACGATACTACCGCCAATTTACAATCTATGGGAACTTTTTCACGTTCTGTACCCTTCCGATGCGATAAATGTACGTCTATAGCCGAATCAATGATACGGAATATCTGATTCTGGAAAAAAAGGTCGAAAAAAGGGAGAGCGGAAAGTTTGTGAAACTGTGAGCAGACGTAGAAAAGCGTTTTTTTGTAATCGTTATTTCAAAAATCGTTTAGCTTCGGAAGTTTTTGAATTTTACTTCCCGCAACGCATAAGCTCGTAGCTGTAATTTACCTCCGTCAAAAACGTGCCGAGTATACAAGAAATTGCACTTTCGAGTACGGGTTTTGTACCTTTTCCGCAAAGCTCGCTCGCGTTACTCCAAATTCGCGATATTATAATTTGCCCTAGTCGAGCAACGCGGGAGCTGTCGCAATTTTAATAACCACTATGAAACGTGATAAAAAATAATCGCTTCCCGCTCTACATTTTTCTCCTATTTTATTCATAACTTTATCACTCTTCGACGACCAGGTATAATCCGGCTGGAGGAAAACCGTCGGTTCTTGTTTAGATGTTTTTTCCAAACTTTCGTCTTCGCCCTAGGGACGTCATATTAGCCAGGAACAAGGGAAGCAGCTCTCTGACTCGGGGTGTTAATTAATCGGTGGGTGAAACCCCTGTTCCTTGTTATTTCCGAGCTTAATGCTAAGGTAGCTGCAGTCTCGCTGATTATTATTTCTTTTTATAATTCTTCTCTCTCGTTTTATAAACGACCGAAAAGTTTCTTACACGGCGCCCACGTCGTGCAGTGAGGTTCACGGAAAATTAACTTTTCACCGGTACGAAAATAATCCTGAGAACCTTTTTTTTTTCTTTTTCTTTTTTGATCCGATGTTAACATCGGGCTACTGGATACTCGGGACCCTGGCCTTTGCCACAGGTACCATTAATAAAAGTTTCCCAGGTTTGCAGAGGCAGGCGTAGGTCGATGGGAACAGGTTGAAAGAAATCGGACTTGAATGGATCCTATCTCTGGCTTGGCAGCCCGAACCTGGGCCACAATCTTTCCATACCGCGATAAGCGTGGTTCGAGATTTTCTGAAATTTCGTTGAAATCGTATTCCCGAAAATTTACGGAGTTTTACTAAACCGCGAGAGAATATCTTCTTCTCTCATAAATTGGGGACGATTTATGGCCAGGGGATTCACTTTGTTATTAAAATTCGACGATTTTTAAATTAAACGAATCACACCGGTGATATCAAATTTGGAAAAAAATTCCCCAACGAAAATACTAGGGATAGAGGATAGCGAGAATTAAATATTCCCGAAGTTTGACGACGAGGAGAGAACCTGAAGTGAGAATGAGATAAAGAAACCGAAGAATACGAAGTCGAAAAGTGATGGAAGCCTGAGGGAGATTCCTGGAGGGTGCATAAAGGCGAGTCCTTATCATTTTTATCATTCTTATCACTTTTATATTACGATATTAATTCGTTGGGGTTCGTAATATAACGAATTCCATTCCATTTCATTCCATTTCATAAAGAAATCTTTGAGCGGGACCATTTGTATTCGAAATTTGAATTCTCGCCACTTTGTTTCTCTCGTTCGCGCGCGGGCTACGGGGGCAGCTAGGGGTGGGTCGAAAAAATGGCTCTTCTTCTTTTACTACGTGATGAGGGGCTGGTGATGGTGAGCCACCGAGCGATTAAAAGAGAACCTTTCAAAGGGAAAACGAATAACAAACGTCTTTGTTAGATCGTTACAAAATCTCGACTGGTCTGAATACAAAATTATTATACACGTTAAATTTTCACCCCCAAGTTATTTATCCCTTTTCTTCCCTCTTCTCCATCTCTCTCTCTTTCTCTCTCTTTCCGCGGCGGATAAAAAGTTCAGTTTTACACCACAAGCCTTGCTAGACTTGGTGAAGAATCAAAGTACCGTGAAACGGGATGTGCCGTTCCTTTTTTCCTCTCCCTCATCGATCCGCGAATTTTTTGTCTTCCTGTTTTGCTTGTTTATAGAATTTTGTTTGAAAAGAGCTATCATGTTCGTCACTGCGCTTTTAACGATCTTAAAGAATCTTTTTTTCGTCTTCTAACGAGGCGAGGGGCTGCATAAAGATGCGGTTTGCTAAACTGGGAATAGCGACTATGAAACACCGGCTCAAGACGTGAAGAAGGAAGGGTTGACTCATCGTCCCCCAACTTTAGCCTCGCCAGGATCAAGTTTCCTCAGGTTTCATATGCCACAGTCTCACTTACTCTGCTTCCCACAGATTCCACCCCCCTTCTGTTTACATTATACACACATACATCCAGAGTTTAAATCCATTCGTTGTACCTTGTGCGTATCTTACCCCTAGCGTTTTGCATAGTTACATCACGGTGTACGCGTGTTGTTCCTAAGTACTCACATACCTGCTTATACACATATATTATACCTCCGCGTGTATACTTTGTAATAAGTATATGTGCGTAGGTATATTAACCTACGATGCAGAACTCGAGGGTAAATTTTCCATATTTACCATAGGCAAATACACACGCGATGTTTCAAAAGGGGTTGGAAAAAATCAACGGCGATAATTCATCGCGAAGAATTGCACCCGGGATAAAATGAAGAATTGAAATTGATTTTTTAATGATAATTACCTGAAATTTGCACATCCTATACGCAGTCGGGGCTCAAATTGCACGCGAGCATTACAGAGGATGACGTACGTGTGTGTATGGTGGTGCAGGGTGGCTTTGTCAGCGTTTGTACCACGAGAGAAATCTCGTTATCCCTGGGACGAGCCCTTTCATCTGAAGTGGCTTGTGCTGTAATTCTAGAAATAGCATTTAATTGCAATATACTATCGATGACGGGGTTTATTGCAATCGCTTGGTAACTAGAAACGTCGTACTCCGTACATCAAAGAACAATTAATTTACCCGTAGTACCTGTGCACGCGTGGGATAGACGCGGACGGAATACGTAGCGATGAAATTTTCACGGAAATCTTTCTACACTCGCAAATACACGATCCAGTATCTCTCTGTGTACTTTGATTCTACATTTTCAATGCATGGCAATTGGCATCTATTTACCTTCACCCAACTAGGTTTACACGGAGAAAACTGAGGCTCTGGATTCAGAGGAATCTTTTATTCTCTCACGCGAGAGGATCTTCTTTATAAAATAGAATGCGACCCTTCCCCTGTTATTTTTCACAATTTTCAAGAAAGTTACGGTCGTCGCGACGTTTCGTATCCCGCGTTAACGATTTCATTGTAATTCATTTACAATAAAAAGGAAGGTTTCGCTTTTCTCAGGGTTTCAAGGCAGCCCTTAAATCTTCTTATTAATGTGAGCCTTGAATGATCCTGCGTTCAGGTATATATACCTACCGGGGGTTGGATGACAGAAGGACCAAGAGCCAAGGGCACGGGCCAAGAGGGTTGGTCCTGTTGTTTGTAGGGTGAGGCATTGACTGTCCTCCACGAGGCGAGTCGGCCAGCTCTGGTTGGTGAAGTTCGGGGTGAGTTGGGGTAAGGTTAAGTTAGGGGTGGACCGGAAGACCCGACGCCTATCTGCGAGGCCCTCGTGAAAGCAACTAACCGCTTCTAATTCGAGAAGCGTGGCAAAAACCCTTGAGGGGCAAAAAAGGTAGCTCTTGCCTCTTAGTCCAAGAGGCAAGAGGCAAGAGGCAAGAGGCATAAATGAAGAGAAGAGAAGAGAAGAGAAGAGAGAAGTAGAGGAAACCCTAATTCAGTACTCGCCGCTTTGGAGGAGTTGTCCTCGGATTTTGAGCCAAAGTTTTAACGCTCTTTACAGCATTTAGAACGCGCCACCCCCGGAACGTTTGATCTCCATTTCGTTTGAGAGTAATTTTTGAATGCGGTATCAAATTTTAGGAAAAAAGTTGATCCGAGGGGCGAGAGATTTAGGGGAGGAACAAAACAGTTTTTTAGGAAGTGTCGATACCCCGGAAGCCTTTCTCGAGATTTCGATGAAATTCATCCGGTTCTTATTTCTCGAGGCAACGACCCTTTTCGACGAATTTAAAACAACTTGAAAATCAAACGCGCGAGGTGTAGGGGTTTAAAATTTCATTGCTTTTGGAACGATTCCAGCGCAAAGTCACAGTAGGCTATCGTTTCACCGTAATCATAGATATGAATTCGTCCCACGATTTTTGAACAACCCTCGCCCTATGATGAATAAAAGAAAACTGTTTAAAAATTGAAGATTCTCATTACAGCGCATATCCTTTCACCTGTTTCGACCAATTTTTCTTTAATTTCATGATTGACCCGGTTATTCGGGTTGTATACGTCCCTTGTACAGGTATACCGAAGGGTATCATAATCATGCGCGTAAATGGAGGGTTAAACGTACAAAATTAGTATGCGAAAGCGAGGAAAAACAATTTCATATATGCAAACTCGTGCGTTGGAGAAAGGTGAAATTATTTTAACCTTCTTTCTACCACCTCGCGCGCATATCCCTATATACTGTATTCAAACTGCGTACTACTGCCACCCCTGAACTTAATACACGCGTTAGAAAAAAAGAGAAAAAAAATTAAATTAAATGAATGAAAGAAAAAAAGAAATGAAAAGAACTGGCTATACAGCTACGTACATATGTGTGCTTTTACGAGTTTTTTAATTGTATTATTACACTAAAAACGAGTATTTTGATTTTCGCGAACGGACAAACGAACGGATGGACTTGAGGAGATATTGTACGTACAGCGATTTAATCTCAGATTATCTCAGCAAGCCTTTTTCACTCCAGGGTGAATATATTATGGTATATGTATACATTAAAAAAAAAAGAGGGAAAGGGAAAGAAAGAAAAATGAGATAACACCTCGAGCCTGCGATGGTCTCCTCGATGAATTAAATATATCATAAATGACGACGAAGAAATGAAAATTGAAAAAAAAGGAAGAAAATGAAAAGTGTATAATAAGAAAATTTTTCCAGATTTTATTAAAGACGATTATTTCCCATCTTCCAACTCTCCGCGAATTTATAATATACCTATATATTCCTACTTTCATAATTAACGAAGATAAACATCCTTAATTATTGCCTCTTCTTTCCGTTCGTGAAAAATAAATGAAAATCACTTCTTGAATGAATTAAGTTACCTACCCAACTAAGAAATAATCACCTGACTTGTATTATTCAAAGTTTTGTACTTTCGAATCGAATTAAATTATTCACTCGCTAACGAGATATACCCGCTGCGATGTACGTACAATCTAGATTCTATAGACGGAAGTTTCAAATTATACAAAATTTAGCACGAAATAAAAGTGTCTCTTATCTCACCGTCGAACATTTTCTGATAAAAATCCGTTTTTCGAATCCTCGGAGGTCCAATGACGTGTGAAGATCCGTCAAAACGAGCGAAACTCGGTCTTCCACCGAAACCAATTACTTCCTCGTCGCCTACGAGGTGAATGAAGAGGATATGGAATAATAGAAATGCTTATACAGAAAATAAGAGAAGTGAGTAATTAAATCCGGTATTATTAACGACCTTGTTCGTTAGGGTAAGCAGCTGTAATATATCTCCCACGTAATATGCAGGAACCGAACCGGATGATCTCTTATTCGTTTGTCAGATTTGACGTACTGATATCACCCAAAGCTCGGGCGAGGTAAGGTTGGCGAAGGTGTACGTTGGTGTACGACATAATATCATCCTTCAGGGAGTAGGAGGAGGATCTGCCTTACGGATATAATAATACATGTAGACAGTTGCGTTGTATATCTCCCTATCCGAGGACATACGTTTTCCTGTAATTAATCCCCTCCGAATTTTCCCCCATTCCGTACAACCCACGTCCACCGCCGCGCCGAGGCTTAACCATTTCGATATAATGAGTCAAAATCTTAGTTGGCGAGAGGAAGGGAACCCAATTTGCGTTCCGACTAATCCCGTTCACTTTTTTCTTAATTTGAAATTGAAAAAAAAAAAACTTAGAACCGAAGAATCAGGAAGAGGCGAATATCAACTTTTTCTGAAAACCAATTTTTTTTTCGAGAACGGTGTACATGTGAAATCGATGTTATTGAGAAAGAAGAGGATTGTTTTATTCCTGGGAAATTTTTCTCCCTGATCAAAGAAGAAGAAGAATAAAAATAATTCTAAAAAAAACATTTCACAGAACTATGCGGAGATGAGATAATAACAATGTATAACGGTGCTCAGTCAATTCAGGATACTCGTATAACCAGAGTAAATTAAAATAAGGAACGAGTGAGGTATAGAGCTGTATAAGCGTGGCGGAGAGAATAATAGGGATTATTTTCCACCCTTATATATCCCTCGGTATTATTTTTTATTGCGACTGACAATAGCCTCGAGAAACGCCTTATACAGTATCCATCTGGTATCCTCTACGTGTATATAATATATATATATATAATACAATATATATATGTACACCTCGTTGATACAGAAAATATCGCGTCGTAGCAATCTCTCGATAATTATTTCCTGAATAATAATTAACCGTTGTAGTAGATTCCTCTTCCACTTTTTTCTTTTTTTTCTTTTTTTTTTATTATTATCACGAATATATATACGCCCGCTTGCTCACCAAAGCACATTCACCCCCGCCCTTTCCCTCCCCCGATATCTCCCGCAACCCCAACTTGAAGTTACCTACTCGAATTGAAGAGCACACAGAAGTGGATGAAGCTGCAACGGTCAGCTATTTCCACGCTTTGCGCACTTCGTATAGCGAGACTCGTAGTTATATACACATATATCTATGTATATAACCAATCAATATCATCGTCTGCAGTTTTAAGTCAATTTTTTCTTCCTTTTTTTCTCTCTCTCTCTCTCTTTCAAATTCTTTTTCTTTTTTTTGCAAATTTTTTCAGCACCATCGTTGTATTTGAGTTTTGTTTTCCTTTTATTTATTCTTGCAATTATTAACCACTCGGGTTATACGCACATACACCTATATTGTAGTTTACATCCATCGCATAGCCCAGCGATATATATCCCCGCGTGAGCGGAATATCGGTGTTAAATAGAGCGAACAAAGAGCGTGCCATATGTTAGGGGTTGTTGTTCTTGTTGTTGTTGTTGAAAGTTCTTTTTTATTCAGTTTTTCCAATTTTTTTCTTTTTTTCATTTCACTTTTGGTTTCGTTTTTTTTTTTCTCTTCGCTTCCCCCGCAGCTTTTTCGTTAGGTTATTAGTTCGTGATGGATCAGGCTTAAGTATCTTTGTCATATTCCGTCTTTTACCACGTGTTGCCAATGGTCACGTAATACAGATGCGGGCAAACTTTGGACAGCGCGCTTATCTTTCTTCTTAATTTTTTTTTTTAATTTTTATTTTTTTTCCTCCTCTTCTTCTTCTTCTTTAGTTTATTGAATTTCTTTACTTTTCAATTAAAACCGCGGGTTATTCACCGGGCGAATATAACGCCTGCCGTTGCCCCTTTACTGCCGCTAAACAGATTATAAAACGTCCAAAGAAATTTTAAAAACACAAATTACGCTGAACGCAAAGTCAACCGTCATAAAATCCACGTTAATGAAAACAAAATAAAGAAGTGGGAGAGAGGGAAAGAAAAAAAGAAAAAGAAAAAGGGGAAACAACTTTCTTCGAAACTCCGGTCAAAGCCGTTTAATTCTACGGATTACAGATATAAAACAAAAATTGAAAACTGAACAAAAAAAAAAAGAAAAAAAGTAGCCGAAATCAAGAGAGACTATTGTTTTCGAAAAACCTGACGAAGATAAAAGAAACCCAGAAGCACGCTACACTCGGGGTGATCAGAAAATTACGTTCGTCGACGGCGAGACTGAGAAAAAAAAAAATTGTCGAATATAATTATTGAAAAATGAAATGAAGAAGAAAGAGAGAGGGAGAAAGGCAAAAGAGAAGGAAAAAAGAACGGAGAAGACTTGATGATTGTCTGGCGTTTGAAATCTGTTACAAATGCAGTAGAGCGTATAGCGTAAAATATACGGTCAAAAGGTTCAGCCCGCAGATATTACATCACGGTTGATAAGACCTCGTATAGCTCCGGAGCCACAGCCTCAGCCTCAGCCTCAGGGGTGATGGTTTGCTCGTGCCGACGAAAACGTGAGCAAACGTTTCTTTGAGAGTAACGATTTCTATATACACATATATACGCGTGGTATAAATGTGTTTTGTAACATTGGGGCGCGCCGGGGCGAGTTTGAAGCTTATACACAGATTTTGAGAAAAAAAAAGGAAAAATAAAAATTGTACGCGAAGGGGGTGTCACATGTGAAAGCAGCTAATCGTTACGGACCCCTTCGTTCTTTCGATTCTCAACGAATTCTGTATCAAAAAAAAATCTCACGAGTACGGCACAACGTGCGACTAATTGAAAACCGTATTACATCGGAGGTGGAAAAAAATTCCTCCGAGTTTGAGGAGTAGGATGATTTTTTATTTTTTATTTATTTTCGTTATTTCATCCGTCAAATATCGTTTCCGAAACAGAATGTGAAAAATGCATGCATGTACGTACACGGAATGCAGGATTCGGCCTAAGAGTGTGTATTAAAGGGCGAGGAATATGGGCGGAACTATGGTTTAAAGCACTCGTGATTTCCCTAGGGAAGTACGCTTAGGCGAGTGGATAACGACGCGTCGAAGTCAGCCAACTCAACTTGCAAGCAATCTCTGCGTGTCATTGTGACGAAGCGGTGTATATGTGTGGATAATATAATACATACCCGTATATGTGTAAACCTACATCGTACATGATATAGTTATATCGCGATATGCGTACCCGGACACATATACGTATACATACACGTATAATATACCTAGCTTAGATTCGTCGAGGCGTTGAGACGTTGACGTCGACGTTGGCACGGCGTCGGCGTCGGAGGCAGATGTGGCTTTCCTTAGCTTCGAGTGACGCGCCTGTGACGTAGTAGATACGTACGTACGTACATATTCACACGGATATACACATAAGTATCGAAATATATACGTAGGAGCTACCGGTGGAGAGAAAATGAGCCACGGCGAGGAACCGAGCCGCGAATTTTGACGCCATTAACTTCTCTTGCCTCGCCTCGTCGACCTGGCTGCTCTCGCTGCGTTTCTATTTATCACGAGAGAATGCGCTACGAATGGGAATTTAATATTTGACTTTTTGACGGGCCATGTTTTATTGCCAACGTGCCGTGACGCCACAAGCCTCGCACGATCAATTCGTCCGTTTCAATTCCGCGTGCGGGTATAGAGAAACTCTCTTTTTACCCAGCTTCATCGTTTTCGAAGCCGGAAATGGGAGTTTTCGCAAATGATAAACCGTTTTTTATTTTACCTCTTTCTCCAAATTTTTATGATACGCTATCGGTTCAAAGGGGTCGAAGACCTGGGCGGATCGTCTCCTTCTTTCGGTTTCCTCCTCTGCGGATAGAAATTAATGAAATGAGGATAAAAGCGAATTTCCTCGGTTTTTTTCCCCACCTAAAACGCTCAGCCGACAAGAAGAGTGAGAGGAATCGGTAGTGCTAATTAAAAAACAGGTAGCGTTCATAAATGTGAAACCGTAGCTCGGTGATCAAAGGGAATCGGTTGCTGCCGTGTATTAATTAAAGCTCTCGAGTAGACCCTGGGATTCGATAAAGTGCGATGCGTCAGAGACCACTAATTACTGATTTTCTTTCATCACTTATGGATTCTGTCGAAAGGAAAGGAAAGAAATAAAAACGAAGGGGTTTCCGAGGGATGGAACCGGCAAGATCGCTCCCCCAAGGACAATATTATCGGAAATGTGGACGCGGATCGATAAATCACGAAATCGAAATCTACGACGATACGGCATTGAAATAAGGGCTGAACGGGCCACCTGGGAAAAAATCCGATGATTCTGAAAATTTGACGAGAAAAGCAAAGATACGAATAAACAGTGAAAAAAGGGAATTTTTCCCTCACGGGGCTCGCCTCGTTCACCCTTTCCCTACCATCTGACGAATGATCGTTTTTCTCAGCGTACCTAGAGAAGAACATAATACTTCGCCACGACGATGATGGGTAGATGAGGACAGTAGTTGTAGCCCCGTAAAGAGCGAGTCATAATGATAACCCCCTGCGGGTACCGCGTGTACCAGATGAGGGGTGGTCCTCTTCTTTCCTCTTGTCTTCTCTCTCTTTTTACCATCTATTTTTTCTTGTTCTCATATCTTTCTTATTCTCTTTCTTGTACAGTTTATTCTCCGGTGCAGTATGCTGGGAAGTTTGTAGTACCAACATATATACATAGATATGCGAAAGTCTATTCTGTGCAGTGAATACCTACCACGCGATTATAAGGGAGCATACGTGTATGGTGCGCATACGTATTCGCGGACTCTGGTGGTGCGCGAAGTAAGGTAGGTATTCAGGTCACTGTCATAGACCGAGTATATATAATGATAATGATGATATAGTACATACACATACATACACACGTGCCTCATTTTGCTCTCTTATATTTATATATATACAGGTGGGTAAAAATCGTTGACATTGCAAACGTACCCGGTGAACAACGCGTCGATGCGCACGGTGATGTCTCGCGTTAAGTTTATCATTCCGAATGCGTCCAGGGTGAATTCCATAACGGAAATAAAGGTCCTCGTCCTCGTCCTCGTCCTCTTCCTCTCCCTCGCACTCCCTTTTTTCCCCAACACCCAGATATATATTTCCGTGTATACCTACACCAGTTTATTTCCCAATCTTCCTATAACACCGACGGTGTTTCGGGGTGCACCTCGTCCCCTCCGTATAGATATATACATATTTATCCGCTGTCGTAACCTTATGCCTAACAAGTTCCAGACTCTTTCCAAACCGGTATGATTTAGTGTCCAAAAGGGAGCGCACCTCCCTCGGGAGTATATGTCAACTACGTCGACTACCCTGCACGAGTCTTACACGTGTTTTCAGGAAGCTTGACGCACGGAAATAAAGATTACGATTTTTTTTCCTCCTCCCTTTCCCTCTCCCACCTTCTTTTCTCTTCTATCGTGGCTCATGACGATTTTCAGACTAGTTGGTCTTCGAACTCTGCTCGTTATCGCTGCATATAAGAACTCGATGAATCATTCTTCCACCCCTCGTTACCCGCGCTGCACATCGGCACACACCCACATCCGGGCATAAATCAAAAATGATCAGAAATTTTCCTCGAATATGAGAATCGGCTGTCCCCATGGCTATGGCAAATTTCTTCCATGTCATTATCGCACGTGGCATTTATAGATTCCCGGTACACGGCGGAGAGTTATCGGTGCTAACTAACGTTGGCTAGAAACTGTCTCGTTGTTTCTGATTCATGTGGACAACCTTTTGTCCGGGTTGTTGTTGTCGGGGTTTGAAAGCACGTGCTCCAGACTCCAGGCAATGTGGAACTTGCCAATTATTAGATCGATGTGGAATTATCTATCAACGTTTTATCGCCAGCTATACCGTTGCACTCCGTCCCCCATTACCGCCTTTGTCAACCGAGCGAATTCAATTATAACCAATGCAAATGCCTGACCAACCCCTAGGTCAGTGCAGCTTACACTCACCCCCGAACACGTATAAATCCCTCATAACGTAGGGGGTGAATCTTTCGGATTCGTTGCAAAATAAAGCAAAAAAAAAAAAAAAACCGTATATAAATTCCCTCTTTATCTCGTTCTTCGATTGCGCTGCACATTTTCCGCCAAGGGGTTGACGTATCTGGTTTTAAATTGGCCCGGGGTTTCTCTCCACCCGAAATACTGGAATGGCGTGTTTATCTGACCACTCTGTACACCAGCAGCGAGTTATAACAACGAGGTTTACCTGTTTTGTTCCCGCGTTATGCCGGGGCTATTCGAGCCCAACTCTCCGCCTTTTTGACATTAGGTTCTCAAACTTTGGGAATAGAAGGTAGAACAGCTTTGAACAAATAACAACAATAATGATAATCAGCCGAAACGTGCGGGACGAACAGATAACTGTACATACATTTGTCTAAAATTCTCCCAGCTGATGTTACCCTCGGAATTACCCGGTTTTCGGATGGAAAAGGGAAGGTCCACGATTTATGTAAATTTCTAAACGTAATCAGGGACGAAGTATTCTTTAAACGATCGCGGAAGGCGACTTCCAAAAGAAATTGACAGGGTAGGATATTAGGACAGGGTTCGCCCACGCCCTTGGCACGCGACGAAAATAAGGGCTGTCTAGCTGGTGGGTAGATATATACATATATGTATAGAATGTCTGGAGGAAATCTGGACCGCTGTCGTATGCCCGAACGGGCGGACTTATTGCCTCTCTAAAATACAACGATCGTAGAGCTAAAACCGCGTTCGGTGTGAGCAGGTAGAGGAGCCGAGGGAAAATACTGAGAAAATAAGGGTAAAAAAATAAGGAATCTCTCGCGGTTTTTATCCCGCCCTTAGAGAAGAGACCCCCCAGTCCGAGGAGGAAAAGAAAAGATAAAAAATAAGAGGAGACAAACCCTGAGAAGACCAACAGCACTGTTGATCCCATTTTTATTTTTATACTCGAATGATTCTCGTTGAAAAGTAAAATCAGAATACATATCAGAGCTCGTTCATTCCTCTCTTCTTATTCAGGATCGAATTAAAGCTAGGAGCGGTTAGCTCGGGGAAAAATTGGCATTCGTATATTTGAGGGAGGTATCACCAATATTGGCTGCACATTGCGATTATAGCCCGGAAGGCCGAACGATACATTCGTGCTATTGTGAGAGTCGGGTATCGTTCGCGACGGTTTTATGCACGCCGTTAGCGAGGCAATGGCCCATTTTATCAAACGGAATGTCGTTCCTTATCTTCTCGGTGCACGAAAAAAGAGCAAAAAAAAAAAAGAAGTTGGAGAGAAAAGTTGAAAATTTCATTCGCAATTTTTCCACCGTCAGAAATTCGAATCCGCGATCATCATCGTCGTTCGAATCATTCGAATTCCGTCGCGATTAATAAATTTTGTATCGCGACGGACAGTCCCGTTGACAAGCGACTAAATCCTCGATTATAGTCTATTTGTCGAAATGTTGGGTGTATCTGCTCTCGACGTGTCATTATTTACCGGATGAACGGGGTATATATAACCGGTCACACGGCTGGTGCACGGGGTGGCTCTGCCTCGTTCTATGGATGTAGTCGTTAGGATAGTGGACAAGATTTCCTGACTGGATGTCCGATCGCTCTGCCACTAGGCAGAGGCAGAGGTACGCGTCACATTTCACGGATCGACGAATATCGCCATTCGATTTTCGTCGTAGCTGCGTTTGTTAGGGGATGTGTAATACCATACACACACACACACACACACATATATATATATATATATATACATAAAGCTACTGAGAATCGGACCGGGGTATAGGTATATGGTCAAACATCGGAAAAGTTGAAGAAGGTCTTGGCATGAGGTCCTTTCGCGTAGCAATAAACTCGGGTAACCGAGAAGTTAGAGTATATTCTCTTGGAACGACTTTCCGACGCCATATCGACGCTAAAATAGACGTCGCGGTTCACCCATATACCTATCGACTTCCAGTATATTCAAATCGGCGAACACGGGGACAGGAATTTTTGGACGAAGTAGTGCGCTTCCTCGTCCATTAGTCAGGGTGAAAAGGATTAATTTTAACCGGGATTGTTAGGGTACCCCGCAAGACCGCAGACTCCGTATATCCACGCACCGGTGAACGACGGTTCAATTACTAATAACGTTTCATTATCAAGGCACACCTTGAACCTCAAAATTTAACGGAGATTACGAGGGTTCTTGGTGATTGAAATAGCTCCTTACATCTGGATTATGTATCATAATAACATCTTCGAACGGTCGTCACACGACTCAAAGTTCACTTCTGTTCTTACTGTTACTTTTTTGATTAAACATTTTTCGATTCTATGATTAAACTTTTTTAGTTTTTTAACGCATATTATTACTCTATTTTATCGCAAAAATGAAAGTCCGAGAGGATTTCGCTGCGACTTCAAAATATCGAGAATGAGAATCAAATTTCAAATTTTCCGTGCCACGGCACCGACTCGTTCATCCACGGTACTGACGTAAAATAAATTCGGTAAACATTCTTCAGAAAAATTATTTTGAATCGTATTATAATTTATTTACGAATTGTATTATGACATTAATCAGATTTATGGATTAATTAGTTTGGATCATTTATTGCGACAAAGGAAATAATGAATTCGTAGGTAAATTCTAAAAACGGACGTGACACGGTACCGACATTTGAGTGATTCAAACCGTAAGTTTTCTCCGGACTGCAAGTTATGTTATACGAAAGAAGCGATGAAATATGTTCACGAGGATCGTATCGATACTAAAATTTTATGAATAGATTGTTAATGGATGACCAGTGAGAGCAAACAGTACTGGACATTAATAAACACTGTTAGAATGGAATCACCCATATGCGATGTCGGGTAATCGGTATCGATTATTGGAATCGTGGATCTGATGGTTTTTCGTTAATTTGAAACGGGAATAATCGTCTCGAAGGATCTCGGTAGATGGAATCGCGCGACGATGAGAATCTCTTTGCTCAAATTCGCGTCGGAGTTGTTTTAAACAAACTCCGCGGACCTGCAGTCCCGGGAAAGTTTACTTATTCAAACACGCGGCAACCAGGGTAAAGCAACGAGTCGACGACAGTAGGAAGCGTAAGGGTGTAAGATCGGTACACCATTACTAGATCGGATACCGCAGAACAGGGGACTCCTAAGATATTTCACCCCGTAGCAATCAGCAGGCCGTCGACCCAGCTCAAATTTATCTTTCGCATGTATCGCATAAATCCAACAATATCTCAAAATGTCTCGCGCGGAAACCGGGGACCTAGGTACTACGGCATCGTTCGGTTTGCTCGTGGGACGATCATCCCGCGAGTCCTGAACTGTTCCAGGACTCCTAATGTAAAGTGTACGTAGTAATTTACGCTAATAGTGCTTCAGATTACATATCCTATCAGCTCGGTGTATATTTCGAGACATTTTACGGCGTTACACGTTTTACTGACGGATGAGCCCCTTCCACCCCTACGTGAGTGTAGCTGGCAGGTAATCAGCCATCGATAAAATTCAGAAGCCGTTGTTTGGCCTGTGTGTCGTCTAAATATCGTTACGAGAAGTTTTCGGGAAAGGGGGAAAAATGAATAAATAAATAAATAAAGGAAATTGGACATATATTTCGTTTTCTTTAAATCGGAGCTTCGCCCACCCTTGAGAAAACTAATTCCTGTGTAGAGGACGCAGAAGGGAAATAAAGAGAGGCGAATTATTATGATGAATGTAAAAATATAATAACGCTAAGGGATTCCTTTACTTTTTTTTTCTTCTTTTCTCTTTTGGTTTTTTTTTTAATTAAATTTATGCGAGCCGTCGTCGCGTAATTGATCGCGCATATTATTTTCTAAAACACTCGGTAGACGGTTTGCTGTTTAATTCAAAATGAAAAACATAATTTTTCATTCCGAATTTGTGTTTTATTTTTGGGTTATCGCTCATCGGCGCTATACGTCATCGCTTTAATCTCATTGTTTAGCTAGAATATCGGCTTTGCACGCTCGCAAGCTCGCCTGCAGCGTTAATGAAACTGAAACTGAAACACGGTGAAAAAAAACAAAAAGGGAAAAAGAAGAAAGAAAGAAAAAAAAAACAAAAAAAGAGAAAAGAGGTCAGACAGAATTATCGATCGGACTTTTCTTATTTTCGGGCTTACATTAAATTCGCACGAGCTCGATTACTCGAAATGAGTGGAATTCGAGGATCTCTCAATCATCCCCTGTAAGAAGAAACAAAAAACGAAGGAAAGAAAGAAAGAAGAAAGAAAAAAAAAAAGAAAGAGGAACGCGATGTGATTAAATTTTGAAAAAAATGAAATAAAATAATTCCGATTATAT
The DNA here is from genome assembly GCA_947538915.1 of Tenthredo distinguenda. Lineage (NCBI taxonomy): Eukaryota > Metazoa > Arthropoda > Insecta > Hymenoptera > Tenthredinidae > Tenthredo > Tenthredo distinguenda. The sequence continues at coordinate 3,677,639 of OX384535.1, forward strand.
TTTTTCGCCACTTGAAAAATGAAGCGTACGATATTTATTTATTTTTATTTTTTTTCCTCCTCTGATTTGGATGGATAAAAGATTGAAGATATATACCGTAGTAATCTGGAACCCGGGATCTTATATTCATAGTTTGTTAGCGAACGCGAAGCGCCAGAACGATAAAATCTTTAGGCAAATTAGTAAACAATAGCCTGAAGATAGTAGGACTAACGCTACGACGCGATGCTAGCGGTTGTATTATATACCGCGAAGGCTAACAATAGGCTTGTAGTACAACAATGTGGCAACCACAGAGCCAGAGGGATGTAATTATCTTCAACGAAACAGGTACACATATATACGTGTTTATATACATATATATCTTATATACATATATACGTATACGTATGTACCTTATACCCACCTCTAGCCAACGTTCCGCGGCACATTGTCCTGCGGATGTCAGCTCGCAGCTTCCCTTAATGCCTGCGTAACAGAAATCTGAGCAGTCAGCAATCAGTCCGATTGAATCCGAATCGCCGCCTGTTAACGATCATCTTTAAATTTCGATTCTACGTATGCAGCGAAGAGAGAGAGAGAAAGAAAAATAGAAAGAAAATTATTCGCCAATTTTCTGAAATCTTCTGTCTACGTTCCTTTTTTTTTTTTTTTTTCGTTTTTTGTTAGAGGGAACAGGAGCGATCGTCGGAGTTCAAAGAAAGAAAAATAAAAGGAAAACGTTTGGGTTAAATGGTATTTAATTGTATGCGAATTGGTAGATTTTAACGGCAGTTATCGGAGCTAATTGATCCTCCGAAGGCGAAATTTTAATTGGTGATTCTAATTACCTACCACGGCTGAGTAATCTCCGTTGGTGTAAAAAAATCAATTAACGGTATTTAAACCTTTCGACGAGGTCGGCGGACCGGAAGCCATAACAACGTATTTAATTGCCGGAAATGTGAAAATCGATCGAATTTATTATAATAAGATATTAAAGTATACGCGGAAAAGAAATTGAGGAAGATTCTCCTAAATCAAAAATAAGTTGAAATTATGCGAGAACTCGGTGCGCCTCGGCCTGCAGGGGGTAAAAAGTCTACGTCAGAAGAGGTAAAGCCGGAAGCCATTTTTCGTGGTGCAGTAAAAGCTCCCGGGGTGGGAAAGTGGGACTGCGGATCTCCGTTCGCTGCGTCTACATTGCATAAAATAGAGAAAAACCCTCGGCCAAAATCGGCTCGTAAATACAGCCCGTAAATACTTTAGGCTTCGGTTCGTATTCGTCTAAGTTTTATATCCGGTAAGCCTGACGGTACCTCCAACATCAACCACTGGAAATTCCAAGTATACCAAGGTATCCTTAAATTTGACGCGATCTCACCGAACTTTCCAACAACTCGGATATACATACACACACACGTGTCTATATATATGTATATATCCTTCGGCTCCCGCAAGAGTTCCGGCTTTACTTCGCGAAAGGTTTTAAATTGACCGCATCTTCGTCGTCCCTCTCGTCCTCGAAATAGTTGCGGCGCACTGGAGAGGTGTGATAAATTTTTCGAACGGACAGCCGCCTCGGCGAAGCCGTTCTGAAATTGAATTTCGATTCTAAAGTATCAACGGAGTTATTCAAAAACGTGCGGAGATTTTCACCGTAAGTATATGGCGCAGCCACTCACCTATACCCACGCATCGGGGGCATCTGTACGTCTCGGTGTTTTCCCGGGTTCGAGATCCTCGGGAATAACTTTTTCCATACAATTTTACGATTTTCTATCATGGTTTGTGTTATTGTTTTTCGTTAGAGCCGATCCCCCTATTTCTCATTCCTCGCTTTCGTAGATTTTGCGAAAAAAGAAACGAAGAAATTCCAATCCGCGGCTCGGCTGGCCGATTCGCTTCCGCGAGGGTGGGTCTGGCTTTGATTTAATATACCGTTAGGTTTAAACGAGACGCGTTAATTCTCTCGTAAAACAAACGGAATCAATTTGAAATTTATCCAGAATAGGTAGTAGGTAACTAATTCTCTGCAGAACTAATGCAATTGAAACTATGCCAATCTAAAGTAAACTCTGTTGTTCTATGAAAGTCTAACAGTTCTAGTATACACAACCGCGTTGTAGAACTGCAACAACGTGGTGGTTAACCCCGAGATTCTCCCGCTTCTCGCCGATAGGTATGGGTACACGTATATCCCGGGAATGTGCAAATCCGTGGAATTCGAGATGATGAAGTTTGCAGAAAGTGTACGGAACCGTCTCAACGCGATATCAGAAGCTGAATAAGCAACGAAATTTTCTTAGGAGTTTGTTGTGCCGCGAGTATTACGGAAAAAATATACTTGAACGGTTAACGAGAATGTCAAATAAAGGCGGACCTGGAAGGTGAACACGTGCCAGAAGCATTTTCTCCGAGCTTCAAGCTTAAGGGTGGAACTAAAAGACATTGTGTCGGGTTTACCTGACAGGAGGTAGACGAAGAGGAAAAAGATTAAACCGGAAAGTCTGATATTGTAATCAGAATTGCGAAGCTCTGTGTATGAAATTTCAGTTCCTGGAACGAGTTTGTATAAAATTTACTTCTCCATGGTATGAAAGGAAGTATAATAAAAATATTTTTGGAAAAAAGCTCGACGTGGCCTTTTTTTTTCGTTTTTTTTTCGTTTTTTTGTTTTCATTTTGTTGATTGATAAAAGCCATAACTCCGGATAAGATGGAAAATACCGGGAGGATAAGAAAAAGTCGGAATAATGGGCGGAAACAAGGATTCAAGATATATATATATATTAGTATCAATTTTCGGGAAGTGGAAGAAAGGAAGGAAGTAACTAAAATGAGTTACGAGGCGGTCGGATCAGATGGTAGTCGTAAGTCAGAACAGAGATAACGTCCTCGCGGAAGGCTACTATCGTTTCTATTCAAATACAGGGTGCAAACAAAAAGCCACGGGTCCATAAATAGTCGAGGTGCGAGCAGAACCACCTCCCTTATACCTTTCCACCTTCTAACCTACCTACACCTTACTGTACAAATGAGATAACTCCGCCGCCGTTATAGTTACTCGACAAAACCCACATTCGACTGCATATTTATCGCATTCCGTACCCAAAATCTCGCGATCTACCGCCGTGAATATCTGAACTATAAGATAAGTTCTTTGGTTCGAAAAAACTGTCATTTCTTCATGATTTTTCTTTTTTTTTCTTTTTTTGAAAATATTAGCTTCTCGGATCGGTGAAACGGTCCCGTGTGTAGTTCCGGACGATATTTTTGAAGGGAAGAAAAGAAAAGTTAGCCTGGAGAGAGTACGTATTCAAGATTAGTATCTGGCGCACGAAAGAGAAGGATTTCAGAGCATGAAACTTCGGTTAAAAGATGTTGAATGTTTGAAGTTGAAAGTGGGGGTAGAATTTAAAGAGAAATAATAAAACTGGGTTAATGTCGGGTTTGAGTTAAGAGCCGGCAGTGGTGGTGGTCTCGTTCAGAATGACCCGGCTAGTACTTATTCGTTGCTTTTTCCTTCTCCTTCTCGTTCTTCCCCTTCTCCTCCTCCTTCTCCTTATTCTTCTTCCTCTTCTTCGTTTTATTTATTTTTATTTTTATTACCTCGTTTTATTTCACGAAACGCAACTAGGTTCCGTCGAAAGCTCTCCAACTATTACGAAGAACCACCACCGAAGAGACGTAGGATAGGTATATGAGCGTGCGGAACCGGAAACCCCGGACAAGATGGAACGAGTAAAAGACAGACTAGACGGATAAAAGCTGCGCATTGACTTCGAAAAAGTATGAGAAGAGGAAAAGGTTCTTCTCACGTGTGTGACTCTCTCTCTCTCTCTCTCGAAAAAAAAAAAATATGCAAAAAAAGAAAATAAAGAAACAACAATCAACATCGACGGATACAAGATAGCGAAATTGCCAAGTGACGAAGAGAATGGACAATTTGGGTACCGCGTAACTACTGTTCTTTCTCACTCTCAGAAAAAAAAAAAAAAAAATGTCTGTCAATCTGTTAGGTCGAAAACAAGCAGCCCTTAAGTCAGTTTGTTAAAAAATTTATGACCCGCGTTACGTACGTAGTACAATGATAACGACCGGGTAGGGAAAAAAAAGGCCAGGCTCTCAGACTGTATTCAGAGAAATGTATGACTTGTTTTTTTTTCTTTTTTTTCTTTTTGCTCTTCGTCGCGCGCACTTATCCGAAGAATCTTACGAGTTACCATATCGGAGTTGAACAAGAACAGAAAGAGGAGAAGAATAAAAAAAAAAAAAAAAAAGGGCATAAAGTAAACGTCGAAAAATGATATCAACTCTGAGGAGAGGAAATGATGGGGGGGGAAAAAAAATTGTCTGCGCGTTAATTTTTTTCTTTTTTTCTTCCCCTTCTTCTTCTCCTTCTTTTTTTCCTTTTTTTCTCTCGGGCAGGGTGTATACCTCTCCCAAGCTCTTTCGCCATTGCAAAAAGAAATATCCAGCCGCGAGTTTATAAGTGTATTTCGCTGTCTGCAAGGAAAGTCGTTCGGTATATAGAAAGATTGATTCTTCGTATTCAGAATGAGATTACCTCGAGTATTTTACAGCGCGTGATCGAAAGTTGGGTATTTGCTTTTAGAGAAATCCGTTTGATTTTTTTTTTTTACTCTTTTATTTTATTTATTTTTTTTTTATTTCTCCACCCCTCTCTCTCTCTCTCTCCCTTCTCTCTCTCTTCCTTTTTTTCCCTATCCTATACGTATCGGGTCCTAATACGTTACGTGGGTGGTTCGATGCCGCGATCTGAATTTCTGCGCTCACTTCCTCGCTTCCTTCGTTTTTTTTTTCTCTTTTCTTTTTTTATTCATCGTCTATCCCAAGTTATGAAATTTCGGAGTAAACAGGAAAAACAGAAAAAAATGAAAAGAAAATACGAAACGTTCCTCCGAACGATTTGAGGCTTCGGATATGTACTTTGGGCAAAATTTCCGAACAACGGGTTTGAAATAACGTCATTTTCCGTAATACTCTCTTCAACGCAGAGCAACAGCAATCGGGAGAAGTGGGTAAGGGTGGATAATTCGAATACCTGAGAAACTTGAGTGATAAATTATTGTTGCAATTATCAATTAACAACTCCGAAACAATTACAAAAGCCTTTTGATTACATTCTCGAGCCTCGTTTAACCAAACCTCGAGAACTGCTGCCGAGAAAAGAAGCTAAATGTTTAATAGCGGCTAAGAGAAAAGAGAAAAGAGGATATAATTCGTACGACTTACCAAACGATTCGTTCTTGATAAAACGCAATGAAAAGAGAAGAAGTAAAAAAAAAGAAAAAAAAGGTCTCAAGAATTTTTTCTGCCGTTTAAATTTCTTTGACGATTACTTCGTACTTGAAAAAAAATATATGATATCTTCTCCTCCTCGGTGTGAATTCGGTCTTGACTTTATCTGCAAAAAAATTTTTAACGTCGCGAGAAAAGCAGCTATACATACGTGCATTCCGTTATCTTCGACCATTGAAAAGGGAGCCGTTTATTTAAAATTCTTTACGAAATCTTTTGCCGCAAAAATCTACGGTACTTAATACCAGACTGGCGAGAAAAGTGTCGGACTTTATCCGCCGACTTACTGCCGTCGAGGCGGTAGGGTAGGTATATACCCTTACTGCACGTTCTTACGACAGTCGTTATACCTTGCCCCACTTACATTATATCTCTGATTCACCGGGTGCGAAAACATGACGTTATATACGATTATTTGTCCTCCTCTTTTTCTTCCCTATCTCTTTTCCTTTTCCCTTTTTTTCCCTTTTTTTTCTCCTTCGCTCACAGTCCTCCTCACATCTCTTTCATTTCCTTCGATAGAAATATCACACAATGTTTGAAAAAGAAGAAGAAGAAAAAAGAATGAAAATAAAATTTCTCTCTCTGCCGAAAACTGAGAACTAAATCTGAACGATGATCGTAATTATTTCTTGGAAAGGATCCGCCTTTTAGTTAGAGATTTAATCCCCGAATACCGTAATGTAACAACGCGGTCGATAAGGGGTTGGAGTAAAGAACGTTATCTTTCGTTTCACACCCCTAAGATCGAGTGAAAAACCCGGTCATCCTCGACGACTCGCGACTGGCGTGGGCACGGGCATGGGCATAGTACAGCTACACCAAAGGATGTAATGTTCAGGCGGAGCAGAAAGCGCGCGAGAGAACGCCGCGAACGGTTCGAAGCACTTCCGCGAGGACCTTATCTGATCTAACCAAGTGGTGCCGCCCCCGTTTCGATAGGAAGACACGGAGCGTTTACCACCCAAGAAAAGTACTTTTGGTAAAATGTGCGGCAAACGCGATTTTAGGACTTTGGAAAGCCGAGCGCGCCACGGACCGAGGGAAGGAAGGAGAGAGAGAAGAGAGCGTGTATTAAACCGATACTGTTCTGAACTTAATTGAATAGATTACATTCCGATGTTTTTATCATCTCCGCAATTTTTATCGCCCTTTAAGGAAGCACTCGAATGCGAGAAGACCGAGAAGCCAGGTCGAGAGTCAACTCCGAAATTAGTTTCAGGGTGTTGGTCGGAATACTGAGGCATTTATACAACCGTCGACTGAAAATCGATTTTCTCGTTATCAATTTGGGTAGGAATTTTTTACTGAGATCGGTTTTTGCTTTTATTTATTTTTTTCTCGTTTCGTTTTGTTTTTTGAAGCCAAGATCCGAAATTCGACTCTTATTTCAGCGCTGATTTCTGGTTTAACGTGTAATCCATTGTACCGTTCCGAGTAACGATTACTCCACGGTTGACAGAGGTATAATACGTGAAATGGCTGACAAACTGAACTAGATAAATAGTCCTCGTTTCTCGGGCTGGTTGATTGTTGATGATTACCGTTTGCATAATTAACGACCGTCTTTGATTAAGGAGCTAAGATTATTTAGCTCGACTGCCAAGATTCGGCTAGAACGTACCTACGTAGTGCCTATATTCCGTCAGGATTTGCTATATTTCACGGGGGATGGATATCCGCTAGGGAAACGAGATGATTAATTGCTCCGCCCCTGTACCGTTATCGTACTTTTTCAAGATTGTTAAATTTCAATTTTAATTTTTCTTTCATAGTTGTTTTTTCTTTAGTTCCTCTATTAATCCAACGCTTGGCTATAAACGTGCGAAAAATATCCGTCGTCGATGAAAAACGTTCTCTTATTTCTTTTTTTCCTATTCGCGAAGAAAAACCGAGCGAAAAAAATCGGCGTTTGGCATGCCCCACGGAAACGGGGGTTAATAAGAAGAAGAAGAAGAAGAAGAATAAGAAGAGAAACCACCGGAGGCGATTTTAGTTGGAGAAAACATGGTTCCCCATTAATTCCTCACCCTTGCGATTTTCCGAGGGGGCACTTCGGAACCCGAAACTCGTGAAAAGTTTTGGCATTATTTAGTTGAATTGATCCCACGCTCTGTGTTACTCTTGTTGTTCTTTCTGTCAATCAGTAGAAGTTTTATAAACTCGCGAAATTTCCCCAGCCGGGCCAACAGTATGTGAAATATACTCGATGGGTGTTCAACGATCACGTTCGATCTCAATCTTTTATACATATTCAGGTTATCGCGTCTCTTTTCGTACAAATATACACCGTACGATATTGAAATAGAAGTACGAACGAGGAGACAAAGATTTGAAACGAGAGAAAATGAAAAAACAAAATGAAATAAAAAAATAAAAAATATCCAAAGATCGATAGACAAAGCTTTCGTCTTTTTCCCCCCTGAAATCCCCTGAGAAATTTCCGTTGAAAATTTATCGTCGAATATGTAGAAAAAGAAAGAAAAAACGAATTCCCAGCCTTTTCCGTAGGAATAGAGACGAGAGAGAGAGAAAGAGAGAAAGAGATATTGAGCGAGTGCTGATTGACAGGGAAAAATGTCAGGTTTTAAATTTCACCAGGGTTATAGGTAGAACGCCGTTATTGGCATGGGAACGAGTGGCATTCGCGCGCTGATTTGTGATTGGAAAATCGATACATGTGCGTATTTTTTATCTTTTATTTTTTATTTTTTTCACCGAAGATAGGAGACTCGTGGAAAAAATAAATTATACCCACTCTATTCATTTCCATTCGATATTTGTTGATTAAAATAATTGGAGGTTCGATACAGGTATATGATCGCGTATGATCACTGATGGGGATGAAAATGAGAAAGAAAAGCGCGTAGTACCGTAGTCCCACGATCGAACAGGGTTCAATTCATATTCGGATGAAATATTCGGAGTCCTAAACGAGTCGAAAAATTAGTGGGCATTTTTTTTTCCGTTCGTAGTTTCCGCGATTCGGTCAGGATGGACTCGGAGATGTTGATAAATTGCGGCGTTCGGGTCTAGGAGATTTGTAAATATTTGAAAATTCGTATTCTCAGATCTACGGGGGTGAAAAAAATCGCTGAAAAAATTTTGCACACTCGTTACGCGACCGAATGAATATGGAGCGAACATTGCCGATGTAATCGGAATATCAAATGTCTGGCCCGGTCGACAAGGAATATCTGATATAATTGCATAATAATTTGCGAAGTAAGATTCTGGGTCATTTAACCTGTACGTAGAGGGTAAATTCATCGAAATTTGGTTGTTTATTTTCCAATGAATTCAAACTAGATGCAAATTATTTTCGTTTTTTTTTTTCCCTCGCAGAGTAACGGACTTCGAGATGATCCCCGGACTCTAATGACGGTATAATTTTGCGCTAAAGAGAAAGAAACATAAAAAAAAAAAAAAAAAACAGGAGAAAAGAAAGAGATAAAAAATCACGAGAAGAAAGGAAACGAAACGTCAAGTTTTCCGATAATTGTTCCTCCAGTTTTTCTCACCGTTTATATAGATGAAAAGCAAATGTATGCAGATGCGGAGGAGAACACAGGAATCGGATTTCGGTCAAGTCGTGTGTCGCCCTATTTTCCATCTTTCTGTTTTTTCTTTCATTCCTTTCATTTTTGTTCAAAAATTGGAAGCATGTATTTTTCGAAGTACTAAAAATCGGTAGAATAATTCTTACGGCTCGTTGCAACGGTGATAATAATTTACGTTCGGGCTACCAAAATTTTCCCCAATAAATTTTGAAAATTTCAGGTCAAGTCAACGGCAGAGTTAAACAAAACGAAAAAAAAAAAAAAAAATTTGATCAAGCAGGTCCGCGCACCTCTGCGTTCAGAATTTTTCCCTCGCTCCGCGAAAACTATTCTCCGCGATCGTCCAGGGCTGGTCCAGATATCTAAAGGTCCAATATCGGAACCGTTCCGGTAGACTGCTATCAAAAATGAAAAACTCTAGGTGTACATTACTGCGAATAATAATAAACGAGCGGGTTTCGAATATTGGAAAAAAAAACGGAGAAATCCCCGATTATATGCACCTCACGGTGAAGTGCACCGGCTTATTTGCAGCCCCAATGACGGAGATGATCCGCGGCTGTGTATTCCGACCTATTTCACAACCCCTCGAGTATCTGTGGCTCAAATTAATAAGCTCATTCGTGTATATCTGGAGTGATAATCCGTCTGAATTACCCGAGCCAATAAATTTTTCTCTGTAAAGAAATAATCGGATAAATAAATAAATAAGTAAATAAGTGAATAAAATGAATAAAAATCGATGTACTCGTATGTAAAAAAAAAGGAAGAAAAAATGTATAAACGAGGCACCCCGTGCAATCGACTTTTACCCTTGGCGCGATATTAATGAGCATAAATTTCCCTCGAGCGTATATATAAATATATATTGAATAGGGTTCCCGAAAATCTTGATGGATTTACGAATTTTCTTTGATATTAGGTAATAAAGTGAATCTCCACCGAGGAACTTTACTCCCTTCTCTTCTCCCCTACGCCCTTCTATTTTTTTCTTCTTCTTCTTCTCACTTAGGTAAACTTTGACGCGAAGTTTACTTCTCAAAAAAAAAAAAAAAAACAAAAAGAGAGACGGAAAAAAAGGACAAAATTTTCTCTCCGCTGTGCAGGTTGTTCCCTACATAAGTTTTCCGACAACAACGAATGAAGAAAAAAACCAAAAGGAGGGAGGAAAAAAAAAGAAAAAAAAAAAAAAATCACCCTTAGCTGATGGTTACAGAGGGTCGTCTTCCGAAAGGTAGAAGAAGAAGAATAAGAGGGGATTAAATGTGGTAGGAAAAGTGAGTCTGACTAGTAATGACAAGCGATTTATACAACGTAAGACAGAGGAAAAGATAAATAAATTTGATCGATGGATAGCTGGGAGGGTTTGGATAAAACGGTATCCCGTACGTGTGTGGATGAGAAGACGTTTGTTACATCAGGTTTTAATTTTTTTTTCTTTCTTTCTTCTCTCTCTCTCTTCTCTACCCCAATTTTTCATATTACTTTCAGGGTACTTCCATTTTTTCTTCTTTTTTTTTTGTTTTTTTTCTTCTTCAACTAGTTCGACGATTAACGGATTCTTCCGGTGCTTTTTCCCCGTCGAAGGAAAATCGGATTATCGATACTACCCCGGTATAATATGTTTCGCTAAAACTGAAAGCTGCGATTAGGATTCAATTAGGGGTGCATTACGCCGATACCGGAGTCGCCTAGTACCGGGATTCGCGGTTAATATTATACTTTGGCAAAAGTTTTCGGTAAAACTCGAACTTCCACGGGGCGAGGGATGAGGCGCTCGGGGTGAGCCGGAGAGTTAATTAGCGTAAAATTCGTCGCTGCACCATCCATAACTCGTACCTCGGGTAAATCTCAACTACAATTCTCTGTTATCTTTGAATTTTCGTCCACCGCAACGATATACGATAACGTTATCTCCTCTTCTGGCTATGTCCATGTCCCGCCACCACCCCCACGGCCATCGCGACGTCTGCTGACTATACGAGTTTCGAAATTCTAACGCTTGCACGATCTATTTGTCGTAATTAGTCAACAAGGTCCGGAAACTCGGCAAAGGCAAACGTCAACTAGCAAATTTTACGCGTCGGAACGTCCCGCTGAATATCGTATTTACCTTATCCCCTTGCAACCCCTCGATGATATTCAACCATTCTGTTTACCGCTAATTTTCACCTCATTCATACATTTTTTTCCACGATTTTTATTATCCGTTTTTTTGATTCATTATTTGCTTCTTTAAATAGACCCTCGTGTATGTTCCGATTTATTCTCCATTCAGGCATGAAAATTTGTTCTACTTTGTTTTTTTTTTTTTTTTTATCATTTCCTGGGGATAGAGACCTCCGTAATGTTTTATCTCTGCTTCGCGCGTACGATCGATGTCATATTGGAAGTAGAAAGAGCTTAATTTTGAGTCAAGTATCAAAGTTTTTGGGTAAGAAAAGAAAAAAAAAAAAACAATATTCCGGAATATTTAACCAAAAATTATCTAAAAGCTCGCGGAACTTTTCTGCCAGAATTCATCTCGTGAGAAGCTGTAATACCGAACGATTTTATCCCGGCTGTGGAAAATAAGGGAAACTTTTTTTCCTCCGCATTCAAAATCTCGAGGTGAGTAAAATGAATAGTTATCGATTTCGGATTTACCGAAAGGCAAATATGGACTTTGAATATCGAGTTTGCGATACAAACAATTCGGTAGATTCATCTTTCTTCCTCAACGAAACTTTTCTCTCCCGTTTTGACAGAATCGACCGTGTAAAAACAGCGATACCATCGTACGCTTCGAACTCGTATTTTCCCGCGTATTTCGACACTGAAAAAAGGTATAAAATCCGCATCTCCACGAACGCTAAAATCCAAATTATAACGCTTCGAAGCATTCGAAGCAAGGCTGCATGAGATAACCGTGGTTAGCGTCAAGATTGGCGCTCGAGCGAGCCCTTAGATTTCTCTCGCGCCTATCCCAGCGGATATACGCGTTACCGGCATAGCTACCGCAGTAAATCGTCGGCGCGCGGCAGTTATGCACGCCGGGCTAACTGCGTATCTCGCGTCATTCGCGCAGCGTTTGTCCCTCGCGAAATTTATATCCGTGAGTTCGAATTCGTTAAAAACGCGGATAAGCGGCTATAAGAAAAATTCATCGAGTGGGATCTCGAAAAGTTCGAAAAGATAATCGAAGGTAAGTCGGAACAGTTCGATGGGGCGACTTAACCTCAAAATCTATTCTAGGTGCAATGTAATAAGCTCGTTGGTATTAAACGTTACGAGGGGACAGAAAATCTTTAAAGCAACAATATCTGGGTGGCAAATAGAATCGAGCGTACAGTTATACTTTAGAGTTGATTCTGTGTTGTTTATAGGGTTACCAGACGCAGTCGTTTATTATTAACATCGCCGATTATTTTCCTCTGTACTGATTGACTAGTTTTTCATGAAATTCGCTGATTTCTTTGCGAAAGCCAGTGGAATGAATATTTTTATGGGTATTTCTACCCGTTTCGCTTCGATTATTTGAAATTAGTATATTTTAGTTTAGCGAGTAGTTGACTGAGTCGAAAATAAACGAGTTCAATCCTCGAGCGAGGATCTTGTGACAGCGGACGACCTCGGTTGCGATAAATATAAAAAGAAGTAGTAAGGAGAGCGGGAGAACGAGAAATACGCCCGAACGCGGGGGGCTCCCATATTTCTATACTAAATTATTATTAAAAAAGGAGGAAATGATAAAGGTCTCGTAATCTTTGTTGAAGTAAGGATTTACGGCGTTTATTCAAAAAGCATTAGGCCAAGGGGGCAGAGACGGTGCTCGGCGCCGAGTCTGCAGTAGTAAACCCTGCAAAAGTTGGTCTACACCTCGACTACCTCCTCTACACCCGAAGGAGAGAGGAGCGGATCCGAAGCGTTGGATAGTAGGTAGAATTCAACGGCGCGTGCAGGTTCTCCTCGTGCAGGGTCGTTTGTTTCCGAGATTTGTTAGTCAAACTTTTGAGAAATGTTTCTTAATTTTCTTCCCCTTCTTCCTATTCTCCTTTTTGCTCTTCGTTTCTTCCACACATTCCGAAGAAACGGGACTCCGTATCTCAGCTAGGCCCGAGTTTTAAAATATCTATTAAAAAGCCCCGGGCGCGAAAGAATGAAAAAAAAGAAAATAAAAAATGTCGCGCGTTCAAATTTTACTCAGAGATCCGATATAGGTGTATATGCGGCCGTGGTACGAAATTTATAACTATTAAATTTATACGCAAGGTATACGCGTACTCCCGCGAAGTCGTATTTTGTTTTCCCGGAAATTCGAGGTATTTACGTGATGAGGGAAACTAACTTATGAATCTGCCAACCCCTCGGGGACGGGAGTGGCTTTAAGTCAAGCTGCAAACTGTCTCAGACTTTGCGAGAGGAGAAGGACGCTTTCTAGGTATGCAATTTGACAAGGAGACGTCCAACTTATAGGATATACCGTACTCTACGATGAGTACGTACGAGAAATCCTAAAAACCCAAGAAGTTGAAGTATTCCACTTTCGTTTTTATTTTTTTTTTCAAATTTTTTCAATTTTCCGACGCGCGAAAATTTTCCGGAATGCTTCGCGAACCGCTTACGAGACAATAGAAGAATAAAATCTTCGGGAATAGTTACCGTGAGGAATAAGCGAGACACTTGTAACTTCTTCACGATGTCCGCGGGTCGTATAGCTTCTCTTTAGTACCTCGAATAATTTTCTATATCCGGTATTTAAGTCGATATGAATCGATCAAGGGATGCTGGAATAGGGGACGGGCGTAACGTGTTTTTAAAGAAGTAATAACACCTCTGGAACCGTTCCCAAGAAATCGACGAATTTTTTTTCTTTTTTCCCTCTCAAATGTGATACAAATCGTTAATCAATTTTCGGACCTAATCGGAGCACTTATCTTCTTGGACACGATTTTTTTTCCTCAAACCGTTCGACTAAAACAGTCGAGAACTTTCGCGATTCTGATTACAAAGGACTACTCCGCTCTCTTCTTTCCCTACGCGGGGAGGTTTTCCCTTTTTCTTCCTTTTTTTTTATTTTTCACTCGCGGAAGAAAGCGACAGGTAAGGGATGAGGGAAAGAATGCGAGTGTTGAAAAAAGTTTTAAGAAATATATGGCAGAGAGCGTTCGTCATAGCGCTGGTGAGTTACTTCATTGATAGAGTCGCCTTGAATTTTATGGCTGAACGGTGAATTCGCAGAGGGTTTCTCTGCAGGGGTGGTTCTGCCCCCTAGGAGTGAGAAGGATACGAAGAGATGCTGGGAGGCGAGATGCCGAGGAGAGAAGAGAAGATCGGGTCAGACAACACGGCACCAGGGACAAGGACAGGATGTGGGACAGGACGAAGACGAAGCTAACAGCCGGAGATAGAATATATTAAAGGGGATAAGCCGGCTTCGAACTAGCGAGCCTCGCCCAGCTTACCCCGCAATCTTTCAGAAATACTTTTTCTATTTCACCAAGGAAACTCACCCCGCTAGGCGTCAGCCAGAGCTCTCCGCTTATGCGCCGTAGAATCTCGGTTAGAAATTTTGGAAAACAATTTTTTCGGATTTCGCGAGTCCAGTGGAAGGTCGGATAGACGAATTCCGCGATCCCGCGGTATCGTTGGGAAATTGAATTTCATATGCAAGTTTGGGATAGTTTTCCTCGCGATTTACTCAAACCTGGAAAGTCGGGGTGTCACATTATTCTTTCTGGCTCGATTAAAACGGCGTTTTTCACCGTTTCATTTGTAAAATTATGACGCGAATTTTCGTCGCTTGAAATTCTCGAGAATCGAATCACTCGAGAATTTTATTCGAGAGTTCCGGAACTCCAATTACCGATGCCAAACACATGTACAGATCGCAACATACAGGATGTCGGAATAGTCGAAACGGCAGAACTTTTCCAGGCAGTGAAACACGTGTAATATCTGTAAAACAAGTTTTGGTATAAATGTCGGGTAGATGAATCTAGAGCCGTACTGCCTGTTCGATAATCGATCGATTACACGATTAAACAATGACTAAACGAAATCCGAGGCTTTTCAGCCCCCCAGAATCCGGAATTGGTCCGTGATGTCGGTCCACCGGGAAAAGCTCTAAATATCGTGCCTATAATCGAAGTGTTTATTTTTTCTCTGACTCGAACAGCCATTATATTATTCATTCTTAAGTAGGAAATGAATTTGAAAAGTGGAGTAGAATGTAAGCAAGGGAACATCCCGAAATCCATTTGTCGTGATAGGGGTTCCGGAGTAGTGGGTAGGGTGAAGGAAGTAAAGTTGAGAGAGAGGGAGAGAGAAGGGCTCCCTTTTGTATAAGTGGGAAGATTATTGGTGATCTTTATTTATAGGGTCTTAGCGCTCTCGGTTCAGTCCGGACTAATTACAGCTAGCTAGCTTGATAATTCATGCATTTTTATGCTCGAGAGTGGCACCGGGCGCTTCCCAAATCCAAAATAAACTCGAGCCCACTTTAGGCCCGGATAGTAAATCCCCAACTATTTTAACGGCAGTGAAATGAAGAGAAGGGCGACGCGAAGTGGAAGGGAGGAAATATTTTAGGCAACGTCACGTCGAGCCATAGCTCATATTTAGCCAGATTTATTTGGTTATTTGCCAATTTCGTACGGGCTGGACTCTGCCCGCTACCTCCTATCCTTAAATAATGGATGAACCGGAATCAGGGAAAAGCTCGATGGATCAATCGTCCACGCATAGATCCGTGTACCTTCGATGTGCGATAAAAATGAAATGAAAATAGTATCCGGATCGAAAATGTACCCCGTCTCTGATCGATCACTCCGGCATGTATGTGTATGTATGTGTAGGTGGATAGGTTACGTCTTCGCTGTCGAAAGCATAGATAATCCCTGTGGGTCGAGGATCTCGCGGTTGCAGGCAACCAATTGAACGATTCGTTAATTAGACTAACAACTCGTGGGGCGATGTCAATTCTAAAGAGAGATGGACGGTACGATTACGTAATGTACACCTAGTGGCCGGTGGCGTGTACACGACGTGTGTTGGATTTCGCATGGGAATTTCGAATCGATCTTCTTTCCCTCGGAGAAGTAAACAGCCAATTTCTTTCCCCCGTTTCCCCCGTTTCATTCGGTTTTTTCTTTCAATCCGACGGCTTTTCACCGTTTCGAAATTCACCCTTTACTCGGAGGATCCGTGCGCCACTGAAAGCCTCGGGGGTAGGTAATTATGTACGGTAGATTCTCGCTGAATAACTTCGACGAAGACGAAGTGAGGAAAAACGTAATTCGCAAAAAAAGGAGCCGGTACTAGTTTGATGCGCTGCAGCTCGGTAATTGATTAAATTTGCGAACGGTATATTCTCAAAAGGAGAAGAGCTGGAGAGCTCCGGCAATCTTTAGCTTCTCGAGCTTGCGGATGGTTCTTCTTTTTTCATTTTATTACTTACTTTTGACAGAAAACTCCTCTCCTACATAAATCTATATAGATGTATACATCCGAGTCTAACTAACTAACTAACTAACTAACTAAGTAAAGAAATTCAGAGTGGCCGAGGGGCTGAATCTTCCAGATGAGGAAAACTCATATTTAATTTCACTCAGCTCTGATGATATCGGATTTATTTTACTCATTTCCCGCGTTCGAACGACGAGTACGTTTATGATATTTTCTACTTCCCATCACTTACCTCGAACCAATTGTAATTCCCGATCGAATCGAGGCTATTTCGATAAAGGTCGGATGATCGAAGTGCACGCAGTCCGCAGCGAGGAATTCGTGGCTTGAATCTGGCCTCGGAGGGAGAAATCGCGTTCCGAGATTCTCAAAAATGAAATTTTTCTCTTCTCTTCCCTATTCTGCTCGGCTCGCAAGCTCTTCGTGGCGTCGCTGCAGCTTCCTGAACGACGACTTCATATTCTCGAGTGGCCTGCCTCTAAAAGTGGGATATTTAATTAGAGCGCTAATTTTCTGAAGCTGAGAGGAATACCTCAAAGCCTCGAGTACCAAAATACCGGATCTGGTATACGTACATATTAATTATAACACCGAATGATCAATTTCTCACGAAATGGAAATAGAGAAGGGTCGGTTTCGAACAAACCAATGGGTATGCGTGATACATTTTTCCGAACGTTCATTTTTCTCCGAAAAATTATTACCCGCGATAATTAATATGATTAGGATAGAGGATGAAGTTAACTTGGGATTAGCAATCCCTTGGTGACCACTTAATACCATTATACTAGTCGCGGGTCGCGGGGGTTGGGAGATTGTTAGGAAATTAATAGCCACACGAAGCAGAACGATAAAAGGATATATGTGTATACATATATATATATATATATATATATTTAGAGGTATATGGGTATATGTATTATATAACGGTGATAATAACAATAATGGTAAAAATCCTCGTAACAATAATAGTGGAACGCATACCAGTAGCCCAGCCCCCGCGGTCTTGAGTTTGGTATATTACAGCAAGAAATAAAATACGAGATCGAAATCCCTGTCCCAGCCCCGAATCCCCAACCCCTGAGCCCCCAAACCCGAAACTCGAGCGGCTCCAGTCCCGCCGTTAAAATAAAATACGTATTTTTTCTTATTTTTTGTTATTGTATTTTCGCTACATTTATCAAAGCCGTTGGACGCGGTGTGGTCCTGGTATGGTATGGTATGGTCTGGTCTGGTTTCTCTTATTGCCAGCCACGCTTGGCTGCAGATTTTTTGGCCAACAAAAATAACGTCGAACCTTATTTACCTTCGCTTGTATTATATACACATATTGAATTATAATCGACGGAATGCATCCTGCAGCGAGGGAGAGACACCCTTGAGATTTAAAAAAAAAAAAATTGCCATTTTACAAAAATTTTATCAATCTCCGAATCGATCTTTATTTTATTTCAACGCGTGCAGCGTTCGACTTCGGAAGATCGAAATTCCGGAAGTCCGGACCTCCGAAAGCCCAAAAGTCCGAAAATTTCGATTTATTTTTCGGGATGCGAAGACAAAAATACCCTTCATCGAAACTGTGAGCCGGTAATATTCAAATTCGGGATTTCTATTGGATAGGGCACAACGGAGTCCCTATAAGGAAATACTACGATTTTTACCACCCTCGATCTCAAAATCGTGATATTTGCTCAAAGGGTTCGCGCTGCCCCATTCACCCTTATACATATGACTTTAATTATTCATGCAAATGACTCAATTCGACAGAATAATACGATCACCGATAATTACGTATCTATATACTATATTATGTATAATACGTACACCTCATATACATATACATATATATATATATTCCCTGAATCATCTATTGAATTTCAACTCCATAGAAACTATTCAAACTGGGTGAAGTTGGGGGGGGGGGGGTCCAGCTTTGAAGTTGATTTTTATTCTTCGCGTCTACTCACTGCAGACCGTCTGCCTTTATCCCTTTCCGAAAATTCGAAATCGTGTTACATGGCAAACGGGGGGGAAGAAAAAAAAAAAAAAAACGTCGGATCAAAAAGCAGAAAAAAAAGGTAAAGAAAAAGGAACCTTGAATCAAGTTTCGAAACAGCAAAGAAGTTTCTCAGGCATTGTAGGAGAGGAAATGGAAACCTAGAAAGCACACGCGTGTGTCTCTTGGTGGGGTTTTTTCTTTTTTTTTTTTTTTTTTCACCCCTATATCCTAGACCGAGGAATCAATCGTACGGATCATCGCATATTTTCATCGAATTCGTATATATGTGTGTATAAATAAGTTTTGACGGACAAATATTTTCAACTCTTTGACAAGGTGCCAAAAATAAACTTTTCGATACCCAAACACCGTCGGTTTCGAAACGTCGGACGTCCAAACTCGCAAAAGGAAAAAGAGAAAAGAAAAAAGAAAAAGAAAAAAAAAACTCAAGTTCCAAACTCTCGCGATTCCGATGATGGCTCGGAAAAGAGAGAAAAAAAAAAAAAAAACAACTTCGGTGAACTATATATTCAAACTTTCCGTCGTCGGAACGGAATTTCGTTTTTTTCTTTTTTTCTTTAATTTTCCCAATTTTGAAACGTCCGAAGTTCGTTATTTTTTAATGTTTTTTTATTTTAATTCGTTCGAAATCTAATTCCAGGTTACGGATCTCGCGGTACCGAAGTATCCACAGGTAGCTACAATTCCGTCAACCAACACAACGTCACCGGATGGCCGTACTTCGAGTACAACGTATCAAGAAACGTTACCGCGGCGGTCGGTCAGACTGCGTTTCTTCACTGCAGGGTTGAGCAGCTCGGAGACAAGGCGGTGAGTTTTTCTAGCCGCAACCACGGCCCTATAAACCCCTACCCTAGATTTTATGCCTTTCTTGCTCGTCTAGCCTCCAGCTGACCCACGCATACGTATAGCTATATGATCGCATGCGCGAATCCGAAAAGGGTATATCTATATATATATGTATATGCATATGTGTGCGTGTGTGTGTGCGAATGTTCGTACACAGAGGATCGGGCGATTCTTTGATACGTGTGGGTATATCAGTCGCGCGATGACCACCGCCGCCCGAATGAACCGGACCAAAACTCAACTCGGATGGGTTCAAATAGAGCCTTTCATGTCAGAGCTAGTGAATTTAATGCGAGTAGATACAGGGCTGGTATGCTCAGGGGTTTCAGGCATTAAAACGAGTAACGAGCCAACTAAATTACACCGAGTAGATGTAGGTAGATGTAGATGAAGGTACGAACCTGAATTAGAATCAAAGGATCATCGTTTAATTCAATCATTCCTATTCAGAATAAGATATCTCTTTTTATGTATACTATATATACGCAATCAAACGCCATATATATATATCAGACTGGTCGTTAAAAATTAAATTTTTTCCGACGCACCCTAAAAAGCTTCCTTCTGTTGAAAAAACGCGAGGTAAATTTTGTTTTTTTTTATTAAAAAGGACACGTGCCGCGAGACGATCCGAGTTCATTTTTTGGTGAAATCATGTTTTTTTTTTAAATTTCTTATCACAAACAGTATTTTTCCTGAAATACGTATAAACAATTTTGGAACTCAAATGAATAAAATTTCGAAATTTTTCTCATCTGATGTCTGGTTAATAAAAAATGAAGGATATCTAAATTAACAATTTTATTTTAAAGCTGAATTAGTACAAACTTATTTTTTTATAAGCAGATTCATCAGTTCCAAGGCTCGAGTAATACTTTTACTTCTGTAATGTTCTTCCAAGAAAAAGACATGATTTTACCAGAAAATGAACGTCGTGGGCGTCGGAAAAAATTCAATTTTTAACGAACAGTCTAATATATATGCATAAATTTGATGTATCGAATACGAGTATAAATAGACGAAATCGAAACTGAGTCTACCGTGATTGCAGCGTACATATAAATATACATATATACACGTGAAACGAAACGAGGTTTATGATCCCTGTCAAACACACAAAGGGGTCTGTGTTATTACTTCGCCACGCTCCTGTCAATTTAGTCCGGAGTTTATTTCATAGGAACGGAACGAGTAATAGGAGTAAATTAGAGAGCTGCTTGTTTGATCGCAAACGCAGCAAATCCGAATCGTACAGTTATACCTAGTCGACGAGAATCGGTTTACGTACCATACTCGCTGCTCGGAGGGTTGGGGCTCGGGGATCCAGAAGGGTTGACGAGGAAAGTATATACCGCCAAGTACCATCGGGGACCGTTCCATGTACCTCTGCCAATTCCCCGGGTACAGCCAGCTAGCTCCCTTTTGCCTATACCTGATACTTTTTACCTCTTTCTCTTCACTGCCCAATTAGTGAATTAAGGGAGCTGAAAATAGGGTCTGCATCTGACGCCGAAGGACCACGTATGTTCGATCTTTGGAGGATCAATCGCGCGGGATTTCGGCTAGATCCGTTATCGCCTTTTCCGTCTTTTCTCTCGCCATTTCCGTTCTGCTAGGTAAAAAGAAAAACTTTTTCTGTTCGTCTTTTTCCTCATATCGCCGGAGTATAGGAAGTGAGTCCTTTTAAAATTGTAAATCAACGGAAATGGGAGCACATTTTATTATATGTATAGAATTGGAAATAAGCAGAAGAAGATATAATAATGATAACAATAATAACGATGAAACGGAGGAAAAAGTTGAGGGGTTCGGAATTTAGGGAAAAGAAAGAGATTTCGAGTGGAGGGAGCTGTCGTTGACGTCAATGTCGCGTTGTCTCTTCTAAGACGAGGCGCGATTCTCGTACGTTTCCGAAAAAAACCTTCGAGAGGATTTATTTAAGACGATTTTTAGAAGGAGAAAACCGGAAGCGGTACAGAAAGAGGAAGAAATACGGGCTAGTGCTGCTCCTGAAATACGAACCGCAAGATAGTTCAACAGATTTTCGGAAAAAATATCGAGAAAACTGAAAAAAAAGGAGAAATAATTTTCTGAACGTATGAAATTTGACGTTCAGTCAATTTCCAATCGGATTCCGGTTCTCTTTCGGTATTTTTATTCGTTCGTCGCGTGATTCCAGAAATTATCTCCCCGGGCTTGTTGCATTATCGTTGATAGATCTCGTCGGGTTGTTTTCCTCGAGTCCTTGTCCTCCCCAACGATTCGACGATTCGACTACACGCGTGTACCTACTGTACATAATTGAATGAGGGCGCAGGTTAAATCGGGAAGCAGCGGGCCGGGGCATCCTCGGTTCACAAAGGGTCAAAAGTTGCCCAAGGACTTTGGCCTGCTCATGCCAGTGGTTTCTGACGGTTCCTCTCGCGGTTTCTGACGAGATCACTGATAGAATATGCATGTCGGTGGTAGGAAGAGTTAGAGTGGATCAAGGGGATGTTGATGTTGAGGTGAGAGGTACGTTAATCCATTCCGGGGGTGACCTTCCCCTACCCGGACTCTAGCCCTAGTCCCAGTCCCGGTCCCAGTCCCAATTCCAACCCCAGCCCCAACCCCGAGCCCGACCCCGACCTGCACCCTACCCCAAGGCTATTACAATTTACACCCTTGTAATGCGGCATACTGCGATTCGCATCGGTTTTCAAATTAGAACTGGGAACTGGGGAATCCATTGGAACCCGTGCGATGCTATGCCACGGCGGTTCCGCGGCCCCCGAACGCTAATGCTCTTTTTATTTCATTCGGATAAACGAAGGCTTATAGTTAGTCACGCTCGTTTTGTCCCGAGAATAGTTGATTTGGGAATATGCTTTTTTCACGCTCGAGAAAGCCCGGGCTTCAGATCATTTCTGGTTGCTCGCCTGTTTAGAGTTATTTCCATTTCCATTTGTTTTTCACGTTTTTTTCTTTCTTCCGTTTCACTTTTTTTTTTATCTTTCTCTCTTTTTTTTTTATATTATATTCGTCCTCGCTTAACAACCGAGTAAACAAACATAAAGGGTTGGTTTACCGATTCTGGTCACAGCTGTACATAAATTTTGTTTTTTTGTTGTTTTCTTTCATTATTCAACGATAACGATGAATACCGTATATATCTTCATAATTATCCCGAATTTTTTCTCTTCTTTATTTTTATTTTTATTTTTTTCTCGATAAACGCTCGCTTCAAACGACCGCGATTTGTTTCGTGTCATTTTATTTTATTTTTTCAGAATTTTTCAGAATTTTTCCTTCACATGCGGGTCGAAATTTTATCTACACACGCTCGTTATCGCAGACCGGCGAAGATCGATCTAATTTGTTGAAAAACCTTTTTTTTTCGGAGGGTAACCGAAGTCGCCTGAAAAATGATGAGAAAAAAAAATACATTCGACATATATAGCCCGTGACTTATTCGAATCGTACATTATTCGCGATTTGCGAATTGCTCGTTTCGCTTGTGATATCGGATGTTCGAGAATTGCGAAATTGGAGAAAGGCAATTTCAACCGCGGACTAAACAGTTACCAGAGAATATAATATCGTCGTAGTTAGCTTCGAGCAGGTAACTTCGTTCACCAAACTTTCCTCACATCTTCTGATTAGTACATTTCATTACGAATACCCACTTATACATCTCGTACAAGAGTTTTACTCCCCGAGAGAGAGAGAGAGAAAAAAAATTCAGCCTTAACGAATCACTCAAATCATCATCAATGCTATTCTTTTTTTGTTATCTTTTATATTTTGTATTTTTTCTTTCATTTTTCACACATATTATGCACACGCTATAAGCTATATACGTATAGAAACGTTTACACTAATTTGTTTACGCGAGTGAGTAACGAAAAATAAATTGACGTAATTGAAGCGTACGAAAATATGGATCAACGAGTTTCCTACCTCCTTGATACAGAAACGACCACCGTATCCGATTATTTCGTTCCGATGTCATCTTCGAAAAAATTTAAAAAAAAAATGAAATAAAAAAAATGTCGAAATTTGATAACTTTCCTCAAAAACGTAGTAACCGGACCGAATATACCTACCCGAGGTTCTAGGCTCCGCGAAATATAAATGATGTATAGAATTCGAGAGTTTCCTCCGTCTGGTACGTTCGAAGAAATCGCGTTGTCCGATTCTCAGAGAACTGGTACATCTTCGTCGACTTCGCTAAAGAGAAGCTTTAGCCGTTCTTGGAGAGAGAGTTGTATGCGCAGAGCTCTGTGAAGACTGCTTCAGAATTCGGAAGTGATTCGTTTTGTTCTTCGCGTATACAGCTAACAGTTTATTCGTTTTTTTTTTTTGTTTTACCCTTTTCTTTACTCTTTTTTTTTATACGTTTTGTTTAGTTCAGTTTTATTTTTACCTTCCCGGTGTACCAGCTTTCGCTTCCTAAAAGCTTCCGGGAAGGAAGCTCCGCTGTGCAAACAGCCCCCGAACGTCGTGGCACCCGGCTTAAGCTTTAGCCTTCGCTTTCGAGTACTCGTCCTCGTACCTCGTATACACGTCTAGATAAACGACATCGCCAACGAGACCGGGCGATACCTAATTGTAAGCCAAGTTTAACGTGGAAACTACTACCTGGACCGCGTTTAACCAATACGGAATGAAGGAGGGGTGGTTTTCCATCACGAAACGATCATTTCCAACATTTTGTTTTTTCTTCTTCTTTCTTCTTTTTCTCTTTCTTACAATTTTCTCATTTTCTCATTCTGATGTATGATTATCGACGAAGTAATTTTCGCGCGCGTCAGTTACAGCTGTAAGCAACTATGCCTGGAATTGAACGGTGTGTAACTGGCTGATTATCGCCTCTATGTATTTAATTAATATGCTGCATGATACATGGGTATATGGTATGTGCGTACCTATAGCGAACTGTGAGCGGATTTTGTTCCTATGGTAACGTTAAGCATGGAGGACCTATATATGCGAACAGGGCAGGAGTGGTTTTATTGAATCCAATTAAAACGATTGAGGAATAATAAACTAGGCAGGTATGTCTGTGCGTAGTCGATGATGGGACGGTGATGGTGGGTTGCGGTAATTTCATACGATTCTATCAAATTCCTAGAATATGATAATTCAAGTATAAAATTGCGGATATTTCGGAGCGATCTTTTTTCCAGACATGCTTCTTCATGATACCAATTAGATCTCGCGGCGACTGCGGTAGCGAGAATCGCCGATCGAGCGGAACAAATTGTCGAAATATGAGCCGTGTTCCCTTATCGCAGAAAATTGCATAGAAGTACAAAATTTCGCGTCCAATACGTCGGAAAATCATAGAACTGATACAATTCGCGAAGAATAGCGCATCGCGGATCCAGACACCGGCGCATGTTTCCGAATCTCACGAGTCAGATTTTTGGAGATCGTATGGTAACGGAGCTCGGAAATCAGGTGCCGGATGAATATCGCGTTATCGTTCGATTCGGCGACACATAGGTCTTCGAACCGATCCATCGAACCGCGTACCAACCGCATACTTTCATCGGGCATTAGTCCGACGCAGGGTCGATCGTACGCCTTTCTCGCCAAGATCGCGGTAACCGGGCTAATTTCACAGACTCCTTCGGACTCGAGAAGATCTCTCGCGGTTCTGCGAATCATCCTCGAGATTACGGCAATACGGGTTACGCGAGCTCAAGGTGCTCTTATCGCATCGAACTCCTCGATTCGGTCCGATAGAGAGATCTTTGTGAGTCAGTGGCCACGTGTGTGCGGAGGATGGTACACCGTCCTTGAGGACTGAAGGAGTGATATTTACGAGGGAGGAAGAAGTAAACTACGATTCCTCATCATTTTTAGGGGTAGAATCCAAGATATGGAATTAATAGTTCAACTCTTCTTCATTTCCCTCAAACAAGTTGAGTTCTTGTGAATCGTCCTTCGGATTGGTGGAATATGAGACTGAAAAGCGCTGAATTTTTACCGTCTTAGTCTTTCGTCGTTTTTCGGTGTTTCATTTTCCGCTTTATTCCTTCTTTTCTTGTTTTCGTTTAACGACAGAAATACAGTAATTCGGGCTTACGATTGAGGGTGAAATACACGTGACTCAAAAAAAAAAAGGAAAACTCTCCGAGCTTAAATATAGAGAAAATATAAAATCCGGATGATTTAACTTCGGTATAGGTTCGTCGAGGAAAATCGTTCGTCGCTTTGACGCCGAGAGTTTTCGTTTCTCGAATGTGGAAAGGTGTGATATAGCTGGCCTACTAGCCGGCTCTGAACCAACCGGGAAAACACATATATCGAGGGAAAGAATAAATTGTGAAATTGTGATTGAGACCGCAATCGCCTCCTCACCCTCAGCTCTGCTCACCCACCGTATCCCATCTTCGTCTGTAACCGCGCGCAAAGAAGAAGAAAACTAATATCGCGCAGTCGGAAGCGATAATGTGCCCGTTGTTTTCTCCTACCCTTATTCTATACCCTTTTTTTTTTTCTCTCTTATTCTTCTTCTTTTTTTCACTCCTTCATTTTCCACGCTGGCACGCAAACAAGTCGAGAAAATAAATAAAATTGAGAAAACGAAAGAAAAATAAAAGAATTTTAAAAATCGCAAATCTCTCTGGCCAATTCATATTCCATTCGATTTAATAATTATCTTATTATAGATAGAAATATTTCCGATAGTGGAAATTCGTGATTACATACACATTTTTTTAAAAATATATTTGGAGACGTTCTGGTCCACAGGAGCATTGAAATTCGAATATGACCGAATCAAGGACCACCCTAATACGCTATATACTATTCCACGTAACTCGAGAATTTGTACTTGTATTTATTTACGTAACATACATCGGTGTATAAAACTACGTGCTCGGATTTAACGATTTTTCTTACAAGTCCGTGGAAAATACTTGCGGAAATAAAAATAAAGTTTTGTTTCATTTTCACCGGTAGATGTATATATGTATGTATATACGTGTGTGTGTGTGTGTGTGTGTACACATAAATAATCGATCTCGGTGCTCAGCGGAGCCTCCGATTCTCTGAGATCGTTGGAAACTGTGAAAAGCTTTAGATAAATGTGTACCCAGCTCGTACACACGGCCATACCGGTCCCGTTTGCTTAAGGGTAGCTCATAACGCTGCCTGAAACTTCGAGATACTCGACCTCGAGCATCGGGAAATTATATTGCATTTGTACGCAAAAAAATTAATAAATAAATGAACGGATAAAATAAATGAACGCAAAAAAGCGAAGAATGACGAGAATTCGACAATTTTTTCTTTCTTCACTTCCCCTTTTCCAAAAATAAGTCGCAGAATTTCGTGGGCGTAGTAAAATTTCAGGATCGATGATCCACCGCCGAAAGGAAATTAAAAAAAAAAAGGAGAAGGAAGGAAAGAAAAAAATAAAAAAGGGGCAAGGGAAAAACGGTCCCATCGCTTTAATACCCCACATTTTATGAGGTATAATATCCACGTCCATTTACACACATACATCTTGACGAATACATCAAATTTCTTCTTTAAAAAACGTTATTAAAATTCTGACTCTCGCGTATATCCGTCATGTATGTATCCATATACGTACATTCATAGAAAAATGTTTAGCCTACGTTAGCTACGTAAGGGATGTCGACGAGGATATACCCGCCTATCCTGAAGGATTTCATAACGTTACACGAAATGAATAAAAATAAAAAAATGAAAAAAAGTAAATAAATAAAATTACATTTTAATCCTATCTCAACCGGTGACGTCGTTCAAAGAATTTCAACCTCGAATTAAAATTCATTCATCATTTAAGGGATGCGTTGGAATCTTCTCGCCCGTATTCCTCGTGTAGAAGAACGAGAAAAACCGTATCTGGTTTTATTTATATTATCAATATAATAATATTTTCGCACTCTTTTGATATCAGGAATTATTTAGCATCAAACGGAGAACCCTCTCGGTCTCATATCAGTTCGTTCGGGTACTTTAGAAGTCTCTTTGCTGCCCAGTGTAACGCTCGCTGTTTTCGTCCCGTTCTCGTTTTTCACCGCTTTTCGCAAATTTAATTCGCGAACTTAGAGCGAATTTTCAGAACCGCAGAACTCGTCGAGGATCGAAAGAACATCGCAGCTCCTTCCCGCTCTCTTGATAAGAATCGTTTTCTCGAATTTAAAAAATTATCTACGGTTATACTCGAGCTCATATTCTCGTCGACAAGTAAACTCGATTCAATGCTAATTGTCTCTCGGGTATCTCGCATTTCGGAGATCTCCGAATTCGCTGGTACACGATCATCGCGGTAAACTCGTCCACGTATACGCGTATACCAGCCTAGTCAATTCACAGCAGAAATTTGATTATCCTACCAAGTCGTGTACCGAAGTTTCCGAGACCGAAAATTTCTGCTCGATACATCGCGCTGTTACAACGGTACCTACACCCCGCTTCGGTATCACTGGAACAAAGAACAAGGGCGATTCCGCGACGCTTTGGCTACCCTTGTCGTTATGAAAATAAAATAAAAATCGAAAAAAGAAGAAGAAGAAGAATCCGCGCTGAGCCAGAGTCGGTCATATCGGTCTATCGATTTTGTTTATTGACTTAAAGTGATTGGAATTAATTCGCCCGCTCGGTTGTGCTCGAAAACTTACCTCGTTTTCGAATGTCGTGTAATTCGTTATGAAATTTGAAAACCGTTTAACCAACCCGGAGTAACTCTGTAATAATAATTATCAGTACATTCCTGGGGGGGCATTTAATATTGACAATTCAATTTACTCGGCTTGAAAATTAATCGATTACTCTCTAATGAAAGTAATTAAACTCTGCACTGGTACCAGCTATAGCGGTTTGTCGATACCCGCTAACCTTAGCCTCTCGGAATACGATTTTAACGCAAGATTACGACGACCATCAGCGAGGGGGATGTAGATCTTTGTCCCCTTTTTTATTTTTATTTTTTATTTCCATTTTTTTCGGGGTCCTCTTTCTGCTATAATTATTGTTTCGTTTTTACGGATTTTGGAATTCTCTTCGCCGATACGCGAGCACTTGGATCGTACGTAAATCCGACTTTGTACTAAATCGAATAGACTATTCGAGAGGCTCGTGTGGTACCTAGCTGGGGGATTATGTAGGATAGGGTAGGTGCCACCGGTTATGGTTTCGCCTTTAGAGCCTTCGATATTCAATAAAGATAGCTCGAAATATGTGGACAGGCTTCGAAGCGGCGAGAAAAAATTCGGGAGAATTTTATAACCGATCGATGATCGATTCGAGATCGTTTTTGGTAGCAAAAATAATCATTCCTTGCCCCTAAAACGTCCCCTAATTTGTTCAATCCTTTTTTCGTAGAGATTAGGGGGAAATTTAACAGTCTCTTTCGCGCGAATGACATTCAATTGAATATGTTCATGTAAATCGTGGCACAAACGATCTGCAGATCAAATGCAGCCTCGTTTGAGTCCGGTTGTTACGATATTTGAATACGTAAAATGTTGTACGTATGTATTACAGCTTAATTCTACTTGTTACCCGAACAAACTCAATTCCGTCTAACTAAGAACCCGGCCCCTGCGTCGTAAAACTGTAAAATTGTAGCTAGTTTGTACAGGTTGAGTTTCATATTTCGAAACTGCATACAAATGCACGTTTCCAGGTTAGGTGCAGCATATATATACATGTGTATAAATATGTACATGCAGTTGGCTCGGCTCTAGGTTCGTACCTACTCCACATTTGAGCTCTGCTTTTTCGCGCACATGTGCATATACGTACGTATATACACGTATGAATACTATTACCGGAACGTAACAGAGAAATAAGACAGTGTATGTAAATCTGAAAGTATTCTGGGGCGGGTGGAGGGGGTAGGTGTACGTGTACCTTTATAAATTCATGTAAACCTCGCGTTCCCCGGTACCGGGTAAAAGTGAGGAAGCGTGATACACTCCGTAAAGTTGAAGAGGAGTTGCAGCGTGCAATTGCTCTGATAAATCTGATTAAAATGAATGGAAGTGAAAATAAAAAATGAAAATAACGAAATAACTGTACACGGTATAATACATTTATTTTCTCTGTTTCGTTCGTTGATCCGTTGTAAACTGGAATGCGAATTCGCGCATATTCCCAGATTCGCGCGTTTCTGTAAAAGAATAAAGTGTCGATGGTTGATTGAAAATCGGAAACGAACGATTTTCCGGATGTAGAAAATCGCGGGCTAGGTAAATTCCTCTATACATATATATATATCTAGATATATATGTATATATATACACGAATTCGCAAACGACTACGTAAAACATCAGGGATCGATTTTACGACGGTTTTTTATTATCCGACCTAATCGAATCTCCGGTCTTTCGTGTATAACGTTGAATGCGGAATACCTTTTTAAGAAATTTCGAAGCAATTGATTCTCTCCCTCTTTTTTTTTCCTTTTCCTTTTCTATTCTTACTTCCCTACACCGCTGCTCTTCTTATATTTTCACATCCCTCAAAGAGAAGAAAAAAAAAATCGTCCGACGGGTGTAACTTCGAGGCTCGCGAACAGTTAGTCAGCCCAAACCAAAACAATGCGAAAACTCGGTTAATTCAATCCGTATTAATCGTTTAATCGGAATTAATTACAACGATTATTATTATTACCACGGTCACACGCGTGCGAACCGAATATTATCAGAGGTTAACCCACGAGGGTGGTATAAGTGTATTAGAGAGTAATTTATACCAAGAATATTATTCTTATTCCGAGCACGTTTCAATTCCACTGGTAGCCTTTATCTCCGAGCTTAAACTGTTCTTACAGGAGTGTTTAGAGGTACGAGTCTCTCCCTTACATGTAGACCTGTGCTTTCCTACGTAGCTATATACATACGTACATACATATATATATATACACACGCGTGTATGTATTACACCCGAAGATACTCGGCCAACAATTTTACTACTAAGCTTTTAGTCGACCTGGGGGGTTGGGGCTCCTCCGCCGACCCGCTAGTATCTTATTTACACAATTTTCTATGTCCGCTGCTGCCACACAAAAGTTCAACAAAAAGTCGGACCAAATTAACCACCCGACCGTATACCTAAACGTTAATTAACAACAAAATGTTTTTTTTTCATTTCCAAAAACAGCGATTAAACGGTTTTTACGGTTTTAACTCAATTAATTCGACGATCCGTTCTTCAGCTTCTCGCTTCAATTTTTTTATCTTTTTCTTCCAATTTTAACGATAGATCGTATACGTAAGATCATGTGGTAAATATCAATTTGGAATCTTATGGACCGAAATTAAGCAATTACTTCGAGGTTGAGTGTAACTACCCCCGAACGTACCGGATGGTGTATATAGTATACCAACGTCTACAGAACGATTCTCATAAAATTTTCGACGCTCGTCAAATTTACACTTCCCCGACCGAGCGGGCGGGGGCGGGAGGGCGTCTTAATTATTAAGTCGGTAATGGAATGACTCGCGAGTCAACGACCGTCGTTATTTCTACGCTTTTGAATAATTTATTATCATACATTCGAGTGGGTATACGAAAGAGGCCGACGAGAGATAATAGGCGATAAAACCAGGTATATATGTATATATAAATATGGTATGAAATCGTTCGTCAGTAAATTATGACAGGATTTTTTTTTTTCTTCTTTTTTTTCACCCGCCTTTGGAAAATTTGGTTCCATTTTTTTTTCTTTTCTTTTTCTTCAGCTTTCCCGAAGAATGCATCGTTCCTGTTGAACTCGTATAGGTACTCAGAATTAGGGAAAGGGGAAAGAAAAGAGAAAGAGAGAAAGAAAAAAAACGAAAAATTGCAAATCATGGAATAAAGTATATAACGACTTTTATTCCGGGTATTTTTCATCACCGTTGGATTCGTTTTACCCTTCGTTATCCCTTATTACCGTTCACTGCCCTTCACGCGGCCTTTACTCACCCTTTAGCTGGTCACGTCAGCTACAACGAACTACCTCGAGTCGTCGGGGGTTGCGGGGGCGACGGGGGCGCACATTTCGCGGCGCGGGCGGCGCGGCGTTTCGAAACACCGCAATTATTAACCTCGAGCTAAAGTGCCAGCACATACGCGGACGTCCGCTCCACTGCGTTGGAACGCGTAATTCTTTTTTAGAGGTAGAGCCATTAATCGTTGAAATTTGGACAAGGTGAAATATACCTTATATGAGGGTATAAGAGGAGGGACGTTGGGGAGGGAAGACGAAAAGAGTAGAAAAACAAAAAAAAAAAAAAAATGAAAGAGAACAAATAATAATAATCATAATTACAATGATAACAATTCGTTTCCATTTTTATTTACCCTTTCGCCCCTTTTGTTGTATCAAACGTTTGTGGTTAATTTTTATACAATTATAGCTGAAATTATTTTACTTCCTATACGTACTATATAAATTTATAGAATTGTATTTAAAAATTCGACTAACTTATAATCTCAGAGAAGAACTTCGCGATTCGCGATTTCAAATACGCGTCTATACATGTATAAACTTCGTCGAGACTTTTTTTTATTTTTTTCTCCGTCACTTCGGTGCGCAATTTGCAAAAAAGCTCTCGAAGGAATATATATGGGAGATAGATCGGAACTACGAAGATTTTCGTCTAATTTTTCAGTTTCTTTTTTTTTTCATTTTTTTCGAGAAGATTTCCGACGGAAGGATGTGACGGATCTGGTAGTTAATTGCGTTAAAATATGTCTAATGTAAGGGAACTCGGGGAACGGCCGGGGTACTGCGAACTTGCGAGGATATATATACATATACTATACTATGTATATAAGTGGGTATAATTAAGAGAAAATTAGTATAATTCCGTATGCAATTAAATGGGTAAAAGTCAAAGACGCGTGCAGGAGGTGCCCTGGGCCCCGTGGCTGACTGACGCTACTCAAAGTTAAGCGTCGTTTTACCACCGTCTCTACTTTTCTCATCCGTTTCTACGAGTTATACTGTAGTCTCTCCCCAGCGTGTCGTCGAGATATACCTACCCCCGCCTATCTTCTATATTATCGTATCACTCAAAATTTCCTTCTGGATATAATCCCGTCAGTCACACACGAAACCCGCGGCTTAATCCAGAGATACCCGGAGGATCTGTATATAGACGTATATATGCTCTAACAAATGCTCAACGCATACGTCATAGCCAGTAACGATGAAAAAAAAGCGTAATTCCCGAAAAGACTGATCCATCATTCTCGATATTGATTTTTTCTTCTTTTTTTTTTCGTTTTTTTTTTTGTTTTTTTTTTTCCTATATCGTCGAAACGAAAAGAATGAAAAATATTTAAAAAAAAAAGGCTCGTTTTTAATCGACGGACCGAAATCTCGGGATGAAAATTCGTTTTTTTTTTTTTTGGCGGAGAAAGGTAAAATTCGAGGGATAATTTTGCCGACCCCTAATTTTTTTTTTTTTTTTTTCCGCTCTCTCTCTCTTACGGGTCGAGGTATATTAGTCTCGTATATGGAATCGGACTTTGACGAGCAGCCCCCCCACACACGAACGAAGGTAAAGCGTATGTAAGTATAAGGAACGAGCTTTCGCTCGCCCGGTGGGTTTAGGAATCGTTATTAATCACCTTGTCCAAATTCTTCGAAGGGGTTGTTTTTTTTTTTTCTTTTTTCTTTTTCTCTTTTCGAAGCCAGTATTAATCTCGACATGGTTTCTCCACCTCGATTGAAGGTCCGCACGATCCTGACCTTCCTCCCCCCCGCCAAAGGAGTTGGAAGAAAAATTTCCGCCCCAGAGAATCTCGAACCGTCCGGCGAATATGAAAAGGTCGAACTCCGCGATCCGTACACTCATTTCTTACGCCGTATGTTCATTACACGAAATATCAACGAAAAAAGAAGAAAAAACAAAACCAAACATTTTTTTTTCTAATGATAAAAATTGAATTGGCAAAATTTCGATGCTCGCTCATTTTCCTAATACGTATATTTGTACTAAAAAGGAGCTTTTCGGTTTAGCGATATATAAGTGTAATCCTCGTATTGTGTAGATACATTTTCCTCGCTTTCCCCGCTCTCGTAGTAATTGGCGTCGTAAGAGGATCTCTGCTGCTGCTCCTGGGGTACTCCTGCTGCTTTGGGTTCAGGAATACTTCTGGTAAACAATACGCGGGTAAAATTTAAGCACCTTTTTGTATTTTTCGGTACGTTTTACATGGTATAACGTAACATCGGATGTAAAATAATTTTCAAAATATTACAGATACCACGTCTACGCGTTTTTATTTATTTCATTTTATTTTATTCTCGTTATTTCGTGCAACACGAACTAGAGTATCCGTACGCGTGTAATTGGGGGAGAAATAAGAGCCGGGGGAAATAAGGGGGCTGCAGAAAAGCTCTGAAAACGTTCTAAGCGCAACGTGCGGCTTGACGTAGCGTGTCTAAGCGAAGAGGTGATCTGCGCCCCCGTCAAATTACACCCTCTCAAAGGATCCTACAGCAGCTACCGACTTTCCATCTCTCTCCGGACTCTCCTTTTCACATCTCTCCCATATTGCCTGCCATCTATCCATCCCGGACCTAGTCTTGACGAAAAATTTATATTAAATCCAAAAATTGAGAATAGAAGAGCTCGAGTAGGTGTATCTATCTCATCCGTCTCGATCCAACCGACGCCTGAAGCGATCCCTTATGATACAACAACATATGCGTGTTTCCATATGGCGTGGAAATTTCATGGGTCTAAACATAGCGAGTTAGATACGGTATAAATTCGAAACAACGACGATACGAGAATGAGAAATTTTAATTAAATTCTCTTAGAAGAATTCCGGGACCCCCTCTGAATATATCTCTGTGAAAATAAGGTTTACACTAGGTGTATATGCATGTGTGTATCTACGTATTTACCTATCAGCCTACACTGACTGGATAAATGAAATGAAACAAGCGGAAACGTACATACGTCGAGAACTTGGAGACTTGACATTTCGCCTGACAACTTTCTTCCCTTATTTTTTGCTCCATGTGTTGTAGGTATGAGAGAATTCGTCTGAGAACGAGTGAAGATAAAATAACGTAAGAATGACTGACTGATTTGTTTTTTTCTTCTTCTTGATTCTGTTTTTTGTTTTTTTTTTGCTTTTTGTAAGTTGTTCCATTTATTTATTCAATTTTCTCTTCACGTGGTAATTCGGATCGGAAAATCGGTCCAGCAACAGCAACAGCGTAAGGGAATATGGGGAGGGGGTGAACCGATCGTTCGGACAGGCTACGAAATCAGTGAAACAGATTGATCTGGCGCCCGGCCAGGTTTTAGCATATTGAGAACTGGCTGATCTCTAAACCGCATGTTTACGAGACGATAAAAGTTGAATAACCCTCGATACCAAGAGGCGTTCGACTGACGGAATAATTACTCTTCTCGCGTCGAATCAATTTTCTAAAAATAGGGGTAAGGATAAAACGAATCGATCGATTCTATAGTAAACTGCAGTAAAAACTCATTTCCGGGTTTGTAAAATCCAGCAAATATTTTATCGGAAACAAAAAACGAAAAACTGTATCCCCTGTGTTTTTTATTTCCGTTTTTCGACCAATTTTTCATCCATATTCGATTGGATTTTTCGTGCCGTGGGTGGTGGGTATATACCCTGGTTTATTTACTCGAACAGCTCTGATGTATCGATAAGCTTATTGAATTTTCTATAATAAATTGAAACGAATCGTAAAGTTATTCCGCTAACTTATACGCGATATACAAACGCACGACGTATCTCCCCAATTTGCGATTTTCGTACGCGGGTAAGGTACGTTTTTCGTGGGTGTGTTTTACGCGCGCATGTATCCGCGGATACTCGTACCTGGGTGAACATGTGTGTATGTACATAGTTTGGTAAACAAGCCAGAATCGAATTGTAAGTTGAAACTGATTTTATGTGCCTCGGTTAAGAGTCAGGGCTCTCCGTCATCTCGCGGAAATCTAATTTTCCCGTCGTTTTACAGGGGGTGAAAATTGGATTTTCGCACGCTGCAGACAGACCCGAAACGTACAGAGCTATTGGGTTGTCTTTAATTTTCATTCAGACTTTACCCGATTCCGAGGATCTCTTCCGATTAATCCATCGATTCACCGATCGGTTCAACGATTTTTACCCCACACACGCGGTACTCTGTACACGTACAAGTGTTCCCAGGATCCCCGGAAACTTTGGCAAACTCTCGACGTGCCCAAGATGAATAGCGCCGAATTTAGACGTTTCTTAATCACCTAATATCAGATAGAACCCCCCTAAGCTCTCCGGGAGTTTCGCAAACGTACATATGTACACATAAAACATATAGATATATATACACCCTACCCTACCGTCTCCAACTCTGTAACCTACCAATTAATTATTATTAACCAGCACGTGAAATCAGATCAATTTTTGAAACACAATTCAATCCGGAATTCTCGAGCCCATCGTGTTTCTATTAATTAAACTAATTAAATTACCCTCACATGAATAATTCTCTGACATCGAAGATCTAACATGCATATACACGGGTGTGTGCGTGGGTGTGCCTTTTTTTTATTAGAATTATTAATTTTCCGCTACCCGTTTCTTTTTCTTTTTTTTTTCTTTTTGGGGTGTCAGCTGGGTGAAACGAATCGACGAGTGTAGAGCGGGGGAGATATAATTCTCAGTGAATCAGCTACTTGGGGGGAAAAAAAAAAAGGTATTAACCCTTGAGATTTTATCCCCTGAGGTAAATCGGAAGAGAGCTGTTTCGTAGCGAGATAAAGAGAGAGGGTGTTACAGGGGATGAAATAATTACAAAGAAACGCTCTCGACGACAGCGCGCCTCGGCTTTAACAATTTTAAATTGTACCTACCGAGTTCGCTTTCAGGTTCCGTATTATACTTTGTTCTCCGTTAACGAACCTACGATGAAGGGGGTAGGGTGGCTCTACAGGAAAATGGGAAAAGAGTAAAGGGAGAAATCGGGGGAATCGGGGGGGAAAGGGGAAAGGGGAAAGGGGAAACGGAAAAAGGGGTCCGCTCACTCGCGCCCGGACAATCAATTCAAATTACTGAAACACGTACTAATATAGACCACATTCAACGCGGTAAAAAAGCAACGTTAAACCGGACCGTTGACGTGGACTAATCGAGGTCTCGTCCACGAGACCAAGCTAAACGTACCATTTACTTATTTCGGTTTTTGCGGACCTCGGGATCCCCGCTGACCCTGGAGGCTACCAATCGCGTTACCAGTCTGTAGATCGTCGGAAATTTTAACCGCGTACATACATGCATATAAATTCATTCGTTATGTAACTCGAAACGCGAAATAAATTCTTATAAATAATTCCTCCATTATATTCGCTGAATCTTTCCAAGGTGGTATACGCCTAGTCGAAATTGGACTCATTTTTATTCCTATTTATTTCATTTCTTCAGGTCTTTGTTCCACGTAACGTCGCTGTGGACTCAATTTAGAGGCCAATTTTAGTTCGGACTAGAACCAACTTCGCGAACCTAATGAATATCGACGTGATTATAGCGTGGACTAGGATTATCAGAAAACATTTGATTTTCAATACACTTTCAGACTATCAAACTCCGTACACTGAAAAAATAAAAGATTTCAATTTTCTCGAATTTTTCCCAACCAAACCAACAAATGTTTTCATGAAAGTTCTAGTTCACGTCAGAGCCACGTATACGAACTACGTGTACAAAAAATTATAGGTCGATTGGACTAATGCTTAGTTAGTTATCGCGTCATCAAATAATTCGTATCATTTTTACTGAGCTTGTAAAATAAAATCCTGAAACAGGGAATCTGTGTATGATTTACCTCAGTCGCCGCGTTCCCCGAAAATGTGTCAATTTTTTAGATCCCGAAAAACTACGATACTCCATTGAAAACAAAAAAGATCAAGTCTATTAAAATTTTCCCAAGGATTTCCCGGAGGACTTTATCGGACCTCTCCTTCTTAATACCCGTCAGTATTTTTAATACACACGATATCTTATATACAGTGAGATATAGCACGCAGCATCCCTCGCGAAGAATCATGAGAACTCTTTCTCTTCTCGTACATACATCTCGACTCAAATCACGATTGTCATTCGCTGTTCTGTACCGTACGGTATTGTCTTCGGGAACAAATTTACACACGTGTATGTATATGTATACGTGTGTAAATACACGGGGAGGTTTTCCTCCACATTTTATAAATATGGTACAAGTAGGTAGACGGCGTTCCATTTCCGTAACAAAAGATTCAATCGGAAGAGAAATAAAAAGTCAGTACAGATATACACAAAAGATAGGATGCAGCAGGTGAAGAGAAACGGCAATAATCATTATTACTGTTATTACCGTTTCTATTATTATTACTATTGTCACTATTTCGCGTCCTGTTGACCCGCTCGCTTCCGGCTAGGTGCAGAGAAATTCATGAATTCATTTCCTTATACCAAGCAACGCATTCCTCGGATTATCATGTCTCCCTCATGGCCGGTCCTGGTTCTGGTGCTGGTGCAGTTCCTACGGCTCTTCTGTGCACCTCGCATTGCATACCAGCCAACGACAACCACTTCCTTGACAGAGAGCA
Organism: Tenthredo distinguenda; assembly: GCA_947538915.1. Lineage (NCBI taxonomy): Eukaryota > Metazoa > Arthropoda > Insecta > Hymenoptera > Tenthredinidae > Tenthredo > Tenthredo distinguenda. Next base: position 3,715,389 of record OX384535.1, read on the forward strand.
TAGAGCACGGAGCATAGAGCATGGAACTTAAAATATAGAACATAGAACACGTTCAGGTTGGGTTAAGGAAGGTTAGGTTAGTTTAGGTTGGCTCTGGCCAAAGCCGGAGTCAGATATATGGCATTATTCATTTATACGCTGACCCAAATATAACTCAAGACTGGAAGTACTGCTATCCCAGGCGTTCATTGTTTCTTGGGTTGTCGGGAAACTTTGCTTCCGTTCCTCCTCTGCTCTCTTATATATATGCATATGCGCATACATATACATACGATATCTTGGCGTCGGCACGTACGAATATCTTTTCTGGAAACTCTAATTGGGGAGTTCGTTAAATCTGGGGACATACGTAGGGGATTATTATCACATTTCCCACGATTCATTCAGTTGCGGTTATTTCGGAGCGATCTTTTTTCCAGACATGCTTCTTCAAGATGCCAATTAGACCTCGCGGTGACTGCGGAAGCAAGAATCGCCGATCGAGCGGAACAAATTTTCGAAATATGAGCCGTGTTCCCTTATCGCAGAAAATTGCATAGAAGTACGAAATTTCGCGTCCAATACGTCGGAAAATCATAGAACTGATACCATTCGCGAAGAATAGCGCATCGCGGATCCAGACACCGGCGCATGTTTCCGAATCTCACGAGTCAGATTTTTGGAGATCGCATGGTAACGGAGCTCGGAAATTAGGTGCCGGATGAATATCGCGTTATCGTTCGATTCGGCGACACATAGGTCTTCGAACCGATCCATCGACCCGCGTACCAACCGCATACTTTCATCGGGCATTAGTCCGACGCAGGGTCGATCGTACGCCTTTCTCGCCAAGATCGCGGTAACCGGGCTAATTTCACAGACTCCTTCGGACTCGAGAAGATCTCTCGCGGTTCTGCGAATCATCCTCGAGATTACGGCAATACGGGTTACGCGAGCTCAAGGTGCTCTTATCGCATCGAACTCCTCGATTCGGACCGATAGAGAGATCTTTGTGAGTCAGTGGCCACGTGTGTGCGGAGGATGGTACACCATCCTTGAGGACTGAAGGAGTGATATTTACGAGGGAGGAAAAAGTAAACTACGATCTCTCATCATTTTTGTAGGGGTAGAATTTAAGGTATGGAATTTATAGTAGACGGAGTCCTCTTTTCTTCATTTTCCTCAAAGAAGTTGGCGCTCGTTTCTAAAAAGTGGTCTACGTCGATTTTCTTCTCGGCCATATTCAACTTCGATACCTCGCAGTCCATCCATGTTATACGCAAAAGCTGATATTATCCTGTATATAGGTATACATTGCGCGTGGCTAAAATTCCAAATCTTTCTCCTCCCTCCTCACTTCCCTCCTCTCTCTCTATCTCTATCTCTCCCTCTCTCTATTTCTCTCTGAATATATATATATATATCTCAGATCTACATTATACATACAACGTGCTTCGACGAAAGACTGCGGCTGCCACTGGGAGCAGTCTTATACCAAAACCCACTGATATGTATAACATGTGGATATAACCATAACCGTATACGACGAGTATCAGCTCTTTCGGATCACTCGCGTTCTTTGAACAGTTATTTTCTAGTTCCCGAGTTAAAAAAGCTCGAAATGTACATCCGTAGAATCATTCCAACCCGTTTCAAGTCTTCGCGAAACCCCAGCGCCATTTTTTCCCCCACAAACTTCGAAGATTATCATAAGGGTTGAGCTCTGTTATTTTTTTTTCATCCTATTTTTCCCGCCATGATTTAGGGGCGTGAGATGTTTCTAAGATTCGATATTATTCCCCACGGGACTAAAATTCTCAAAAATTTTCCGACTAGACTCACCGCGCGTCTGGATAGCTGATAAAAAAAAAACTCTTATTTTTTTTCACCCTTTTTCCCAAAAGAAAAAAATGTCTACCCTCGTTTTATTTACTTTTTTCTTAACCGTGTATCGCATATACCACCGTTCTGTTGGATTAAGAAGGACTATGCCGACGTTGAAGCGACCAATTTAGTACCCCTCTTCGAGGACCCAACGCGTCCTGGCGCATTACGCTACCCCTTATCCTCCGGGCTAATGTAATTCGCGGCAAATAAATTCGTCTTCCACCAGACAGGGTGAGCCAACGGCATACTGGGACGGAGGACTGGCCCAGGGTTGGACAGGGTAGTAGATGCTATCCTCCGAGAAGATACATACAATACATATGTTGTCCACGTATATATAGGTATATACCTGGTATATACATTGCCTATACCTTATACAATATATCTGGATACATACATACATACGTATATATATACATATACATATATGTACTTATATATGTAGGTGTTAGGCAGTGACGCGTAGGTTGTAGATGGAAGCCCTTCCTTACCGCTCCCTTGCACCTTAGCACCCTAATCCGTTGGCGCGGTAGTCGTTCCGTGTGCTTTTCTATGTTGAACAAATCAACCATAAAGATCAGACTCGGTTAGACGACGGTCTACGGGGCAAAGGGTTATCGGGATCAACGAGGTACTTTCTATATCTATTCGAAAACCGTTTAGGTTTAGGTGAAACGCAGGGGTTAAAAAGCACCTTTGTACATTTCTATGAGAGCTATTTCTCCTTTTTTTCCTTTTTTTTTTTTTTTTTTTGGAAACCTTGACTATACGGATGCACTCGTCGGAATCAGGCGCGAGGGAAAAATACATATTTTCGATGTCCAACCAGTCCGTTTGACCGTAACGATGAATTTGATCAATTAGTAAAATCGTCGACGCATTGAAATGCGAATATATTTATCCGTTTCGTGAATGCTCGTTCATTTTTGAAGTAGGTTTTGGTACATCGAAACTCTGATAAACGAAGGGTAATTACCTGATCGAAATGCTATAAGCTCGTATAGGTGAATGGTGGTGAAAAGGTAGAGTAAAAAAAAAAAGCTGCCCGATGTAATTAGAGAACGCGAGTTGAATCGGAGGTTATCAGAATTATCCGCTAATACTGCGTTTTATTTTTTCTTTCTCTCCCTTTACATCCTTTTTCTTTCAATTCTTTCTATCTTTCATTCATTCACTTTTATTCATTATTTTTGTTTTTTTTCTTCTTGCTTTTTCTTCTTTTTCTTCTTGTTTTTCGCTCCGCCTGTTTTCCTCGTGTCATCTTTGTCATCATCATCATCTTCTGCTTCTTCTTCTTCCTCTCCTTCATCCCCCTACTACCCTTTCCCATAGAAGACTTTAACGACGTCACGACGTAGAATAAAAAGGTTTCTTCTCGCCCACGTTGTCCGAATTCGAGTCGTGTCCTGTGGGATTTAGCGGTGCAGATGCGTAGTACCTGACTTTTCGTGCCTCCCTCTTTCTTATATCTCTTTCCCTTGTTTTTGGTTCATTTTATTTTATTTTATTTTTTATTTTCTTTCGTCTCCCCTCTTCTTTTTATACTTTATTATGTCTTCTTTCTATTTTCTCCAGATACGATATCCCTTCACCTTGTTCTTTACAATTAACAGCTATAACTTGACACGCTCATTCCTCCCTCTTTCTATTTTTATATCCATCCCCAAGTATTCTAAATTCGTGATAAAAATACCAAAAAAAAAACAAAAAAGAAACGAAACGAAAAAATTATATTTATATTTATATATACATATATATAAGTAAAGGACGGTATATACGTAGGTTACGTGACTCAAAGATTTAGGGGTTGACTGATATTAACGTAAACTACGCCGACAGCACCGTTTTATTAAGTAATCCACTCTCGAGAAGTACGTCGAAAGTAAGAATAAAAGTATAAAGAAAAAAGAGAGAAAAAAGAAAAAAAAAATGAAGCTGAAAGAAAGAAAAAAAAAAAAAAAAAAGAGCCAAGGGTATACCTCATAAACGTAGCGAGTATAAGTATACGTGTTACAAAAGTTGACGTCGTTACGGCTTACCATTACCTATATATAATACCCGGAAAGATCTCCCTAAAATCTGGCCAACCCCGTGTATATATACCTATATGCATATACATTTTTTCGTTTTTTTTTTTTTTTTTAAATTTTATTTTGTTTCTTTTTTCATAACATCTGGTAAAACATCGTTAAAAAGTTAAGACCATAAACTTTACGCGGATTATATTATACCGCAATGGGTAGAGGTAGGTATATCTCTTCGTTATACGATTGAAAGTAAAAACCATATTTTCGATATATATGCATATATATTTTTATGACGTAGGTAAAGAACCGATTATAGGTACTATTAAGCTTTTTCCGAAATCTTTCTCGCTCTCTGTCTCTATCTCTTCTCTCTTACTTCGTAATAAATAAACCGATTCGAACGGGATGAAAATGATTTGGTAAAAGAAGAAGCAGCGAAGCAAAAAAATATGGAATATACGCGGAAACGAATACACGCGAATCGCATTTTCTATTTGACCAATCCGTAGGATTTGCAGAAATTATATTCGGTTGTTGACCGGGCGTTTATTTGCCGTGCAAATTCTGGTCATTTGCGATGCAGGAAACTACATAGTGGACCGTTCGATATAGCAGACCTTCAATCAATAATCCGCACGGACTATATCTACGCTTAACTAGTATGTCACTATACCTACCACGACTATGTGCCCACGTTTCACTTCCCTAAACCTAAACCGAAACCTAAACCTAAACCTAAACTTAAACCAGTCGTGATTAACTATGAAGCGTTCACGCCCTGAGATTATCTGACTTTTAGGAAGATCCTCAAGGCTCTAGGTGGCTGAGGGGTGTTTTAGCTCGCTGTTACCCTGGTTCGAAACTTTTCCACCCTTTTTACTAGCCGGACGATCGATTTCCGTATCTTGATAATTGTTTTGTCCTGATTTAACTAGACACTAGTTTGAGTTTATGTATCGAGGGAAGTTTGTAAGAACCAGGGGTGAAAAAAAGGACGAGGTTTGTATAGATCCAATGATCACGTTGTCTTCCGACGATATCGGGGAAATAACAAAAGATTGAACATAGGTGGGTACGAAGAAAGGGGTAGAAAATTTCGGGGTATAAATTGACCGATCAAAAGGCGCGATCGAAGACTTCTTCCTCAGTTCTAATTCGAGTATTGCAGAGTCCACGTATTTCAGTGCAGAGACGTAGAAAAGGTACCTTGTCCCCGTATACCTTCAGGAATTGGGTAGAAAGCGAAGAGAAGAGCAGAGAAGAGAAGAGAAGAGAAGAGAGCTCGGGAACAACGCCACTTGGCAAATTCTATTCAGGTAGGAAATTCCTAAGCTCGCTGCTCTGCAGTCTGTTCCTTGAGTATGGTTCAGTCAGCGTTTTCTACCCCCTTCAAAAACCACCGTCGCACACAGTTCTCTGTCGCGAGGTTCCGCACACCAACACCAACGCAAACACAAACACAAACACCTCCGTCCCTGCCCCTGGTACGTTACACGTTACAATGTACTACATGCATATCCTCCCTCCGCATACGTATTACTTATACCCATAGCTTCACACATGTTCAAGATATGTATGTACGTACATATATGGTACGAGGAGACTGAAATACAAAGCACTTAGGGGGGTAGGTATGTGGAACACATTGGTCTAATACGTACAATACTCACTGCGGTTCTTTTGTTGGTTACCTTTTACCTTCGATGAAAGGTTTCGGAATCTCTTGTTGCTCTCCCGGGTATGAAAAGGCGTTGGATATTTGTTACTTTGCCAAATTTATTCACCAATTATATTCACGCTTGTGTTTATCCCCTACACGCTCCAGAATTAATCATCGAGACTGAAACCTCGTGGCTTTTCAAATTCTAGTTTAATTCAAGCCGGGGGTTTGAGACCGGGAAATTTGGAGAAAAGTAGTCGTTCCGATCCTTTTTTTCTTCTCCAGGTTTCTCAACCTCGTTCGATTGCCGAAAAACCCGGGATTATTCGCCCGAAGGATCGATTGATGAGTTTATTCCGTTCTTCGGAATCTCATCGCGAAGAAATTTAAAACCCCTCGCGAATATTCATGTACGGCTTTTATCGAATCAGCAGCGCACCGAACAGATTTAAAAATGCAAAATAATGCCGAAGCGGATTATCCAGACGGGCTGAAAAGTATAAAAACGTGTACTTATCCGTGGACCGGGCACTCACTCATACATCGAGATTGTTTACACACGTAGCTGGCTATTATATGTCAATGAATATGGAAAGGGAGTGAAGCACGTACTACGTACCTACCACACCTCGGGGCAAGGCCTACGGGGGTTTGTTCTGTTCTTTAAGGGGTGAAAGATTACGCGGATGGATGATTCCGTGGGAAATATATTTCACGAAAAGAACACCACCTCCTCCCGTTTTACTCGTGACTGGTAGTAAAAGCGACCCTATCGACCGGGTGGAACGAAGATCGAAGATCGAAAGCCTAAAGTCTTTCCTAGCTGAATTTTGATCGATCGCAAGGGGAAAAAAAAAAAGAAAAAAAATAAGAGGGGTGGAAAAATTCATCTTCTATAAAGTCTACCTATACCTATAATTGATTCCGATAAAAATCCATCCACCGAGGGGTGAATTTCGAGGGTCCAGATCCTAGTAGTCTGTTCCAACGTGCAGATGGGAAGAATATATGCACCCTTAAAGCTCTTTAAATTTCCATGGAAAACACGAATGGAAGAAAAAAAATGTGACAGGTCAGCACGCGCGCATCTCGACACTTCTTAGTGCGCCCTGAGGCCCTCGGTCCTCCTTCGACTCAGGAGTCATCCATCTTTAGGCTTTTCCTTCGCTCAGCTTACTTTAGCCCCCTAGTCTGCGTAGTTTGGATCAGACTCGAGTTTCATTTTGAAAGAGGATAGTCTGGCCGATTTTTTCACGGCTTGATTTCACCCCAATTATAAACACCGCGAGAACTACTCACCGAGTTTCGCGAATCGGCGGAAAATTCGGGGAATTATATCATCGCGGTATACGAAAACCCGAAACGTTTTGGTTTCTCGCATTTTTCAGCCAGACTAGTGGCGATGGATCACTTTTTGACATCTCATTTTTTAGAGGGTCGAAAGACGAAAAACTTTCGTCGTAAAACATTTTTTTCCAAAACCCTGCGGGAAAATTTTTCCGCGATCAAACCTGAAGCCGAAAACTCAGGGCTGTGTTTGTAAATGAAAAAAATTTGCGAAACTGCCCTTTTCCAGAGTAGAAGTCGGTCCATTCTCTGTACAATACGAGACTGAAGTATTGTGCTACTGTTTCAGCCTTAAGCCGTAGAATATGTCAAGAGCTTGCGGTGCAGTTTAGAAGGAGAACGAGGAGGTGAAAAAATTGCAATTAATTAGAACCTTCCCGGGTTTCTTTTTTGCGGACATTTAGTCCGTGCTAATCGACCGCAATAAATTTTCGTCGAACTTTCCCCTGTACGAGATTCCGAATTTATTTTTCTCAAATTTCATCTCACCGCGTTCTCAGATTAAACGAAGTTGAAAACGGGAAAAAGGAGTATAAAGAGGGAGGAGATAAATTAGAAAAAAATTAAAAACATTCGTTAATAACGACGAGAAGTATTCGGCAATTTCAAGAAGTCCTCCGACCGTTAATAACCTAATCAGAATTCATCGTGTTGTAAGAAAGGCGGGATACGCAGGGAATCGTAAGGGTCGATCGGAGAAGAAGGGAGGAAAATGAGAAGAGGAAAAAAAATATATATATATATATTATTATTATCATCCCTTGACTTATTCAGTTCTTCTGCACCTACGTCATATACACATAACAGCTCGTCCATTTCGTTCGAAAACTTTTGTCCTTTCATCGCCAGAACAGCGAGTTAGGGGTCGTGGGTTGGGGCTGGTTCGTCCGCCCGTTGTCATTCAAAGAGAAAGTTTTTCCGTCCTCCGAGGACCGAGGCTGACAAACAAGGTGATAAATCCATCATAAAATCATCCCCGTCTCTTTGCCTTGAACCTCGAAAAAGTACTTCGAAGTTCAGAGTGGCGAAATAATATATAGAGATTTGATCGCTTTTCAAACTCGAAATTTCACTCACCGTGTACCGAATCAATTTTCAACAACACCCACCCTTATTTTATCCATCACTTTTTATTATCCCGCGATACACAACCCTTCGTAGCGTAGTTAACGCCTGAAATAAAGGGAAAGAATCGATGCCGAGCTAATAAGACAGACGAAAAGCTGGTTTATTAATATTTTATGGCGCTACCGTGATCGATCGACGGTCAATATCGAAAGGACACTCTCTCAGGCTGAGAAAATGTAAAAACTTATAATCGAGTGCACGGAATTTCGAAAATACGAACGATCGTGAAAATTTATTGGCGGAAGTTTACGAGCCCGTGATATGAAACGGTGCCAATTCCGCGTTTCGAGTTCGATTTTCAAATTTCATGGCTTGATCCACTCACTGATCCAATCTCTTCAAACTCACCGAAAGAAGGTCTCCAAAAAACAGCCTTATGACAGTCAAAAATGCAGTTGTTCACGACCTGTACTAACCGAGTGCAATCCTCGATTTCACGATTGTTTCTATTTTCGCGAATCTTTGACCAGATTGAAAGCTTTTGGATTTTCTCAGCCTGCGAGCGGGTCTCGTCCTCGATGGCGATCATATCCCCCACATTTTCCTGGACCGATGACTCTTTCTTTCGTTAATCTTCGCAGCGAATCCGTTTAATTACTTCGGAGATAAAAAGCCCCGAAGTTCCTTTCATTCATTCAGTACCCATAGTGCAGTGCAGCGACAAACAAGTCGTGGCTGGCATTCCGGTAGCATTCGGTTAATTCTTGAAGCGTATCCTGATTGAAATTTACCCTTTGACGTCGCGTCGTGCAGAGCTCTAGTTCAACGAGGAATGTGTGTATGGTAGACACACGCACATACAAACTTCGCAGACACATCTATACATGTATCTATATATCCACGTATAAACACGAATGAACTATGTACACATACGTACAACTATGTACACACATCCACACGTCCATTATGTCTGGCTTGAACGTTGGTTTACTTTCGTTTTACACGCGTCAGATGATAGGCCCACACCCACCCACACCTCGGATGATGTTATATCGTGAAATTTTAGGGGATGCTGAGAGAAACGAGCCCCCCATCCATCGCTAAGACCCATTACGAAATCCGGAAAGGATTACTCTCCTGCGGCGAAATGGTTATATCGAAATCTTGAGTTCGTATCGGCGATCTTATGATCGAGGGTGTTCCATCGGCAGGACTAGAACGCGTTCTTCCTACTTTTGAGACGGTTAATTTATGGGCTAAGAAAAATCTGTACGGATCGATTCCGGGGGTATGAATCTTCTAGGAACGGCCAATCGTCGGAGAACGTTACCCCGGTGGAACGGGAGGGTTTCTAGCCGTATAAAGTGGTCCGGAAATAGCGATAAACTTTTAACAACTGGGCAGAGAAACGAGAAAGAGGCTAGCTCCTGTTTCTTCAATTTGAACTCGAAGCGAGCTCGTACCTCCCTTAAAATGACACGGTTCCCGCTAACGAAGTAGTACTCCGCGACGGGGGTGTGCGAGAAGTTGAAGGAGCAAAGGGAGAAGCACGGAAGAGACTCAGGTGACACTACCCTCCGGTCGATGTGCTCGACGTATTAAGTCGCTCTCTCCCGCGAGCTTAACCAAAACGCGGGAATCCTGTTTCCTGAAAAGATGAGAGGCGCGGATATATCTTCACCGCACGTGCCGCGATCGCGAAAAATCTACTCTGCCAATTAGATATTTGCGAGAAACAACTAGACCACCTATATCCGCTTCGTCGTGCGTTACGGTTTGCAAAACAATTATTATTGGCTCCTAGTTAACGAAGTACGAAATACCGCGGTCGAAAATCGATGATGGCTTTCCCCTGAAAAAAAACTAAAAAAAGAAAAAGAAAAATAACGGTTGGGTTTGGTGCCGGTTCACCCGTTTCCCGGTCATAGTAACTGCAGTTTAATGACCAGGAATTTCACACAACCTCTCCTATATGAATATTGAAATTCTAATTATTTCTCTTCCGGACACGCACACACACACATATGGATACACATATATGGCGGCTTGGCCGAGGCTGTGTCTTGTTGGATATAATTTAAAGTTTCTCAACTAGCTGGTTTAATTATGAACGTAATTCATCCTCTATTAAACATTCAACCTGGGAACGGCGTGGCACGGCACGGTGGACTCTCTGACCATCGCGCATCTCGCTTGGACTCAGGATTACCCCATTTACGCCCTAGGTCTACGTGGCTACGTACCGTTGAACACATTGTCTCCGCGACTAATTGCGATCTAGAAAACGTTGCGAGAAGCGAGGAGCATTTTTCTAGGGAATCGATGCAACGGCATCGACCGGATGAACGCGGGATTCCTAACTCCTTCCGAAGTCGTATAGTAATCAAGAGCTATTCATTTTTCCTCTCATTTTTTTTTTTTTTTTTTCATTTTTTATTATAGGTATAGTAGCTTTGTTAATTCTCATCTATATCGTACCCACGTCACGGAGCCTGCGACTTATAATATACGAGAAGTAATTCGAACTAATTCCCAGTAGAGTTTACGGTGCAATATTATTCTTTCATTCCTCGGGGCTGGGGCCGGGGGACTCACGGTGGGAAATATAATTTTACGATCTGGGAAAATTTTACTGAATATTCAAAGTTATTTTTTCTCCATCTATTTGCATTCGTTAACGGATAGCTAGTCGAGAGGGGCTCCGATGACGGCTGAATGGTCAATGAGCGAAATGGCTTCAGAGCTAACTAAGGCTTTCTTAATGAGAGGAGGCGTGGGTTGGATTTATATCAAATTAATTTAATGACTATGTCCCTGCACCAGCAGCAGCAGCGGTGGGTTTTCCTTCATTCAATGAACGAATGAATATATGAAAAACAGCTTTTTCGTTTGTTCTATAAATAAATGTTACACGTATAATACAGGTATACAGCCAGACGTGTGTTTTCGTACGGTGAAATATTGAAAGGAAGCGATATTTAAAGGCCTGAAACTTTTCCACAGTATTCGTACAATCATCGCCTACAGGGATCGGAATCTATTCATTCCGTTCCCGTATATCGCACCCTCGAGGAGAGTAACGCGCTGTTTTCAGCCAAACAACGATTTGAAAAATGTGGCATTACCCCGAAGCGTACGATTCCTGATACATTTCGCGATTGCTTTTATACCTTAGAAAATAAAGACACGAATCGAAACGGTACATGGAATCAGAAATCGGAAATAATTCGGACCTCTCACTTTCACCCGGTGAGAAAAAATTCACCCCGATTTATCAGACCCGAATATTTTCGTGATTAACTTTCCGCCTCTTCATCTCAGATATGTATGTAAATGATGTTATTCGATAAAAAGTCGGAAGATTCAACTTCAAGAAAAGTAAAACTGATTATCGTATAGTATGAGATACAGGTATATGAGGTATATACATATGTATGTACAAATATTGGGAAAAGAGCGATAGTTCTCTCCTCGAGAGAAGAAAAAAAAGAAAGAAAGAAAAAAAAAAAAGTAAGGGGTCTGAAAAAATCCCGAGAACTTTCTTTAAGAGCTACTTGAAATGTCATATTCCGGTCTCGTCAGAGTCACCCACTTTGTCTTCGGCAGCACGTGAGGAAGGCGTTGACTGAGTCCCTCGATCGGGAAGAGATTCGATTGATAAACGTCTGAAGGACTCTTGCAGGTCCATCACTAATCTGACATTTACGGTATTTTTCCACCAGCGATACCAAGGAGACATTTGGTCCTGGAAGTAGAGCAGAAAAGAAAAGAAGAGAAAAGAAAAAAGAAAAGAAAAGGGGGAGAAAAAAAAAATGGAAACCCTTCTTTTATAATTAATGAACAAACAAATTGCGAAGATTCTTTCCACCCTTTCCATCTCGCCCGTGGTACTGGTTCTCTGTTTAATCCCATCTTCACAAGTAATTCATTCGATCGACAACAGGTGAACACAGTCCGTAAAAGTTATTCCATCAATCACTTACGGTGACTGGAAATTAATTGGCAACTGTTTCCCATGATTTATTTGCCCAGAAATTACCCCGGTATTTTTTTTTTTCGTTTTTTTTTCGTTTTTTTTTACAGTACCATCGTCGCTCCGTTTCGTCCCCCTAAGAATTTTTCAATGACTAACTTTTATCAGGTGAAAAGTCAGGAGCTCAAATCAACCGTTACTTCGATTGAAAAAATAAAACAAACGGCTCCGTTGCAGATAGAGGGATGAAAAAATGTGAAATTTATATTAAAAATCGCCGCATCTCCGTCGCTTTGAACGTTTGAACTTTGAGAAAATTAGATTTTTCATTTTTCACCGAAAACCTTTGTTCTTCGGGTATAAAAGTAATTTGTTGCTCGATTTTATAGAGAAATAAAAAATAAGTAAAATGAAATACAAAAATTAATTAACTCGTCATAGTGCGATGTATTTTTTTGTTTTCGTTCTTTTTTGACAGGCTTGACCGTTTTTTTTTTTTTTTCCTAAACAGTATGAAAGAGTTGTTAAAAAAAAAAAGAGTTCATCCGAGTTATACAAAGGAGAGAAGCACTCAATTCCGTAGGAATTCTTTGAGACTGTCACGTCAGAGAGACATTAAACCTTTCTACATCCATTCTCCTCGCCCCACGTCGTTTCAGGGTCTTTGAACGTCCGCGAAAACTGTCACGACCCGTCTGGCGCATATATGCGGTTACCTCTTTTCGCCGAATATCTACTTTACTTTTACCAGTAACTCGTCGTACGTAACACGGGCGTAAAATAAAAAAGAAAAAAATGACGGGGGAACGAACAAAAAAAAGAATAAAAAATTGGTCAAAAATTGTACGATGGATATCGGAAAAGGTTTGGGATCGTAAAAGATGATTGGTTCCACATACGTGGGTACATAGGCTCTTCGAACACTGAAAGATAGCCTTTTTTTTTTTTTTTCTCTGGGTTGAATGATCAATTAATTTGACGGATGAAGTTGAGTCATCGGACCCTTTCATATCTCCTCTGTCATCGAGCCGAGATAATTCGAAGGGACGAGGAAAGTCGGAAGAATTGGAAAATTCTTCGTTTCTGCAGGGTTCGAATCGGGATCGCAGTTATATCCCATCGAACGTCAAACCGGAAAAGTCGAACCGGGGACGAAAGGAGGGAGAGATACCCTCATCAAAAAGAAAGATTAGCGTTTCTACGCAAGTTCTTCTTCAGTCAAAGTTTTCGGCCGCGGTCCCTGAGAAGCACGGAACCCCTCCCGGAGACAAAGACTCGAGAATAGCGAAACGAGGGAGGTTTACCTTGATCAGAAGATACACGGTGGTCACGTAACCCAAGACGACGATTGTGAGGAAAAACGAAATTGCTCCCTTCGTCCAAATCCTTGAAATTCCAATTTTCTTACCCTCGATAACAAAGTAGCGCATACCTTCAACAGAAAATTTATTTCCGCGGGCTGGTTATTCCCAAAATTTAGTTACAGCTGTATTCCCTTCGTCTCTTTTCACCCCAATTAATTTATCTCCGTTTTTCTTTCCGCACGTTGTACTCGAAGTTTCCCGACACACGTGAAAGTATCATAAATCGTGGATTAATTCGTCTTATGAATTATCGCACACTCGATTAAACTCCGAGATTATTAAATTCTGAATTTTCGGTATAAAATCGAAACTGATCCCGAGGCTAATCTACACAAACGTAGGTACGTTCGGAACGGAACGACTCGCTTTTCGTTTGAGGAACGAGCTAATAAATTGGTTATATAATTCATCAGCAGCTGGTATAACGGCGTAAAATCTCAGGCTTGATTTACCGCCGTTTTTCGCTAAATGCAACTCTGGTAATTATTATTAGCTTATCGATTAGCGGCGACATCGAGTTGCCAATTTGTTACAAGAGAACGATTTACAGCCAACGGTGGAAACCTTTTTTTCTCACAAACTTCAAACTACCTCCCATTAAAGTCGTTTCACACGAATTTTTCTCCCCTTTACTTCTTTCGCATTTTTGCAAAGAAAAACTGCCAAAATTTTCCTTTCCTGATCCTGTAAAGGACCGACTTACCCAAGAGACAAACGGCCAGAAGTCCCACCGTGACGACGGTGAGAAGAGTCAAGATCAGGAGATCGGACTGAATGTGTCTTCGATTTCTGGGATGGCTGATCCAAATTCTGAGAGCTTCTGGCCTGAAATAACTTCCGAATTAATTTCATTAGTCACTAATTAGTAATTAGCATAATGTTTATAAGGAGCCGGAGTTTCTTGTATCCGGTAATCTTGGGCTGAAGCAATCGCGTCTTCTCTCACTGCATAATAAACCTATTTGGATACACTTCAATCTCCGATATAACCAAGAGCTTCTCTGCTGCCCGGCTTAGTTGTTTAGAACAACGTTATCGTCGGAGTTTACAGTTCAGTCAGAGAAACTTATCCCTTTTATAAATTAGGGAAAGAAATCATCGTTGAAGATTCGTCGAACTTAGGGGACGGAAGTTAAACTTGCACGCGGTATGCCGTACAAGCTACTCCAGGCGGTAGCGAGCAGAGACGGACAAACAAATCCACGGAACTAGAGTCGAGAGATTGAGAGAACCACTTTCGTGGCAATTCCCTACCGATAAAACAAATCGGTAGAGCCTCGAGTTTTATTTATTGGTAGTTGGGGCGGTTTGTTGGGTCTTCGTATCGCTCCGAGAGACGCCATCTTTGATTCCCAAAGCTTAAGGTTATCACTGCGAAAATAAAGTAAAGAGGAAAGAAAGAAGAAGAAGAAGAAGAAGAGAAAGGAGATAAAATGAGAGCCGAAAAAAGGGAAAATAGGAGCGAACTGACCATCTATATCGCGGCGTTTCCACAGCGTTGAAATGATAACGACACAGCTCGCAGTAGCTCCTGCATGATTGATTCAGCCATCTCTCCAGACATGACAAATGTACGAAGGCCAAAGTCCCCTTGCATCTGGGGTAAATAAGTGCCGTGATTAATGCGACAATGATCGTCACATATTTTTGAGAGAAGGGGGTGAACCTGGTTCCGATTTATTCAGAGTTGACCGGAGGACTCGCGGTATCTTAAAATAGTCTAAATCTAATTAAGAGTTGCATTCCGGGTTGTTAAATTCAGGGAAGAACTGAGATAGAGGGTATTGTAATTTCGGTCTAAGAAACAAGTTTTGTCGGAGAAATTTGCATTCGTACGTCCCCGAAAGTTTGGGAGCCTTCTCGTTTAGTCAGTCTATGTGCATAACAAGTTGAGATTAAAATAGTAGTGTTAGCGGTTGGAAGTCGGCCTGCCATGCCATGCCATGCCCTGCCATGCCATGCCACGTCGGCGTTCGTGGTGCTAGAAGCTGCGGGAGAACCGAGGAAGATTTGTGGTTCTTAATCTGGTTAGCCCGCAGAGTTTCTCGTGTAATTCCCCGGCGGTTTGTCGCCTGTACGCCTTCAGGACATACTCGTGTTGCCGAACAACCGTCGAACGATATAGCGGAGGAAAAGAATCTCTTTGAACATCTAAAATTCTTCTTATCCCACGATAAGTACAGTGAAAACCGGGTGGGATGCTCGTTCCACGATCAAAAACCTCCCAGAAGAGAAACCCGATCTTTTTTTCCGACCTACGAAGCGCCACTTAGCTACTCGAGGGGATCTTCCTCATTCTCCACGTCGTTAGTGCTAATGTCTCGATGCTTTTCAAACTGATTACACCGGTCGATAAAATTGCACGGATCAAGACACCGGCTAAATAGAAGAGTCGGTCCTGCGGTGGTGAGAAATCAAATCGAAACTGTAGCGAATTGAGGAGACGATCGGGTCGGAATTTCGCCAATGATTTACCTTACCTACATGGCGATATCAGTCGTTCGCGAACCGTGTTTGTGTGACAAATTCGACATACGGATGACCCGACGGAAACAAGACTCTGACCTAATGGCGGTTGATGGGAGAGATGTTGTTCAGGCTGCAGTGGGGATTCACGGGTCTCAAGGATACTCGTACCGAAGGACGAGTCCTGAGGGAGGAACCCTGGCAACCTCGAGATGTTCAGCGCCTGGCCTGGTGCGGGAACTAAAATGACGCATTACTCAATTAGTTATAATTACCACGCGACCATCAATCCTGGAGGAAAGAAACCCTCGGGGTCTTGATCCGAGAGAATACACTGCGAGTTCAACTTTGGATAGCGGAAAAAAAGTCGCGTTCGCGCGGTTACGTCGTAATCAACTTATCTCGCGTCGGATCTAATCGGCCACAAATCAATGAGCTGCAGTTTTACGTCATACTCTTAGTTCACGGATAATAGCCGTATAAATTTCTACCGCTAGGGAAAAGTTCCCCAACTTTATAGAATCTAAAGATGTGTGATATTGAACTTTCCGAGCAGACCTTGCACCCCGGTGGTTTATCACCTCGCGATCATCCGAGGTTCCAGCTTTTCGAAACTTACCTGCGATTCCCACGTCGGACATTTCGGACGGGTTGAGAATCCTTTTTTTCTTCTGACTATTGCATGGTTTCGAACTTCTCTCGTTTCCTTATTTTCTGAAATCGACGAAAATCGGAATGACAGCTAACCGCGAGCAACGCGAGTGAAGATCCTCCCCGATTCTGTTTTTCCCCGCTTTTCCTCTTTCTTATCATCGCCACCTGGTCCTTCGCTTCTTCACGGTTTCTCTCCCAGTTAAGGAAATTCAAAACAAAGCTAGCCCGCCGCCAAGAGCCGCCAAATACTTATATAGAAGTTGAGAAATTGTCCAGAAACTTTATTTGCTCTCACGTTTCCTTCGATTTCCTTGAGGACCTTGTTTTGGCTGTAGCTTGTTCCGGATTTCCACCGGTTGACAAACTTTCCAGTCCCGTAGTCGCCGTTGTTCCCGTTTTTCCGCGGGGTAATGCCCCCGACTTTCAACATTCTCAATGAATTTCGCTCCAATATCATAATCCGCGTCCTACTTTCAGGGTTTCGGTTCTTCACGCCACCTGCGGCGGCTAATCAATTTACACAATTTTATTTTCCCTTAGAAATAGAACTTCCAGTCGCAACCAGGGCCGAACAGCGCTTAAAAAAAAACAACCCCGCGACGCGAATTACTTCCCCTAACAGAACAGAGGGGATAATACATCGATAACCGAGAAACTGTCGCGTTATAGTTTGAATAACTCAACCTTTCCAGATCGAATTCTCGCGTGTCAAGATCCCCGGGAACAAACAAGGGGTTGACCTCGATTCCCTCCAACTTCCCTAAAAGCACGGCCTGGGAAAATTCTTACAGACATTTCTGCACCCTGTATATATAAATAAATATATATATACTATATATGTGTGCATACAAGGTGACCATAATTCCGGAGAACCGAGTGCCGGGTTTTAGGTGTCCCGGTTACTCGGTGCTACTAAATTCCGCCCTCACATGTACATCCACATACATATTCCTGCGCACGAGCCCACAATGGTTTCTAGAATTTCATCCCGGCCGGATACACCTTAAGGATTTGGTAGTCACACAAATTTAACGCTCTGACACAACCGAGAAGTATTTAGATCCCTTTTAGACGGTGTAAAGTACGTTCATCGTTGAATTGCAGCGAGGGGGTCCGCGTCCTGAAAGGCTCATTTCCATAAGTAAATAAATTTCGTGAAAAATAAAAGACTCCGAGTTCCTCCCGAAGAATAAGAATCAAGGGATGTTTTCGGGGGGGAAGGAATACATAGCCGCGACTCACACCCGAAAGATTTTCGACGCTTTGCTTCTGTACGTCCTACGGCGAAACGGTGACACTCGATTTCATATTGGGTACACAAGGGAGGTTCGCGCACGGTATAACGTTGCGGGTAAGTTTATTTCACCCCTTAAATCCACCCTCGCGGCGGGTAGCGGAGTAATTCAATTCCGGACGGCAGCTACGTTTGCGTGCGGCCATCGACTGGTAATAATCCAACTTTGACTAACTCCTGGGTAAACTACTTTCGGAACAATATACAACTCTGGTATAACAGGGCCTACTCGATGTGTCGGGCAAAAATCGCCGTTTCGCGAGCCTGGGAGCTAGGAAACCTCCCCTTTACTTACGAGGAGAAAAAATTCCGGGATAAAATATCCCCTCGTTTTGATCATGAATTTTTTAGAGGATGAGGGCATGATCATTCGAAGCTAGACTGAACGTTGAAAGATTTAAGATCGGAGCTACGGTATAAGAGAAAGCCGGATATATCATACACGTTCCTATCTATAATTCAAGAATGCTTTTCCCGGGTCCTGAAACTAAACGTTTTTCATGTCAAGACGAAGTTAGCTGTATCTGCACGCAAACAAGAACTAGCTGAAATATTACCCTTTAGGGCGCTTGTTATAGCTACCTTTGTATATTCCATTCCTTTCTGAATTCCACCTCTTTCCGTGTCTAACGATAAAACTAACTCGCGTTTAATTTATCGCTAGATTTATAGTTTTCCCGAAAATCTACTCAAATTATACAACACACATACATATACATATATATCATACTTTCTTATTACACAAAGCTTTTAATTATCGTTATTTATCGTCACTCTGTATGAAGTAAAACAACTGAGCTTATATCATATAGTTTCTTCGGTAAGTTTACGCATGAAAATCGCGTGCAGGATTCTACCATTAAAATATACGCGGAGTTAAACTATTTTACGTAACTCGTTATATTTCCCCCCAGCCTAAAGTTATTTTACAAGGTAATAAATCCTCTATATACTATATACATATATAGGGATCATTGTTTCCAGCAAATTATCTTCAAAGCTGTTGAAACGTTTCTTTATTTTTTTATTTGTTTAATTTTTTTTCTATTCATTTGATTTTTTTTTTTTTGTTTTTTTCACCTAGAGTGTAGTACGTGGTTATGATTCGATTTGACAAGCGCCGGTTGTTTGCAATCAGGAAGTTGAAGCTCCGAAGGCTTTCGGGGATCCTGCGGTACTGTAATTTGTCTCAACTTTCTTCAGAAAATTTTCACTCTAGAAATAAAAGGCTCTCTAGTTTAACGCTGACCCATTTTTCTCTACACTCACAATCTCGCTCCAGAATTTACCGAACCACATATACGTGTATATATATACATACGAAACGGCCGTTTCTTACAGTTTCTTTTACTACTGACAATGAGATGAGATGGCGAGGTGTCTTTCCATGGCTGTGAATCGGAAATGATATGTAACCGTATATAGGTATATGTATACGCATTGGAAAGAAAGTGATTTGTATATATTATGTAGATTTTTTTATACCAACGAAAACTCGTTCTCTCTCTCTCTATTTCTTTCTCTTTCTTTCTTTCTCTGGCTCTTTCCCTCCGAACCGGAAGCAAGGATAAAACTACGGGTGATAATGGAGATCTCAAAGCGGAGAAAAGTGATTAAAGTGTATAAGGAAGGTGGTAAGTCGCCGCGGGTTGACCCGTTCTAAAGGCAATTCGCGAGCTCGTTCGGAATTCAATTCTCAAGTGTCTCTTGCAGCTTGGCTAAGAATAGTGAAAAAAAAAACGCGAGAGAAAATGAAATGAAATGACAAATAGAATGAAATAAAATGAGAAAAAAGAAAGAAAAATTCAGATTCAAATTCCCCCTTTCCGCGATGTGGAGAAAACGGCTGCTCCACCCTGTTGCGAACGATGATCAAACTTAAGCTTATACAGAATTCGTTATTATAATTCTTTTCCCTCTCCCTCTCTTTCGCCCAAACGAGGGGGATCAATCGTCGGAAATTTTTCTCTTTTTTTTTCTTTCTTATTCCCTCGCTTTCCTTTTCTATCCTTTTTCTTCTCGCCACGACAAGGAACGGGAAGATTCATATAATTCGATAAAGTTTCGTAAAGCTGATCGAATTAGATCGCAATTTTTCATTCTCGTCTATACATAAATATAAATCCCGTAAATTTAATTATCATAATTTCCCGTGCAAATTTTAGCGAGAGTCAATGTCAAGATTTTGAAAAAAAAAAAAACGGAATAACAAGCAAAAAAAAAGGAGAAAAAAAACGCAAAATTGGGTTAGCGGTGAGAGAAGGCCTCGTGCCAAGGCCTCGGTATTCGCTAATTAGACCACGTCTACTCTTCTCTCTTCTCTCTCCTCTCTTCTCATCCCTCAATAAAATCGGGTTGCCCTAGCCAAGCACGACACAACCCAGGTGCAACCAGTTAATTACAAAGCAGATAGGCCTCTGCCTCTGACCGTAATCACAGACACGAACGGACCTACGTACGTACCTACATACATACATACATACATACATACACGTGCTACGTACGCGGCAGAGCGGATAACAAGAACTGCTTGCCTTCCTCCTCCACCTCGCTATTATAATACAACCTGCAAATCTGACGTCAGCTATTATATTTATTTTTATTTTATTTTTTTCACTTTTTGTTTTTTTTTTTTTTTTGCGTTTCTAGTTTCAATTTATCCTCGGCTCTTATAGTATATCGTTTTTCCGAAGATATACTGATCAATCTACTCACGATTGACCGAATTTTTTTGTTTTTTTCTTTTTCAATTAGTTAATTGAAGAACAAAGAAAAAAAAAGTAAATAAATAAATAGAAAAAAACGAGTACGGAATGAATAATAAAACCGTATGTCAGGTTTACCTAACTCGCGGATATACGTGTATGTTATGCGTATATTGTATGTATACGTACGTTATATAACGTTTGCATAAACTGTATAACAACATGTTACATATTCTGTATAAAATTGCACGATTGTATCCTACCCGCGGGGTAGTAGGCATGGTTACTTTTCTTTAAACGAGGGTTCGGAGAGAATGCAGTACGAGGGAGTGTAGGCACATACCTATATGTATATATATATATATATATATAAAAAAAGAAAAAATTTTCCCCGTCTTGTTTATACATTACGCGGTGCTACTCCGTATAGTCCCTCTTTACAAAGAACTCAGAGAATGAACGTGAATGCTCTGGAGAGGATGACTTTGTAGAGTCAATTTGCAAATTAGGAATGAGTAACGCAAGAATAAAGGCTCGCGTATAACATATCCCTCCGTACATGACGAAATTTTACGTACAATAAATGTTTGTCCTCCCCGTATTATATATATGTATATACACACATAATACGTAACGTCACGTATGTGTATATGAGAGGTGCAGGATGTTATATAAATGAAGAAAGAAAAATTGAGAGAGAAAGAAGAGAGACGAAAAAAAAAAAAGGAAGCAGAAGAAAAGTTTTGAGGTATAATTTTAATACGAGGATTGAAATATTAATGAAAAGAATATATATATATATATATATTTTTTTTTCTTTGTTTAAAAATTCTATCAACGAATAACATTTCACTTAAAAGATTTAAATCTTTTATCATAATTCAGGGGATGATACGACCTTCGGAACGAGCGTAGACCACCCTCCCTACCTTATACCTTACAGGCGCCCCCGCAACGCGGACCTTACTCTCTTAAAAGCCTTTCGTTTTCAACCACGAAACTCTGAGGGCCCTGGCATACCTTATATACCTACCTACTCTCGAGTAAAGATTCAAAAGATCAAGTGGATTAGCCTCAACGATTTCTGGTCTGCCCTAATGTTGTCGGTACCCCAGAAAGGTCCCTTCTTAACTCTCCCTCTCGCCATCTCACTCTCGGGTTTAAGCTCTTCTTGTATAATCCATTCCCGAGCAAGTATAGCTGATCCCGTACAACTCCTGTAACCATCCTTAAGTACCAGAAGCGAAGGAGTCTCGTGGCTGAAGAAAAGGAATTATAGAAATAACCGAAAGATCAGAAAAAGAACAAAAAAAAATATTAATAAATCCATTAGCTCGCAGCCCCTATACTTCTTCTCCTACCCAAATATTTGTAGCAATTTTATTTCATCCGATCGATCATCGAAATATAATTACGTTGATTTTTATAACCGTTTTTTCGTTATTCATAAGTTCGGAACTTTTGCCAAGGGAATGGGGATAACACGTCGCATTGCCAGGTAGGAAACTAGTGTAGATATGTATTTAGGACGGTAGTTAGCAGGAAAGTGTCCTGCAGGCGGCCAACCAAGAAGCTTTAATCTCGTCTAATCCTGGCGTAATCCTGGCTGAGCCTTCTATATACGAGAGGACAAGTTCATTTAACCTAACGCCCAGCGTATCCTATATCCTAGATATATTCTATCGTGTCACTTCCTGCCGTTTTATACCCTCAAGGATGAACCGACGTCATGAAATTACCGCACCAGGCTATACGCGAGTATATCCTGCATCCAGCCGTCAACGTGACGTTGAAACCAAAATTTATTAGGCCAGGATTTAATCGGCGGACAAATCTACTCGCGGAAATTAAAAATCTGCCATATTTTCACCCGCAATTTGTTGTAAAACGATGATAAAAAAAAAAAAACAACAAAAAAGAACAAAATTTTCATGCGGGAAAAGCAGCGATCATCGACGCGGAAAAATAATTGGCTCGATGATTGCGATGTAACGGAGTCTGGACGGTTCGCAATTTTCAATTATTCAATCACAGTCAAAATATGATATACTCTATTGGATCGCGGAATTATTCTACGCGAAACAGAATGAAATCGCAGTTAATTCGACGATGATTGTCCCGAAAATAAATACATGAAATGTATAAATAATCGGCTACGAAGCGAGCGAGTGACGTATAACTCCGGGTTTAATTAAATGGGTGAAATTAGACCGGAAATTTAGCAGCGTCATATTTAATTCGAAAAATGTAGTAATTATAATCATAATCGTCCTGATAAATAACTACATAGAAATTAATCAATCCGAATCCCCGCTCGAAAGGGTATAACGAAACCCAGGTCGGGTAGAAAATTTACATCTATCGGGGCTGACCCGATTTTCATGGATTATTGAACTTCGGCGGAATCGATTCTCGCTCCACTTTTCGATATGCTAGATGTGTGTACGACGTTTCGTTAGTTCTCCCGATATTTGCGACAGCGAGGCGGTCTAATGTCACGCCGGGTTGCGTTTTGCAAAAAATTTTGCAATTCCAAGTCGTTTGAGAAAACAATTTAGTTATCTTTTCAGAAAATTAAAATATAAATAAATATATGGAAACGCGGATTATTATACGACGTCGAATCGGAGGCGTCGCGTCGCGTCGGTTGGAACGTGAACGGAAACTTGTAGGAGTAAAGGCCGAAGAAGTAAAGGTGACACTATTTACATTTTATTTCCCCATTACAGTAGAAATAGGAATAGGAATAGGATCGTAGACGTGTGCTAGGGAGATCGGGTTTTCGCGAAGTAGTAAAACCGAACGGTAGTATATTCTGCGTAGCTAAATTGGATTGGCAGTTTATTGGCAATATTCGTTTGCGTGGCGTCACGCCAGACTACCATGTTACCTTCGACCAACCAAAACCGTTGGTGCAGCTGATTTTATGTACCCATATTTGCCGAGGGATGTACAGACGTCGGTATCGCCTGAAGGGAAAATTACCCTCGCGGTTATACGCGATGATATAAATAGCGATGAAATTCCCCGATTCGAGGGAACGAATCTATTAAAAAAGATCATCGGAATAGGGAAACTTGTGGTCCTCTTTTCTCTGCGAAATATCTCTGATTTCAAATTTTTAGAATGCTTTCAAAACAGTTTTATATTTACACGAAAGGGAGGACTGAGATATTTTTCAGCTATAGATGGGGAACGATGCTAGCTCGGTGTGCGATTGATTTCGAAATTCAATTTTTCCCCGAGATATCACGTTAATGTTATAATAAATTCGATTTCCTACGTGCCATACGTGGGCCGATATGATTGAGAATACGTAAGGATAATATTATCTGAAAAAATATTTGCCCGTATCTGTACGAATATATTCGTATAGAGGTAGGTATAGAAAAGATACGAAAAGTATACAGGGAAGAAAAATCGGAAGAAAGGCTCGATTTTCTTCGGCTAATGTAGAACGCGGGATATTTCAGGAGGGAAGAAAAAAACCGCCATAGCCAACGTGGCTTCTCGGTAAGAAAAGCTCCGGAAGAAGAAAGAATGGAAGAAAGAAATAAAGTAAGAAAGATATAAAGTAAGGGGATGAATGGATGAGAAGAAAAAAAGAAATGGAGAAATAAAGAAAAAAAAGGGGAAGGAAAGGAAAGAAAAATTGTGGATAAATAAAACAAAATAAAATATGGGAGATATGGGGGTAATTGAAAAAATATTCTATATTATACTCTCTGAATATCCAGCAAGGACAACTCATATTTACGACAGTTAAGCTCTTTCCATTCGAATCTCCCTCTTTTATGTCACGTTATATTATGTACGTGTATAACTGTATGTACACGTATATGTGTTGGCGAAATTGATCGACTAAGAGGCACCTCGTCCAATTTACTCGATTCCATGGACCAAATAAAAGTTGAAAAGATTCGTAAGAGCCGCACATGGGCGATAGAATAGTCTGATACAATATTTTTCACGGATACAGAATTTCGATCTTAAATTTCGACGAATGAAAAAAATAAGAAAGAAGCAAAAAAAAAAACGGGGATGAGAAAATTCTTTTTCAAAAAATTTTCCGCGCGCGGATTTTTCTTCTTGACTTTCCTCCGATACGATAAGAAATTATTTCGATGAATATATACAACAATTTTCCGATTTTTCCGACACAGTCGAGTCGAGGAAGTCGCGAATTCTGGTATGAGATTATCCGATTAATGAAAATTTTCGTAAAAATTGACATTCGGTCGGATATTTTGTATATGAAGAATTTCGGATTTTTGGGCGACACCCTTCGAAGGCCTGGGTGTATATATGTACAACGTGAATATACATATAGGGCAATATACACACAGGGACGCGTAGGCACATAAGCAAATGCGCGTGTTTTATTGAGACGCGAAGACATATCCTGCGATTTCGAGGATTTGTATAGATTCGGGCAACGACGATTCGGGAACGACGATATACGACACACTTACCTTAAAAGCTTGAAGGCCAAAAGTGTCGGTAATTTGGAAAAAGGAACAAAAGAAGTAGAAAAAAAAAACGGAGTTTTTTCCGTTTTTTTTTTTTTTTTTTTTTACGGCTCAGCAATTTCCGGGTTGATGGGGGAAGATTAAGGTGCGAATGTTCAAACGGGATAAAGGAAGAAAAATATGCGTCTATCCTGTATGTACTTTTTTTAAAAACAAAACGAAGACATTTTTCGGTCAATAAATCTGACGATGATCGTGTATTAATTAAATTCGAATGACAACGTAGTTCTAGACCTAAGGATTCAATCTATTTTCCATTTCAGAGTTTAAGCGCGATGCGATGCGATGGTCCCCGTATTAAATCGAATGAAATTCATCGAAGGCAGAATTTCCGCATTACTTCTGGTCGATTTCATTAAATTCACGTCACTTTTCTATACACATACTATAGTATTCGATAATGTCAACGTTTTCTGAAGCGTGTGCTTAACGATGACGTATGTATATACATATACACTTACGTATATCAAATCAATAATACGTATTCCTTTCTTTTTCTTTCTTTCTTTCCTTCTTTATATTCATTTGATTGATTTAATTCATTCAATATTTAACAATGGTATATAGAAATATTCAACAATAATAATATAAGGCGATAGAAAAATTGATGTCTTTATTGAAAACTAAGTATCTTTCATCTCGGGGATTTAAAACCGATTTTTATATACCATAATACGTATATATATACTTTTTCTTTTTTTTTTCTTCTTCTCATACCTTTTCATACCGCAAAGAATGGGAGAAAAGGAGGCTTGCGAAAATTCGAACCTCTGAGGGACTTATACATACACATACACATACACATACACCCACACATATAAAATATATATATATATACACCCACGGACCATTTGTTAAATAAAAATACCCGTGTATACGTGTATATAGAGAGAAAATTACATCCTTTGATACATGAAACGAACCAGCCCTAAACCGAGGCAGGGTCTGCCTCGAGTGGATGATCCCACAATTTTTACATTCACTTTCAAACGGTTTTCATCACATCTGCAGGTCACATCTTTCGCATTGCGAATTTAGGTATAACCTAACGGAAAACGATTTCAAGATGAGTAAAGCGCGAGTCTGGCCCATGAATGCGTATAAATATATAATGTACACCTACCGCCCTTGCGCAGAGTTGGAAAAATAATAGAATTTTGATGAAAAAAGAATTTAAGAAAAAAAACAGGGACTAAAATTTTGAAGAAATATTTTTTACTTGCAAATTTAGATTCCGTCACGTTTCGCATGTGTTGCGTATACCACATATGTGTACAGCCGACTACATAGCAGGGTGCTTTTTTTTTGCAACGATTCTTCAATTTTCTTTTAGGAAAAAGAAATAAGTTCTAATCTAAGATTCGACTCATGCTGTAACGTCCCTTGCTCCGGGGGGGACTCGGCGCCTTTTTGGCTGGTGGATATATATGGATGAAAAAAAAACGAAGAAAAAGAAAAAGAGAAAAAAAGGAAAAAGAAAAACGAAAAAATAGGGGAGAGAAAGAGGAGAAAATCGGAAGGTGAGAGAGGAGGAAAAAATATAGTCTTGGCTGAGGCGTTATTACAAGATGGCTCGCTTCTCCTTTCCTATACTCTATTTTTTTTTCCCTCTCTCCCTCTCTCTCTCTCTCTTTCTCTTCTCTTTCCACCCCTTGTAGAGTATTTCCCTTCAATATATCTCTCGGGGTTAGAGGCAACGCGCAAGTATTATTAGCGAGCACCTATAAATCCACGATTGCTAACCCATCACCAACCCTTTTCTACCCTACAGCTGAAGACCTACGCCGCGGCCGTACCACCGAGTCGATCTAACCCGCTGCACGGTACCGCAACCCCTTAGGTAACCAACGATGTAGGTAATAGAATTTCCTTGTCGACGTGGTATAAGCCATTGTTCCACCGAATTCTGAGACGTATATATCCTCACCTTATCTCAATAAAATGATTCACCTTATACCTTGCCTTACCTTACCCCCGTGAAAATTCAGCGCATAAATTGAGCTTGTATGTGTATATATATATATATATATTTATATAATATACCCTATCCTGGCCTGCCTACCTCGTCGTGCGAGGGGGCGAAACACTGTATTGAAATATGGTGGACGCTGGGGGTGGCTGATGTTCCATGAAAATCTTCGTGTATTAGGAAATCTTGCGATTTTTGATTTTCGAAGGAGATATGTGGCGATGGTTTACGATTTTGGGTGGATTTTTTCACGGAAAGTAATCAGGTTTTGTGAAAGCGGTAGCTTTGGTCTCCGGCTTTGATCGGTATCGAAGTTTTTTGGTATCTTGAGTCGGAGACGAGAAATTGCGTAATTAAATTTCAAAGCAAAATTTGAAGCAATTAAATTTTGAAGCAATCTCGCCGAGTATTATGCGATTAATTAATGAAACTGTATAAAATCGTGTGAAATATCGTGAAATTTTGTAAGGCTCTGATAAATATTATGCAACTTTTATTAACGAATTCTGCCTACGTTTTGAAACCCGGTAAGTATTGCTGTCGATAGACGCGAAATATTACGTAATTTAATTAGACTCGATGAAATTTTATGGAATCTACCAAAATCTCATCATATCTTATGAAATTTTGTGAAATTCGGTAGTCAAGTCCTACGGAGTCCCGTGAAAGCTGATAAAATTGGAAAATTGAAATTCCAAATCCCACGAAGTCCCATAAATAAATCTAATCAAATTTTTTTGAAATTCTATGGGATATGAAACCTCAATGAATTTTTCAAAATCTGAGGGAAAACTGGCGTGCGAAATTTTTACGAATCAAATAGACGCTTTTTCTCTCGCAGTCGCGTAAACTTTCGAAAAATATGTAAATCAAAAAGTGATTTTAATTTGTTGTTTTCGATTTACCAGATTAAAAATTTTCACGAGCTTGAAAGCTGCTCGCAGGACATGTTTGTTTGCGTACGTCTACTATGCGCTTTACGGTATACGCGGTCTGCTGAAGTCGTAGTTTACCCAGCTGTCGCCCAGTTTACGGCATATTGCGGGGTCGCCCGCCCTTACAGTACGAGCAGCTAAATCTGCACAGAAAATTCAAAAAAAAATGGACTAGAAGGATTCTTGACTGCAAATACGTCAGGCGCGCTTCTTCGATCTCGGATCATTCATTTTTTGCCACAAGTTCGATCTTTGCGGACGAAGAAGAAGAAGAAAAATTCCCGAGACTTCTATAAGGGATGAAAAATCGATTTTTTTTAAAGAGTTAAAAAAATTGTGCCATTCTTTCGATTCTTGACGAATTCTGTTGCAAAAAAAAAATTCACCGGCAAAGCTCTTCTGGATCGAATGGGGTGAACGAAGTTTGATGGTAAAAGAGTGCAAAAATATTATTTCGTTGGTAAAAAGAGTAGGAATGTGAGGTTTTGTCATTATTCTATGGAGGAAAGAAGCGGGCTCGGTAACACCCTTAATTCGATGATTTTTTAATGCTATTTTCCTCCGGTCTCAAAGAGTAATCTCTTTAATTATTCAAGCTTGTGCAGAATTTCCGGGGTCTGGATCCGGCCTTTCCGTATAATTAGTCAAGATGTTTAAGTCCGGGTGTCTAAATTACAAAGTCCTTTGTAGATGGCTACCCTCCTCCGGGTATTGTGGAACTTTCGGTGGGGTATGCGCCCCGTCGTCAACTGCAAAACTGCATTTCGATGATTTAATGATTATCTCGTAGCGAATCCTCGGGAGTTGTCTGCGGTTAAGGTTGACACCGAAACGCTTTCAGACTAATTATATTATACACGGGGCAGCGGTGGATATACAGGCACATTCATGATAAATGAACTCGGGTTGAAATATACCAACTGAAATTTTCTATCACGGAGTCTCGAAAACAAACGGCTTTTCTTTTCTTTTTCTCCTTTTCTCCCTGCTCCGAGACTTCGAGTGATAAATTTTTATATAAAATCGTTTTTGGCTAATTCTTAAGGTTCGATGGAATTGATTCGGGGTGGAAAAGTATTCTAATCTTTACCTCAAAGCCCGGTAATTTTTTTCCAAATATCTCAATCCTCTATCTTTAAAATGAGCCCAAAATGAACTCGATATCTCGATTTTTGGCCAAGTTATGATTTTTTTTGTGACAAATGTCGTTCCTTTCTTCCTTTGTTAATTTATATGGAGAATGGAAATCTGAGAGCCTTTTCTTTCGTGAAAATCTCTCGCGCGGATCATCGGCGGGTGGAAAATAAGAGAAGGAAAGGTTCGTTCTCGGCGTACCCTAATGCGTGCAGACGTAAGGGTGAACGAAGTGAAACAATTCGCGAAAATTTCCTGAATGATAACGGAGTGGGAAATCGGGGAAAAGATGAACGCAATAGCTTATGCCCACGCCGTAAAATTTGACCAATTTCTTTTGTAAATAAGCCGCAACCCCCCACCCCTATATTCCGTATAAAATGTGGTTATAACGAGTCGCTCGTTACATCGAAGCACCACGAATATCTCACTCACTTGGTTCTTCCCTCCTCAGAGGAGAGAAATATACGCGGAGATATAAGAAAGAATAATTCCTCTGCCAAAGTTCTGAGCCATTCGTACATATAGACGTGTATATGTGAAAAGATGTATTGCGAGTTATTCAAATTATATGTTCTGCCATTTCTCAGAATAAGTATTCCCTAAGCCCAACAAAATCTGGAGAGAATCGCGGTGCGTTGCTTCCCTCAAATCTACCAGTGTAATAAAAGGGAAAATTGTACGAAGTGTAAATTGGGGTTGTTCGAGGTAAACTACCACATACGCTCGCGGGCCCTTTTTTTCTTTAAACTCGCTCTAAATTTGTGTCCAAAAATATCTAAAATATCTAAAAGAGTAAAATGAAATTCTTGAATTTTGAAAATTGTTTAATTAATTGAGGGATAATAATTTTCGAGGAGAAGGGTCGGCCCGGTGTGCGTCGAGGGGCCGTATCCCGAATTCTCTTCGGTAGATCTGGCTAATAAACCATGGAAGTAGGGTTTCCTTCAACCCTGTACCTTTCGCGGTCGGAAAACAAAGTGAAAACAATGCAAAACAAAGCGAAATTTGTGCGGCAAATCATTAGCAGACCGTTATACACTGCGGCGTTAGTATAATTAACTCGCTTTGTACGACTGCCCGAAGCTGAGGCCGAGAGAAAGCTCTCCTCGACGCAGTTTCCCACTTTACTCCAAATTTCGTTGCCCCGGATAGATATATTCGACGGACGATTTTATTTACGGTATGTATACTTCTCCGCGGTTTGACGTATCCCAGAAACCCTGCCCCCCAGGCTCCAAAAAACTTTGGCAAACTTTTTTGCGAATGCTTTGCTCCAAACAACCAAAAAAAAAAAAAGAAAAACGAAAGAAAGAAAACGAGGAGAAAAAAAAAAAACATAAATAAAAACGTATCTCTCGTCGATATTTCACCTTTTTATAGTTATTATGGCTTTAGTTTAAGACTTGATCACTGCACGGACTCCCATTATATGATTTAGTCGCAAGCGGATTGGGGGCCCGGCTAACCGGCCAGCTTTTCGCTGGTGACAAACAGTCGAGTAAACAAGTCAGGGTGAACGAGTAAACAGCCAGATAGTCGAACAAACAAACCGACGACAAAGAGAGCGGAGTTCGGGGGAGCTCTTGATCGAAAAAAAATAGCGACGCACTAAATAAGTGTAACGAAAATGAAAACGACGATCTCCCAAATTTATTTACGCATCTTCTCTTACCTTTTTCATTTTTCTTTTTTTTCTTTTCTTTTTCCCCCGAAAAACGAGATTATCAACGAATTCTGGATTTTCCATTTTTTCCCTGCGATCTATGGAAGCCGAGATCCGATAATCCCGAATTCTAAATTCGCGATCCGCGTCTCTATGCCTTTGCCTTTGCCTTTGCCTCTGCCTCTGCCTACCCCTAAACTGCAGGGAAACTCAAGCTGTCTGGAGAATCGGCTTTGATTTGCCTCGGCTAGGCTGCCCGGCCAGGCTGTCGGCCCCAATGGCTTTTGAGCCTGGTCCATTGATTACTGTAACATGATTCGCACAGCATTTCAAAGACAGGGGGACAGGAGAGAACCCGAAGGTAATCCTAGTTGTATATTAGCGGACAACGTCGTTCATGATGGCTCGGAGCCCCTTCCACCAGACTATTACAGTTTCTATCTACGAAATTGATTTACTCCCTAAATCCTTGGCTAGAATGTTCCCAAACAAATTTAACGTGTCAACGGATGATTGCTTGGTCGACGGTATTAATTATTATTGTAATATTGGAAATCAGCAAGTTTGTACGCAACTTGGGTAATTAGTATCGAAGGGGCGAGGCGCCACCCTCGCCTCCTGGAAAATGATCCTCTTTTAGGAAACTTTGGGAACTCGAAAGTATCGGATGAAAATTTTTGGCGGCGAAAAATGCGGGGATCGATTCTCCGAAATTCTAAGGGTGGTTTACACCCTCGATAGGCCAAAGTAGACCAAGATGGATCAGTTTCTGGTGAAAACAGAATAGCTGAACGAAATTCAGTCGGGTTTTGAAATTTTTTTCGCCAAAGAAAACGAAACTTCGCGAGCCTGACATTCGATCAAAGGCATCCCCTTATCTCTGACAATAATTAAAATTATTCGAACAACTTTAGTACCTATACTAGCGCTAGAATTTATTTGTAATCCGACGAAGTCTTAGCTTATTAGATGATAAGTATGCGTTAGACGTATACCTGTATATGTATATATTACGTAGTGTACGAGAAAATCTTGTTTCAAGTGATTAAACTTTAATTCAATCTACTTTGAACAGCGAACAATTTAGATTCTGCATTTAAAGCTACGTTAGAATTTCAAGAGCTCTTTTCTCCCCGCTTCAAGTATTCTCGGAGGGTCTGGTTATAATTGTTGAGAAATTTTTTCAAAACTTTATAATATCAAAGACTACAAAGAAGATATTATACGCGAATAAACAGATATAATATGATAATTTAATAATATATTAATACCTCTGTATACATGAGAGGATTTGTCTACCAAAATTTGAAGAGAAAATTTCTCACACCTGTGCCCATGTGTATTTCAATCGATCTATCAATCATAAGAAAAACAGAAACAGAAAAATGAAATTACGTCAACGTCAAATCTCACTTCCGAAAAGAACCAGAAAAAAAGTGAAACTAATAACCCAAATGTTGGTAGGAAATTAGATGAATGAGTTGACTTAGGTATATCATGGAATAGACACTTCCCTTCTTCTCCGCTTTTGTTTCTTTTTCTTCTCTTCTTCTTTTCCCGTTTCTTTTTTTCTTTCTTTCTTCTACTCCGTTCTGATAGCCCTAGAGATGAAGTTGGATGAGAATTAGAGCTTACGCGAATATCTCGCTGCCGAGGCACTTATCTGCTTAGCGGTTGACCGGGCAACCAAAAGCCAGTGGCCGATAAATTTCTCTTTCGAACGTACGAACCGCAGCGTACGGGGAGATTGACGTAGAGCATAGAACCTTTTTTTTATCCTTGCGTTTCTTTTCTCCATTCTCCTCTTTTCTTTCACTCTTACGTCTGTATCGATAGATATTATACAATATACATACATTTCTTCTTTTTTTTACATACCCACACAGTCCCCTGAACTAGGAATAAGTTTCGGAAGAGAAAAGCAGTCAAAGGGGCCAAACCGCCCCTAGATAGGAGTAGAGAGGACTGCGAAAGTTCCGGTGCATACTCGTAGTATATCCGTGTACATGTATATGCACACATGTTCATGTATAGACGGATATACGTACGAAGGAAAACTTGGTATCGGCGAATACCATTTCCTGTATATATTCGCACAGAAAGGAAGAGATTTCAGCTGTGATGTGACCGGAAGAATGACGTGCAAAGCTCCACTGCACTGCATTAGACTTGAAAGCAGTTCCAGGATCAAACCCTCTGCAGTACCTATTCGAAATGAGGATCAACGCACCTATCTACAAGCCCCTAGACCCTGTTCCACCGGCTCTATACCGCGGAGTAGGTAGTTGACAAACGGTTCAAACGTCAAAGCCAAAATTCTGAAGCTCGTAACTATATCTCGACCAATCGTCGATGGGTTTAGGTTTCGATAGAAGAGGGAAAAAATCATCGGTCAAAATTCGTTCCGGATGATGGTTTTCTCGATTTATATTCGGACACACGTGGCGGAGCTGTGATCGAACGAACTCGTCGAAGAGACAAACGTCGGGCGAAATTCTGTGAGCTAATCGATCCCGTTTAATTCCTTGAAATTCCCGGGGCTTAGCACAGTCAGTCAGTCAGTCGGTGGAAATCATCCCCCTTCATCCCTGGTCCGATCGATGTACTGGGTAGAACGATGAACGAGTGAACGAACCAGCGACGCGACGCGACGCGACGCTAACGCTAACGCAAACGCGAATCCGACGCAACGACGACCACGCAGAAACCGACGGTCGGCGACGCGTAACGTCGCGACGCGGACGCGGACGCGGACCCGACGCGACGTTACGCGTTGGTGTTGCGGCCGTTTCCTACCACCGACACATCCAATCTACTGACGCAATTCAAATTACGTCCTTTGAAGTGCGACTCGCTTCCGTTTCCGTTTCCGTCCCTCACTCGCTCTCGCCACTTCTCACCCTTTGCTCCGCGCCTCGTCCGTACGCACCCTACGTCCCTACCGACCGTCACAAGTTTACTTTT
Source organism: Tenthredo distinguenda (assembly GCA_947538915.1). Taxonomy (NCBI): domain Eukaryota; kingdom Metazoa; phylum Arthropoda; class Insecta; order Hymenoptera; family Tenthredinidae; genus Tenthredo; species Tenthredo distinguenda. Next base: position 3,749,010 of record OX384535.1, read on the forward strand.
ACCAACGGTACACCGAAAATCCTCGGCGAGAGGGAAAAAAGAATTTATATACGAAATACACCGTGTAACGGGAATTCCCTTCGCTCTCTGCGGCTCACTCTCATTTATATTTACAGTAAATCCAAGTACTTCCATTTCCATCAATTAGCATTCGGATATCTGTCGAAGTCTCGCACATATCGCGTGTACGTTGGTAACACGCGGGAAACAAAAAAAATAATAATAATAATAATGGAACACGGGTAGTTTGCGGAAAATTAATTTTTTTTTGTTTTTTTTTTTTCTAAGGGCAGAAAATCGACGCCGTTTCGTTAATATTTTTTTTTTCCAATGAAATTTTTTCGCACAGAAAAAAAAATAAAAATATCTCCGGGGAGGATCCCTTCTCCGCGATTCAGACGATTTCCAATCTATTTCGCCACCGGTGTGTAGAATTTTTTTTTTTTTTTTAATTTTTTTTCCCTTCAACTTGTTCTCTCTTTTTTCTTCTTTCCCCCAGTTCCCCCGACGGTAAACCTGTACTAAAATAATGAGATATCACGAATATCGAGAGACAATTTATAATCCGCAAACACTGAACCATCAATTTTATTCGTTGTGTATATAATCACGGGGGTAGTATGAAAGTTCAAATAAACCAAACCGCATTGATTTCACCCCTGAATTTGTTTTTTTTTTTTTGTTTTTTCCTTTTTTATTTTTCAAACTTTACCCCAAACTTTCGGGGGTCTGAAATATTTTCACGAAATTTCCACCCCGGGCGTTTTTATCTTTTTTTTTTTTTATCTTTTTCTTTTTCTTTCCGTCTAATTAATGATTCAATCAATTAGGGCACGCAGGAAGTTAAATATATGAGAACGAGAGTAGAGAAGAGACTTTCCGTGGATTCGGTTGACCGTAAAAAAAGAGAGAAAAAAAAAAAGGAAAATCGTCGAATATATAGTCTCGCCGTATTAGAACCGGCGACGAAATCAATTAAATCCCAAAATTTTACCCAGGCCGGACCAATCGCTCGTGCCAATCAATTGTAGCAGTTGGTCGTTCGGCGACGGGGTTACGGATATCGCACCCCTGCCCCGGCCGAACAGATATATATTAACTCGCTGTCAAGCTAATGGTGGAGATTCTCTTGTTACCATTATTATTATTATTCCAGCTGACGTAGCGAGTTATAATTTTGGCACGGTCGAAAAAAAATGATTTAGTCTTACGTATCGAACTCGCTTTTACGTATTAATCTTGTTTTTTTTTTCTCGCGAAATTCAGCCCCGAATCCCATATTCGAAATTTTTTCCATACAGAAAAAAGAAAGCGAGACTAATCGGTGGGAACGATTTTTCTTTCTTTTTTGTTTCCTTGTTCTTCCGTAACGACGACGTCGCGGAGATCAGATTTTTGTCTTTCGGAGATAAAATTAATTTCAATAACGCATAACTTATGTTAATAAATAATTAGTCCCTGTCGATACGCGGCGAGAGATCCTATATACATATACGAACAAGAGCGAGACTATTTTTTCAGTCACGTTCGCGAGCGAGTTTCGATATTTGTTCGTACAATAATTGAATCGCTCGTAATTTTTTTTATTTTTTTTATTTCTCTCCTTTGTTTACACCGTACAGTATATATATTCTCACGCCGATTGAATTATCGATCGATATAATCAATCTTCGATATGACACATGTGCGTCTCTCTGTAACGGGTATATAGTATATATTTGTTCAATAAATCTGATCCAGATGGGACACGTTCGGCTCTTCGTATTCGCAACCGATACTAATTGTAAGCTCAAACGAAAAAAAGAATTTAAAAAAAAGAATAAAAAACTGAAAAATTTTTCAGATCAAAAATGACAATTTTTTCCTCAAAAATACCAAATAAGGGATGATCTCTCGCATTATATTTCCTTCGCGTCGATATAACATTTATTATTGGTATAACACCAGTTTTTCTTGTTTTTCTTGTTTTTTTTAGCTTGCTTTTTTTTCTCATTGTTCGTTCCTTGTATATTTTTGGTAAAATTCGTCAACGAGCTATCGTCGATGACAAAGGGAAGCTCTACTCGGTGCTCACCCTCTAGTTTGGGGGAACGTATATCGTATACCGTACAGGAACCCTCGGCAGGTTCGTTCTCTGGCTTTTTGTCAATTCACGGTGTGTTTGCGTTAAATTGAAATCATTTGGTCGAATGAGGTGTAATCTTTTTATCCGATTCCCATTGTGTCGTTATAAATGTGACCGATGTATCATTACATACGTGGCAGCTTTATTTCAATTCACTCCGCGGGATTTATGTCAACGAACTTCGTCCGTCATACCACCGAGGAGATGAATAATTTACGAACATTCACACTCCTGCATCATCCCTATACGTATACATATATATAATACGATTCCTGGACACCAGGGTGGTCGAAAAACCCATAACTAATATACAGGGTCTAAAATTGTGTTAATTGATTGAATTTGATTGTCCGATGTAAAAATTTTCGACCCCCGGAAGGGGTGGCAGCACTTTGAAAAATGAGAATTTTTACAATCTGCTGAGTTTTCTGAACCAGTGGCAAAGCTCTGGCGTCCGTAGAGAGGACCTCGGCAGAGGCCGAATAAAGATATGAAAATATGAACGCCCTTTTACCCCAAGCCATCCGATTTTCATACTTTTTTTTTCTTTCTCTGCCTTTCCTCAGGTTTCTTGGATACGGAAAAGAGACCTTCACATTCTTACCGCCGGTATACTCACGTATACATCCGACCAGAGGTTTCAGGTGATTCGACCTGACAAGTCAGAGAACTGGACCCTCCAGATCAAATTCCCTCAGGAGAGAGACTCCGGCATATACGAGTGCCAGGTGAACACAGAACCGAAAATGTCCCTGAGCTACAGACTCAACGTAGTCGGTGAGTGTATCGAATTTTTTTTCCCTCTTCTTAGATTCGGCGTATAATATATTTTGAAATTTTATCAGTCGAAAAGATTTTCTTTTCAGTCTTTTATGCATTTTTCACACATTACCTACATGCATGTATGTACGTACAGTCAGAATGCCGGTTTCCATCGCGCCTAAAATCTGCAACCGGGGGCACATCTTTTGAGGTTGGCATTCGTGCGATTGCCAACTTGAAGAGCGGTGTATCCTCGGTTGCAGATTTCAGGCGCGACCGAAAAAGATATCCTGACTGTACCTATGCCTCTTTGGAGATTATTATACGTGTGTATGTATGTACTACATTGACGTTCTTATCTTTATTCGAATTTTTGAATATGTCTAAGACAACTTGGTATAATATCCTGTCAGATATTAGTTGAAAAGCGGAAACGGAAAGCCCCCTGTGATCGAGATTATTAAAACAAATTGAATTTCGAGTAAATATGTATGTATGAACGACCAAGTTCATTTTAATAGAGTAGAATATTTTAGGGGATGAATATCGCCGTATATATGTATAGTCTGATATAATATGCATAAATACAATGACAATCGTATACGTATATAGAGGTATAGTATATAGCTCTAGCTACGAACATGTGGCAAATGACATCTCCTCCGAGAAAGCCGGACGAAATCTCTCCTGGAACCAAGAACTCGTTAGTTGAGCATTGTGTCGGGCCGTGGGGGCTGGTTGAAATAATCGCCGAATCCTTTGTCTCCTAAATATATCTCCATAGTATAAATTTGAAAATGACAATATAGCGTGATGATTCGGATCTGCGTTCGTTTTAACGGACTATAGGTACCTACGTCATTTCCACACCCCCGCCCCCCAACCCCTGGCTGCAAAACTTTACTAGGTAGGGTAACAATGCGTCAAAAGGAAAACGGATCTTCCTTATTTCCGCTAGGATCCTGATGGACTTTTCTTACGCCCCGATTCCGGTGTATAAATATAGCGAGCGGTACGTTTCGTAAAAAATTTTTTATTGAAGTATTGAAACACCCTATTTTCTATTTTCATTCTCTTTTTCCAATTTTCGATGCGGTATTCGGTAATTTATTTCATATTTTCATTTCATTTTGTTTTGTTTTTCTTTTTGTTTTCACATCAATTTTTCCTGCACCGAGTTGCGGCAGGATATAATCAGTAAGCTTGCACGCGAATTGGATGAAAAAGGAATCAATTCGCTTCCTTGTCTCGAGAGGAAAATCAGAAAAAAAAGATAAATAAATAAAAAACAAAAAAAACAGAAACGAAAAGAAACAATATTTGGCTGTGTCTCCGGGTGTAACGAGGCGTAGCGCGAAAGCGTGACCAGAAGGACAAAAGGAGGGAGCGGAAAGATGTCGGGAAAGGGATGAAAAGCAGGAAAGGCGTAAGAATAAAACGAGGGTGAAATAAAGAAGAGAAGAGAAGAGAAAAAAAAAGAAAAAAAAAGAAAGAAAAAAAATAGAAAGGGATGAGGGGGTAATAAGCCGTTGCTGCAATGTTGCTCGCTCGCGCCTCTTGCTGATCGTTCCTGTTCAGGGCTATATCTGGTCTTCCGTTCTTTTTCTCATTCTCATTTTCATTCTTATTCTTATTCTTCTCTTTTTCATTATTTTCGCCTCTTTTCTCTTCTCCCCGAATCATCCCGACCTTGAAGTCCGCTGGGGGCAACACTTTTCGTTAAATTATCGCCGAAGATTCTCGTTAAATTATCATACTTCACTAGCCATACACCTTCCGCGTCCCTTGTCCCACTCCATTTCTTCTTTTTCCTCTTCTCCTTCTTCTACTTCTTTCTTCAGTCTAACCCCGTGCCCTCCTCCAGGAAGGACCTCTTGCACGTATATATGTATAAAGATATATGTGTGCCTTTCTCCACGGAGGACAATCTTTCTTTTCCTTTTTCTTTCATTTTCATTTTTTTTTTATTTTTTCATTTTTTTCTTTACTTCTTTCTCCTGTTCATTCTTCTTTCTCGTTCTTTCTTTTTCTTCTTCTTTTTTTTTTCTCTCTCTCGACGCTCTTATTGTTTGCGAATAAAAGCGTGAGCGAAACGCGGAAATTTCGTACAAGATAGGTAATAATTAAATTCCTTAGTCATTTCCAGCTGTTCCACGCCCTTAGGAACGTTTTAAGGTAACAGCTACCTATAGTATCGATCATATCCGAAGATTGAGACGTTCAATTATTATACCATATATACAGATGATATGTCTGAAGCAATTTTCGAGTATATCGTACGATTTTTCAAATTCATTCAAATTATTTCGGGGAAAATTTGTAAGAAAATAATCGGGATAAGGGTGACCGATAAGGGAGGATCAAAATATTCCTGCATATAGGTATATATTTTTTCTTATTCTTATTTTCATTCGATTTTATTTTTTGAGAAATCTAAACGGAGCAAAAGAAAAAGAGAAAAGAAAAATTGTGACGAAAGGCCTGGATTCGCGGGGAACGATATCTCTTCGATATTTTGAGGTGGTTCGATGATTGGTGACACGCATATCCAGACCCTAAACCCACCATGGACGTATACGTATACATATACCTGTGTTTTATTTTTTTTTATTTTTTCTCGTCTCGTTTTTGTTATTTATTTTTTTATTTTTCACATTTTGTTCCTCGTCTCCGACGTTCCGTACGATTGAACTCGGATTGAAATTGATAGGTGGTACGTTTCTCATCGAGGATGAGGTGTATACAGCCACAGATATAGCTGGGATTTGAAAGGGTTAACGCGAAGTATTCCGATCGGAAGGAAAAGTACAAATTGTCGCGATAAGTCTGCTTCAAACACGATCCAAACACATTTTTGTTTCGGTTTTCGCAAAAGAAAAGAAAAAAAAAACAAGAAAAAAACGAAAGTTCCAAGTCAACAATCGTCAACGTCCAATTATCGTACTTAACCGCGTGAACTAAATACCCAACAAAAAAAAAAAACAGCATTTTTCGTCTCGTGTTAGCGCTAGCCATTAAATAAGTTCGGGCAATAGCCTTGTAGCTTTGAAACGAACCCTCGCTAATCTAAATCGGATTAACCACCAATGGCGACCACTCGGCCGCTGCGTTTTGCTTAACGAATTCGTTTTTGTTCAACGTAAGGGTGTGCATATACATATATATACTCGGTGCCGAAATTACTTTGACAATTCGCTCGGTTTGGTCGAATAAATTATATACGTCGTTATTAATGATAAAACGTCGAAAATTTTGGACACAACTTTATTTCGGATGAACAATATTTGCACAATCGAGGCCCGGTTTCTTGTTTTTTTTTTTTTTTGTTTCTTCATCCTCGTAGAGTTTTCTGTAATTATTTGAATTATTTTCGTATATTAATTAAGAGAAATATGATTACCTGTGAATTAGAAATAATAAAATGCCTTATTTCTCTGGCAATAATCTTTAAGTGTTTGACGGGTACAATTAGCAGGAGGTCTGGGGCGTTCCGAGGCCCTTTGCCCGGGCTGATGAGTTCCTCGATTACAACCCTCGAGAGAAATAGAGAGAGAGAAAGAGAGGGAGAGAGAGAGAGAAGTGGAAAGGGAAGCGAAGAAGAGAGCGGGAAGAATAAGGGCGCGATAGGAACGGGTAAAGACAGGGTAAACCATTTTGAGGGATGGAAAAGTATAGCAAAGTGAGTGCGAGGCCCTTGGGGTCTGACTCGCTCCGGTTCTTGTCAAGGGTTAAATATGAAATTTAAATTGAATTCCCTAAGTAAAATCTTTAATTTCACCGAGAAATCTGACGTCCTTCGGTAGCTGCCAGCCTCTGCTTGTGCCTACTGCCTAACGTGCCCTTGCCCCTACATCCCCTTGGGAGTGTCGTTCCCCGGGCTGTCTTCTTTTAGAAACTCGTACATATCAACCCCTCCGGGAATTTTTTTCTTTTTTTTTTCCTTTTCTCTCTTTTTCTCTCGGTGAACAAATAAGTCGAGGAAACAAAGAATGAGCGAAGTAAAACGAAGGGATGAAGAAGAATAAGAAGAAGAAGAAGCAGAAGAAGAAGAAGAAGGAGGAGGAAGAACATATTTTAATAATAGGAGGGGCATAAAGAGAGGAAAATAAATTCGCTGCAAAAGCAACCCTTTCGCTTTATATACCCCAACAATTCTTACATTTGTATTTGTAAAGAATTATGTCGCGAGTATAGGGTGCGCGGAGTGGGCTTAGAGCGTTGGAAACCTTTTCAAGAAAGGAAGAAACGGAAGTTGTACAGAGTTAAGGGAGGAGATACCGATGAAAGTGGAAAGTTTGCATCCTCACATTCGATTCAGAGTAGTTTCAGATCGCGAGTAAGTGAAGTAGGTGGTATCAAGCCGAGGAAATCCCGCTCTTAACTTAAGATTGAACGTGGGATCAGAAATGCACGGCGATTATTCACAAAAGTTGAAGAATTTCGAAAAGCTCCTCGCGCATCGATATAATTCCTTCAGGACGTCCAGGACGGTTTCAAAATAGTCTCTACGTCGCTGAGCTAAAGCCATCCGAGTATCGTATTCAACATCGAATCCCTTGTTCTTTAAAAAAGCAACGAGAATCAATTCTTCATTGTTTTTAATCGAAAAGACGTCATAGAATGATTACCCGTCACTATAACGATGTCGTCGAGGTAATGAGGGCGCTGGTTCTAAATTTTATTCGAATAAAATGAGGCGAAGTAAAAATCCGAAGCTTCCTGCTTCGCTGCTCGACTAGATTTCCAAAAAATTCCCTCGCCCTGATCGCGTCAGCGAATCGCATTTGCCATGATCCTCCCCGTAGCTGTAGGTATCAAGCAGTCAGCATTGGACGTTCTCTCCTGACTTTTGGGTGGGTGTATAAATTTGGCCACTTATTTTTTTATATACATATATATACATGCTTTTTGTCCGCCCTTTTTATTCACCACCACCACCACCGCCCCCATACTTATATACTATATACGCAATTTTTCACTGGCGTAATATTTTTAAAACAGCTGCTTTCCCCGTTTCTCCCCAAATATTCAGGCGACATTCGGACCCCTTTTTTTTCACTGCATAAACAAGGCTTGCGCTGCCTCTTTCCAACAAAAAGAAAAAAGAAGTGAAACGCAGATTCAGCCTAGTTTCAATTTTGATTAAAATTGCAGATGAGATTTTCACCTCTGTCGAGAGTTATTTTCCATCTCTATTTCCTCCTCCCTCTTCCTTTTCCTTTTTTCTTTTTTTTTTCTTCCTCTTATCGTTGCACACCTTCGGCGTGGCAAAAATTTCGAGCCTTTCGCAATTTGGTAACCCGTACCTATACTCGAACGGTCTTTGATAATAATTTAAAAGTTTATTACATAGAACCCTTTGAGCTTTTAGTCGTAGGATGTATTTATGGGTGTGTGGGTATAGAATAACCGCCGGGGGTAGAGGTGTAATCACTTTTGAGCCTTTTCAAAAGTTCGGCGTCACTTTATTTCGGAATAAATTATAGAAGACGTGAAAGATAAAGTTAGAGTTTGTTATAAGAAAGCTAAAATTTTCACACCCAACTGCAGGGACCAACGCCTATATATAGGTATATATACAAGTATTAAACATCAGGGAAGAATTTCGGATAAAATATACGTATATACATGTAATACATGTGTATGTCTGTGTATAACGTGCGGGGGATGGTTAAAGGCGGAGAATTAACGCCGTCGTTAAAACAACAATTAGTAAGAAAATTGCCACCTCGAGATAACTTATCCAGACTAGATGGCCCCCAGTGTTTTCGTATTGTTTTAAATAATTTAGAACCTTCATAACTGCATATATACCCACATACACCGACACCGAAACCAAAAGGAACCTCCTTTTGTCGTCACCGCGCGATTTTATCCCTCAACCCTTACCGACAATCTCTCTCTCTATATATATACACCTATATAGTATACCTCGCGAAAACCAATGATCAAATCAACGGTTTATTACCGGCATATAATACGACCGGGCTATCAAAAAAATACGTAGCTTTTTTTTGATGGGATCGTAATATGTATATATATATATATTATATGTAGGTCATCAATATATAAATGAATGAATAAATTGAGCCATATGGAGGAAGAGTATAGACCCGGTGATTATTTTGGTTATTTTGATTACTGACTAAGTATTTGATTATTTTCGATGAATTATTGTACATTTATAGATTTGAAATCTAGGATTAAAGAGACTAAAAAATCGGTACATACGGTATGTAGGGAGGTGAGTAAATGAAATCAAAATGGCGCCATATGCAGATTGATTGGGGGCATGAATATTCGTGAAAAAGAGGGGTTGGTTCATTGAGTATAGATACGTTCAGACAAAAAAAAAAGGGAATCTGAAAAGTTGAAAAAAAAAAAAGGAAGAGGAAATGAGGGAGGAAAAAAATTAATTGAACGACCGTCGAATTATTCAAGACTGAGGGAAAAATAAAACATTATTTATTTTTGACCTAAACTTCATACAGGCTACTAATTTCAATTCATTAACCCAAACTGCACTTATACCTATACCGCGGTGCAGCGACTAACACAGCGGGCGGTTAATTAAGCAAAGAAATTAATCTAAATTAGAAAACGGAGGCGTTTTGTTTAGGCCTCTTTTTTCCCCATTTTTCCCTCTCTCTTTCTCCCCTTCCTCCTTTTTCAAGATATTTTTCACACGCCGGTTGAAGGTTCGTTTATAGTGTTTCCCGGCGTCTGGTAGCAGCCCGTTACCACCCGTGGTTGGTTAGGGGTGGTTTGGGTTGGGTCGGAGTCTCCGGAGCTCAAATAATTACTCCCCAATGTTTTCATTATCTCGACAATATTCATCTTCCTTTCCCTTTTCGGCCCCTCTGTCTTCGTCCTTAACATCCACTGGGCTCCTCCGCCTCTTAGTCAGACCAAACCCAGCGACTCCTTTGCCTCGGCGACGTTCAAAGCTAAAGTATTATGCCTTGGGTCTGTACAGGTGCAGAAGAGAATAATGAATACGAGTCTAATTACGCGGATTAGTTGAATAAGTAGAAGCCGTTCGATCCGGAGACTCCTTTTCAAAAATCGACCGAAAAATCGAAAATACGAGATGAGAGACTCGACAAGTAGAAACACGGGTACACGCGTATACGGAAAATAATTGACGAGGTTTGCGCGGGGTTTAATCTTACGGAGAGACGACGAAACGCAAGAAGCCTACCGCTTGCACCGCACAACATTTGCCTAAACCCAAAGCGACCCGTTTCAACGCCAAAGGCCAGCTCGCTAAAGCTTGAAGGAAAAGGTGAGTGGGTGGGTGGGTATGGGCTACCTACCCCTAATATAGCCGAGACATAACCCTGAACATTTTCCCAACGAGGCCCTTACAGGGACGCGGGCAACTTCTACGACCTTTTAAACCAGATGAAACAATGTCCATGAGATAATAAAAATCCCACGTTAAAGCTTTTGTTGCTCTTACATTTTTTATTACAAATTTTCCTTTCCCTTTTACTTTCTCACGATTCTTTTCCCTTCTTCCTACTTTTTCCTCTATATTTTTTTCCAAATCTTCGCTAGACTAAATACGATATATTTCTTTGAAACTATATGTGTATATATATCAGGGTGGACGTTGAATACCATCTTGAGGCGTGAAGCCCCAGAGTTTATAGACAAAAAATAGAAAAAAATTTTGGCCCCAGAGCGAGGTTTTTAAAATGAAATTAACCCGTGCCGGTAAGGTCGCAAAGTTTCCCATCTAAAACGCACGCATTTTTACGGATCTCAATTCAAAAATTCACGGTGAGGCTAATTTTGATTCGAAAAATTCTAAACTATGAGAAAGTATCGGGTACGTGTATTACTACATGGAGAAAAATCGAGGATGTAATTCCGTTGAATCTGCTCGTGATTCCACTCCGAACTAAAATTCTCTTTATCGATTTTACGGCCTAAAATTCTAATTTTCAGCAAGTATTACTTACTTACGGTATGATATCCTCGATTTTTCTCCATGTAGTAGTACACGTACCCGATCTTTTCACATAGTTTAGAATTTTTCGGATTAAAATTAGCCTCACAGTGAATTTTTGAATTGAGATCCGTAAAAATGCTTGTGTTTTACATGGGAAACTTTGCGACCTTACCGGCACGGGTTAATTTCATTTTAAAAACCTCGCTCTGGGGCCAAAATTTTTTTTCTATTTTTTGTCTATAAACTCTGGGGCTTCGCTCCTCAAGATGGTATTCAACGTCCACCCTAAAATATATATATGAATTTGTAGTATCGAATTATCGTCAATTGGAGTATTCAACTATGGAATTAATTAACCGTTAACTTGGAGCTCGATAATCGAGGGACAGTATAAACGACTTCATTAATTAATAGCCGAAAGTATATTATATTCAAATTATGCCACGATGCAGGTAAACGAAATTTTATGCCGATTGTTCCTATCGACTAATTATACGATATACGTATACGGTGTACATACACGTTTGCACCTATACCTACGTAGGTATACATGTATCGAAGACCGAACTGTGTACCTATTCGTATTAACGAACGAAATTGGCCGTTCAATTACTTTCCAATTTTCCACACACGGGTTTCGTGATTACGGGTGAAATTTTAATGAGTTTTCCTAGCCATCGGAACCTTTGCTTGCAGAATTAAAAAGACTCGTTTTGTACATGTATATCATACAGTTATTCTTCTATATATTATAATCAATTTTCGAAAAATCGCATTAATCTCGATCTCTTCAAGAACAGTTGAATTTATTTTCAACTGATCATAGATGTATATCTCCTATATCTCATAAGTCGAGTTGATTAGCGATACAGCAATTGTCTATAACAAACCGATTTTTATAGTTTTGTGTTTCATGTTTCCGTTTCATGGAGAAAGCAAAAGGTTGTATTTCGATTCCAGCTGTAACATGCGCACGCAACTATATATCGTAGGGTTTTTCGAATTACGAGAAGCTAACAAGGTAGAAGGGTAATTAAAAATTGTAACTTTTTAATAATCTACATCAGCTCATTGTGCTACTCCGCTGCGGTTATTCAATTAATTTTCACGGGTAGTTGCACGCGTAATAGAACATAATGAGAAATATTACTTCATAACAGAAACTGCATAAAACCGCATGCCGTGCGAGTGGTATAAATAAACAGGTGTAAACTTACGCGCGAAAATATTATTCGCGATTTAATTTCATTCGACTAAAAATCGCCGGTTTCTAAAAATACGGAATTAATTAATACCGGATTTAAATAAGGTCGTTTAATTTGAATTTATAAATCGATTTTTCCATATTTTAAAATATAAGAGCTTTCGGACAATGAGAAGCTCGGGGATCGTCGTAGATCGTATAGCCTAGCTGAGTGAGCAAGACCAGGGTTCGGTTAGGTTGACACCAAACAAACTTGATAATTAATGGTATAGAACCCAGATTCCCCAGATCGTGAGATAGTTCTCAAACATTCCAACTAGAATCTCGGTCTGGCTTGACGCCGAGCTTACGTACGTGTAACGAGACAACAAAAGTCTCAGTTTCTCACCAAAATCGAAAATCCCATGCCATAATATATTTTCATTTATTACTTGCTTATAATATATTATTAAATTAAAAAATTATCGTATAGAATAAAATATGTAGAGAATTTATTATCGTTTTTTGTTTTAATTATTTTTTTTTTCTCATCCCCTTTCATTTCATTTTGGACGATGAGTCTGATTTTGGTTCAGTTTCGTTCTATTCTTTCTTTCTTTTTTTCTCTCTCTCTTTTTGCGGATAAACGAGGTAAATTTGAAAAATAAAATTATCCGAAGTTATTTTATTCCTTTATTACTGGCTTGTTGCGGGTTTCTTGGCTGCTATAAACGTTAGGAGGTCCTAAAACCAGTCCCTCAAGTACCTTGCCGACCTACGCGACCTTCTCGACTTTCTACCACGATCACAACTTGTTGCCTATGGAACTGCTCCGCTGCAGGGCTGCGGACGATAACTAGAACAGGGTCGCGAGGGCGCGGCGAGGGACCGCGCCTAGAGCGGAAAAATTCGAGTTTCGTAAAATAGAACCTTCCAGTTTTTATTCTCATCCGATTTCCTCGCGATACAATTTCTTCTCCGAGTCGTAGGAAAGGTGGAGAAAAAAGAAACTCGAAATCGGTTCGAAAGGAAAAAGAGAAAAGCACCGATTACTCGAGTGAAAAAAAAAAGAAAAATTGAAAAATCGCGAAAGAAACGAGATAATCGAATCTTGGGCTCGGATATTTTCCACGAGGAAAAGTAAAGCCTGGATGTAGGACTCGAAGTTAACTTTTTGAAAAAAGCTCCGACGTGGAACGTCAGCTGTTTCTGGCGCAGAATCGTGAAGCACCCAGTTTCTGGATTTCCCCTCGTTCAGGGAACCCTTTTCGAGATAATAATTCTACGGTCGAGGTTTCTGATGTCGAAACTTCAATATTGACTGCCTAGTGCCTGAGCTTCGACCGAGGGGAAAACGCTTGGCGTCGGGCCGTACCTATACCTTTACCTCTCTATATACGCGGTGGGTATATACTTACATAGTATACTATCCAAACTGTGTATCTATGTACATAAGCTTGCATAGTTAGCGAATACATATACCGATTCGCGACCTTAGTTTGCCCAAGAGTTTGCTAACACGCAGTAAGGATATTGTCAATTATTATTAAATAATGATCAGTCCTTATCTCTAGCAGAAATATTTGTAAGAAAAAAAGCCCGCTCTGAATCGCTTGTTCGATCTTAGACCGGAGGGATCGCCAAAAATTGTCTGAAATTGAAAGTCCGATTTTTTCATCGCAGAAGCAATCTGCGAATTTGAATTTACGAATTTGAAAAATCGATAAAAAATATTCGAATTTTTTGGCGCGGATGTAAAATTTGGAATCGAACGAGATATGGCACTCTTTTATGCCCGTCATTTGACAGTAAAACCCTACGAATTCTGTATCCTTTTGTCTCGAGGTTCCTCAGATCATTCGGAGAGTTGTCACACCGATATATTTTTAAAATCCCATTTTTCGGACCCTAGAAACGATCAAATATCACGTTTTTTACCGCAACTGATGCTTTTCATCCCCGTATGGTGATTAGATCAAAAAATAATCGGAACAGTGATTCAGGCGAAGCCGATATCGATATGGGATCCAAAATTATTCGTTCTATATAATAACGTACGAATTTATAATCTACGCAATAACGCATATATTGTATACAAAGGATTTATTAAAACTGTACATAGCGAATAAATTTCCGCAATTAACTGCACGGAATTCGTAATTTGACGAAATTAATCTACCCGGTCGCGTCAAATTCGCTCATGATGAAAATTAAATGATAATTCAAAACGGTTTTCGAATCTCTTGTTATTAATAATTAGCTAATTAATGCTTTTTTGACAAATAATATATATTAGTTTTAGATACTTACAGGTATTATATGAAGCTCTTTCCACCGTGAGAATTTTCATCCTACTTCGAGATAAGGTTCACCGAATCCTGAATCGATTTTGACATTCTCATCTGAAAGGTTGGAATTTTTACTTGAAGAGGACATGAAATATGCGAAGTCGGATGGAATATCTCACGGAAAGAAATATGGATATTACCTGCACAGGTTATTATTATATTTTACTTTATTTTATTTTATTCCATCCCCATTCTCTCTCTTTTCAATGATATGCACAGTTTGATTATTACCTAAATTTTTGCACTCCTTTCGCGGTATATCCGGGACAAAGAGGGAAAAAAAAATCTGTGCTTCGAATGTTTCTGGCCATGAAAATCGCGGAGCTATTGATGAAGAAAGAATAATAAAAAAAAAAAAACGAAGAAAAAAAAAAAGTGGAAAATGACCGTAATGCCTCGTAAAAATTGTGAGACTGAAGAGAATATCTGCGGAATTTACGACGCAATTTCCTGAATTTTATTCAATTTTAATCCGGACAATTTGTTCTTTTTTTTTTTTTTTGTTCGTTCTTTTCGTCTCTATTTTTTTTTTTTTTTTTTTTTTTTGTACAAGATACAAATCTAGTTCAGATTCTGGCATAACTCTCGTGAAATATCCACGTCCGTCACTCCGCACTGTTCGTAAATTTATTAGTCAGTATCGAACGAAGAATTCCCATCCTTTGTATGATACGAGAATAATGTGAAAAAAAATGAATTTAAGATTCTTTGAAAATGTGATAGAAGAATTTACCGTACGTATCAAAAGGCTGTTTGCCTAGATCCATCCATCAGGGACGAAGTATTGAATCCGAAAAAGAACACCAGCCGGAGAATAATTCCGTCATGATTTGCAAAGAGAAAAAAAAAAAAATTCGAAGAATGTTTGGTATCAATTGAATTCTTCTCGGTAATTTTTTTCTTTCCCCATTTTTATCATACTCGAGTTGTTCAACTTGTATTCAACCGCGTATCTCTATATTGATTTTAACCGGGGCAGGGGGGTCGGGGGACGTGAAAGCACCCCGCGATTCGGAGAGGAGAAAAATATCGTTAAATACCCTAGGCACTCGTAGCTAGTTTCCTCCACCTTGTAGAAAACGAAGAAAAAAAAAAAAAAAAATTAGAGAACTATTCCACCGCTTCAGAAACCAGGTGCAGTATTGGATCAACCAGATGTTGGTGAGCCAACGGGAAGTGTTTCGAAAAAATAACCCAGCTTGGCGGAGCATACCGAAATAAAGAAAAAAAAAACGAAGAAAAAAAAAGGAACCCCTCCAATTATTAATGCTCTTGATATCATTATTGTTAAAATATTAACTAATAACCGAATATGTTATTTATTGGGGTAGAAATCGTGTCAAGTGTTTCAACCACCCTGAACGCCCTCGACAAGATTGTAATCAACGTTCTCTATATAAGCTGCAACGCAGCAAGGGCGCGCGAGCTTTTGAAATCGAAAATAGTTTATTAATTTACAAATTAGAAACAAAGGCGAAAGTCGAGTACTTTAACCACCTAACCTACCCGTACTCATCGAATATACACTCGAAGAACTCCGCAAAATGTCGAGGGGTTGAAAATGGTCGGATATCGATTACTAGTTCGCGGCGGTATACAGCCGTAAAAGAACTTCACCTCCCTTTGCTCCCTAGAAACCAAATCACCTTACCTTGCCTTCCCTTGCCTTCCCTTGCCTTCCCTTGCCTTGCTTCACCTTACTCCCTTAAAACTCTCTAGACAAAGAATAAAAGTATTGAAAAGTTTGCTCCCGCATCAATTCGCCAGAGTGCGGAGCGGTTTGACGAAGGGTTTTGCGATCAACACCAGCAACCAGTTCGCTCCCAGCCCCCGGGCTCGGAGCTTTTACGCGTTTAAAACTGGGGCAAGTTAGCGAGCGTAAGGATTTGATCGAAAAATCACTTGGGTACACCACCCAGTGGCTTTTCAACGGTTTAGTCATACTAATTATTTAACAATTCCGAAGGATTGGTGGTACGATATATTTTTCTTGTTTATTAAATATCGTCGCGGTCGTTCGTTTCAGGGAAAAACACTTCAGGAAAAAAATGTGGCTTTTTATAAGCCGCGTCTTTTATGTTAACGAAGTTTTTCTCTAATCGTAACGGTTCTCGGGATAAACGGGATATCGATATTTCGCGAGGATCTCGGTGTTCGCGCATATATACCTACATGACTCTCGAGGAGCTATGAACACCCGCGAGATCTCCGAATCTGTACGAAGCGGTGTTCTACTCGTGGAGCTGAGACGATCGTTTACGATTGAAAACCGCTCCTTTGTGAATCCCGGATTCCTAATTGATTTTATAGATTTTTCCATTACGGTGCAAGACCGCGGAGGAGACGATTAAACGGGATTTTAGACCTCGGAGGCTGTTAGGAGGGTGAGAAAGCCCGTCAGCAAAGCGTTACGCTCGCGTTCGGCGAAAAGGGAAAAGGTCTGCCGGCCTTCCTTCTTCGTGGCTCGCGTCTGCTCCAGCGACCAGATCCGAGGGGGAAAAGTGAAATTGTTATTTAAATCACGTTTCAACATCCACCTAAGAACTATACCTGTATATATATATATAATTTTATATATATAAACATATATACATGTATAGTTAACAGAAGCTCAGCTCAGCTCTCACTTACTTAGACCCTGCAGTACCTACCTACCCCCAGTATATATACCTTGCATACATATACGTATATAACCGCAGCTAAAGTATACATACATACATATATATATATTTACACATTAAACCCAGTTTCAACACCGAAGAACTGGACTGAATCTTAATAAGTTTGATCGGCCTAATATACTTCCCGAGAATTTAGACCTGAATAATTAATAGACCTGATCGATCGGGGGGTATCCGAAGCAAGAATGACGGTATTTTTGGTTCTTTGATTTATTTTTCATTTCATTTTTCTTTTTTTGCAATCTCGTACCCGCTGAAATTGACGTTTAGAAAAACTACCCACCCGGGGAAAATATTTCTATGGTAAGAGGGCTTTTTTCCAATTTTATAAAAAGCGTTTCACCGAAGCTCGGAACTTCTCCTTCGCGATTAGGTCTCTCTATATGTCAGTTTCTTTTCATTTTCTTTTTTTTTTTCAATTTCCTTTCAAATATTTGTCGCCGCGAAGTTTATCGTATGAAAATATAGATTCGATCGACTTTTCGGCAAAGTATATTTGAAAAAAAAAAGAAGTATTTCCGAAGAATATTTTCTGTAATGAGCTTTCATAGCTTCTTTTTTTCTCTGTTCTTTTTTTTTTCGTTTTTTTTTTTTATCGAAAATCAAAGCCGAAGTTGTAATATACTACATGCGAGGACGGAAAAAATTTCGTTCAAAGGATAAAAATTGAGAAGGGGAGGAGGAAAAAAAAATTTGTTTGTTTTTTTTTCCGTAGCATTCGCGGAATTTTTTCGAAGGTAGATGAAAAAAAAATTTCACGAGAGGGTGAAAATAATTTTTCGAAGTAACGAAGCCAAAGCTGATAACTGGTGTAAGTACCGAAGGAATTATCTGGCAAGTGGATAACCGCGGTTCGGCATAATTTCAATCGCTTTTCAATCCACGGCAAGTCGTAGCTTCCGGGGTCGTGGGGGCCTGGTAGCTTCTTTCCCCCCCGCCTATTCTTTGCTCGCTCACAGTATTTCACTCCCCTTGGTTCATCGTCGAGAGGTATTTTTTTCTCTCTCTCTCTCTCTTCCCTCTCTCTTTTTTCTTCCCTTTTTCTTTTCATCCGATCGAAAATCCGGCTTCGAGGACCCGGAAGATTCACCACCCTTAAAATCTGCTCGGTCACAGTCTGGTCTTCCCCAAACAGAGTAAATAGAAGAGGGCGAAAACTATCTCGAAAATCTGGGGCGTCGATGAAAAGAAAAAAAAAATGAAAAAAAATAAATAAAAATAAAAAACGGTAACACCTTGTGCGTAGAATTGGGGTGTAAATTCGTTGTAGTATCTTCTTCATCTTTGGCAGGAATTAGCAGCTCGGCGAGTTACCCTAAGAAAAAAAAATGAAAGGGAAAAAGAAAAGAAGAAAAAAGTATAAAAAAAAGAAAAGAAAAGCTCGACGGAGTAAAATTTGATGGTGAGACAGAAAGAAATGTAACGAGCACAGCAGCGGGGGCAGTATTAGCAAAAAAGTTGTCTTCTGCGAGGGGTTTTATTCCGCTCGACGGATATTTTATCTTATTACTGATTAAATTACTCCGAGCAGCAGCTAGTGCGATTCCACCACCCCAACCCCCGGCCGTACCCTCACCCCAATACTCTGAATTTCTCTATGTCTCCGAGTGAACGAAAAATGTATCTTTATTACACGTATACGTACATTTATGTACAATTTATAGCTCGCGGTTCAAAAGCTCGCGAAATATCCGTCGCGAATTACTGAAAAGTACGTTGAGCTTCGATTCTTATCCCATTATCAAGTTCATCGTAGAAAAGTTCTTTCTCCTCGGGGATTAAAATCTGTGGACATAATAATGAAGGATCGGGCCTTGACTCTTGTTACTGAAGAAAAAAAATAAAAAACAAAATTCAAAAACTTTACATTTGTATAAATTATTTTCTAAACGAAGAAAGTAAAAATGAAAAAGTTTAAGCGCAGCTTACTTTCCTCGAGCTTGATATTTCTCACTCTACAAGGAAATTAAACGACTCATTGGAAATTCCCGCACCCTTCGATCGCCCGTGCAATATATACTTTTCTAAGAGCTCCAAAAATCTTGTTAGAAACTTTTGCGGTTACTTAAGATCCTATTTTTATTCCCATTCGCATACGTATGTATACATGAATGCGTCGATACTTGTATTCGTGGGGTATGGGGGAGTCGTGTGAAAATAATCTATATGACGTCTCGCGCGGTGGATGTAGTCCATGTACGTACATTTTCACCTATTTTTACACAAAGTCTCAGACGCAGAGGGTCGGACATTTGACAAACTTGTTTACACGCCAGTTTTGTTTAGGTAAGCCAAGTTCTGATGGAGTCCTCCTCCACGGTTTCCGATTCGTCGGTTAGTACTCGAACGGAGATTTGCAACCCCCGTTACGTAACGGGGTTATAAATTCGGGGTAGAAATTAGAAAACTGAACAAAAATTTACATTTCATCGATTAATTTTCATCCGGAGATATATTTTTCCTGATTGAACGATTTTATTTTCTCCTCACGATTCGATTCCTCGAATTGCCAATTTCAATCTGCCTATAATTTCCATCATTTTTCCGAATAGAAAGAAAAAACAAGAAGTGAGGCAGAAAGTTCGAAATCCAAAACAGTTTTAGGGTGTAACGCTAAAATCGACTAAGTCCAATTTTTATTTTTATTTTGTTTTTCTTCTCTTTTTAGAAACGCGATTCATGCTTCGTGCCTTTTTCGCACTATTTTGCTGTTGGACATTATCTACAATTAAATGAAGAAGATTCTCGAGCTGTTTTGTCTTTCTTGACTTTCGCAAATTTAATTCTCAGACTTATGTCAGGTAAACCTTTTCGACTTCCAGTATAATACGGCCTTTAATTAGTCATGCGTTTCGCCACGCTTATGAATTTTCATCATAAATTTCGTTAATAATTGAAATAACATCCACAGCCCTCTTTGCTCTTATTCTTTTACGTTTTAGCGTGTAACATTCTCGAATAATTTTCATTTCATTTCATTTATTTTATTTTTTTTTATTGTTTTTGGAGATACTCGAGATCCGAATTATACCTCCACGTAGCTAATCGAAAACGATTTTGAAACGGAGATTATTTCGGGGACCAATACGGGTTCGGTTTGAATTATTTCCACATATATATGTATATATGAATATTAGGGTGGCCCTTATTTGGGGGTCGGTGGTATTTCGTCCGCGACGCCCCCTAGATCGGTTCAAAATAAATTCAAAAAAAATCTTGGCGAAATTTGAGCTTCCTATCCTCAAAAAAAAATTTATTCAGTTGATTAGAAATCCCTTTAATAATAAAGGGACTTTTTCTCGTTGAGCTAGAAAGCTCGAGTTTCGCCCAGACTTTTTTTGAATTTATTTTAAACCGATCCAGAGGGCGTCGCGGACGAAATTTCACCAACCCCCGAATAAGGGACACCTTAATGTATATATATATATATATATATTTATATATGTATATGCATGTACGTATAACCGAACTCGTCGAGTCTACAGCACAAAAGATGGGACCCCCGTTCTGCAGCGGCTGAGTGGTTCGTTCGACAATTAAAACTGGAGTGTACCCTTGGATACACTGCGTTGAACTTATATTTCCAGTGCACTCATACACACGGATATGGAAAAAAAATAAAATAAAAAGTATATACATATATATGTATAAAAAAACACGTTAGCAGGATACTACAGAAGTGATGCTCTGCTCGATTCTCTCCGCGTGAAAATTTGTAAGAGATAATCGCCTGGTTTTAACAATTATTCCATTCCAAGAGGGGGAAATTTAAAAAAAATTTTTTTTTTTAAACTATACATATACTTTTATTCGTAGCTTATATTATATATCATCGAAACGAGTGCAGAGTGACCCATTTTGACACATATCTTTATACAGTTTTTCTCCACGTAGTAAAAAACTGGTTTTCAACTAAATCGAAAGAAGTGATAATATTACGAACTAATTACCAGCTGAGGGGTTGATTCCTGAAATATAAATTCAAGATCGAAAAATCGACGATTCAATACCAAAAAATCTTGAAAAAAAGGTTTTTTTTTGCAATTTTTCGACTTATCAAATTTCTTGTGATACCCAATGAAAATTCCGATAATTTTTCGCAAAGTTTTCGGGGTCGAGAAAACGCTCGAGGAAATCCTCGAAGCACGAGTAGCTCGCGCACAGCGATTCCCTGCAGCGGGGTAGGTATACGTTCCGCGATTCTTTTCCGCGTATATACATATACATACGTATATAGGTATACGGCTAGTTTGGTATAATTGTGAATCTCGGGGAGAGGCAAACCTCAGAGAGCGGAATAGAACAGGCAAGACTTGTTCGCCAAGAGTTTCAGCCTCGGTTGTTCCGGATTCGATTTCGAGTTTTGTTCCAGGCGGACGCAACCTGTCGACCTTTTCGATTGGATCTCAATTGCCTCTCGAGTTCGCCACTCTTTGCTATACCTTATACTTGCTTGTGCCAACCGACTCTAAGAGTTTGGTAAAACCGTATAGAGAAGTAAAGAAAACTTCCGTTGCACAAGATTCCGAAGCGCTTCTATCGCACCGGATCTTCGAGTGTATCTGAAAAAAAAAAAAAAGCAATTCGAAAATAAATTTCCGACCGATTTTATTTCACAAAAAAAACAAAACGAAACAAAAAAAAACGACTCGTATATTCAGCGTTTTTTCTGTTCCCCCGGATTTGAATGAATTTCTACAAACTGCAGCGATCAAGTTTCGCGACAAAATCATTTGCCACATCCATCCCCCGTTATTTCATCCGGTTATTGCTCGGCTAAAATTGTCCGGACATATTTGACGGGGTAAATTGCACGGGAAAATGAATATAAGCCTTCCGTGTTTGGACCTGGCGTGTTATAACACGGATTGGAATTTTATCGAGCGATACAAATTCGTAAATTCAACGGGTTTCCCGCGTCCCGCACGAACGCACCCGCGGATTTAGATGCTTTTTACCCATCATCGCGTGGCAGGCTCTACGAAATCCCAGATTATCTCGCTTCTCCTTTATTCCGCTCCTCGTCGCACACGTATTCTTTGTCTTAACTTTATCGTACGTTGAGAAAAAAAAAAAAAAAATTTGAAAAAATAAAAAAAAAGAACAAAAATGTCTCGAAACATTAATTTATTTTTCAAATTATCGTCCGAATTAATATCTCTTCTATACAAATTATTCTCGAGGGCATAAATTTCTTCTATATGGTGGAAATATTCGATGAAGGGTGGAAGGGCGACGGGGGGGTGGGGGTCTGAAATTCTATACGATTATACAGTGATAAAACTTGGGGAGGGAATTTTCGCCGGGGGTAGGTATAAAATGACTACAACTCGCGTCTAACAAAAGCCTCTTTTCTGATTATAATTTATTACGAGCTTTTTCCAAGTGCCATGAGAGAATAGAAGGTGCGAAGGAAATTCATATCGTAACTTTTGTAACGATCCAACAGTACCTCCTGCACCTACACCACTCTACCCCTTGCTTTACCCAAACTCTGCTCTTCTCTGGTTTAGGGGATTGCGAAGTTAAACGGTGAATTTCAAGCGGAGAACGTAAAGAGCTAAAAACTCAAAAGGAAAAAGAAAGATGAGAGCCTGTTCCCAATTAGAGGAGAAGGAGAATAAAAATTTTAATTTTTTCTTTTTTTTGTGCAAATTTTGGCGCGCGATTGAAAATACATCGGGGGAAAATTAACTCGGTGAATCGCATCTGGTTCGGAATCTATGCGTAGTTCCGATTTTCTACATTTTCGTGTGAGATAAAATTGACGATATTCAATTCGCAGTCACGTAACTAAGGTATCTCTAGAGTAACACTGCAGAACGTCTGCTATACTTCCTATTCGAATTTATATTGTAGGAGATACGGGAAAGCTCATGCAATGCACGTACGAGAACGAAACAAGCCTGATGGCACGGCTAGAAAGTGTCTAGAAAGAGGCTGAGGCATAACCCGGCTACGTCACCTAGAATCCACATCCCCATTTCTTTTCTCCTCCTTTTTCTTCTTCTTTCTATCAGTTTCTCTTTTATTTTTTATTGTTTCTTCTCTTTATATACAAAAAAAGAAGAAGGAGAATGGCGTGTATGATTGGCCCCGTGTTTTATACCTTGAAATTCGATTCCAGGTAGATGAACTCGCTCGGAAAAACCAGACAGAAAGATCTTTCAATCAATTTAAAAAAAAAAGAAAACTTTACCAAACTTTCCACGTCTGCAGTTTAGGATCAAGCATTGATCCTGCAGAAGTTTCCTTTCCTTTTATTCTTCTTCTTCTTCTTGTTCTTCTTCTTTGACTTCTTTTTCTTTCACCGTATACCTATTCGAAAGCTTTTGCGAGAATCTCGTCGAGCCCCGTCATTTGTTCATCGCAAAACCTTTTTCTCGGTTACGCCACGGGGGTGGGGTGGAGGAGCTTAGAGTTTTGGGGTGGCAAACGGTCCACAGGAATCTACGTTTGATCTTGCGTCAATCTCTACCGCTATCAATTGACCCGAGTCTCGGGTCAAAGGTGGCGTAATTTAGTTGATAGAATCCAGCTCTGGTAACGAAATAATTTTCTCTCGTACTCCTCGGGTTTCTAATTCGATATATTCTCATAAAAAATAAAAAGTCACTTTTTTAAACAAGAGAAAAAAAGAAAAATGAAAAAGCTCCGACGCAAAGGGCAGCGGACAGCTTCGATGACCGCTGCTGCCCTTCCGAATTCCCGTCTTCGCATTTCCAGGTTCTCCGTTTCCCCTAACAGAGCGTTTCCTCTATCAGTATAACCGTCAGTATCCGTTCACCGAGCTTTCCCAGTGAACATTCCAACTCTTTCCACTGCCTTTACCTCCCACGAAATTGTTGTGCCGTGGGCCTCTGGTTCCCAAAGCTGACCACAACGAAATTCCATCACTGGTTAGGCGGAGCAAACAGTTCCTTAGGCTGCGATCCGCGATCCTGAAGGGTAGCTGTACAGAGGATGAAAGCAGATCAGGTGAAAAGGGGCCTGAACGAGAAAAAATGTTCCGCTCTTCTTCTCCGGGCTTTTGAAAAATGATTTTTCATTTTTCTTTCTTCCCTTCGTTTCAAGGGAGGCAATAGCTATCGCAGATTTAGAGATGAAGTAAATTAGTTTGTAGGAGTGTTTGACCTGGTTCTTAGGAGGGTCAAATCCCGGGTTAAATCTTTAGTGCCTTGAAGCTTACCTTGAAATTGATCGCCACGTTTTCGAATAGTAGTTTGTTGGGTGTACTCGTGTAGATGTCGGTACAGGTATTGGCTATATAATCTATAGGATTTGACCTGCACCCATGGCAACAGTACATAAGTACCCCATACCGAAAACTACAACGCTTGCAACTTCTCCACGCCTCTGTAACGCCGGCAAACAGTCGTTAGTTTACTCTGCCCATAATTTAGTACCCCTATACCTACGTAGCTGTACCTGCTACCTACACCGCTGAACTTTACACCGACGATTCGCAATAACTACCGCTTCAGAGGGGTTTCAGATTTTCTGACCATCGATTTGATATTCAGAAGGGAAAAAGCTCGATTCGGATTTTTTTTTCCTTTCAAATTTCGCTCTTCAAAAAATTAACAACTTGATAAATTGCGTTCGAGATTTCGAAATTCATCTCGAAAAACGTTTTTTGAATTCTAACTTGTACGATGTACGCATGTTCGAGCTGTTTTTCGAACTTTATACTTCATCGACGTATACAAGCGTGTATAAGTATGTAATAAAGTATTAAACGGCGTGCATGCGGTTGATGGGTTGAGCTTGAAAGTTTCCTCGCCCCGGTACGACGTTGTGTATAAGCGAAGAATTAGTAGACCCTTGGTTAACCACGACGGGCCTGAAAACTTGAAGATTTTAACCAAGTAATTTATAGATAAACATAACAACGTCTTCTGCAGGCATTTTACCTTCTGAATTGTCGCGAATCTCAAGTTCTTCAGTTTCAGCTTTCATAACGCATTTGTGGATGTGATTCGAATAGATTGACGTAGATATTTCGTTTTTGAATCTGTTCACGCTTCCTCCTGACGGTATAAATTATTTTACGGTATCGCCGTGAATCTCGACGAATTTATTTCCTCGTTTATTTCAATGAATCCTTTTCAGTAATATTTATCACTGAATAAAACTGAACCGAGAGGATCGAAAGTGAAACTAATTAGCGAACGGTTTGTTAGACTCTATGAGACACACGTGATGTTTGAAAACACGTTATACATGCGAAGATCCGTTATACGTATACGTATGTGTACCAAATGCATAGAATATAACGTTGCAGAATTATTGCCGGAACAATTGGCAGTGATTGTATTGTGCAGCGGAGCAGAGATACCACGGCGCTACGTGGTTACAATTATTAATTACTTTACGCAATTATTGGTCACACGTCTACACACGTCGTGCGGTTTCAGATATGTCTGAGATTGATACACTCTGAGCAGTGTGCAATTTTCATTTTGTTTATACCCTGCGCGAAAAAATGGGAAAATAATATTATATATGTATATGAACAGTTTCTGAGTGGATAATAGAATAAATAAACGAATGAATGAATAAATGAATGAATGAATGAATGAATGAAATGAGACTCTGAAAAGAGGCGAGTACGTCTTTCCGGTATATCTCCATATCAGAGGGGCGTTTTGTAACGAGGTGTTGATGCAGGCACAACGCGGAGTGTTGGAAAAAAAGAAGAGAAAAAATGAAAAAGAAAGAAAGAAGGAAAAAAAAGAGAAAGAGAAAAAAGGTAGAAATGAAAGGTGCTCGAGGCACAGGTAGATAGGGAAAAGGAAAAGGAAAAGGAAAAGGAAGGGGAAAATGAAAATGAAAATGAAAATGAAAATGAAAATGAAAATGAAAATGAAAATGAAAAAGGGAAAGAAATGACAAACGCGACCTCTTCGGGGGTGCCGGCGCTGTACCCGGGACACGATTTCGCCTCGTTGACCGCGTTCGCACTGAGGGTTGTGTATAGGTGTAAGGGACAATGAAGATCCAAAGGAAAACTGAAAACAAGGGAGAAACACGAGGAACACGACGGGACGGAAAACAAATAAGATGCGGTTTAGTGAACTGAGAAAGTAGGAAAAGAGGATCACATATAAACACCTACTGGGTGTCCGTTGTCGAACTCTAGGGTGAGAAACCCGAGAGAAAATGAAACAAATCTCACAATAACAGATATCCAAGGATTTTCTAAAAATAAATCACATTTTTCGTTCGAACAACTTCACTCTGTCCAACGAGTGAAGAAAATTTGTCGAAAGAGTCGGGAATTTTGCGAACTTTCGTCAAGAGACTCGATTTTTCATTCGGACTTTTGAAAAATTGCAAATTCTCGAAGATAAAGGGTGAAGGAGCGATAAAAACGATTTTTGGACACCCTATACGCGCGTATTCGATGTCGACGAAGTATAACGTTATACCTTGTATATACTTATAGATATATATACCCAGAGGCCGGAAAAATAGTATTTTTATCGCGGTCGCGGACCGCTGTCGTTCCTTTCACGCCAAAGAAGCCCCGGCAGTTTTTCTTTTCCGCTTTGCTTTCGGGCACGCGTTCTCCTCCCCCGATTTTCTCCTTCTCCAAAATTTCTTGCCTCTCTCTTTATTCCCGTAAGAGAGATGGGAGCTGGGAGAGAAGGTCGGGGAAAGCTTCGGTGCGAAAAGAACGATGTTTTCAAAGACAGGCTCGACCCGCTCCTTCGCCTGGGAGGAAAAGACGAAAAGCGAAAAAGAGGAGAGAAGGAAACGAGCCTAGCTTTTCTTGGGGGGTGTGTATAGCCAGGCACATATACCACCTGAATCGCAGGACCCTTCACCGAGTTCCGAACGACACTGTAGGCGTTGACACGGGTTACACCCAACTTTTTGGATAGAGGTAACCGGTGAGGGTTGGTCTTTGACGAGGCATCGCGGTTACAGCGAAAAGAGGGAAACGACAAAAAATATCGTCCGAAAATAAAATGGAAATAAATTTATAATCAGATCTATGGATAAATCTTTCAGACATTGAACTGTTCCAAAAGAAAATTTGCACGTTTTTGATTTCGCTTCGAGGCCCGTGAGCAGCTTTTACTTTCCATCACCTTGGAGAGAGAAAAAGACTGAATTTTAATAATTGCAACCAGTCTTCACGTTTTGAGGACTTTGTATCCGAGAACAAGCTTTTAGGGATGATCCCTGAAGCGGCGAGATTAAGAGATCGGAAATTCACAGAATTTCACTTTCGAATGACGGGCATGAAATTCGAACTCTCGCTTTAAAATTTTTTTTCCACCTTCCACGTAAAAGATCATGTTTTCCTCAATCATAGAATATTTCTTATCGATTTTTCCAATTCGTAAAGTCAAATTCGTCGAATGATTTCGGAAACGGGTGGATACAAAAATCCGAAGCTCACAGGATTCGACGTCCGGATCGATGGGCATGAAAAATCGCCGCATCTTTATCGATTCAAACGATTGCTTCTACGATGAGAAAATCGGACTTTCAATTTCAGACAATTTTCGGCGATCCCTCCGGTCTAAGATCGAACAAGCGATTCGAAGCGAGCTTTTTTTCTTACAAGTACCTCCGGTAGACATAACAACCCATCATTAATTAATAATAATTAACAACATCCTCACTCTGTTAGCAAACTATGAGACAAACTTAAGTTGCGAATCGGTGTACACATTCGCTAACTATCCGAGCTTGTGTTACGTAGATACACAGTCTTGATAGTTTACTATGTAGATATGTACACCCAAGGAGGTTTCTACCCTCTCATTAAAAATTAAATTTAAAAATCTCCGCTCAGGTAAAAAAAAAAAATTCTCAGTCAAATTTAATTGTTTTTCATTCCCCATTCAATTCATTGATCGCATATATGTGTGTGTATATGAAGATCAATGAAAAAGGTGTTAATCAATGCCGAATCTGGTTTCGTATCGTGGTTTAAAAAAAATTTCATGTGTTTTTCTCTTCTTTTCCTGGTCCGATCGTGAGTCGGACGAAGGGGTTGCGTGGGTAAATGTGTACCCGTTGTTCCATTCTCTTCGACCCTCGTCCCCGGTTGTTTTATACCGAAAGAACTGATTTTCTCTGCGACATCGGGAGACTAGATAACGCCGTGCCGGTCGACGGGAAGCGTGAGTTGGCTACGGGATAACAGGTAGCATAAATCTCTCAGAAAACGTGGTTACGTTTCTCCTACAGGATCCGTTAATCAGATCCGCTTCGTTCTGAACACACACATGAGAAAAAAGAGATTCTGACTGCCCAACAAACGTTTTTATACAAATAGTTTCATCGAACACATATTACCGATTCGCATTTTTCAGAAATCCCATTTCCCCGAAAGTCTACATAGCCGATTCGAAAAACTTTCAAACGAAGAACACCGGAGGTTCAAAATCCCCAAAGCTGAAGATCCGAGAGGCCTAACCTCAAAAACTTGAATTTCACGCATGTATTCGTTCAGGCTTTAATAACCCGGGCTGTATCGATCGTATCGAAATAAATAAGGGGTTGAATTAATCGTCTTGAGGTGTACTTTTTGGAAATGAAAGTTTCAAAATTCTATCAATTATTCATGACATTATAAAGTTATCGATTGAAGTAGTTAAAATGGGTTTTCGTGAAGAGGGAGGTCTCGATTAGACTGAACTATTTTTTGTCTTCGCATCCCGATAAGTAAACCGAAATCTTCGGTACTTCGGACTTTCGGAGTTTCGAGCTCTCTGTATTCGAAACTCTCGTAATTTTAATGTTCTAAACTTACGAATTCGGAATTTCGAGCGTACGAAACCTCAACCCGGTCTGAATATTTCCAGTGTACGTCTGTAGGGATATATAATATGTGTACGTGTCTAAACAACAAGGTAATAATTTGATATAATCAAATTGAGCGATTCTACCTACTACGGCATATCTTCCCCTTTCGCAACCCTCGATACCCGACACCCTCCCTCGTAGCGCGTTCCACAATTGTAATTCGAATCGTTGCGGTATACCGGTATATCGTGACAACGTTCAGTCGATATTGTTGACGATGTGGGTTATAGAGCTATTTTCCTACCTCGTTCAAACCAGATACCAAAATACACTCAATGACTGAATAAATGCACCGCAAATTTATCGAGTTAAACATACCTCTCGGTATATATATACATATATACCTTACAAATCGTCTCGAAAATGAATTTTTTTTTTCTAATTCCTTCCGAAGTGGCTCCTGAAACGATAGGCTAGCATTCTATTACCCAGATAATTGATACAGGGGAAAAAGAGAAAGAAAAAAAAAACATTTTCACCCAAAAAATGTATAACTCGACCAAAAATCAAGATATCGATTTCGTTTCGGGCTTCGAATTCCAAGTCGAAGGATTGAAATATTCGTAAAAAATAATAATAATAATAATAATAATAATATACATATATACAATCCGGTGAAATTCTTTATACAATATCACATAAATTATTGTCCTAAAGATTTTTATAGCCGTCATCTTAGTTACGATGAGCTCTTCTTTTTTTTTTTTTTTTTCTGTTTTGTTCTCCAGCTGTGCAGGTTGTCTCTCTCTCTCTTTTTTTTTTATTGTTTCTTCTTACATTTTGTTATATATACTTTGCTTGATAGCGATACTTCTGCGAGAGCCTCTCTTCGCGAGGTTATTTTCCTGCGAGCGAATAGTAAGTACCTACCTACACCCATACTACTCTGTATACCTCACGTGGAAAGGAAATCTCGCGGGAATCTTTTTACTTTACTAGCATAAGAAGGAAATATAAATAAATAATAAAAGAGAAACTTTCGAATGCTGAATATCGTCCTGGGGGTGAAACACAAAGAAAAAGAAGAAGAAGAAAAAAAAAGGGAACTATTTTTATCCAACCAAATATTAGTCAAATTATTACAAAATCATTTAATGATAATTAAATTTAAATGAAGAAGAACGGGTAATTTAATTTTGATTTTATTCCATTTCTAAAGGTCTGTATATTTTTTTGATTATGCAGCAAAATTATTTCTAACTTTTTACATAATATCGCGAAGAATGTCCTACTGTAATTATTATTATTAGTGGAGTTTGAAGTTCCACATATTCAACGGTTTATTCTCGAGTGGACAATTATTTACTTCGGTATAATCGTAACCACCTACCTACCTACCTACCTACCTACCTACGTTCCAAGTTGCACTTTGGCTCGGTAACTTTATTAAATAAAAAAGATCAAAGTCTGGTAGACTTTTGAACCAGCTACATAAACACGAGGGGATACTTAACGAATTAATTAAACCTAAACAGAGAATTTTTTTGAAAAAATTCAGTAGAAGAATCGACGATTGAAAGTTTCCCGTTGGGTATTCCGACGGATTCAACAAACTTTCAAGAAAACAGCTCGTTTTTATTCGTTAATGAAGAAGAGAAAATAAGAACGAAGAAAACAATTGTTTAATAATAACGTTGAAACATATTCAAATGCGGAAAAGCGTCGGACTCGGCAACACATTTAATCAATCAACCGACCGAAACGCTTCCTCTGCAAAATCGACGCACCGAGTAGAAGTGTACCTAGTCAGACTGTCTGACTAAGCCGTGGCGTTACTACTGCAGCCACACAACATCGTGGATTACGTGTTAAACTCTGGAGGCTTCAGGATTCCTCTCGACAAATTGCCTAGCGTCTGTGACACGGATAATAAATATAAGAATAATTATTACTCCTCGATAAAAGAAGGGAATAAAACGGGAATACAAAATTGTAAAAATTTTTATTAAATGAAACACGAATCGATCGTATGTATAGTATAATAGTATTTTGAATCCTTCTTCGCTCTTTGGATGAAAAAAAAATGAGTTTTTTTCGTACAAATTCGGTGAGAAAACGAAAGAAACTAAGTTTGGAATCATATATCGACTGGCTTGTTATCAGCGTTACATCATTAATTAAACCCCCCCGTTTTAGTGTTCGGGAATCGTTATGAATAACAGCCAACAAGGTTGGATTAGTCGGTATATATGTATAAGTGTAGATCGTGATACTCTCCACGCACTTGTGTATGGTATATTCTCTTTAGTATAAATACGTAGAGCCAAGAGAGAACGAGAGATATAGAGAGAGAGGGGGAGGGAGAGAGAGAGAGAGAGAGAGAAAGAGATGAAGAGAGAGAGAGTGAGAGAGCGAAACCTCGTCAGCGTGTCTCCGCTTTAATATTAATTATCTTGGTGATAATTAATGGCCTCTTCATTAATACAATTTATAACTTAGCTGATGGTACAACGACCGTATACAGAGGGATAGCAAAACTCGGGATTATCTTATTAAAGAAATTTGTCATTAGGAATCGGCGCGTTGTACGAGTATATATCCACTCGTAAATGCGAAATGAAATATCTGGGACTCAAAGTACCCCTTGTAAATTAATTATTGTCGATATTATGATTATCCTTTATCGAGTCGAGTTTAGTTTTCTGGTGACATAAGCTTTCACCTGAAATCTGAAAAAGGAGGATAATTATTTGCGGATATTTAAAAATGAAAATGTAGGTACGTAAGACAAATAAGTTAGTTTGGGAAAATAAAAATTTCTATAACAAATGACGTTCATCTAATTTAACTCGGTACGGTAAACCTTCTTGGGTTTGTTTTGGTATAATTAAAACGTTTTAATATGTCTTCGTTTAATTTCGATCCCTCGGTAACCTGCCAACCTACCTGCCTCCATGATTACCTTAGTAGACGGATTGCTCCGGAGAAATAGAGGGAGAGACTTTCTCACGTAATTAAAATCTGGTTTCACTCCAACCCTGTCAATCTATTTATTCATCCCATTTATACCTGGAATACTAGAACACAGAGTGATCAGTTTCTCTTCGCCCTCTGTTTCTCTGTATCATTCTAACGAGATTTAACCGTAGGTATACGTTGGGAGGAAACGAAACTTCATTCATCTCCTATTCGCAAGATTCTGATAATCTAATTAGCAGCGGGATTGATGCGGGGACTAATTAGCGAACGTCTTTCGAAAGACGTCGCGATACCTTTGAAAATTTCAACCAAAGACTGTTTTCCACAATTTGAATATGCCCATGTATCCGCAGGTAATCTAGATTTTTATTTTCGTTTTCTTTTTACGAAAAACCGTTCCCCGCATTCAATCTCGAGAAATGAAACGTGACCCTCCGATTTTTTCTTACGTTTCTTGAAATTTTTACCTTCTTAATTTTTCGACGATCTTTCGACGATAAAACTACCATGTACCGATTGTTATAAGAGGGCTGTGAACAGGTGGGACCTGGGTACGGGGTGAAAGTAGGGTGGAGGAGATAATACAAAGAATTTGAAACTAACCTCGTCGTGAGCCGTCTTATCTTACTTATCTTATTTATCTCTCGACTCTGGGTACTTGGACGGAACCCTCCGCCCTCCACCCTCTTCAAATTTTGTCCCCTTTTTATTTTTATATTTTTAAATTTTATTTTCATTTTCTTCTCTCTATGCTTGCGGGGGTGCCTTCTTATTTCACCGCCAAGAAAGATCGTGCAGGGCTGCTAACCGAGGCGAGGGTGAGAATGAAGCTGTGACGAGACCTCGGTGGGAGAAAGCTTTTGTGTCCACGAACAGGCGACAAAGAATTATATCGAAAAATTATAACCCCGTTATCAATCCGAACCACTAAATAGCTATAATGGAACTCCGGGAATAATGGGAACCACCCTTAGCATATACACGCTTTATTATCGAACCCATCATTCGAAAATAGCTGTATAAAACGCGCCTGAAATGAAAAATAAAAAATATATGTACCGATCGATAACCCATCGATCACTACAGATTCAAGGATATCGTTTCCTCCATTGTATCATACATGGAAT
Organism: Tenthredo distinguenda; assembly: GCA_947538915.1. NCBI lineage: Eukaryota > Metazoa > Arthropoda > Insecta > Hymenoptera > Tenthredinidae > Tenthredo > Tenthredo distinguenda. Next base: position 3,781,938 of record OX384535.1, read on the forward strand.
TATTATTCACTCGAATACGTAACAACGATATTATAAACGAGGTTTTATACAGGACTATACATAATGTGTGACACGCTGTTTACTCTGCCTTAGGCTACTGTGTATATATATGTATATATATATATATATATATCGTCTAACTTTGTAACTGGCATAAATTGCGAGAGGAATATGCATACAATATAGGTACATCAGACTTCCGCCCAAGTTTCCTTATGCAGGGTCGGTTAATTGAGTGTAATTATTAACCTTGCCGTGAGTCTTTGAGTGCATAGTGAAGCGAAGAGTGTAATTATAGCGGAGGAAATCAGGACGTTGAAAGTACGATTTTTTAAATATTTTTTTTACTTTATTTTTTTTCAATAATTTTATTGTAATTTTTTCATATTCTTAAATATACATATTTAAGGGCGAGGTATAGCTTTCGGGATAAAATCATGGGACGTAATGAGGGGAAAAAGTCAACGTAGGAATCGCCGGTTCTTTTGTAAGGTTCTTTTGTAACCTACCTACGTAAGTTACTTGGACTTTGTGAGTTATGGCATGGGTGGGTATAGCGAGGGATGTTTGTTTGAAATAAAGACGAAACCTGGGCTCTAGCCAGCGAGAGGAAATTAATCAAAAGAATGAGCAGAGCGAAAGACTTCATAATTGGCAACGATCAAACTCTTCCTTTGATCCGTCTAACGGAAGAATATTAACCGAGAGCAAAAAGACAATTTTGATGTATGAATAGGGAGAGACAGAGACACGGAGAGAGAGGCATGACAGAAATAGACGAATAGAAAGAATAATAAATAGAAAATCACTCGCCTACTTGCAATTTGTAAAAATATACCCTGTACCATGTGAAAGAAGAAAAAAAATAAATAAAATTTGATTCAGTCTCTGTATAAAGATCGATTTATCCAATGAAGAAACAAATGAATACTGTATTGGGGGTTGTGGGAGAAATACGGTTGAGAAAATATAAGGGAGGATATCATTTTATTTTTGCGAATTACGGAAGCTTTAAAAATACAGGCTTCCCCGGATCCACGTTTTTTTTTTTTTTCATTTCAATTTTACAGGATATATAGAACTATCCTTGAAGACACGAATCTGAAGAACTCTCTTATCGACTATACCAGCTCCAAGGATCACAGTTCGAATAAAGAATCGATTTTTATTCATTTTTATTTTGTTCAAACGATCAAATTTATTCAAAATTCTGATCTGGTTGGACAGAAAGTTATTTCATATTTGAAATAATACTATTTTAGGAACCATGTTGGAATATTTAGCCGTACAAGCTCCCAAAGCTGTCGTTTTCACTCTAAGAACCCAATCACTCAAAATCTGTCAGCGAGCAAGAATTTTCAATCGGTGTTTCGATCGATTTGAATCGTTTTTCTTTCTCTCGCTCTCCTTTTTTCGAGCTTTTACACCAGGAAATTATACGCGTTGTTAAATTTCAAGCAATTTTTAACTCGATCAGGTACCCAGAGGAAGGAATCGCGGAAGGTATATCGGAGTAATAAGAAGAAGAGAAGGAAAAAGAAATGGAAAAAAAAGGAAAAAAAAAGAAAAGATGATAATTATCTAGCGAAAGAGCAAATTTTCGATATTTTACCTCCTTGGCAATATTGCCTTCGGGATTATCCGATCAACCGTGATAGATGCACCTTATATTCTATAACACAACTACTAGAACAAAATATAAGTAATAACGTGATCGACATACATATTAAATTCCGAAGCGTAGTTATTCAGCTTCGGAGGGATATACCTATCCATGCAGCGCGCGGGTTAGGTGTGGAGAGGGTGTAGGTATAGCCAGGCAGGTATATGTATACGAGAGTTGATTATATTCCTGAAAGTACAAAACCCTGGGGGGATGAAATTTCTACACGTGTACGAGAAGAGCTGGTGATTAGCGTAAAAAGTCTGAGCAACTTTTAATAGGATTCCATATTTATGACTTACGTAACAGCCACGGGCCGAGGAACCTAAGATCCACGGAGCATCTTACCTCGCCTCTGCACCCCTATCTATCTATCTTTCCCTCGATCCTTCGAACGGCGATATTCGTCTTATGCGAATCGTTCCGCAACGTCACCTACGCGAGAAGCTGTCCGAGAGAATCCGTTGCTCCGAATTGCGATAATCATTTAAAGGAGCTGAGTAACGAGTGTTTCAGAATTATACCGAGGGTGTATATGTCGGTTATATAGTTTCTTGCCTTTTTTAATTTTCGCATTATTCCTTCGGCCTGTTTTCCGCCAGGTTCTGCAGGAAATGGAAAAACCCTGGCCGGGCTATACTTTACCAGGAAAGCTTAAACTGGGCTTTTTAGATAAAAGAATTTACATACTGGATCCTCGTTTTATATACTCAATTTTGAATATTTATTCAATTTTTGGTCGCTACTGTCGCTGTTAAGTGGAATTAAAACTGACTAACCAAATTTTGTAGCCTACGGAATAGCTCGACGCATTGATGTTCCTTTTTTCTTAATTAAATTGAACCACCACCACCGCCGCCGCCATCACCACCGCCATCAACATCCCCCCCGCACGTTTACGCACCGGCGCATATTTTAACTGAATTTTATCACCGCACTAACGAAATATTTGCCAAGACGATAACAAAAAAATAAAATTACAAAAAAATGAATTATAAAAAAGCTCCTGCGAAACGCGTTTTATTATTAATAACGTTTTAATTCGGTAACGGATGAACGAATCGAGGAGAGAAGAGAACACGAATGAAAATAATTCGAAAAAATCTGTCAATCGTTTTTCGATATTTATTCAAACCAGCGAATGATAATCGGGGATGATTTCGGGGGACTTAATATCCTTCGGGGATTACGGGGGGATGGAGATAAAAAATTGAATCTGGTCATAAGCTGTAGGTACTGTAATATATAGTGTTATACCCGAGTATTGGGGAAGACTAACGCGTTGGGTCGGACCCAAACGCGACAGACTTGCCAAAGACTTTTGCCCGTATCCTGGCTGAGTGCCAATGAAAGTGCAATTAGCGCAATGATAATTTTCTCAAACGTTACCCATTAACCCAGTTGCCATCCGTGTGCGACCCGTCGCGTCGCTTTCGCGTCGCACCCCTGCAGCCTATACGGAGGTGGAGGGGACGAACGTGTGAAACAACTCCGATATATACCCTCAAACGATCTATATCGGTATATACACCAGCGGAGTCGGGATCTATAGATCATTTCGTAACTTGATTAGGGAGACGGAAGTCCGAAGTTACGGGAGAAGGGAAACATGAAGAAGTAGAAGGGAACTTGAGGATCGCTTATTTTTATCATATCTATATCTGGTCCAGACGTCTCGCCAAAAGATTAGTGGAATTTCGGAAGTCGGGTGCAACGAGGGTGCGATTGAGAAAGAAAAAAAGAAAAAAACGTGCCACTCGTTCGGTTACGGATATTTCGAAGCGAAATAAATTTTCTAAAATTCAATGGAAATACGAATTCGAGTTGATGTATGATTTTCTTCTTTTTTTTTTTTTTTTGAACGCGTAGGAGATTTTTGAAACTTCTGGCCACTTCCTCGTCGTCGATTTCCGTGAATTAGCGGTATCGTAGCTTAATCATTCGGCGCAATATCCCCGTAATTGGGTGCCAGTAAATGGGATAGAATTTACGGTATTTCGCATCGAATAGTAATTGGGAATAGTCAAATAGTAAGATTCCGTTTTACGATAGGCAGTGGTGAATACCGAGTAGCTAAATGGAAGCAAAGCGTATCTATCAGGGATGTATTTACGATTGAAGGGATACTTTATACACCTGTGTATCCACGTAATGTGTACCCACACACACGTGGGCAGATATCCGCGTCCATACCTTCAAAAAGATAGATGTAGCCATATACATCCATATACATGTGTGTGTGTGTGCGTGTCTAAATATTGAATCGTTGCAGCGTGGTATAAAATCTGCAGGCGTTTCAAACTGCAGCATGAGAGTTGGTTTCAAAGTTTGCGGTATTAAATTTACGTCCAAAGCACTTTCCTCGATATACGTTATACTAATAAATTATTGGCAAATGTATATAGGTATATATACACAGAAGTCTCCTGTGTTCCCTGTACCGGAGTTAAAGCTCGACCTCGTTGTATTTTTTTTTGTTTTTCATTTCGTTTCGTTTCACTTTTGACTTTTTCTCTTTTTTTTTTTGTTTTTTTTTTTCTTTCATTTTTATTCCGTTAGAACCGTTAAAAATATCGGTAAAGATTCAAGGTGAAATGGCGCGCGGAACTCGATAATATATATATAACCGTCGAATTATTTCCTACCGCGGCTGCGACGCGACGTAACTTACTACCCCAAAAACTTTACCCCCTGCTCCAGAAACTCTAACTCCAATTTTTCGTTTTTGGTTGTTTTTTTTTTTTTTTTTTCTCTTTTCTTCCATTTTTTTTCTTTCCTTTTCTCTCTCTATCTCTCTCCCTCTTTCTCTCTTTCTCTCTTTTCTCCCATTCCATCCAATCGGATAAGGTAGACGTATATATATATTATATATAGATAAACTCCGGTCGAATAAAGCGGAAAAAAAATTAACCCCCCGACGAAGAATTTTTATTGAACCCTAAATCACCAGAGGGTAGGACGCCCTAATATATTTCCCTTACAAAATATGAATCGAGCTTTGTTATTATATATAGCTTTCAAATTAGATCAAAATTGATAAATAAAATACAAAGGAAGAAAAAAACAAAAATACGATATCGAAGGTTCTGGGATTTTTTTTTCACTCATTTTTTTTTCTTTTCTCAATTGTCACTCAATTTTCGATCATCCCCCTCCCCCCGGTAATTTCTTTCCGTCGATCTCCACGTTCTCGAATCTCTCATTGTTTTCCAGAAAAACAGGTCGAAGAACAGATGTCCGACAACAAAAATTCACACAATTTTTACATTCGAAAGATGGATTTTCGACTCTTGACCAACGGTCTATGTCATTCACCTACCTACACACTTGACATCTCGTATTTTTTTTTTCACCAAAATTTCTCCTTCACTGTATAATTTCATGGACTTAGATCCTTTTTTTCTTTCTTTTTTCTTGTTTTCAGCTGTGGGAAAATCTGTCTAGACATTCGCTTTATTCGTATACGTATATATATATTTTTTTTCTTTCCTTGCTTTCGATAAGCCGAAAGAACGACTGAGTAGGTAAAGTGAACACGAGTAGAAGCGGATAAATTCGAGAAGATTTTGAGTTCTTTTTTTTTTCTTCTTTTTTCTTTTTTTCTCTTCTTCTTCTATACATCTTCCATACGAATTTGATTTCCTTTGTAGTCTCTCTGTGGGAACAGGAGCTCCGCGAATGGGGTGGCGAGGGGGGTGCTCCTGACTAACGAGGGAAAACGGCCAACGCGCTTTCGCACGCTCCCGTACGCGCGAGCGAGTATATGTACAGAGACGGCAAAGAGTTCCCAGGGGATACCGGAGGGCGAAATTCCTTCGATTGTACATTAAAGGTAATTTCAAGGAACCCGAACCCGCCTATTTCAAACGAAACTACCTTCAGACCATTATTTAAGGGTAAGGGCTGTACACGGATAAACTCTGACATAGCTGCGAAAGAGAGGAACAACCGTGACGGATATTTCTTTCGAATTATATCGCCATACGAGGAATCCAATTTCTCCGACAGCTTATCAAACAATATCAAAGCTCTCCTCAAATATAAGGGAGAAAAACGTAAACGAATATCATAATAAATATATACATATATATTAACGCCTTTTATGCTATTTTATATCTAACAAATGAATCAGAAATACATTCGATTCGAAGCACGTATTTGGCCACCGAACTGTTACGGGACGATGGAACTAAGCGATATTCCCTCTTGCAAATGCCGGGGCGAACACGGGGTAGGATTTTAGCTCGATTTCAACTTCCACGGTTTTAGACGGGGATATCATCTATATATAATGGATTGGAAATTTCCAAGGATCTTAATACGGTGTACGACACTGCTGGGGTGAGGCCGGAGACATTCGTGCCAAAGGAGTCGGGAAAAAGTCAGCCCCTATTCTTCTGGCGCGAGAATAATATGAAGCAGACAGTAATTAGCGGATAATTAGCGAATGATAAAAAGAGGAGTGAGCGATAAGCGAAAGTTTAGAATATTTTTTCAAACTTTTATTCGATTCGTGAATTTGGTATATAATACCGTTGAAATGAAATGGAAGGGAGATTAATTAATCGAATGACGAATTAATCGAATCCGAGAAAATATCGTCCCGGTCTAATGATCATTTCGATTCGGAATAAACCGCCTGAAATTCGCGAAATTCGCGAAATTCGCATTTTAATTATAGACATATAATTTTGAAATTCATTCGCGTAATCTGGATATCAAATACAAGGAATACCGGATACGTGGAGATATATAGACACACGTATTGCGATTATTATTTTGCATGCCATATTCGAATTAGTTTCGAGTTACTCCGGGCTTGAATGAAGCATCGCGGAATGAAAAGAGCGGTTGTTAAAAAACTGGCCTCATACGAGAGGGAAGTCAATTATTTTCTATATCGGCGAATTCGCCTATCAGCAAAGAGTTGCGAAATGAATAATAAAAAATCAGGTTTTAATTAACAAACGCTTGGAATATTTGATGTACGAATAAACGCGGCATGTTCGAATCATGAGTTTCTCGGAATGAAAAATTAAGTTAATAATCAAAAATTTCCACCCCTGCCCAGACCGAGAACCGCAGTCATATGGCTGGCGCTTTCCTTCTACCCTTCGGGAACTTTAATATCTCTGGCACCGGGGAGGATAAACAATCCCTGATTACCAACGCGAGCCAAGTGCTCAAATATATTCCCTATCTTCATAAAAGCAAAGAATAAGTGCCCAGGAATTGCGACAGAAATTGATTTTCTTATGCTAATAATCTCCCGATTTTCCATCTCAATTATCACTTATTTTGACCTTAAAATTTTTTGGTCTTAAAAAAGATATTTTCAAATACGCTCTAATATCTCCGTAACCTTTCGCAAAATTTGGGTGAAATTTATTTGCCTGTTACTTCCCAAGGCGCCAAACTTCTTCCCGAAATATATAACAATTCGTAAATCAATTACGCGAGGGTGGTAGCGGTTGAAATTGAATTTAAACGATCTGGCAAATTGTTCCTTAATTTATTTCCCCACATTCGCAATTTTTTTTTAAATTTGCTTATTTATTTTTTTATTTTTGTGCGGAAAAGCGGAGCTCAATTTTTGACTCCGAAATTGCGGAAGAGATCATTGCGAGTCATCCCGATGCCGAATCGGATTATTACAATGTAGGTCATTCGCTCGACGCAGGGAGGCGACGTTGTAACAAGATAATTAATACAGGGAACGGCGTCGGGACGTCGGGGTCTATTGTTGCCCGGTCACTTCGTCACCAGTGACTGACGTCGATTGTATTTTGGCAGCTTGACGATGACAGCTAGCCGAATGAACGAACAGACACCGGAGCAATCAAACAGTCTAGATAACTGACGCGACGATGGGGTAGACGGACAGCCAGAGAACCTTCGGCGAAAGATATACACCCACCCCATATAAAATTAGAGAAATATGAGATAAGAGCTTTTCTCTCAGGGTAGCTGGGGTGTTTAATTATACTAGAAACACCTTTAGGCCAACCCTGAGAACAGGTCTGGATAAGCACACGTGAAAATACCTAATTTCTATGTATATAAACCCTGGGGGATGGCATGAGGCGAGAGAAGAAAGCTTAAAGAAGCTTTGCTAATTCCTCTGAAAAGCTTCTAGGTGCGGGACAGAAAATTTGATTATTTCAACGCCGGTTAAGAGATGGGGAATAAAAAGTGTGCAGAAAAACTTTCGCTAACAAGATGTTTGCCGTTAACGTCTGGCGCCCTTGTACGTATCTCCCTCTTATTCCATCGGCCATATATACGTACTGGCTCCCTGTTTTTTTTTTTCTTCTTTTCTCTTTTTTTTTTTCGGTTCAATGATGATGGAACGAAGTTACGCGATGGTTTGTTAAAACTCTATGAATAATAAAACGATACGCTTATTCATCATTCAAAAAAAAATTCGCAATTTACTTCGGCTCGATGAAAAAGTTGCAGAATTTTTGCAACTCGTATTTCGTCGGGGTGCATTTCGCCGTTGATAAACTTTGATTTAATACAAAATTTGATTTTATACTCCGCATATCTCAGAATAGCATTTTGCGAGAACAGAGGCAAAGCATTCTTGACCTACCCATGATCATTGATCGGCTGGTTGCGGGGTGGGACGGTTTTTTTCAATATTAAAAAGAGGGAGGTAAGGGTGGAGACAGGGAAGAGAGAAGGATTGAAATTGGTCAGAGGTTCAAAGACGCTCCAATTTTTTTGAAAACCAGAAAAAAAAGCCGAAGACAGGAGAAAATAATTAGCGAAGCCAAGAACCGGATCTCGAGTTTATCACCGATTCGTTGATTTTCCAAGGAGAACTAAACTTCGCGTATACTTTGTAACTTTTTTTTTTTTTGCATTCGGCCATAGCCACGTGCCGTCTCCATCGATGTCCAGTCTCCGGTATCCGATGTTCGTTTTCCATTCCACTCCACCGAACCGTAGCCAAGGGTATTCGCAGCTCGGTTTGGTCTGCCCAGTCAGAAGCTGAAATAGCAATCGAATCGAGTAAACACGGATAGCGCTTCTGCACCCCCGGCTTCACACACTCGCCGATTTTCACGTCCCGTGTCATATACACATATATATTATATCCATATATATATATATGATATATATATATATACACACGTGTAACGGTACACCACTCTAATTTCAATGGGATTTGTCGTGCCCTCCGCCCCGTGATGTCCGCAGCAATGTTAATTTACGTGATTCATTCGAAATTGCTTTTTCATCGTTGTTTTTTTTTCCGTTATTTTTTTTTTCATTTTCCTTTTTTTTGTTTTTTTACTTTAATAATTGAAGATTCCTTGATTAGATTGCGTATAGAATCCCGACCACCCTGTCGTATAAATTGGCATTGCATCCGGTGGGGGAGATTGAGTATTGAAACGAGGTCATGATATCGCGATTGTATTTCGTGTTTAGGATATTAATTGACATTAGGTAAAGGTATTAAAACGACAACCATTAGAATTGATGGACGTAGTAATAGCAGTAGTAACAGTAACTGCAGGTTTCGGTTCGGTCGTGGTTTCCAACGGTGAATAACGGCACGCGACAACAGTGTCAGTAACACCCTCTCACCCCTATTTCCCGTTTACCATTTTCCCCGTTTTCCCGTAATCCCCACGCGCCGTACCTATACTACGTATACAATATACATACATATATACATACGTATATAATATATTTATATATATATATACATACGGTATATATATATAGCGGCTTTCTGTACTATATGGTACCGTTTCACGCCGATATGTTACATATTACGACATACAGGTATAACACACAACGAGAAACCAATGGCCGCCGTCTTTCGACCTAGAACCAAGGGTTGGCAGTCACTTGGACCTCTTAACCCAGATGGCAGATGCTCGGGCAATGTTCCAGGTGGACCACGACATTCTGGGTTGATACGGGATATTCTTAATACGAGACGGAATTTACCATATATATAGTTTATCATTTTTGTATACGATTTTTTATTTTTTTTATTTGTAATTTCTGTTCTCATTGAAAACGAAGATTGAAACACTTTCGAAAAAGCGGATCCGTCTTCCTTCAGTTTTTTTTTTTTTTTCCCTGTCGACAAACTGCGTCAGTCTTAAATCGTATGTAAGGGTTGTTCGAAACTGAGTAAGAAGATCTTACGGTGATGTTGAAATACAACACCGTACCTTGAAAACTGATTTTTGGATATTTTTAAAGAACGACGAATCCAATCTGAGACGTTAATACTTGGATAACTTCACCTAAGGGTTGCGAAGGCTGCCCTGCGGAAAACAAGTCATTGATACGCAAGAAGTATCTTGAAATTCTTCACCTTTAACCATTTCTGATTCGACTGACAATCTCGGGGAAAAATTTTCTAAGTTTCAAAAACGGTTTTAGACGTAATCTCGAAACTATACTTCGCTGATTCGATAAAGAATAATCGAACTTTCAACTTCCCGGGGCTTTGAGGAATCGGGAAATTACGCTTCTTATTGGAAAAGACGCTGCTTCGAGCCTCATCATAGATGTTTTAAGGGTAGATTATATTCCAGTCGATTTTACACGCTTCAGAGTTAAGTTACTCGCGGGTCGTATATGGGTGACTTATTCTTTTTCAGGTATCTATCCAACCCTGGCAATAATTTATTCGGAGGGTAGGTAGGTATAAGGTATATAGTCGCGTAGTCGAACCTACAAGAGGAAGGCCCAGGTTTCAGAAGAGATAGGGACGCTGCCTTGGGGGTGGTTAGAAAAGTAGTATTGAGATTGGAAATAAGAATTTTATAGTAGAGTATCTGCCGATTGGTTGATTCTATCAAATATTAATTCGCATTGAATTTTACGACTGCCGCTATACGAATGGAAGAAGTATACCTACCCTTAGAGATATCATTTGAACAATTATTTTTTTATTTATTTTTTTCACAAGTCCGCGATGCACCGGCGTCAAAATTTTGGTATAATTTCTTCTTTTCTCTGTATACCGAAGTAAGAAGATCGAAGTCAACCCTTATCCTTATCCTTATCCTTATCCTTATTCTTATTCTTCCTCACTATACCTTAGCTTATTTTCAAAGTCTAATCTCTTCGCTCCTGTAAGTTATTCCAGAACCTCTCGGAAGGAAGGTTCCTTGTATAAGTAACGATAACAAAACTGTCGGACATTCGAGAGGAAAACGAGAAAAAAAAAATAAAAAAAAAATAAAAACCCAAACCGTGCGATCGATTTTCCTTCGTCTGAAGCAAATAACAAGAGAAAATTTTTTGAAAATTTTTGAATAGTCGTATGTTTTGTCAACTCGAATTTTAATTACCGCTGATGGCTGGAAGATGAAATTTGTAATACAAAATAATTATTATTCTTATTATTATTCTTATTATTATTATCATTGTTGTCAGAGCTACCTTATGCCTACACCTAGATAGAATTGAGGAAAGGTCCCTGCATCCGATGATAAATTTTATTTTGACAGATGTCTTGGCTGTCGGTGAAAAATATTGCTTTTATAATCCGTTACATCATATCTCTGAAGTTATATACTGTGATATTGTGTCCCAAAGCTGCTTCCGAAAGCAGTTTTCTGTAATGAAAAAAATGTCAATACCATTCCCCGTCCAACCAACTTTCTCCCGATCTCCCCGTGCCCACACACACGCACACAGACAGACATACGAACACGCATGTATGTTTACATATAATATATATAAATCTATGTATACATACACTTCCACCTATTTATCTTCCCTTACGAATCACGTCGTACATAACGCGGATGATCTCTCCACCTTCTGCTGTACAAATACTTATGTATATCATACTTATACTTACGCATCGACATTTTTATTCTGTACATAAGTTATACACGTTATTCACTAAGGTATGTGATATTTTTCGGAGGAATAAAACAGGGGTTATTTATCGTCACCCGATATTAAACTGTGAGAATATTTTTCAAAAATTCTCTTACTGTGTCGGTCAATATTTGAGAATCGAAAAATGGTAAAAGAGACGGTATTCTTTCATTTTCACCTTACTTTTGTAACCTCAAGCCCGTCTGATTTTCGGAGTACCTGGAGAATATATATCGTCATTGAAAAATCGGAATTCTAACTTTTTTGCACGGAAAGAAATTTCCAAATTGACAGACGTCCGGCGATTTTTCCATCCCCGTCATTCGCACGTAAAATCCTGTAAGTTTCAGATTTCTGCATCTCGCAGAAACGAGGGAAAGTTCAATCGATGTCGACAATTTTCTTATCACCGGTAAGATGATATATTTCGTTGATTCATTGAAAGTATGTACAGATACTATTCGAAATGCATGAATTTGGAAGAATTTTTCCCACATCTATCGCGTTAGCTTTTTGAACCCAGTAGCCAGGCATAAAGGCACCGTTTCCAAAGCCGTCATAGATCTTTTGAAGAGAATTTCTACTTCGTTTCAGAAATACGTCGAATTCTTTTGACTATTTTCTTGACGGCGACGGAGACGACGACGACGATGACGGAGCTACGCGCAAGGGTTTCAACCCCTTCCTTCAGGCCTCTGCTTTCAAGCTCTGAATACACATACTTATATACGTACTACACCCCCGTACACCATGCACATTCATTTTTGTGTCAACTTGGTCTCACACGGATTTAATGTCGTCTGCGTCTGGCATATGGGTGTACACGGGCATGCATGATACAGCTGTATACCTGTACACACGTGTGTATGTCTGTACGCATGGATACTCATAGCTGTCGTAGTTGTTGCCTATCCGGGGTAGATTTTCGGTATAACATTGCAGCCGAACGGAGTGAAGAAAATAGAATCTCCGTGTAAAATGAATTTCAAATCACCCCGAGGAACTCGGGCGTTTGAGCCCCTCTCTGCATCCCTTCGAGCACACTGCAAGCTCGCATCGAGTAAGAGCTACGTGTATCTTTGATTCCACCTGCGAATTTCCCCCGCGGGGAATAAGAATATCTAACAAGCTGTCAGATCTTCGTACAAATTTCGCGATTTTATTTACGGAAATGAAATAACTAAAATAAAAAAATAAAATGAAAATCAGCCCGTGGAGAAGACTGAGAGTAAAAGAATCAAAGATCGTTCTGTCTATTTTTTTTTTTTTTGAAACAAACAAAAACGAACTTGAAAAAACAATTAATTTTAAACCGTTCGTAAAGTTGGGGTCAGGGTTCAAACCAGGACTTCGAATCCGGAATCTGGAGTCCTTGGGCAGCTCTCGATCCCTCTCGACTGTCCGAGGAGATATTAACGTGGAAAACCCTGTTCAAGTGGGTAACAGCGATGTCTCTCTTAACCCGAAGCACTCTTTTGATAAAGCCATTTTTATCCTCTTATAAAATATTTCGGTCCCCATGGGGGAGGGCTGCGAAGAAGCTCATAGGGTTCCTGGGGTCCCCAGGGTTGAAAGGCGCAAGTAGGGGGTCCGTCATATTGGTATATCGAAGATATAATACGTGTATGTGTTCCTTTTCTCGGCAGAGACTCGTTCATCCCTTAAAAAATGTGTGTGTATGTGTTTTTCTTTTTCCTTTTTTGTTTTTCCGTTTTCCCGTTAGATTTATCGTTCAAAAACAGGAATAACAAGAAAATAAAACAGATTCGGAGCTCAATCGGTTCGGGGGTAAAAAAAAAAAAGAAAAAAAAAAGTAAGGGGAAATAAAAAAGAGAAGAAGATTTCTCAACCCTGCAGTTATCGAAACTCGGCAGGACTTTTACCACCCTTTTAACCGAAACTCTCGAGAGGCCTCGAGTTTATACAACAGTTTATACCGTATATAATCTCGGATAGAAGAGGCATTCGGCTGCGGTTACTTCGGAGGGTCGAATTTTTTGACAAGAAAATAGCAGAAAAAAAAAACAAAGTAAAACAGATTTAGTATTTCGGAAAAACGTTTTCTAATTATCGAATTTATGTACGTATACGTAATGGGGAAACAGAAATGATCGAAAGACTCGAGAAATCTTTTTTCTTTTCTTTTTTTTTAAATTTTTATCTTCGTTTCTTTCGTATCGTGAAAAACGTCATTTTTGTCACTCGACGAGAAGAGTTCCGTCGATATATTTATCGAGATATACATATATATTTTATTTTAATTTATTTTTATATTAATTAAATTTTTTTTCTCAAGAAAGTAAAGGGGGAAAACTGCGGCCACCAAAGTGGCGTATCGCGATAGGGTTGGCGAGCGAAGAGGAAGAGGAAGCTACGAAGAAGAAGAAGAAGAAGTAGTAGTGGGACGCGAGGGTAGTCGGACAGACGCGGGAGCAGGCTTTTGCAGCCAAGTCATTTCCTGGTCGAGAAACTCGCTCAATTTCCGATTTTATTTTTCAGGAGAGACGAGTGAAAAGTGAAAAGTGAGGAAAAAGAAAGAAAAAAAAACGGTAAAAAGTAGAAAACGTGGAACGTAACGAAATAAAATAAAATAAAACGAGAAACTGTATATAAGACTGAAGGAAATATAAATGAATAACTTATCGCCGCAAGATATATTGATATATGGTACCTCGAAAGAACGAAAATAAGCGATTGAGAAAAAAAATCAACAGAAAAATAATAATAATAATCCTAATAATAATAACAATAAAGAAACACAATTGTAAATTTTTCTGTAAGATTTTTTTCTTTTTTCCTTACGTTTCTTTCGCCTTCGATTCTTCCTTCTCCTCATTTTCCTCTCCGTACCTACCGTCAATTTTTGTACTTATATAACGAGATTAAAATATTTGCATCAAATACGACCCGTCAAAATCCGACGGGGGGGGGGGGGGGAGGGGGAAGAAAAAAAAAAAAAAAAAATGTAAAAAAAAAATTGTTGAACATCTTGGTAATATTGGATCAATAAAAAGACGGAAGAGCCCCCTCCCCAAAAGCCAACCGAAGCGAAGTTTACGGATCCTGTATCGGCAGAAAGCTCGTTTAAATTTTATACCGCAGGAATAGCACCGCGTTTTTATCACTGCCACGCGGTTTATCGAACTACGTTTTAATATAAAACTTTACTGCCGCAAGGGAAATGGACCAGTTTTCACGTACATCTGTACACACATATAGTACCCCCCCCCCCCCATCCCTATCCCTATCCCCCCCCCTCCGACCTACCTACCCCTATCCCCATCTATCTATATATATATATAGGTATATATAATATAGATACTAAAAAACGAGAGTACTGGAACAGATTCGAACGAGAGGGACCCTTCCCCCTCTCCGCCTCGTCAAAGAAAATCAAAACAGAGAAATAGAGAAGAGATATTTTGATTTTTTTTTTTTTTCTTCAAATCTGTCACATATATACATTATAGATGGGTACATATGATTCACAGTTTATTTTGAGACAGCGATTCTGGGTTTAACAATTATTCCAGTTTTGTTTCCAAATGTTTACAGGTATAAAGCGTTGCCTCGGGTAAATAATTCTTCGCTGCGCTCGCCTACCTACTTTATATAATATAATCGGGCTAATCGGGGACTTTGCGGCGATTCGCTGCCGCGAATCTTGATTCCGACCCCTCGATCGTTTTCCTTAATATCGATTATACGTTTATTTATACATATATATATATATATATATATATATATGTACCTATACATATATATATGTAAATATATACTATGTACAAGCCAGAGAGCTGTTACACAGATTCCGCAGACCACTGACCGCGGGGAACCACGACCGCTGACCAATGTCCAGCACGTTCTGCTCCGCAGCCCATTGTCTAAAGTTGGTAAACTTTTGATCTGAAAGGGGGTGGGGAAAGGGGGAGTTCAAAGTTCGCAATCCCCTGATACATTTTGACCCACATATATAAAAGAGTTCTCTATCCCCTTTGTCGTTTCCACGTTGCCGATTCTCACCGCGATTGATAAACAATCTCGTTTACACTCGCCCTTCATCGTACGTCTTTTCACTTCTTTCGTTAGTTCGTTAGTTCGTTGTGTATACCTAAAATCAGAAAAAAAATAAACAACAAAATAAAAAATAACGGAAATTTCATTTTTTTTCTCATGATATTTATACGAATATGGGGTGGAAAGGAAAAACAAAGTTATTTTACAATTATCTTCTGCCAACGTATAGGTTCGGGTACCTACGTTGATTTTTGTGGGGCCGCAAAAAAAAAAAGAAATAAACAAAAATGGAAACCTCATTTTTTTATTTATTCCAAAAAAATTTTTCATTCGCAATTCATACGAAACGTACCGTAGGTAGGCACAGGGTATATAGGCATCGGTAGGTGGGTCGTTTCAACGTTTTTTGTGTTTTTTTGTGGATTTTTTTTTTCTTTTTTCTTCCTTTTTTTTCTAACAAATACTGAAATATCAACGAACGAAATTTTTTCCACGAATGAACATCGCATCACCCCCTCCCGGCGCGTTCCTCCTCTAGAACAAACACGATGAATTTCTAAAAACAAACAAACAAAAAAATAAAAAAGAGAGAGTAAAAAAAAACAGAGAGTAAATGAATAACAGAAATACTCACTCCCATCGGTCAGGTTGACCTGTGCAATACCTCTACCTACTGATATATATCAGGGTGATCCTCGGTTCGATCATTTTCGAATTCCGATGCTCCCATGGGCCGGAACGTCTCCAAATATATACAAAGATCACATTTTATTCATCGAGAGAAATACATGGACCATGTTTCTTTCCTAAATATCGAAGATCGCTCCGAGTTCTCATTTTATTTTCGTAAACGATCACCGTGTCGATGAATTTGCTGAAAAAAATATGATTGCCAAAAAATGGTACGATAAAAAAATTCCGCTCTGACCAAAACCCGTATTTCGTTTCAGAGGCCAGAGCCCGGATCATAGGTCCAGCCGATGTCTACGTAAAGACAGGAAGTCTCCTGACACTTACGTGTCTGATGTCTCAGGGACCCCACGACCTGGGTACAGTGGCTTGGTACCACGGGAGTAAGCCGGTGCTCACATCTCCTCGTGAAGTAAACGACGTCGCCCTGGAGCCTAGGGTAGCGGTGGACACGGAATGGAGCGACGCCCTGACGTCGAGGTATACATGGATAGATTTTATACAGACGTCGGTATACGCACGCATCCATGACCCGATTGTCGCCCCATTTCTCTGCACTACGACTTCGTCATACTCAAACAATAATATCATTCCCAGGGTTTGCTACCCCCTTGTTTTCGTATAATATTACCGTTAACTAAAACCCGCTACCGACACTCCTCGTATCTTCGCTTTTATCTCTTCATTTTGACGCGTATTCGTGTCACCCTTACCATACGCCCCCGCGCGACCCCCTGCCCGAATCTCCTGTCATTAGATACGTAGAATTGATGAGCGCCCTTTCGTCGCTAACTTTTTCCAAAATGAAATCACTAGCTGCAACCCCCCTTGGAAGAATTCTGGTACTTTTTCTCTTCTCAGCACCCCTAAATTTTCAGAATCTGTATAATATGAGATTTGAAAAATTGGTCGTTCGGTAATTAGACCGATTGTCGAGCAGTTTTACATCAGAGTGTTTGACGTAGCGGATAATAAAACGATAGCAGTAATTAACTTCAGTTAGATCTCTCTGCGAATAATTTAATCCCTGTTTATTTTTTATTGTATTGTATTTTCTTTTTTTTATTTCTCTCTTTTTGTTACGCAGATTAAAAATCACTCACGCCAGGTTAATCGACTCTGGGAATTACAGCTGCGTACCTACAGTAGCGGACAGCGCCAGCGTCACCGTCCACGTAATCAACGGTGAGTTTGATTCGATATTATTCATTAATTAACATTCGTTTCATACGACGATAAATATTTTTGTAAAAAAAAAAGAGAGAGAGAGAAATCGCCGCTGCGATGTGGAGGACGACGAAATTTGTTCGATTCCAAAAGAAATATCGAGGGTAAAAAATAATTCGAGTACGGATGATGAAATCTCCGTCTCGTTTCGTCGGACCAAATAAAAGAGGAGAAGTGTAGGGAGAAACATTCGACGCTTTTTCATCTGCGGAATTCTGAATCTGCTTGAAGACGATTTCGAATTTTTGGAAACGTTGAAGTTTAGAATATTGATTCCCCGAGAGTCCAATTTTGTTGAAAATGAAAAATAGTTCGTTCTAATCGAGACCCTCTTGACGAGAACCCATTTTATCTGCTTCGATCGATAACTTTATGATGTCGTGAATGATTGATAGAATTTCGAAACTTTTATTTCCAAAAAGTACATCTCAAGACGATCAATTTGACCCCTTATTGGTTTCGATACGATCGATACAGCCCGAGTTATCAAAGACTGAACGAATACATGCGTGAAATTCAAGTTTTGGAGGTTAGGCCTTTCGGATCTTTAGCTTCGGGGATTTTGAACCTTCGGTGTTCTTCGTTTGAAAGTTTTTCAAATCGGCAATCGATTTCGAAACTCTGAATCGGGAATAACGAAATTTTGAATTTTTAACGTTCGGGAATTTAAAAATTCTGAACTCCAACTCGGCGCGGTTTCGCACATGAAATTATGGTACCTAGAGTTCAGGTATATCCAGGCGTTAAATCTTTCACGATATAGGTATAGGTCTGACTAGCAGTTAAAACCAAGGTAGAACAATACAGCAGGCGTGTACGTAGGTAGGTGTATAAGTTTCGACTATTCCTTCCATATACCTAAACTAGAAGATTCATCGACCGTTTCGAGAACTTGCCTTGGGTAATAGTCCAGCTATAGCTAAAAGCTCGGTATTATTGTCTCGTTAAAATTCCAAATTTATAACCGTAGTAAACGAGTGGAAGTAAGGTATAATAATACCATGGGCTCCCTACAGGTATAACAGATGCATATGTCTATCTCTGGCTTCCACTTGTTGTTTACCTCGTGAACTTTCGACCTTTTACAGATTCTGGACACTCTGACTTTCATAAATACTTCGGGTGCTTATCTTCTAAAATAAATTCAAATCCGGTATTTAATTCGAGGCGAATCGGTCCAGGGGTCTACGTTTTTCGAAGAAGTTCAAAAATCGCAAGAACCTTCCGTAGGATCTCGATGAAATTTTCCTTTTCTCGCTGCTTTTCGAATCGACGATCATTTTTTACCCAGATATCGAGCTATTTGCTCATCTAGTGTCGCAGGGGTAGAACTATGCCAATTTTTTTGGCACCCGTTCCCAAGACGTTTTCGAAACTAGCGAGAACTCAAATTTCCAGTTTTCTAGTTCGGAAAATGTACCAATGATTGTGATAAGCGAAACTGATGAATAAATAATGAAATTTCGGGTTGAACTTTTGACCTTACATCATCGGAAGAAAAATATGCTCAGTTCCTCGCGTATGATGGACGAGAGACCCGGAGTTTCTCCTTGGAGTAGATACGTAAGGATCGGTGAGGTAGGTATCATAAATTGGTAGAAATGTTTTCATTTCGTCGCGAGTCAATAGATAAATCATTCCCCAGTTTCACGTGGGTATATATGGATATATAGATATATATATATAGCTAATGTAAGTTGGGAAATGGATATCCGCACGGTGGTGCACACGTGTGTGGTAAATCTGCTGGCACTCCCCATACGTCATACGTCAAACGTTCGCGTTCTGTCAATTCGGCTAGATATTTATTTTCAATATTTTTCCATACGATACTATACATAAATATATTATATACATGCATATATATATATACATATATAATCGTCCACCAAGCTGCTACACCAACGATACGAATTTTCCAACCGACTTCCGGAATCCCGAGACCCGCCAACACCCAGCACCCTTTACAATACCCGCGTAATATTATGATATTATATATTTATATTTATATTTATATTATATATTTATATTATATATTTATATTTATATTTATATTTATATTCATATTTATATTTACACATGTACCAAAAAGTTTCGAAATCTGAACGAAACTCTATGCCTGTATCGTGTTTGCTTGTTTGTAGATGGACAAATATCAATTACGCTTCGCCCGTGTGGTGGGTACGGGGAAAACGCGTGTTTGACAAAAGCGGATATTATATTAACTAGGAATCGGAATATTGTCATTTATTCGGTAGAGCCGGGTCGGAGTTACGAATCCAAAATTCCCAAATGGTGAAAATTCCGAACTCGTTTGAGACGATTCCGAATTTTCAGAACCGTTGAAGTTCAGACCTCCGAAAGCCCGAAAATCAGAAGATTTTGGTCTATTCTATTTCTCAGGATGTGAAAACAAAAGGATAGTTCATTCTAATAGAAACTCTCGTTACAGAAATCCATTCTACTCTCTTCGATCGATAACTTATCGACATATACATTATAGATATTATAGGGATAGGAAAAGAACGGCGCGTAGCAAAAATATTTATCGGGATGTAAAAAATCGTGGATTTATCGGTATATGTATACAATGAATCGAGGAATTGAAGTCTGGGAAGCAAAAGCGAGCCAATTAGGAAAAAAACCCGCGGGTTAACAAACGGTGAAAAAGTTTTACGCCGAAACGGGTTTTTGCTATCTCCACTAAAACTACGAAAATAGTAAAAGAGCAAAAACCTACACATGTGCACACGGCGGATATTATAAATGGTACAGTATATACATGTACTGACCTACGACTACGATCTATAACTTTGCAGTTACTGCAGTAAGTACGGGTCATATACGGAAATATCTCGCACTTTAAATTCCCAAGCTTGTAAAAGTACAAAATGGAACTAGTAAAACCATTTCTGAAGTATATAAAGTACAACGAACGTATGTGTACGTACCTAAACATCGTATCTGCATCGTTCTACCCTCTTTCAAAATATATTTCTATCCGCACTCGGTTTTTGGTTTTTAGTTTTTCGGTTCAAGTCACGATTACCCCGGAATCAAAAATAGATAGTGGTTATATACAAGTTGGTCAAAAATCAGCTGACGGTATTTCGAGGTACTGGAAAGTTCAAATTTTGTATTAAAAAAAAAACAAGAAGCATAAAAATGAACAGCTGATGTGAAAATGAACTTTTGTAATTTCTCGTTGTGCTCTGAAAAACTCATCACTCTCGATTTAATTTAATCTAATTTTTCTCTCTTATCAAGTTATACTTGCCTCAACCCTGCAGATCAACCCAACTCGTTCGAAATTGATAATGAAAAATTTGTACATCAAATCCCTGTAACTGTGGCAGAATTTTTCTTTAAAAATTCATTACGCGATAGTAATCGGAATTATTTATCAATTATCAGTTTAGAATCGACGGATTAAATCGTTTGAAGTGGTGATTAAAGTAAAATTGTGATTAAAGTAGGTCGAGTTACAAATGAGCTTTTTTCGAAGGTGGCTCAAACGAGGGTGAAAATAGTGACTCGAACGAATAGTAACACTGAAAATGTTCGGAAAAGAACCCCGCAGGATTAGCCGGAGAGAGAATCTCAGAAAAATGACCAAAAACCGGATTTCAAAACGTGGGTTGAGTTACGAACGAGCTTTTTTCGAAAGTTACTTAAGTTAGGAGGAAAATAGCGAATCTTTCAGCTCTGTAACGAGTCTCCGCGAGTCTCAAGGAGGGTGCGGAAGTCTAGTATTCGGAAAACCTCCCTTATGCAGTAACCGTAGGAGGCAAATGTACGCCAGCGATATACCGAGAGATACAAATCATGATTTATAGTTTCACGTGCTTTTCGCCTCAGAATGGTCATTCCAAAGGGCAGCAGAAAGCACGTTGAATATCGCGGTGCAGGTTGAACGAGGCTGACGTTATACGACCACTTCGTCAGTCGCCATATGTATTACCCAACGAGCTTTGATACAAATATATATATATATCTATATATCTATGTATCTATATATCTATATACATAACAGTTTGGTATTACTATCGGGTACAGTAGGTCGTAGTCGTATTATAGACGCGACAGATGCCGCATACGCTCATACCATTCGCGATTTGAATCATCCATCAATAAACTGTGCCCAGCTACGGATACACATCGCACATATGTATGCAGGTATATATCGACGAGAAAATTGTTATTTCGGTATCGATGGCTGAAAAAAATGAAAAATCGATTTCGAACTGTGAAAATAATTCTTACGTCGATTTTGAAGACTCGTTTTTTTTTTTTTTTTGGTTTTTATTTCCAAAATTCATCAAAGGTACAGAAAAAAAATCCTTCAGATTTGTAAAACCGGATTCATTTTCGGGGAAATGATTCGACTCGAATGTTTGAAAGATGATTAAAATCGTAGGTGAAATTTATACGATTTTTGGGAAATTTTTGTGAACCGAATTAACGAGATTTTTGAAAATTCTTTAATTATCCACCGACAAAATCGTAAAGTCGGTATAACTATAATTATGAATGCAAATGAATCGTGTTGTTAATTTCACGTTCCGAGCGTTGATTGCTCTTGGATAGTCGATGTGTACCATGTATAGATACTCGAAAGTTATTTCGAGCTGTTGAGCAGTCAAACGAACATGTGAAGGGGTATAGAAATGATTGAGAATCAATTTGTCAACGGTACACAAAATAAAAAAATTCAAAAATTCAAAAAAAAAAGGATCGACGTATCGGAAACGCATACGTGGCAGCAAAAATTTTCTCGTACAGTTTCGTTAATTTATCAATGGAACAATGCTAAATGGAATGATAGAAGAAATGAGCGAATTGTGATCATTGTTTTTCCTTTTTTTTTCGAGTAATAAAATTCCGCTCATTTTATGGTACAGGGGTACAGGAATGATCGTTAACAACGCTGATAATTAGGACGTCGCAGAATTAATTATCGCACCTCACCCTCGGCGGGCTCCCGAACTCGCGTAATCAGCTCGTTTTTAATGAATCCGCAGCAAGTTAGACGCATGCCTACCTGGTATGCGAAGACAATGAACGAAAAGTTCACCCTCTACGATCGTTTAACATTTTTAGGTGTAAAAAAAGCCAGGATGAGAAAATGAATGAAATCGCCTTCCAAATTCGCCGGGGGGTGGGGGAGGGTTGTAAAATAAAATGAAATAAAATAAGATAGAATAAAATTCATACCCCCACGCCATATTATATGCATCTGTGTATGTATATAATATATAGCATGTATAAGGGACGGAGAGTATGCCTCTGCAGACTCGTTAAAACTGCAGAATTTCACGTTTTACAACCAGAAATTTTTTACCTACCCTCATTCCCGGCTTCGGTTAAAGCTTATGTTACAGCTCGCTATTTCCGAGCTAGGATAGCGTGCGGATATTAGCTACATTGAGAAGTTTTTTTTGCTACACCGTTTCAAGAAGCATCCTATCTGCGCTCCGTTTTTTTCCGGAGTAAAAATATATACATATATGTATCATCTTTGAATTGAGACCGTGACCATTGTCCCGGGACGATTACTGGATCGAAAAGTGATCAGATTTTTTGAGAGAGATAAATTCGCAACGACTGTAAAATAATAACTGAAAAAAGTCTTGCGAGCTCAGATTTCATCTGTCTTGAACTATCGCCCAGAAAATTGAGTAGTAATTTTGCAAAAAAAGAAAGAATAAAAAACTCCCAGAAAGTTTCGCTAAAATTTTCAAAATTTTTATTTTTTTTTTTTATTTTTTTTTTCCAGTATTTAGCCGAAAACAGTAGAAAACTATTTCACAAAAATAGCAACCAGAAAACTTACGAATAAAGTTCTACTAAATTTTTTTTGTTTTCTCATTTCCCCCGTAAAATCTTAGCGAAAGTTGGAAACATTTTGCAAAATTGTTGATTCGCCGGGGTAAAAAGATACCTGGGATGAAGGCTGGTTTCTAATTTTTGTTTTCTTGTTTCTTCGGTCAAAAATTGAACCGCGTTTCTCGAGACGACTGGTTACAGGCGTAATTACTTTGACGCAGTAGTACGTTTGTTCATTCGCTTTCAAATTCAACCGCTAATTATCAACGCGTTTAGAATTCACGAACCAGTAGACGCGACTTTACGCTGTGGCGTGAAAACCGAGTACCTCTCTACCCTGCACCCACCCATCTACCATAAAAAGCAATAAACAGTCTTT
Source organism: Tenthredo distinguenda (assembly GCA_947538915.1). NCBI lineage: Eukaryota > Metazoa > Arthropoda > Insecta > Hymenoptera > Tenthredinidae > Tenthredo > Tenthredo distinguenda. Next base: position 3,805,607 of record OX384535.1, read on the forward strand.
GAGAGTCTGCGGAGGAGCGCCCAAATATTGACTTTCGGATGAGGTCTGTATATATATATATATATATATATATCTGTTGTACGCCTACGTCGAACAAGGGTATTTCCAGTCAAAGGGTTCCTTCCTTCATCCCTGTTGCCAGGATATACGTATCCCGCTTTTCCACCTCCGCGTATACCTCCGCATCCACATCCACCACCAACATGTCGCAGGGGACTCTGTGCTCCGAAATTCCAAGACGTTAATTAATACCAGCTAGATTCAGGCGGTTAATTGTCTACCCGTTGCCGTCACCTCAACTGTGGATACGCGACAAGATCGTATTCAGATTATTAAAGAGAGATTTGATCAGCCGTTTAATTAGAGGACTTTGACAAACTCGGTTTTATTCCTCATCTTCTTCCTCGGCGAACGTTTGCGCCCCAAATTTTTCCATCGAAGTAAATTTCGACCTTCGGAAGATGCAGAAATGATTCTATATTTTTTTGGAGAAAAAAAGAAGACTCGACGTACGAAGAAGTGGAAAAGAAACGCCAAAAAAATCGTCGAAATCGTGAGAACGGCTCCCGGGATATCGACACTCGTTCGAAAACACGTTCATCCTCTTCCTTACAAAGATGGATTTTTCTCGGATCCGATATCTAGCTGGAGAAATTAACCAAATTTTGTTGGGATAGAACGGCGCGTTCGAAACTTGTTCGTCGGAAAACGTGACGAACTTATAAACGTCTCAATTTCTTGAAACAGTAATATTACAGGTATACACAGGTATGTGTGAAATGAACCTGTCCAGTTTGAGTAGCAGACAAATTAGTTTTATGATTACTTCGTTGTTTTATCAGCTTCACACATCTCGCCTAGAATCTGCATAAAAATTGTAGTCGTAATATTTAATCCGTTTATTAATACTCCTCGGAAATTCAACTGGAAAAAAAAATTCGAAACTGGAGTTTTTCTTTCGGTCTATGAATATTCGTTGACGAAAAGCTCCGGCAAAAATTTTGAGCGTTTCTCAGAGTCGAGACAATGGTGTAAAAAATAAATGTGGATCAAATCCGAGACGCGGAATAAACCTGAATCCAAAAATTGAATACGACGGTCAAAAGCGAAGACCGCGATAACTTCTGATCCGCATATCATTCATATGCCACGAGAGAAGGTAGAGCTTGCAATTAGCCAAAAGGTCGAATTCAGAGTTTTAGGTACCGCGGGTCTCTCAAACGAAATAATTTGATTAGAAGTCGCGAGTTCTAACAAGTGCCTACCTACCTATGGCTACTAATTAGCACGAGTCGCGGTGACAATTATTTTTCAAACGTTAGAAAAACAAAGGTCGAATTTTCAACCCGGAAACCGACGAGCATCCCTTTCGTTCATTCGTTATCTTTTTTTTTTTTAATTTTTGTACTCTCTCCGTTTTTCCTTCTTTTTCTTTCTTTTTTTTTTTTGAACCCACCGAAGACGACTAATTTAGATAACGAAAAATATGGATGTGTATAACGAGGGGATGTGGAGGTGCAGCTGGTCGAGGTTGAGGTGGTTCGGTCTGATCCTACAAGTCGTAAGCCTGGGGTATCTGCAGTGCTCAAATTGTGCGGGAAAAGTTAGTGCCTCTTTGGCCAACCATCACCAAGTGCCCAATTTCCTGGCCCCTAAGTTCCTAAGCGATTCGAAGCAGCTTGTTCCCCATCAATTTCATACCCCTCGGCCTACCCCTACTGCTCGAGCGATTATAAGTTTATTCAGGCGATATTTCAGGCCAGTAAAAATGAATTTGAGTATTTAGAAGAGAAAGAAGAAGAAGAAAAAAAAAGGGGGTGCGTTGGGTCGGGGGAAATTTTATAAATAAACAATCGCGATCGACAGTTTATAATATAAATTGATACAATAGCTCTTAGGACGCGAAGTGATCTCGACAGAATCACGCGAGATTATAGAGAGCGCAAACCCTAATCCTCGAGGATATTAGAGGGATGATTAGTTACTCGGTGCGGTCCCGAGTATAACTATAATTAGATTCGTCAGTGAGGAGGTTATACGTACGCGTAAACTCGGAAATCGCGGACAAAGACATTATACACCGAGCAAAGAGCTCCGCAACGAGGACCCTTCCTCTTACTCCAAGCCCTCAATAGTCTGGTCGTAGTTTACCGGAGAGCTTGCGTGTCGCCGGAGGCGGATGTAGAACCCCCGAGGGTTTCCAAATGCCGGGATGAACCTCGGCGCGGGTAGAAATCAGGAGCAGGATTCAAAATTTGGGAAAAATTTGGAAAAGTTTGGGAAAAAAACAGGAAATTATAATCGAAACGATGGAGATAGAGAGCCAGAAACTTTCGAATGAGACCAGACGGGTTCTCCTGAGTCAGACAATGGCCGGATTATATATTTGAAGAAGTGTTGCAGACAAAGAAAGTACACGAAGTAGTTTGGACGTAATTAAAACGGACTTTTCCAATCTTATGTACCCCCTTTCACTTCAGACGTTTCCTCATTTCGCTCCTTCGATTTGATCGCTTAGATTCTGCGAGTATAGACTTTATCTCCGTAGCTTAGTCGACGATAATGAGAGCCGGCGATTGAATCGAAATTGAAAATTCGTGGCTAATCTGATTTGGCAAAATTTGGTGGGGAGAAAAAAAAAACGAAATAAAATCGGAAGGGAATTTTTTTAAGCGTTTATCCAACTCAGAGAGAATCTATCTCGTATAAATTTATTCCTGAAGTAGGTATGTCCCTGTATGTACGTGGAAAGGTAATTTATTTACTTCTGAAAGCTGTCCTAGCTTCAAAGTAAAACGTCGAAGGCCGGAAGTCGAAAGTCTGGTCCGCGACGATCGGCCAAGTAACTCTTACTTCTCGCTTGGGCTCACTTACCAAACTCCAATAAACGGAGCTTCGCGGATGACAAAGTTTATTGCCTGAAAAGTTGGAAAAACAAACCAATTAGGTACCCAGCACCTACCCCTACCCCTGCGATGCAGCTACTGCGAGACAAATGTAAAAAGAAAAAGCCCGAGAGGGGTAAAGAGTTTTAGAAGCGGGTATACGTACATCCCCTGCAGTTTAGCCCGAGTTTGCGAAATCCTAAATCTTGTAAAAAATTTTTGTTTGTCTTCTTTCGGATGTAAGCTACCGAAACAGTGCATCGGACAAAGTAGGTACCTATCCCTTTATTCGCCCCATTAAACATGTGGAACCATTCGTTTCGGTATCCGGCCATTATTTATCACTAATACAAATAAAAACTAGTGGGGTGAAAAAATATAAGGGGCGTTGACGGGGGTTAAGGTGGAGACGGATTAGACGGACTTGGCCCCCAGGGACGGCGAAGAGTTTCGGAGATAACGAGAAGGAAAGGAATACCGCATGCAGACGAATGAAGACGGGGGTAGGAAAGCGAAGGGATAAAAGTGACGAGGGACAAAAAGATAAAGGAGATGTACTCGTGTAGGTAATCTTTTCAAAAAGGATTGAAAAACATTATGAAAATTGTAATTTCGTTCGCTAGGGATTTTCCGTTTTCATACATTCTGTATCCCTTTATATGTATGTGTATATCATATACACCCCCCTCGTTTCTTCGCCTTTGGGGGATGAAATGAATTGGATTTCCTTTGCGGGATGAAAATCGGTACTCAAGGAAAATCTGTATTTGTTGTTTATAACGAAACAAATCACGGACTTTTGGGCTCAGAGGAAACCGGATTGAAAACTGGATAAAAAAGCTGTGAGAAAAGGGACCGCAATCTTCTTAACATGAGTCAATTCGTTGTTAAAAATTTATTTTCAAATTATCGTTTCATCCCCTATAATTTCTCTCATTTTCCTTCTTCTCTTCTTCTTCTCTTCTTCTTCTTCCTATAAAAAAATAAAATAAAAGTAAAAAATTATAAATGAATAAGAGCAGCTTTTCCGCATTCGGAGATGAGAATCGAAACTCAACCCGTCGAGATAAAAGCCTGGGGATGAAAAGTTTGAACATCAGTCATATCATCATCTATCTAAACAGTACCCGAGTAGTAGCGCCGTATTTTTACCATAAGTAGAAGGGAGAATCCCCCGAGTCTTCGCCGGAATTCACCAGAGATGGATATATACCGAGATAACAAAAAATATAAGGAAAAAAAAATTTATATAAATAGACCAAAAAACGAACATCCGTGCGGGTAGATCTGTCTCGCGGATTTCCCTTCCCTCATTCTCTCTTTCCAATTCCGAAAAGTAGAACAATTTCAGAATATTTATTTTCCCATGAGTCCATACGACAAAATGAAATAATTTAAGGTAGTATTCCACCCTCTCGGTTAAATCAGAAATAATTTCTCCGATATAACTACGCAATCTGCGAAGACCAGAGTCAGTCCGATTCTTACTAATTTCAAAATACAAAAAATAATGGAAAAACTGTATTTCGCCCGTGCGAGATATTTATTGGATAATAATTTTATGTTTTCTATTATTTATTTAGGCGCGTTTTTCGTCTTTTTTTTTTTTAGTTTTTCTATTTTTAGTTTTGGTTTCAATCATCACTTTTACAGCTGTGCGGACCAGCTGTTGGCGGTAGGTATACCTAGAACCGATGAAATTATTTATCAAACAAACGTACGGGCGTGCAGAAACGATTGATTGTATGTATTATATACACACACGATTGTTTGCCTAGGAGATTTGCCAGCGAAATGCTACGGTGTAATTGAATTGGTTGTTTGATAGAGAGAGAGAGAAAGAGAGAGAGAGTGAGAGAGCGCGAAATAAAGAGCAGATAAATCATCAAGACGGCAATTTTCACTTATTCATACCGAAGTTGAAGCTTTTTATTGAGATTGATACACATCCTCAAGGAGTTTTCAAAAAGATATCGTAGATTGTATGAAAATTATTATTGATGCCTCGATTTTGAACGAGCTGAATCTCTATATACTATATATATAGGTACGTCGAATCATTTTATTGAAACAACATTAATTGAAGAGAAGAAGATCACGTTAATTATTTTTTTTGTTATTTAGTATTTTTTTTTTTTTTTTCTCACCTCATATATGTATATACGTATAGTATATATCGTACAACTTCATCCCTTAATAATTTCGCATTTGAATTTGTTTTTTTTTTTTTTAATTTTTTTGTATTTTTTGAGCGAAATGAATCGGAGAGCTCGGAGATTTAAACGCGTTATTAAACGTTTATAATTATTCCGGATATCCCCGGACCAGATAATGAACTCGAGATTATAAGAAGCGGTATACGCGCGTGTACGAATAATTCTGAATTATGGAATCGTGAAAACAAAAAAAAAAAAAAGGGTGAAATAAAAAAAACCGATTGACTCTCCGGGGGATCCTTTTTTTCGGTTGTAATAAACATTTTTCATGATACGAGGCACGTAGCTCATATTTCAAACCTGGGTAAAAGCCTCGGGAATTTTGATTTACATGCGTATTAAAAAAAAAACGTTGAATAATTGTTTGTTGTTTTTGGTTTATAGATGTTATGTTTCTTTTTTTTTTCTTTTTCGATTTCTTTCTTTCTTACGTTCATTCGTCAATTTGTTTGGGTGTTATTCTTGACCGACGAATCATGTTATCCCGTCGTCTCTTTGAAAAACAGAAGGAAGAACAAAAAAAAAACGAAAAATAGGAAAAGAAAAAGGAAAAGGATGGAGGAAAAAGGAAAGACTTGAAATTGAAGCAATATCAAAGCGAATAAATAACCCGAGGAACAACATATAGGGCTTGAGTTTCCTTCTCTCTTTTTTTTTTCTTTTTCTTTTTTTCTGCAAAGGTAACGAAAATTGTACAGGACCTTTCTAAACGGGGATCATCGATCCCCGTAGGTAAATTTCTGTATTCGGTGTGGAAAATATTTGATCGAAAATAAAAGTACGAACTATACGCGAAGCGGAGAGAAATGGAGAAAAAAAGGGGAAAATAAAGAAGGGAGGAGAGAAAAAGGAAAGAAAGAAAGAAAGAAAAAAAAAAAGAAAATCCCGGGGCGCGAATTCAATTGCCAAAAATCGATTAGAGGCGGGGTGGTGGTACCTAGTCTTCAAAGTGTTTGCGTTGAGCAAAGGTCCAAAAATCAATTTCTCACCTTTTTTTTTTTCATTTAGGTAAGGGAGGAGAACCTTTCCATTCTTTAATTTCACATCCCCGTCGCGTATGAGGGTCATCCCTTCGTAACGGGAATGAAATATGGAAATAAATATAAGGGAATGGTAAACCGCGCGAGGTGCAATTTCCCCGGAGCAACTATTGCGGAGTTGTCAAAAAAGAAAAAAAAAAAAAAAAAACGTGACGCACGCAGGGGGGGGGCGGGATCGGTGGAAAAATTTTTAAGGGCTTCATATCCACCCCTCTGAGAGTTTGTTTAGGCAAGGTTTGTTTTTTTTTTCTTTTTTTTACTTTTTTTCTCTTCTTATACAGTCGAAATTCGCGATGTTCCCGAGAAAGATGGAAAAGAAGAATAGAAAATCTTACCCGATATTCCCGAGGGACGGAGACTGTGGCGAGATCATTTAAAACCGCAAAAAAAAAAAAATAAACAAGAAAAAAAAAAACCTCAACCCCTGGGGACGAGATCAACTCGTATTCAAATCCACCTTCATAATCCATAATGCAAAGTTTCCAGCTCCTAGTATAATTCGCGAACAAGTTATACGCGGTTTAACTTAGTTAGAAAATTCGTAATTAGAAAATCACGAAACTTCGAGTCTTACAGTACGAGAGGGGGAAGAAAAAAAAAAGATGACGTGAAAAAATCGACGTTGAAATTATTTTGAAAAAATATCGTATATAAAATTTGGACAAAAATGTAATTTACCACTTTTAGGAATCGGGGAATCCCTTTTTAATCGCAAAGCGAACCGCGAGTAAACTTGTACAAATAGTAACGATCAAACGTTAGAGGGTAGCCGTAGCAACCCTAAATCGAGTTGGTACACGCGAAACTAAACGGGCGAAATTGGAACGACTCGGTGTTACCTTTGTCAGGAGTTACCGCATCGCCTCGAGCATTACCGGCGCATTTACTCGCATTTAACTGTGCGCTCAAATGTCGCGTTTAATCGACTTCCAATTGTTTCGAGTAACTTAACCGCGAATGCCAAATTATATACATTTATACATAGAAATATGCATACATATACATAGATATTCACATATATAGGTAATAATACCTAATTCATGCATAATATAGAAGGCATACCATTTTTTTTTGGGCCCTGAGGAAAGGGAAGAAACTTTTTTATTCCTTTAGTCAGATTTTGGAACTGAGCTTTAATTTCGATGTACCGCGAAGATTGGCTGGGGTGTAAAGAGAAAGTGTGAAAAGGGAATCTTATGGTATATATATGTATATTGGCTACCTAATCTACCTACCCCTCTCGATTTTATACAAATCTAAATACGTTTATTTAATATTTATGAAATGATTTTGATGCAAATGATATTTGAGTAAATATTCAAACGATAACTGAATTCTATTTAACATATTTTCATCCCTCCGTGGATATAGCCGGTCGAAGAGAAAATTCAAGACAGATTTTATTACCGTGGGAAATTGAACAGACCGTTTCTCGCGGAAGAATAAAAGACATAGCTCCTCCGCTCGTATCGTCGTCAACGATCAAGCCCAAACTTTTTCTATAGTTAAGGTATTGTCAAAATGTCAAACAATTTGCCTATTCCAGCCTATCGTCTTGTTCGGAAAAATTCGCAAGTCTCTTTGTGAAAAGATATCACGAATTCGAGGTGTAGGTAAGCCGTGTACCTAAAAAGACCGAACCGCTTTGTATCTCTGAGATACTGAAATCAGGAGTAAAAGTTTTTCGCGAGAAGATCGCCTCCAATAGTATCTCCAGATGATATTTCTCCAATTATAAATCGTCTTACAAAACTTTTCGCAATAGGGATATAGTAAGTTTAACTCTAATGATAAGTAAACGTTCGTTTTAACGAACCTAAGACAAAGACTTCGGACTCTTGTTCATCGTTCCTTTTACTTTTGTTATTTGCTTTCTTCTATTTTTCCTTAAAAAAAGGAAAAGAAGAAAAAAAGAAGAAAATCGCACATTTCGTCTTCCGTTTTTACCGTCTTTGATTAAAGTACAGTCTTTGCAGTCTCTCAAACAACGAAAATGAAACGGTAACGAAGCCGGAATAATTTCTAACGGGAATTTTTTAAACGAGTGAGAAAAAAGGAAACGTGTCTCGCGATTTGTTACGCGGCTGTAATACGCTCAGAACATCCCGCACATACGTGTTATACCTGCACCTACACGTATATGAATAAGCTCACTCGACACGGGTAGTTGAATTCCAGAGTAGGGTCAAACCGAGGCAATATCTTAGCCAGGGAATCGCGTAGGTTGAAAATTTCGCGAAAAGTTGACTCCTGCAGTTTATGTTCGAGCCTCCGACTCCTTGTTATCTTATCAAGCGTAGATCCTATCCGCGTTCACCCTCTTTTCCTCTTCTGCAAAAAAATTTGGATCTTCGTGTATATATATATATATATATATATATATATATATATATATATATATATATATTTTTAACGACGATGCATCCACGTTTTCGACTCTTTCACGGAGAATCACGGGCTAAGTTGAACGATTGTAAAAATCGTTCGGTATCAAAATCAAATCAGGAACAACCCCGCAGAGGCGAGGTGGGTACATACTCCGCTCACGTAACGCATCCTCGACGCCACGCCGCGGGTTATAGATCCGAGGAACGTACGAACTCAGGGAAATAGGAGGAAATTGTGAAAATCTAGGAAATCGGCTAGTTCTACATATTATCGGCTTACTATACCCAACATTCTTCGGCACGTTGCGAAGAGTTATGCAAACTTCGGGCCGGAGCTGACGCTAATAGCCCGGATAGCGCTTCGCTTTTAATCACCTCGTTGATAAGAAGAGAATTGCTTTCGGGAAGAGAATGAATCTTGGGCGACGGGTCGAAGGTCCGAATTTGTCAAATTTTGGTCCATCTCTGAAAAAACTTTCCCGATGATCTCAGAAACGACGAGATGGGGAGAATTTCATACTCGGAGACGAGCTTTCGCTTCTACGAGGAAAAATCGAGCCTTACAATTAGATTCTTCGCCATGCTCGCGAAATACGCGCTTCGCACTATTTTCGCGATAATAGAAATTGCGGTGCGATAATATTGAGATAATTATAGTGGATTTCACACATTATACGCAAAGCACCGTTCATCCGAAAGGTCGTTGACTATAAGAGCACGAGGACCGGGTGCGAGAAATTACGGTCTTCTGATTAATTCCAAGATTCTCCATCCTCCGTTTAACCTCTGACAACCTATATACCTCAGCGACAACGTCCTATCACATCTTAATCTAAAGACCCATCATTTCTTGGATTCGGGTTGAAACCTGACGATTTTTACAGTAAAATCATCCCGAAACTGGCTACTGGAATTGTTTTTTATTTCATTTATTTTATTTGTCTATAATAATGATTGACAGAAAAAGAGGAAACAGTAATTCGAATCTTTTCTTTTCCTTTTCTTTTCCGCCTTGGTATACCCTTCGATTCGTTAATTATACCTAAAAAGCAAAAATTCTATGAAGAACATGTTTTCGCGCATAAAGGAGCCGCGAGTCTCGCGGATCTTGATCCACAGCCTCGTTTTTACGGATTTTTGAATTCCGTTGACGCAGCAAAATGCCGAGAAGACTTTTTCAGGCATTGCGATATAAAATATTCAGATCAAGTTATACGCGTGTATGTATATTAGAGAATACGGGACGTGAACGTGAACGTGAAGGATAAAAATTCATTCCATCGATTCCTTTTTATTGTCTGTCTCAGCCATCCGCATATTCCTTCTTCCCTTTTATCTCTACCACCCGAAGACCGACTACCTCTTATAGGTAGCTAACCCACTGTTTTCCAAAAGTTCAAAATTCCCGAACGAGACGGTCTCTCGCCCCTCTCTATCGCGGAGAAACCATTTCCGGCAGAATCGTAGATCCGAAACTTTATCCAAACTTTCTCGAGATAGTTGCTTCCCTGTTTCCGTCTGATTACGGATCACGGATGGAATCCCAAATAGTTGATTCCCAAAATTTCTCCTATGCAGTTCAATAAACGATCTTATTATAAGGGATAGGTGTGATAATAGAAATTCCACGTTACTCTGTATACCTTATATGATACATAAACCATTCTAGAAAATTTCTTGAGAATTTCTTTTCATTTTTATTTATTTTTTTATTTTTTGCACAACTATACGTTGTGAAAACTTTACCGCGGTGTGTAATATCCTTCGATAAGATAATAACATTTTTCTCTATATGTAATATAGCTTCACTGTACGTATATGTATCTGTACAATAATACGTATATAAAAAGGAGAGTATATCTACTTAAACAGACTTTTACATCGTCTGATGGTTCAAAGGTACATTATACACATCCCTGCACTCTCATTAACGACTTTACACTTAACTTTTTTCCGATAAAACGCGAGAATAAAGTAAACTTCACGTTTCTTTACGAGCTGGATCAACGCCGAGTATGATGGGGGAAAAAGCCACCGGTTATATTGATCTATCGGTACAAAACTTGCGAGATGCGGGGATACTCTACGAATCTCATATATGTAACACATATATACGTATATATATATATATATATATGATACTAAAATATCTATGAAAAGTATCTAATTTCAACAATTCCGCAAACGATTACTTCGAAGTTATATATTTAAGCCCCAAAACGTCGAACTGTGCCTCATTCTTATCGTAGATTAACTTAAGTAGTACGTCCCAAGTCTGACAAAGTTAAGAGGTGTTGGGATCCAGAGAGTTCCCCGTCTTATACAGATAAGACTGAATGAATAGGCCGTGATCTTCCACGATCGGTTAATATAACTTGTAACTCGATTAACCAACGAACTCAAACTACCATATAATATATATGTATATATGTGTATATATATATACCTATATCAAATTCTGTAGAAACTTTTGTGCTCATTAGTTGAGATGAAAAAAAAAATATATATATATAAATATACAGATATATACAGATATAATTGTTATTATTTATGAAATGAACGAATGTTGGAATTTCATTTCATTTTTTTCTTCATTTTTTGTTACAGGGGAACATCCAGCGGCTATGCAGCACGGAAATACGGCGGCTGGTTCACCAACATCCAGGATAATCCTTGTAACGGTGGTTTTCCTATTGGGACAGCTTAGATAATGTGTGTAAAAATTGAGTAAAGAAAGAAAGAAAGAAAAAAAAATTAATGATATTGAATAAAACGTTCGAATCAAAATCGCTGATGACATTGCGGAGAGAAGAAAGAGAGAGAGAGCGAGAGAGAGAGAGGAAGAGAGATAGGAAGGAAAAAGGAAAGGAAAAAGGAAAGTATTAAAAGTTGGCGATTTACTCCCGAGGATTTTTGTCAAAGTTATACGAAAATTAACGAGTGAGAGAGAGAGGAAAAAAAAATTAAATAAAATAGGATTCTCCTCCTTTGACATTTTAATGACCGATAATTGAGACCGTTATTATATATTCCTATCCGATAAAGAAACTCTCTTGATGTATAAACCGGTCACTGTCGTTTCTATGAGAATTGAAAAGAGGAACTTTATACTTTAAAGCGAAGGAATATATTTAATCAAGGAGGAAAGAAATCTCGAAGAATACTAACGTTATACCGTTATAACGGAATCGATGAGAAGAATAAAATAATAATAACTGTAATAATAATAATAATAATAATAATAATAACAATAATAATAATAATAATAATAATAATAATGTTAATAATAATGATCCATGACTCGATGGAAATTGAGAAAAATCCTCTATTCCTTCTATATTCGGATGTATACTTGAATATATCTCGTGACCAATACGATATTGCCTGTATAAAAATGAAGAACATCCGGTCTATTTCTTACGCAAGTTTAGGGATATAGGTCCGAGAGAAGTGAGAGAAGAGAGAGAGAGAAAAATATCGAAACGCGAAGTGCAGAGGTGAAACGAAAAAGATTATGAAAAAAAAAAGGGAATTTGAAGATAACAAATACGATTTAAGATGAAAGGAATAAGACGTAACCTATACCGCAGATACACCAGAAAACGAGACAAATAAAGTGGGAAAATCGCAGTCGGGGATCCTTTTGGGATCCTCGAATTCGGCAGGAAAAAAATGAATAAAAACGTGCGAGAGACGAGAAAAGATGAAAAATTTAAAAGAAATTCAAGATTTTTATTTATATATTTTTTCAATTTTTTTCGCGGGGGGTGGGGGTCTCCTCGATTCCTCGTTACCGTGACTTTTGGACAAATTGACGACGACGTGTACACAGGGTTTACGAAGAATCGAATAAAATGTAATTTATGATATATATAGATATATATAAGTTGAATTTTCGTTGGTTTTCTTTAATTTTTAATACGAGAATGACGAACGGAGGGGTTAAAAAATTTGCTCAAATTTTTATCAACAGGAGTGATCCATATCTGCGAGTTAGTCGGGAGACCCTTTTCTGTGACTGACACAACCCCTCGAACGAGTTCAATGGTCCGAATAACCATCTAGACAAGTTAACGCCTTGAGGGTTCTATAAAGCTGTTATAAGTTGCAAGTAGATATTTCTATCGATCTATGTATATATATATACGTATACATAGGTACTATGGTCGAAGAGAAGATCGGCGAAGAAAAAAAATATAGGTGGAAGGAAAAGGTGACTCCGCCGTGCGAAAGATGAGACGAGACGCTTTTAACTTTTTTCGCTCTCCGAAGATAAAGCTTGAACGACGATCTGGACCCGAAATATACTTGAATATATACGAGGTGTTTAGTCGGTCTGAGAATAAATTGATTAGCCGAAAAAATTTGGGATTAAAAGAGGCGGGAGAAAAAAAAATCCGACTCCTCTTGTCCGTTCGTGAAGAAAAATTCTAAGGATCGATGATCGGTGAACGGTTTCATTTTTCAATTTTTCGAAAACCTCTTTCAAAAAAACGCAAGAAAAAACAAAAAAACCCATTCGGTTCTTATTTTGAAAAAAAAAGAAAAAGGAAAGCACAGTTTTCTCTTCGTTTTCTGCTTTGAATTTTGTCAGTGCGCGATGTACAGATCCTATAACGACGACGGACGATAATTAACGATATTTTTTGATTTTTTCTTCCTCGCAATGTGTGAAACCGTTGGATTGAAAGAAACAAAAAAAAAATCCAAAACCGTAGGGCCTAAAACGATGTAATTCTATAATTACAATAAACCGATTATTTTTATCGTGAAAGAATAATAAACGCGACCTAAAAAATCGACGATGAAGAAGATAATAAAAGGTATGGTCTAAAAAAATCGTTCACACACACACAGACACACACACACACACATACATATATATATACATAGTATATGCATGCATCGTTGCATAAAATTGCAGTGCCGTGTATAATAAATATAATTGGAGAAGAAGAAAAAGAAGAAGAAGAAGAAGAAGGAGAAGGGAAGAAAAAACGAGAGAATAAAATAGAATAAAACAAAAATAAAGTAATTTCTACCGATGTAACGATGTAAGGTACTAAGAAAAAAATTGAAAAAAAATCGAAAAAAAAAATTGGTAAATAGCAGTAGCCGAATCATAAATGTACATGTAATCTTTTAAAAAACGAAAAAAAAAAAAAAAAGAAAAAACGAAAAAAAAAAGAAAAAGAAAAAAAAAACGAGGAACGAAAGAATCAAAATGAATAGGTCATATGGTATTTTACCTACATGTGTTCCCTGCCCAAAAATAAAACGAAAAAAAAACAAAAAAAAAACACCCTCTTCCAAAATCCTTCTCCTCGCCCTCATCTCGGTTAATTCATTTGTCATATGAATAATATCATTATTTCAATACATTAATTATATGTAAATAGTATTTTACTCTTGTAAATAAACGATCCATGCAACATTACTCATAACTGTGCAAGTATAATATGTATAACACATATAGTATATAGATTTCTCGATAGATCATATATATTAATTAATTCCTCCTATGGATATAATATATTTAAAAAGAGAAATTTCACCGACATTATACTACATGAAAAAGGGTAAATATCGATCCCCCAATCGACACTTTAACTATACGAGATATAATTTTTGGTCAAGTCATTTGGTCCCCCTTGAATGTGAAAAAAATCAATTTTTTTTGTTGTCTTTTTTCTTTTCTTTTTTTCATCTCCCTGTTTTTTTTTTGCTTCTTCGTTTAGATTCTCTCCTCGCTTGTCAACCCTTATCTCTGCGCGAGGCAGCGTGAGAGACGGGTTCGACGTACACGATCCTGAATTGAAATTTATATACCTATACGAACATTATTTGAACGATAATTTTTCCGGAAGAAAATTTTTTCCGAAAATTTGGGAATCTATTTAATTTTTCGTTCGTTCGCGGAACGATAATAATCGGTCTCCTCCTATTCGAAACGAGGCGAGTTATAAACCAACCCGCAATTTTCGGCGAGGACAATACGTTATTTGTACCCGTAGGCGGCCCGGAATCCGGTTTCAAGTTTACGACTAAACTAACGACCGTATAGTCGTCAAACGAGCGTATAACAACCTGACGTAAGCAGGCCGCAAATTGTTCGCCTAACGCAAGGTATCGGTATCTCGTTAAAAAATTTAGGTATGAAGCGGTGAAATTTATTCTTATTTTTGCCTTCTTTTCGTGAAAAAAAAAAAAAAAACATTTCAAGAGATCAATTTGGGAAAAAAAAAAAAATTTCAAACGATATTTCTAGCGATGAGTTTTCATAATTATGCTGAAGAGAAAACGTCGTACAGGTAAGTAGGTACTCCTTGAAAAGCACTTGTCCCTTTCATCCGTTTTTCGTGTTTTCATTTTCGCTCGTCTTCTGTGCAAAAAAAAACAATAAAAAAAAAAATGGGTAAGCAGGAATAATAGAGGCTTGACGATTCCTGGGTGATGAAAGCGAACTGTCACACGTACGAAGAATAAAAAATAGAGGAACCTCCGGAGAGCGTGAGCTTTTTAATTCCTATTCGTCAATTAAGCCTCTCCGATGTTTTTGAAGTAAAAATTATCGTACGCCATACTGTTAGATTAACAATAGAAATATGAGAAAAAATAATAATGATAAGGGGTGAATTTAACGCTCGCTATGCTGCAGCACAGGACGGATAAATATCGGTTTCACATAAGCATTGAAAACGGTAAAAAATATTACAAGCACAGGTAGGTATGTATTGAAAATTCATAAAGATCTTATCTGGGTAGGTCTAACCATTAATATATCAATTTTTATACCTCTGCCCGTATACCTTATACCGTGCATTAATGCCTTATATCAACCTGCAGGTAAAATCCTCGTCTTTTATCTTTACGTGTTTAGACAGACGTCGATATTTCAATGTTTAATGTTAAACCCTTCTATTTCATTTCATAAAATTACTCACAATTTTATTTATTTATCAAAACTCTCGCTGTTTCTTTTCATTTTTAATTAATATCCTCATTTTTTCTCTATATTTCCGCAGTTTTGACCCCGTCTGGTCTTCGCTGGGTAATTGCAAGTAGTAAAGGCGGCGTAGAGTCAGACCAGTTCCTTCTCTGTAGTTGGATTTCTCGAGGAGCCGGAGAGCGCGAAGTGTTTGCAATTAGAATCGTCGTCTGGTCATTTTTGCAGTATGAATGATTGACGATGAAAGCGGAGAGCTTTTATGGTATTTTTAGCGACTGGTCATGCTATATGTAAAGTGGTAGCGGAATGAAAGAAGCTGAATTTATACACGCGATAAATATAATTAATCCCGGAATAATATGAAACGAGGTAATTATTAACGGTGAGATATAATAATTCCTGTTAAAATAACACGATATGTATAAAATTTTATCGTTTTATACACCGCGGCAAGGATTAAAATGAAAATAACGATTTCAAATATATTTTAACCGGCTACCGATAATCGGTATAATAGTCTGATCTTCGTACTCGCGAAATACGCGATATTCCATTCGGAACGAAGTCGGATGAACGTAATTAATTAAACTTATCACGCTTACAAGCGTGAAACAATAATGTATTCAATCCGTATTTAAATTTATACCAGAAGTTTGATCGCTCGAAATGAATTCGACTTCTTCTCTTTTTCCTTTTCAATCAAGCGATAATAAAAGTTGTAATTTTCGCCGGACTAGCATCGAGAAGGGTATGGAAGCAATACTGAATGGTATGCGAGAAGATTGAAGATACATAATGAAATTGGATCGACGAAAATACCGCTTACGCTTATGTCAGTGTGCGATATGAAATGTGGGTGAAATCGATCAGAAATGAAGGGTACACAAGTTGTTCCTTTTTTTTTTTTTGTCTTTTATTTCGCCCTTCTTTCGTCGCTCGTGCTTATGAATAACATTTTTCGATATTTCAGATCTATGACTCAGAATCAATTCGTTCCTGGTAATGAAACAACTGCGAAGGGTCGCGTGGTTTTATATTCGAAATTTGGTTAAGACAGAATTAAAAATTAAGGGTGTATTCAAAACCATGAATAATCAAGGTAGCTGATCCGCTAAATTATTCATTCCTCTGTATTGAATATTCAAATGAATCTATCAACGTATACATACCTACTTCACACGGTTTTATCATAACCAGAAATATATTATATACAGACATAAAAAATCATTCGAAAATAAATAATTAGATCGAGATTTTTAATAAATTAATAAAACTCAAAATCATGAATCAGAAAATGAGAGATACTTCAGCTCATACAGAACGAAAGAGTTGATAAACCCTATACACATATACATTGGACGCTGATAATACTAATTATCTATGTAAAATCGTGCTTCCAATTTCACCCATTTTACTCCCCAACGAGCACACCTTCTCCATCAGTATCATCCGCCTCATCGTCAGGGACTGATAAAATAAGGGTATCTTCAGTAGTAACGGTATCTTCCGGAATACCTCCAGGTACTGTAAGCGGTATTCCCGCCACTGGAAGTGATGTTGGAATTGGTTGAGAATTGTTAAAGATAGGTCGCACTTGTTGTTGTTGTTGCGGGGTTGGGTAGAAAGGGTTCGGCGTTGGGGATGGTTCTGAAATGAAAATAGGGACCGATCGAGATAGCCAATAATTAAACTGTCTCGTTTTCTCCTCTAATCTAAATAATTAATCTTTGATCCTCTCCCAATCTCTATCACCGTCGTTATCGACGTCGTAAATTTTCTGTAGCAATCTCTCCCCCAGTTTTTTTCATTCCATCTCACTCTCGCTTTCTCCCTCTTTCACTTTCATGCCATAGCCTTTTTATCTTCATCTCATACCTTTGTCAATAACCCTTCGATTAAACTCAACAGTTATCTAATCTCTTGAAAATAAAAAATAAAAAATAAAAAACGATCAAAATCATCGTTTTCTCAATTTGGAATACCATAGTTAGACCCTGGAGGTGGCTGTGGCTGTGACTGTTGATGTTGCCCTTCTTGTCCATGTCCAGGTTGCGGTGGATGGTAACTAGGTGGTTGTGGTCCAGCAGGATGCATAGTTTCTAGCCAAGATGGTCCACCTGGTAGCTGAACTGGAATGCAAAGGCCTTTGGTGATCATGGAAAACGCTTTCCAGCCATGAGAGCTTATCGAATGGTACATCGAAATATCAGATCTATGTTTTTTCGTAAATAGTAAAGCTGCGATCTTTGATTCATTTCTTTGAAATTTATAAAAAATATTTACCGTCGCTTTTCCAAAAAAAAAAGAAACCAAAATCGAATTTCTTTCTACTGCAAAATACTTATAATACCTTGCAGTTGGGTTTAAACAGACCTTGATCAGTGCTTCCGTTAGATGCTTCCTCGGATTTGTCTTCGTCATAATCGAATCCAAATAGTTCGGATAAAAAGGAGCAAATACCGTAGTCCGAAGATTAACTTTTGTCGGGAGCATCCCCGAACAAGTCATATTCGAAGAATCCAAAAAATCCCTCCGAAAGAGCCACGTCGAAGATACCCAATCCCAATATAATGAAACTAACGAATTTCATGGTGGAGCTTATTAAGATGCACTGCTCGCAACTTCTGGTACGATACTAAATAAAAAATTAAATAAACGATTGTCTCCTCCGTAACTGGATCACATTACTTTAGCCAAGGACACAGTTGCGTAGGTGACGTTTGAGCCCGAGACACTTGAGCTAACAATAATTATCGTTTGTCAATAAATATCTTAATTAATTCTTGTAACGTTCGAGTTTACAGTTTTTAGAAAGGGTACATCCCCGAATCGAAATACTTTGAAACGAATAACACCGAAGGTTCAAAATTCATTCGGTTTTTGATAACTCAGGTAGTATCGATCGTACCGAAATCAATAAGTGGTGAAATTAATCATCTCGACATGTACTTCTTGTAACAAAAATTTCAAAATCGTTCCAGAAAAAAGTAATAAATATTCAAAATTTATACTCCGGATCTTAGCTAAGAATTTTTCTCGTGCAAAAGCTGAGATACGAAAAGCAAATATTTAATAAATTCGTACACGGGTCCAAATGAAAAAATCTGACACACCGTGTGTTCTTATTTCTTATCGCAAACGTGTGGTACTGATTGTTGCGAAAGTGACTGGGTCTTTTTCTCGTCGTATAAGTATTCCGTTCGATCACTACGTTGAACCTGATCTCGTCACAGGATCTGCACCCTCCAGATTTCCGGGACGATTTTTCACGCGAGACAACACCAAGAACACAAGTCGTTTCCATCAATCTACCTTTAGGTATATGTATATAGCACAGTGTCGACACGTGTAAACTACAGAATAAAGTAGGAATCGACAGAAATTGCGGACACTTATGAATACAAACGTTTTCCGGTTATTCCATTTTCAAAAACGACCAAAGAAGACGAAATTGAAACGATTCTTTTCCCCTATTAATCGGAAGAAATCGTCTCACCGATTTTAACAGTCGAAGAGACGAATGGATCGAAAAAGTATCCCTAATCAGACGCAATGAAGTTATCTAAAATTTTCTTCGAACGTTATCGACCGTACCTACCAGATCTTTGGAAAAAAAATGAAAAAGGAATGTTCGTGGCAACGAGTAGGCCGCATAAAATACACGTTCGCTACTTCAGACTACTGGGAACGTTGTACCGATCCGAAATGAAAATAATTTCGCTTTGTTAGCGATAATGAATTATCGGCGTACGCTGACGTCGCAGTATTTTCACCACGTGACTAGCTTCTGCTACTAAATAATTTTATTAGCTAATTATCGACGGAAATATCAGCGACGTCCGTTCACTGGGCACTTCACCCTACATAGATAATACATTGATGTTGGTATCGCGTCGTTTGAGGTTTTAGCACCGTGCCCCATATATATTTGCGATATATTTTATTTCATCTTTTTTTTTTCGCAGAATTTATTGCACAGAATAATTTCGGCTCGTTTTATCTCGACACCTCAGGGCGATCAGATGTGCGAGATTTTGAAATATTCTGATCATCGTTTCGCGTGGACCTAGCAATAACCGTTACATTGAACTGAGCCGAGCTGAGCTCCTGGTGAAGTCTTCCTAATAGCTATTGATCGCTATTCGGTGTAGGACTCTGGGCAGGTTCTCTGTTGGCTTCGAAAGAGCCAGGCCCAGTCCTCCAGGAGGCGGGGGATTCCTTCGGTCTCTGGTGACCACGGTAGGTCAGGCAGATTCCTCCTCGCAGGACCTAAGTAAGATAAATGATCCCCTAATGCCTCCGATCCGTCCCATTGGGAGGCGGACTGCGATCTGGAAGCCTGCAGGAACGAGGAGAGGAAAGGAGACCCGGGCCGGTATAAGGTATCGAGAGAAGAGGAAGAGGAAAAAGAAGAAGAAGAAGAAGAAGAGGAGGGAGGAGAAGAAAAACCCTAGCAGATCTATGCTGTACTTCGCTCAGCTATTGCCGAGGTCCACTCATTACCCTCATTCGTATTTCCTTCCTCGTCCATCCTATACAACCCCTTAATTTATCCACCTGGGTACAAGGTCGTCGGCTATCTTAAGACGTACTAAAATGTCCGATTCTTATAGTGGTCCGAGTTCAAAGATCACGTATTTGAACCTCGTTTCTACTGTCGATCGAGGCCGTGTCCAGAAAGCGGATGAGCTTTTATTAAGTAAACCGTTTCACTCGATCCATCATCTTTCGTTCAAACCACCCCTAAATTTGTATTTAAAAAATATCGAAATTTGGGATCAGGGCAGTTGGACGATGAAAGAAATTATGAATAATTTATAAATCTATGAAATTGCTCATGGCTTGTCAATAAATTTCAAAAAGGTAAGACAAAAAATCATTCAAGGGGAGAGCTTACGGAGGAAGACTCCTTTCTAATAAAAATTTTTATTTGGGATTGGTCTTATGAATTCTATGAAAAAAAAGTGCCTCTGAATTTTTGGATGCATTCGCTATTCTCTAAACTCATAGTCTCACGGTGTAAAGAAAATTCGTCTCCTTTTTACACGCGAAAGAAACTTGGAGCGCGTTTTTCTGAAAACGTCGATCCGCCTTGGGGGCCCCTCTTTCAGAAATGACCGAATTGAGGCAATTCGAATTAATTTCCGAGGAGTTCCGAGCGTGTAGAATCCGTTATAAAATATTGAAAACGGTGAAAAAAAAAAATGAAAAAAATTATCTAGAATACTGAATTACGTTCAATCTTCTGCCTCTAGTTTCTGAAAAGAACCTCTTGCGTCATTCAACTACTAGTTCTCGCAAACTGGCAATCGGGATGAAGTAGTTATACCTATTCAAAGTTACCGGACTTCTCAGAGCACTCGCGTAGAATTCCTATAATTAAGAAAACATCTCGTATACCTATAATATACTTCCGCGCGAGTTTCGTCGACTGGACTAAAAAAAATATATATAAATTATTGAAAATGAAGAAAACTCCCCTTTTACGATTGAGAAAAAAAATTAGATAAAATACGTAACATCGCGTATATGCCTATAGAGGTAAAAGAAAAATCGCGAAGCCTGCGAGCTAATTAATGTGAAAGACAAGTGACCACTAATCTGTGATCATGTAGTTGTTGGGAATTTTTGCGGCCATGGTGTAGGGGTCCGTTGGTAATTGTGCGCATAAATTGCAAGGGTTGCGGCGAAATAACTACATACGTGGGTCGTTGGATGCCCGCGGGGTGTCGGGGTGAGGAAAAGTATTGCGCGAGAGGTAAAGGGGAGCCAATGATGCCGCCAAAACGTTTCTCATTACACATACCCTTCGCAATATTGTCCGTATTATGTCGTTATCAATGCCAAGCAGATTTCGAAACCGCGCGACTCTGGAGAATGACCGCTACGGGGTTGAAAAAGAAAAAAAATTAGCGGAGGCTCGTCTATTTATTCTGTTAATTAGAAAAATTTTTATTTCTAAGCGTAGATTTTCACGCGATTAGATTTTTTCTTTTTTTTTTTCTACTTTTCCGTAACGAAACGTAAACCTGAATGTTTATAAATTACAGGAGTAGGTGATTCGAGTGAGCAGTCAACGAGCATGTATTAATTAAAGTACGACAAACAAACAAAGAAAAAAATATATAAAAAAAACAGAAAAAGAAATAAAAAGAAAATCTCAACGGAAAAACGGAGAATGAGAAAAAATCGTTTCAAGTTACATGATAGTACTAGAAAAATCTGGGTGGAAATATATACGTCCAATTAGTGAAAATAACATCACGATCTCCCTTACTTAACTTTTGTTAAGAATATATCAAAATTATTGTAACGAGTCTCATTAGATATTCCGACTTCATGAATAATTTCTATACTAACAGGAGCGACGTGCGCTCGTTTTAAATACCCATAATATAATTAATCTGAAAACCCGTAACGAGCAGTAAAATTTGTCCCGTAATAATTTTATCACGTGATTTATTTCCCTCTTCATATTACTTTTTTTTCAATTTTTTCGCATTTTTTAACTTCAATTTTTTCTTTTTGCTTTTCATTCTAATTTGATTTCACGGTTGTTTTGAGTGAATTTTCTGATTATGATTAATTAATCCGATGTATTATATGAGCATATGTATCATGCAATTCTAATTCTATGAAATAATGCGTTTAATCGTATTCTAGAAATAGACTATAAGAGAGTTCTTCGTTTATCGATAAAAACACTTGAGTTGGGAAATCTATTTGTTTACCTATACATCGCTGTTCAAGCCATTGAAAAACCTGAATAAAAAATATAACAAGTACCCGAGTTATCTAGTAGGAAGTATATCTTTTTTTCTTTTTTCTTATTTTATCTCCGATTTTTGTGAAAGAAATTACAAACTCGTATAGTAATATTGTTAAAATATGTTCTTCGTTTGATCGCGTGTCGTAGCCGTTGTTGTTCCTTTTATTTTTTTATTTTTTTTCTATTTTTATTTCTGTTTAACGAAAAGAGACGACGGAGAGATTCAAAGAGAACAGCAATCGAGAAATATGCGACAAATTTACAACGGGAACCCTGCGGGGGTTGAAACAAGGAGAACGAAGAAGCGAAGAAAAGAAAAAAAGGAAAATGGTATTAAAAAAAAAAGAGCAAAAAGAGGGTAGTGGGGAACGTTTTCGACCCGAAAATAAAAGGCCTGTATTTATATAGGCGCTGTACATACACACGTATACGTCTATGTGTTATAACATACGTACACCCGTAGGGGTATTCGTACGTATGAATGTATGGGTCCGGTACGCCTGGAGCGAAGAATCCCGCGAAAACGAGTGGATAAACAAAAAGTAAAAATTGTTTAATCTCGATGTCAAACCATGCGAAGTTCAAAATCAACGTGGAAAAATCTCACATGCGAATCAGAGAGAGAGAGAAAGAGGGAGAAGGAGCACATTTTTACGTTACGACATCGCGTGTCTAATGGCATAAGGTCGTAAGCACCCAAAAGGCGATTTTGGTGACCCAAGGTCGTATAATTTTTCTTCGTACCGTAATTCGCTATAAAAATGACGAAGACGCATAAATTATTTGAAATTGAGAATTTGAAAACGTAAAAGCAAATGATCGTATGCGCCAGGGCTTACGACGTTCTGCTTTTACTCGGTCAATTTTCAATTTCAACGTTTTAGAACGTATTTTGAAGTTTTTCGCGTAAATACATCTAGAAAAAAAATTATACGACCTTTCTAAATTTATGTATATAATATATAAAAATTTATGTCGTAGAAATATCGTTTTCAAGCACCACACGACAATGAGATCTCAATATTTACTATTTTTTTCGCAAGTTTTTGATTTTTTCATGTCGCAACTGGAATTCTCGTTTTTTTGATCGGTCGTAACTTTTTCAAATTTCAGCCAAAAATGGAAGATTGCAACAAGAATCACATTATTTTTATGATTTCGCAATCTATTTAGATCGCGAATTAGAATTTAAAAAAAACAACTTGCGAAAAGAATCGTAAATATTTAGAGCTTAAAGATCGTATTTGAAATCATAATGAATTGAGCCATAAAATGAACGTTATGAAATGTCCGAACTTCGATCATCTTCGCCGTTATTCTAACAGGCGATATTTTGACGTTATCACATTGCAGTTATGAACGCAGTTATAAAACGCAAAAGTTAGTGAATAAGCCCCCAGATTAACTGCAGCACACAATGAAACAATGAAGTAAAAAAGATTTATTGTAAAATATTGTAAGTCGATAGTAAATATCGCTTGTTTCTAAAGTCTTGCGCGATGTTTATCACAATATCCAATACAGTATAGGTAAGGTATGCCTTATCGGCGTATGAAGACTTATTGAGTAAGTAGCGAAAATGGCTGTATTGAAAGACCGAGCTGAAACGTAGCAAAGAACTTGATAGTGATGTTAGAAACGCGGGGAAATTTATTGGGTGTATAAGAGAAAATAGAAGAATAAGAAGAAAAAGAAGAAATAATAAATGAAAAAAAAAACTTAAGTAAAGGAAAGGTACGTGCGATTTCTGCGGCACGTGTGCTTAGCGAATATATCCGCAGACGTCCTTGTTTCTCAATAATCTGAGTGAAAAATAGATGAGTAAAGATTAGGGAACAATAATAATAATGATACGGAAAATTTCACTGATCAAAATGCGAGAGACCGGTTTCATTTGATTAGTTGAAGTTAATTTTGATATTCAATTCTCGTTCATGACGATAAATCTTTAACATGTATGCGGTAACAAAAAAAAAAGAATTAAACAAAAAAATTTGAAACTGAAAACCATTTCCATCTATATGTAATTTTGTGAAAATATAAATAAGGGGTTAAAAATTCTGTACATGAATTGGTAATATTTTATATTTTTGAACGCAATCAGAATATCGTACCTCATACATTTAAACTCGGAATTAGGTATTCAATATTTATTTTTACGTATTTTAGAACAGTGCGATGGGGGCGTGCCTGTTGATCAACTCTCCGTACAAGGTTTACTTTTCTTATATTTTTCACTGAGAGATTACGTTGGTCATATATACATATCTGAATATCGTCAAACTGGAGGAACTTTTATCATCTCTGTAACGTACACCAATATATGTACATGCATACATACGTTAGCCATACTTGAGTAAGTATATTTGTTTTGTGCGATATACAATATTCACAAGTTTCACCTACTTTAACGTTATCCGCGCCAAAGTGTATATCGCAAGACACACAGCCGAGGTAGGTATATAAAAAGATTTTTCGATTTGTATTCATTCATATAAAATTTACATACCAAAACCAATAATTGTTTGTTAATAATCGTAATAATCATTTCATCGCGCTTGTTGATCAAAAATAAAATTGATTCTCGATTACTCATAAGAGCTTATATATATATCTATAAATGCAAATGTAGCTCGTATGTTTTCGACAATATGTGTAATTCAAATATTTATTCACTGTTCGCACAATCCTTTTAATTCACTAATATAATACATTACTCTAATTATTATTATAGCTATACAGCCTCGAGTAACTACCTACGTGCAGATATTTGCTATTTTTTTAAGCTTATTATACTTACCCACGCGAATCATCTGTGTAATCATGTTATTATTAAACGATGAATTATACCTGGGAGAACTTGGCCTCAATAATTTTAACATTGTTTTTATTTTTATTAAAAAACTGCATTCCCAGATTTGCTTCTTAAAAAAAAAATTGCATCCTGCTTTCAGCCATTCAGAATATAATAATCGAGTACATGAATAATTCGTCGATTTCGGCGCGTAACTTATATGATTAAGGAGGTATACGCTTTATCGCAAAATGTTGGTGGTTTGTGCGGCTTGTATCGCGAGATGAAAAACAAAATCCATATAAAAATGAAAATAAAAATAAACTATCAAATAGCTTAGGGTTTGTGCATTTACTTGAGTGAGTTAAAAAAAAAGGTGGGAAAAGGGAGGGAGAAAACTGAAGTATTTTACTAGCTGATTGATCGCACATATGCTTTCCCATTTTTTGAGATAAAAATATAAAACCGGCTATTTCTTACGCACGAAGTAAACGAGACGAGGTTTTGCAAAGTAGAATACCACGATATTCTATAATATAGCTTCTGCCAGGCAGCACTGCTGTGAATCATGATATCGAGCATCCTCTTCCTCTTTATAAAATGACACACATGATATGGCGCCGAAGAGCGAGCTGCGATCAGCAGGCACCGCCGTGTATATGTATATGAGCAAATTGAAATATGAATACCCTATTGTTGAGAAAACACGACCAAATCTCGTTACTACGACATCGCGATTACGTTATTATCTTTTCAAATACAGGTGACGAAACCTCAGCCTTAAATATTCGAATAAACTAATATTAAGGATATTTATTTCCACGAGTGATCTTCCGGACTTGCATATAGTCAGAAATACCGACGACTTGATAATTGTCTTTGCGGATACCGTAAGTCTATATCATGATCACAGCTGTTCATTATCTTCATTCAATTTATCTTAGCTATCGCAATAAAAATAGAATCGAGTTTGCAATTAAATTATATTTAATTATTAAATTATTTTTATCGGTGGTTATTTATCGGCGCAGAAGTCCATATCGATTTAATTTCATAAAAAATATTCGTGTCAGATGGATGGAAAAGATATAGCATGCGTGTGAAATTATTTCGATTGGATATTTTAATAACTAAATTTTATTAATCGCTTGAAGGGAAAAAGATTTCGCTTATTCAGCGTTGCGTCAATCCCGCAAAGATAACGTGAGTTAAAAAACAGGATATCCGTCTGCAACGTAACTGATCGTGCATATCGTTGAATATAAAACTAATTGGATTACATATATCGTACGGCCGTCTCCGGCAGGGACGGTTGAAATAATAAAAAATAATAAAATGAGAGAGAAAAAAATTGTTAAAATTAAATGGGGTAATAAAGCGAATGTCATATCGAGCTACAACCGTCCATTCGTCATTGGTCTGAACGCAATGTTCCACCCCGTTTATCTCCGTCCAACATGTGACGACCGCGAGCTTGTCATTCCGATTAGCTCCAGCGATAGCTGTGATTAATTACATGTCTCATTAAGGAATAACGCCGCATTCCGGTCGACCGATGATGTATTTAGTATTATAAAACGTCATTTCTATTGATAATAAACGTAGTTCGCATAGATTTTCTCCAACTGATCATTAGTCTTTAAAATTTCATCTTAATTCGCGATTTAAAATTGAACTATAATCGTGTCGTGTTATTTCAAAATTTGAATTCTAGCCGCGTAATCTGAAACGATTATCGACTGTATATCGATCTTCGATATACCATCTCGCGCATGCGCGTTACGGTTCGGTAAATTTGCCTGCCACTTCGGCACACGTGCGCAGCTCGTCGATCTTCCCCAGACAAGAAGAACCAACCAAGAAGGTGTAGTCGTGTTATTAGTCGTTATTAATACCCGTTGATAAAAACTAGCCTATGATATTAAAGTCTTAAAATAAGTTCGAATTAGCATTTAAACAGAGTTATTAAACCGCGTTGATATTATTGAGGGTAAGTTTTAAAAACAAGATAATTCACATTTATTATAGGGCGGGGCAGCTGCCGAATAATATTACAATCTAAAGATGGTAGCCCTGTAGGCCGGCCACGTGTGGAACTATTTTTATTTATCACGTTAAATTAACTACATGCGTATATCGCTATCAGCTCAATATTTTCACTGAATCAATCAATTTTCACTCTTATATAAAGATGATTCAAAACCGTTAAACATCATCTATAACATATATGAATCCCACCAGATCTAAAGAGGGGTTATAAATAAACATCTATATGTTGTGTATCTATCTATCCATCTACTATCACGTCAGGAAAAGAAAGACAGTACAATTTTTTTTACGATTTTAATGACAACTTCTATTTATTTATAATACAGATTTCCCATAGGTTTATCGTATGCGTTCGAATGGTTTATTCATTCATAATTCACACCGCCCAGATAACATACATATCTGCTATAAATATAAATGCAGAAGTCAGATTTGTTTGTTTAACTGCATGTGATATCAACTTATTATCTTCAATCAGATAAACATTATCGATAAACTAACTCTCTGTAATCTCCTATTACTATTTCTTTTTCTGTCCCACATTTTTTTTTCCCTTTCTTTATTCTCACTCTTGTTTACAATTCGCAGAACAATACATTACTCACTCGTTCTAATATCTTTTTTTCAATCTTCTACAATCTCTTTGTGTTCTTATATTTAATCTCTGATATAATCCTGTTGTGATGAATTCAAATTCAAACTGGCTATATTTACAATATTACTGATTCAAAATAAATGTAAATTTTGTTGTTATTCATCTCTTATTCAGTTTCACATATTTCCGACAAAATTATATTCACTTTGTTTTTCTTCTTCTGTCTGTACCAGAATTTCCTTCCACGATTCAAAAACAATGAGAAAAAAAAAGAATTTTTTGTCATATTAATCAAGAAATCCTTTTTAATGATTTTATTTCAGTTAGAAGTCTGAGATTGGATAGTAGATATGGTATCGTCCACAATAATTGAGAACGGAGAGTCTATTGAGACGATAAAGTCGTCACCTGCGGTTGGTGTACCACCGGGTGATTACAGGCTTGTAGGATGGGACATGGATGCAACAGGCCGAAGACTTATTGATGAGATTTGTCAAATAGCTGGATACACACCTAGCTCTAGTTATGGCCAGTATGTTATGCCCTTCAAAGATTTGAATCCACCAGCTAGAAAAAGACACAGTATAAGAGTCGTTACTATCGGCAAATACCGTATGCTCAAGGATAACAAAACAAACAAGGTTCGCGATAATACACTGAATACTACATATCAAGTCTAAACACTTCGAATTATTCAGAAAATAGATTTTCTAAAAGATCTTTGTACGCTTAGTGAATATTTTTGTCCCATTCTATCAAAAACTAAGTACAAGGATCCAAATTTTGTTATTTTCGATCAAATATCTTCATTCAATGTTCGAATTTATTGAAAAACAAATTTATCCGCGTCGATATCAGAGACCAATGTGTGATATCAGATAATTCAATCATAAACACATCAAATAATTGGGAAACTATATTTTAATTAAGACTTTTATACTTCCTAGACAATATTTTCGTCTCATTTAATCGAAAACTATGTGAACCATTTGAAATGTTGTTGTTCTGCTCTAAAAATCTGAAAATATTTAACAAAAACAATTCGACTGCACAGGTATTGAAGACCAAAAGTGAGATATCAGCTCTTATAGACTTCATAACGTGGCTAGAGTCTGTGAAAGGAGATGCAGCAGATGGTATAATCCTAGTATACCACGAGCCACGTAAAGTGATCCCTTCAATGCTGTTGGAATCACTGCGAAAGTTTAATCTCCTAGATCGTTTCAAGCAATCAGTTAAAGGCTTTGCCAACGGCTTCAATGTCGCCGAAGTGAAATGCGCAGATACATTTCGCACATTTTCTCTACGCACATTATCTCGTGTTATGCTTAACCAGGTAAATGAAAAAATATCGTAGACTAGAGGAACTAGAAAATCAGATAGGTAATCTGAAATGACTAAATCAATTATAAACACTCGAAAATCATCCCATAATTCATTTTTCACATTCTTAAAACGTCAAGGAAGAGGAGCTGGACAACGCCGTGGATAGAGCACGTCTGGCTCTACAAGTTGTACAGTACTTGAGCGTAGGAGAGGAAAATACCAAGAGTGGCGAAGGCAGCGGAGACAGCGACGCTGCTACAAAAGTGACCATAGAACTGATCAGGGAATTTGTCCAGCCGACTCAAATAGAGGAAAAAGAACTCGCAGGTATGAAAACACGTCTTCAATCCAGAAAAACATATTATGCATCGTCTATTTTTTGCCAAAATCGTTCTACTAAGTATTCAATCGCTTTTTACAGGCTTGAAATTAGTCCTCAATCGTCAGAACAGCCTAAAACCTGTTTTTGGTGCTCTACTTCGTCAGAGTCGTCGCGAACGACAACACGCCAGTCTATTACGTCGATTGCTAGCCGAGGCAGGCGTTGATTATGCGGAATTGCAGGTGATTTGTGATTTTATGATAGAATCTTCCTAATATATAAAAAAGACAAAAAAAAAATTGTGCTTCCTGCTGTATTTGTACTCGATTGATCGTTTAATGTTGTTTGAAATTTTAGGAGGCATGGTCGACGGAGAAGAAGGAAGGTTTGCAGAAGTTAATAAAGCAAAAGGTGACCGGAGCTAAAGACAAAGAGGAAGAAGAATTGCTTGAGGTACTCGAATGCCACTTTGACCCGGAAAAGAAACGTAAACCTAGAGTAGAAGTTGAGAAAAAAGAAGGAAAGAAGGGGAATGTCAATAAAATAACAGCAGAATCAAAAGAGAATAACAAGAGTGACTCTGGTACTGAAAGCCCGGATACTACAACGACCAGTTCTCCTTTGAAAGAAAAGCCCGTTATTACTCTGGAGAATCCTCAGGTTGAATCTCTCGTTGTCGAAACTAAATAAGATCGAAATACGCTTAAGCCAGTGCCTTATTTCAACGTAGAATGAACACTTTCGTTCTTGAATTTCCTACATTGGTAATAATATATATGATGAAAAGTAAAAGTACAGGAAGAAGAAATAACTATGAGAAAAGAAACGAAAATAATAGAAAAAAAAGGCATAAATTAACTGTTATAAGTTTTAATTAGCTTTCTCGTGATATTCGGGCAGGTGAAGCCAGTCCTGGAGACTACTCTGTCCGATTCCATTCATATTACTATATTATATTATATTATATTATTTACTTTAGTTTGTCACAAAGTGAAGAAAAAAAGCAAATCTATTATTATTTTTATTTCATTTTTTTGTTTAAATATCTACAGAGTTTATGTTGATTAATTTTTTTGTATTGCTTAGTTTTCTATCCATTAATAATTAAATAAGATTATATTATTTCTTATTAATAAAATTGAAGAATAAATGATGAAAAGTACGTTGGGATCGTGAACAAATTTATGAAATCCCAATGTAGAACGAGACATTTCCTTCTTTATATATCACATAATATCGTAATTCGAAATATCAATGATATAACTACATATATCCACGTTACAAACATATTAAACGATAATAGTAATTGAATTCAATTATTCGCATGTTTCAATGTGGATTTTTCTTTATTGTAATAAACATCCATTCGTAACTAATTGCACAGCGTTTAATCAGTTGTATGGTGATTTTTTTTTTTCGTTATGAGAAATAGTTAATAAACTGGCGAAAAAAGAAAAGGAATAATCGAAGGAATCAAAGTCGCAGTAAAAATCAATACATAAAATGCATAAATACATAATATAATAATACGCATATGATTACACGATTCAAATGATTAAAAAATATATTTAAATAAAAATGGACACGTTTTATTTATATTATTAACGATTTATACAACAATGAGCATGTTCTTCAAGGAAGATATTATAATTGTTCAATAATACATACATCGTACTCTGCTACAACTAATCCCGTGCTAGTTATGTTCGGATCTCATTGTATTATTAATATAATAAAAGATGTTAATAAATATATAATTTTGCAATCGCATTATTAATCATTATCACATACAATATTTATTAATATGAGTGTTGATTCCATCATCTAAATGATTTCATGTCATTGAAGAACGACTGCATTTTGGATCAGTAATTAATCATTTAAAGGACGGAAATAAATATTAAGAAAAATATTTACAGCATGAAAATCAAATTTATTGATAATTCCGTGTACACTTTTTCTCTAAAAAGTGGTAAAAAAATATTAGATCATTTCACTCCGGTAAATTGTTGGGGTAAAACTCCGTGCTTCTGAAACTTTAAAAATAGCGTCTCAGACTCTTTGACAACAAACGATAAAGTCGCTTTTTTGTAATAATCTTCGAGTAATTCCAAGTTGTTGATCACTGTAGAGAGAAGATGAGCCTTTTCCGCAAAGATACCTGAAAAAAAGTCAGAATCGAGTGTGATCGACGATTCTTTGCAATATTCCAATGCATATGTAAAGAACAAAAATACAATTACCTGGGGCATCGTATTTCAAATACGTAAAGTGGACATGAAGATGATAAAAGGATGGTTGATAGTGAAAGTAAATTCTAAGTTGAGACTCAGGGAGTCGATACTTATTAAAAATCGCCTTAGTTCCAGCTTCTAGAATATTTTTTAATAGAGGTAAATGCGACCGGTCCAAATCTCTTATCGACTTGATTCCCTTCTCCATTGGAATTGCTAAGAGATACAAAGTCTCCAGACCTCCATCCCATTTCAAATCTGGTATTAGAACAAAACCCGTCTTTGGGTCAGAATCCTCAAACACTATTCTCTCCTTCTCAGATTTGTGATCCAAAATATTGTAGACCCACTGCGGACAAAAAATTTTTAGATTTTTTCCTTATGGAAGTAAAATTAGTTCGGGTGAAAAAAAAAGATTCCGCTAATTTCGATCAACCTTCAGGTGAAAAGAAAAAGGTCGATCTGTCCGACAAATGAAAATAAAAATCCGTACCTGTAAAGAAAATTGTTCCTTGTTAAGATGCGGCAGAGTAACATCTTCGTACAGTTTTGGAGTTTCTTGAATGATGTGAATGGGTTGATTCTCGAATTTCGCTATATGTTTTTCTGTGGCCGGATGAATGACAGTCGTTTTTATACCTTGCAAACAAAAAAAGAATAAAGGAAAGGATAAGTGAGTGTATGTAAATAACGATTGACAATAATTAAATTTCTTGTTACTCACTGTTGTGTTTCGAGGATGTAAAGCAGTTGTAATTCCCGTAAAGGTCATTCTCAAATTCTTTAAACAATTTAGAACTATCATTGAACAGATATTCGTCTAGATTATCTTCTACGAAAGCTTTTTTTTCTAATAATACTATAGCCGGTCCTTCGTAATCGGCAAATGTTCCTTCAACACAGAGCAATTTCTTCTGAGCATTGTTATTCAGAACACGTTTTAACTGGAATTTTGATAAGTCCTTTAGGGACCCGTGTACGCTGATTGTGTCATTCGACTTATTCTTATCAGAATCTTCGCTTCCCGATTTAAACTTTTTCGGATTCACACACAAGTCTTCTTCATCGGTAGTTTTCTCAACGCTTGACATTATTTCGCCGAATTTTTTCTAACCACAAATATTAAATCTGTTGACAAATATCCACTGTCACACAAACGGATTGAAGTTGGCCGTAGTTTCGTACTCTGAACGGTGACTATGGACGTTCTATAGACATGCGATCCCGAAAAGTCGAGAATTACGGCCGAAAAATAGCCTTTTGGAGATTAAGAATAGATGAAAAAAATGATGAAATATCGAAATAATTAATAGATGATACTCTTTTCTTATGATTTTGAATATAATTTAGTCTGTTTTTATAAAGAAAACATGATCTTTGGCCGATCTTGATGATGGCATATAGTCTGTGGCCGATAATCGAAAATAAATTGAAATCAAGCCAACCTAACCTGAGCGAACCTAAGTAGTGTTCGATTTCATAACAGTATAGAGATATAGATTCTCAACACATATGAAAGAATTAATTCTGTTTATAGTATCGTTAAAATAAATATGTTATCTTTTTTTCGTAAACTATCAATATCAGACAAAGTGAAAGATGGTATATTGCCATACGGAGTAATGGCTACTGCGGAAGATCTTTTGAAATCAAAAAATCAAAACAGTTTAATATTACAGGACGAAACTGAGCTCAGAGAGACGATTTACGGTACGTAATTGTTTCATCATTCGAATAAATTCAAATTTTTCCTTATCACTCATGAATAATTAATGATCAAGTAACGATAACCAGGTGAAAAATAAACTGCTGTGTAATCGTTCGAAAAATGGGTTTGAAAATTAACCTGAAAAACGAAGAATAATAAATATTCAAGTTTTATTTTTCTAAAACATTCGCATTTAGATTTACTAAGGACAATAAAGGACCCAGAAAAACCTCAGACGTTGGAAGAACTCGATGTCGTATACGAAGACTGCGTACATATAGATAAACCCACACCTAAAGGTGTAGCGGTCATTAGGATTGAATTCAATCCAACAGTACCTCACTGCTCTTTGGCTACCCTCATCGGACTATGTATTCGTGTGAAATTAGAACGTCACCTTGTCGCTCTGTTCAAATTAGATATTTACATCAAGGAAGGAGCCCACGCGACAGAAATTGAAAGTATAATCTTTTATATGATTTAGTTTTGTTTATTTTGATAGTATGAGAGAGTGGAAAGTCTCACAAAAAAAGGTATCCTCTTATTAAATCAAAAAGCCCGTTTTCAGAGATTTTTCTAAAAAATAATTTGCGCATTTTCCTTTTCTTTCTTCATTTTATCTCTTTAAATTAAATCGTTCATTTGGTTTCAGTAAACAAACAAATAAACGACAAAGAACGAATCGCAGCAGCTATGGAAAACCCCAACTTGCGAGATCTGGTTGAAAAGTGTATTCAGGAAGAAGAATGAACGAATGAATGGATAACGAATGATCTGGTCGTCAATAAGTTCTTTGGAAATGACCTCAACGAAATCATTTTTTATTTTCATGTACATATA
Organism: Tenthredo distinguenda; assembly: GCA_947538915.1. Classification (NCBI taxonomy): domain Eukaryota; kingdom Metazoa; phylum Arthropoda; class Insecta; order Hymenoptera; family Tenthredinidae; genus Tenthredo; species Tenthredo distinguenda. The sequence goes on from OX384535.1 coordinate 3,839,721, forward strand.
TTCTTGTTTTCTTGTAAAACAATTTTTCTATCAAGTAATTATTCTGTAATTTACATAGCAGTTATATTAAATGAAACACTAAGGCGAGGGAAATTATTTAGAATGATATGTACTTTGAAAAAACAATAATTTGTCAGTATAAACATCAGAAAAAACTTCTTTGTATTCATGAGCAATCAATTTTTAAACAGTATTATACCTTCTTAAATAATACAATATTCGAAGACCTCGTGAAGTTTGTAATAATTCATTAATTGTACGGAAAAAAATGACTTAAATTGTAAATACGTAGATACATTAGTTGATTTGTATACATAAGAAATTTTATAGCATGTTGTTGCATAAATAGTATTTAAATACTTGAAAAACTTTTAATTATATTCACTTAGAATTTTACCTATTAGAAATTTCTTGATAATTTGGTATTTTGTTCGCAGAAATAATTGATTCCTTGAATAGGCGAGATTGCTTGTTGTTCTGAGATACCTTCTTTTCGTAGAAAGCTCTTGATCTGGTAGCGAAAAATGTTAATAAGAAGAAAGTCAAGAATTCGAACAGGCCTAACAGCGATTAATGGTATTTAATGCCAAAGAGAAGCTTACGCATTTGAAATTATCGCTGTGCTTCATGTTTTTGTCAACTGAAGCAACTTGTCCTTCCAACGTGTACATCCAGTCGCTGATCATTCCAGAAACAAACCTTTTCACTAAAGAGATATCGCTAGTGTTTGCCAGGCTTCTTACCACCAGCAACTGACGTGTTAGGACTTTTTGAGGATCTCTTAGTCCGTGATTCTTGAGATATTTGATAACTGATTTTCTGGCCATGTAAATTGGATTGTTAAAGTAACTTCCACCATGTGAGACTGGCAGAATACTTTCGGTCATTTGGATTACACTCTTGTTATCAACTCCTACATATTACCTGATCACTTTATTAGATGTAATGGTGAATACTGAACACAATAATCCTACGATCTCAATATCGTCTACAGGCAAGACATTCAGCAAGTTCAGTACTACTGAAAATGAAGATGGTGTGTTCTTGCACCTCGCCAATAACAACATTAAAGCTTCTTTGATCTGTGGAGATTGATCAAAGATGAAATTAGAATCAATGGTAACAGTTGCTTAGTTATTACCTTGTCATTATGAACTGTTGAAATAGAGCCATAGTCATTTTTAAGAAATTCTTCGATGCTTCTCTTTTGAGAAATGATCTGCTTCATTCTCATTACAGCCAGATCATCTATGTTCACAAACTTCTGTGATAATGACTAAAACGAATTTATCTATTATTCTCAGATCGAGGGAATCATAGAAATTGATATACCTAATGATTTCAATTTTTATTCGCTGACCTGGTGGCAAGTCTCGTTTGAAATTGAGTCAGAATTAGAGTCATGTTTTGGATCTCGTCGCTTTTTCATTTCTAGTCTTTTTCTGTTAGCTAGTATCAAATTTACAGATAATCAAATTCTGATAATCAAAATATGAGCGTAAATTATACAAGTTCTATGAAATTACCACCTAGATTTTCGTGATGCAATGACGACGTCTTTTCTCCGCATTTACGGTCTCTAAGAGATACCAATCCTCTGGATTCCGGAACGTTTGGTTCTTGGCTTGGGACAGATGCTCTATCCCGGCTTAATCTTGTTTTAGATATGTTCTGGAAACTCTGTATCTCCCACATGAGATTATCCGGACATATTCCACTCGCTACTTTCCGCGATAAGATCATGTCCGGCTTTTCTGCAGCGCCGTAGATTATTTTCTTCATAGTTAAAGGTATTTCACACACTATCATAAAATTGAACTATTAAAAAATGTACAGCTTCACGCCACTGAATATTTCATGTCCCAAAGAGCGGAAAATATTGTTACCAAGTTCTTTTGTCTTTCGTCTCACCGTCTTGGTCCTTCTAGTCACTTTTCTTTTAACTGTGCCACAATTTGCTGAAAATATACCAACGCAGATTCTTCATTCATCGTTATTCTCATCGCTACTATTAGACTTGATAGAAAAACTGTATCAGCAGAGCACATGTGAATGATGAACTCACCTCTCCGTACCTTGTGCCCATTTGTCTTTGAATTCTGTCCGCATTGAGCTGTATATTGTGTCATCCTTACAAACGGACTTTGGTCCTCAGCTTGTTGAACAATGATAAATAATCAACGCTTTGCAAAAGTTACGAATATATTTGACTCGATTTAATTAGATCTGATTTTTGTAGGTTCTTTACTTGTCTAACTTACGAATAGCTGCTCTGACTATGGTCGTATCAGATTCAACACCTTTGATTAGTGTTAAGTTTAATAATTGCGATGGTGACATTTCAACATTGGAATCAAAACCAGAGGAGTCTGTTTTATGGAGCTGTTCAATCTAAGGAAAAAGACATACCATACCATTCGCTTTCCTACTAATATGAAGCTTTCGATTTAGTAAGTCTTGAATAATTACTAAAAATTCTTGAGGATATTCATATTTGACCAAAGGTTTTGGCACAGGCATTGGCGGAGGTAATTCGACGTCCTCATCACTGAATAATTTATAAATTACTGAATTTGGAAGAAAGCCAAATAACGGGATGAGCGGATGCTGTACAGAATCTGGTATGCTCTCTGGATATTCTGGGAACTTCTCAATACTGTACCCTGAATTAAATTTTAATTTATTTAATCTATATCTTTCCATAAAAATTAATCCATCCTCGTTTACCGTAAAGCATCTTGAACACTCCAGGCTTGTTATAAAATCTTTTGACATTCTTATACTTCTCGATCATTGCCCAGATATCTTGCGGCGGTATTTCTGTACCAGGTCTATTTGTCGCCGCCAAAATATCTTCCGTATACTTTTCCCAGGCCTCGTGATTCATCAGCGATTTATCAGCAACTAATTTCACAGCCTTTATTTCACCTTTCCTCACATTTGTGATATCTGGAATCGTTTTATTGCCATGAAAATAGGTAACAGTCCTCAATATTCTCTGTGAGTTGATACCTTGATCCCTCCGCTCCAATTGAGCGCACATTTGCTGCTGGATCATTAGTTCCATACGAGGTGCATCTCCGTCTCTAATATCCAATGATCCGAGTGGAGCACTGCTCACAGGATGCAACAACAGTTCTCGATTTACTTCACTATCATAGATTCTATATTCCTCATTCTCCAGTAAAGTTTCTTCTTCCACATCCTCAGGAATCTCACTTACCAGTATTCGAGCTCGATATTTAGGCGCCAAATCTATATTTTACAACAGAGCGGAGCTAATTTTTCTCAGACTCAAAACCCAGGAAACATTCATTCTTACAATTGCAATATAATATTCTGTACAAATGTCTACCAGCCCCGAAGACAATATCTCCTCTCAAAGAAGAGAAAGCAATGTTATTAGCGCAGGTGTTTATTTCCAAGACCTGAAAGCAATAGAATATTCCTTTTTTTTCTGTTTTTGGCATCAACTTTTTAACATTGGCTAGTTTACTTTAATCAGAACATTCTGCTGGTCCCAAATGCGGATCGTATTATCCATAGAAGAAGTTGCGCAGATTTGTAGGGACTCTGAAGCGGCAATGTCTGATATCAATTTAGTATGATCTTTCGAAGGATGATGGTCTAATCTAACTGATACATAAAATAACATAGTTATTTAGTTATCATTTGGATTGAGGAGATTCGGTACCTGTTTCCTCCATGTCGTACATGAATAATTGATGGACCAAGACTTTGGGCGTACTGCTCACCATGCACATCACCGATCTGTACTCAAGCATTGCAGAGGTATATGAATAGTTTCCTATCACAAAGTATGTACAGAAATCTAGAGCTCACCCCATTGTAACAACGTGAGTGATAGGAACTGTATAATAAACGGAGCATGCTAAAGCCAGCGGTAACGCCAAGTCCGCAAAGACTCTCCAAACTTTGACGCACTTGTCCACACCCACAGATACCACGAGCCGTGATATCGTTGATGACCATAACTTTGTAACAGCTCCGTTATGAGCCTATGGTACAAAAGCATTACTTGACTTGCTATTTCAATTATTATAATAAGAACTTGCCCGGTTCATAGATTCATTTACCACAAATCTGCTTTCGTGTTTACCACTCGATTCATCAACATTTATAATAGCTCCGTCCTCTGTACCGACAAAGATGAGGGTATATTTTTGATAAATGACTCTCGGATCTGATGAATATTATTCAAATTGTATATTCTGAATACCAGATGTTATTATCTGCAGCGTATAAATTTCTAAATTACTCTGAGGCCTCAAATCGAAACCGCGAACTTCTTCGTAATATTCATATGCTGTTATACATGTGATAACAGATCCATTCGGTACCCAAACATGCCTGAAAATATTTGATGTTACAACTTGTGTGCAGATTGCGGACAAGTATCAAGTTTACTTGAGTTCCATTGGATTCATTCTGGTATTACTGACGAGAACTTCTCCTGTCTTTAAAATAATTGTGTATAATCTTCCTGGGAACAAATTGGCATTGCTTTAGTGCTGGATTTCTTCAACCTTATTAATGAAGTCAAAAAACTCCCACCTCTATTTCCACTGTACGCCATTGATACCAGGTCTAAATTCTTTGGCAGTATTTGTAGATTGATTTGTTTCCCACTTGGAGAAGTTAAAATGCGAATAGTGTTATCAGAGCTTCTCACAATCACTCTAGTCGAATACATTGGATTCATAGTCGAGATTATTTGCGTCGCACAGTCTCTGCGAGTTGGAAAAAGCGCTATGAAAATTATTCATCCCTCTTATTACTAGAAATGTTGGACTTTTGCCTTACGAGAGAGCTGCGTAGAAAGTATATAACTGATGCATATTAAAACAACTCAGTTTTTGCCCAAGCGTAGCGATCGATGCAGCAGATTCGTTGATTGCGATTCCCCAAACTTCACCCACATCAGAAAATGATTCCATCTGCGATATCAATCAAACCATTCACATGTTTGCAAACAATCTTCTATTCTATAGAATTCTACCTTTCCACGGAGGTTGCAGCTCCATATTTGCAGCACATTGTCTTCTGCACATGTTATGAATCCACAAATCGAAGGATGCGGTACTATTTCTCTAACACATCGACTGTGACCACCAGGACAACTCATCGTACAATTCAAATCAAGATTCCATCCCATAACTGCGGGATAATTCTTAACGATATTGTCTATATTGAAGGAATTCGAATATTATACCGTTTCCTTGCTCATCTCCAGTTATTATCCACTGGCTAGCGACTTGGAAAAGCAGTGCCGTAATCTGGGATTGAGTAGCGCCAGGATTTCTGGCTAAAAACATTATCGGAACAGCGTCTTCTTTCTCTTTAGATGTTTCCAACGGTAGAACGTATATTGTGGTCATGTAGGAGCCAGCCATTCTAAGTATCGCTACATTTTATTCAATTCTCTGGTTCATTACTCTTTTAAGATTTGCAAAAGTTATATAAACTATAGACATTGTTGTATTTCCTTTGGTTTAATTGAATGCTACTGATGAAAGTCTTTTTTGAGGGGATTTTGAAGAAGCATAATATGGAAAGGAGTGGGAAGAGAATTTTTAAAGTTAACACACACATGTACTAAATGGAATAAGAGCTACGCATTCTAACTTCCACAGCGGCCCATACTCGCTATCGATATAGGACATCGTTTTCCAAGGATTGATTGTAGATTCTTTGTTAGCTAATTGGAATCTCTGGAATATAAAAATCAGTCTCTTTTATTGAAAACTTCAGCCAAAAAAAGTGTGAGAGTAAGTCACGGATGCAGATATTGTACCGTAACTTTATTTGGTCCAGCTACTACAGCCTCGTTGATAGTGGGTTCATAAAATACAGCGGTGACCCGAAAATCGTTACGACATACTTGGTAAATCATGCAAAAGGAGGTCATAAGCCATATTATATCATCGTTAGGGAGATATCCTATCAATACCTTGGCCTTCTGGCACCATAAAAGCTTGGTGAATAACATATTAGCGCTTAGAGAATACGAAGGCTGAATTGGTTTGCCTGCAACTGAGTATCTCAGCATATTCGATGGTGAATCGATAACTAAATATTCCTATTGGATGACAGAAAGGGGAAAAGGGAATAGAGAAGTTTGGATATAAAGTTAAACGGTTTTATTTTATTTATTCGATGATAATCGTACTTGGGTTTCATCGCAGTAACATATTTCTTTTAATTTCCCTATCATCGTAGTAGATGAAACTAATTTCATACCGTGGTATAAATTATCCTCTCGTTTTCCCTCTATTGTATTTTCATCGAGACGAGATTTAAGTCGTTCACGCATTTCGACTACCCTTCTTTCCCATTCTATTTCTTTCTCATCAAGTTCTGAATCAGACTCGGACATCGTCGAAGAGTTAATCAAAATATTTTATTACCTATTTGCGATCCTTATCGTCTATATTAGACCCTAAATATCATAATAAATTCGTTTTGGAATAGTGTCGGTGATTTTTCGATGTACGAAAATTCCCTCCCTCAAAAATCGACTCGCGATTGGTCAAACGATAATCGAAAGTCGAACAATTTCTCATTGGTTTGCGCATGGTGAAACGAATATCCACGAAAACTGTGAATTGTGAAAACAGACGTCGTTGGGATAAGATATTTTATGTTAGTGTCGTCGATAAATCTGTACAGCACAATATAGATACATTAACGTTGTAGATTGATAGTAAAGTTAGTGAGAGGTTATATCGTCGGATAAATATTACAACGTTAAAATCAAAGTGGGATAGTTCATAAATTGGTGAAAATTTAAAAAAAAATTATCTTCCGTGTTAAAAAGAAGGGCATATATGTATTCGGTATAGAGATATTTGGCGCAGCAAATTACGAAGCAACTCTATTTTTGCAACGTCGAATCAATACAGTTTTCTTCTCGCTAAATTTTTTATAAATAGATGTAAGATCATCATTTCGAGAGTATAAATACGACTAATAGTACGATGAACGTTTAGTTTTGAGGTTAACCTATCGGGCGAGAACAACAGTGGGCGATGATACGATTCAACGTCTGAGATCCATTCCGTGCGTGAGAACAAAGAAACTAGACATATAGTATAAGTGGACGAAAATCAGTTCGCCAAATTAGATACGATGGAGGAAGAATCAACCGAGATGAGTCAATCACTTATGAATCGCGTTTATTACGCGGCTCGTGATGGAATGGCAATTACTCTTTACGCTCTCCTCAGCGATAAATGGAGGCACGTTGATCAACTCTTGAATCAGGTAAGAAAATTGAAACGTTATTTTGTTGTTTCAATTGTATACATAAAAGGGAGTTGGGTATTCTTTGGAAATATGTATAAAAGAGGGAATAATTTAGCCGTAATATAATAATGTAACAATTATGTTCGTAAAGATTAGAGAAACAAAGTAGTTTGGTGCCTAAAAGTAGGCAACCCAAATCCCGATCTGTGTTGTGTGTATAAATAAAAGACAAAGAAGTGAGGAGTTTAGAGTGCGAATATGTATTATTGGCACAAGATCCACGGAATTATGGCTCTTCTTTGTCTCAGTAAACTGAAGAGAATGAGAATAATAAAAACATTCTATTTACGGTAGTTGGAGAGGTTTTTGCTTCGTCATTCAATATGGCAGAGAAAAAGCACAATGTTTAAGTTGAATTGCTAAATCTAGAATAGAAATGTATTGGTATACTTACGCTTTTTGAGATCAAACCGAATGCGCAATGATCAAATTAAAATAGAATGCTCAACTGCTTCTTAGATCGACACACAAATCATTCGTGTTTGAATAAACACATTCATACACTTTGTTTAATTTCATACTTATTTTGCAAACCGTCGTAACTTCATTACAATATGAAATCAAAACAAAGCAACTTCAGTATTCTTCTTTTCTACGTCTCTCCTTATTAAACTACAATCGATTTTTAATTTTTGAAGAAAAAAGAATCTGAAACTGATTTCTTTGTATCAACATTTTGGATTCGTACCAAATTTCAGATAAAACCTAACAAGTTTTATCTTCATCTGAAAAGTAACATATGCTTCAAATACTTTTGATAAAATCATCTTCCATAATCAACAAGAATCATTATCCTTTACAGAAAGTAATAGAAGATGACGGGCAGCGTTGTACTCCGTTAATAGTTGCTGCTAGATATGGTCACAATAGGGTCGTCAAAATGTTGGTCGATAAATTCCACCCTAATCTGGAACAAGAGGGTACAGTTAAATTCGACGGATATGTAATCGAGGGAGCTAGCGCTCTATGGTGTGCAGCAGGTATTATTCTTCATTTGGTATCCTATTTCACAGATAATTATGCCTATAAATGATTTCTTTCTATGTTTATTTAATTTTTGTGCAATATGGGATCAAAAGTCGGATTTTTTTTTTTTTGAAAGAATCATTTACGTTTATCTAGAGGAATTAAACAACAATAATAAACACAAATCTGAATTTTATGTTATTTACTAGGTGCTGGGCATCTAAATGTAGTGAAAACTCTTGTCAAAGCTAACGCGAATGTTAATCATCCGACAAGAACACATTCCACACCTTTGAGAGCCGCTTGTTTTGACGGAAGGCTCGATATTGTCCAATATTTAACTGAGCATAAAGCAGATATACACATCGCTAATAAATACAATAACACCTGTTTAATGATAGCCGCTTACAAGGGACATCTGGACGTTGTTAGTACAGAAAAACTGCTATTCTGGAAATAATTATTTAATCGAAGAAGCAATTCCCTCAATTATTTTTTCTGATACTAATTTGTATTCACTTATTTAATGTAGGTGAGTTTTCTACTCGAAATCGGAGCTAATCCTGACGAAAAGGCACACTGTGGTGCAACAGCATTACATTTTGCCGCTGAATGTGGCCATTTTCATATAGTATCAGAACTGCTCAAGTATGGAGCAAAAATGACCAAAAATAACAGCGGTATGACTCCGTTGATAGCAGCTGCTGAAAGAACCAGAACTGAAGTTGTTGAATATTTAGTTGATAGGAACGAAGTAAGCAAAGAAGAGAAGATTGAAGCTTATGAATTACTTGGTGCTTCTTACGCTAACGATAAAGATAATTATTGTGTAGCTAAGGGATACAAGTATCTCTACGAAGCAATGAAACTCAGGTACATGGAGGCTGAATAATTGTTTACTGTTTTATTAAATTATCAGAGGTTTACGATCTTAAATTTCTAAGAATGCTTTTTAAATGAATTGGAATTTGAAACCATTTTTAGTCAATATTTTCAAAGTCGTCTGCTCTCAGTTATTCAAACTTGACGAAATATTCATTTGAATACAGATACAGTGACCCTGAGAATGTAATACCCAAACCGAAATGCGTGCCAATAGCGGCATACGAAAATTGGACCGAATCTGCGACTGTGGAAGACTTGGAAAACATAAAGAACAACCACAACGCTATCCACATGGAGTCGCTGGTAATCAGAGAAAGAATACTAGGCAAGTATCAGCCTAATTATCATATGAAAAATTGATTAAATTCTCTAAATAGTTGATTATATTTTGATTTTCTTTCACCAGGAACTCATAATCCGGAAGTACCACACCCAATAATATTCAGAGGAGCTGTTTTTGCGGATAACGCAAGGTTTGATAGATGCATTGACCTCTGGCTGCACGCGCTTCAATTAAGGCAGTTAAATAAGATATCTGTAGTGAAAGATCTGCTCCGTTTCGCGCAGGTATTTAGCCATCTATTTGTGTAAAGTCGATTTCTCTGGGTGGTAACAAAAATCGCCGAGTATTTAATCTCATGAACATCTTTTCCCTAGGTATTTTCACAAATGATTCACGTCGGCGTTGATCTGCAGTTAACACAAGTTATAAACGTCTTAGAAGCTAGTGTTATAGAACTCAAAAGAAATAAAGAGAAGATAAAAGATCCGGGACCCAAAGACGACGTCGATCAGATAATTGTGAGCAAAAATGAGCTTTTCAATATAATGCAATTGTGAATCTGAAAACTATATACCTAATATAATGTGATTGAAATTTTCAGGAAGAAATGGAGTCCAACATAACAACGACGCTCTACATCCTCACTATTCTAATGAAGTTGATGAAACTGAATGAGAAAGGTAGCGAGAAGGAAGAAGTTGGCCGAGCACATCGCCTAGTTCACAATTTATGTGCTCTTGGGGTGGCTTTAAGAGACGGCCAAACTCTCCTGCATCTTGCTGTTAACGCAGACACACCTGTAGACGATTTTCACACTAATGATGTTTGCAAGTATGTTTATAAGAGCATAATTGAAATCTGCCTAAAACTGTAAGATTATTTCTAACTTGTGTTATTCTATTTTCAAGATTTCCCTGTACAGCTACTGCTAAGTTTCTCATACAATGCGGAGCGGACGTTAATGCGATGGATAATAACCGGAATACACCACTCCACGTCATTGTTAGCTACCAAAAGCCTATAAGGTGATAATGTCGCCTATTATCGACGTTACTTTGTCGTTTCATAAAAAAAACATTGGGAATAATGTCGGGTTTACTTTTACAGTGACTTTCTGACTCTTCATTCGATTATAATGGACCTTACGGAGGCTGGAGCACACATGGATACAGTTAACATTAATGGGAAGACTCCATACGACGCTGCTACAACAGGTGAGTAAACATTTGGATAAATGAAGTCTGAAATTGGTTGGAATTTGAACATATTGTGATTTATAAATTGCAGGTATAGCTGAGATAATACTTCGTACACAGACGAAACTTTCTCTAAAATGCATGGCAGCTAAGGTTGTCAAGACGTACAATTTGTCGTACACAGGCAGCGTACCACGGTCTCTTGAAAGTTTTATAGAATTACATGGGCCGGGACTAAACCAAGGCTAACACAATAATTATTTGTTGTAAAATCGTGTAAAACAGTTTTTTTTTCTTTTCTTTTTCTATCTTCAAAGTTAAGTACAATATTTATATCGACAATGACGATGATGGCAGCTATTTAATTCGTTTTCATATGATATCGCAAGTTCATAAAAAAAGCGTTGTTAATAATTTAATAGAAGTTAAATTCAAATTAGAGAGCTTTGGGAAGAGATTATTTGTATGGCTCTACGATAATCGATGATAGATATATACACACATATATACTCGATCAATTTCTAAAGTCTTTAATTGAAAATAGATAATTTAAACAATAGTGCGAATGAAAAACACGTCTGGAGATGGGAGATTCATAGTGTTAATTGATCATCCTAATAATACGGCAACAAATGAGCTGTACAATTGATGCCTTTTGTATAAAATGTGAATTAAAAGAAAAGAGTATGAAAACCGACTACTTGAAGATCTTTTTTAAATTTTCAAGATTTAGTAATAAATTCAAAGATGTAAACTATTTTACATGGACTGAGATTCAATATTTAAACTAACACTGTGATTACTGATTACGTTCTCTCGCAACAGATACAATACTCTTTACATTTAGTTCCTGAGATCTAGTCAGATTCTTATCTTCGTATACATATTAAAGCGTAGATATTAATTATATTTTGTCTTATTATTTCAAATAGGTATTTATCTTCGATACAAATAAAAGTTATTTAATCTTAGAGATCTTGAAATTTTCTCAATTCGCATCCAGAAAAGCACAAGGTAAGAAGCAAATGAAAGTCGAACCGATAATGAATCTTCCCGAAAAAAAAATACCTTACAGTTATTGTTGAATTCATTAATTGGTAGATTAGATTGTTATTTATTTTAATTTAATGCTCACGCGACTATTTGTTAGGTTTACATATTTGCAATGAGCTATAAGTCTGTGCGGAAATGTTCCATACCCAATGAAAATTGGGCATTTTATAAACAAAAAATAGTAATACAATTTCAATCTTGTTGCAGATAAGTAAAATTGTCATATTTATTTATCGGCATCTTTTTGAGGGGAATATTCATAACAAATAAAGTTCAAATACTCCGTATAATCATGTGTAATAGTGAAAACCTAAGACTAAACATTCTGTCTGTTAGCAATGTGTAGATAATTCTCTTCTTTTTGATTTTCTATCGAGCAAAATCTTGGTCCTTTTTGTACAGATTAGCTAACATTTAATTATTATCAGCCTGATTCGATGTTAGGAAAATATTTTCTGGTTGAAATATTCACTAACGAATATCTCTTTGTTGTTTTAATACTTGTGTAAGTTAAATATTAATTGGAATTAATATCTCTCGATATTACTCTATGTATATGTGTATCTAAAAGTACATTAGGCTATATTTCAATATAAATCGATAGTGTAGATCAGATATGATAGAAATGCACAAATATGACAATAATAATGATTTTCTGCTAAACTGTTTCTGACCCTTTTCGATTATATTGTAATTTTAGAAATTATAAATAAATATACATCATAATATAATATAATTATGGCAAAATGAAAATAACAAATCTCGAAATATTTATTACGATAATATATGTATAATAATATAGTCTATTTTATTATATGCATTTTTATTTTCTAACTGTATACCGAGCCAATTTGAATATCCTGTATAATGATTCAGTACTAACACTTACAATAATAAGACATGTATTATGCTGAAGTAAATTAGTACCTAACTTTATCTTCTATAGTATACAATAGTAAAATAAATACGATCATTCTTATTTCCAGTTACAGTTGATGGCGTGTTATTACGTATATTACAATTACAATATCTTCGAATACTCTTATTCTCATTCCACAACGAGGGATAAACTGGAATATGGCTACGGCTCAGATGCATTCTTTATCGGAGTAATTAAATTGGAATCTTGTTGACTATTTTCAAGCTCTATTCAGTTATGATTTTTTTTTACTATGTGTAACTATGTTTCATATATAGTATAGTGCGTAATATTGAAATGAAAATTATTGATAATACATGTGTGGATAAAGACGAATAATATCAATTAACGATCGAAGGAAAATAAAAGTATATATCAAGCGTAAAAAGAAATATCAAGTTTCATAAGTAGTCGAACAATTTAATTGACTATATAGATTGTATAAGAAAAGTTCGAATGCATATACACCAAAATCATGTATCTACTTGTATAAAAGTATAAAAAAAAACAAAAAAAAATCAAAAAAGCGGACGGATATTCTAAACGTGAAATTCTGTTAATTGCTTTCTAAGGTTTTCTGTTATGAGAATAATTTGCTATTTAACTATGTATGTAGATTATTTGAAAACAAAAAAAAAAAAATAAGAAATTAGTCTGTTGTATGAATACAACAATTATATCAATGAAGGTAATCTAGGAAAAGAGATAAATCGAAAATTGAAAAAAAAAAAAAAACAGATATCATTGAATTACAGAAGCTGAAATTAATTTTAATAATTCGGAAACGTTTACAACGCTGACTCACTCATCTAACAATTCTATTTTCATATCATCTCGATTTCAAATACATAGAGATATGAAAAAAAGTGTTTTAGTAAAGTACATAATGGCTTGTATGAGAAATAATATATTCAAAGTCAATAACAGACGATGTATTCTCTTCCTCGTATCATAAATTTATATTCGTTCACAGATTTCTTTCTTGCTTTCTTCCTTTCTTTCTAGTAGACTAAAATTGTCTACTACAATACACTAAATTTATCTTCATCATTCAGATTGACAACGCTAATTTAATAATTAATTCTATATTCGTAATGTGAATGTTTGCTCCCCATACAAAGGACATTATTTTCTACCATCATTAGTTTGTTCCGAACGTCTTGGAACCGGATACCGAAGTACCAAAGTGCTGTCCGCAGATATTATCGGAAGGGCATTGTCACAATGGTCATTTATCAAGTGGCTTACACTGTCGAAGACACGATCCTTGGTGCGTACCTACAAATTCATTTCATAAATTCCATCATATCTGAATTGAATTTCATCTCAATTTCTCTGATCAGAAATACTTACGACGCCTTCAGGATCTATAAGTAACAAATGTCTGGGCGTGCCGCCGTTCATCCCAGTGAGAACATATTGGCCAGGAGAGCCCTGCGATTCTCTGACTAAAAAATCGCCATCCTAAAACAGAAGTCGAATTCAGTTAGACATTGAATCAAAAAGTTAAAAACAAGCGAGAAAAACAGATTTTCATGAACTCTCGCCTTAGTAAGCATGGATTCCGCTTCTGCTCTACTTATGCTACCATGGAACCAAATCTCTCTTTTTAATTGTTGCTTTTGGGACTGCGGACTGAGTTTACTAACGTCTGGAATCGTGGCATTGAACGGCTCTGTAAATGGAATAACTTATTACTATCATTTTTTTAATCCAAATTCATGATCTATCAAACTAAAAGCCCAAATTCTTACGCATATCAAATGCGTCTCGTTGCTCTCGCCGCGTATCCCGACTAGCAGCAATAACAGTATCATTCACATAGTTATGTTCAACTATTACGCCGCTTGAGGAAGTAGCCGAAGCTGCATCTGAACTTAAATCGATTAGGTTTCCAGTTTCTGTAAAGCAAAAATTAGAAAATTGAAGTTTTTCTGTTGAATGCTATTGGACAGAGTTAAGACCACACCTGGCCATTGTTGGGTTTGTCTTCCTCGATTGCTCGAGAGAGTGTCTGTCAGAGGCGAACATTGAGCCGAACTACTCGCCCCGTGATTGTGATTGGAATGATGTTTTAAATTGGGTAAAGTCGAGGCATTAATTGGCAGAGGAGGTACAGGAGGAGGTCCAATATCTGGTGGAACTTTTCCTGGTAAATCGTTGTAGTAGTCTCTATCAGCATCTCGAGGGCCGGTCAATGCGGTACTAGAAAATAAAATTATGTGTCAAATAAAATGCTTAAAGTGGTAGTAAAGCAGTCTTAAAAAGATAGACGAGTATTTATCAATGTTGATTCCGCGATTATGATAAAATTAAGTACATTGAGGAAGGTTTGGTGAGAAATTCCTTGAATCTTAATTCAAAGGCTTGACCAATAGTCGCGATTACATCCTGCGCTAATCCGCCACCGCACTCTAATACATAACAGGCTCGCCATTCCTTCAAGTTTTTTGCTATGTATGCAACAAAGTCTAGTGTATCCTGTAAATGTAATAATGACAGTTCAATTAGATTTTTGATTACAGATAATTTGAAAATACGATATAATACTGATGAATATAATATTGTTTTTTATACCGTGTCTCCTCCCGAGGCAAAAGATATTCTTGGCATATCATGTTTAGCAACTATTGAACCAGTGTCTAACATAGTCAATGCTAAGCTGCAGCTACTTATTATCAGATTTATGTTAGACCCTGCATGCTCCATACGAGGTTTGTCCGCAATTGCTTTTAGAACTTTACGATCCACCTAGAAAAAAGAGGATTTTGCATTTATTAGTCGAATCAATTTTTGCTGAGGAAGTGGCAAAATGCAATTGAAAATCAAGCTGATATCCTGCTTGAACTCATTTCAAAGATGCTAAATATGATTTTTTCTCTGCCGATGCAATAAGACCGATGTTAATATAATATCATGAAATTCTTATGTTTGCAGAATATTTTCATACTTTTAATTCGTACTCCGTTAATGTATAAATGTGATCGATGTAAGCCAAAAAAAGGTAAATTTCGACGAATTGGTGGCTTTTCCTCCTGTTATGAATATTTGAAAGAGTTAATACCGTCAAAAGGAGTTTAAACAAGCTTTTATTTTGTGATTGATACTTAAATATAGTCTACAAACAAACGCGAAAGATATCAATCTAAGCAAAAAAGGATATTTGATGCTACATAGTAGTTAACTTACTCTCCTTTTCTTATCAGCGGACTTTAATCCAGCAGCTTCGCAAACTCTGTTGATACATTCTCTGTAAGAGAAGAATAATTCGAAATCAGAGGCTGAAATGCTAGACATAAGCCAAAAAAAGAACAAGCTGACAAGGCTTTGATTGTATGGTTTGATTAATTCGATAAAAATGCGTCATTTAAAGAATAAACAAGATATATTCAAATTTAAATGATAAATCATCATTATTCAACCGCGAATGTTTGTCATTCATACATATATGTATAGTTCACTTATCATAAACTGTGGCTGATAATTATTATACTCACTTAGCAACACATGATCTTGTTTCAAAATCTAAACTCTTCATAGAGGTGTATACCTCCAGACATCCAATATACTGCAAATTGTTAAATATCAGATAACACAAAAAAAATCAAAAAAGTGAAAAAATATCGATAACAAAAATGAATTTTTTTTTCATTATTATAATGATTTTTCACCATAAATAAATCATCCCCCCCCCCCCCCCCTACAAAGAAGGCAGATGTGCTCGTCTAATCTGATTAGATAATAATATAATGATCATAAAATTCATACCCTAACAGCATAAGTTATGCCTTCTTTGGTCACTTGATTATCTGAATGTAACCAGCCCCTGGCTGGTTTACTAATAAAACTTCCTCCACCTCCGCTAGACATTGCTGAAAAATATCGAAAATCAAAAAGAATGCAAAAAAATATGACAAGGAAATTATCAACGGATACTGAATATTTTGGAATACTTATAATGAGCTCAGAATGAGAATTCTTTTTGGAGAAAATAAATATGTGAAAAAAATGTGGATTATTTCTATTTTTTTTTTTTTTTTTTTTAATTTATTTCTTTTTTTCTCACGAAGTTGATCAAACCTATCAATTCTAGTGATTTAATATTACACATATTCACCTATACTGTTGTGCGCCCTTTAACACGCAGTTGTTGATTAAGATTCGGTATAGACTCTTCTTGTTCATAGACGACTGCAGCTGTATCGTATGACGGAAAAATTTGACACACACATTAGGCAACGATATGATTCAAAAAGAATGGAATGAGTAAGGTTTACTATTATTGTATCGTGATTTGACTTAACTACGGTAAAGGGCTATTGTATTAATTGTTGTATTGAATATGAGGTAAAATATTTAGTATTGTTACATGATTTGACAGCTGACAGAAATGGTTCACAATCCGTGATTCCTCAAGTTCATTCATACTATTATAGTACCTATACCTACGATACATGTATCTATATGCGGCAGCACACCATTCATATCGTCGAGAATACGATTCATGAATTAATGTCGTTTAATGGAACGCGGTTACTCATGTCAAGTTAATTAATTATATAGATAATTCGACCCAGAAAATCACCGGCACACACTCATCATCGGTAAATAACTATCGCTAATCGACTGCCGCACCCTACGGAAATTATATCATTTGTCCAATTTTATAAAACTCAAATATATGTGTTCGTGGAAAATTTTGCGGCTTGTGATCAATTATTATAACCAAAAAAAAAAAAAAGGAAAAGGCAAGTTGAGTAGGAAATGAAAAAGAAGGACGATTTAGACGGTGATATGATTCAAATAATCTTTCAAATTATTTTCTAAAAATGAAATAAAATGTTTGGATTTTTGGCGCAAGGGATTTCCCTGAGAATAATAGTTCAATTTTAACGAGTACATACATTGTGGACAAGTTTGTCGTACTCGATTTTTACCATCGAGTCGCCTTCTCGTTACATTTCATTGTTTCGTCGGAATTTTCGGTAGTCTCTATCGCGACTTCCGGTTAGAGTAAAATAATTGTGCAGCATGATACTTTTTTCGAGGTTATGAAAGCGTAGCGAAGCTCGATTCAAAAAGATAATAATTAAGATCGTTGAAATAAATCGCGATAGAGTGTTTCTATAGTGATATTGTAAGTAACAATAGATTGACATAGCCTCGATATCATGTGATTGATGATAATACCGAACCGTGTATTTGATAACTAAGAAATCGGTGTATAAAAACAAACCTATTCTCGATATAATATACAATACAAAATAAAAAAATTTATAAACCAGAAGGGGCATAAAGATGGCGAGCACAAACTACTGTTCCGCGTTTTCTCAAGACGGTAAATATCTGGCCACTTGTGGTAGTGATGGGAAATTGAAGATTTGGGACACTTTAACCAGCCGTTTAAAACAAGAATATGTACCAAATCTACATCTATCATCACCGTGTAGTGTTCTCGCATGGATATCCGTTAGCCGTCAATCAAACTCCAATTCGGTAAGCCATGTGCGCGGCTATATCACTTTATCATATATTTCACTATATAAATATCATTAATTGAACACTGTCGCAATATAATGCCCAAAAATTCACGCATGTTAACGTTATCAACTTTCGATTTAAAAATTCATCCAACTCGCAAAAAATGAAAGATAAAAATCTAGTCTAGTAGCCGGATCTAGGTTAGGTTACGTTAAATAATCATAATTTACAAAATTTGATGGAAAAATGTTCAAAAAATTCGAAACTCGAATTTTCAATTTCACAAAAAAAAAATATCAAATCATCAAATCTTTGCAAAAATTAATTTTCACATTTTTTTTCAGACTTCGCCATGGAAGAAACGGAGGAGAAAATCTACGACGCAGGAGGGTGAAGAGGCAGGAATAGTAGCTATGGGTTCTGTGAACGGAGATGTAATTTTATACGATGTAGCTGCAGCCTCAGTTAGTAAACAATTGACCAAGGGTCACACGGGTGTTATAACAGCGATAGATTGGTCAGATTCCAATGGTTTATTCACAGCGTCAGAAGATCGTCATATTGTTGAATGGAATGTGAAAGAAAATGGGACAAAGTCTAAATGGAAATCTGGGAAGGAGAAAATTACAGCTATTGTTGTTCTACGGCATGATAACTCCCTCGTTTCAGCTGGTCGATTCATTAAATTGTGGGATTTACCATCGAAACGTTTGATTATGAACTTCACTGGACATGCTACACATATTACTTCTCTTAATCCTGTCATTATTAATGGGGAAAATAGCTATCTCATTAGCGGAGCTAGTGGGGACAGACAACTTAACGTTTGGTCTTTGAATAAGGTAAATTGATCAAAGAGATTTCAGGAGGATTATTAAAATAGACAAAGAATAGGAAAGAAACTCCAGAGGAACAAGAGACATTTTTTTGGTCAATTTTACAGCTCCTAGGTCTTTTGACGTCGTTATTTAAGGCTTTTCTGACTTAAGGAGCTGAAAATTAATATTTTAAATATGTGGTGAAATGGGTGAAAAATAGTTTTGATTGTGTATCTAAAAAAGGGAATTTATTTGTTTTTCATTTACATTTCAGCTTTGTGAGAATCAAATTCTGACTTTTTTTCATCTTACTGTTTAGTTTCAGCATTTTTCGAGCAGTAATAATCTCTCATTTAATAATAACACAGTTTTTCTGTATTTTCAAATAGAGAAGCTATGAAATCCCATTTTATCAATTGTAAACAATTTTTGCCACTCAACGTAGCGTCAAACTCTGATATTCTTGTCCTTTTTGGCTTTTATCTAGTTAAAAAAGGAAATCTACATTTTCTAAACAGTATAGTAAGACCTGCTATTCAGTTGTAATAAATTCTCTCCCTGCCCTGAACAGGAAAGCGCAGAAAAAAATTCTGTGGCAATTTTCGTGATGCAAGAAGAAGCTGTTTCTGTATCGGCACAAGCAGTTGGAGAATCCCAAATTGAAGTCCTGTCAGTTTCCAGATCTGGGCAAGCGCATTTATTCAAACATCAGCCAAACGGTCGAACTTCAAAGCCTCTGAAACCAGCGCTTAACATAGTTGTTGCGTCGAGTAATGGGCCGAAAGAATTTGCTCAAAAAATATCAATTCTGAGAGGAAAATTGACAGAAGACTCGAAGCTACTTCTTGCCTACGGTTCCTACCTCAATATTACATTCGAAAGAGTGACGCCAGACTATTCTGAAAAATTACAATGTCTTGTGAGGTCAGAGGCAAAGAAAATCAAGGAAAAGAATGACATAGGAGTTTCTAAATTAAAATCTACAGCGGTTGACGGAGATGTGGAGTATCTAGTCACAGGTAATGAAACTCCACCTTGTTCTAAATGAATTCTGACTAATTTATTTCGTCATTTTGCTTCCAGGAACACCTACTACAGCTCTGAAAAGGAGCCGGACAAGTGGCGCAGGGTCCCAATTACCAATGGAAATAAGATTGGAAAATCTTAAACTAAAAACTTTAGCTAATACCCCAGGAGAAACTCCTACAAAGGCTACTAACATGGCGCAGCTACTCATGCAGGGGCTGAATAGTAAAGATAAATCTATACTCCGAGACGTATTACTCACGCAAGATGAAACTCTGATTAAAAACACAATCTCAAGGCTACCAGTAGAGACCATAGCTCCCCTAATGAAAGAATTGACCGTAATGCTGCAGGGAAAAACGCAATCGTACGTGTGATTTACACTCTTTATTATTTGGTGATAGGGAATGAGAATTTTATTGACCTTTGTTCATATTATATTCCTTTCAGAACTAAGATTGCCATCATTTGGCTCAAGACTTTGGTGCAAACTTTTGCCGCACATTTACTCTCTTATCCGGACATCGGAGATCTCCTAGGCCCTATTTTAGGAACTGTTGATGCGAAGCTAAATTTATTACCACAATTGTGTAGGCTTAAAGGACGTGTCGCTCTTATTACTGGACAGATATCCCAAGCCAGTCAAAAACAGGATAAGTCAAACGAAGAGAGTCTTCTTGTTTATCAAGACCCAGGTATATAACGATTATGGCTGTATTCTTCTATTAATTATGGCGTTGAAAATAATGTTATTAAATGAGAAAGGTATGAAAATATTAGATGATTGAATAATTTAAACTAAAAGGCTGGTTTGAATCGAAGAAATCTGATTTTCTCGATTCGTCTTCAGATTCAAAAAAAAAAATGATTTCTCCTAGGTTTTAGGAAATCGCATTAATATACGAAATTGTTTAAATGCAGATTCTTCTGATGACGAGAGTGAGGTGGAAGAATTGGCAACTGGAAGTGAGTCTGATGGAATTTGGGAAGAAGCTTCAGATCAGGACATCAGCCAAGATGTAAACACCGAAAATGACGAACAAGAAGAAAAAGAAGAAGATGAAGACGATGACGAAGATGACGATGATGAGGTTTCCATGTCGAGTTGAACATCTTGAAAGTAAGATTGAGGTGAAAGAAAAAAAGTCTTACAAAGAAAACTGGTTTAATTAAATTCAGACAAAAGATTTCAGCAATTTCGTTACTTTTTAAAAATCACGATTTCAATAATGCATATTCTCAGATCTTCCTTTAATGGCCAGCAACAAAATCATCATCAAACACCTGAAATTCCGTGTTATAAAGTTTAAATTACCGTTTTGATTATGAAACCAGTGAATTTAATTTCGCTCATATCTGCCATTTGTTGATTTGTTTTTTTATATGTAAATATAAATAGTACTATTCGATTTCATTAGTAGAATATATTTAAAAAAATTTTCTCAAATTTCTGGCCATTACTGAATATCTTTTTGTAAATAATTAAGTAATGAATATATATCATCCCCTTTGATGTAGGCAGTTGCGATGAAATCAGTATCGTTTCTCATTCATAACATGGAAATTTGTTAAATTAGAATCATCCGATACACAGATTTTTCAGACTAAATAAACAGAGAGAGAATAAAATATCGAATATTGTATATGTAAGTTTAACTACATAAATACAAAAAAATAAAAATAAAAAAAATAATAAAGTAGGATAAATGAAGTGACGCAGGTTTATATTTTTGTATCATGTATCACCAAACTATTACTGATCTTAGTTATTTGTACCAGGAGTTTCTGAAAATGTTTATCCGTATTGAAAGAGGAACATTTTGCTGAATAATAAACGTCAAAAAGAAATAAAAATCAAGTTTATGAAATCGAATTGAATATTGTTTGATGAGAGAAAGCACATTGAATTCTTTTCAGTATTAGTTATCGTTGGTAAATGATTATGAAAAAAGAAGAGACAGATTTTTTTTCATAACGAACAATATTTTCTTTATTTATTTTTGAACAATTTCATCAAACAGTGGAATAAATGAGTTAATAATAGGCTATCAAGTCTACAGAATACCTACATCAATGAAATAAAATAAAATAAATAAGATTATATTTCGTTGATCTTAAATTAACAATAAATATATTAAAAGAAAAAAAAATAAGAATATGTATCCAACGAGCACGTTATTTAAAATATAAATTGCTCAGGATAGATTTCTGCAATGTTAAATAAAAGAATACTGTGAGTTTATTAAGTGAAACGAACGTATGATATCACCGTTATAACTAGTGTCAATATTAAACGTCCGTTACACTTAACGGTGCAAGCCTTCAGCCTTTAAAGTCTTAACTAGTATAATATTATGTGCAGACTGGGTTAACATTAAGTAGACACATATTATATAGTAACGTTTTTTTCTATGACACATTATCAAAATTTATATTTTGGCTTAATCATGTCTGCAGTTTGCAGTCAAGTCATTTGCATCTCGACAAATTTATACGCTACTTTATTACTCTATTCATACAATTTCTCGACGTCATATTTCAGACTGTTCAGACAAAGTCTTTCCTGATTATTTAAATGATCGAAGAACAGTTTTACTCCACCTCATAATTCAGGACTCGAATTACTCCTACGTACGTAACGGTTGAAGTAATCTGGTCTCCAGCATTTACAACTACCCGGTACCAAGAACCAATCGTAATATAGTCGTACCTGTAAAAATGAATCATTTATTAATTTATTTTTTCTTTAAATAATGAATTCTTCATTTGAATTCTCAATAGAATTATTACCTGAAAGCACCCCATTTCATCTACACCATCGCAATGCTGTTGTTGTTGCTGTGATTGTTGTTGCTGCTGAAATTGAGACCCGGTATTACTTCTGGCCTCGTTTTCACCGGCACGTTTTTGCAAGTATTGTTGATAGTTCTGGAAATCATGAACCGGTGGCGGAGATCCAGCTACTGGTTCTCTCGGACCAGGCAATCTGGTTTTTTGATTATCTTCCAAAAATGTGTCGGGGTAGAATATCTCTGCTACTAATAAACTAGTCCATCTAGGTGATGATAAACAACCACCGTCAAGGTAGTGGCACCTCGATTGCCTGTTTTTGGTGGAAACAAAAATGAGAATAGAATCAATTGGCTCATTAGAAAATTATTAGAAATTAATTAAAGTGTTGTAGAATTGAGAAAATATTTCCTTTTATTTGGTGAATGTTTGGTTTTATGAGAAAGTGGTGAAAGTTTGAAGGAACATTACTAATTCGTAAGGGAATTGTGCGGAACTCTATAGGTGAAAAATCGGATACGAAGAAAGAATTGACAAAAAAAAAAACCACTTTGCTTCCATTTGGAATTTTGAGTTTGAAAAATTATGAAAAAATTTTGAAAAATGTGTTTTAATGATAGAAAGTTCGGGTTAAAATTCAAAAAACTCACATGCATCTAGTGACCTCGATCGTCTGTGTGAAATATCCTTCGTAAGGGATTTGCACAACGTATCGCCAAACGCCTTGATAATTTTTGGCAAATACCGGAGTAGCATATTCGACTTTTGCTGGGCAAGGAGTTGGGGGTCCCGAATATTCGGCCTGTTGAGATTCTTGGGGAGGTGTTCTTTGGCGATATTCTGGAATAGGGGGATCGTCTCTTCGTTCGGCAGCTGCCGAGGCGAGAGGCTCGCCTTGGATAGCTTTGTAGAGCATGCAGACCCTGCATTAATTTTTTTTTTTTTAATGCCTTTTTAGTTCCTGTTAGTTTCATTTCTCTTTCTTATATTTATCAAAACGATATTATACGGGACTTACACTCCTCCACCATTGTCGCAAAACTTTCGCCCACTTCTTTCCGAGTCCGCAGATACTTTTTCGCCAATTTTTCTTACCGGAGCGTCAGCGTTAGTAGATCTCTTTGATCTACTGCGTTTTTCGTCCGTATCAACTCTGAAAATGATTATCAAAAACGAATTTGAGCTGGAAACTGTTCTTCGATTTTCTTTTATATTCATTTACTAATGAATAAAGAAACTCACGAATTCTGTGAGAACGGTTCCACTTTCGCAACCTTAGGCAGTGAATCATCAGCCTTTAGAATCGGCAAGGCTTTACTCAAAAACTTCAACGTATGATTACGCAAAAGTTCGCTGCAAAAGAAAAGAATTATTCCGTGATAAAATAAGAGAAGAAAAAAGAATATCCCGACTAGATTGGATAGGAATTCATAATTTACTTTCACTTGAAGGAATATGACCTCGTTAGCAAATGCGATTTGATAAACGATCATTAGTATAACTTTATTTTAATACATTTAATCAAACGACGTTCTCATTACTCAATTTTTTAATCAGTTATAAATTCGCGATAGTATTTATCTCACAAGGGGTACGAAGATCCAAGAACGTGTTGCCTCATAGGATTACGCGGAATATATCCCTTGTTAAGGTCTCCGCAAATGTTGTGAATCGATACGAATCCTTTTCCCTGTTTTCCAGGGTCTGAAAACAAAATCTCTATGAAATTAATCTCGATTTCTATAGAATATAAAATCTCCGTATAAAGAGAGTTAATTACCTTGGCATTCTTTATCGCTATCTGCGTAAGGCGGTGGTCTTACTTTCGGTGGTTCAGCATTCGGGGATTCCACAAAAGCGTAATAACCCTCGGGAGGTTCACTTTCCTGCATACTTTCGTCCTTTGAACTGTTCTCTTCTCTTCTTGAAAATTCCTGACCGCTCACGGAAACGCATATCAAAACCATCTGCGGAAGTAGGAAGTGATAATTAAATAATTAATTAATTAAAAAACACTTTCTACCGCAAATGAAATTATACAATTAATACCTAGCTTCGGGTAATAGAATTTTTTATCACGTATCATTTTTATAACAACTTATTAATGAATTATTCATCCATCCGAATCGTTGATCGTGACCTCCTAAGATTACCGAGCTACAGCTAAACCGATATGAATATGAATACATGTGTGCGTATAGAGACTGGGCGGGTTTGACGGGTATATCTTTCTCTCCTACATACATAGGTAGATATATGCATATGTATATGGATCTATAGTTGTTTTTGTAACGGTACCTGGTCCACTGACCATATTAATATACAAACTCGTATCCACACTAATACTAAAGCCGTATAGTAACCGATCGTGGAATCCGAGCAAGGCGAAGAAGAAGCCCCGTTCGACGAGTTTACAAGTTATACAAGCATAGTTTTTTTTCTCGAATAGTCATCAACCTGTAATTTTCCCTAATTTCTTTTTCTCGTTTCTATGTTGAATATTTTATTTATTTTATTTTGAAAAATTTGAATAGTCAGATATTATAGTTACATGGACTAGTTACGTGATCATGTTGAGCAAACGCGGATAGTTGAAGCGAGTTGTTCTCCAGAAAAAAGAAATTCAACCTACTTATTCACTTCCTGGACTCGCGACGACAACCGCGTGATTTCAACGCCGGTTTACATTACAGGGTTACGCACGATTACCGCTTTATTCCCTATGAGGGGACTCGCGAGTTGCTTCAACCGGTAATAATGTACCAGTTACATGAACACGGGATTACCTTATTGCAATTTCTAATTTCTATTCCAATTTTCAACGGGAAAATACAACAGTCTCTACTTCTTTTGCAATCCGATTAAATTTCTCAACTAAATACTCGATCTGAATTTGAAAGATGGGTAGCGTGATTTTCATTGAAAAAAAAAGCGGGAAAACAAGAAATGAAAAATTGGTTTCAAAACTCACGGTGAACGTGCGAAACTTCATCCTGGCTAAGTTCCTTATCTCCGGAGTTTAACGATGTCTGAATGAAGTATTGAATAGTTGAATTTCTCTCTGTACCAACGAGAGAGTGTCTTCTTCCTCCGTCTTCTCTTCTTCGACTTAAGAAAGACTCTAAACTCGAAGAGTCTAGACCGATGGCCCCGTTGTCCCCTACCTTGCCTTGCCTTACCTTACCTCACCTGGTTACCTGTACATGCGTGTATGTCGAGGTATCTTTATGGTTGTTGTTAAGGTGCAACAGGTTAATGTGCTACATTCTACCTATATACCAGAGTTATGTAGCGTTATACGAATGTGGTAGAGACTGAGGAGGAACGCCTCGAGGTGTGATCCACTCAGGCGAAACCATACCCTCGTATATCTATGTATATTCGAGTCGATTTGGCCTTGACCGATAACCAGAAGTAGTGTGATCCTAGTCTCGAAGATGGACTATGCACGATTACTAGTTTTTAACTTGATCGTTACGAGAATTACTAGTGGACAATATAAGAGATAAAAGTAAAAAAGCTGATGATTGAAAGTATCTCTTGATTCGGTGATGATTCTTATCTTTTTTTTTCGAAACTAGGCCTGGGGGCTTATTCACTAACTTTTGCGATATATAACTGCATTTATAACTGCAATGTGATAACGTCAAAATATCGCCTGTTAGAATAACGGCGAAGACGATCGAAGTTCGGAATGGGCTTGCAATTTTTTTTTAAATCTCGATACCCCTCTGGTCGGTAACAACATCCTACGACAAAATGATCAAAATCACCATGCACCATGCATATACATATACATATATGCACAAAGCCCCAAGCCTCGTGCACACATGTGCACGAAGTCCCAAGTTATTCCACTTCATGAGAAACAGTCAATCTATTGGCTGTTTCCGATCGGACTGCAGTTATTTTTGCAGTTTTTTTTTTTTTTTCCTTTGGCTTATCTCCGTTACGCATAACGCAAAAGTCAGCGCATAAGCACCCTGTAAAATTGGGAATGATTTCGTTCCCTCCTCGGGTACAAGCAGTGGTTTGTTTTCTCCTTTCAATTATCACGAAACCTGTAAATATCAATTACTACCGACTTCTAAATCTCTAGGAGCAATAGAAATCATTTCATGAACGTATCGCGGTGTAAATTGATCGCGTGGGTGTGAGTGGCGTGTCTTTAAAGTCACGTAGATTTACGGTTAGTCCGACGGTACAGTTAGGAATAGCCTATAAGACGGCGAATCGCGAAGACTTGTTTACAGACCAATGAATGATTTAACTATACACATACATATATGTAGGAATATTTTAAATCGTTTGGATTCCAATAGGAAGTTGACTAAATATGCATCACAATTTACTACACACTTATGGGAGACGAAACATATGGGGAAGAAGGTCAAGGCATGAATACAGTGGCCGATTTTTCGGTGATAGATACCTATTCCTCTTCTTGTTTATAGTCAATGTGTTGATCCACAGACTGTGATCAATCTCAAAAAACACAATGAAACAATGAAAATTCTCGGTTACATCGATACTCCATTCATAAACGATTCCCCGTGTCTCTAATTTCCTGAATTCTGTTCCTGCGAATAGTAACAACATTAATTAGCCCTTATCGGCCTCAATCCTTTCTTCCTGAATCTCCCGTCGCGGATGGCTGCTGTTTTTTCATTTTTCATTCATCAAGTTACCAAATCATCGTAACTATGATGTATGCTGAAATCACTGCTTCCCTAATTATATTCGAAGTCAAATTTGGAAATAAAGTTCAAGGAAATAAATGGGAAAACTTAGGAATGGGAATTTTATAACGTTTATTTCATGTATCATGTGAAATATATTTTCGTAAAAAATGAAAACAAATGAAATAATATAAAAATACTACTCATTGCCAAAACTGATGATATGGTAGAGGAGGCTGCAAGGTCTGCCGATAATGAGAGATTTCGTAATTCCTATCAAGCGTGAGACCATACGTTTGTCGGTGTCAAATTTAATCTGCACCGTTATTAGTTTGCTCCAAAAGCCGATATCTCCTATATAAAAAGCGATATCAAGTCAACGGTTTGCATCGAAATCCGTTAGTTCCATAATTTAAAAAATCAGGCGTGATAATTACAAATCAGCACCGAAAACCACTGCCAGGTTTTGGATTCGAATACTTTTTAAGTATAACAACGCGTCCCGTGACCTACACATCATGAATAAGGAAATTTCTAGATTTCGACGCAACTGTTTACCCTGAAGAGTACAAACGCAATTCAAAATCTGACCAATAGCCCCGAATTCTACCGAGAAAACTTGAGATGCTAACTTCTTAAAATTGAATTCTGTTTTGCGTAATTTGTAAGTCACAGCTTCAAGCAAACTCAATAAGCTTCGCTTCTTTGCATAAGACACGGCCTGATACTACTTCTGGGATTTTGAGGTCCTTAGGTCTTTGACGAAGTAGTCAACCTCGAAGAAGTTTTTGTAGTTGTCGCTGATTTCTTTGCGGTAAACGTCGTACTTGGGCCCTAAGAAGGTGCGGGTGCTAGCCTTGAGATAAATTGAGGTGTTTCCAGACTTACAGTGCCAATTGGTATTTCTCGTAAAGTTGACATCTTTCACGCTGTGAACTGAGAGTTCGAACTACTTTTTTGGAGTCTTTATATTATCTTTATTCTCTTGTAGAAAAGATCGCTGTTCTTCATCTTCGTAATCGCGAACCCTAAACGCGTTAAAGATGAGAGAAACACTCCAGTCGAAGAAAGTTAGCAATTTTTCAGCAGCAACAGACTCGGTTTGAACTCTTTTGAAGATCAGCACGTCCCGCGTGTAGAATTGGATGTGTTTCTCGTCGACTTTTTGCCTCAGAATTCGATTACGAAAAATGAGCATGAGATGCGTTTCGGATACTTTACAAACCTATTGCTATCGTTTGCACATTCGCACATTTGACCATTATATTCATACAGCTGAAGTCGTGAGAAGAAAAATCTTATTAATTAGATGCCGCATCTGATTTTGTTCAGAGTGAATGAATATATCAATAAACAAGTATAGATTCAGCTAATCAGCAGTATCTTTCGCAGTTTTACAGACAGACCTTATTATCGTATCGATATTATTACAGATACCTTGAAGAAAAAAAAAATGATTTGGATGGCTCGGATAGAAATTTCCTCATCTCAGATGAACGAAATACTATTCTGATTCTGGTCATTCATCAATTCTATCAATTTTATCATTCGAATAAGCTACTCATGAAAATCTACATCTATATTGAGGCTTGGAAAGGATTAAACAACTGTTTTTAAATGAGAATTCAATCATATCACAGCGGTTGATGACGGGTCCATAAAAAAAGTCGAGAGAATCGTAACGAGTATATGTATGGAAATGAGAAAAGATGAAGTTGAATGATTTACATATCGACGCGTAACTATTCTTCGCAGTCATTGATTTCTCTTTCTTCTGTGTCTCAAAGCTGAAAATGTTTGTACAATATCGTTACCGAGAATCTGAAGAGATTCAAATTTGAGAAGGGTCTCTTCCTATCTGATCTGCGTTCAAAGTTTGTTCTAATAAACTGCCCAGCTGTTACAATTATCATGATAGTATATTCACATCTCAATACTATTATCGATAGTTTTCAATATTTTTCACGACAAGGATATACTTTACAATCCATAGTTGCTAATCTGAAACTCTGTTCTATGTGGTGATACAAGATTGATAGATAATTAGCTACCAAAATCTGCCGAGGTGCAGCTTAGTTAAATATGCGGAGAAGTAAGGTAAGGAGAACAAACGAATATACTATTAATGCATATAATATTTAATGAAGTATGTCTATAACATACAACCGATATACAAGACTACATTATCTGTGAACAATTCATTGGGTATATATCTCACTTGCGTTTCTCTCGGCATCAAAGCCAACGGCACAACATAGAAACCGTAAGAATACGCGAAGCGTTAGGTCGGCGGTTCGGATCGGCGAATCAGACGGTGACGTTAAGTTCCGATTCATCCGCTACATGGTAAATGTCGACATCCTTAAAGTACGCGTTGGTAAGTTCAGTGAAGTTGGAGAAGACCGGTCTATCGAATGGGTATCCCGCCTCGACGTTCATGAGATGTTTGCTTCCGAATACCGGGGTTCCGCTGCGGTAGACGTCCCTGACGCTGGGCGGGCTGATGAAGAAGAAGAACTGCATGGGGAATCCTTCTTCCTTGCCCTTGGGGATGAACATGCGTTCCGGATATCCGTAAAGGTGTTCCGGTATTTCGTATGTCTCGTTACCCGCGATGGCGCTCAGGATCTTCTGGTAGAATACATCGCCGCTGACCTCGTCGGGTACTCCGAGATAAGCATCGGTGCTTCTGCGGTGGAATACGTTGATTCCGGCTGTGACTGTAACGAGAAGAGAGATTTGAAGGAATAAGGTACGCGAGAAATAGTCGGAATCAGGAACGAACAGCCAATTATACTAACGGTTAACCGCAAATTCGTCGATGAGGAAAAAGTGTTTCCAGTTGTCAGCTATGTCGATCACTTCGTGATGGAAGTCGTACTTGGGTCCAATGAAGATGCGCATTGTACTGTCGTACACATCCTCCGTACTGGACACTTTTATGGTGTAGGTATAAGGCTTGTGGGTCAGTCGGTTCTGACGGGTCTTGATCAGCGCTTTGTCAGCGGCGTTGTACAACTTCACTGCACCTGAGATGAAGTAGTCGTAGTAGGTGAAGTACGTCGTGATTTTGTCAACAGAAACAGATTCTATCTTCACACCACGGAAGGCCAAATCTTCGGGGTTGTGTTTTGGCAATTTGGACACGAACCTAAAGGGAAGAGAAGAACACGATTGGTGACTGAATATTCGGAACGAGTATGAGTATGGCCTATGGGTATAACTTACCGTTCCCAGTAGGCCGCGATTCTTTTTACCAGACTCCAGAAGATCGGATCTCTCTGGTCCAATCCGTACTGCTCCATGATGCTCGGGAAGACTTTGTAATCGTTGAAGGGCTCTGGACCGAAGCCGAGAACATTTCTTGACACTCTATCGTAGCTACCGTACATACCAAAATTGACAGAATCTACGTTTCCCTCGATGAGATCTCCCAGAGTGGAAATTCCAGTTGAAGTATGGATTGGGAAGAACGTGCCGTTCTCGAGGACGACGTAACCCATGTCGATGGCCGCTGAAATGCGGTATTCGTAGTCCCGGAGCGCCTGTGGTCAGAAGTATAATTGTTACACTCGTTAGTTGGGAATTTTGTCAATCTTACGGCATAATCGTTTACCTGCAACCACTTGTATTTGTAGTCTGGAACGTAGGAGTACCCCTCGCGATGGGGAAGCGAGTAACCGTTATGGTAGCTCAGGTTGGGGATGAAACTGTAAGGGATGCGCTGGTCCCAGTCGAAGTCTTTGATATCGCCCAAGTCGTTGGAAAGACGTTCAAAGTAGTAACGTACCAAATGGGATTTGAGCCACCACAAATATGCTTCACCGCGTCGTTCAGATATCAGTTCAAATTCTTCGGCGGACATCCAGAAGGGATGAATAAGGTGAGCATAGTACGGCAGATCGTTCACAGTAATGTCCCCGGTGAAATAACGGAGTTCGTAGTCTGAGTGCTGCTGGTAAGGGAAGGAATCATTTCGGTTAATGATGGTCCACTCCCCGAATGCTTCTTTGTCGGGTACTGCGAAAAGGGTACAGGGCGAGATATAGAACTGGACACCGGCATCGTGAACTCAAATTCAATTAAAACCCATTTAATGAACTCACAAGTCGAGGCCTTTGCGTTGCAGGCGTCTCGGATAACTCCGTCGTCGAAGTAGAGATGGGGATAGATTTCGTGGTAAGCGGGGACCCGGATATGCTGGGTGTCTTTGTGGTGAGTGACGGCGACGCTGAAGGCGTAGACGAAGAGACCCTCGTTCATGTAGATTCGAGCCCAACCTGCGGTCCTAGCCAGGGTTTCGAAGTCCTTGGAGTAGTAAAAGACTCGGAAGAGAGCCACGGCCTCGTCTAGCATGTCTGGATAAAGCGGAGAAAATATCTCGCCGCGAGGAAGCATGCCTGCTTTGTACAGCCGCAGGAACTCCCTGACGTATTCCTAGGAGAAAAGAATCGGCAGTGATTAGTAGTGACCAAATGACGAGTCGCGTTGCAATGTCTTACCTCGTGCGTGTAGTCAGCCAAGTGAGCTTCTATATCGTAAGACTTTGATATTGCGTAAAGCTCGGGCTGCATTTCTGGTTGATCGACGTGCCATAATAGCTCGTAGACCTTCCTCTGTCGCTCGAGGAATTCGCGGTTGGCTATCCTAGCTTCTACCACGACAACCGATGCGAGGCAAAAAGCCACTAGAGCGAAGATCCCAATATGCCGGGCCATCTTTGGGCTGATCTCTTCGAAGCAGACCGAATGTGAATTTCGAACCACGATTCGCTTCTTTTATACCCAGCCGAAATGCGATATCGTTTTAAAATAATAAAATAAAAAATGTGACTCGACGGCAGAAAGATACAGTTCGATTACTGATACGAATGCATATCGCAGGCTGTGGTCGAATTTTTCTTGTTTGCGCTCTTGGTTCAAAGGCTATTATGCGATTGCAAACAACATTTCGTAACGCATGTAGGTATACCACCTTTTGGTCGTCGCTTTGAAATATATTTTTACATCAGTGATGTACTAACACCTCACAATTCTACATACCTTGAAATTCACCGATATTTTATGCTTGATAGGCTCTCAAACACTAACAAGGTACAGTCCCATAGAAATGTGGGAACGATGTTAGAGAAGATTCAGAAAATACTGTTCGAAAGTTTGAAATTTCACCGTAGGGTGAATATAGTTTTTGCTCATTTCTATTTTCAATTTACGTACCTAGACTGAGATTTAGAACATGATTGACATTGCCAAAGGTATTAATCGTTGCTGGTGTTAGGCGACAGCCATTCAGCTTCGAGAAATCCTCACTTCGACTAAAACGAAAAGCGGACCTCTTCAATTCGAAGTCTCGGCTCTGCCAAAGTGAATACTTCCCTTTGGAGCAGCTAGTCGTAGAATATTCAATTCTCCTAATATTAGAAGTTCTAGTTTCTTTACTTTTTTATCCCATTTTAATTCAGTTCCATGTAACCAATAGCTTGCACAATATCTCGCCCCAGGATATTTCTGTATTACATGATAACTTCAGAACCGAATGCTGATTTTGGTTACTAATTATGTATTTTAATCAGAGTAGACCTCGAGCATAAAGGATAAGCATTGACGTACTCAGATAAAATTATCCATACACACGTTAATTGGATGAGATATCTCGGGGAAGATTGAATCAAATATGTCAATTACCATTTCAGGATTACAGTGATCCTTATGGGACAAAAGACTCTCACAATGGAAAAATTTCGCGCTGATTGAATTTGTTCAGTTAGTATATCTAATGCCATTCTTTCAAAGCTGAATGGTTCTCAGACTTCAATGGTCTGATTAAATTGCCTGGTACGTTAATTAATGAAATTAAAACAATTATGCTTTCGGTCGGTGGACTCGGTGAAAAATATGCAGTCGAAAAAATGGCAGAAAATATGATAAGTAAGACTAGTTAAAAATAATGCTACCATGATATTCTGAAAACTCAATAATTACCTAAATTCAAGATAATGCTTGACTCATTTAAATCAACCAACAATGAGTAATAATATCTCGTAATTAGTCGCACCACGATTCGACCATTGCTCTGTCAGACCACCCGCTGATTACAACTCACGGCTTAATGAATTCAACTTTTGATATCGGGATTATCACTCATATTACCAAAATATCAGCTACAACATGAGAAGAATCATGCAAGCTTATGCAAGCATTTGCGAGTCTGTAGATGAATTAAAATACCATTTGGGATAGAAAAAGTCTGAACAATCGAATTTCCAATACTATTTATTAACTTTTCCTTTCAGATATATGTACACATATATGTGGAAGCCATTCGTATTCGAAGAGTTCTTCAGAGATTTATTTAAGTGATTGAGTGATTTATTTAATGTTTCAGGAAATCATAGCTGATCCATCTCCGCTCAAATTTGATGTCGACAAATCAATTTATTCCGGATTGAGGTGTGAAATATTTAAGAAAAGTTTTGAGATCAAAATTCGATTACGGATACTAAGCAGATACGGGTAATACTGACGCAATTTGGATGCAGAACTTCACCTTTTGGAATTAAAGACGAGTTAGAATTTCTGTAACGTTATATAATATTCCGACTTCGAAAGCAGCAAAAGTGGAAAAATTTCTTCTTCGCCAGTTCATCACCCGTTGTTTTCGCAGTATTATTATTACTTCATTCTTGGTGATAAATTATACCGGGCAAAAACAACTGGATTATACTCTTAATTAATGTCCCGATTGCGTTCGTTGTTGACACTCACCGATTATAGTCTGTCTTTTCGATATCATCGCATTACCTAATTATAGTGCACTAATTAACACCAGAGGTCAGAATACGTATCGTTACTTGCTTTGCTACTCGAGGCTCATCTGCAAATGCCTGATTATTAAAACTCTTCAGATTGCGAAGGGTTCAGAAGTGCTTCTTAATTATTCACTCAGATATACACATGAATCGCTTCAGATGTAGGATCGAAGTCTGACAAACATTAAAGTCACGCTCGAACGATTATATTTTTTATAAACAATTTTGAAGCAGTTTCTATTGACTCAGAACCAGACTTTCGTACATTTTAACATCATTTTCATATCATCACATTACATCGCAACGTTCTTCGTCTAGAATTTGATACCGAAAATATCTCACCTGCCTTGGAATCGAAAAAGTATGGAAAATTGGGGGATGTATCTAGACATTTCATTTTCTGAATGACCCTATCTGATCTGAAGCTAGTGATTCGAAATGATATCGAGATAAACATTGATGCAATTACATCAGCTCTTTTTCACGGGTAGTATAATTTTTATTTCTGTATTGCACATATCACAGAATCAATTCTATCGCATCAAACTTCAAGCGATGAGATATCGTTTCTTTCAGCTCGTCTCGCTAATTTTTACCGCACATTCAGCGCGTTTTTAAGGAAATCCGCATGTTCCTATACTCCTTTAATTTACTCTAGTGATATGCTAGAATTTTCGAATGAAGCTTCGTTAGTCTCGCTGTAAGGAAAAATTCACACCGTCTAGGTACAGACCACAAAATCGCTTTGTACTATCGAAAATCGCTATCTCATGCCATCCTTTCAAAGCCGAATAATTTTCAGGCCTTAATTCTCTGTATAAAACAGCTTTTCGAATTAATTCACGAAATTCAAACAGCTATGCTTCCTGCCGGTGGATTCGGTGGCAAATATGCAGTGGGAAAAATGACAGAAATTATGACAGCGAGCAGCGAGGCGTTATTCAAGATTCAAGAAGAGGTTCACAATGTTTCTCGGGAATTGTTAGCTTTGGAAGACTGTACAAGTAGTAATACATATTTCGGCGATCAACGTAGCTCAATTCCTAAAAAAACACCGATCAATCGAAGAACGAGCTTACCAACACCACCGGAACTTAAAAACGTCCGAGACCCACGCCTCAGGCAGCTTTACCAGAAATTGATGGACCTGGAAAGAGTTGGACGAGTATGTTTTCCACATCGCCGGTCTCTTTATGCTTTTTAACTTTGAACAATTTTTCATGTTCTAGCGAACCCCCTAGTCTTCTCAAATATTTTTACTACCCATTTTATTCATGCGAAAAATTTTGCCACCATCACAGTCGGAGTGGCTCAAAGTATTCATGTATACCAGCAACTACATGAGAGTTCTACGGCCCATAGCCAGAGGGAAATGGGATGAGCCTGAGAAATTCGTTCAACGTCAGACTCTCACTCTTGACGGGCCATACCCTGGTATATCCAGTGATTTGATTGTCTTCGCGGATAACGAACCATCCGCCGTATCCCATTTCGAAAAGATTTATCGCAAGGTGAATCTAGCTTCATGCACTGCCGTGCAGTACGAAAATCCATTCATAATCCATTTTCTTTGGCATTCGTTGAGCAGTCATCGGCATATTCCATTCCTGATGAGCGTACTTCTGTAAAGATAAAAAACATACAACTTAGAAATCTCGGAGACGATCACAGAAAATTTTCCTTCAAGACTAGCTCGGTTCCTCGAAGCCCTTCAAAATATGGTCCGAGAGTTCTTTGCGATTGTCTCAATGTTGGTTAGTGCAAAGCTGTACGTTGATCATTTTTTATACGATTTCGTATAAAATATTTTCCCCATTCACATTGAGGTGAAAATTACATGACTACTTATGACTCAACGCAAGACGTGATTTCTTTGACATTTTATTTCAGTCCACCGGTCGCCAAGTAGTTCTGAAACTCGAAGAAAACGCTCAGCCGAGAAAATGCGACCAAAATACCTCCCAAGATACGATTATTGTGAGGAATGAGTTAAATCTGTACTTCGCATTGAGAAATTTATACTTTTAGTTATTTCGATTGCTACCATAAATTTCGGGACTGGTTTTATTGGCTTCACAGGTAAAATTATGGGGTAAAACTTTCGCAATATGTGAAGAGAAGAAATCCCATACTCATTTCACGTGATTGATATTGCAAAATTTTGCTGATATGATGCGATCCAATTATGATGTGTACAAAAATATACCTCACGATTAGCTGACCCAAGATTTGAACTTTGTGCTGATGGACCATGGCTTGATAATTTCAATTTAAGAATAATCTAGCTTATCGAATTGAACTTTCAATATCAGGGTGATTTCGTCCATGCAACCAAGATAAAAGTTTTTGTTGAAAAAAATCGTGCAAACTATCTTACTATTGTTGAATTTTTGAAACAATAGAATTGAAAAAGAATTCAAGAATCGAATTTTTCAAAAGATTTACTTATACATTCTTTTCTTTTTTTAAAGTTAGTAAGCAACGAATAAAACGAACACGAAAAGAGAATCGATTTTCGATATGATCTGAACCAGTATAATGAGATCTTCAAGTTCATGTGTATTTATGATCATAAGATATACACACAGTTCCATATGAAAACCTGGAGAACTGAATTTTGTTTTTCATTGACTTGCGATAGCGTGACAATGATTATTGGTACAGTAAATCGGCCGGCAGTGCTTTAGGAATAGTTTGTAAAAGGAGATTCCAATTTCGGATGGTTAAGATTTCAATATGCTTCGGTGTGGTACAAAACTAGTGGGATATATTCAGAATTCGTTTGAACTATTTTTCATTAGCTTAGAGATGATATCTAGAAACGATCTATGTAAAGGATGAGATAAAGAATATTTCAATCACTCGCATTTTGATAATACGATATGTGTTCGTGTACTGGCGTCATAGACCAGAATATTTCCGTGGCCTATGACCTGCAGCTGCATGCATGAGTACTTCATTGACATCTTTATTAAGAAAAACTGATTTTTTCATCTGGTTTTTCATTGGAAATCTTCGTTGAGTAGGTATCGCTTTTCTTAGTTTATCTCGGATCCAATTAACGCGTGCATAAATAATTTTATCTGAGTACGTCAATGCTTATCCTTTATGCTTGAGGTCTACGCTGATTAAAAGACATAATTGGTAACCAAAATCAACATTCGATTCAAGAGTTATCATATACAGCAGAAATAAGACTAACCTGAGGCGAGATATTATGCAAGCTATTAGTAACGTGGAACTGAATTAAAATAGAATGAAACAATAAAGAAATGAGAACTTCTAATATTAAGAGAATTGAATATTCTACGACTATAGCTACTCCGAGGAAAGTATTCACTTTGGCAGAGCCGAGACTTCGAATTGAAAAGGTACGCGTTTCGTTGTAGTCAAAGTGAGGATGAATTTCTCGAAGCTTCACCCTACGGTGAAATTTCAAACTTTCGAACAGTTAGGTGGTATACCTACTAGTGCAGCCATTTGGTAGTTTTAGGAGGAGAATTTAGCGAAAGTGTTGAAAATTGGTAGTCTTATAGATCTTGAGGTGCTCTTTTCGAATTTTCACTTTGCAACCTCGTACCGGCATGGGAAATGGCACCATTTTGTAGTAAATGGCACCAAAAACTGGGTTTTCGTAAATACCTCATTACCGGCCGATTTTTCGACAAAAATAGTTATGTACAATATTATTCTACAAAAAATTTCCAACAATTTATATCTGACTGATTTTTCTGTCAGACGAGTAGTTTCGGCGTATCAGAGCCGCGAATTTAACCGCAACACATGCATTGGTGGAAAACTCATTTCCACACCACCACAAGGTAGAGTAATGGCGCGTTTTTTTTCTTGTGGTTTACCAGTAGGCTTAATCCACCTGATGCATTTATTGCAATCTAGCGCATCTTTCGTACGAGGTTGCAAAGTGAAAATTCGGAAAGAGCACCTCAAAATCTAGTAGACTACCAATTTTCAACACTTCCGCTGAACTTTCCATGTAAGCCCCTTTTTGAACCGAGAGCGCGAACAAGAAAAATTCGACCACAGCCTGCGATATGCATTCGTATCAGTAATCGAACTGTATCTTTCTGCCGTCGAGTCACATTTTTTATTTTATTATTTTAAAACGATATCGCATTTCGGCTGGGTATAAAAGAAGCGAATCGTGGTTCGAAATTCACATTCGGTCTGCTTCGAAGAGATCAGCCCAAAGATGGCCCGGCATATTGGGATCTTCGCTCTAGTGGCTTTTTGCCTCGCATCGGTTGTCGTGGTAGAAGCTAGGATAGCCAACCGCGAATTCCTCGAGCGACAGAGGAAGGTCTACGAGCTATTATGGCACGTCGATCAACCAGAAATGCAACCCGAGCAGTACGCAATATCAAAGTCTTACGATATAGAAGCTCACTTGGCTGACTACACGCACGAGGTAAGACATTGCAACGCGACTCGTCATTTGGTCACTACTAATCACTGCCGATTCTTTTCTCCTAGGAATACGTCAGGGAGTTCCTGCGGCTGTACAAAGCAGGCATGCTTCCTCGTGGCGAGATATTTTCTCCGCTTTATCCAGACATGCTAGACGAGGCCGTGGCTCTCTTCCGAGTCTTTTACTACTCCAAGGACTTCGAAACCCTGGCTAGGACCGCAGGTTGGGCTCGAATCTACATGAACGAGGGTCTCTTCGTCTACGCCTTCAGCGTCGCCGTCACTCACCACAAAGACACCCAGCATATCCGGGTCCCCGCTTACCACGAAATCTATCCCCATCTCTACTTCGACGACGGAGTTATCCGAGACGCCTGCAACGCAAAGGCCTCGACTGGTGAGTTCATTAAATGGGTTTTAGTTGAATTTGAGTTCACAATGCCGGTGTCCAGTTCTATACCTTGCCGTGTACCCTTTTCGCAGTACCCAACAGAGAAGCATACGGGGATTGGACCATCATTAACCGAAATGATTCCTTCCCTTACCGGCAGCACTCAGAATACGAACTCAGTTATTTCACCGGGGACATTGCTGTGAACGATCTGCCGTACTATGCTCACCTTACTCATCCCTTCTGGATGTCCGCCGAAGAATTTGAACTGATATCTGAACGACGCGGTGAAGCATATTTGTGGTGGCTCAAATCCTATTTGGTACGTTACTACTTTGAACGTCTTTCCAACGACTTGGGCGATATCAAAGACCTCGACTGGGACCAGCGCATCCCTTACGGTTTCATCCCCAACCTGAGCTACCATAACGGGTACTCGCTTCCCCATCGCGAGTGGTACTCCTACATTCCAGACTACAAATACAAGAGGCTGCAGGTGAACGATTATGCCGTAAGATTGACAAAATCCCCAGCCAACGAGTGTAACAATTTTACTTCTGACCACAGGCGCTCCGGGACTATGAATTCCGCATTTCAGCGGCCATCGACATGGGTTACGTCGTCCTCGAGAACGGCACGTTCTTCCCAATCCATACTCCAACTGGAATTTCCACTCTGGGAAACCTCATCGAGGGAAACGTAGATTCTGTCAATTTTGGTATGTACGGTAGCTTCGATAGAGTGTCAAGAAATGTTCTCGGCTTCGGTCCAGAGCCCTTCAACGATTACAAAGTCTTCCCGAGCATCATGGAGCAGTACGGATTGGACCAGAGAGATCCGATCTTCTGGAGTCTGGTAAAAAGAATCGCGGCCTACTGGGAACGGTAAGTTATACCCATAGGCCATACTCATACTCGTTCCGAATATTCAGTCACCAATCGTGTTCTTCTCTTTCCTTCAGGTTCGTATCAAAATTGCCACCACACGCCCCCGAAGATTTGGCCTTCCATGGTGTGAAGATAGAATCTGTGTCTGTTGACAAAGTCACGACGTACTTCACCTACTTCGACTACTTCATCTCAGGTGCAGTGAAGTTGTACAACGCCGCTGACAAAGCGCTGATCAAAGCCCGTCAGAACCGCCTGACCCACAAGCCTTATACCTACACCATAAAAGTGTCCAGTAAGGAGGATGTGTACGACAGTACAATGCGCATCTTCATTGGACCCAAGTACGACTTCCATCACGAAGTGATCGACATAGCTGAAAACTGGAAGCACTTTGTCCTCATCGACGAATTTCCGGTTAACCGTTAGTATAATTGGCTGTTCGTTCCTGATTCCGACTATTTCTCGCGTACCTTATTCCTTCAAATCTCTCTTCTCGTTACAGTCACAGCCGGAATCAACGTATTCCACCGCAGAAGCACCGATGCTTATCTCGGAGTACCCGACGAGGTCAGCGGCGATGTATTCTACCAGAAGATCCTGAGCGCCATCGCGGGTAACGAGACATACGAAATACCGGAACACCTTTACGGATATCCGGAACGCATGTTCATCCCCAAGGGCAAGAGAGAAGGATTCCCCATGCAGTTCTTCTTCTTCATTAGCCCGCCCAGCGTCAGGGACGTCTACCCCAGCGGAACCCCGCTATTCGGAAACAAACATCTCATGAAAGTCGAGGCGGGATACCCATTCGATAGACCGGTCTTCTCCAACTTCACTGAACTTGCCAACGCGTACTTTAAGGATGTCAACATTTACCATGTAGCGGATGAATCGGAACTTAACGTCACCGTCTGATTCGCCGATCCGGACCGCCGACCTAACGCTTCGCGTATTCTTACGGTTTCTATGTTGTGCCGTTGGCTTTGATGCCGAGAGAAACGCAAGTGAGATATGTATACCCAATGAATTGTTTACAGATAATGTAGTCTTGTATATCGGTTGTATGTTATAGACATGCTTCATTAAATATTATATGCATTAATAGTATATTCGTTTGTTCTCCTTACCGTGCGCCTACTATCAATCGATTACTTCTCCCCTCATTCAACGTCTGCGGTTATGGCGAATTGATCTTTGCATACTAACGCAATACATATGCGCATATTTAGCTAAGCTGCACCTCAGCAGATTTTGGTAGCTAATTATCTATCAGTCTTGCAGAGCCTCAATTGGATGTAGATCTCCATGAGCAGCTTATTCGAATAATGCGATCGATACAATGATAAGATGAACGACCATAATAAAAATAGTATTTCATTCATTTCGGATGATGGAACTTTCATTCCAGCTACATGACTTATTATTTATATCATCAAGGCAGCTAAAATTATATTAAAATGATACTAAAGTTCAACTGTAAAACTGCCAATATATTGACCCAACAGATCCAATATTCGCGATGTGTTTCCATTGTCAGAATCTTTTGTCGCAGGATGATCACTGCAATCATGAAATGGTGATCGACATGTTTGATTCAATCTTTCTCGCGATATCTCGTCCAATTAACATGTGCATAAATAATTATGTCTGGGTACGTCAATCGTTATTTTTCGTGCTCAAGAACTTCTCTGATTTGAATACGTATTGCGTAACTGAATTCATTATTCGATTTCGGGGTTATCACATATAATGCAGATAAATACCCGGTGAAAAATATTGTGCAAGCTATTGGGAAATTGGAACTGGATTCAATTATTAGAATGAAAAATTTCAATACTAGAACTTCTAACATTCAAAGAATCGAACTTCCTACGACTAGCTACTTTAAGGGAAGTATTCACTTCGGCAGAGCCGAGACTTTGAATTGATGAGGTATGCTTTTCGTTTTAGTAAAATTGAGGATGACTTTCTCGAAGCTGAATGACTGTAGCCTAACACCAGCGACGATTAATACATTTGGCAATGTCAATCATGTTTTAAATCCCAGTCTGGTTACGTAGATTGCAAATAGGAATGCGCAAG
This sequence comes from Tenthredo distinguenda, assembly GCA_947538915.1. Taxonomy (NCBI): domain Eukaryota; kingdom Metazoa; phylum Arthropoda; class Insecta; order Hymenoptera; family Tenthredinidae; genus Tenthredo; species Tenthredo distinguenda. Next base: position 3,881,739 of record OX384535.1, read on the forward strand.
CTATATTCACCGTACGGTGAAATTTCAAACTTTCTGACAGTTTTTTCTGGGTTCGCTTGTACATCATTTGCACATTTCTGTGAAACTGTACCTTATCAGTATTTTAGAGCCTATCCTGCCTATCATGCATATAATGTCGGTGAATTTTAAGATATGTAGAATTGTAAGGTGTCAGCATATCGCCGACGTCAAAATACAATTCGAAGCTACGACCAAAAAGTGGTAACGGAGGGTGGGGCAAAATGGACCGCGGGACAAAATGGACCGGTAAAAAAAAAAAAGAAATGGTTGCAAAATTAGAGTATGAATATGAACTTTATTGATACAATTGATGTGAAATTGAAGAAAATACTAGAACATAAAAAAAAAAATGACTCAAAAAATTAAAATAAAGAAAAATAGCAACATAATTCATTATGGCTTTCTGGTTTGCACACAATAATCACATTGATATTGAATTTTCTTTGAGTTTTCTTCAATTCCACATCAATTGTATCAATAAAGTTCTTATTCATACTCAAGTTTTTCAATCAACCAGTTTTTTTTTTACCGGTCCATTTTGCCCCGCCGGTCCATTTTGCCCCACTCGCCCCTATACCTAACTGCGTTACGAAATATTGTTTGCAATCGCATAATAGCCTTTGAACCGAGAGCACGAACAAGGAATATTCGACTACAGCCTGCGATATGCATTCGTATCGGTCATCGAGCTATATCTTTCTGCCTCCGAGTCAAATGTTTTATTTTGTTATTTCTAAACGATATTGCAATCGTGAGCTTCGCAAGATATTTTTAATCACCTTCGTATCCAGCATCGTATGTTTTTTGAACATACATGCGAAATGATTTTGAAAAACAGGGGAAAGATAAGGGGCCGTCCATGTATTATTACGTAAGCCGTTAAGGGCTGTGGTAGGGTTTGAACACATTTTGGTTCGGACACCCAAAGTCATCATACGTAGGTATTTTTTGTGTATATTTTTGGAAAATTATCAATTTTCAACTACAAATTCTGGAAAGTTGGCCCCAAACATTTGTCATCGAGCTATATTTTTCTGCCTTCTTGTCAAATTTTTCATTCTATTCTTTCCAAACGGAATCGCTCACGTAAGACTCTCAAGATATACATATATCATCTTCATTACGTGTTAATTATCGTCTGTTTCTTTAACGCGCTTGCAAAATGCCTTGAAAAACAAATAAAAAGATGAGGAGCTGTCCATACCTATATTATTATGTAAGCCGTTAAGGAGTGTGGTGGGGTTTGAACATTTTTTACTGTTTATTACTTGGGGAAGGGGGGCTTAAGCACCACACAAGGTCATCTTACCTAAGTGATTATTGTGTATATTTTCACCAAAACTATTATTTATCCATTACACATTTTTGGAACCTACCCCCCAAGCATTTATTATACCTACATAATTTTTTAATCTTACGTAACATTTCCAGCAGGTAGTCATGAGTACCCTAAGTCTTACGATTTCTTACTTAGGGAGAAGGGGGGTTCGAAAAGAGGCGATAATCGTCTCATGTGATATACCCTGATATGTTATAAAAGTATTATAATAAATGTGATATTGGTTTCAAAATCTAAGTGGGAGTTATTATTGAAATCACAAGTAGGATGATATGACCCAGGTCAGAAGTTATCGTAATCAATCGATCAGATATTTTGGCAAAGTATAAAAGGCTGCAGAATCGGTTCCAAAGTCACATTCGGCCTGCTTCGAAGTGATCAGCCCGAAAATGTCTCGGCATATTGCGATCTTAGCTCTGGTGGCTTTTTGCCTCTCGACAGTTGTCGTGGTAGAAGCTACGATAGCCAACCTCGAATTCCTGAAGCATCAGAAATTCGTGTACGATGCATTTTGGCACGTAGATCAGCCAGAAATGGCATCCGAGCTCTACGAAATGGGAAAGTCGTACAATATAAGGGATAACTTGGCTAACTACACCCATGTGGTAAGGCATTGCAACGCAACTCGTAATTTGGTTAACACTAATCACTGCTAATTCTCTCCTTCTAGGAATACGTCAAAGAGTTTCTGCTGATGTACGAAGAAGGTATGCTTCCTCGTGGCGAGGTGTTTTCCATTTTCTACCCAACCATCCAAGACCAGGCCGTAGCTCTCTTCAGAGTCTTTTACTACTCCAAGGACTTCTACACCTTATCCAGGACCGCGGCTTGGGCTCGAATCTACGTAAACGAGGGTCTCTTCGTCTACGCCTTCAGCGTCGCCGTCACTCACCACAAAGACACCCAGCATATCCGGGTTCCCGCTTACCACGAAATCTATCCCCATTTCTATTTCGACGACGGAGTTATCCGACAGGCCTACAACGCAAAGGCCTCGACTGGTGAGTTCAGCAAGTGGGTTTTGGCTTGAATTTAAGTGCATCGTGCCGACACCCAGTTCTATACCTAGTCCTGTACCTCTTTTACAGTACCCGAAAAAACAGCATTCGGGGATTGGACCATCATTCCAGAAAGCAATCGTTCCTACCCTCACTCGCACGACTCAGATTACGTACTCAGTTACTTCACTGATGACATTGCTTTGAACAATATACCGTACTACGCTCAACTTGGTCATCCCTTCTGGATGTCGGCTGAAGAATATGAACTGATATCTGAACGACGAGGTGAACTATTCTTCTGGGCGTGGAGAGTCCAGTATGCACGTTACTGCTTGGAACGTTTTGCCAACGACTTGGGCGACGTCAAAGACTTCGACTGGAACCACCGCATCCCGTACGGATTCACCCCCAGCCTGAGCTACCATAACGGTTACTCGCTTCCCCATCGCGAGCCGTACTCCTATATCCCAAGCTACAATTACAAGTGGCTGAAGGTAAACGATTATGCCGTAAGATCGACCAAATCCCCATTCAACGAGTGTACCAATTTTACTTCTGACCACAGGAGCTTCGTGACTATGAATACCGCATTTCATCAGCTATCGACATGGGCTACGTCGTCCTCGAGAACGGAACGTTCTTCCCAATCCGTACTCCGAGTGGAATTTTAACTCTCGGAAACCTCGTCGATGGAAACGTTGACTCTGTCAATTTTGGTCTATACGGTAGCTACGATAGAGTGTCAAGGAGCGTCCTTGGCTTCAGTCCGGAGCCCTTCAACGCTTACAAAGTTTTCCCGAGTCTGATGCAGCAGTACGGATTGGACCAGAGAGATCCGATCTACTGGAGTCTAGCCAAAAAATTCGTCGGCTACTACGAACAGTAAGTTATACCAATACTCATACTCGTTTCGAATATCCACTCACCAATCGTGTTTTTCTCTTTCCTTCAGGTTCATGTCTAAATTGCCAAAATACACCAGCCAAGAATTGGTCTTCCCTGGCGTGAAGATAGAATCTGTTTCTGTTGACAAAGTCACGACGTACTTCACCTACTACGACTACCTCATCACAGGTGCAGTGAAGTTGTACAACGAGGCTGACAACGCGCTGATCAAAGCCCGTCAGAGCCGACTGACCCACAAGCCCTTTAACTACAATATAAACGTATCCAGTGAGTCGAGTGCATCAAACAGTACAATTCGCATCTTCCTTGGACCTAAGTACGACGTCCACCACAACGAGTTCGACATGGCTGTAGACTGGAAGTACTTCGTCTTGCTGGATGAATTCGTGGTTGATCGTTAGTATAATTGGCTGCTCGTTTCCGATTCCAACTATTTCTCGCGGAATTCATTCGTTCAAATCTCTTTTCTGATTACAGTCACACCCGGAAGTAACACATTCATACGCAGCAGCACCGAAGCTCGTATCGGAGTACCCGACGAGGTCAGTGGCGACGTATTCTACCAGAAGATCCTGAGCGCCATCGCGGGTAACGAGACATACGAAATACCGAACAGCCTTTACGGATATCCGAATCGCATGCTCATCCCCAAGGGCAAGAAAGAAGGATTCCCCATGCAGTTCCTCGTCTTCATTAGTCCGTACAATGACAAGGACTTCTACCATAGCATATCCCCGATATTACGGCATAAAGATTTGGTGCACAAGCCGCTAGGATTTCCACTTGATAGACCAGTTTTCTCCAACTTCACTGAACTTCCTAACGCGTATTTCAAGGAATTCGACGTTTTCCATGTAGAGGAATCTGAAATCAACGCCACTATCTAATTCGCTACCCTGGATCACCGAACGGACACTAATCGGCTTGTCTTACGGTTTCTATGTCGTCCATTTGGCGTTGATTCCGTGAGAAACGCAAATTATACTTAAATAACCAATAATTTTTCTGTAGATAATTTAGTCCGATTATCGTTTTTACGTCATAAATACAGTACATTGAATATTATATGCATCAATTAATAATTTTTCTCTTCCTCTCACCATTAGTACTATTAATTGACTACTTCTCCCTAATCCAACCCTGGCGGTCCTGTCGAATTGATCTTCCGGCATATCTAGGTAAGGTGTACCATGCGACTTCGGTGTTATCGCAGTGTGCAGCTTATCGCATGTCTATCAGTCATCAAGCTTTTTTCTCGACAAATTTTTTTTTAAATTATATTTAATACGTATACCCGTATACAATTCATGCAGGGTGTACCTGTGCTCCCCTATACCTATGTATGAATTATATACGTATATATACCTACACCCGTATATAGGTACGGGGTACCCCCATACTCTCCCCCGTGGGTATAGGTATATACACATGCCTGTACCGTAGACTCCCCGTACTACGGTACTACATGTGCTGTTACCCCCACCATGGGACCCCCTTCAACAGCCTTAACGATTTGTCTTACACTGCGAGAGACATTTATGACTATATGTATATGTATAGAAAACTAATTTGGTAGCTTCTTTTACGTGATAATTGTTTTTCCTCTGTTGAAATACATAATTGTATTCAAATAATAAAGGAAATGATATTAGGGGCAACGGTGTATTTCTTTTTTTTACTCCGTAATCGAATGTCTGCAAACGCAAAATATCCCTTTTTGGCAAATTGATTCTTCACACATGCTCTTCGTGACTTCATCTCTATAAGACAAGAGATAAGACACAGGGATCAGGAATAGTGTATATACATATGTCTTCATACACGTCTTTATATATTTATTTAAAGTAGCGATATTGAGAGTTAGCAAACTTTTCAGTCGAAAAAAGCTCCTGGTATCAGGAGAACATCTGACCCAAGGAGGTGTGCCGAAATTTTTGATATGCGTATAGATATAGGTATGTATACGTGGCTGCATGCACGTCTCTATAGGTATGTTTATCGATTGATACCAGCGTTTTTCGAAATCAGAAAAATTTTACGTCGAAAATTTTTGCTCCTGGTATCAGGAGAACATCTGACCCGAGGAGGTGTTTCGAAATTCTGGATATGTGTATAGATATAGGCATGCATACGTGTCTTCATGCACGTCTCTCTATATTCATTTGTACTAGCGTTTCCGGAGTTAGACAAATTTTAAGTCGAAAATTTTTGCTCCTGGTATCAGGAGAACATCTGACCCGAGGAGGTGTTTCGAAATTCTGGATATGTGTATAGATATAGGCATGCATACGTGTCTTCATGCACGTCTCTCTATATTCATTTATATTCGCGTTTTCGGAGTTAGACAAATTTTAAGTCGAAAATTTTTGCTCCTGGTATCAGGAGAACATCTGACCCGAGGAGGTGTTTCGAAATTCTGGATATGTGTATAGATATAGGCATGCATACGTGTCTTCATGCACGTCTCTCTATATTCATTTATACTAGCGTTTTCGGAGTTAGACAAATTTTAAGTCGAAAATTTTTGCTCCTGGTATCAGGAGAACATCTGACCCGAGGAGGTGTTTCGAAATTCTGGATATGTGTATAGATATAGGCATGCATACGTGTCTTCATGCACGTCTCTCTATATTCATTTATATTCGCGTTTTCGGAGTTAGACAAATTTTAAGTCGAAAATTTTTGCTCCTGGTATCAGGAGAACATCTGACCCGAGGAGGTGTTTCGAAATTCTGGATATGTGTATAGATATAGGCATGCATACGTGTCTTCATGCACGTCTCTCTATATTCATTTATACTAGCGTTTTCGGAGTTAGACAAATTTTAAGTCGAAAATTTTTGCTCCTGGTATCAGGAGAACATCTGACCCGAGGAGGTGTTTCGAAATTCTGGATATGTGTATAGATATAGGCATGCATACGTGTCTTCATGCACGTCTCTCTATATTCATTTATATTCGCGTTTTCGGAGTTAGACAAATTTTAAGTCGAAAATTTTTGCTCCTGGTATCAGGAGAACATCTGACCCGAGGAGGTGTTTCGAAATTCTGGATATGTGTATAGATATAGGCATGCATACGTGTCTTCATGCACGTCTCTCTATATTCATTTATACTAGCGTTTTCGGAGTTAGACAAATTTTAAGTCGAAAATTTTTGCTCCTGGTATCAGGAGAACATCTGACCCGAGGAGGTGTTTCGAAATTCTGGATATGTGTATAGATATAGGCATGCATACGTGTCTTCATGCACGTCTCTCTATATTCATTTATATTCGCGTTTTCGGAGTTAGACAAATTTTAAGTCGAAAATTTTTGCTCCTGGTATCAGGAGAACATCTGACCCGAGGAGGTGTTTCGAAATTCTGGATATGTGTATAGATATAGGCATGCATACGTGTCTTCATGCACGTCTCTCTATATTCATTTATACTAGCGTTTTCGGAGTTAGACAAATTTTAAGTCGAAAATTTTTGCTCCTGGTATCAGGAGAACATCTGACCCGAGGAGGTGTTTCGAAATTCTGGATATGTGTATAGATATAGGCATGCATACGTGTCTTCATGCACGTCTCTCTATATTCATTTATACTAGCGTTTTCGGAGTTAGACAAATTTTAAGTCGAAAATTTTTGCTCCTGGTATCAGGAGAACATCTGACCCGAGGAGGTGTTTCGAAATTCTGGATATGTGTATAGATATAGGCATGCATACGTGTCTTCATGCACGTCTCTCTATATTCATTTATACTAGCGTTTCCGGAGTTAGACAAATTTTAAGTCGAAAATTTTTGCTCCTGGTATCAGGAGAACATCTGACCCGAGGAGGTGTTTCGAAATTCTGGATATGTGTATAGATATAGGCATGCATACGTGTCTTCATGCACGTCTCTCTATATTCATTTATACTAGCGTTTTCGGAGTTAGACAAATTTTAAGTCTAAAATTTTTGCTCCTGGTATCAGGAGAACATCTGACCCGAGGAGGTGTTTCGAAATTCTGGATATGTGTATAGATATAGGCATGCATACGTGTCTTCATGCACGTCTCTCTATATTCATTTATACTAGCGTTTTCGGAGTTAGACAAATTTTAAGTCTAAAATTTTTGCTCCTGGTATCAGGAGAACATCTGACCCGAGGAGGTGTTTCGAAATTCTGGATATGTGTATAGATATAGGCATGCATACGTGTCTTCATGCACGTCTCTATATTCATTTATACTAGCGTTTCCGGAGTTAGACAAATTTTAAGTCGAAAATTTTGGCTCCTGGTATCAGGAGAACATCTGACCCGAGGAGGTGTTTCGAAATTCTGGATATGTGTATAGATATAGGCATGCATACGTGTCTTCATGCACGTCTCTCTATATTCATTTATACTAGCGTTTCCGGAGTTAGACAAATTTTAAGTCGAAAATTTTTGCTCCTGGTATCAGGAGAACATCTGACCCGAGGAGGTGTTTCGAAATTCTGGATATGTGTATAGATATAGGCATGCATACGTGTCTTCATGCACGTCTCTCTATATTCATTTATACTAGCGTTTTCGGAGTTAGACAAATTTTAAGTCGAAAATTTTTGCTCCTGGTATCAGGAGAACATCTGACCCGAGGAGGTGTTTCGAAATTCTGGATATGTGTATAGATATAGGCATGCATACGTGTCTTCATGCACGTCTCTCTATATTCATTTATACTAGCGTTTTCGGAGTTAGACAAATTTTAAGTCGAAAATTTTTGCTTCTGGTATCAGGAGAACATCTGACCCGAGGAGGTGTGCCGCAATTTTTGATATGTGTATAGATATAGGTATGTATACGTGGCTTCATCTCTATACCTATATCAATTTATACTATAGTGTCTTTCGGAGTTAGACAAATTGTAGCTCTAAAATAATTGCTCCTGATATCAGAAGAATATCTGACCCGAGAACGTGATCGCAATTTTTTAAGTAGCTGAAACGCATTACTTTTGACTTTTTACTTATCTGCAAGACAAAATCAGAGGAAGGGGAAAGTGAAAAATAAAGAAGCAAGTGATTAATGGTATATATCTCTGAATTTATTGCTGCAGCATCAAGGCAATAGTACTGATTATAACAGTTTTTGTATACAATTGGTAGGTGTTTCTTAAAAATAAATATATATACCCATCACAACTGATCTAGTACTTGTATACTGATAAGTTATCATAATGTTGATCACATTGGTAATACAAAAATTTACCACCTAAGAGGACTAATTTTACAAAGACTGAGTTCAATATGCACACATTTGTCGTAATTGGTACAGAATCTTTGCTGGAAGAAGATGTTTGTAATTTGGTGGAAGTTTCTTCTGTAATAGAAGGATGGGTGTTATATAATATCATACAGTAAATTACTCAAACACCTAGACAAGAAGAGTCTGCGATCGGAGTATTTCTAGTGGGATGTCTTTTACAGTAGTATCTTGTTGACGCACCCCCCCATGCGAACGTTCTGACGCCACACGAGCCACTGACCTTATAACAGGTTCTCGTAATCTAGGTCAGTGCTCCTACTTGCCCGGCTGGGCGGCCTACGGGGTGCTAAATGGTATCGCCATCTCGCGGTTAAATCAACGAACTACTTTTGCTGTAAGAATGAGTACGCCTTACTATACACAGCCTGCATGCCGTGTTGTAGATCTTAACATTTCTAATAGATGGCAATACCATTTAGCACCCCGTATGCCATTCTTGTGGGGAACTAGTGAAGCAATTTCGCCACAGCCAACAAGCGGCAATAAACGAATAACATTAGTTGACAGTATTGTTGAACAATTTATAATCCACCACAATACCCAGAAAATACTTAAACCGTGTATCATTGAAAAATAAAATTATTTCATTCGGAATAATCGAATTTTATTGATGTTCTTCACTAACTTTACTACAAACATGATTTTTAAATAATTATTGATAAGAAAACATCTTAGATTAAAGATTCCTTCGTGCGAAATATCGCAAATCCAGGATACTTACATTGTCGCATAAGTATAACATTTGTACAATCAACTATATAAGTAGAGTGAAAGCAAGCCAACAAGGCTTTACAGGATTTGAAATCCTATTTTACTGAATCAATTTCAGAATAAAATTGAAGGAAAAATTTTACTTTATTTATATCACATTGATTGTCTTTAATCCTTGAGAGACATGATTTTACACAGTTTTACTCTCCAAGCAACGGGCAACGGATCTCTGGCTTTTATATGATCACTCGGCTTTCATACAATTAAATACATACTAATATTAAATACGTTAACATAACACTAATTAAAGACACTTGGGTTCAGCCATCTGAGAGAAGCTAGAAGAAAGAAAATCGTCTATTTCATACTTAACTGCTAAATTATCTCAAATCACATAACGATAATATTATAATTATAATAAAGAGAGATTAAAGTTTCTAGTAGATGCAGATATAAAGCATACACGTCAATTCAAATAGAACGTCAATAGAAATATACCACAAAGAACAGTTAGCCAAAATAAAAGAATAAGAATAAAAATGATACGGTATACAATACCGCGGTTGTCATTATAGCATAAAATGTCATATGCGCGTCATAACTAAATTTACGACATCAATTATTAAAAAAAATATAGAAAAGTCTTTATTCTCTAAAATTAATGTCCGATTTTACAAGCTAAAGTACAGTACACATTATATTTGCCTAATATAAGATGGGGAAAAATAAATACAGTAAAAAAAAAAAATTTGTTATTTACTACATAGATAAGCCGATGGAATAACTTGAGTCTTATCGGATAGATTGTTTTAGTCTGGATGCTACGGATTTAACTTCGGTTACTTCTTTCTTCTTATGCGGATCAGCCTGGAAACATTTCCATAATCTTAAAGTCTCGTCAGCCCCGGCGCTGAGCACAGTCGAACCATCCGGCGACATGGCCAGATGTAGGACTCTACTGGAATGTCCTGTCAATTCGGCAACCTTATTCATGCCTGGATATTTCCATATTGTTAATTGATTTTGAGCGTAACCGTGTCCTGAGACTATTTCCTTATACATTGTCGACCAGAGTAGAGAACAGACTTGAGATTTTGTGTCTATTGTATTCAGACAGGCACCTGTTGGAAAAAAAAGATGAAATCGTTAGTAATTCAATAAATCTTCTGAAAATGTGATTATCTGATTTTTAGAGGTTCAAATTGTTGTTAGTTAGCTAGAAATTTATTCTAATTAGTTTTATCAAAGATGTAGTCTTAAGAATAGAACTTTGGAAGTGAAACCCTTCTTTACTTCTGAAAAATCGGTTTTAGTTTAAGAAATATTCGCATTCTTCAATTTTTCATCACAGATATAATCGTAAATGCGATGAAAATGTTTTCAAGGAATCGAAAATTCATTGCAATGCGTAGAATATGATAGTTATTCAACTAAGAATACTAAACTAAGGCTAAAAACGTTCTTGACAATCAGAGAATTATTTCTATTCCAGAAATACGTATTCGTTATACAATACATACCGGTATTACAATTCCAAAAGCGTATAGTTCTATCAGCAGTTCCGCCTCCGCTAGCCAAAACGTTACTTTGCCAAGGGCACCAAGCAAGTGCTTTAACAGCAGCTTGATGTTGATTTATCGAATAAATAGGCTGAGAATGAGAATGGTTTTGTCCAAGAACCGCAGACCAGATCAACAGCATATTGTCGTTTGCTCCGCTAGCCAGATATTTGCCATCCGGTGACCATTTTAAACCACAAACTTCTTGAGAGTGAGCATTTATTGTCGAAACTATATGATCTCTCTGTCTAACGTCGTGGTGTATGATCTGTCCGGATCTGCAAGAAAAAAAAAAAGTTATAGATTTTTCTTTCTGTTAATTGCGGGATTCACGAACCTATTTTTATTCTAGTTTTACGATCCGTTAGGAACATATTTGAGAATTGATTCATTAATTATATTATTTTATTCAGCCTGTAAAAAAGTTGATCTAGTTTTTGTAAGCTTTGTACTCTTTTCGAATTTAAATTAACTCGCACCTGCTTCCACTGGACAAAATATGACTGTTCCAAGAAAGAGAGCCAACTCTAGCCGAATGCCCATTCATAACTCTGATTCTTTTCATTTGTCCGCAATCCCAGAGCTCTGTGGTTCCCATAGTAGTACCAACAGCCAAGTAAGTTCCCTCCTGTATCCACGCTACTGAACAGACGTAGTCGGAGCCTTCAAGTTCTAGAAGTTGTTCAATAGTTCCTGTCCCTGCATTCCATAAATACACATTGGCTCCCAGAGCAACTGCCAAAAGGTTCGAAGATGACCAATCAACTAGATTCAGATCTGAAAGGAATCAATAACGAGTGTTACTCAATTTCTCTTTTAAGAAAATGCAGCCTGTTATTTTCTCCTTTAAAGTAAACTGGCTTACAATAGTCGTCAACGATTTCAGGGGCGTCTAAGATCCTGTCAGGTCCTTGAGGAATGTATCTAGTTGAAGCTTTTGAACTGGCGGGTGTTTTTGTTTGACTATAAACGACTCGAAGTGGATTTTGATAGCCTTCGGGTGGAGCAGGAGCTTTGTTTTGGTACGAGAGAACTCTCATGTTGTTTATATCTCCACCGTGTAAATTCTCTCCTATTATACGCTGCATTTCTCTTTTGGTCGGGCTGATTGTCTCAATTTTGTCGGTTTCGTTCTCAGCATTCTGTTGCTGCAGCTAAAAAAAAAGAGGGGAAAAATAAAATAACAACTTCTTCTTCTCCTTCTTCTCATTTTCTGTTCAAAGTTTTTCTCTCTAACAAAGTCTTTCTGTTCCTTTTGCTCACCTTGTAATGACCAAGGTCGAAATTAGTCGTTGATCTTGATGGGATGAATCTGTCTCCTCCACTAGGAGTTTTCGCAGGTGTCGTTGACGCACGACCTGTCACCAAAAGCAGGTTCAACATTTCAGCCACTATACAACACAGACAACACACACAGCTATGTTAATCACACATTAGTCAAGCATACTAGACGATCGACGGGAGCGATTCTAGAACAAGTGCTATGTTAGTTAGCTACTGATGCCTACGAAATTAGTAATAGGGATTTAAAACGATGAATGAAAAGTACAAAATGAAGAAAAATCAACTCAATTCGGACAAGAAAAAGTTTTGACGAGAAGTTGGGACTCAATAAAATCTGAAATGTGATATTTGTTCTCAACTTAGGTCACGTTTCTGGTCTCATAGTCAGAATTATTGCATTTTTTTCCATAGTTCTCGTAAAATTTCTAAATATTTGGCAAACTGATTGACTATCAATAAACCTACTCAAATTTTCCGAACAGGTAATAAAATCTTTTCGTGTTGCAAAGGCTAAGAAATGTTGGTTTTCCTTGAGAATAAAAATTCCAAGTTGGAACAGAGAATTATCCGAATTAGGAAAAATGAAATCAAAATAATTGGGTATTACAAAAGCTGTAAATGAGGGAGAAAGAAAGACAATTTGTTAAAAACCTACCTATCACATTTACACACCATTCACTCAACGACAAAACTACTATAATATTAAAATAAAAACAATTTATTATCCATTCTACTTACTGGGAGATTTTTTTCCGGCTTTGGCTGGTGTCTTTTTACCACGTGTTTCGCTTCGCTTTGTAGGCGTCTTACCGCTGCAGCTGATATTCCCAAGTGATCCACTCATCACTTTCCTCGATGAATTTATACTCATGTTGACACTGGAAAAATGAGAGGAAAGAAAAAAGGTAAATAAAAAGGATTGAGTTTTATTTAAGTCTGAAATAAACGAGACTTGTATCTCCAAATGCTGACATTCATAAAAGACACGTATGAACGAGTCTCCGAAAATTCGAAAAAAGAAAAAAAAACAGTTTTTGAAAAAAAGTCTGAGAGTATGAAAAGTAAAAGGATTGGCCAAATTTTTTTCAATTAAGTCCACCACCGTGTTTCGAATGAAAGATGTCAAGAAAAGTATGATGAATGAAGATGATGTGATATGTAGAATCGGGAAATCGAAAGTAAATAAAGTATATACCTTGCGTTTGAAGATTCGAGGCATTTTTTCTGCCACCTAGGAACAGGACCCTTTATTGCTTCATCCATGCGGGTTAGGCTGTTCAATTCTTTCATATATTTAAGGTGAGACATATTGCTCGGAGTGTTATTTACAGGTTAATTCTACAAGCAGTAAAAGCGTGTATAAGATGAATAAAGCAATAGAAATTTAGTAAATTTAGTCTTATTATATTTATAACGGACATTCAACTCTGCATTATCAGTTCCGCGTGTTGTTCATCTGGCACGTTTTTCGTCTCAAAACACACACCGCGTCGTCGAAAAATAACACAATTTTGATAAAGAATTTCACGGCTTTTTAGCGATATCAAAAAGGCGAAAATTCAGTTAAGTTAAACTGCAAATATTAGCGATAATAATCACTGTGAAATATATTTTTAGTCCATTTAAATCGTAAACAGAAGACAGCGCAGGAGCTCAAACGACCGTTGACTTCAAACGAAATCAAATTCACAAGTGTTTTCCTGTAGGCGGCTCTGCCGGCTATTTATACAATTGTTTGCGATAGGCTGAGGACTAAATAGTAGAATTCTATTGGCCGATGCGTCGATATGCATAGAAAGACTTTTAGGAGGGGATTTAACAATGCAATACAATTAAGAATTACCGAACCGAACGACCCTTAACGACAGCGAGGCTCACCCAACGGCAAATAATCTTTCTAATCTCTGAAATTTACGGCATTCCCCTGACTCATTACTGCAAACCATTACGAGCCTATATTGTTCGCTGAAAAAGGCGTTTAAATGTCCCATTCGTAAACGACGAAGAAAAACAATATGATACATTACGGATGTTTTCATGCATTTAAGCGTGACTAACTTATGGGGATTTGAATAATTTTTACCTGAACTTTAGCGACTTTAATTTAACTTGTACTATTCGCATGTATTTTAGGATCCCAAAATAAAGTCTTTCTATTAACATTTAGGCATATAGAAATTTTCGAACAAAAAATTATTGAACAAACATTTTTTATAGCATTTTGGAGTGAATAGGGACGAGGAAGTCTATTGACAATTAAATATCTGAAATTTGTATTTTTTTAACAACTTTGATGTATAAGCATAATAATAAAAAGAATTTTTTTAGTGAAAAAATATTTACTTTTATTTTCCTCAGCTCCATAATCACAAAAAAAATCCCTATTATCATACAGATACAGAGAATAATCCAATTTAAGTAACGATGATTAATGAGCTTATTTATTAGAAATTTGATTAAAAAATGTTAACAAAAAACGGAACACATCGACATATGGATATAATTATGCCTTTTCCTCGCTAATATTACAAAATGTATTCGTTCTACGTATTACTATGATATATAAATGCGAAAAAACTTTTATTACATATAATAAATGATATTACTGTTATGATTGATCTTCGTTGTCAATTTTTTACGTAAATTCGTAAAAATATACTGAGTTCAGAATCACAGGGAAAAGATTTTAGGAAAACGGAGTTTAATAAATTAGATTTCATAATGATTAATAATGGATTTTAGAAAATTTCAAAAGCTAGTTAATTTTAGATGTAAACATTTACTGTATAATACTAATATAAAGAATTCAATAGTGTAAATCGGAAAGATTAACATCCTCGTCCATTAAAGCTTTTTCTAACAATTCATTAAATGCTTTATTCTTAGATTTTTGTCTCTCGATATCAGCTTCTAGCTTTTTACATATCCCATCTACCGAAATGATCTGTTCTTGAGTTTCTTTACAGAACTGAGCGAGACTGTCGTTAGGTTTATAAAAACTATCTACATCTAAATCGTCGTCAATATCTTCCCTCAATTTTTGTCGCTTTCCTAATGGCTCGTCGCCGACCTGCGAAAACTCTTCTCTCAATTCGTTTTGTAGTTCTAATTCCTTCTGCGAAATATAGTCCAGCAATACATTCGACTTGAACCACCATGGCAAAGTCCGAAAATGTTTGACGTGATTCTTGTTGTAAACTGCTCGCAGCCTAGAGTCCAGTAGGTCAATTTTTCGCCTTACTATCTCCAGCAGAACGTCTATGAAACTGGGACCTTGGGAGTCGTCTGACATCAGGAAGAGAGTGCTGATCACTTCGCACGTCATTACATTGCAATCAGAATCTGGTAAAGCTTGAAGACTGTAGTTTTTTATGGCATCGTGAAGATCAGAAATGTTTGCTATGGGCCATTGGTACCTGGATAGAGTAAGGTACATATTATATGACTGTAAAATCTGTGGATACAATAATTTGTTAAAAATTTTCCATCAAACGATTCCTACTTCCAATCCGGTAATAGAAAGCTGTTCATGACTTGTTCCAGGGTCAGTCTGTTCTCCTCCTTTTTCCAGAAGTCATCAAAATACTCGTAGCTACAGGGCAGATGTATATCTCTGTTCAGAAACGTCTTGAACTCTCGCGGAAACGATGTATACTGCAGAGACTCTTGGTCGAGAAAGATATCTGTGAGATGAGTAACAGCCTCGTTGTGTAAATTTATTATTAAGGCAGGATCATCCAATCCGGAAGCCAGATGTTTGTTGAAGTTGGAATGCCCTTGGATCCTGTGAAATAAAAAGGGGAGGATTTATTCAATAGAAGCAAAAGAATATTTCTGGAATTGAATTAGGCCAGTTAATAAGAATTAGATGCTTCATTACCTAAGCCATAATTCTTGTGATAGACAAGTGCTTAGCACCCTATTTAGATAATCCATTTCCAAAGGTACCGGAGGTGATTTATTAGTTGTTAGCCATAAAGCAGCGCTTTGAATTAGCCTGAGAATCTGATTTTTGCTCATTTCTTTTTCGAATATAACTGTGTATTCGGACACATAGCCAGACTCCAATAATATTTCCAGATCTAATTCCAGCTCAACGTTTTCTGCAACTAGATCACCCTCGCCTAAGAATATTATCGCTATTGGTATAGGCATAAGTTTAGATCTGGATAATATGGTCTTGGACAATCGTCTTTTAACTGTATTCAAATTCTCTGAAGAAGCAGCCAGGAATAGTAGAGCATCAGTTCCAACCAAATGACATTCGTTGATAATACCTTCGAAGTGTCTAATGCAGATGTTCAAAGTTTCGTAAGGATTTGGTCTGTAAGATTTGATTATAGGCTCTTCGGTGTAATTTTCAGGACTCAAGTACGTATTCATTATCTTTTTGTGCTGCCATAGGAGAATTCGATTGCTCAAATCCGGCCATGAAATCACAAGTTTCCAAAATATATTGGGAACCATTTCATTGTCCGATGATTTTAAGTTTTCCTTTACACCAGCGTATATTATTACTTCGACCGGAGCCAGATTATCTTGAGTCGAAGGAGTTGAGTCGCTTTTAAATCTCTTTCTGCGCATATTTTGGATCACCAAGTCCTGCTGCGGGTGGTATAACAGCCTAGCGCATTCACTTACTGATCGACTTTGTATCCAGACTGGTGTATCATCTAGTGCTTCTCTTTGTCTTCTCTTTTTAGTCACATTCTGCCTCCAGCTTTTGTAGTACTTTCTCACCAGTCGTTGTTTGATTCTTTCCGATATTTTATTCAACTGTTGCTGAACGCGGATCTCTTCTTCTAATAATTCTTTACAGAATTGGAGTACGACTTGGTTCAGCAAGGATTCTGTAAAACTTCTACTCAGCACGTTGTACATTCTAATTCTATC
This sequence comes from Tenthredo distinguenda, assembly GCA_947538915.1. Lineage (NCBI taxonomy): Eukaryota > Metazoa > Arthropoda > Insecta > Hymenoptera > Tenthredinidae > Tenthredo > Tenthredo distinguenda. Next base: position 3,898,732 of record OX384535.1, read on the forward strand.
AATTTCTTCCTTTACAACCGAAATGCAGATTTCTTTTGTCACTTCGTCTTCCAGCTCTTCTATGATTTCTTTAGCATCCTGTTCAATCATTTTTAATCTTTTTTCACGCTCCACCTCTTGCAGCTTCTGCTTCTCCGCCTCCAGCTGCCTCTTAACTTCTTCTAGTTTCTTCTTCCTTGCCTCCGCTTCGACCCGTTCTCTTTCTTGCTTATCAAAATCGCTCTTTGGATCTGCTTTGACACTGGTTGCGTTCTTGTTCCCAAAAATTGAACTTCCAGTTGCGGGTTTTGTGAAGATGTTTCTCTGACTGATCCCGGAAAAGATAGACTTATTCGTTGCCAAAGCAAACGGCGAACTATCCTTAAACTTAGGTATCTCAGTTCCTTGTTGAAGAGCCGTGCTATTATCACCAGTTGATTTTTGTCCCATGATTTGAATCGGCTTTGAAGTTACCGCCGGATGTTGACTCCGAAGTTGAAATCTAGCGTCAGATTTATCTCCTGCATCAGAATGTTTGCTTGGCTTATTATCAAACTGAGAATCTTTGGTCCCAAATGGTGGAATCGGGTTTATTTCCACCTTGTGAAATGCAGTCGAGGGCTTTACAAACGACGACTGTTCTTTCTGGTATGGAGTTTGGCTAAAAACAGCAGGAAATAGAGCTGGCATCTTAGAATTTCTGTTGAAACCGTCGCCAAAACCAGCAGGTTTCATCGAAAGTTCAGCCAAGAATGTCTGACCGGATTTCCTTGTTCCTGAATCAGTTTGGTCCTCGATTTTCATCGGCTGTTTAGGTTTTTGTGGAGTCTTGACAGCCTCTTCCTCCATAAATTCGTAAGGATCATTTTTGCTGGGTCCCAATTTACTCTTGTACTGCCTGGTTTGATCCTCAACATTGATCGCGCTGTTTCTCAAGTGCCCGTTTGAGTCAAAGCTATCGTGCGGTACATGATTTTTGTACGTTTTCTCAGGCATTTTTCCGCCCGCAATACACTGCCCGACACTCAACCCTTCCTTGGACCGTTTAGATTCGACAGAATTGACGGCTCTGCCTTGTTCGACGGAGGATATCGGGTGGTTAAAGTTCTGCCTGTTTAACATGATGTGCATTTCGTCGTTTGAAATGACTAGTCCGACTTGTTCGCAGAAATAAACGGCCTCGTTCTCATCTTCGAATCCGAGAATGTCTATCAATTCATAGAGCGGAAATTGTACGGAGGTAATTCTGCAGTAAGCTTTGACCATCACAGACAAAGCCTTGACTCTAACTTGGTTGAAGTATCTCAACAAAATGCAAGCATTCAAATAAGTAGTTCTCTTTACGAGCTTAAAGAACTTGGAAAAGTTGTGAGACTCTATCGAAGAGTGTACTTCAATCGCGAATCTGACTTCTTTTGACTTTTGTATATCAGATGGGAGCTTCTGTAGATCCCACATAAAATTTCCATCGTTTAAATTGAGCAGTATAATATACCCTCTGAATTCCCCCTCGTTTTTACAGGCTACTCCTTTCACCCTCAAGTCATGGTACATGTATTTCAAGGTTTGTAAGCATTTGGTCAGGTTCTCTGTGTTAATTTTCTTGTCAAATACAGAGGGCTCCTCTGCACAGAGTCGTTCCGAACAGACTATGTGAAACCTAGCGCATTGTTCGACCAATTCTACGCTGTCTACGCAGCACATCTCCTGTTGCGTTATATCTTTGCGAATCCCCCTTGTTCTGTCCCATAGGAAGTGAAACCATTCAGCCAAATTTGTACCCTCAATCATACACATGTCCATTATCTCATGCAGCAAGTAGCTCATAGTCATTTTCAACGAAGCTACTGGCCTCAGCTCATGAGCTAAAGGCTCTTCCTGATCTGCGGATGATCTTGAATACTGTTTAACAGCTTTAGCATGGTTTATCTTATACTCTCTTCCTTCCACTTGTTCATAGAGTGCAACTTGCCGTTGTGATTCGCGCATAAGACGTTCTTTCTCAGGACACATGTCCGGGCAAGTGCCTATGGTGACTTTGGCCGCGGCTAAAGTGTTAGGCTTTATTTGTTTCAGTCTGATAAATCGATCTCTAGCTTCTAAGATCTTGTACTTGTCTTCTGAGGTGTGAGCAGCTTGCCTCATAATATTCTGCAGTTCTTCAAAGCTGGCTTTGGGCACAACAGCTTGGGTCTGAGGTTCTGCATCAGTTTTCTCTGATTTAACAATTTTGGGAATTTGTTTATCGTGCTTAGATGCCTCCTTGGTCTTTTTAACTCTTGGTTTAGTCTCGGCGATGGATGCTTGGGTTTTGCCACTGCCATGCAAATTGTATTCCAGCCCCATCATCGCCTCTAATTCAGCATTGACCTCGTCCTCATCAGCGGTGATAAAACGCCTAACGGCATCTTTGCTAGACTCTTTCTTTTTCATTGGAGATTTAGGCGATGTCTCGGAGCTGGTCCAATTGAGGTCAAATTTCTCTCCCATGAAGTGGCCAGCTTTGTAAAAAGCAGCGTTAGCCGAATCTCTGCTGGCATAATATATCGTAATTGTTTCCTTCCTGGGTCTCAATGTTATTTTCAGTATCTGACCAAACTTAGAGAAGTATTCCTTGGCCATAGTCTTAGTTAAAAGTTGTTTAGGTACATTTGTGCAAGTGATGGAGTTCCTGATGTCTTCTTTGACGGTATTTCGAGACTTTGAATGTTTTTTGAGCTGGTTAAAATCCCGCATTAATTTTTCTCTGCCTTCGGACTGTCGCAGCGCTGATACGAACAGATTGGCAGGTGGGTCATAAACCTTTCTAGATATTTTCGGCTTGTATGGTTTATCGTAGTCCTGTAATGAATTCTGATCCACATTAAGCTGATTCTGAGGTATACTAGTTGGAGCTGCGAACGTAAACGTGTTCTCATTTTCATGTCGTTTAGTAAAAACGTGTTCAGAATTTACCCCAAAACTAATAACCTTTTCAGGACTCGAGACAAAGTTTGGAGTAGCGAAGGTAAACCTTTTAGAGGTTATGTCATCCATCGGAGTATCATCTTTATCGAAATTTTCACAGGGTTCAATTTCTTCGGACATTTTTGAGCTTTATTTTTCAAAGACCAATATCTTCTTTGATTATGATACTCAATGTGCGTCAAGTATTATTACTCTAGTCTTACACTCTCGGTGAAAAACTATATCGTCAATTTTTATATCAGAAAATACCGAAACCCTATAGATTATATTCTAGATCATAACATTTCTGACAGTATTTAGCATTGATCGCATCATTTCAACGGAAATATACGTCCTTGTTGATTCTTACAGAGTTTGGCTTACTTATCACATGCTTATCACTACCTAGACGCGTTCATATATTTGATACGTCAACTACTCGTTATAAACGAAATTCTCCTGACTAGCCTAACCTAACCTTACTAAACATAACCTCTAATCTGACCTCAAAGGAGTTTGGTCTTATTTATATTATATTTCGTCTATACATATATATATATATATATATGCGAATTCCATGCAATGTTATTATTCCGTGGTAGTAGGGTTTATTATCTGTACTTAACCTCTAACCTGACCGGACCTAACCTTTAATTTCTAAACTAACCTGAAATAATCTGAGTTTATCTACGTCGTATTCTTAATGGTTGAACGTTTCGTCTTCTGAATGCTTCAAAGATAAGCAAATTTCTTATCTCTTACTAATTATCTCATTTATACAAGCGTTATACGCGACGTAATATTTAAAAACTAGATTCTAATTCCGGGTGCAGTGATATTCGGCGACTAGAAACCGTTCGCTATGTCTTTTTACGACGAAAACTATCCCAAGGTATAATAAACTGGCATTTTGTTGTTATTATACTAAATCCACTCATCATCATTATTATTATTGATCAACTCTATTATGATGATCAATTATCTTTCAGGAACATCCTCGCAACTTAATCCCTGAGCTATGCAGACAATTTTATCATCTCGGTTGGGTTACTGGAACCGGAGGTGGAATCTCGATAAAAAATGGGTAAAAAACCGCTGTTTTCAATCGCCAAGAAACGAGGTTTCACCTCGATTTTATAATTTGAGCCCCATAATTTTCTCTTCTCTTATATTCACAGGGAAGAAATTTATATAGCGCCGTCCGGCGTACAGAAAGAGCGCATTAGTCCGGACGAAATGTTCATCCATGATATAGCAGGGAATGTTAAAGAAACTCCGCCAGTTGAAAAAAAGCTGAAACCCTCTCAATGCACTCCGTTATTCATGTGCGCATACACAGCCAGAAACGCTGGGGCCGTTATTCATACACATTCTAAATTTGCTGTTATGGCAACGCTGCTCTGGCCCGGGAAAGAATTTCGCGTTACTCATCTAGAGATGATTAAAGGTTGTTGTAAATAAAGCTCAGAGAAATTCTATTATTTTTTAATAAGTTTTTGGAGAAGTTTCTGTAGTTCATGGGAGAATTATTCTTCTTTAAGGGATTAGGAACCAAAAACTTGGACGGGCTTATAGGTACGACGAAGAGCTGGTCGTACCTATAATAGAAAATACTCCTTTTGAAGAAGACTTGAAAGATCGTATGGCCGAAATAATTGCAGAGTACCCTGAAACTTGCGCTATTTTGGTCAGGAGACACGGCGTGTATGTTTGGGGCGATAGCTGGCAGCAGGCTAAAACTATGTAAGATTAAATGGGACTTAATCGCCACTAATGACTTATAATAATCGTTATTTTCTTAATCAATAGGTCAGAGTGTTACGACTACTTGTTTGACATAGCTGTTCAGATGAAACAGTTCAATTTGAATCCAATCGCAACACCAGAACAGTACGAATTAAAGTATCAGGAGGAAAATAAATCTCAGTGATTCAAAAAGTGTCTCAATTAACGGCTTTTAAATCCAAATTGCATTTCGGAGCAGTCAATGTATTTACAATATGAAAATAAAATTGATATTCCAGATATTTACTTGTTGTATTATTTAATTAACTTCATGTCGACGGATCGTAAGGCTGAAATTGACTCCTAATCTTCTTAGCCAATTCAGTTTCCTCTTCTTTATCCAACTGGCAATCCTTCCAGTCCGCCCGATCGCTCATGTCCAATATACGGTCGCTGGCTAAAGCTTCGCGGCCAAATTGAATCGGAAAGCTCTTCCTAATTCTGTGATACAGCATTTCTCCGTTAGGTAGTTCGACATAGAAGTAAGGGGTTCCTGCCGGAGCTATTTGCTCCAATTGACTGCGAGGCGGGAGTTCGTCCAGCTGGAAATTACTGCTCTGGGAGAGCTCCTGAAAAATTAACCAGTACAAAAGTTAAATATTGATATTTTGCTTAGTTATTTCATTTTCTTATCTTACTTCGAAAGTTTCTCTCAATGCTGGCTCTTGATTTTTGTGAATAGGAACAGCCTGGAGCTGGCAATGTGAAGTTTTATAGTTTCTTTCAAAAAATACAGGCACTCTGTCTGTGCTGGCATAATATTTGGTAACAGCTTTTTTGTAAGCTTTCATTTCCTTGGCAACAGAATCCGGCAAAATGGAAAGACTGGCATGATGAGTGATGGGTAATATCAGCAGATGGTCCTCGACTAATCCACCCTTCGCTAAGGCGAGATAAATCTCAGTTCCGACAGAAATAACTAAATGTTTAGAAACCTCTGGGCTAGAGAGGCAAAACCAACATTTAGCTTGATCAAATTCGGGCCTAGGCTTCTTCTGGAATCCTTCACGATTCTTAGATCTTTTATTATCGCCCTTGGAATCCATGTCGTAAAAGAATTGTGTATTTTTAGACTCATCAGCCTGATTTGAGTGCTGAGAATTGAGCAAAGACACAGGATAAGGACTTTGAGTTTCATCAGTTGTACCAAGCGCCAGATCGCAGAGTCGAGTCCGATCTACAGGCGTCAGATTCAAAGCATAAAGCCATTTCTTCTTTTGCGTATTACCGACCGAAGCGAGAGCAATAAACCTCGAGGCTATCTCTATACTGTCTCCGTTCGGCGCTTGATTTCTGAAAAAAAATCAAATCACGTTGTGAAAACGTTGACGAAAAACTAGCATTTTAGCAGAGAAATCTTTCGCAAAGGCTATTAAGGACAAGATACGAAATTTATGGCATTATTCTGATAGCTGCTGACGTGCTTCATTTCTTTGATCCTTTGAAATAAAATCCAATCTCTGCTAAAATCTAAAAACAAACTAACTAAATCAATTCACCTATAGGGAGGCCTTTCATAATGTATATCTTCGAGCCCGCTGACATGATATCTTGGCTTAATATGAACAGCTAGCCAGGCGATTAGTTTAGAGCCTTGATATTTAAACTGTGGCTTATTAGGGTCAAGATTAGTCACGTCCTGTGGCCAGGGTGAGCTTAGGAGTATATCTACGCCTCTGAAACTGGGCTGACCCTTCAGCGAAATATCTCTAATAGCAGAAACGTCGTTTTGGTTGAAATTGTAAACGTTAGACGTATTAGAGGTCGGGTTTGAGTTCTCCACGCCGCTGATATACGCGATTTTTAATCCCGATGATGAATTATAGAGTCCGCGTCTACCGAGGTAAGTGAGATTCGGGCATATTTCACACCCGTCTATATCGGGATAGTGTTTGACCTCGGATTCTGTATTGGGACCGATTATGTAAGTGGGAACTGATATGTGGCGCATACCGTTTTTGTATGGTTCTAACTCAATGTTTGTTTGGCCAAAGAAGTTTCCTACGCATAGCAAGAAGTCGAAAGGTCCTGACTTTCTGTTTATCGTATCTATCTTTGAGAATAACGTCTTAAAATTTCCCCTAACGTCACCGCAAACCAACACTTTTTGCTTGTCAGACATCCCCGATCTACTTTTTATAGCTGTTTATTTATTATACACGAAATCGGGTATAGCTGGACTGCGTAGGTGAATTGTAAACAGACACTTCTAACCTCAAAAGTTGTTACTTATAGGTTAGAAGACTTGGGCCTTTCACGCTCTCAAATTAAGAACCTTAATATGATTACGCTTTACAATGTAGTAAGATATGTTGTACTCATAATGAGATCTAATGTGCGGCAATTCCCTAACCAAGAGATATTATATCACGGTATGTATCTGCGTGTTTCTTAAAATCAATTATTAACGTTTGACAATCGTTTGTTTGGCTATCACGTGATGAGAAAACTCTCGCAAAGTTCAGTTGATAATGCAATTTGTTCTTTATCGACGTGAGTATCCCGGTCGGTAAGGTGTTTCAAGATAAATGATTTGAATCCTAGAATGAAAATATTTCACAGAGGACTTACCGACGTGCTAAGCAATGAGGAGAGCGGAAGATTTCAAACTGTTTGAAATCGAATTGAGTACGGACTCTTTTTAAGCGTGGAAGATTTTTCGCTCGAACTATGAATCACCAAAAACCGACCTGTACTAAGTTTTAATAAAAACCGTATTGAGTTTTTATTCAAAGATTATCTTCCAAATTGAATTAATAAATGTTATAACAATATTGAACATATTTTTTGTCATTTACCCTGTAATTATAATACTGTAGTTAGATGTGGGAAAATGAAATATGTGCTATTAAGAAGAGAAGAAAATTTTATACCGTCAAACCGAGAAAAGGGATATGAATCTAAATTTTACGACTTTCGTGAAGCAGCTAACAGGAGAAAAATTTTCCCAGGCACTTGACAAGAGTTTGGGGCGTGAAAAATTTTTCTTTAAAAGTGGCATAAGTTCGTGTACCGGAATAGTAATTGCCTATGCACTTGCTTAGCTCCATCCGTGGGAAACTACAGGTATATACCTGTGACGTATGTAGGTATATATATACTTGTCTCTCTGAACTGCAGTTTTGGGCAACGCGAGTTTACTCAAATATGCGCACTTCGGCACATCTGGAAACGATTTTCCTATGCTATAAAATTTCTTACCGGGTACCTAGCTGCTGACAATATCCTGCACATACCTACCTGCTTCTACGGTTCCCACAGTCTACTGTATACAGGGTGTCTGAAAATTCCCCCAACATCTGCATACCACCGGATTTGTTGCAAAAAATTAAGACGAAAGTTACCCTTGCAAAAAAGTCCGCGAGGGCTTAGTTTTCTTGTAAAAGCAGTCAATAGCGAACCAATCAGCGTTCGATTTTAGCAAAGATTTGCTAAAACTCTGCACAGCCGTTCCCCCCACTATCGAGAACGAGGCAATAATGTGTGATGTTCCCCGCTGCGCCCAGGAGTGGGGCGGACGGATATGCAGGGTTTTAGCCAGTCTTTTCTAAAGCCAACGCTGATTGGTTCGTACTTAACCGCTCTTACAGGAAAACTAGGCCGCTGCGGACATTTTTGCACAGGTAATTTTCGTCTCAGTTTTTCGCAAGGAATCCGTTCGTATGCAGATGGTACGCGAATTTTCAGACACCTTTATACAAATAAAATAATACAAAATAAACCAGAAGTGAGAAATTTAATTTATTTGGTTTTTTATCATTTCTTCTTACGCTAATTGAAATAATTATTTTAATAAAATACTTTTTCCGAAATCATAAGACGGAATTTTTCAAATGAAATACAGAAAAAAATTGGAGGTAATAGAGAGAGAAAAATTTCGAATTTCGTCCAAATTTTTTCCATCGAAAATAGTCACCCTATAGAAAATCTCTGCGCGGTATAGTATCGCGACGATGGTGTCGGAGGGGTTCGCACAGCATCTACACAGGTGTGCTTCTCGCATGCGTGCGCGGACGTCTACTAACTGTTAGGTATGATCCTGAACAATGGATAAGTGGGCGTGTCAGTCTCCGCCCATAATTAGTCGTTATCGAATAGGGTTCGAGTAGGCGTGGCCTATTCCCCTGTATGTACAGTTATAGAGTGAATAGAAGGAACTTGTTTCTGCTCTGTGTTGCGCACCGCGATAGTCGGGCGACAGTCTTTTGTGTTCTGAAGCTAACACGACGCGCCGATTGGTCGACGGTTCGGAAATAGGCGTGGCGTAGGCGGTCCACGAAGATTGACGAAGTGGAGGAACGCGGTGCGAAAGGAGTCAAGCGCGCACCGTGCACCGGAATCTTTCTGGATACGTTCGGCATTGTTTTAAATAGAACGAGAGACACGTGCGTCATGAATGAATAACGTTTAACAGTACACATTATACCTATACAGAGGAATTATCAATAATATGTAAAATATCACTAAAGCAGATACCTAAATAAATAGATACACCCGAATGACCGCCCTTCACTCCTCAAGGGAAAAGTCAGAGTTTTAGCCGCCATTTTTCAAAATCATATAAACGAAAAAAATTAATATATAGTTTGAAGCAAAAAAATGTTTGGAAACCCCGAGGGGTTGTTAAATCGCGGGTGAAATGTATACCGCGAATCGAGACTGTATATCAGTAATAATAATGACGATAACTATAATCGTGAAACGATGATAATCCTGATTGATTAATTTTTGAAATAATATTCAAATAACAAAATGCGGTTCACTAGACGATTTTTTATATAAATTAAACACCCATATACCCAGATATACATGTATGCACGACGTATGCGAAGTCGAGGATTTATTATCGCAGGTATTAGCTAAACGATGAGCAAAATATCATTTCATATATCTAGTTAAACTAATTGTTCAATGTAAAAGTGACTCTAAATATGAACCTCAAGTGCAGTTTTAAATCCTCTAACTATTCCCAGCTTGAGAAAATCGACCATCGCGTATTATAATACTAAAATATACGTATATCCATATAAATCCATAATATGATAAAAATTCTCTTTCGAAGGGATGTAACATAGCCCTTCAGCTACTGCCTTGGATTCAACACGAACTAATTAGGTATAATTCTAGCTGATGCATCCAGCATATGACTAACAAGGTTTGTCGACAATTAATACGACTCTAAAGATTGTACGAATAGTTGATTAATAATTCTGATGTCATAATGAATTTATCAAATATGAAATATCACTGATTTGTCGAAAAGTATATCCACAGGTATGCCTCTTACTTTTTACCGAATTTTATAATACGTCGTTTCGCCTGCCCCAAAAGTCATAAGTTATTCACGAGGCTGCTCGGAGGGCCGGGTTTTGGGCCTGATCGTATTTAACGTTGTGAGGTCACGTTCAATCGCGAATCCGCAACCCCCAGCCCGGATTCTGACGTTCAGTTTTCGGTCAGTCGCATAATTCGACGGGTCGACGAATGCGGAGTCCATCGGATCCTGCGATACATATTTTCTTTATTTCCGAAGAATTCGAAGTCCTCTTTTTTCAGAGATCTTATACGTGGTCCAGATCGAACTATACCTATATTTTGTTTGGAATCGTTACGCTAGTTTGTTTTACGCAGAGTTTAGTGACTACGTGAAAAAAGTAACTTCCGTCGCTGCAAGGATCCCAAGGGTTTAACTTCACGCAGTTCTTTCTTCAATTTCCCACGTAATACATCCGTGAAATTTCGTGTCAGAAACTGTGAGAAGTTTTCCTCGAAAGAATAAATCTGGAAATTCTGGTGTATATAATGAGAATTGTGCGAATGTGTGTGAGAAGTTACGAGATCTAAATAACGTGTGCAAAGAAATTGGGTGCAGCTCGTCACCCCGTGTGAAAGAAAAACTGTGTAATGAAATAATACTGCGCTTATGGTAAAACGCGATTCTAAACAGTAAACGTTCCACGAGAAATGAAATTTCGAACTCCTGGCTCTTCCACATCTGATTAAATTTTTTTTTTATATCCGAGGAAAAAGCTCGACGTATCGAGAAGTAAGAAAAAAATAAATTTCATCGAAATCGACATATTACCGCGTTTTTAAAACCACGATTTTCTTTACCCTTTATGTAGTCGACTAATCGATCAATTTTTTTCAAATTCAATACCACATCTAAGAGTTATTTAAGATATTTTTGTCAAATCGAGAATTTCATATGAATCTATACACTCAACGTTCGGAAATTATTCGCTTTTTCATACACACTTTGTTAAATTAAATGTCTAAAAACGGAACACATGGAACACTTTTTAAATCGCAGAAACGCGAGGGACTTTAAATACTGAATTTCGGGAGCGATACTATGCCGCAAAGGAATGATAGGAAACATTCCAATCATAGTGTGATATAAATTCGATCTCGTGTCATACGAAACTACGGCGCTAATACCTATTATACTATCTTTTAAACGCCGGGTGAAAACCGCGTAAAATCCAAGTGTAATAAAAAAAGTGACCGAGAATCCGGAGTAAAGATCAAAAAAAAATATTGCCAGCTCTCTATCAAACGTGTATATTGTATAACACAGGAATTATGCGAGCATAAGTGACATTCGGGGATCCAGGCTCAAGGCGCTTGGCACTTGGCACAGATACCTTAAACCCTATACCTAATTATAATAATTATAATAATTTAATATATAAACTATTATAATATGAAAAGAAAAGGAGGGGGAAAGAAATAGAAGAAAACAGCTTTTTAGACCCACCACGTTGTGCGAGAAGTTCCTACATACGAGGAGACATGCGGGCGATATACATAATATAGTATACCCACCTATATACCTACTTCTCCTCTATATATAATCGCGCATTATACGCACGCATGTATCGTACCTACATGTCTTATGTGCCATTCGATTGACACACTGGTATACAAGTATATAACTAAACAATCGGCCAGCATTTGTGCCGGGAAGAGTTCTGTTACTGAAAATTATGTTAAAGGATGAGATCGAGATTCGAAATCTTTCTCACGTAGGTATATAAAAATTGTAATTTTCTTTCGTACTTTCGTACTTCAATTTTCAGCTCGCGGAGTTTTGAACCTACCGGTGTTCCTCGTTTCAAAGTTATTTAAATCGGCCTCGTAGACTTTCGGGGAAATACCCTTTCTAAAAACCGTAAGTCGGTAATATTCAAATCCGGGATTTTTACCGTAGGGGACTTGATTCGATAAAAAATTCGAACAAAAATTTTTGAGGAAAGAAAAACATTTTTTTATCAATCTTCTACCGAGGTGCCACTTCGCCCCAATTCCCCCTATAGCGGCATTTTTCGTTTGTAATATTCCTATGCGAAGGTAATGCGACGGCTAGGTATATGTACATACATGCAGACACATACGTATACGCATACCTGTATAAGTACATACAGGTAATAATAAAAAGTAAGTATATTTGGTGTATCTTGAATACAGAGACTGCAGCACTGCAGTGCAGCGTGGATATAGGTTGTGCGACGTCGGCCCTTGGCCATGCAGTGTGGACAGAATTCGTTAACACGAAAAGGAACCAATGAAAAAATAAACATTACCAAGTCGTATAACACTCGTTTGCTGTTCCTTTGTTATACACCTATACCTGGACGCAACGCGGCCCATAATGTGTAATAAGCTTGCGCGTATTTCTTACCGCGATCGAAATATAAAATGTACGAAATATACACACACGCGGTCAAAAATAGAAGAAAAAAGAAACAAAAGTTTATAAAAAAGGCTGATAATTTTTAGTTTCTCACACTCGTTTTGTACACGAACGTTTATTGCAAGGATATATGTGTGCCGCACCAGGATCAGAGATCCTCCAGGTATACCTACATATGTCTGGAATTCCCACGCGCGATTTTTATCTGCATACGGTATAAAGAGATATCGATTTAAGATACACCATACCTATACATACGTCGATATTTAATAGCACAGATCTATCGGAAGATATTCGTTTTGACACAATATAATGTTATATAGCGAGATGCGAGGGATTGATCTTTGCCTCACCTCTCGATACATAAAGATACTATTTGAATATAATAAATTACTGTTCGAGACATTATAGAATCAAAAACAGGGCAAAAACGTCTCTTTTATGTCTTTCCGGTACCAGTGGATTCCTCGTCGAAATTCAAGACGAAAATGATCAATGACGAAATGTCGAGGGGGCGACCGTTTTCGGATGGGACTCGTCTAAAGTCAGCCAACAGGAGAGCTGATAAAAGACGTCTGCAGGGCCGCGAATGGATTCGTTCGCGAACGTCTAGATTCTCTTGTTTTCGTTCCGCCGCCTGTATAGCTCACGTCAGCTCCAAACAGCCGACCAGCCACGGCCGTAGCGGTCTGATCTTCGTTTGTGGTCCGAAGCGCCGCGCAAGATCCGTTAAGCCGGCGGCCGCGTCCCTGAAGCCGTATTTTATCTGCTCTGCGATTGGCTGTAACTTTGAACGATTTTTATCCGAGAACGGTCGTCCCCTCGAAATTTGATCATTGATCATTTTCGTCTTAGATTTTGACGAGGAATCCAGTGGTACCAAGAAACCCCTTTTTTATTCCGACCCTGTATGTGAATCAGAAACGTGAAGAAAGAAAAGAGAAAAAACAAGTAGGCGAAGCTGTAGTTTCCTAAAGTCGTTTACTACAGCAATCATCTATACTGCAGTTTCCCCTGCGCGTATGTGTGTATATATGTAATGTCACAGGACGTGATCCTTCCGCGTCCTCGGAGTATATAGAATACAGGGATGAATACGTGTGTTGCAGTATATTGCCGAGGGACGCGGACCCGCCCTTGTGCCTTGACTCTACTTCTTCGCCCTTGGCTAATATTCGAGTTTTATTTCGAACCCTAAAACCCCGGAAAGTTAACTTAGTAGATACACGGTTAATGCAGCTGTTGGCTCTTGTCTAACGCGACTAGGTATGGGATACTAATACGTGTATGTAAATGTATGCGGGATGTTTCCTTTTCTGAAAAATTAACGCGCACGGGGCTTTTCTCCCACTCACGTCACGTCAGGCGGTTGGACATGTATACCTATATTCCCTTATTTTCTTTTTATTCCATTTTTTTTTACTTTTCTTTTCTTTTTTCACTCCAGTTTTCGAATCCTGTGTCTTTCTTTCTTACTTCTCTATTTTACTTTTTATTTTCCTCGAACTTTTTTTCTTCCTTCCTCGACAGATTCTATTAGAACCCCCCACATACACATATCTCAGGGGTTAGGTCTTACCCGGGGATTACGATGTTGCGTATTTTCAATCTTTTTTACGTGTTTTTCAAGACAGGCGTATAGCCAGTTAACTTCAAGACATATTATACACCCACATGGGTGGGTATACCTTATACTCTCAAACCCCGCGAGCGGTGATAATTTTATTTTGGTTACCAGAACGGGTTGAGAATATATACTTTAGTATATCTATCTTTTAAATTAGGTATACACTATTTCGACGTCAATTGATATACAATAAATATGGTTCTTTTATAAAAATTATACAATTTCTATATATCGCGTGTCTAATGGCATATCGTGACCTAGAGGCATAATTTTTTGCCTAAGCAATTATATACACGCGGTATGTAAAAACCTATAGAAAAAAAAAAAATAGAAAACTAACCACATATATTATATTTTATTTATAAATATATGTATATGACGTGGTATAATTCATGAATGAGTGTATATAAGGGACGTATAGCTAGTCTAGGGTACGTAGGTAGGTATAGCTAATAATAGTAAGTTTGTAATGGCAATAGCAATAATTGAATGAAACCCCCGCGTACATGGTGCATGGCTTACAACATCCTGGCACGTGCGTAAACAGTTCTTAGGCAATTCAGTTACTAAAAGACCTGTGCCCCACGTGCATATGGAGGAATATTACTCAAAGTCTAAGAATTAGCTACCTGCACTATGGGCTCATATATTATTATTTATAACAGGAGCTAATTATGACGACTTTAAACAGATTTTTATTTTTATTTTCAATTTTATTTCGAACTTTAGTTAAATGTTGGATGAATTTATATTTCATTTTTAAATTTCAGTTAAATGAATTATAATTATAATTATATATTATATATAGAAATTTCGTGTGGATGTTTCGTAGCCACAACAGCTTCGCTCAAAGAATCAGCTAAACGCTTAATCCTAACGTGTTTAAATTTCGACGATATATATATATATATTTTATTTTTATTTTTTCTTGTAAACATATATATAGGTTTATGTATGTAATAAGTGGGCCTGCGTTAAATAAATCATTATACTGTCGACGTCGGTGATGCAGTCGATCCGTAATCGTCAGAAATTAATAACAATAAACACAGGAAAACATAAATTTCATATCCTATACCATAGCGCTGAACCCAAGATAACTAATAAGCCCGGTCATGCATACGTACGTGTGATGAATACCATATACGATTATATATAGATTTTCAAATATATTTTATATATTATATATCTTTACAAAGGAATTCAATGTTCTCGCGAGTTTAATTACTTCCATGACGAATAATAGTGACAATTATTATAATTTTTTAATAGTATGAGCGAAAACGAAATGTAAAAAATTTGATTCAGATTTCTGTTTTTTTTTTGTTTTTTTGGGGGGGAGGGCAGGATGATATAATACACAAGATGAGCGTAAGAATTGTAGGGTGTTAGGTCGGGGTGGTTTCCGAGCGTTGGGAAAAACTTTGTGATCTTAAAAACTGACCGCCCAACCCAGCTGTGACGCATTTTTGTCTTTTTTTTTCTTTCTCATTTCATTTTTCTTTCTTTCTTTTTTTTTGGCGTCATAAACCGAAGACTACGCTAAACGTTTCGACATGTGTAGAAACACGAAATTCGATATTTCGTACAAACTTGACCCCGCGCGCGG
This sequence comes from Tenthredo distinguenda, assembly GCA_947538915.1. Classification (NCBI taxonomy): domain Eukaryota; kingdom Metazoa; phylum Arthropoda; class Insecta; order Hymenoptera; family Tenthredinidae; genus Tenthredo; species Tenthredo distinguenda. The sequence goes on from OX384535.1 coordinate 3,914,374, forward strand.
TGCAGCCTGCTATAACGCTCACATCAGACGGGTACATATATAGGTATATATCTATGTATATAATATACCGAAGCTGCAATGCGAACTCCTGAAAACTTATATGCTGCTAGGTGTACGAATTCGAATCTTGAAAAAAAATGATAAAAACAAAAAAAAACACGAAACAATACATAATCTCCTCCTTTAGTCATCATTAACCGACCTTTGACACTTTTTTTTCCACAATTTCTATTATTTTATTTTTTTTTCTGTTCGTCTCGTAATTTTTCCAGGGTTAAAGTCAGACGCATATGTATACATATGTGTATATATATATATATACATATATATATCGTGTATGAGTTCCGTTCGAAGTTAGAACTAAAGAAGTATTCGAGTACGTTGTACGTATACGTAGGTATGTATTCACGTATGTGGGTATATAGGAGGTAGGTGTACATGAGCTACATATATAAGAGAGAATAAATGACTCAAGAGAGTGAGAGAAACGAGTTGGAGTGGGGAGATACGTGACACCCCTGCAGTCCCCAAGTGCGAGACCCAAGAAGTGAGTCTTTAGTTTTGCTCAAGATAGTCTTGAGCAAATTCTGCGTCGCCTCGTCAACGTCAAAGACACTTATTTTCGAGTAACGTATTATAACGCGTGCGAAAACGAGAATAAGAAAAAAAAAATAAGGTCAAAAAATAAGAAAAAATAAAATAAACCCCGACATAAGTGAAGTTTCCGCGCGCGAAATCCAAAATACGGATCCGATTGTTCCGACAGCTATACAAGTTAATTCGCTGGTCGAAATGTGACGCTTAAATTAAAAAAGTAAAATTCTGTCATTTATTATTAATATGATTATGATTATTATTATTATTATGCTTATTATTATAACCGGGACTGACGAAGTGATTTCGGGATTGAAATTAATTTCTTGAGATTCGACCTATATCGTATAATGAAACGTAAGTATAATACTCGATATGTTATAGATTCGATGATGTGAGGAAAATTTTAATATTATACTTTTAAGCGACGAATATATAGGGTCAGAGAGAAAAAGAGAGTTGTAGAATTTAAAAAATGAAAAAATCATACGAAAATCGTAAAATAACTCGCTTTGGGTCAGGCAGCGGGGTCGCGCGTTTAGTCGCGGTAGAACACGATGCCTTTCACGCGCGAAATTTAAAATTCTTGTCAATTAACTCCAGGCCTCGATTTATTTCGCTGTTCTAGACTCGGAATATGGTCGACGGCCTTTGCGGAGTAATAAATTATTGATATATATAGTGATATTCGAAAAGGAGGAAATAAAGGAAAAACAAAGAGAAGAAGTAGAATCGCAGAAGAAGAAGAAATATGTACCTAGGAATCTATAAATTTACAGATAATTTAAGACCTCGAATTCGTTAATGAATTAGTCGTTTCTTTTTCTTTTTTCGACGTCAGTAAACACAAACAATTTATTTGTGGATTAAATAACAAACTTGTGTATAAAATTTCGTAATAAAAAACGTGACTACATCCGAACACGGATACATATACTCGTACGTATATTATAAGTGCAGAGTTCCTCACCGTCCGTTTCATACTCGCGCGCATCGTCAGCATAACATCTTTGTTACCTCGATCCCCCGCGAGTCCAAGGTCTCATACGACGATCATCGTAACATTGTATTGATATAGGTATGTACGCGAGTTCCGTGTGTATGATCTGCACCACTTTTTGCTATTGCGATCAGTGACTAATCCTCCCATAGAATTTCGTTCCAAATTTCTGTGCCTCTAAACACGCCCTTTTCGCGACCGGACAGAAAATTTCATGGAAGATAAAATCAGCGTCCATTCTTGACCTACAAACTTTGTCCGAAACATTTTTCGCTCCAGATTATACTTATCGAGTTATAACTCGAAGCTTACTCGGATTCGCGGTTCGTCCATATTCGACGAAAAAGATACATCAACACATTTTCTTTTTTTTATAAAGTCATGAAAATCGGTTTTTCCGACGATGCTACAAGAAATTTCGTAGAAGATGAAATCATCGTCTATTCTTGACCTACAAATTTCGTCCGTAACATTTTCCGCTCCACCCTATAGTGATCGAGTTATACCTCAGAGCTTACTTGGATGTGTCAATGCTAGCATAGTCCGAAAGCTATATCTGCTAAAACTTGATTATATCCGAAAGGGTTGAACCCAGAAGGCAAAGATTTTCACAATGTGCATAACTCCACGTTCCCACGAGATTCTACGCGGGTAATTTAAGGCCTTACCATATTATAACTGTTCCTTACATGCCGTATAGGATAGCCCATTAGGTCGTACAATAACGTATGCAGGAAACCCACGCGCATAAAAAATGCCGCGTTTAAATTGCGCGAAAAAATGTAACCAAAACAAAATATGAAAATAAAAAATAGGAAGGAAGGAAGGAAGTTGATTGGCGTACACACATATGTATATACCACATACATATGGGTTTCTAGACAAGTTGACACTATTCGCTATACACACAGCTGGCGTAATGATATGTGCAACGCTTTGTCGTTACATTGAACCTCGTCTCTCACCATAATATCATATAGTATATCTCGGAGGTAGTCTAGACAACGTATTGGCAGAGTAGGTATAGCGTACACTCCACGCTAGTCAACTCTTACCTGTCGTGGTATATGGCATATGGTTTAGTGGCGAAACGAATCCCGAAGGTTCTGAAGTCGCGAGTCACAACCAACTTCAAAACTTACCGACGCGACTCGCTTTTCTTCACGCCAATATACATTCGCCGTTAAATAAAATATTCGGAAAGAAATTTTTTCGAATTATCTAATCTCTTCCACTCAACCATCTCTGGCATACGTCTCTAAATTTTTAGTAAAAAGCGCCGATTTTTGCAGTCAATTATTCGCAAAGATAGAAAAATAATTTTCATTCCTAGAATCGAAAATCGAACCGTTTGCGGATCAATTTTTCTACCAATTCGTATTTACGAGTCTCTCTGGTTAAGTTGACGACGTGTGATTGACGCTAAGAGTCTCCGTATCGCAACGTAATTGCTTTCTCTGTTTATACGCATCCGTGCACACGTGTGTTTCCGCTCGTGTGGGAAGAGGGCGAAGAGGTTAGAAGCGTGGAGGTGATAATAACCTGTAAAGACTGCAGTGAGACGTATTTGGAATGCGTGAAATACCTACTCCCTTATATTTTATGAACCCTGCACCTGGCTCCAGAGTCCAGACCGACAAATCTGTCAGTTGTCTCGTTCGAAGTCCTGAGGCCCTGCGGTTCATTTTACACTGTAATAATGCGCGAAGATTTATTGAAAAATTACCGTATTATCGTCGTCTTAGTTTCGCGATAAATACGGTCGGATATACGTGTGTCAAGTTTCCTCGAACATCATCTAATCCCAACGAAGTAGGCCTTCTAGTTATTGGAATACGAAACAAAATAGAGATGGATAGGTATAATAACCGAGTATTGCCGTGCCGAGGTGACATCATCCTCGATAAAGAACGTGCCAGGGAAGAAAACACACTCGTCATCAATTATCCATTTTTGCACGGAATGCTGCAGTCCTTAAGATAACACGTATCAAAGACCAAAGGCTCTTGCTTCAGTCTTCGGTATGCGGTGCACGGTGTTTGTGGGAGAGATTCGCTCATTTAACTTCCAGCATCTCGAATCGGCGACTCCACGATGTCGTAAACAATTGATAGAATTTTGAAACTTTTTTTCCATAAAGAACGATCAATTCGACTCCTTATTGGTTTCGATTCGATCAATACAGCCCGAGTCATTGAACACTGAATTTGGCCTTTCGGATCTTTAGCTTTCGGAATTTTTTCATCTCGAGTTTGTCGGACTGTCCCTCCATCTTTTCTTCTCTGCCCAAGTCATTTTTCTACCGAAACCGAGACCTTCCGCATCCCCCAGAGTGACGGAAAGTATGAACGCGGATCCTTTCGAGTGTTCTTTTCTCGAAACCATCATGTCGTCCTTATGGGTACGGAAGGTTACTGTACCGTTTACGTACCCCCGTCGCCATTTTGGATAGGTTCGTACAGCGGTACACCGATCAGTCACACTTAACGTCAGGGTGAAGTGGCGAGGTATAAGGGCTGGGACGAGGTTGGGTCGTGCAAACTAAAGGGCTCCACCCGTGGGTGGGTCTGCTCTCATCTCTTTCCATTCCGTTCCATGCCGTTCCATTCCGTTCCCTCCTCCCTTTCCAGCTTTTTCCCCATCTCATGCAGCTGGTTTAGGGTTTAGGGGCGAGTTGTTCGTTCGCCCCCGACACTGTATGGGTTGGTAACAAAACGAGGGAGGAAGTTTGATTCCCCGCTGTTCCCGTTCCATTCCGTTCCGTTTCGTTCACGTTCCTCCACCACGCAGTTGGGGTGAATCGAGAGGCTCGGGGTTATACGAGGGGGACACCGGCGACTAGGAGTTATACTGATTGTCCTTCTACTAATTGTTATTTGTCAGGCCCATTACCAGCCTCCAATCCAGATTAAATTTATCGCTCATATACACATCGGTCCATTTTCATGCTGGGACAGATGTCACGCGTATACCTAACACGTAACGCCATTCGCAAATTCGTAAACGCATATGATCCTCGTGCCGATTCTCCCCTTGAAATGAATTGCCTAATTAAATTCATCCTCGTCGCGTATAGATTTTTTCATCCGCTGCATAAATCGCGGTAAATTCTTCGGAATCGAAATCTGCCTCAACGATCTCCGGAATTTAACTCAACGGCGATATACGTTGTGTACAGTAAACTGGAGTGGCGGATTTTTGATTTGGTCCGGCTGTTGCCTCCTGAGGTTGAGACTATCGGGTTTCAACCGTGGAGCAGGCGTCTAAACAGAGTCTCGAATTCGTAATCAATAAACCCTGGCAAACCCATCAACCTGGCTGGTCCACCGTACCTACGTCTCTGGCTCCCGGGTTGGTTCTCTGTATTATATCCATGTGTCTGCGTCCCTTTACTCCGTTCATATTATAACTATGGCAAATAATAACACGAGTCGAAATACCCATACCGATCAGCTTAATTTACTAATCGAACAAAAATTTCAACGGTACTTCCAACTCCTCTGAACGAATTTGTACTCCACAACGTCTCATCGTCAATTCTCAAACGGTTTTCCGATGGTTCGGATCCAAGGCGTTATTCGGGTACTTCTTCTGCCTTTCGACTGTACAACTCTGATACAGTATCGTAATGTCTAATTGCAGGGGTATATCCTTGCAATGTCTACAAGGCAAGAAATATGAATACTTTGTTCAACCCGGTGCACCGAGCACTCTGGTCCTGTTCGACAGCTACCTACCATGTAGCTATTTACTTCATGCAATTAGTTTAGGCCTCAGGTTACGAGACTCGACATCGAAGTCTGCCAACAAAGTCACAGAACTTATTGCAGTACCTACTTGGCGGTTCACAAATGGTTCACCTTGTGCGTTTTGTTTGTTTCAAAAGCGATGTTGTAGTACGTTGCGGTACGTTGCACGCATATGTTACATTCTGTATTGTTAAATATTGTATATCGAGTAAAATGTATACGTCAGGTGCGATACGTATGTGCCACTTTGGGTACAACATACACGATACTGCGTGTATCAAAACTTTCGAGATTTGGTCGTGTGACTACAAGTTATACGTACAAATGCAGAAGGGTTCGTTACTCCAGCTCTCTTTTTACCTCTCGCGGTCGTGGGTAGGTATGTGTCGTCTACATGCCAACATACTAACATGGTTTGTCGAGGCCTCGCAGATACGACTGCGGCGAGTCAGCAAAAGAGTCTATATCGCGTCAGCATTATGTCAAGAATCATAAACCAAGACGCATAGCTTAAGATTCGAGCCAACCTACCGTACTCTCGCTCACTCACGGTTATTCTGCCTGGTAGAAGAAGTAGTAGACATCATCCCTCTGTCGCAATTAGACGCGTCTTCGCCAAGGCGACGAAATGGAATGGATTGCTCTTCGGAAAGGATAAAATTCGAAGATAGACCAAACTTTTGAATCGTTTCTGCGTACTGATCGACCGTGAATCACGCGTGTAGGTGGTCCGGTGCAACCTATATTTTTCTATATTAAGTACAGAAGGGCGCGCGTGATCTGGTAGTTTTTGAACAAACATATCCCGCGAACCTATAGCTCTGTACAAGGTATGTACAAGCTACCACGTACAGAGGAGGGCAGAGGAGAAGAGAAGAGAAGAGCTTAACAATATTTACAGAGATTTACGCGTTTGCCCGATGTTTTCATAGGGTAAATCCGCCATGCGCGATCAACGAGAACCTGAACAAAGTACATGTGTATACGTACACGCGTGTACGGGTGTTTGTGCGGAAAATACGCAGAATTTCGTATACATATTTACATCGAAATATGAACGATAAATAATTATACGTAAAAATGAAAGAATGAAAAATGATCGTTCGAATTTAGGCTGGAGGACGATGAGACGGACGCTCTTCAAAGGGCTAAAGAGATGATTTAGGATTAGCGATATCAACGCCCTGGAGAAAGAGTAGAAAGAGAGAGAGAGTGGCAAACAGTAAATTGGATTTCTCAACTCCCGAATGGAGAAGAAAGGGCTTATTCGGATGTTTGTTCTTTTAGTACGATGGGTTATGTATCTATAACATTACGCCGACGCCTCACTCCTCTCCTCTCTCCTGAACCCGCCCCTCTAACTCCTCTCCGAATCCCTCTCTTTTCTCCTCTTCGGAAGACATAAACTGCGCAAGGGATGCTGGGACACGAAGTATGCTAATAATTTAGGCCTTGGCTGTATAATCTTACGTCACAGCTACGCCACCAAACCCCAATCCCTTGCTACACGAAACTATACGTACACACACACTTAGCTATACATCCACGGAAATTATCGACATTTTTGGTAATTAGGTAGACACGAAATTTCATTATTTATATGCATATTTATATATTCCATTAATTTTCTCACATTGTAAAATATTCTGTCGTTATTTTCCGAGCAGTGTCATTGATCACGATAACCAAATTCCCGCGGTATCCTGAACTCTGAATTCCTGACCTAGGTAATCGCGTTAAAAACACGTACAGTCACACAGCTAAATATAGGTGGCTATACCGAACTTCTCCGGTAGAATATCAATGAACTTTCTTCTCTCCTCGTCTCACGATTGTCTTGAAAAATGATGTATCGTTCGCCGAATACAGAGTCCGTGAAAAGGACCGTGTCGCGGGAGCAGGGCGTGGAAGGAAAACACTTCCACCCCCTCGTACGCATCCCTTGTACGTATATACGTATATATACCGTAGTTATACGCGGCTAAATACCACGGTGGATCTCCTAGTCTACATAGAACGTAAACTAACGAATATAGACGTAGTAGAAATAGTTAAGCCGTTTGGTGGTTGCCGGGTCGTGCCTCGTGCCGGAATTTCAGTTTTCTAAACGTATTGAGACGGTCACGAACGGCGAAGATCTACCGCCCCGCCGCGTCATTGCTGGTTCGTCAAACTAGCTCCTAGACGACCTAAACCGAGGCTAAACTTCGTTCTCTAGACTGTATCTATTTAACAGATTTTTCAACGCTCGGTTATACGACTTTGCGATCGGTTTTTACGCCTGCCGCGTTGAGACAGACCCAATTTTACAAATGGTATACAACAGAACCGGAGATACGGCCATGCGCGCGACGGGAGAAGACTCAAAATCTTCATTCAACCGTCACGACTCACGTCTGCCATAGAAATGGCAAAAAATGAAACGCCCGAAAGCGGAAAATAAGAATCATTCGATTCACACGGAATTTCATTTCCTCACGTTTCTCGAAAAGCCATTTGTTTTTTCACACCAGTTCTCACCTTCTTTCGAAAGTTTTAAGATTTGTCATTAATTTTAGTTCGCGATAAGAGCAACGAATAGCAAAATTAAAATGAAATGAATTTTTCTTCATTTTCGAACAGTTTGAAACGAAAGTTATATTAATAAAAAGAAAGCAATTAATTTAGTCCCTGCAGTTATTTTGATATCAATCGATACTCGTGAGTATAGCGTTGATTGGAAATTCATCAGCTTGAGTAATGGGTAAAATACATAATCCTATCGGTTGCTGAAATCTCGGGTCTTGCGCAGGTAAATAATAGAGTAATATAATTTATATTATGGGATGTATACTGCCGGCCACCAGTAAGTATAAGGAAGTGAGTGAGTGAGTAAGTAGACGGCTTTGGCACTTGGGAAAACACATAGAACTGCAGGTACCGAACCTTGTCTAAGCAGGTTTGGAAATGAAAATGGCAAAATCGAGCTCATCCATTATTTCCAAGTTTCTAAACAGACACCACCGTAATCTAGCATACTCCGAGTCGCGGGATTCCCCAGGTTCTGCAAAAAGGACGATTCCGAGAGGCGCCCTTTTCATCGATCATTCGCACGGTTACCTTCCGCGAAATTATTCGCAGACAATGATTATATATTACCCCAACGGTTTTATAGGTCAATTCCCGAAACGCACCTCGAACGTATATAATTCGTATTCCCATCAGCATACAGCCACACAGGTAGAAAACGAGGGCTAATACCGTTCGATGAAAGTTCGATTCGAATTCAGCGCAAATGAGTAAAACAACATCTGGTGTTTTCGCAGGTTGAGGCTAAACGCGAGTACCTGCGAAAATTTTTCGCACCTAGAAAATACGCCACTTGCCTACGGGCGCGGACGCACCTTACCGGCAAATTAGGAACACGTGTTCTCCAGATTTAGTTTCCCAACCATACCACAGCAATAACCGTTACCTTTCCTTCCTACGGCACCTTTTCGGCACTCGGTATTCCAGCACATGTTTTGCATTAAGCGACAAGCTTTTCTCTACCTGTTGTCCGAACTGAAACTATGTAGGTGTCTGCATCCTCTCTGCGCCTCGCTTATTATACACAGCGTAGCTGCACGGGTCTACCTCACTTTGAGGGTACAGGTTTCGGACCCAGACTGCACTTGTGCACAAGCAAGTGGAAAGCGGAAACATGTGTCTCTCGGGTCTCCTTGTTTTTGCAGTCAGACAGAATTCTCGCAAGTGTACAGTTTCCCGAAGTTTATTGACTGCCTCAGGGGCGAAGACCTTCCGTCAGGTTGACTGAAAAAGGACGTGGAAAGCTTTTCTTCTGATCGAACCGGGACATCAGGATAGCTTTTACTCCTATCCTTGGATCAGATTTGAAGTGTTAATTAGAATTGGTGCCCGTGGGTGTTTACGAGGTGTTAAATACAGGCGTATAGATCGGCGAAAGAGTTCCTGATCCTAAAATTCCCAGGCTTCCCCCTAGGAGGAGGACAGGACCCCCTATAGGAGCTTAGCGCGCGCAATCCCCGGGGGGTCGGGCAGGCCGTCAGTCTCGTCAACGGGAACAGTACAGCCACCAGCAATTGCCTTTTCCTTTGATTTTACCACCGCCCCTCTTCTCGCTGATGGGCCAAACTTTGAACCTCGACGTTCAAGGCGTAGAGCCCGAGTCTTCTTCAACTCCAGGACTTTCCCTTGCTCACCCGTGACGCTCTTCTACGGTAGGCAGTTTTATTTCGATAGAAGGAAAAACACTTTTTTCCCTTTTTCGTTACGTACGTATATGCGCGTGTCTGCGACATCCACACAACCGTGAATGCAAGTCGTACATAGCCCCGCGTATACATATATATAAAATACTATGTAAGAAGCAGAAGAGAGAAAGAGAGAGGCTGCAGGAGTCCCTCTCTCCAGTCTGACCCTGGGAAGGGTGGGGCTTAAAATAAGGGTGCTGAGTGTTGGGTGTTACCTACCTAGAGGTATAGCGGGTCTCCCCAGCTGACAGAGACAACATGGGGGTAAGAATCGTACATTCATGGAATCAGTCAGTTCTTGCTGACATCGCGGATGGACAGTCCTGGTGGTTTAAGGGTCGTAGAATCTAAGTGTAACCTATGCATTGGGGTAAAAATAACTGAAAAAATAGTTTTTCTTCCGCGCTATTGCATCTTGAACGGTTCGTTATCATCGGTGTAAAAATGCCCGTGGTTTTTTCATCGTTCAGTGAAGTTTCGCCGGGTCTGAATCCCGCACCGCGATTATTATAACTGCAGCTTTGAACTGTGACGAAAATTTTCCGAATTAGTTTCCGTGCGACGAGTGAATAGGGACGAATCTCAGCCGTATACTCGAGAGGGAACGAGAGGGAAGAAAATCGGCGGAATTGGCGAATCTTTTTTCTATCATTTATCGAAAATGGCACCGATGATCGAGTCGCACAGACCTCGACCGATCGCTGGAGCTATAACGGGTTTGGCACGTAATAATCCGTACGTCGAAAGTTGGAAGAGGAGACAAGTTGCTACGTTGCAAAAAGGCCCTGGTATGTGTGTGTTTCCAGAATTCGTTACGATTCTTGTTCTCGGTTTTGCTCCTGGCAAAATTTTCGTTTCAGTTTCGTGCAATGTGTCGTGTAAGGACGTAAATCTGCAGTCTTCGCGTAGAACGGGCTGCTGCTGCAGAATATTGCGAACCCAGTGATTACAGCACGTGTATAGACATACGCGAGGGTATATAACTATTTATACGTATGGAAGTTTTCCTGGAATGAATTTTCCTGTATTCGCAACGCGCGATAGTTTCTCACTTCGTGGTAAATAAACTTCGCTTAACATTTTTCTCGAGAGTTAATCTTTTCCTCTTTTAACCAACTATTGTACTCGGTTAACTATACGATATTTAAACAATCAGAGTTACGCGCGCGCTCTGCGCGTTGACTGTTATACGTATGTGTATGGGTGAAGCAGTTTTACGGTATTACGTACGTCGTGAATAGACCTCGATATACCCTACCTACGCACGTGTGGACAAATATATGTTACACACAAATGCCTCCCGGAATGCGGAAGCTATGAAGAGTATACATAATATTTAAAGAACGAAAACGAATTAGAATTTTTCGTAAAATCCATCAGACTTTGAAATTTTGAACGGATTCGCCTTTTTCTCATTACTTATCACGAATCGTCAACGATGGGGTGAAATACCTCCTTCTTTCTTGCAAATAATTTAGAAAAATCTAGGATTTTCGTTTCGCGGATGTGTACGATGTACAGAAATCTGATGATCTGGGTATACCGCGTATGCATACATCGAGGCGAGCTGCAAATGCAAATTTATATGGCTAACGTGTCGAATGAACGAAAAAAAATCCATTATTCAGACGATAACAAATTTCCATCCGGAAGAGGCGAGAGGATCTCTGCTCTCCGTACCACCATCGTTAGAATGCTCGTTTTAACGATGTCGAAGGAAGCAAGCAGCCGGATGGCCTCTTCTTCTCTTCACCATATCGTCCCTGCGAACTCACCGCGCTCCTTCTCAAGCTACACGGTTATACATACATCAACGATTTTTCCCTCCGCGTTATACACCGCGGACAGATTTTTCTCCAGATATCCGAAAGCCGTAGAATTTATCAGCTGTTCCCAATCAGGGAAAGAGAGTGAACTAAAAATGTCGAGGTAAAATTCTGTGAAACAAAATTTCATGGGATATTCGAAAAAATCCTCCGGGGGTTGGGAAATAATTGCAAAATTGCGCGAAGGACGTAAAGTCCGTAAGTTCAGAGGTGGTTTTACACATGTGACGCCGGTTGACGGTGAAGGCGGTTGGGAAAACCGCGCCAAGGCGTATCGTAGTTAAGTTAATTCACCCTGTATGCTGATATCGTTCATTTTACGCGACGATTAAGCAACCTAACGCAACGTAACACAATCGCGATTTGCGTTATGACCGGATCGATCTACCGCATGAATCTCCCCCTAGAAATATCTGTTAAAAAAAAAAATACCGGAAAGTGAAAATTTTCGGAAAGAAATCGATGAAACTTGGCCAATTTTTTTCTTTTTTGAATCGTTTCAGGCGGCAATACATCGGCGGGAATATTGGAGGCAATCAATCCGAACAAGAGTTTCGACAGTGATATCAAGAGCGTGAATAACAACAACGATAGCAGCAACAAGAACAAGAACGACAGCTTCAGTAACGGACCCCTGAACGTTACTAGCCTCGCGTCTGCAGGGCCCCAAGAAGTTGTGATGAAGGAAAAAAGCAAGAACGCCGCGCGGTCTCGTCGCGAGAAAGAAAACCAAGAATTCTTTGAACTTGCTAAGCTACTTCCACTTCCGGCGGCCATCACATCGCAACTCGACAAAGCCAGCATAATCAGACTAACTACGAGCTACCTTAAAATGAGACACGTATTTCCCGACGGTGAGTATCTACTTCAGAATGCAGCATTCATAGTTTTTCGTATTCTTCCTTCCTTTCTTTTTTTCTTTCTGTTTTTTGAAAGAAAAACGCGAAATTATTCTGGGATATCAGAGAAAAATATATATATTTTTATTTATTTTTTCTTTGATCGAAAGTGAGTCGTCGATGACAAATAATTTCGCGTGGAATTCCTTGTTCGGAGTATTTTACATAACAAATCGATCGATAATTCAAAATTGAAGGGCGCTATATACGCGAAGACGAGAGTTTGAGGGGAACGAAGGAAGGGCTAGTAGCAGAGGCACTAGAGATCCTCGCAAAGGGCAAATAATATCGGATGAGATGGGTGTGATTGTGCACTTAGTGCATTGTTAGGCCCGGTGCTTTGTAAGCAAAGCATGGGGGCCATCCGTTATATAGGTACGCGCATGTACGCTATAGTGTTACAATGGCGTTTTACCAGCCGAACCGACCCCTCAATCTCAAGTGGCTACATCCCTCTAGACTAGATTCACGCCGTTGTGTCGGGGAGCCCCGAACCCATGGTGTGTCTCTCTTATTCGATGGTATCAAATCGAATTTAGAAACCAAATTCGATAACACGATCTTTCAGGATCAAATTTAATTCCGATCTTGTGGTCAAACGAACAGTGACACACGTATTAAGGAGAGATATATGCTCTACTGATTTATATCCTGATCGACAAGTTTATTTCGAGAATAATTTATTACGATCTATAGATCCTCGATCTTTTGGTCAAGATTTTGAATCAGATCTAAACCGCGAGCGCTATTCTTTGTTGGAAAAATCGGGGAAAGATTCTTGTCTCGGATTTCTACCACCTGCACGTATTATTTTTTCCTTTACACTCGTTTTCGAATACCTTCTTTAATATTATTCAAACTTTGTGACTGAGAGAATCGTGAATACGGCAAAAAAGAAATATATACCTGCATCGATCAATTTAATTCTCTTCTCGCTCAGAATGTTCCGAATTTTTAAATTAGACACATTTTTGCGGATTTTGGCGACTGTGGGCTAAGCGAGCTCTGTAAAAATGAAGTGGGTCAACTGTCGCCCTAATTACGAAGTCAATTTCAGTCGAAATTGGATCCGACTTCGTAATCCTATTTAATGTTAACGTCATTCTGGCTTACACTAGGATTATCTCAAGATTTCCAATTTTTCACACATTTTCAGATTTTTAAAATCCGTATATTTAAAAATACAAAAATTTCATTTTTCTCGAATTTTTCGCGGCTAAGCGAACGAATATTTTCAATTAATTCTAGTCTACGCCAGAACTGAGTGTCAGGAATATATTCACAAAAAATCACAGATAGATCAGACTAATGGTTAATTAGTTATCGAGTCCACAGTGAACCTATGTCATTTTCAGAGAGCTCACTTCAATCTACCCTGGTGGCCACATGATGTAAGATGCGAGGGTTTTCAACATCAAGATTTGTAGTTGACATTGCGTAGAATGAAAGCCTGAGATGGGATATTTGTGATAATTCATCTTAGCCCCTTAAAATCGACCCGGAAATCGGAAAACAATAACATTACCAAAGTTGATAAAGAAATAAGAATGCAACGTTTCTTTTTCCTCTCTGCTTTTTATTCCTAGCATTGAATAGATCGTCCGGGAAAGTATTATCTGCGTTTTTATAACTATTCGTGAGATATACGATTAGGTAAATCGTAGTTTTGTTTTACGGCCTCCCATTAGTTCAACGAAGTATCATTAATCAGGGGATTCTTTCACAGTAGTTCGGTACCCATATACCTACACATATACGGCTGTATGTATATGCATAGAGAAAAGTTTAGTCCGCAAGACTCGCGCTAATATCAGTAATAATTAATGCGCAAACACGAACTAGGTGCTTCATGGTTACTTGCGCGGTGTGGAGGACTCGAGCTGTTCGTCACATATTGTACCTATTTCGTATAACCCCTCTCGCTGTGCAATATTCCGTATTATAATTCATACACTTTTTGTATACGCGTATAACTCGGCTCACATACTTCGTAAACACATGTTCATCCGATACGAGTCCGGAACCAAAGCTCAAAAAAAGGGAAAAGAGACCGACTCGATTATTTTCAAAAGTGACTTTCTTCTCCCAAAAAAAACCTCGAACTAAGAACGCAATCGTTCTCCGGTTCCTCGACGTAACTAATAGGAAAAACGCGAACTCAGGAAGATTTTAGGCAACTCCAAACGTAAAACCGTACCGACAGTGGTAAGAGTAAACGTCTTGGCAGACCAGACAACTATCTAGTCACCGCAGACGTACGTCAAGAGTAGTTCGTTCCACACCACATTAATTCTGTGCAAAAACTAAAACCAGTTTTTTTCTATTGCCAAAATTCTTCCTGTTTTCTTTTTTTCGAGACCGCGAATTCGAATTCTAAAGTCTGTCTTTCAGGTCTCGGAGATGCGTGGGGTGCCGTACCACCAGCAACGAATCCTCGAGAGGCTGCGATAAAGGAACTGGGCTCGCACCTCTTGCAAGTGAGTTGATCCACCCGAACTGAGCTTTATTTTTCTTTTTCTTTTTCCAAATCCTGAAAACGACGTCGTTTTTTAATCAATGAATATTTTCCAGACCCTGGACGGCTTCATATTCGTTGTAGCACCCGACGGAAAAATAATGTACATCAGTGAGACGGCGAGCGTGCATTTGGGATTATCCCAGGTCGGAGATATCCCCTAATTTATTAGCCCACTGATTATCATAACAAAAAGTGAAAACAGTTTCGACCGTTTCCTCATTCCCATATTTGTTAATAATTATTCTACCTCAATGATATTTTAGGTGGAATTGACGGGGAACAGCATATACGAGTACATCCACCCCGCAGATCATCAAGAAATGGAGGCTGTCCTCAGTCTGACGCATTTAGCAACGTCTCCGAACGGACTGAGCAGTTTACCACCGCCGAATCCTAGAGGAGACATCGAACTAGAAAGGGCATTTTTTCTCAGGATGAAATGTGTCCTAGCGAAAAGAAACGCCGGCCTCACAACAGCCGGATACAAGGTTTGTTCCTCAGTTCTCGTTCCTGATCATTGTGGAAATAGGATGTGAGATTTCGCGCGAGAAGGTACGTGGGTGGGTCATCATTTCCGAAGATTAAGAGAGAAGGAGGAGTAAGGGTCGATGATGTTTTTATCGGTTTATTACACCGCGAGAGAGGATATTGTTTCCCTTTTTCTTTAACGCAATTTATTTGTATTTGCGAAAAATTCGGAGGCGAGGGTTTCTGTGGTAAAAATATCGGAACGCACAGGCGTCCTTGCAGCGATCGGTGCAGATCATTAGCATAACAGAAGCCATCCATCCGCAACAGGAAATCGTAAAACGAATAAAAATACATAAATAAAGATAAGCATGGCCGCGTGGTGGTCGGGTAAGCAGGGGTAGCATTGTCCCGGTCACGTGCGATCCTGCAACCAGCCGACCACCAGGTAGATATCGTTACGTATCCAAAATACGCTTTACACCTATCACCGACTACCCACATACATACACCGATCTGATGATAGGATCCGCCGATTTTTTCCTCACTTTTTTACGAAAAGAAGACCTCGGTTCTTTCCAAAAGTCTCTTCGACGTCATAGAATCGATCGCTGCACCGGTAGATCGCGAATATTTGCCAAAGTACTGACACAACACGTAATGGGAGCCAGTGCGGAAGGCATATGTCGAGCAAACATTTCAATTGGTTGTGAAATCGTTGCGGTAATAACAAGGGCTCAGATTTTTCCGTGTAGAATATCGCGAGGATGCAACCCCTCGAAAGTGGATATCTGTTTAGCAAATAGCTTAGGCTTTGGCTAGCCGCAGGATTTTGGCCACCATCCAAAGCTCCGCTGTTCTCGCCCTTCTCGAGGTGCAGATAGTGCGGTAACTCAACCCCTGCAGTACATGGGAGAAACTATACGCTATATTAACCATAACATCGCGATGTATGAGTGCAGAGGGAAGAACGAGAGTCGAGACCGTGTTTTTTTCCTTTTCTTAATTTCCTTATACGTTTCCTCCTCTCTCTTCCCTCTTCTTTTTTCTATCTCGGCTTCTCCCTCCCTCTATCATCTCTCTAAGCTGTTAGTTAAGCTAAGGGTAGTTTTTTCTATAGCACTTAAAGGACAAAGAGGGATAGGTAGTTGGCTTTATGCCTTCAGCTTTTCTCACCCTGCGACATTATTCCGAAACGCCTCGTGTCTCCACGCCTCGAGGCACACGTAATCAAAGTGTAATTGAGCGTGGAATATACCTATGTATGGGTGAAGGTACCGTCTCGAACGGTGCAGTAGGGTTGCTGGATTTAATTGACGCCACCCATTCGCCGCGTATACGTCTATCTGTCTACCTACCTACCCAAATTAATCCCTGATACTGCAGCCGGTCGTTATTTGGGGTCTGAACAAATTTTTCATCGAGCCACCCCCCGAAATCGGTTCCAAATAGATAAAAACAAACCCTGTATTTAGTTCAGATTTTTTTTTATATAGTTTTAGAAAATTTGAGTCTTCTATTCAATTTCAAAAAACTGACTTATTTTTCTGTTTCTTTTTTTTTGCTTTTTCGCTTTCTTGTCTGATACGTATATGAGTATAATATGCATATTTATATAGAGATGCACCGCATATACTAACAAGGTTATTTGATTTACAAATTCGTCACTCGACACCCTTTGAAACTGCATGCGGGATTGTATTAATTATTCAATTAAAATAGAATTGTTAATTTACTATGCATAATTCTACGCGTGAGCATACATCCTCGGGATTTAACCCTTCCGAGACTATATTACGTAGAGCTATACCTAACCACCTAAAGCTACTCCTCGCAGTCTCAAGTATCGCACTTTATACAACAGACTAAATTTTCTTTATATAAAATAAAAATCTCGTATCTCATCGCTTCGATAATTGATCAAAAATTTATATTCCCATTACCGCATTATACGATTTTATTTTGTTACGTTTCAGGTGATACACTGTTCCGGATACCTAAAGGTCAAGCAATTTAGTCAAAGCGCGGGAACTGGTCCAGAATACGAAGAGGTCGGGATTCAAAACGTCGGTTTAGTAGCCGTTGGTCATTCTCTGCCCCCTAGTTCGGTTACAGAAATAAAACTGCACCACAACATGTTCATGTTTCGCGCATCCCTCGATTTGAAATTGATTTTCCTCGACGCGAGGTAAATATTCATTATTTCAATTTAAAAATTTCCTCTTTTTATCGATATTTATTTTACATTTTTTATTTTTTTATTTTTTTATTTTTCATCAAAATTTGAGGGAAACAGAGAAATTATTTGACCGATTTACTCTCTGCCCTCCCACCCCGAGTGACAAATATTTTCTTACTTTTAGGGTTGCTCAGTTGACAGGTTACGAGCCTCAGGATTTGATCGAGAAAACGTTGTACCACTACGTCCACGGATGTGACGTCATGCAGATGAGATATGCTCATCAAATACGTGAGTAATTATTGAATCGATGAATACAATTTCCTATTCTTTTAATTCGAACAAAATTTCTTCGTCCCAAAATTTGTATCATTTTTCAAAATTAATCTGTAGGGAAAAAAGGATCATTATTTAGCCACGAGCCAGAGAGACCTTTGCCGTTCTTTTCTGTAGGAGGTATACATATGCTATACTACTTTAACGATCTGAATACGAAAACAACGCGATAAAGTTCAAATACCGTAGATATTCTGCTCTCGTTTAACTAATTATTAAACTCATAAATTTACCTGCGTGTGTCACGTAACAGGATAAGAGAAAACGATTTACAGGCGGTAAGTCGCGGGTCAACGCCAACAACTTCTACATCATTTCTTGCCTCGTAGAGATGCATACGTACGATACCTACTTCACGTCTCTTCTATTCGCACAATTGCGAGAATTGTATAAACTGCATTAGAAAGAAGAAAAAATCAATCTTTTTCTCCAAATCTCCATTGAAAAACGTCACTTTTTCATTTTATTCTTTATTTCATTTTTTTCAATACCTTTTTCCTTTTTTTTTGTCTAATTTAAAGCACATGGTATGTAGTCCATGTCTGTATATGTATATTGTGCCTATGTATTCGGTACTCGAG
This sequence comes from Tenthredo distinguenda, assembly GCA_947538915.1. Lineage (NCBI taxonomy): Eukaryota > Metazoa > Arthropoda > Insecta > Hymenoptera > Tenthredinidae > Tenthredo > Tenthredo distinguenda. The sequence continues at coordinate 3,932,777 of OX384535.1, forward strand.
TCTTTTATCTCGACAACTCGTAGGTAGGTAGGTACAGGTACTATATAGGTATATACATATACAACATATGTATATGTATATGCGAATGTTCTAGCTGAATACTTGAGGCAAAAGCTTTGTGACGAGAAACAGCTGACGTATGACTTTTCGTACGGTACGATGCAGTAGTGTGTAGAGAAGGTGTAGAGTATAGAGAGGAGTATGTACCGAGAGAAGAGTACGGTAAAAGGCACTTGTTACGATCTCTGCGCACGCCCTGGCGCAAAGCTTCTTTCATCTTTCCGCACCGTCTATTCTCATCTCGACAACTTCGGGCGAAAACAGAACACAAACTACCTATAAGATCACCTCACGCTCAAGAAAAGACTGCTGCAGTCGAGTCTGACTCTGATCAAAAAATTACCAAAACAAAAAAAAAACAAACACGGAACTCGAAAGTACAAAAGCAAATTTTTGCTGCTCGGAGTCAATCTAGTACATGGTTCGAAATTACACCGATCTATGAAGATCGTAGAATCGCGGAAATCGATTTTATGACCGAATGAAAAAGAAACGATTTTTCGATAAACTTGAAGTCCGTAAGGTAATCGGGTATATATAATAACGTTGGAAGTCGCCGTGATCTAAATAACGAATATGATCGAATATTTTCGAGATAATTAAAGACATGTACCGCGATAGCAGACGCCAATACCTTAGCCAATATACCCTAAAAAATAATTGAAAAAAATGAAACTAAAAAAATATTGCACCAGTCTGGCGCACGTAACGGGTGTGTAAATGTATTATCGATTTAACAATGCAGCGTAACGTTAACCGCAGAACATATTCTACGCCCTGGGATAACTCCCAGCTCTCAACGCGAAAGAGGCTGTGGGCTATATACGGTGGTGCTATCGTTGTTTGAACAGACTCGTCGTTTCCCGCGGGTAGTTGAAATAATGCCCCTAATATTACCCGCTCCTACTCTTCTGTACCAGCTATACGCGAGCATCATTCCCCCTCAGTAGTTACCAGCCAGCTACCACATGTACGAGTCGACAATATGTTCGCATGTATACAGGGACTCTCTGTACTCGAAACAAAAATTTATGTACGAATCGCAATCGAAGTTCGCGGACCGAATTATGAAGGAAATCCTTTTACCGTATGTCGACAGTTTTGTACAAGGGACAAGTGACGACCAGGTACTACAGGTTCTTGACGAGATCCGGAGGCTGGGTCTGGATGCAAAGCTACGCTACGATAGTCCATAATTCACGGAGTTCAAGACCCCACTGCATAGTATCAGTGAACTACGTTCTCTCCGACCTGGAAGCTTCTGATCTGGTATTAAACTCGGAGCAAAAATTATCGTCGGGAGTATCGTCCTCGTGTAACGCAGCCGCAGTTTTGTCAGGGACGACGTCGTCCGCTCCGTCTTCGGTCGGGACAACTTTACCCTGTGATATAGACCTCAAGCAGAGTCCTAGCTCGCCGTATCGCAGCGTCAAAGTAAACGAGCCACCTGACACGGACTACGGCGATAGCTCCGGGTACTCCGGAGCCGAATTTGTACCTGGGCAGACCAACCCAGCGGCGGCTAATCACGTTCACTATCTCAACGCCTCGTATCCACCCGACGTAGCCAAGCACGAAGAGGAAGCCTATTACCCGGCGGAATTGTTCTATCAGTACGGAGGTGAGATATCATCGGCATTACTTGACTCGACAGTCTTGCGTCTACGTCCTTGTTTGTTGATAATGACAATTTCGTTTGAACCCGATAACAGGAATGCATCACGAAGCTCTGCCTTCGATGCAACATCAGCAACAGCAGCAGCCACATTCCCACCTGGTACATCACCCGGTGTCAACCCCAATAATCCAGCAGCAACACAGTCCACAGCAGAATCATCAGCAGCAACAGACACCCCAGCAACAGCAAAGGCCTTTTTCAGCATCGTCGAGTTCTTGCGGTAGTTCGGACGCCTCTGACAGTCACTTGCCCAGTCCGTTGGGTCTCCATTCTCTTCCGCCTGGTTATCCCGGACACCATCATCTCATAGACTCGTCTTCCTCGTCGGCGAGCGTCGGCGAGGGTAACGTGATGTTTCCTAGCTGCGGTTTCAACAACAACAATAACAGCTACGGTGGAAATACGACCGGTAGCAGTATATCCCATCAGGACAGTCCGTACCCGGTCCATCCCGCTCATCATAATTACAATCCGCAACATCCCGCCCATCCTCATCCGCTCCATTCCCACCACCATCATCACCAGCATCATCATCCCCTCGAACATTTGGATTCCCCTGGTTATACGAGTGTGATTGTTGATACTCAACAATATAGTCCTGGACCTGGACAAACGATTCATAGTGTATCGTCCCACGGTGTATCGGGAAATGTGAGTAGCACACCGCCTCTAACGTCGCATCAACATCACCACGAGGTTGTTCACCATCAAGTTGTTCACTGACGTTCGTTACAAGGCCCGACTTAGCGAGCCAGTAAAAACCGAGGCAGGGAGTCCAGAGGTTTGATTGAATCATTCAGGGATTGAAACGACCGTGTTTTGGTTTTTTTTTTGTTTGTTTTTTTTCGGATTCTCGTTTCGAGAGAAAAAAAAAACGAGATCCTTTTTTTTCAGATTTTACAAATTCGGGGATTCGTGCTGGTCGCGAGTTTTGGAAAAACTAAAACTGAAGAATTAGATTCCGTTTACGATTTTTTTTCGAGATAATTGAGAGGGATGAAACAGTAAGGAATTTCTTTTCTAGTTTCAGAAATTTGAAAAACAAAAAAAAAAAAACGAAAAAAAAGAACAACGGTTAGTTTGACCCATTGTAATATAAATGTTATAATATTTCATTGTAAATAATTTGAGAACAAAAAAAACTAATAATAATAATAATAAGAATAATAATAAATAGATAACTGTAATATTATTTAGGTATATTATTAATTGATATTGACAGAGTCAAATCGATTCGATCGTATTGTGTATGATCGCCTGCAGCCTGGACGTAGATTAATATACTTGTAGTATAAGTATATCTAATTAATAATATAATATTATATTAAAGGTGTTAGTTTATTTTTAAACTACAGTGTAAATAATATAAATAATTGTTGCATTATAATATAGATTATAAATAATATATTATAATATATAACATAATATAATATAATATAATATATAAACGATCGAGATTTAGGTAAAGATTATTATTACCTGTAGCATTAGAAATTAATTGAATAATAAAAATTGATAATTGCATGAATAATAAACGAATGAGTGAACGAGTGAATGAATGAATGAATGAATGAACGAATGAATGATTGACAAAACGCACTGTGTATATCTTATAAATAGACCCGAAGACTGACCGGTGCTCGTGCCAACCGACCAAAGATATGCCCATTTATTGACGAATGATTAATCATTATATTACCGTATTTTTAATCGCGCTTATCTTTAACCACCGTATCGCAAAGAAATAATGAAATAAAGATGAAAAATTGGAGAAACGAAATTGAGGGAAAAAAAAAAAAAAATGGAAAAAAACAAAAGAGATTTCTCATGCACCCGTCACTCGACCTGGGGCAGCTAAACTATATAACGTATGTAAATAGCGTATCCCAAACCATACTATACATATACTTATATATAATAAAGTATAATTATGTAAAATAACGTGAAATATTGTCATGAAGTATTTTAATATAATAATAATAATAATAATAATAATCATAATAATGATGATGATGATGATGATAATTTAGTAAGCGATAATAATAAAAATAATGATAATAATAATAATAATAATAATAATAATAATAATAATAATAATAATAATTAGTAACGATAGTCCCGGAAATATTATTATTTTGTATTCTTGTAAATGTTTGTTAGTTTTTATTTTTTTATTTTCATTCTTTCGTTTTGTTTTGTTTTTTAATCTTTTTATTTTTTCCTTCCGCGTTCGTGGTACGTGTATGCAATGTGATATACACGTATATAGAGGATATACCCGGAAGTTGATTTTACAATTTTGTCCAAGTATTTAACAATCGAATTATAATTGTGAAGAAACTTTTGTACACAGCGATCGGACTGCTGCGCGATATTATACGGAGGTTTGTTCGAACAGAGAGGAGAGTATTAATTTTTGTTCAATTTCTATGCCCATGGTTTTTTACACTTGTGCGGAGAAAAAGTATGAAAATGAAAAGAAAATAAAAGTAAAGAGAAGGAAGAGAAAAATAAAAAAAATAGAAAAAAAAACCGAAACGAAACGAAAATGATACAACGTCTTCGAAATTTTATCCCAATTTTGTTTTTTTTCTTGTTTTTGGAGAAAGACGGATGTATATATAAATAATGCGGGGTATCGCGATGTACTTATATACATCGAATGTTAAACGAGCGTCTATAAATACTATAAATATTTTAAATAAATAATTAATTAATTAATTTATCGAATAAATGAATAACTAACAAACATACATATTACATTATATATATATACGCAATTATTTATATTAAGTATAAAGGAATAATACGAGTGTGAGATTCATAGTAAAAAAAAAAGAAAAAAAAAAGCTATAAAATATTGTATGAAAATTAATAGATATTTAAGCTCTGTATATATTGTAAAAGTACAGCGCAAGGCTTTACGCCTATAATACACACGAAATACACGATAAACACACATACACACACGTAAACGAAAGAGAAAAAAAAAAAAAGAAAAAACCACGTACATATATATAACAACGAAAATATATACCATATTTTCCTCTGAATCATCGCATTATTCTCCTAATTTTCTATTTTCGCTAATTATCTCGTGCATAATTATTATAGTCCGCATTTATTTTTAGGGGTTGTTCAGATATTATTGCGGTAAACTAAAAGCCGGTGATTTATTGTATCCAAACACCATGAATGAGGACGACGCAGAGGATTATCTCGGTCAGAAAAGGAACTGGTACTTTGGTCAAAATTGAATTGTTGTACTCCCTGCTGTTCCGCTGCTGCTGCTGCTGTTGCTGTTATTCGACGTGGCTGGTGTTTGCCACTTATTTATACCAAAGCCAAACTACCCCGTAGAGAAAATGATCTAACTACCTGTCCCTCGGGAATTCCCAGGCCACAATGGGATTTCCCGAGACTCAAGTATCCCGGTATAGACCCAAGCATAGAAATTACAAACAACCTGAGTTCTTCAATATCTCAGTTCTTTCGACCGGAGTTTTATAATTATTTATAAAAATGTGTATTTAATATGATTATTATGACGCCAATTTTTTCAGAGAGAATTAAACGCTGATTTTTATTATTTAATTAATTTTTCTTAGTTATTTCGTTTTTCGATTCTTCATATTATTTTTTTTTTTTTTTCAACTCCTATTTCACGGATATAGCGAGGGTTCATTTTAGCTAACAAAAGGCTTGAGAGAGCTCGTGGTTAAGTTGCATGAAATGCGATTTCAACGTTGAAGAACGAGACGCAAAGGAGTCGCGGGTTGGGAAAACAATAAAAATGAAACAATGAGAGGTCGGAAAATAAATATACTATTTCGTACTTGTATACAATAAAATTAAAGAAATTATTGCTTTTGATAGATATTTCATCAATTATTCGAAAGAAATTACGATAGAAACTCTATTCAGAAATAACGAAAGATCAGGACGATCTCTAGACCTTTTAGTTTGCCTAAAAATGTGGAAGAAAATTATTTGGAAAAATAGTAAAAGGTGTATTTTTTGCTCTAAGGTTTCCAAACTCCGAATGTCGAACTATTTATGCGTTTTCAGCATTTCTATAGCGAATTACAAAATAAAAAACAAATTATGCGACCAAATAGCGTTTTCGGTGCTTACGACCTGAAGCCATTGGACATAATATCGCACGTGATAAATTCCCAGATCGTAGAATCAAAGATTCTCATACTAATTGATCACCGAACAAACAATGGGTCGGAATTATTAGAACCGAGTTACATATACGTACGTGGAATCACAGTCGTCACCGTGATCCAAGGCATAGGTGGGTTACGTACGCGTGTTTCTCAGCGGGTGCCACGTGGCCCTCTAACAATTGTGGGATGCTGTAGGTCCTGTCTTAATGGGGAAAAACACATAGGTTCTATACACGTTCTATGTATACCTACACGCGTTTGACTGTAGTAAAGTCAGAAGTTTTTTTCTACTTGTATATCGGCGGTGGTGAAGGCGGCTATTATATGCTTGTATATAGCCATAGTATTCCTTCCTTTCTTTCATTCTTTCATTATTTCCTTTTTCTTTCTTTCATTTTTGCCCGCCTCTCTCCTATGCTTCTATATGTATTCCCGTACGTGTGGGTAAACGGCGCAGTGTAATATATATATATATATAACTATAAAACGAACACGAGGTGGGCGAATTCTGGTTAATAGCCTCGTTTGCCCTTGTTAAATTCTTCGGGTATAGAGAACTCGTGACAAGCTACGATCCTGTGAAATTGTGCGATCAGTTGTCAAGTATAATAGGCGGTAATGCGTGCGTACGTACCTACCTACGTATATACGAAAAGCGAACAAAGATCTACACACATATGTATACGATGTTTGTTAGAGCGCACGGGTTTCCCTGTCTCTATTTCTTTTTACTCCCGGAACAAACGCACGAAAAAACAACAACAAATTGCACAAACGAACTTCAACTACGCACATATACGATATTTATTAATCATCGATTTCGGGGATCGAAAGTGTTATCGCCCATAGAATCAACTATCGGCTTCAGTTCTTAAATTAGTCCTTTTGATCGATTTATATTATTACGTCTCAACAATAATTCTCAAGGATCGAGTTATTCGATTGAATCTCGCTCAATTAACGATACGACGGCAATAACATCCCTATTATTGTATCTAGGGGTCCTCCGCGAGGCTAATAGTGAATTAGAAGTTAGTACGGTTGCCTATTTGCAGGCACTTTAGTCAGCAAAGATGATCCCCTAGTTTCAATATTATTCGGATTGATTGACGTTTCTTCAGTTTTCTCCAATTTTCTCAATGTTTTCTATTTCCGAAATCGTGTCCTCTGACAAAATGATCGTTTCCACATTTTTCGATCAGATTTTGTCGACCTATCGGACAATCTAGACTCCGAGACTCGCAGGGGTGACCGAAGCGGAGTGGGGCAGCTGAGAAAAAACCGCAATTCAACATTTCACTGTTTTCTATCCGCTTCGTAAATTTTTTCAAACTGATCAAAAACTTTCTCGCTTTACAATTAGTTCGAAAAATTGGGAGAACGATAAACCGAGAGTTTCCGTCCCATTAACGGCAGCTAATTTATTTTCGTCGATTAGGTCACATCGAAGCCTCATTTTGATTTCGAATCGATCGAACAGCAGATCTCAGTAGATTTTGCGCAACTTTTTTTAGGTACCCGATTTCGCCCCGCGGTCTCCCCCATAATATCATATACACAGAACGTATGGCGTTTCAGAAATTGTGTGATTGCGTTAATCCCGACTAGTTGCACTACCCAATATAATAATCGAACAGTTGCAGAGCTTGCAGTAGGCAATTGCCTCGAATATGGAAACGCGTATACCTAGTACTACATACGTATATATGTGACATAAATACATTGTGCAAACGAAAATAACGTTTTTAGGATGAATCATGGCGATGCAGTCGATACATGTGATATACACCTACATATAAAAATTACTGTTGCTTTCTCCACCCACACATATAGATGTACAACAATGTTAAGATATATATATGTATGTATGTATATATAGACTATAGTCGATCGTTGTGCTACGAAGTCGAGTTTTCTTTCCTTTCGTACTGCTGCCATGCCACGAGAAGCTCGTAAAAATATGAAACCTGAAAGGTTTAAGCCTTTATATTGCTCGAAGCTTATACCTACGGTCTTTCTGGCTGCTGCATACGTCTACAAGCAGCTACGTCGAGCTACAGCATATTGTGTAAGCCGTAAGGGGCTGGACAAGAAAAATAATGAGACCGTGTACAGTCGCGAAAAAATTGTATATGTATATAGATATATACATATATACTTTTGCACAAAATCTACCACACATATGTATTATGTAGTATATGTATTTACTTCTTTCAATTTTCTTATACTAGGTATATGTATGAGTCTACTAAACACGATATTGTATATACCACGTGTTTGCCATGTATTATATACCCCAGTATCTTAAAAAATGTTAAATAAATATAAAACAATCTCTGTAGCTCGTGGTAACGCCACGTACGGGTAGTTCATATATACTAAAAAGGATCGTAATTTCAAGACTCATGAATTCATCTCGAGATACCTGTGCTTTTTCATATCACCGTGATTAGAAATTGATTAGAATTGATAAAAAAAAATAGTACGAGTATAATAGTCACGGCGTTAAGTTTTTGAACCTATAACTACAGCTGGTATGGAAATAAATGAACGTAAGACATATGATACGTATAATTGAAGGATAGCGTTAATAGCGTTAAGCGTTTCTATGACTATAATCCCGCCCCTAATTCCGACAAGTGATATAACTAGAAGAATGAATGGCATTCGGATTATATATATATATATATTACGTATGTGCAGCAGAGGGCCCATAAAATAGAACAAACACTTGAATCGGGAGCAGTCCGTACAGCAACACTTCTATTACACACATAACGTTTCGTTTTATTGCGTTATGGAAAATACACAGATATATTATATGACCGCCGTTCCACAGGCTCAACAGGATTTCGTTATGTAAATTCAATCAGGGGAACATACATACACGTAGATGTATATACTATACATGTATATGTGTTGTGTTTTTTTTTGTTATTTTTTTTCGCCCCCATATGATGAACAAATTCACCCGAAACATGTACATATACATTTTTTTTTAGAGTTTCCACGTATTTTTCATATCTCGCGTTTCTTCTTCTATGCGTTTTTACATAGAACGTCGAAGTTTTAACAAATTTTAAAAAATATGTGAAATGTATCTTAAATATACTTATATATGAAGTATATTGTGTCGCTATAGAAGTAGAATGAAGTAAAATGGAAAGGGAAAGAGACTAGGGTGTACAAATAACGAACGTCGACGAAGGCCTACGAATGTTGACGGGGATGATGCCGATGATGCTGCTGCTCCTGCTGTTGTTGCTGCCGGTATATCTATAGGTATATAGGCATAGGTATATATATACGGTCCTGTGCTATGCTATGCTCCCGGAGAACCTGAACTGTAACCAAGGCAACGGCACGTCACACCGCCCACAACCCTCCGGCTGTCTTGTCCGATGTGTTTGCTCAACGATTTCATACCAATTACAGCCTACTATCCAGCCTACCCCTTGTATCCCTCCCTAACACACACATACACGCGCATGTGCATATATACATACACGTCATATATACCTTTGAATATACATATATATATACCCATATTATCGGTTATAATAAATTTCCACCGATATATATTTACATATAACACACGATGAACGTATATATATAAAATCGGGAAGATCGCGTGTAAAAAAACTTTCTTTTCTGTCCTCAAAGATGATTTTTCTAATTTTTTCGAGTATTCTGATACCACTCTACATTCTTTATTTTTTTATCCTACCGCTACAATGAGAAAATTCATCAGATCGTTCAATTTTTTTTCGTTTTTATCGTTTTGTTTCATTATACGAAATTGAGAATATAAAATTCTGCTCTTCGTTTCGTTTGCAAAATTTTTCAAATTTTCTACGATTTTATTATTCACATTTCTCGGATTCGAGGGAAATTATTATTATCCGCGACAATCTCGTTTCAACAAGTGAAACCAATATTGAAAAAAAAATTCATGAGATTATCTGTCGGTTCGAACAAAAAATAAAAAATAAAAAATAACATAATTAATTGTCGATAAAAATCTTTTCTATTATTAACAAGATTTTGAGGAAGTGTATATATATTTATATATGTTATACTACACTGCACTAGATATACCCTATATACACATACGTATCTAGGTATAATAGATAATGAAATTTGATCCGGGCTCCGGAGCCACCCGTTAGTTCGAGTGGCTCCTATGAGACAATAGAGGCTCGTCACAGCTGACGCAAGGACCTCTTACTACACCCCCAATGGATTCAGATTTCATTCACCATTGGTTTTTCTCCGAGCTCTCGTAAGTAACTGAGTAGGTAAGGTAAAGGTATAGGTGGGTACCGCAAGTGTGTGTATTTTTTTTTTTTTTCAAACGAACAGAGAAGTAAGAGGGGTAGGATAGACTCGAGTTGAGCCAAGTGAACGACCACTTACAGCTAATCGATTGCGTTAAAATATTATATCATCAGGTTGTATGTATTATATACCCCGGAGGTCCCCTCTTTAGTCTTCTTTCTTTATCCTCGGACCAGACCACCTTCAATGAATTTTAAAAGAGAAAGAGATAATCGAACTTCAAGGACGCGTCGAGGTACTTATAAAAAAATAAAAACAATAGAAACAAAAAACAAGACCAATGATTTCGCTATTCGAATGAATCGTCGATGTCACCAGACCTTTTTTCGACTGCATCTCGAGGTATGTATACCTTGTTTTGCCCCGGTGTTTGAGATTTTCAAATTAGATACGAAATACTATAAGATTGACGATCTTTTTTTCGTTTATTTATTCTCAAATATCATTTGATTTGTTCTTTAATAATTGGATATGGTATATGTATACAGTTGTTAAATAATTATAGTATTTATTTTAACAGATAACTTAAATATATACATTCTTCGATAGATACACAAGATTTTATATACCCCGCGAAGTTATTAGGTATACCTATACTTCAAATCTGTATAATTGTATTAAAATAATAAAGTCATATCTTTGACGGATAGGTAATACAAAACGGTAACTAAAACGTTTCAGATTTATACACGTATATGTTTATAAATCCATTTTTTTGTAATAACAACCACTGCTCTGTTATAACAAACTGGTAATAATTCATTTTTATTTTTTCATTTATTTTTGTTATTAAATATGTTCTTCATCCTGAGTCAATAATCCAAAACCAGAAGAAAATTCTGACTACTAGATACTATATTGATTTAATTTACTGTTTTAAATTGTTCATTTTGTTTTTTTGTTTTTCTCTTCCACCCTCTAAAATTTTTTCACGAAATGATCAACAATTGTAGAAAATCGGGAAAATAAATAAAAATGAAAAAACAGAACCTGAAGCCACTCGTTTTATTTTTACCGAAACCGTTTCGTTTCACCGCGGTCGGTAATATGTGCGACGATTTTACTCCTTTTTTCTCAAACAGTCGGTTATATACCCAGAGTCGATTATTCTAACGAAAAAATTCTATTGGTAGAGAATTATCAAGAGTGAGAAAAACGGATCAATAATTAGGGTGTGTTTTACTGACAGTAGTTACGAATCGATGGAATTTCTAATTCTGTGCCAAAATAAAAAGGGACGAAAAGACACAGAAAGGAAATTCGAAATTCGATTCAAATCAATGAATTTTCGCTAATTTTAAGACACGTTTTTTTTTAAGCTGCCTTTTTATGAAATACAATTTTAACTTCGGGGTAGATTTTGTGGGACCAATGTTTAACGATGTCTAAAATTTGGACCTGGCTTCTTCGTGATTAGCGTAATCTTTTCCATGAATATCAATTTCGTCGGGAGTATATTGATGATTGGAACCACTGTACATGGAGAAACCCCTTCTCGACAATTCTTCGCCGGGTACAATAGTGGGATTCGTATAACAAAAGTCGGCCATCATTTCTTTTTGTCGAGCTAGTTGATTTGATCTGAAATATTATTAATTTTGATTGATTTTGAAATTCAGAATTTCCTTTAGGTACCCCATTCTATCTCTAGTCTTTTATCATACTATCGTAATAACTTGCGGGTATAGTAATTTCGTAGCTGCAGCAAGTACGATAATAACTATCTTAATTGTTTAGACAAGCAGTCAGCTAACGCGTCGTAAAGATAACGCGATATGAAATATATTTCGTTATTAATATTGGTATCGTTTCAACCTACGGATGTATGTGAGTTTAACTGATTCACTGGATATACACTACCAGATACGAGTGTATATTATATACCTGATAACGGGCGAGTAATTCGAGAAAATAAAAAATGACAAGTTTATCTGATCGCCCTTTTGTTTTCACGAAACAAAAATTGATAGCAAAAATAATTGGGAAATTTTACTTTGTTTTTTTCGCTCAAGAAAAAAAAATCGGAGCAACGCTGAAGTTATAATTTGGGCAGGTTTTAAATGCCTCACGTCGTTATACGCATATTTGTAATTTAGACGGAGTGAAATGTAACTTGAAAAACTGCTTTGCCAGAATCTAGAAAAATGTTTTACCCGTTATAGTATTATATTAAAAAGAGAAAAAAAAAAGAAGAAAGAAGTACCGTTAGTTTAACGAAGTTGGAAATTTGAAGTAAAATTGTAAAATTAAAAAACCAACGTGAATATTGTAATTCTATCTTCTATCTTCTGAATTGTAGTTCTTAGTCGGAGAGTACGATATTATTATGTAAAATCAATGATATTATTTATTAACTTACTTATCAGAGATGAGCCTGTTTACTTTGACGAATAGAACGATGACGAGAATTAAAATGAGGAGTAAAGCCACCGCGACGATCACGCAACCGATGTAAAAATAGAGGGTTAGATCTTCGAGAGTCGGCTGCAATTAGCAATAACTTATAAACAAAAAAACAAAAATAGAAAATGGAAGATATTTCAAAAATTGAAGAAACAAAAATGAAAATGAAAATAAATCTCTTTAATATTTTTTTAGCGTCGAATGATAATCAGTGAGAAGAGATTTTAGTTACAAATATAATCACGGATGTAATCATAAATAATGTAATTACGTCGAGTATCAGAGAGGTTTGAAATATTTGAAAAGCAGTTTGGAGAAAATCGATCTTCCACTAGCGAGCATATAGTTTATTATTTCGAATAAATAAAAATAAGTGTGCGTGTGTGAGAGTGCGGTATAATTTATTTCTCAAAATTCACGGTTTCGCATCGACGAAGGCACGCGTTTAAGAGCAGGATGTGACACAAGAGGCTGTTCATTCACTGTTGCAAATATAGCGTTTGTTCGCTCGCACGGAGAACGAGGATACGAGGATACGAGGACGTGAGGAGGACTTGTGCTCGTGCTACGCACGACTGCATTACGTTGCCGGAAACATTTTGCAATTTATATATAGATACGTTTAACGCCAACTTTATTACCGAGCATAATTAGGTATCGAAGGCTAAAACAGTCCGGAGGCTCAATCCTCTCATTATATTATCAAATCCAAGAATCGGATAATTATAAAAGAAAAGAAAAAAAAAGACGCAATCTTTGGAACGAAAAATCAATGTGACACATCCGCTCGCTCGATAGTAGGTATACATATGATTCACACGAGCAATAAAAGTGTCAACTGTATAAATAATGATTTTAGAAAAATAATGATAACAGTTCGGCTCACCCGGCACGTCACTTTGAATAATTATAAAATATATATATAAACGCTGCAAATTTATAATTGAAATTTGAATAAAACTGGAAATCCCTGAATATTTGTTTTTTTCATTTTTTTTTTGTTTCCTCAATATTTATCGTGACGTGACTCATTATCATCATCGTATAATTCGTCACTATTTCGATGTATATTAATTTTTTCTGTCTTTAATTATAATGAAATAGAATTTGAATAGAAATATTATATAATATCGTAACTGATCTCTATATTATATACATGCACTTACCATATCAAAACTAATGTCAGTAGACAGGCACAACTATGAATGTAACACTATAATACGTCTCACTATATGTATTTATGAAGAACGTTACTCTCCGCGATGTTAAGACACTCGTATCAGCTGGTTATCATCGTTCACTTTATACCTGAGATATTTCAAACGTACGCACATCCTTATTAAGCACTCGCAAACTCCCCCCACCTATTTTCTTATCACTAATTATTATTGTTGATGATAAAATAACTAAGAATAATAGAATTCCTTGATTCACAGATCAGTTTATGCCAATGAATTTCTCATATCCGTCGAATTAACGCGTTGTTATATACGTATAATAATAATTAATTAAATTTCTTTCGGTATAAAATAGGTGATTACGATATTTTATTATATTTAAGGATTTGTATCGTACAGATATACGGAGTGTGTACCGATTACGAAAATATAAACTCAAGAAGAATACAGAGAGAAGAGAAGAGTGAGGAGTAAAATATTAGTGAGTTAGACCGGAGTTGTAGTTCGTCTGACATTCAAAGAGTTGCCAGCTAAGCAAGTATACGAATAAGTATAAGTAAGGTGTGTAAATGTAAGCAAGAGTGCGAGTGCTGGATAATACGTGCTGATAATCCCCACCAGGTAGAACAAGCCAGAGGGTCTCGTGTTATAGCTCCTCGCAAGAATCGCGATTAGAATTTATTTTCGGTGCGGGTATAGCTGCAGAATATGTAAATATAATTATTCTGATCAGTGTCTCATTAATTTTTAGCCATTTGAAGATACAAAAAAAATAAAAATAAATACGTTCCATAGGTTTTTTTTTTTTTTGTTTTTTTTTTAACAAAAATAAAACTTCACGGAAGGCATAGGAAAGATTTTACGCGTTTAAACAGGAAACAATTACACGTATAATATACGAGTGCTGTATATGACACGAGAGAGAATTTTAAGAAGGGGCTTCTGTAAACTATAAACAGGTGTTACAACTCCTGTATAAATATCAGGCTCTTCGAAACGTCAAATGAACTGTAAATACTGTACGGCAGTTCACTTTTTATAAATACAATTATGTTATGCTACCAACAGGTGGCAAGTCTAATTTAATTCGCTGTACCTACGTACATGCGTATTATAATTATCTTGTATTTTTGTTTTATTTTTATAATATATCGAAAAAACGGATTCTTTCATTTTTTATTTTTATGGTAAATAAGGCAGTAAACACATACATATATATATTTCTCGTCAAAAATTCATGTTTTATTGAATCGTTACATTATAGAAAATAAATACACACACAGATTATCTCTAACTCCTGAATCCTATGTAAACTAAACTTTATTTAAATCGTTTTTTAAATCGTTACATTATAGAAAATAAATCCATAGGTTCTCAACCTTATTTTGCCCACCGCCCACTCTGAAAATATTTTTTTTTCTGTGGCCCCCCAATTTTTTTTACTCACCATCCGTCGCGAATCTGAAACAGCTATTGCCACGATTAAATTTAGACGTGTAATATTATTATAGTCCTAAGAGAGGATATGACTCCTATCCTATTTGTGAGTTTGGAGAAGAATGTTTCAATGAGAACAACTAAAACGCATACTTAATTATATTGAGAAGTATTTTTATTAACATTCAAAAGACCGTAATTTTTTCTGGGTCTTCTACTGCCCCCCTAAAAGTCTCAAACGCCCACGAGGCTTTCCAATTTCACACATCATATACAGGCAGACAATTGTTCTGAACGTTTTGAACGAGAGAAAAGACCTGACAGTCTTTGATCACGTCACCGGGCATGAGCCAGTAGATAAAATAAGGCAATGCCATGGCTGTAAAGAGATAGAAGTAATACGGTATCGGGGAAGTCGAGCCGACATAACCGAACCACAACCCTCTTCTAGTAGCATCACGCACGTGATGGCTTACGAAACCTGTTATAATAACCCAGCAATAATAACCTACTGTTGAATGGAGGTGAAATATCTTGTAGGTAATCCCGAAAATCAACCATACCAACACCGGTATTACAGAACAGTGGAAAATCGGCCTTTGAGATCCCAGGTTACTAGCATCCTGCAAATAATCATTGCGGTAATTTTTTCTCCCGCTCTTTTCTTTCGTTGAGTTTTTTCAATATCCAAAAAATCCTTTATCGTTCCCTACATTATCGTCGGAGAGAGAGAGAGAGAGAGAGATACTTTTTTTCTGAGAAAACAGAAAAACTAATCCCCATGTCGCAGTTTTTGTTTCGTACGAAATCGCCGTCAAGTTATTTGTCTCGAAATTTTACCGTTCGTCACATTTCACCTTATTTCTCTTCCTCCATTTATTCGCGTTCATAACAGCTACTGGCACGTGGTACAGCATGGCTCGCGTGAGTATACGGATATATACTAATAATAATAACAGTCTGACGTTTGGCGACGAACGAGAATAATAAAAGGAGGCCCGAGTACTTACACTGAGTTTCCAGCTCCTAGCGAGCAAAAAATGGTCCAAATCGATCAGTGATGATATAAGAAAGCACACGGTTATACCGAGAACGTTTCGTGCCAATAACTTTTTCGATAATTTTACAACTAACGACCAGCTCAGGCAACCGACTAATGCGTGTGTCAGGTTATCCGCTATCGCACGAAGCGTGGGACTCTTTAGATTATAAAGTAGCCAGTCGCCTACGTAGGATATAAATCCAATGAATATCGTTATAACGAAACACGAGACCGTATCCACTCGCGGGAAGAACATCCTGACTCAATAAACGGCCGATAATAATTCATATTTTATATGTTTTATACAAATATCAATTATCCGGGATAGTTTCATCATCCATATCTATATAACACTGTACCCGATCTCTCATTCGACGATGACACGACTTCAATCAGTCGACACAGCCAATAAGAATTTTTTCTTCGAAGTAACGAAAGAAACGCGAATCAGTCATCGCCGCTCATCGCGCGTATAAATAATAATTATTTATTTAATTTGACAAAAGAGTTGGGCAGCTTCTTTTATTTCGAAAATAAAATCGACCCGTTATTGTCCGTGTTCAGAATTCGCCAATTTTCCGATCTCAAGTCCCGCCATACTCACGTAGACTGTGTCACATATGGTCAAAGACTAAAGATACGCGTACTGATACTTCGGGATAAGGTTATTACTATCAATTAAAGTTTCTATCCGTGATAGAAACCGCAAATATCATAATACCAGACCTTATTCGCGATCGAGATGTCTAATTACAAGGTAATGTAACCCAAAAATACGAAAAGTTCGCTTATTTATATTCCCGTATCGATCAGCCCTAACCTCAAAGTCGGAAGTAATAATGTTTTCGTAAACAAACGTCTATACATAATTTTTACGTTTCTTTTTAACCTTCTCAATCGAATTCTGCCCTGCGAAAATTGATCTTTAACTTTCTCTGCACAGCCGATCGATTCTAAACGTGAAGAATTTAGAAAATATTTAGAGCGAGCTGGAGTAATGGACGCTTTGACCAAGGTGCTGGTGTCGTTGTACGAAGAAACCGAGAAGCCTGACGACGCGCTGGAGTATCCTTTACCGTGTCTTTATTGATTGTATGAATAAGAGAGAATGATGACGTGATATTGCCTTAACACATCGCCTAAAGATACGTCCGGAAGAATCTAGGCGGGATAACGGAATCAGGTTCTGAGATAGAAGCCCTAAAGAAAGAGCTGGAAGAAGCGAGAGCAACGATTGCTAGTTTGAAAGAAAAATTGGTGACATTAGAGCCTGAGGAAGGGGCGGAATAGTAACAATAACCCGTCGATACTAACATCTCAATGCTAGTCTAATATCTTGTCGTACTATTACTTTATAGGTTCAAAGAACTAAAATGGATAGAGAAGAACTCTCTATTCAGTTAAACGTGCCTTAAAGATAAAGAAAATAAATTTAAGTTAAAGTATAAAGTATATCGGATATATATATATTCACATATATATATATATAGGTATAGTGATGCGAGATTGAAGATAGAAACTATTCCATGTTGGGGAATAGCCCTGATTTCTTACTTTAAATACCCAATTCGTTAATAAAACTTACAAATAAATTTAGTTCTTTCATTTTCGTCATGTGGTTCCTAATATATTACACGATAAGAACGATTCTTTGAAAGCCTGCGTGTGTGTATGTTTATTGTACTACAGTATCAGTATGTAATTGTTATTATGAGGTGAAAGAAGCTGCTGCTCATAACTTGAAGATAATATAATAAATAAATAAATAAATCAAAAGAAAACGCCACAATCTCAATATTTTATATAATAAGTGTCTGTTTATTTAAATATAGTACAATATCTCGGTCTTTTTATTTTCTTTTATTTCATTGCATTTTATTTTACCTCATTTTTATTTATCCTAAAATATAAACGAAGATCAGTTTGTCACGAGAGACAGACAAAGAGAAAGACAAGCAGCTCTAAACTGAAATAAAGCCGAACACCAAGGAGCAAAGAGTTTTAATAATGAATTAATTAGCGAAGCCAAAGCAACTGAATTAATTTTGTTACAATGATATATTTGTCACCGAACATGAAAGGATGCCGTTGAACAGACAGAATATTAATGAACCAAAGACAAGCTAGTTTATAAATTATCCTCATATTCATTAATTATTAAAATTCTGTGCTTGAGTTCCGACGAATGGAATAGCGTCGGATGAATAGATCAGTCCCGAAAAAACCACATTATTGAGAAACTAACGAGTTTCACGTTGACTTCATCGCTTGTCTGCGCTTAACATCCCAGTTATAAACTCTGGCCATGTTAACTTCGGTCGTAGTGAACTGATCGCGTAAAAAGTCAAGATCGTGTTCAAGATAGCTCAGATTTCTCTTAGCTGCTTCGATGTTCTTGACTAGCAATTCTTGGGCATCGTCGAGAGTGTATTCTAGCATGACGTTGGCCCCCAGCCACAGACAGACTTTATTTGTTGGCGGAACAACGGCCCTCGCGAATACTTGCTCCGAGAGTAAAAACTGGGTTTCTAAATCCTGGCTGTTGGTTTTCTCGGATTGTAACTTCTCGATCATTTCCAGAGAGCGTTCTAGCTCCGGTATCTGGGTCCTCAGCCTCCGACGTTTGTTGGATAAGTTACATTCCATGAATTTGTATTTACTGTGCTGTTCGTCCAGCTTTTTTAAGACCTTATCAACAGAGCCGTCGTTGTCTGGCTTTGCCATGTAAGAATCGACGTCTTCCTGTGCTCCGAAAAAAAAAAAAGAATAAACAAGAAATACGGTTAATGTCATTAATTCCTCTCTTCTCTTTACCCTAAATCAGGAGATCGAGAGAAATATAATTTTCTCTTTAACTCTGTCGCGATTCAATCCATATAAGGCAACGAATCTCGAATTGAACGAAAAACGCGGTGACGTAAATCACGTGATAAATACCGACGTTCGTTTCGAGCCGGCTTTTGAATGAGATGCAAATTTTTTCCGTTTTTGAGACTCGGGACGATTGATTGCGTGCTTTTTTCTTCTTATTGCTACGAAACACGGGCTTTACACTCTATATAAAGAACGCCCAAAACTGAATCAGAGCGATGTGGATACGACGTGAGACGGACAAGATAGGATCATAATTTTTCACGATTTATAAACTGCACTTGTATTATTCTGGGTTTATTATTACCACAAAATCTGCCTCGGGTATTCCGGCGTAAGATTTTTTCTCATTTCCTAGTTTAGACTCGAGATTTTTGTCGCCTTCTTCCATGTTGATTTTTTTTCTCTTTATTCGGTGTTCGGAGTTGGTTGCCTTCCTCGCGTTTTTCTCCGGTAATGTTTCAAAGAAAGGAATCTATACGTACGATGTAGATAGGAAAACTTCGGTAGGATATAGCCAGTGTTCGTCGTAACGTCGTAACGTCTAGCGTCTAACTATTACGTTGATTATAACTATTCATTTTACGAATGATTAAACTTAGATGTCGATTAGATCAGATCAGTCGCGACCATTTATTGTTATAATTTTTAAAGTGACAATCAGATTCAAAACTTTACTTTATCGCGCATCTAACTATGTGATAAATAAACCGTCGTCTAACTATACGCGCAGATTTCTTTACCGATCGACGAGAGGGAGAAAAGAGAGAGAGAGAGAGAGAGACAGAAGGTCCAGGAAAAACGAGATTCAAAATGTGTTTGTCTTTTTTGGAGAATTCGAATTTAACATTATTCATTTTTATGGAACGAATATACCTACATAGATATAATATTTTGTTTATTTGAAATATCTTTCATCTTTTAGATAAACTGCATAATACCGAAATGAATTAAAGAGCATCGAATGTTTCATAGAATTATTGCTAAAATCCGCAAAAGAGTTAATGTTTCGAATATTTGGTTCTTTAATTCGGAAATTGTATGTTATTAATTCTAATCTTGTATAATTTTATTATAAATAAAATGAAGATATTGAATATTATTATAAATATACGACTCGCTGTACATGTAATATTCCACAATTCTTTTGTACACATAAATTAGACCTGCTGTATAGTTATAGTCGGTTAATTGATTCGTTTAACTGAAACGTACTTTAAATCTAATTTATACCATACAGCCTTTACAGAATAAACGATCATTGACGTCATTATCCTCACAATTCAAGTCTTGTAATGCCTACTGTATGATACAATTAGTATTTTAGGTTTTAGCGAGAATAATTTTTCACAATAATAGATACGTATATCGTCAAGTTGTTGATTTTTTTATTTTCAACTCTTTTGCGTAATTTTCTTTTCAAACATATTAAAATTAAAAAATACTTTGCATGTATACTTCCACATATTAATACCGATAAACGTTGCACATGACCTTCGAACGATTCTCTCTCTCTCTCTCTCATTATATACGTCTATAAATTTTCATCACTTTCAATTATACGTGGAACAATTTAATGCGCAACGATTTTAAAATAATAATCTAATTTATAAAATGCCTAAATATATACGTATATAATAGAGTATAGACCAAGACATGAATTTCAATTTTCACCTACGTATAGCGTTGACAGATATGACTATATCATCCTCTGCCTTTTGCACGAACAATCAATACAATATTTTCCTCTATTTATTAAATACGTACGTATTAACATTGCGCTGAATATTATCAGAGGGAAAAACGTTTAAATATAAGCGTATATATATGTATATATCGGCGAAGGCTTGTCGAATCAGTAAACACATTTACGACATGTTTGATGCATATTATATTCATAGTTCTTATTCCACGAGATTATAAAACAATAATAAATTATTCATCTTTCTTGCAACGATCGAATTGAACCCATCCTGCAGCGTCTCTATTTCTCTATACACTGCACGTATTCAGACCTATGCAACAAGCTCTATTTCAAATACAGAATAATAATATAACGAGAGAAAGGTAAACTAAAAACGACTTCAATGTTATAGAATAAATTCGAAAATTAAGGACGATCCTAACGACGATCCTTGAAAATAACCGTTTTTTATTCTCACTCAAGTCCCACCCCTTGTATACATATCTTGATAGATAGAAACTTGAAGAGAGCAGTCTGGAGTCTGGGGTCACCCGCACCCCGCATATTACGAACATCGAGTAGACCAGACGGATGGATTAACTTGCCTTGCTCGAAGGCATTATCTCCCACATCCCTAATCGCGCTAATAGACCTCTTCGCTCTTGCGATACAGTCTGCAGCATTGCAGCTCTCTTAGCTCTCATTGTTTTATACAGAATTTCGCGCGATATATTCGCAACCGAAATAACATTACATTATTATACTATATATTTATTCTAATACGGAATATCGATGAATCAGAATCGTGCTTGGAACTAAAATTAAAGATTAAGGATCAAGGGTAGTGGATATATATATAGATATATGTTTTATTGCGGGGAGGGCAAATGGCAACGATATATCATGAGATTGATGAGTCTGCAGGGTCTGACAGTCCCGTACGTTGTACTAGGGTACGTTGGTACATTGCATATAACAAACAGGAGTGGAGAGGCTCGGTACGTACGTACGTACGTACGCTGCTCTTCTATGTATGGAGAGCGGTGGATAACGCGTACATTGGTCATTTCCGCAGGAAGTCAATACCTAGCAACCTGTATAGTGTAACGCTAGTTGAGATTGGAATTGAGCCAGTTTCGTAACACATCGATCTCTCGAATCTGTATTTACACACCGATATTCGTATATCGGGATACCGGGGCGAAATAGGGTACCTGAATGGAAAACCGCAATTATATATTCATTTCAACGATCAAATACTACGGCTTTTCGCTTCTCATATCGTCGATTTTATATTTCGCTTTTTTACAAAATTTATAAACAGAATTATGCGTTCGGTATTCTCATTATTTTCATTAATTACCCTTATTTCGAGTCGACATCGATCGAACTACATCCCAATAGATTTTCTACCAATTTTTTTAGGTCTTTTATTTTTTTTTCTATCTCCTATTGAAAAAATGGAAGAATTTTCCAATTCCCTGCTTTCCTGGGAGAGAGATTTGAATTTACATTCAGAGATCGTATATACCCGAGCCTAATTGAAGCGGTGAAGTGGCGTAAAGGTGGGACTGTCGGAAACGGTCATCGGTAAATAATTATTTACTAGGTAGGTAGGTAGTACGATGTGTGTCGTGTTTCGGGTTTTCTATACGTCGGACAATCCATTGTAAATAGGAGGAAAAAAAAATGGGGGTAAATATAGGTATATATTCCTGTATAAGGATGAAGTTAAGCGCAGAAGAGAAGAGAAAAAAAGGTTTGTTTGACGATCTTTTCTCGGTTTGTTTTGTCCCTCTAAAAGTGTGATGAACACAATGGAGAGACGCCAAAGGTCAGGCCCCTGCTCTTTCTCTTTCTCTCGACATTATACCGACCAAGAAGAGACGCTGTCTGGACCCGCATAATACGAACACCGATATCTACTCACAAGCTATATATATACGTATTTATATACATATACAATGCGTTATGTATGAAGAATATCATAGATATAGAATATAGATATAGGCATAGGTATACCAGATATAAGAGACAGGAGTTTGTAGCGTTTTGTAACTGATCTGTAGGTAAATAGATGATGAAACTTATGTCGCGAAATCTAGTATAAATCCGACTGATACGATAGGTTTGAGAAAAGAATTCGAAGCGGTGGGGAGAATCTTTCGACATGTAGAGCGGTCCGAAAAAATAATGACAATGATAAATAACAGTCGTGAGTTAATTATTAATTGCCGATATTGAAACGAAGATGACGAAAGTAGGTCGAGGGGCTGATGAGTCGAAGTCCCGAATGTTAAAGTTTTCAGACTTTTGGAGTTTTTAACCCTCTGCATTCCGACCTTTCGCAATTTCAATCTAACAAGCTTGAACGTTTCTGAAAATTCGAATTCGCCACAAACTGCATAGCGTTTTTTTTTACGAGTAGTTAAAACTACATCCACTTTCTTGATCAGTACAAATTTTCAAATTGTATATTCGACGAGTGTTTTTATTTTTTATTTCATTTCTTTTTCTTGTAGATCGTAGCTGTAATAAATTTGTCAATGGAAGTGAAACCGATCTCGCAAACAGAACGAAACGCGACTATACACACGCATGTATATAGGACACACAGGTCGTCTCAGATTCAATTTATACCTACAACTATAAAGAGTACAAGTTTATGAATGGACATTGTAAGAGCATTACGAGAACAGCGGGTCAACCTGCCAATTGACCATTGTCCATTTGACAATTTACTAAACACAATCCACTACATAATAAGTATATATATGTATACATATATGTATATCAACTATTCTATCTTCAGTCGCATAATAGCATTGTTCATTCCCTCGAGTTGCCATTTATCTGCAGACACTGCAGCTCTTAAATCTCTCGCATCGTCCGATCTCCGTGAAAAATACGAACGCATACATCGTGTCCGACAAATCACCAAATGAATGGTTAAAAATTATTTGGACTAAAATTCTGACCCAAAAAGATAATGAAATAAGAGAAACTATATCCATGCATACATTCGAGACAGAATTTGAAATTTAGAGAACCGATTGCGCAGCTTATTATCTTTGACGTAAGACTAAAGTTTTTAATTAATTTCTTTTTTTCTTCTCTTTTATGAAAGTAAATGATCGGTAGAATGACGCGGCTCTTTTCTTCTCACTTTCTTTTCTTTCTCTATTTCCGAGTGGTTGAATTTTTACGACCGAAGAAATGATGCAGCAGCAGGAGCAGCAGCGATACTGGCAGAAGTCTGAACCAGTCGGAAGGGGAGTGAAGTAAATAATAAATAAGGGCCCATGAGCATCGCGGCGTTGCTGCGGTGCAGTGGGCCAGGTCCTGAGTGGCTAGTGTTGAGTGGTGAGTAGTAGTGAGCATAGTAGTAAGTAGTGGGGTGGTACTCGACTCTTCTGACTTTCGTTATACTCTAACAGGCCTGACTCGGACATCAGTTTCAGTTGCTCTCTTGTGCGCGCACCCGCAACTTGACAAACTTTAACGACGATACTGATAGATAGTTATTTATATACTACAGATATTAGTATGAAGTAATTATTTATACAAACAAATAATAATAGCATATACGTATATATACAGTATATACCTATATATATACCTATATATAAAAAATTGATCATTTTACAAAAAAACTAATAATAAATACGAATAAAGAGATAATTAATAGTTTTTATTTATTTTTTTTTTTTTCTAAAATTTCGCAACGTTTTTTTTCACGTAGAAACGTTAATATAAGGTGACAAAAATAAGGAAATAATAAATAATAATTTCGCGGGTTGATATGATAATATAAATATTTTAAAATCGTTTTAATTGATAATAAATTGTGTCAAAATTTGGAGTGTTGATTAAAAGAGAAAAAAAAAGTAATCGAGGAACATGTGAGAAGATTTTTTAATAAAGTGCAGAGAAGAATAATGCGTCTTTTTATATCGCTGCGTCGTTCGATGAGAATCTGATCGAGTGACTTTTTGAAAAAAAAATAAAGAAAAATACAAAGAAAAAAATCTAAGAAATAAAAAATGAAGTTGAGAATATAGAAGAAGAGTGTCGTAAAAACGGTCCGTTTGTATATATGTATATGTATAACATATACATATATGTGCGTATATTATTATGCAGGGGATGATTGGCAGGGGATGATATTATGGTAGGGGTTCGGATATGTGGTTTTTTGAGGCTGTCGTCGGCGCTGCTACTTATAGCTTGCGGGGTAGCTGGGCTACTTCCGGATGATCAAGATTTTGGCGCTACCCCTAAAACGTTTGAAGAAGAGTGCGCCGCCCGGTGCCTAGAATTCGTATTCAGTCAGGTAAATACTATATTGTATAATATGAGTTGTATAATAATTAAAGACCGAATATCGCGATAATTATAGGTATAGTTTTTTTTTTCAAATTATTTTCTTGCTTGTTAATTTTTTTCGTTCTCTGAAGAATGTAATCTAATCAACTTTCAGCAGGATTTATAAATATAGAGAAAGAGAGAGAATGATAAAAACGGAATAACAAAAATTTCGAGATTACAAAATATTTTGCGTTAATTGATTTCAATTACTGTACCCAATTAACGTATTTATATTTTTAAGTGGTTCGCGTATTTGACCGCCGAATTTATGTTTATAACCAGACTCTGGGGACCGTTGAGAAATCTTAATGATACAGTGCGCAACTGTAAACGATAACAAAAATGATCTCGTTTTTACGATTTATTTTTTTTTAATTATCGTATCAGAAACGATTCATCGTTCGGTTTTGAAAAAAAAAGCAAACTCACTGTCTAAATATGTGTATATATTATTGAATCAAAATTTTGGGGATATCCATAGGTTATTATAAAATCGAATTATTCCTCTGATCGAAGAGCAGTTCTGTAATAAATTATTGATAGTAGATACGAATTATCGTCTTGTCAAAGTTTTAATTGAAGTTGAAACATTATGCAAATACTCTGTCGTATCTTCGATCGATAATTTTTATTTTTTCGATATACCTATGTACGCACTACATAGATCGGTGAAATTCGCGATAATTTATAGTAAAACAGAATAGCGGAGAAGAAAGAAAGAAAAAAATCTTACAACGATGAGACGAGATGAGAGAGAGATGATCGTATATACATAATATACGTATGAATATGTTTCTTTAATTTTCTCGACGTTATTTTTCATCTTCTTGGAAATAAATTCATCCTCATATCGCATCGTTTGATTAGTTCTTCAATACGGTAGAATTAATCGGACGTATATACCGATACGTGGAATACGTATGTACGTATATTTATATGCCGTATGTAGGTATAATGCGGTCTATACCGCGGCTATAACGTCCAGAAGCTTAATAAACGGCCATCGCGCGGCTTGGTATATAAGACTAGTATATTAAAATAAAAATAAAAAATGGCCGCCTGTGAAGGACGTATCAATTTAGTTGCTCTGTACTCTCCACCCCCACTGCATACACGGTACTAGTATATTCATTAATTAAGTTAAACTATAGACCAGCTGAACCGTGGCCTTAAACTATTGCCGCTGCAGCACTGCACCGGCTACTGTACGTATGCTGGAAATTATGTGCATATATATATATATACATATGTATATATGGGTGAACATATAAACGCATATATAATGACAAACAGAAAGATGCTGCAGTTGCTATATAATTCGTATTTACGTAGTACTGTATATTCTCTTCTACCCAGCAGCTGCAACAGTTATTTAGAAAAATCTACAAAATTGGTCATTTACGTGAATGTGCTTATTTTTCCATGTTACCTACTCAGAGTTTTTGGAAAGAGTATTTTCAAACGAAGAATACCGGAGGTTAAAAATTCCGAAAGCTAAAGATTCCGAAATGCCAAATCTGTTGAACTTGAAATTCGCGCATTTATGCATTCAGTGTTTAATAACTCGGACTGTATCGATCATATCGGAACCAATAAGGGGTAAAATTGATCGTCCTGAGATGTACTTTTTGGGAAAGAAGTCTCAAAATTCTATCAATTATTTATGACACCGTGGTTATCGATTGAAGTAGATAAAATCGGTTTCCGTAAAAAGGGTCTCGATTAGAACGAACTATTTTTTGTCCTCACATGCTCGGAAATAGACCGAAATTTTCGGATCTTCGGGCCTTTATTGTAAAGCTTCAACGTTTCTGATAATTCGAAATC
Source organism: Tenthredo distinguenda (assembly GCA_947538915.1). Taxonomy (NCBI): domain Eukaryota; kingdom Metazoa; phylum Arthropoda; class Insecta; order Hymenoptera; family Tenthredinidae; genus Tenthredo; species Tenthredo distinguenda. Next base: position 3,959,835 of record OX384535.1, read on the forward strand.
GTCTCAAACAAATTCGGAACTACAATCCAGCCCCTAATTACTCGATTCATCATCATGGTAATTTTTTCAATTTTTTCTCTTTTTTCTGTAATTTTCCTTATTTTAGAGAGACAAAAAACGAACCGCTCTAATATGTAATATATAATCGCGTGTGAAAGAGAGAAAGAAAGAGAGAGAGAGAAATTTAAGAGGAAAAAAAGGAAGTTTTTTGTGTCGTCAGTTAAGCCGATAAATTATCAACAGCTCTCTTAAAAGCTGTAATTATAGTGCCGATTGACGAGGCTTGGATTAAACGCCTTTAGTTTAGGTACTTATAGAAACGACTAAACGACCAAATCGTTTAGGTTTGAAGAAAAAAAAAGTGGGAAATCCAAGCTCAGGGATTTACTTCGTACCACTTCAATTCAATCCTGTTATAGCTGTAGCTCCTATATAATTTTTTTTTTTAATTTACACCTGTAGCACCCGTTCTTAATTCCCGTAATAATAATTTATATCCCCGATGATTACCGAGATAAAATCTTTTTTTTTCTTCAGATATTCAAAATTCGATAATAAATAGATATTCGACCTAAAACTGTTCAAAAGAAGACTAAATTCATTACAATCTATGAGATTTCCTCGATGTGGACATTGAATAAATATATAAATATCTATAAATATTTCAAAATGGGTTAAAAGTCAAGTTTGTCTATATAATAGCCAAGAGCTGTATCTTAATGTCGCCTTATCTGTCGTATAAAAATAATTTTTTATACCTATATGTATGTAGATGTACCCTAAAACGTGCATAAACTAGGATCGGTAATGAAAAAGGGTCCGAGATAGATAATAGAACGCGTGGTAAAAATATTAATCTATACTACGGAGATAAGAATTTCATAAATACGTGTATTACGTATGTGATAGTTGAACTAGAATTTTTCATCTCGTAGTAGAAAAAGAATTGAAAAAAATTAAAAAACAAAAAAAAACAAACTCCCAAGTCCCTTAATTTATGGGTTAAAAAACAATTTAAAAAATATACATATATATATTTATTATACAACACACGTATGGACCAAAGTCTGGAATTATATTATCTATATATCGCATGTGTACTACAATTCTAGTATTTATAGCCCATATATGATACGTCGGTGCAGATTATTGACTACTGACTACTCGTGTCTATTTTTCTTCCCGTTTCTTATAACATATATATATATTTAAATACACATAGGTTTTTTTTTTATTTTTTATTTTTTTTTATATGACACGTGATTATCGGGGGTGAAAGATCTGTCGGTAAACACGAGTATAATAATTCTTATCTCGAGGTTAGGCCATGGGATGACCTGCTTTAATACACGTAGTTGCATAACACAGTCTTAGTCTATGCTATTTCATCTTCGAACTTTCTAGATAGAAAACACACACGTACCGTAGATACGTGTGTGCGAAAAATGAGAGAAAAATTACCGACGACTTTGCAAATTTTTATTCTTATTTTTTATTCTCTTCATATTATAGATAAATGAATCGCCGCTAAATCTAGAGCTATTTAATGCGCGTAATATAAAATCTCGCAACGTTACACGTGTGTATACCTAAGGGGCACAATGGACTTCCGGTTAGCCACATCCTGTTGCCTCGAAACACTGTTTTAAATTACCTGAACGGGTGGGGCGACCCTTGAAATGCGCACAGGTGACAAAACTAAATAAATAAATAAATAAATAAACGATTGACTAGTGAAATATAATTGTTATACGGTCTAAATAGTATGGGTAGATAATTATTGAGAAATGAATACAAATTGCGTATATTTATTATATAATAAAATGATATGTTTATATATATATTATTTGGGGAATAATAAATGCGTATAAAGGAAGATGGGCTCTATCGTACACGATTATCGAAATTGTCGCGTCTTTCGAGGTCAATTAAGTAACAACACGAATAAAAAGTCTAATAAAATAGATACTGTTTTATATTTCAATTCGACATTCGCGTAATTAGTTTCGAATATAAATGATATAACAATAATTTAACAAATTTTAATTACAGCGATATCTTTATTCTTCCTCTTATCTAACACACGCAAATCACAATAAGCGGCGATAGCAAAAAAATTTTTAACGCGGTTTTAATTGACCCAGTTTTATAACTATATGTATCCTATAGCTCCCGTTTTGGGGAAGAATACCACTCGAAGCCAAACAAACTGGACATCGGGTTCGCCTTCTCCAATTTATAGTATACATATCTAGACGTACGTACGTGTGTACTTAGTAAACAAATCCTGGGAACCAGAGCTCGGTGGCTGTCGCATGACATAATCTCAATTAAAATTTATCCCGCAACATACTCGACAATTTATTATATCATAACACAACGCTAACCTATCAGCAGCGAGATTCGCAGATATATGTGTGTAATATATTTATAAAATTTGAGAAATTTGAGAATTCAGACGACAACTGAATAGGAAAGGAAAAAAAAAATATGTGTGAATTTTTCAAAGCGATTACGACTAGCCTGTGCTATTAAATAATTAACTATATATATAACAATGCATTAGAAGCGTATACTACGCGTATAGCCCTGTATAGGCGGCAAGAGCGGTGTAATTTTAGGAATCGATCGGCTTTATTCGTTCCCAGATTCATTACGTTCATTCCCCCGGCTTTATACTGGGAATTCTTCGGAAACTTGAACCTCATCGTATGCAGTCGAGTAGTTCGAGCCACGAACTGGTCGGCCAAACCTCCGTCCGCGCGTCCTTAGAGCTGCGGCGTATATAATACGAGCAACGAACGTAGGAGTGTATGTCGATTGTATGTGCCTACCTACCTATCAGCCTGCGTACAATTACCAACGTATTACGTATACAGAGCAATAATAGTGGTACAGGCAACGTTTCAAGTTTGAGGTGAACGGTGTCAGGTTTTATAACGCGTTTCTTGTCTCCTCTGCCTATAGGCAGTACCTGTGTATGTCTCTGTACCTGCCTAACTATAGCCCGCGAGTCGCACGGTGTTGATTGCTGCTCGGTGGGTGTAGGTATACATCGGTTTTCTCGCGGACTCATTCGCTTGGAACACTGACTTTATTTTTTCCTTTTTACTTTTCGTTTTTTTTGTTCCTTTTTCTTTTTTCGTCCTCGACGAACGGATCGAAAAGTCGACAATTAACGACCGTCGAGATAAAATAGAAAATCATGTGTGATGATACGATAGTTAAATCTTCTAAATGAACAAAAAAAAAAAAAAACTTTTTAACTCGGTAAGTAATTACAATTTTCCGAAAATTATTTCAAAAGTTTATCCGAGGTATTAAGGCAGACAGAAAAGCCGTTAAAAATCAGAACAGCAGCTCGTCTGTCTGTCTCGGCGGTGCACCCTTATAACGACAAACTCCCGTGAAATTGGCTTCAATCTTAAAGAATTGCCCGTTGCCCCGGAACTCCGGAAGAATTTCAAGTTAGGTAGTAGATACATACTACAAGGTACAGAAGATTGAAGTGTTGTATATGTATATGTATATGTCTGAAGTGCCGGAAAGGTGCAACAGTTGGTCGACGCTCCGGAGCGTAGCGAAGGCAAAGACGTCGGACGGGTGGGTGATCAGGTAGGCACGATTAAGGGATTACAAGAGTAAACCATTACGCGTGTACAGGGTCCTTCAGATTCAGCGGGCCATATTTTTAGGGTAGATTCCTTGTCAAGTTTCTAAGACTGAATTATTCCTTTACCGAAAATTCGAGAGCCACGAGTAGAAGCTGCGCGGTGACGTATACGCTCTGCGATTGGTCAACGAAGATCTTCCCTATCTCGGGAAATTTGGTCTTAGATTTTGACGGGGAATCTATGCTCAAAATGTAGTTTGCTGAACCTGAATCAACCTGTATAGTATAGGGAGATACAAGGCCCTCACCTGGGTTTATTTCATAGCTGCAGGATACGCTCGTTAATTTTTTTTCCCCCTTTTTCTTTGGTATCTCCTTCTTGTTATTATCGTCGTTATTTTTTTATTCAACAGTCTTTTTTCTTCTCATACCGGAAGTTCAAGATTATATAAATGACGAGAGACCGGTAACAGGTTGAGGCGACGTAAAAACTTCGCACGCTCGGAATCGGATGTATTAGAATAAATAATCAAAAATACAACAAATTTTCATACAACAACTGGATTTTTCAAGGTTCTGAAATAGTCAATAGTCAATTGCCTGTGTCCGTCGACTGTAGGCTTCAACTCGTTAATGAAACCCTGTGCTGATGCAGCAGCAGGAATAGGAAGCACGGCTAATAAATCGTTCCGAGTCATAAAAATACGATTTTTGCAGTAGACTCATCGATTCTTATTGTTATTATATCAAATTTGAATACTGTATTTGATCTTATATAGTCACGTGGAAAAGTGTATTAGACCGAATAAAAATACAATCGAATTATTCAATTATTACTTGTTAGTCATTATTGAATACACAAATATAATACTGGGATCCCGATCTCATTGTCAATCAGAGATAACAAGTTATGCAATTGATCTTATAGTACAATAGTACTAGGAGGTTTATTCTGAAATTTCGTTGGAAGAAATTTTTTTTTTTCTTTCGTAATTATAATAATCTTAACGAATATAAATATATATTTATATGTATGTATATATAACGAGGATCTCGCGATGTATGACATAGGTACCTACATACGTGTGTGTATGTTTATTATACCTAGACATTAAAGTATATAAAAAGGGGGATAGGGAAAGGGAGAGAAATTCTGTAGCGCGGGGGATTAAAAACCTAAATTGAATCGCTTGGCGGTGGTTAAAAGACGGTAAACTGTTGTATCCGGATCAATTCTAAACCCCCCCCGGTATATACTGCCAACATCGCGTCCGTGTTAAATCATAGAATGAAAAGAGTATAGAGTACATTAAGTACACACATATACATACGTAAAACTATACAAAATATACAATAAATTAATTAATTAACCAAAGAAAAATACATGTGAACTGATTCACGCTGAGCAGGGAAAATCTTCAGGGTAGGTTCCCCGTGAAAATCTAAGACTAAATTTCCTTTACCAGAAATTCGAGGGTTCAATAATTTCTGAACTATACGGAAGAAATTTGGTCTTGAAAATTTGACAGGAAATCTACCCTCGAAACATGTACGTGACGTTCAACCTGAATCAATCGTGCAAAGGAATTTTTACCGGGGATTGTAATTACACTGTTTCGTCGTTTAACCTGCACCTGTAACTCCGTACTTAACTACCTTGCACGAGCTTCCGGGCACAGGTGTATTACAGTTCCGTTTGAACGGTGGAACACCCCTTATTGTCCCTTTATATTATTAATACCGTGACTTTAATTCGGGCCCGGACAAAAAATTTTCTATGTATGCGAAGGTGTATATGTATACACGTATCGTTATATAAACGGTCACGAAATCGAAATTTCAGCGTCAATTTTTGAGACCTGGAAGTATATGCACATTAGGGTGTCCGTTATTTCCCAAATTGACTTTTTTCACTGGGGTATGGTCCAAATCATTAGTTTATAGCCTAGAAACAACTATGAGAAGAAAAAAAAAAATTTAATTTCCATCAACCCCTCCCTGAATAACGATACTTTTCCCATTTCATTAACATGGGATTTTTGCACTTTTTAGATTTTAATTTTTTTTTCGGTTACTATATCTATTACCTCGTTAAATATTGTTGATTCTTCGACTGTTCTGACCTATTTCGATGGACAAATTTTTACATTCGAGGAAAGAAATTTTTTCATGAGTTTTGAAGAGGTCAATTGATTTTATTTTTAATAATTGTGTTTTCAATATTTTCGAATATTTTTGAGTGTAGTGACTTTCCAATGCTTTTTGTCTATTTTAAGGTTGAATATATGTTTTCATATGTTCTCATTACTGTTTATTATAAATTTTGACCTCTTTGAAACTCATGAAAAAAATTTCGAAGAGGTCAAAATTTATATTAAACAGTAATGAGAACGTATAAAAACATATATTCAACCCTAAAATAGACAAAAAGCATTGGAAAGTCAATACACTCAAAAATATTCGGAAATATTGAAAACACAATTATTAAAAATAAAATCAATTTTGACCTCTTCAAATCTCATGAAAAAATTTCTTTTCTCCAATGTAAAAATTTGTCCATCGAAATAGGTCAGAACAGTCGAAGAATCAACAATATTTAACGAGGTAATGAATATAGTAACCGAAAAAAAAATTAAAGTCTAAAAAGTGCAAAAATCCCATGTTAATGAAATAGGAAAAGTATTGTCATTCAGGAAGGGGTTAATGGAAATTAAATTTTTTTTTTTTCTTTTCATAGTTGTTTTTAGGCTATAAACTAATGATTTGGACCATACCCAATTGAAAAAAGTCAATTTGGGAAATAACGGACACCCTAATGCACATGTACACATAAATTATACCTATTCCGGTGCATGTATGAATATTCTTAGATGGGGTGGTAAGCGGAGCGTGTATATTACCCGTAGCAAGTGCAGCTATTGTATATTTTTAACGGATCAAATTTGAATATCAAATTTCCATCTACTACCATGGGAACTCGAAACGTGGAGTAAAAAAATAATGAAAAATCTTTGTTTAAAATGTTTACTGAATTTTGAAATATATTTTCTTCTCATTTGTTTCCAGAATCGAACTGACGACTCCAATTTCGAGGTCGGATGCGGGGTAAAATGCAAATTGGATCAGGTAAGCCGATTTTTTATTTCTTATTTTCTTTTATATTTTTATGTATCATATAGGTATAGGTGTATATTGTATATAGAATGTAAATCGTAGTTTCCTTCTTATTTTGACTCCACCCGCGGGGAACAATAAAGGTTTACTTCCGGTTCAGGATATGTCGTTGCGCCCTTTGTAACGGACGCAAATAAAAACAAAGCAACGTATACAAATGTTTAACGAATGAATGAATGGATGAATGAACGAATGAATGAATGAATGAACACCCGGGGACGATACAGGGCTTCGTGTTCTAAATTGGACCGCGTATAGAAGTGCAGCGGCAGCCTTATTAGCGGATGTTGCCAAATTGACGTGCGACTTTATAACATATTATTATATACCTTAACTGACTGAAATTTGCACGAAATTTGAAAACCAGGAAACGAGAAAGAATATCAGCGAAACTGGTAAAAAGAATAAATTTTAACAAATTTATGTATAAGTTATACAATATGGAATATTTCTCAATAATATGTAAATCGGTGTTCGCTAACTGATCAAAAATTTGTCATAGAAACAAAAAAAGAAAATAAAGAAAATAAAATAAACCTGTAAAATTAGAAAAAAAATTATCGATCACTGTGACTCGTTATTAATAATTGGCTCCGATAATAATTTGAAATATTGAAAATGTGTAAAAAAAAAGCGAGAAAACTCAGAGTCTGGGATCTAGATAATTACCTTAGGTATTTATACACCGGTAGTATTCGGTAATTGTAGTTCAACGGAAATTCTTTCAGTTCGTGAAGAAAATAGGGATTTAAAAACCGGATACAAATGCACCAGTCCGTATCTCCACTTTAGTGTAGGTAACATGCATGTATAGAATTTTATAGAATTCAGATACTCGGAAGTATTTTTCAAAGTTCGACTATAGTTCGACGAAATTACATTGATAACATAAAATTATACATGAAATTGTATATTTTACTTCAATTTTGTATAATTTTAAACGCGACGATGTATGTACGTATATATTATATGTATATTCCATGAGGTCAGACATCCTTTATACTATACTAGTTTGGTCCAGAGTGTTGAACCGGCATTCTTTACATCGTTTGGTACAATTTTATGCGCTAAATTCGTTGGAGTTATTACACGCTCTTCACGCAGCTTATAGTCATCTAGAAGTCTGCGTTTAATTAGGAAGGAAATTGGTAGATGTATGAAAAATTCTCCGTACGTTTTTTATTTTATTTTTTTCATCACGCTTTTAACGCGAAATTGTTTTCATATATTTCGAGAAATAATAAACTTCATCGTTGTCTATTAGATAAATAAAAAATTTCGCAAGTATGGGATTTTTTTCAAGTCGTAAATCTTATATTCAATTCGAATTGAAATCTTCTATGGAATCAAATTTAGCTCAAAAAAGAGTGAAAAAAAGAAAAAAAAATTAGAATCATATATTATATCACCTGGAAGTCGAATTGCAATATTTGAATCGTCCGAATGCAGGGTTTTTTTTCCGTACGCAAGGGTTTCCTTAAATAAATAAAATACGTCTACACGCGTGCTGTGGGGCTAAGGACTTCCACCCTTATGCGGGACTGTAAACATTCTCGTGTTTCGGTTGAGGAAAACTGTTTTTTTCATTTCATCGTCGGCAGTAAAGTCGGTATGAATATATTATACACGAAATGTAAGTATTATGATAACAGATTGAATTATAGCATATAGTGTCTAGCTAAGATTTCAAGTGGCTCAAGAGTTCCGGGTCTCTCGACTTAAGTAAGACTTTGTACTTACTATAGTAACCAGAAAAGAACTACTCGATCCTACCTACGTAATATATACACAAGGACTTTTATACTCGATAGTCTAGACGACGTACCCCGAAACACGCCAGGTCTAAGTTTCGAAAGTTCCATAAGGACTAAGCTTTCAACTAATTGATGGAGAAGAAGAAAAAAAAAATGAATGAATACGAATATTTTTCGTTTTTAATTTTTTTTTAAATCTCATTTTTTCCGTACATGTGATTCAATTTATAATTTTCTGAACTCGAACGTTTTATGAAAATTCGAAATCGTCCCAAACGAATGCGGAATTTTCACCGTTCGGAACTTCAAACCGCGGCCCCTTCGCATAATTACTTCCTACATAATAATTGTTATGGAAGTGCAGAGATTAGGGTATATATAGGTATAAACATCTACCTATTTACTATTTAGGGTGCACGTGGGCCGATCCCAACATATACATGTACATATGATGTAGAGATTACTGCGAGCTCCGTATATATTTAGCTGTACATATATATGACACGAACCCCCTCCTCCCCTGCGACAAGTAGGTATAATACGCATACTGTCAACTCCGAACGATATACTCAACGCATACGATATACACCTAGGTATAGGAATACGTGAGTATACGTATACACACGTCGAGAGAGAGAGAAAGAGAGACTCGCAACGATCGCATATATATGAGCATAAAGAGGAGCTCGTTTCTGTCTGCGAGAGAGTAAGAGGAAGAGAGCGAAAGAGCGAGGAGGGGTTAAGAGTGGGACAACAAGGGGGCGTAATGTGTGTCGAGGATTTAATGAGGAAGTGAGGAATTAGCGACAGTACGCGGAGGCAGTAGCTGCTTCGCGGGTAACCACCGCGCTCTTCGCAGCCCCGTTCCGTTATTCCGCTATAACCATCATCATCACCATCACCATCGTACCGCATGTCATGTTTTTACTATTATTCGTTTAGTTACTCGCCCACAAACCTTTCGGACAGGCTTCTCCATTCGTCTAATCATTATTGGAGTACCTATACTACGCGTACCTTGTAACATATCATGTCTATATACATAGATATAGATATTATCTAATGACTTGACATATAATCCTTATAGAAATGAAATTTTACACAACCACGCGCACGTCTTATTATTGAAGTTCGTGTCAATTGCGAAAGAACGATGCGGTGGTGAAAAACCAACCGGACGCGTATCACGTCTGATTATACCTCGGTCGGTAAAGAAGGAGGAGAAGAAGAAGACGAAGAAGATCGTTTTCTAAAATCGCAACTATACATGATACGGTTTATTTGTAATTTGGATTTTACTGATCGGAGCTTTAAGTTTTATTTTTGTCTTCATTTTCCATCCTTTCTTTCTTTTTTTTTCTACGGTATATTTATAGCGTCGCACGTTCTTTTGGTATTTCAACAGATCTCAGAAATTTTTTGAACATTCATCTTTTCGGGTCTGATTTAATTGACAAAAATGAGTCTTGTGCCAACGAGGTGGCAAAATGAATATAAATAAAACCCGTGTTCCCGTACATTTTAATATTCTATGTACAGCTCTCCATAATAACCAGTAAATATGTATAAGATTCGATAAGAAACACCGCATCGACTTATAATATATCGTTCATCACATATTATGTTTTCAATGATTTACAGAAACTGAAATTAATAATGTCCTTATCGTTTATTTATCACTATACTTTATACTATATAGTATATGACCTTTTGAGCTATACACGGTTGAACGATGCGATACCCCCTGATCATCGCATCGTCAAACTAATATATTATTTAGTTATGTATGTATATATATACATATATACGACCGAAATGAGATATAGTCGCGACGTAAATACGATCTTCTTTTCCTTGATAGTAACATGTTGTGTACTTATACTATGTAGTAGTAGCCAATGGAGTAAAGAGCGGATTAAAGATATTAATATTGATATTATCAAGAGGCATTGTATAAACGTAATGTTTGAAGATTAACTAATCGTACTTCATACAATAGACAAACGCGATATTTATTAATAAGTAAAAAATAATAATTTGATATTACATTATGCAGCCGCGTGGAATTAGGTATAAATCCGCATAATAAATATATATATATCGCAAAGTGTAGTATAGTGTTCTTATCGTTAGAAATTCAATTAATATAGTGATATTAATAATGGACCTAAGATAATCATATTTTGCTCAAGCTGTATACCCTATAATACACGCGCCACGTATAGAATAATAATAATAGTAGTATACCGTATAGTATTTCCTTTTATAAGATGAGTAAACAAAGCGCAGTTTTAATAGTTTAAACTAGCCGGAAACTTGTACGTTTTTATAGAAATTGTGAAAAAAAAAAAACGAAAAAACTAGTCGCTCAGACGGTCGTGATATTATTAATTCTCTGCAAGACGTGGGAGGAAGCACATCAACGGCACGTGCCGTACCCAACTTTATACATACATGCTATATTGTCTTAGAAAAATTACACTTAACACGGAAGAATTATATTCTCCGGTTCATTGAAGAGCTTAACGTAACGTAAGAAGAAGCAGAAAAAAAAAAAAGAAATAATAAGAAACGAGACAATTTTTAATCATATTATTTTGGTCGTATATGGATATATTCTTCCTTTTATCTTTTCTTTCGCGTACTTGAGGTTGTTTAGCTTCCGTGGAAGGCTCTATAGCACAAGGTACTACCTACTTTGTTTAATATTCAAAATCCGAAAGTATATGTTCCGTTAGAAATGTGATTTTAAACAGGTCCAAATAGTAGCGGCTAGGCAGGCCCTTGAAAAATATCATCAATCACTTAAGCCCTACGAGAAACAAGACTCCGGGTCTCGTTTATAAGTGATTATCCTAAAACTGGAGACGTCTGTCTACATATACTCGAAAACTTACTACACTGTTTCGTTACAGTAGCGACAAACTTTGATAAACGGTGATTCGAGAACAAATGAGGAAATCTTCTATACCCGTTTGCTTTTCGATTAAAAATACGTGAAAATGATTATATTATTATCATCATACTTTCTTTTCGTTTCAGTGTGCCAAGGGATGTACCGTATGGCAGTTGGCTCTCGAAACTAATTGCCGGGCTGCTTGCGTAAGTTAATTTTGATACGTGGATACTCTAATATTATTACGTATATCATATATTATTCAACATCATATCGTACTCACACCTATCATCGTTCCTTCTAATAATGTATCCGAATAATTTCTTGAGTAATCCAAATATTGCACTTTTCATTATCACTATATTCACTTTGATACACGATAATACCCTCCCCGCACTGTATCACAAACGCACACTATTCACTAAGCCACTAAGGTGATACACATATTACATTTTTTCGGAATCCCAATAAACCGAGTACGATTATCGTGACGTACGACGTATTATAGTCTAATATCTCACATCTGATACAGTATAACGTTTGATTGTCAGGATGCAATTAATTCACAGGATTAAATAAGGGATCGCATGTCGCGTTAAATTAACAGTATTATTTACTTTTTTTTGCCGCGCTCCGAGCGCGCATGCAAATAATATGACGCGATTATAGTTTGTCTTAAACTCACAGATGCCGCGATTGTCAATTGTTTTGTCTTTTTTTCAGGTACTATATTTTCCATCTAATAATTCTATATCATTTACCGACTGACAGCGAATAATATTAAATATGGATGTTTTATCCCATATGTCGTTCAATTATATCACGCATAGTACCTCCGCGCACCTCATTATCCACTCTTTTCTGTGATAATAAAATTCTCAACTGGCACTATCAATATTCAAGATCTAACTGCAGAGACGCGATACGTACCGTTTGTGTTTTGTTTTACCAATAACCAATAACCATACAGCAAAGGGCTGATCGAGATCACGTGATGTATTGTTATTAGGCGGGAACACCGAAGCGCACCTACCGTGAATTTTCGGCAACTTAATAATAAACAACAAACTTTATATTATTATTATTATTTTATTTCAATAGTGAAAGTATGATAATCACAGCAATAATTCACGTGACAGACAAATCAGCTGTATTTAATGGGCTTTCAGTAGCTTTGATATTATGTTATTTACCTACTTTTATTCATTTCAATCGTTCTCATAATTAATGACATTGCAAAATTTCAAATCTGAATCCGTATCGCAAATAACATTTTTACAGGTATAATACCTAACCGTCATCTGCGGCCTAGCAGACAAACTATTTTTTAAATTATTATTAACAATAAGTAGAGGTATAATTAGCCGGTAATTCTTTATTATTTATCTAACAATACTATAACGGAGGCAGAATACGATCTAAAAAAGTTCCGTAGAAATTATCTTCACGATTAGTAGATATATTCGCCTCGATTATTTGTTAACACATTTTTTTATAGAATAATGAGGATTCGATTATCACTCTCTTTACAGAATGGAACTCAAGTACTCATCCCACAGAAGCCACTTTTCTGTGTATTCGGATGTCAAAATGCTCTGAACAAATATTTTCAACAACTTAAAGGTAATTAGAAGAAAAGAAACAAATTAAATAAACGAAATAAACATCACCTATGCTAATCCTTATCACTGTACAATAAATCCACATTTCATCTGCCGAATAATCTAAATAATAAAATAAACAAGTTTTTTTATCTTCTTGTTCCACCTTCCACGCAATGGAAACTCAGAAGTCTGCAAACTCCTTGGCAAAGCGATCAACTTTGTCTATAATCAGTTCCTCCTCGTCATAGTGATCGTAGTTACTTGTATCTCCGACATTACCAGTCTTAGGAACAAAACTGGGTTGGATTTTCTGGTGATAAATCATGAGCCAATCTATTGTCCTAAACCATCGATGTTTCTTGATGTCAGCAGGCCCGTCTTTCAAGTTCCCAAATCTTCTGGAGAGATCTACTTGTAGTATATTCTTCAACAGATCTCT